>JASDDO010000001.1:277130271-279530271 GCA_030015575.1 Agapanthus africanus
TTCTATTGACAGTGGGAGCGAGGATTGCATCATGAGATGATGACCCAACTTATTTCGAGCTGGCCATCCGGAGTGGGACTCTGTAAGAATGGCTGGATGCTTAGCAATCTGAGATGGAATCCTTATACACCAACAAAGAATGGACTTTGGTTGGTTTATCTGAAGGGTTAAATCCCCATCAGGAGAAAGTATATCTTGAGAAGATTACTTGGTGTACATGGAAAAGTTGAGACTTTCAAAGTTATGCTTAGGTCCATCCAGATCCTACCTGCTACGGCTACATACCATGACTACGATATCTGGCGGTTGGGTGTCATGGCTGCTTTTCTAAATATTGATTTGGAAGAGAGCATCTATAAGTACACAGCCAGAGGGCATCATAGACAGTGGGAGCAGCGGAAACGTGTGCAAGATGTTTTATGTGATAAATCAGGCATCGCGGAGTTGGAACGTTTGTTTTGATGTAGTAGTCAAAGAGTTTGACTTCATCAAAATGGTAGATGAACTTTGTACATATAAGAAGGTAGTAGGGAGTATGGTGGTGATCCTCGTAGAGTACGTGGATGACATACTCTTGATAGGGAAGGAGTTTCCTATGTTACGCTCGGTCAATCTCCTCTTATCACAAGGTTTCTCCATAAGGATCAAAGTGATACCTCCTAAATCCTGGATTTTGATCTATGAGATAGATGTAATTGGATTTTAGGATTCTCACTAGTTGTAGTGAGATGGTATCAATCGGTCCTGGGGAGAATCACTGGAAAGGTTCCTGAGTGATAAGGACGACTGAATGTCAGTCGCAGGCATTGTCTTTACCCACATTGGAGGGACGGTATGTTAGAAGAGTTCCAAGCTAGATACCGTGACGTACTAGACGATTAAAGGCTAGATACATCGTTACCAAGGATGCTACCAAAGAGGCAGTCTGGATAAATATAAGTTCATGAGATGAACTTTGTTCCTACCATTGTGTGACAATAGAGTTGTGGCTTATGCCAAGGAACCCCCGTCCAATCAGAAATCCAGATATAATTCTTAGGCTGTATCACCTGATCATGGAGATGGTTGATCTCTAGGGAGATCGAGGTTAGGAGAGTAGACACAGTTGACAATAGCTCGGATCCACTCACAAAGGCCTTTTTCCCAGTAGATACTTTTATGGGATGGTTGAGTATGGGATACTTCAACCGCAGCTAATTGTTGGGTATGTGATACCACGACAGATGGCCCTAGTGCAAGTGGGAGATTGTTAGTTATATGTATGCCCTAGAAGCCATTACTGTACATATGATGTATATTGTAATATATGCTTGGACATATATAGGGAGGACTTTCTTGCTCGACATGATAGTATGCTATCTTGTTGCACTTTATCTTAACATGTACTCGAATTGTCTCTATATTACATATTGATAAAGCCCTTAGGATATGTACTCGACTACTGGGATTATGATGAGATCATACTAGTAAACCACGGTAGTCGACGAGTACATCCTATAACTGTTCCTAGTCGTAGGTGTATCGAGACAGGGCATCGATATACCAGAGTAGACTAGCGTATGCGCTTCTTGAACCATATGATGGGAGATGGATGATCCCATATCCATTGGTGTTTGACATCAGAGAAGGTATACGGGTGCTCAGTGGAGACTGGGTACACTGGACGGACTCGCCGAGAACTCCCAGATGGTATTATACCTCACGTCAGATGGCAGTTCTCTGGTGACACTGGTACAGGTTAGTCTGTAGACCCGAGATCGCCATAGAGTCTTGTGTGATTCCCATTGTGCTTTGATTTCCATCATACCACGTCCAAGAGGGCGTGCAAAAAGGTGGCTTTTGTGTACAGTCCCGAATCACATGGAGGCAATGAGCGATAAGAGGGGTTTCGTCTATCCCGGTATAGGGAGTTGATGTCGCGCTGTGTTCGATTGGCTATAACTGGAAATCCCTGGCCTGGGTTGCTGAGATTTACTGGTAAGTGTTATCAGTAGTTTCTCGAACTCTTATGGACCTCATATCGACACAACTTATCAAGCTACTGTGGTCTGACGTTTACCACCCCTAGGCGAGATATGCGACATGTCAGACGAAGAGACCGGACGGTACGGAAGTGTTATTGATTGGATTCGCAGGAGAATGTACAGGCTTGCTTGTTGATCTTCTGATCGCTCAATACCTGGGTGGCTGTTACGTTTAGCTGACCGCTTGCAGCTTGTGGGTGTTTGATATGATCATCACTTACTGCCGGCGTATTGGTGATTCTTTAGAGTCCTACATAGAGGTTTCTTGGCTCAGGAAAAACGAAGTAGGAGCACATATATGATATGTGCGGGACCGGGAACAATGCGTGTATGTGATACCGTATTAGATTCTCGCGATATGAGATATCGGCCGGGTATATGTGATATAGCCGGGTCATCGGATCAAATGTTGATTCGATGAACTGATACAGATTATATTAGTCGGTTATTTATGAAATAGCCGGATTATCGGATCAAGGGTTGATTCGATAATTTAATGAATAATTATATATTAGATATATTAAATTACATTAACTATTATAAGCTCACAAAAAGATTCTTTTTCTTACTCGGGAAATATATTGATATATGAGATATATGTTAATTGTATTATTTTATTTTCTTACAATAAATATTGTATATGTGATATATAATATTGTAATATGTTAGGGTTATTAATGCAACGTGATTAGTGGAGATTAAACATGATTAAGGTTAGATTTGGGTTAATTTTTTCTAGAAGCTTCTAGAAGGTTTTCTTTTGTTTCTTGCTAAAGATATTTTCTAAAGATATTTGTTATAATATCTGTTAACCCAACCTAACCCTTGACCATGGTTAAGTCTCTACATGGGTTAAGTTATCATACTTAACCCATGGTTGCATTTCTAACTTCACCACAATTCATTATTCATCACAAAAGAATTGGTTCTTCTTCTTCCTTCTCTTTTTCAATGGAAAAGCTTTCTACCTTTTTCATTAGTGATGATTTTAAGTGAGATTAAGAAAATAAATGAGAGCTAAAATCCTACTTCATCATCCTAATCTATCCTAGCCATTTAGATTAGGGTGTTCACTTCATTTGTAAGTGAGAGCTTGTGTTTAAGAAACTTCAAGGTAGACCATCTTAGTTATCGAAGATCGGAAGCAAGTTTGCATCATTCTCTTCGTGGAGCCTCTCTAGAGTCCGGGTATATGATGATCGCAGCGAAGGGACCTCAACACGGAGCTTATGAAGCGAAGGACCGGACTACAAGGTTGTAATCCCAAACTCTTAGATGTTAATGTGTTTAACATGCTTTGTTTTGCCTAATCTCTAGTTTAAAGATCTTGGTTAGGGTTGTTCGGCATGTCTAAATTTTAAATCGGACATGGTTGATGCCTTATTGACCCTTGTGAGAGTGCCTAGTAACTCTACAGTGGTATCAGAGCCTAGCTACAGTATTAGGCGACGTGTATACGAAGTTAAAAGTCCGGTCGAACCCAGATACGTCGAAATTGACCCCCTCTCTGGAAATTTTGTAAAAATGTGATTTTTTCTGCATTAAAAATACTCAAAAAAATCAGCAAGAAATTCTAAGGATTACCCTAAAATACGATCCCCAAACTCCCTGAAGTCGCCGTGGAACCGCGGCAGGAGCATGCTTCCCGCGGCGGTTCTGCGGCCGTACTTAGGAGTTATGGCCTCGTATTGGCAGGGTTCATCCGTAGGTACTTGTACATGATTTTGGGTATTTTTAATCTTCCTCAAGTGTTGAGTTTTCTGGGATGTATTGGGAACTCGTTGATTCGATCGGAAAGTTTAACTTCGTTTAAGTTTTTCCGGGTAATTTTAGAACGTGTTAAAAAGTTCGACAGGATATCAATAACTCACTTTTTCCCCTGCCGGAAAATTTTAAGTGTTGGATTTTTCCGTTGTTTAAGAACGTTCTAAGTCATGCAAGTAACGCGGTGGACCCTCTAAAAGACAACAAACCTTAACTCGATTATGTGACCGTCTGAACCGCCTCTAAACCTTAGGGTTTGTGGCAGTACGGTGTTGCCACATGTGAGGCATTGGTTTGACCCTTCTACGGCTGAACCATTGGTACTGTGGCATGTGATGGAAGTTTTTAAACTAATTTCAAGTGTTGAGCTACTTGGGAAATCTTGGGTGTTTGATCATTCGATCGGAAAGTTTAACATTTTCTATTTATCTGGAATGTGCTACAATATTTGGAATCCACAAGTAGTTATGAGATAACTAATTTGAATGTTATAAATCTAGCAGTTCAGTCTCATTTGATCGGTTGCCATGGGATTTTGATGCGATCAAAAGTCCGTCGCAATCACGTAGCGTACGCGGATACTCGCCGGTTAAACTTAATACACAGCCACGCCCCATTGCCCCGACCAAGTGATTGTAGGAGAACCCCGTCGCCAAAAGCATCCGTTCGGGTGCTCGCGGCAACGGTGTTCCGCCTTAGTGCACTTCGACGACGGCATCCGGGGATGCGGCCGTCTACTAAAGTTTGCGACGAGCATTCGATCAGGATGTCGGGAATCTTGTTGAATTGCCCGACTAGATATTGAAAAGTGTTTTCGATATTTTGACTAAAATGCGGGGTTTATAATTGTTAGGCATGCGATGTCTAAGGAATTCATTTGGTTAGGCATGCGATGTTTAAGGTGGTTGCGGATTCCAACTATTGTAATTTTACACTTTCTTTTCTGTGACCGTAAGCATAGTATATAGTGTATCGCCGGCTTCTTTGCTATACATCAACGACAATCGGGATACGCATACTTGCTTACGTTGATGATATGAGATATTATATGTTTTTGTGATATGTTATATTGGATCGTCGCGTTCTGAATAGCCGGGGGTTTTATGTGAGATGAGAGTTTTTCTTTTTTATTCATGTAAAATTCATTTGTATGTAATATTCTTTTATTGAGGCACTTCCGGGCTGAGGATGATGTCGCCATTGTATATTATTTACTTTTCCGCATTTGGTAGACCCAAGGCGGGGAGCACAAGTAACCGGGTTCTAGGGTCCAGTGGGAGACCATCTCGAGGAATCGAGACCGGGTCTCCTAACCCTAGAATTGGCAGTGTTGCTTGCCGCTCTCGTAGGGGTCTAGGGATGTGGGTTTGGCTATTCATCACGACCGTGGAATCCGTGTTTTATACAGGCTCTCATAAAACACAAAAATCCTAGTATATCCAATATTTCATATATGTTCTTCTGCTGCAATTTTCTATGATGAGATCATATTACTTCCTGAGACGAATATTTATATTATATATATGAGATATATGTTATATTGCAGATTTCGTTTCTAATGTGATGCTTGTGAAGCATAACAAAATGGGACTTCATTAATGAGATTAATGAAATGAAAGAAACCTAAAGATGTTGTAGAAACTTGTTTAAAAACTGGTAGCTCTAGTTCTTGCTTTACATAGCGGTGTTCCTTGTAGAACATCCAGCACCTTATTCGATAAGGAAAGAGCCGAGATCCCTTCACCGGGAGTGATCTCTTTAGAGAAACTAGCAGATGCTATAAACTCGTTTGTATTTTGATTGGTTCTATAGTTCTTCCTTTGCATAATGGTATTTGCGAAATATCCTGCACCTTATTCGATAAGGAAAGAGCTGAGATCCCTTCACCGGGAGTGACCTCTTTAGCGAAACTAGAAAGGCCTAAAAAACATTCCATCTAAAAATCACTCGATTCTACAACGATATCAACTTCATTACGTAAAGGGTTTTCTTAAAAACCTGTCGTAGCCCTCTGTCATTTCAGATAAGTAATAGTTAGTATTCGTACTGCGTTTGTTGACCTTGTCAAGGCGTAGTGTGCGGTAGCAGATTACTGCTTATCTGTATAAGCATATGATGCGATTGGATTAGGGTAGTCGTGCGACTTTGTTGACCTTGTCAAGGGTCGTGCGGGTGGGTTTAATTCAATCGGGAAATGACGGGTTGAACTTGACTTGTGGTCTATGGTTTGTTGACCTTGTCAAGATCATAGATCGCTCGGGGTAAAATATTATTGGGAATTTCAAGTGTTGAAATTTGCAATGAGATTGCATACATTCTATGAGATAGTTGGATCCCAATACCCGCTGCGAGTAAGAGTTACTCCTGGGAGAGTTTTTACACATTACAATTAGCCGATTAAGTAGGTGTCTAGAAAGGTGTCAACAGGGTTACGCCCCTAGGAAAACGAGATTTATTTTAATTAGGTCCGTGCGAAAGCACGGGGAATCTCCCTCAAAGTACCGGCACTGGCCTGGCTGAAAGATTGGAAAACTTGTATAGTGTAATTAATCCCGTCTAGTCTTTCCTTTTACGGTTTGAAGGAAGATTTGACTAAAACAGAGGGAGCCATCCTGAGTAGATAAATTGATAACCAATCCATCTTGTAAAAAATGCACGCTGAGTGTTTTCTTCTCTCTCTCTCCAGGTAGCGACCATGTCACACCTTAATCAAGATAATAATACGGATGTATTGACCGAACCCATTTGTTATACTGCGCTAAGGAACGTTGGTCCCGCTCCAACTTATAGTTGTTATAAGACAGAGCACGAAATTGGAGATTACCAGAATTCCTGTGCCGCCCAAACGAAGAAAGTGCATGTTGATGCATCTTCTTCGGGTGTGTTCATTACACTGAACTGTTTCTCAATATTATTTACGTCCTGGGTATTTGATACCGGATCAGGATCCCACATATGTAATTTGTTACATGGGCTACAGATAGGTAGAGAACTGAGAACAGGTGATAAGTTTCATGAGATAGAAACGGTGCAAGTGTTGCAGCCAAGTCTGTTGGTAGTTATCACCCTGTATTATCAGAATATATTGATTCTGAACGAATGCTATTAGATACCGAACCTGATATACAACATCATATTAGTCTCTTTATTAGTAAAGAAGGATATAATTTTGTATTGTTGGATAATGTTTTGAACATTTCCTATATCAAGAGTTGATCGGTTCAGGCACGTTATCTAAAAGCATAAACGTTCTAAATCAAACCACAGTTCTTAACAAACTGAACACACACAAGAGGAAGAGTTCAAAAATGAACGAATCCTTCTTGAGGCATTGTAGACTAGGTCATATCAATGCGACCCTACTAGCTGAAGTTACATAAAGATGTATATTTAAATTAGTTTGGATTTACATCTTGTAAAACTTGCCAGTCATGTCACAAAGATAAAATGACCACAGCTCCATTTATTGGGAACAGAGAAAGAGTTAGTGAACTCTTGGGATTGATACATGATGATCTATAAGGTCCCCAGTCTATACATGCCAGGACCGGTTATTTGTACTTCATTACATTCACTGATGATCTCTCAAGATTCAGACATATGTTCCTGTTGAAACACAAGTCCGAAACTTTTGAAATAATCACATAATATAAGTTAGAAGTAGAGAACCAAAAATGGGTATAAGTATTATGTCCTTGTGATCAAAGAGGAGAATACTTTAGCACGGGATTCCTGGACTATTCTAAAGGGGAACGAGATTCTCTCTCAGCATTACTCCTCCGTATACACCACAGCACCTCGGTGTATCGGGGCGGAGCAATCACACCCTATATAATATGGTGTGCTCTATAATGAGTACTACTGAGTTTTCTATTTCCTTTTGGGAGTTATGCACTTGAGAAGCTGCATACCTATTGAATAGGGTTCCAATCAAATCAGTTGCCTACCACTTCATATGTGATATGGAATGTGAAGAGCCCATATCTTAAGTATGTTAAGATTTGGGGTTGTCCAGCCTATGTCTAAAAGTATAATCCGGACAAGCATGAGGCAATGTCAGTTCTGTAGAAGTTTGTTGGATATCCCAAGCATTCGCAAGGGAATATCTTCTACCAAACCGAGGAACAAAAGATGTTTTGTTTCTCAGCATGCCACCTTTGTGAAAGGGAATTTCTTGTGAAGAAATGAGTGGTCATGAGGTAGAACTGGAAGGAGTTCCAGCTATACAAACTGCAACTGATGATTTGGTAGAACCGGAGGATTTAATAGTTTCCAATGAACCTCAGCCTCTACGCCGATCTAGTAAGGTTCCTCATCCACCTGAGAGATACTTCGGTTTTCTCTATGACAGTGGAAGCAAGGATTGCATCATGAGATGATGACCCAACTTATTCGAGCTGGCCATCAGGAGTGGGACTCTGTAAGAATGGCTGGATGCTTAGCGATCTGAGATGGAATCCTTATACACCAACAAAGTATGGACTTTGGTTGCCTTATCTGAAGGGTTAAATTCCCATCAGGAGCAAGTATATCTTGAGAAGATTACTTGGTGTACATGGAAAAGTTGAGACTTTCAAAGCTATGCTTAGGTCCATCCAGATCCTACTTGCCACGGCTACATACCATGACTACGATATCTGGCGGTTGGGTGTCATGGCTGCTTTTCTAAATGTTGATTTGGGAGAGAGCGTCTATAAGTACATAGCCAGAAGGCTTCGTAGACAGTGGGAGCAGCGGAAACGTGTGCAAGATGTTTTATGTGATAAATCAGGCATCGCGGAGTTGGAACGTCTGTTTTGATGTAGTAGTCAAAAAGTTTGACTTCATCAAAATGGTAGATGAACCTTGTATATACAAGAAGGTAGTAGTACGTGGATGACATACTCTTGATAGGGAAGGAGTTTTCTATGCTACGCTCGGTCAATCTCCTCTTACCACAAGGATTCTCCATAAGGATCAAAGTCATACATCCTAAATCCTAGGTTTTGATCTATGAGATAGATGTAATTGGATGTTAGGATTATCACGAGGTGTAGTGAGATGGTATCAATCGATCCTGGGGAGAATCACTGCAAAGGTTCCAGAGTGATAAGGACAACTGAATGACAGTCGCACGCATTGTTTTTACCCTCAGTGGAGGGACGGTATGTTGGAAGAGTTCCAAGCTAGATACCGTGACTTACTAGACGATTAAAGGAAAGATACGTCGTTACCAAGGATGCTACCAAAGAGACAGTCTGGATAAATATAAGTTCATGAGATGAACTTCGTTCCTACCATTGTGTGACAATGGAGTTGTGGCTTATGCCAAGGAACCCCTGTCCCATCAGAAATCCAGATATAATTCTTAGGCATTATCACCTGATCATAGAGATGGTTGATCTCTAGGGAGATCGAGGTTAGGAGAGTAGACACAGAGGACAACAGCGCGGATCCACTCACAAAGGCCTTTTTCCCAGTAGAGACTTTTATAAGATGGTTGAGTATGGGATACTTCAACCGCAGCTAATTGTTGGGTATGTGATACCACGACATATGGCCCTAGTGCAAGTAAGAGATTGTTAGTTATATGTATGCCCTAGTGGCAATTACTGTACATATGATGTATATTGTAATGGATGCTTGGACATATATAGGGAGGAATTTCTTGCTCGACATGATAGTATGCTATCTTGTTGCACTTTATCTTAACATGTACTCCGATTGTCTCTATGTGACATGTTGATAAAGCTCTTAGGATATGTACTCGACTACTGGGACTATGATGAGATCATATTAGTGGGGCCACGCTAGTCGACGAGTATATCCTATAACTGTTCCTAGTCATAGGTGTACCGAGACAGGGCATCGATATACCAGAGTAGACTAGCGTATGGGATTCTTGACCCATATGATGGGCGATGGATGATCCCATATCCATTGGTGTTTGACATCAGAGAAGGTATACGGGTGCTCAGTGGAGACTGGGTACACTGGACGGACTCGCCGAGAACTCCCAGATGGTATTATACCTCACGTCAGATGGCAGTTCTCTGGTGACACTGCTACAGGTTAGTCTGTAAACCGGAGATCGTCATAGATTCTTGTGTGATTCCCACTTTGCTTTGATTTCCATCATACCACGTCCAAGAGGGCGTGCAAAAATGTGGCTTTTGGGTACAGTCCTGAATCATATGGAGGCAATGAGCGATAGGAGGGGTTTCGTCTCTCCCGGTATAGGGAGTTGATGTTGCGCTGTGTTCGATTGGCTATAACTGGAAATCCCTGGCCAGGGTTGCTGAAATTTACTGGTAAGTGTTATCAGTAGTTTCTCGAACTATTATAGACCTCATATCGACACGACTTATCAAGCTACTGGGGTCTGACGTTTACCACCCCTAGACGAGATATGCGACATATTAGACGAAGAGACCAGAATTTACGGGAGTGTTACTCATTGGATTCGCAGGAGAATGTACAGGCTTGCTTGTTGATCTTTTGATCGCTCAATACCTAGGTGGCAGTTACGTTTAGCTGACCGCTTGCAGCTTGTAGGTGTTTGAGATGATCATCACCTACTGCCGGCGTATTGATTATTCTTTAGAGTCCTACACAGAGGTTTCTTGGCTCAGGCAAAATTGAGTAGGAGCACATATATGATATGTGCGGGACTGAGAACAATGCGTGTATGTGATACCGTATTAGATTCTCGCGATATGAGATATCGGCCGGGTATATGTGTTATAGCCGGGTCATCGGATCAAGTGTTGATTCGATGAACTGATACAAATTATATTAGTCCGTTATTTATGAAATAGCCGGATTATCGGATCAAGTGTTGATTCGATAATTTATTGTATAATTATATATTAGATATATTAAATTATATTAACTTGTATAAGCTCACAAAAAAAAAAAAATTTCTCACTCGGGTAATACATTGATATATATGCGATATATGTTAATTGTATTATTTTATTTTGTTACAATAAATATTGTATATGTGATATATAATATTGTAACATGTTAGGGTTATTAATGAAACGTGATTAGTGGAGATTAAACATGATTAAGGTTTGATTTGGGTTAATTTTTTCTAGAAGCTTCTAGAAGGTTTTATTTTGTTTCATGCTAAAGATATTTTCTAAAGATATTTGTTATGATATTTGTTAACCCAACCCAACCTTTGACCATGGTTAAGTCTCTACATGGGTTATGTTATCATACTTAACCCATGTTTGCATTTTTAACCTCACCACAATTCATTTTTCATCATAAAAGAAATGGTTCTTCTTCTTCCTTCTCTTTTTCAATGGAAAAGCTTTCTACCTTTTTCATTAGTGATGATTTTGAGTGAGATTAAGAAAATAAATGAGAGCTAAAATCCTACTTCACCATTCTAATCTATCCTAGCCATTTAGATTACGGTGTTCACTTCATTTGTGAGTGGGAGCTTGTGTTAAAGAAACTTCAAGCTAGATCATCTTAGTTATCGAAGATCGGAAGCAAGTTTGCATCATTCTCTTCGTGGAGCCTCTCTAGAGTCCGGGTACATGATGATCGCAGCGAAGGGACCTCAACTCGGAGCTTATGAAGCGACGGACCGGACTACAATAGTTGTAATCCCAAACTCTTAGATGTTAAAGTGTTTAACATACTTTGTTTCGCCTAATCTCTAGTTTAAAGATCTTGGTTAGGTATGTTCAGCACGTCTAAATTTTAAATCGGGTATGGTTGGTGCCTTATAGACCCTTGTGAGAGTGCCTAGTAACCCCACTCTCACAAGGGTCTACAAGGCATCAACCATGCCGGATTTAAAATTTAGACGTGCCGAACAATCCTAACCAAGATCTTTACTACAGATTAGGCGAAACAAAGCATGTTAAACACTTTAACATCTAAGAGTTTGGGATTACAACCATTGTAGTCTGGTCCTTCGCTTCATAAGCTCCGTGTTTAGGTCCCTTCGCTGCGATCATCGAGTATCCCGACTCTAGAGAGGCTCCACAAAGAGAAAGATGCAAACTTGCTTCCGATCTTCGGTAACTAAGATGATCTACCTTGAAGTTTCTTTAACACAACCTCTCACTCACAAATGAAGTGAATACCCTAATCTAAATGGCTAGGATAGATTAGGATGATGAAGTAGGATTTTAGCTCTCATTTATTTTCTTAATCTCACTCATTTTCATCACTAAGAAAAAAGCTAGAATGCTTTGCAAGGAGAAAGAAGAAGATGAATTACTTTGTGATGAATAATAAATTGTGGTGGGGTTAGAAATGCAACTAAGGGTTAAGTATGATAACTTAACCCATGTAGAGACTTAACCATGGTCAAGGGTTGGGTTGGATTAACAAATATCATAACAAATATTTTTAGAAAATATCTTTAGCAAGAAACAAAAGAAAACCATCTAGAAGCTTCTAGAAAAAATTAATCCAAATCAAACCTTAATCATGTTTAATCTTCACTAATCACGTTGCATTAATAATCTTAACATGTTACAATATTACATATCACATATACAATATTTATTGTAACAAAATAAAATAATACAATTAACGTATATCGCATATATATCAATGTATTACCCGAGTGAGAAAAAGAATCTTTTTGTAAGCTTATACTAGTTAATGTAATTTAATATATCTAATATATAATTATACATTAAATTATCAAATCAACACTAGATCCGATAATACGGCTCTTTCACAAATAACCGACTAATATAATCTGTATCAGTTCATCGAATCAACACTTGATCCGATGACCCGGCTATATCACATATACCCGGCCGATATCTCATATCACGAGAATCTAATACGGTATCACATATACGCATTGTTCTAGGTCCCGCACATATCATATATGTGCTTCTACTCCGTTTTGCCTGAGCCAAGAAAGCTCTGTGTAGGACTCTAAAGAATCGTCAATACGCCGGCAGTAGGTGATGATCATATCAAAAACCCACAAGCTGCAAGCGGTCCGCTAAACGTAACAGCCACCTAGGTATTGAGCGATCAGAAGATCAACAAGCAAGCTTGTACATTCTCCTGCGAATCCAATCAGTAACACTCACGTACAGTCCGGTCTCTTCGTCTGATATGTCGCATATCTCGCCTAGGGGTGGTAAACGTCAGACCCCAGTAGCTTGATAAGTCGTATCGATATGAGGTCCATAACAGTTCGAGAAACTACTGATAACACTTATCAGTAAATCTCAGCAACATCAACTACCTATACCGGGAGAGACGAAACCCCTCGTATCGCTCTTTGCCTCCATGTGATTCGGGACTGTACCCAAAAGCCACCTTTTTGCACGCCCTCTTGGACGTGGTATGATGGAAATCAAAGCACAGTGGGTATTACACAAGACTCTATGACAATCTTGGGTCTACAGACTAACCTGTACCAGTGTCACCATAGAACTGCTATCTGACGTGAGGTATAATACCATCTGGGAGTTCTCGGCGAGTCCGTCCAGTGTACCCAGTATCCAATGAGCACTCGTATACCTTCTCTGATGTCAAACACCAATGGATATGGGATCATCCATCGCCCATCATATGGGTCAAGAAAAGCATACGCTAGTCTACTCTAGTATATCGATGCCCTGTCTCGATACACCTACGACTAGGAACAGTTATAGGATGTACTCGTCGACTACCGTGGCCCCACTAGTATGATCTCATCATAGTCCTAGTAGTCGAGTACATATCCTAAGGGCTTTATCAACATGAAATATAGAGACAATCAGAGTACAAGTTAAGATAAAGTGCAATCAGATAGCATACTATCATGTCGAGCAAAAAGTCCTCCCTATATATGTCTAAGCATCCATTACAATATACATCATCTGTACAATAATGGCCTCTAGGGCATACATATAACTAACAATTTCCCACTTGCACTAGGGCCATCTATCGTGGTATCACATACCTAACAATTAGCTGCGGTTGAAGTATCTCATACTCAACCATCCCATATAAGTCTCTACTGGGAAAAATGCCTTTGTGAGTGGATCCGCGCTGTTGTCCTCTGTGTCTACTCTTCTAACCTCGATCTCCCTGGAGATCAACCATCTCCATGATCAGGTGATACTGCCTAAGAATTATATCTGAATTTCTGATCGGAAAAGGGTTCCTTGGCATAAGCCACAAATCCATTGTCGCACAATGGTAGGAACGAAGTTCATCTCATAAACTTATATTTATCCAGACTGTCTCTTTGTTAGCATCCTTGGTAACGACGTATCTTGCCTTTAATCGTCTAGTAAGTCACGGTATCTAGCTTGGAACTCTTCCAACATACCGTCCCTCCACTGAGGGTAAAGACAATGCCTGCGACTGACATTCAGTCGTCCTTATCACTCTGGAACCTTTCCAGTGATTCTCCCTAGGATCGATTGATACCATCTCACTACAACTAGTGAGAATCCTAACATCCAATTACATCTATCTCATAGATCAAAACCCAGGATTTAGGAGGTATCACTTTGATCATTATGGAGAATTCTTATGATAATAGGAGATTGACCGAGCGTAGCATAAGAAACTACTTCCCTATCAAGAGTATGTCATCCACGTACTCTACGAGGCTCACCACCATACTCCCTACTACCTTCTTGTATTTACAAGGTTCATCTACCATTTTAATGAAGTCAAACTCTTTGACTACTACATCAAAACAGATGTTCCAACTCCGCGATGCCTTATTTATCACATAAAACATCTTGCACACGTTTCCGCTGTTCCCACTGTCTACGAAGCCCTCTGGCTGTGTACTTATAAATGCTCTCTTCCAAATCAACATTTAGAAAAGCAGTCATGACACCCAACCGCCAGATATCGTAGTCATAGTATGTAGCCGTGGCAAGTAAGATCTGGATAGACCTAAGCATTGCTTTGAAAGTCTCAACTTTTCAATGTACACCAAGTAATCTTCTGAAGATACTTGCTCCAGATGGGGATTTAACCTTTCAGATAAAGCAACCAAAGTCCATACTTTGATGGTGTATAGAGATTCCATCTCATACCGCTAAGCAACCAGCCATTCTTACAGAGTCCCACTTCCGATGGCCAGCTCGAAATAAGTTGGGTCATCATCTCATGATGCAATCCTCGCTCCCACTGTCATAGAGAAAACCGAAGTATCTATCAGGTGGATGAGGAACCCTACTAGATCGGCGGAGAGGCTGAGGTTCGTTGGAAACTATTGAATCCTCCGGTTCTACCAAATCATCAGCTGCAGTTTGTATAGCTGGAACTCATTCCAGTTCTATCTCATGAACACTAATTTCTTCACAAGAAATTCCCTTTCACAAAGGTGGCATGCTGAGAAACAAAACATCTTTTGTTCCTCGGTTTGGTAGAAGATATTCCCTTGCGAATGCTTGGGATATCCAACAAACTTCTACAGAACTGACTTAGCCTCGAGATTGTCTGGATTATGCTTTTAGACATAGGCTGGACAACCCCAATGTATACGTGATATATAATATCGTAACAAGTTAGGGTTACAAATGCAACATGGTTGTTATGTTTAAACAAAGTTAGGATTTGGATTTGGGTTAGCTTTTTCATGAAGCTTCAAGAAGCTTTCCTTTTTGTTTTCTAGCTTGATATTTTGTGAAGATATTTTTTTAACCCAACCCAAACCCTTAACTCTAGTTTACTCTCTATATGAGTTAAGGCCTTCATTTATTAACTCATGTTTGTCATTTGTAGCTATAACAATAATTCATTATTCATCACAAAAGCTTTCTTCTTCTTTTTCTTCCTCCTTGAAAAAACTTTCTAGCTTTTTGTGAAGTGATGATTCAAAGTGAGAAAATGAAAACAAAAGAGAGAAAAATTCCTACTTCATCATCCTCATCTATTCTAGCCACTTAGATTAGGGTGTTCACTTCATTAATACTTGATTAGAGAAATGAGAGCTTGAGTTTTGGATTATTCTGTTAGTGTTTACACCCTAGAGGCCATTACTGTATCATACTAGTTTGTATATTACTTAATGGAAGTTTGGGATATTCACAGTTGTATTGACAGTCTTACTAAAAATGGTAGTATGCTACTTGGTTTGTGTCTACTTTAATATGTCCATATGTTTCTTTTAACGTATTGGTTATACATATTAGTAGAGCCCTTAGGATCTTTGCTTGATTACCAGTGTAACATTTCCAAAATAATAAAATATTATTTTCGGGAATTTTTATAATTTAATATTATTTTAATGAATATTTTAATATTCGGGTATAATTAAATACAAATAAATGGGGAAAAATTTTGGAAAATTTTGGAAAATTCTAAAATAGGGTATTTTATGGGATTATGCCAATTTAAAGTTTTTAAGACTAGTTATATGCTAATTTAGTGTTAATCGCGATTAAAAATCGCTAATTGGATTTTTAGCATTTTTTTGCAAAAATGTGCACATATCTTTTTTACACTTGTTACACTTGTGTTCCATTTTTTGTTGCCATGGTTCATTTGGATTCACTATTTGAGTGAGAAGAAAAGAAAAGGGAAAGAAAAAGTATGTGATGATGAGAGAGAGAGAGAGAACAAGTCAACCCTCACCTTTTAAACCATGCCCCCATCATCTCCCTTCTCATTTTCTCTCCCCTCTCCTATTGAGCTGCTGCTGATCACTCTCTTCTTCCTCTCTCCCTCTTCATAAAACCCTGGATCCACCATGAAATCCAACCCAAAACCCCATTCCCACTTCACAAAACTTACTCCCAGGCTCACTAGCTACACATTGAACCTAGCAAGATTGGATTTGGAGGACTTTGAGCAACTCAAGAATTTTCTTGAGTTGCCAAAGGAGGTAATTTCTGCACCTATTAGAGTAGTATCTCATTTCTTGTGCATCAATTCTAGTTTCATATCGATATTGTGTCATTTTGTGGACTTTAGAGATTTCTAGTTAGGGTTTAGGGTAAAACTGAAATCAAATGATGGAATTGAGGATTGTGGTGACCTTAGAACCCCTTATGTGATGCTAATTTGAACCCAAACCCGGAACTAGAACCAGAATACGGAATTACGGAACCGATATCGGAAAAACTGGAAATCTGGGAGTGTTTTGTGGAATCTGTTATCACCCCGAGACCCCAAAAATGAAACTGAGTTGGCAGTGAGATGTGCAGGCATTATAGAACCACCACACCAAACCCTAGCCCCCAACTCCAAACTGAGGCCGCCAATTAATTCCTTCTGGCCGCAAATTGCGGCCAGAGCAGGGTGGATCTGCCTCGTTTTGCGTGCATGCCCCCATTTCCTCTATTCTTGACCCTGGGTATGTCTAGTTTTGACTGATTCCATCTAGGGTGAAATCTGGGATGATTTTCCTATGTTGGTGCATGATTTGAGACTTGTTTTAGCATGAATTTTAGTATTTGGTGTTTCGTTCCTGTCGGGTGGCGTTTGGATGTCAACGACAGGTGGATGTTGATCGTGTTTACATGCGAAGCGATAGGTTTTTACCTATGCGAGTAGCGAGTGCTGTTTTGGTTTCCGATGTGATTTTCATGTGCTTTAGCATTGTGATATACTTGTAGGTACCCCGTGTGATGTTGAGGAAAAGGAGATGAAGATGGCGACATCGGCTTGGGCACACGAGAAGCAAGGTGAGTAGATTATATCTACGGGGAGAAGTCGGGTGGATGGCGTATAGCACCCCCGCAGTCCGTGGTGATGTATACGAATACGTATACACACATATATTTATTATGTGTTGTTTAGGGTTATTGATGGTAATAATGGATTATTGGTGATAAGGATGTATTGGTTGAGTAGTGCGAAACCCTAGAATAGTGGTCGCACCCACACTCACACATACACGCATACTTGCATACATTCTTTCATATATCTGTGCGCATATGGTGGTGTATATATACACATGGGTATGGGACTATGTGTTTATATACGGGTTTTGAGGATGATACGTAGGATTGAGATGAGTCGATGAGATTCGATTGAGGCCGTGAGATTTGGCGACATGACAGAGTTCGTATTGGAGATGTGATATGATGGTAGTGATGCCTGTCATGTGATGATATAGTATGATATCGACTCAGATTTAGGTGGTTTCCATACCGCTCTCTTTTGACTTGACTGTGGGTTCGTAGTTCGCATAGTAGGCGTTAGACTAGACCCGAGTCATACCTATTTCAAAACTAACGAATCGGAGATATTTTAAAGATAAGCAAAAAGGTTTATACGGATATTTAAAAAGGCGCATCTTTTCTTAAAACACCGTAGCCCTTATTTTACCAAATGCCCTGATTCGTCTTATTTCAAAAGGCAAGGTTGCATGATATATTTATTGGGGCAGGTTCTCTACTGTTGCGTTGATTATTCGATTCCGCATATTCCTGCTATTCGCATTTCTTGCATATGTTTATCGTTATATTATCATCATGCTGTTAGGACACCAGCACCATTATCGATGATGCGTATGTTCCACGTACACTATTTGCCGGTTCACACACTTCATCATCGATAATTGCCATGCCACTACACTGTAGTACTGTTGCATTCATGATATGATCTTTGCATGCTATATTGTACACTTATACCTGTATACAAACATAGATGATTCAGACTTGATTAGAGATTTGGGAACCGCAAGATGTTCTTCAAACTGATTCGTTTTAAAAGAGCGGTTCCCCTCGACATGTGCACATTACTATTCCATGTTGCATGATGTATGATATGCTTACCTTTCTTACATGTCGCATACATGATGCTTTCTGATTATACGCATTGAGATATGTTGTTTCCATGATATTTCTGGTTTTGGGAACCGTGGGTGTTTTAAAGAGAATATATAATTGTTTTAAAAACCCGGTTACCCTTGATATGATATTTCAGTGCGTCCACCATGTGTTTTCTCGGTACTGAGAGCGACATGTGAAACCCGATTCGAGGAGGCGGATGAGGCCGATTGCGGGTACATGGTGGACCCGGTATGGTACCCCGGGGCGAGAACGGTTTCGCTGTGCAGTAGACGGTGAGCCCGACGGAGGGACCACTACCTACCGGTGATTGGTTGGACCTGGCGGTTATCCGGAGGATACTGACCAGAGTCGATAGATGGATATGGGCGTACTGCCGGGGCCGAAGGCCGATACCGCAGACGGAGCCCGTGGGCCGATCCGGACTGACGGAGCCCGATATATGAGGATTTACGTGCCGATGCTGGGCACAGTTTTCATGATGTTTTCGAGTGTCAATGCTAGGCACTCCGGTTCCATGATTTTGACATGTCGTGAGGGACACAGATGATTTATATCTTCATATTTCCATGCACATGCTTCATGATATTTAAATGCATGATGGTTATTGTCATTGGGTGACGAGTGGACAGGATCCACGTACATGCAGATTGATTTCATTGATCATACCTCATATTTATGATATGCTATTACCTGAGGCACTGGCACGAGCACTTGGCACTACACTCATGTATAGAGATTACATTGCCAGTTTAGCATGCTTCACATATATTCATATTGAGGTTTATTTATATCTGATCGTATTGACCTAGGATGGGTCATGCATTCGATTTCTGCTTGTAGATATTTTCTATTCACGAGTTGGCAACTCACCCCCGTTGTGCCACAGTCCTTGCAGGTTTTGCCGTACAGATTCCATAGCGGCATTTCTGGCACACTGCTTCCTTATGGGTGACTTGCGTTGGTAGGTGGGTTCTTTTGTATCAGATCCGCCATTGCTCCTGTATTATTCATTGTATCTAGAATTTCCATCAACCAAAACTTGTATATTGTTTCAGACTTAGAAAACAGTGTTGTATTATTTCGACCTTAGAGTCGCGCTAGTAGTATTACGGTTTTCTGGCTGTTTTGAGTTTCTTTTTGGGTTTTGATCCTCGCCCTTTGGCGTTGTATATTATTATTGCTTGCGTGGTTGTGACCGTCGATTGACGAAGAGCTAGCTCCCGCTTGGGGATGCCTTTTATCAGTTCATATATTTCATTCTTGTTGTACCCCGTTTGGGGCCAGTTTTTACAAAGGAAACTCTGCCGAAAATTTCAGGAAAAATTACACATTTTAAAAATTCATATTCGTCTTAGTTATTTAAAAACTTGATTTTTAAACATGTTGTCTTTACCTCTTAAAACTAGTTTTCCCTATTTACTCCTTAAATGGTTTTAGATTTCTGGGCTTTTGGCTTACTTAGATCAGATGGAGTCCTATAGACTTCATAGGATTCAAGGGCCAGTCACGTGCTCTTTCGGGTCGTGACAAAGTTGAGCCCTTGGGGGATTATGAGGTTCTGACGAGCCGATCGGACGATTCGACATCATTCGTATATCATGTGATGGGACACTGCTTGGGAGACTCCAGATACGAGCGTAGCCGTTGGAGCGCAGTCTGTGTAGCCACGATGAGATGAGTCCGAATCAGTCGATTTTGGAGCAAGGTTGAGTAAAGAGTTCGCACGAGATTTCAACGAGATGACGTTTCACTCCGCTGACATCAGAGATGCGATATGCACGCTGGGGACGTGTTCGGCTCGATATCTTCTACTGAGTGATGAAGATACCGAGTTCGTGATTTCGAGTTCGTGTTAGAGACTTCGGATGGACCGTAGCCGAGGACATTGCAGTGCGCAGATAAAGGCGCGACGTCGAATGGTCGATGATATAGATAAGCGGGACAAGAGGTTCGTGCGAGACGCTGATGAGCTGTCATTACTTCCCGTCGAGACCAGAGGCCTGATATGCTTACAGAGGCATTGAGGTGCGACCAGCTTTCGAGGAGATGTTGTACTAAGGGTGCAGATGTTCAGAAAGCGAGGAAAGACTACGCCAGTGACATATTGCTTTACGAGCAGTCGTGAGGATTGACCGAGAGATTTCCAAAGAAGTGCCAGAACGGAATCGTTCCTGTCAGCACACCTGACCGGGCCGACGAGCCGATGGATTGCGAGATTGGTAATCTACAGGAAAGATCAGGAACCAGAGGCAGAGGACGCCAGCCGCGAGCAAGAGGCAAGTAGATATCTTGCGCCGCTAGCATCGGATGTTCCGGTACCTTCTCGACCCTGAAGAAGGATATACCGACGACGGTATTCATGATTTGTGATTTTGGTGATTTGACTATCACGTATCCGTTGCTTTGGATTTCGGTATTTTGGGCGATTTATTCGCATGATTTCGTCTTGATGACTGAGTTCCATGATATTTGATTTGTGCACCATGGTTGCACTTACTGGGTATTTATACCTTGCACAAAGTTATTACTCTTGAGGTGTTGATTGCGATTTCATGCCTATTTTATGCCAGTGATTTGATTTACGCTTCCAGCATAGTTTCATGCACTTTTAGTGTTTTGATTTGATTTGTGCACGCTGATGCACCCGGTTGTGAGATTTCCTTTGCGGTACACTTGATTTTGATTGAGCCGTATTATATCGTCGATTTTGACCCTGATACTGATGATTGATTCTTGCACTCATTCCTTTTGGTTTGACTTACGCATGTTCGGCGGTTGCTATTGGATTTCGTGATTCCGTGCATGTTGAGTGCGCAGGGTTTAGATTTTCATTCGTGCGCGATGGATGCACCGATTTGGATTTTCGCGCATGTTGGGCGCATGTTTGGAGATACGATTTTGGTGCACACCCGATGCACTAAATCGAGATTTTTCGTGCATGTCAGATGCACCGGATTTTTGGCTGTCAGGCACATACGTTGCCTATGACAGATGCTTCGTGCACACCCGTTGCACCTAGATGTTGTTTTGTGCACCTGTTTAGCACATATATGGATTTTGATTTCCGTGCGCACCAGACGCACAGGGTGGTGTTATGTGCATTTTTTAGATTTATTCCTTTTGGAGCAGTACATTTTTTTGATATTGGATATTTGTTTTCATACCGAGCAGGACTAGTCAGAGGACAGTACCTGGATATATTTTGCATGCATCGATAGCTATCGAAGGGATTTCCAAAAAGCGAGCTATAGTCTCAGTATATACCTACGTGTCTGATATGACACGGAACGTTTTAAAAACAAGAAACCCTTCTAAATTGTTTTCAAAACGGCGGAACGTACCTATTAAACAAAGGATATATATATATATAAGTATATAGTTATTTTCTTGTGAAAAACGTCCGCCACTGTGCTGTGTTACACGCATCGCACAGCGACTTAAAAAGATTTGGCATACATTTGCATCAGCTATTTACATGTATAGATTGGATGTCTACATGTATAGTTCTGATCCATATCATATTGATTTTGTATTGGATTTGACATTTGTGTCTTTACCATGACTCCGATGATTGCGGGATGCTTGATGGAATGTTGTTTTTGAGTTATCTGCTCAGTACGCATGCGCATGCTTTGCGCTGTGACGTTTTATATATTGATGATTTCGGAGCCCCGACGACTTGGAATTTGTATCGAAATGTTTTAGTACTTGGGGGTTTTAAATTTAAATTCGGGGACCGAATTTCTTTAAGGGGGATACATTGTAACATTTCCAAAATAATAAAATATTATTTTCGGGAATTTCTACAAATTTAATATTATTTTAATGAATATTTTAATATTCGGGTATAATTAA
The DNA here is from genome assembly GCA_030015575.1 of Agapanthus africanus. Classification (NCBI taxonomy): domain Eukaryota; kingdom Viridiplantae; phylum Streptophyta; class Magnoliopsida; order Asparagales; family Amaryllidaceae; genus Agapanthus; species Agapanthus africanus. Next base: position 277,152,638 of record JASDDO010000001.1, read on the forward strand.
ATACAAATAAATGGGGAAAAATTTTGGAAAATTTTGGAAAATTCTAAAATAGGGTATTTTATGGGATTATGCCAATTTAAAGTTTTTAAGACTAGTTATATGCTAATTTAGTGTTAATCGCGATTAAAAATCGCTAATTGGATTTTTAGCATTTTTGTGCAAAAATGTGCACATATCATTTTTACACTTGTTACACTTGTGTTACATTTTTTGTTGCCATGGTTCATTTGGATTCACTATTTGAGTGAGAAGAAAAGAAAAGGGAAAGAAAAAGTATGTGATGATGAGAGAGAGAGAGAACAAGTCAACCCTCACCTTTTAAACCATGCCCCCATCATCTCCCTTCTCATTTTCTCTCCCCTCTCCCATTGAGCTGCTGCTGATCTCTCTCTTCTTCCTCTCTCCCTCTTCATAAAACCCTAGATCCAGCATGAAATCCAACCCAAAACCCCATTCCCACTTCAGAAAACTTACTCCCAAGCTCACTAGCTACACATTGAACCTAGCAATGCGAAACCCTAGAATAGTGGTCACACCCACACTCACACATACACGCATACTTGCAAACATTCTTTCATATATCTGTGCGCATATGGTGGTGTATATCTACACATGGGTATGGGACTATGTGTTTATATACGGGTTTTGAGGATGATACGTAGGATTGAGATGAGTCGATGAGATTCGATTGAGGCCGTGAGATTTGGCGACATGACAGAGTTCGTATTGGAGATGTGATATGATGGTAGTGATGCCTGTCATGTGATGATATAGTATGTTATCGACTCAGATTTAGGTGGTTTCCATACCCCTCTCTTTTGACTTGACTGTGGGTTCGTAGTTCGCATAGTAGGCGTTAGACTAGACCCGAGTCATACCTATTTCAAAACTAACGAATCGGGGTTATTTTAAAGATAAGCAAAAAGGTTTATACGGATATTTAAAAAGGCGCATCTTTTCTTAAAACACCGTAGCCCTTATTTTACCAAATGCCCTGATTCGTCTTATTTCAAAAGGCAAGGTTGCATGATATATTTATTGGGGCAGGTTCTCTACTGTTGCGTTGATTATTCGATTCCGCATATTCCTGCTATTCGCATTGCTTGCATATGTTTATCGCTATATTATCATCATGCTGTTAGGACACCAGCACCATTATCGATGATGCGTATGTTCCACGTACACTATTTGCCGGCTCACACACTTCATCATCGATAATTGCCATGCCACTACACTGTAGTACTGTTGCATTCATGATATGATCTTTGCATGCTATATTGTACACTTATACCTGTATACGAACATAAATGATTCAGACTTGATTAGAGATTTGGGAACCGCAAGATGTTCTTCAAACTGATTCGTTTTAAAAGAGCGGTTCCCTTCGACATGTGCACATTACTATTCCATGTTGCATGACGTATGATATGCTTACCTTTCTTACATGTCGCATACATGTTGCTTTCTGATTATACGCATTGAGATATGTTGTTTCCATGATATTTCTGGTTTTGGGAACCGTGGGTGTTTTAAAGAGAATATATAATTGTTTTAAAAACCCGGTTACCCTTGATATGATATTTCAGTGCGTCCACCATGTGTTTTCTCGGTACTGAGAGCGACATGTGAAACCCGATTCGAGGAGGCGGATGAGGCCGATTGCGGGTACATGGTGGACCCGGTATGGTACCCTGGGGCGAGAACGGTTTCGCTGTGCAGTAGACGGTGAGCCCGGCGGAGGGACCACTACCTACCGGTGATTGGTTGGACCTGGCGGTTATCCGGAGGATACTGACCAGAGTCGATAGATGGATATGGGCGTACTGCCGGGGCCGAGGGCCGATACCGCAGACGGAGCCCGTGGGCCGATCCGGACTGACGGAGCCCGATATATGAGGATTTACGTGCCGATGCTGGGTACAGTTTTCATGATGTTTTCGAGTGTCGATGCTAGGCACTCCGGTTCCGTGATTTTGACGTGTCGCGAGGGACACAGATGATTTATATCCTCATATTTCCATGCACATGCTTCATGATATTTACATGCATGATGGTTATTGTCATTGGGTGACGAGTGGACAGGATCCACGTACATGCAGATTGATTTCATTGATCATACCTCATATTTATGATATGCTATTACCTGAGGCACGGGCACGAGCACTTGGCACTACACTCATGTATAGAGATTACATTGCCAGTTTAGCATGCTTCACATATATTCATATTGAGGTTTATTTATATCTGATCGTATTGACCTAGGATGGGTCATGCATTCGATTTCTGCTTGTAGATATTTTCTATTCACGAGTTGGCAACTCACCCCCGTTGTGCCACAATCCTTGCAGGTTTTGCCGTACAGATTCCATAGCGGCATTTCTGGCACACTGCTTCCTTATGGGTGACGTGCGTTGGTAGGTGGGTTCTTTTGTATCAGATCCGCCATTGCTCCTGTATTATTCATTGTATCTAGAATTTCCATCAACCAAAACTTGTATATTGTTTCAGACTTAGAAAACAGTGTTGTATTATTTCGACCTTAGAGTCGCGCTAGTAGTATTACGGTTTCTGGCTGTTTTGAGTTTCTTTTTGGGTTTTGATCCTCGCCCTTTGGCGTTGTATATTATTATTGCTTGCGTGGTTGTGACCGTCGATTGACGAAGCGCTAGCTCCCGCTTGGGGATGCCTTTTATCAGTTCATATATATCATTCTTGTTGTACCCCGTTCGGGGCCAGTTTTTACAAAGGAAACTCTGCCGAAAATTTCAGGAAAAATTACACATTTTAAAAATTCATATTCGTCTTAGTTATTTAAAAACTTGATTTTTAAACATGTCGTCTTTACCTCTTAAAACTAGTTTTCCCTATTTACTCCTTAAATGGTTTTAGATTTCTGGGCTTTTGGCTTACTTGGATCAGATGGAGTCCTATAGACTTCATAGGATTCAAGGGCCAGTCACGTGCTCTTTCGAGTCGTGACAACCAGCGTCGTGATGGCAGTCACACTAGTGGGGGCTGGGTAGTCTATAAGCAACATCCTATACAGGTCCCTGGTCATAGGATTATCGAGACAGGGCATCGATACTCCGGAGTAAACTAGTGTATAAGCTTCTCATCTTTGCATAGGGAGATGGTCTGTCCCACAGCCATCAGTACGACGTACTGGAGATAGTATGCAGGTGCTCGTTAGGTTACGGGTACACCGGACAGGACTCGCCAGGAACTGCAGGTTGGATTTATACCCATCGTCAGATAGCAGTTCCCAGGTGACATGAGTACAGCTTAGTCCGTCGACTTGATACTGCTACTTCGCCTCCGGTGTGTTCCCACTGTCCTTAGATTACTACCCTACCACGGCTTAAAGGAGTCGTGCAAACAAGTAATAGTTGGGTGCAGTCCCGAAGCACTTGGAGGCAGTGGCGGTTAGATAGGATTAGTCTCTCCTGGTATTGGGGGTTGATATCGCGCTGTGTATGGAGAGCCATTACGCAAAGTCCCTGGCCAGGGCAAGCGAGATTTACTGGTAGGTTCCAGTAGTTTCTCAAGGTGTAATGGGCTTCACTCCGACACGACTTATACCGCTATTAGGGGTCTGACGTTTACCGCCCTCTAGGCCCGATATTCGATAGACCTAGACGAACAGACCGGACTGTACGAAGAATGTCACATCAGGCTCAGTTGGAGTTCGGATGGGTTTCCTCATCGTCCTTCTTATCGACATCTACCTGGGGACCGTTACGTACAGCTAGTACCGCTTGCGGCCTGTGGTTAAACTCACTGCCAGCGTAGTGTCGAGTCTTTAGAGTCCCACACAGAGAGTTTCCCTGCACCGGGCAAAAGGTGCAGAGGCCGTATGGTTTTATGACAGGGCCGCGGTCACTTATGTACACTTGTGCACGTATTATGATCGGGTAGATAATACTGGCGGACTTTGGTTTAAACCAGATTCTAGTATTATACAGATGGATTTATTCAGTCAAAGATTATACGTGTTTTTTGGAAATACGGATGGGAGGGGCAGTCTCGTAATTTGTCGGGAAGCTTTTTGAAGAAGATGACTCATTTGCTTTTATTTTCTTTATGGATTAAACACAAATGAGGTGGAGAGATGAGTTGTAAATTTTCATTAAATGCTTAATGACTCAGGAGGTGATTCACCATTTAGAACTAAATGAAGCTTACAAGATATTTCTAGATATTTATCCAAGAGATATTTGTATGCTTGATATTATTCTTTCATGAGTTATTATTCATTTCATTATCACAAAAGCTTTCTCTCTCCTCACTTCTTCATCTTCTTCCTCAAAGCCTAATAGCACTCATGAGATGAGAAACCTAGGGTTTAAGTGACTATGTAATCCATCTAAATACTCTACACCCTCTAGGACTTCTAGATTAGCGATCTAGAAGCCGTAGTTACCTCAGATTCGAGATAGGAGCTCGGACTATAGACTCTCGGGTGGATCGTCTTTGACTCGAGGAGGCCGTTGAGGTGCCAACGTTCCATAGAGCCTACGAGGTGTGGAGGATAGAGATGATGACCCGAAGGACAAGTAACGTGAGGTATAACTTCGAATCAGAGTAGTTAAACCTTTCGTAGTTTGCTAGTAGTGGTTTAGACACGATCCGTGTGCTCAAGTCCGTGTTACGAAGCTTTGATAATTGTTTTTCATGTATTCCGCCTCCCGCAAGCTCGTGGGGTGCGTGACATGGACTTACAGTGGTATCAGAGCCTACTAAACCTTTACTAGCTTGTTAGCAACTAATTAGAAGTTCGATCGTCGGAAAAACGCGAAAACATAACCCCGGACCCCTCAAGTTTCTGTCAATTTTAAACGTGTCAAAAAAATTATTTGATAGGTATGAAAATTCACAGCAGGGAATTCTAAGAAATCTGGGAAAATACGAGTTTCTAACTCGGTGATAAGGCCGCGGATCGGTGGCAGATTAGTGCTATCGGCCGCAGATCCGCCGCCGAGTCAACTCCGAGTTGACTCGGATTTGCGCAGTAACTCTTGAATTTGGGTGTTTTGTTTTCCAGTATATTTTGTTTCTGCCCAGGTTACTTCTGTGCTGGCTTGCATTTGGGGTAGAGACGGAAGAAGGTTGTCGATCGATATTCTAAGTTATTTGGTAATCGGGTTTTATCTGTAATGTTTAATGTGTTCGTAAACATCCCCTAATTGCTAGTATGTCGGTTAGCAGGGGGTTGCACATTTCTGTAATGGTTTTTACTGGTTTGTGTATATGAACTTGATTGGATCGTTGTGATGATTAGCCGAGGTTTGAGATGAGATTTTATATTCATTAATTCGATGCAAATTGTAATATGATGTAATATTCTTTTGCGGGGCACATCCGGGCTGAGATTGTAGCCACCGTTGTATTATTTCATTTACTGTTTTTTGCTCCTAGGATAGACCCAAGATGGGGTGCACAAACTACCGGGTACTTTGAAGTGTTTAGTGGCCTACTCACGTTGCTGAGGGAGACCGCTTCACTTCGTGTACTTGGCGGGTAGTTTGCCGTACCCGTAGGGGTCTAGGGTGGGGTAATGGCTATTCATCACAACTGTGTAATCCGTTTTTCGTTGCAGGCTGAAAGGAAACGTGGATTGCTTGCATATCCAATAATGTTCATCTATGATCTGGAATGCCTATTATTATGTCTGACGAATGTACAATATCTATATATGATAGCTATTAGACGTTACTTATGTTTTACACCCGCGCTAGCCCAGCCCCCGCTTTGTCGTTAGTTAAGTAACCTAACGGGTGAATGACGGGACCCAGTGGCGAATGCGGATGGCATAAGAGAACGTTGTATTTTCATTGTTTTCTGCAATGATAGGTTAATTGATGGGACACATTATATTAATGCAAAGAAAATAAACCAAAGTTGAATCGTTGGAACAAATTTAAAAGAAACCACTCGGTTATTTTAAAAGAGCAGAATTTTTTAATTGCGGAGCTTTAACCACTCCTTTTAAAATGCTATCAGGTTCCTTCGATTATATCAAGTTCACTACATTCACGGTTTCGCCAAAACCAGTCGTAGCCCTCCATCATTTCATATGAATGGTCAGTAGTATTCAAGCTATGTTTGTTTGGCCCTTAGTCAAGACATAGCGATTGGTAGCTGCTGGGGTGTTCACATGTAGCATAGATAGATGCGTCGGTTTGGGACAGTCGTATTACTTTGTTTGGCCCTTAGTCAAGAGTATATACGGGTGGGTTCAAATTAACAAGATAATGATGGGTAGAACTTGACATGTGACTTATGATTTGTTGGCCCTTAGTCAAGGTCATAAGAGCATGGGGCAAAAATTCACATCGGGAGTTTCTAAAGAAACTGAAACTTGCTAGTGTTGCATACCATTTGGAGTTTGATGAATGTTGGTAGGATTCTTTCAGTATTATCACACGATGATATTTGGATCGCGATCCTACTGTGAGTATCCGCTACTCATCAGGAGATTCGTCACTTAACGATCAGTGCTATAAACCAAGTAGGTGTCGAGAAAGGTGTCAGCGGGGTTACGCCCCCTGAGAAAAGAGGTTATTTAATTAAGGAACTTCGCGAAAGCGTTGGAAAACCTCCCTCGAAGTGCCGACACCGTCCTGGCTGAACGGTTAAGCAAGTATTGTACGGTGAGATCAGTCCTGGCTAATTCTTCTTTTATGGTTTGAGGAAGGATTCGTGAAACAGTGGGAGCCATCCAGTTTAGATAAATTAAAAACCAATCTAAACTTGCAAGAGCATCATGCTAAAGTGTTCCCTCTCTCTCTCTCTTTGCAGCGACCATGTGACCATGACTAGGTTACATCTAGATAACAAAATGACTGAATCAGACTTATATGATTGGCAAAGGTCTGTCCAGATGTTCATTGCCTATGACAAGCTGGACAACCCTATTACTACTCAAGCCCCCACCGTCCTAGGTCCAGTTTCCATCATCGCGGATATGGATATCCGTCAGACAAGGGAAAAAGATAATGCGAAAGCCCAGTGTCTCGTGTTGGCTTCAATTGATGGTGTATACCAGAAGCAGCACGAGAAGATGGACTTAGTTTCCATTTTTCTCCATAACAAAGATTTATATGGAGAGTGTAACGCCTTGAAAAGTCGTTTTGGTGTAATGCCTAGTTTTTAGTAGCTAATGAGTTACTTATAAATTTCTGGTCATTTAAAATTTTTCCTAATTTTTCAATTTTTAATATTATTTTAAGCCGGTAAAAAAATACATTAAATTAGCAATAAATACAAATTTAAATGGGCTAATTTTAAACTTTAAAATCATGTTAATTAAAATCTAGTTGTAATATAATTTTTTAGTATTTTATTTCAAGTTTTAATTGGTTTTTATTATGGAAAACAAAAATATAATTATTTTGAACTAAAACATGCAAATATGGTATTGTGGGGGGTCTTTTTGCAGAGAATTTCTTTGTAAAATCTCTCACACACACCCCTCACCCCCTTGGCGGGCCCTACTGATAGCAGCCCAAGAATTTTCTTTCCCTCTTTTTGACTTTAAATCATGTGAGGAAATGGGTTAAAAATGGTTATATATATATATATTTATAAGGTAAGGGTATTATGGTAATATGAGAGGGTTGACTTGGACTTTTTTCCCCCAACTTCCCCACACCTCTCCCCACTCCCTCACTGCTGAAATTCGGCAGAAAAAAAACAGCCCGAAATCTCCCCTCTTCCTCCATCAAATTTCATCAAAAATTGCTCCAAAAAAAATCCAAATCAAACCTCAAAATTTCAAGCCCATCCTTCATCCATTCTTCTTAATCTTTCGTGCTTGGATCTTGGATGCTAGGAGGCATCTTGGGAGGCAACTTTTCTTACTAGATCTGTAGATCTAGAGGTATAATCCTTACCCATTTAAATTCTTTTGGTTAGATTTCTTTAATTGAGTTGTTTTAGTGTAAATATTAGTGTTAATTTCTAATCTAGTTTTTTTTAAGTTCATGGCTTGAATTTTAACTAGGGTTTAGAAAACCATTATTAGGTTGATTAATTTATTTTGCTATCTAGTGTTTTACTAACCTAAATTTAAGAGGTTAACTTGCTATTGGGTTTCAAATTAGTGTTAGTTTAAGTTTTTCTAGTATGGATTTTGATTGCAATTGCTATTGAGAAAAATCGAGAAAGGGTTTGCTTGTGGAAAATAGGTTTTGAAGCATGGTTAATGTGTTGAAAATTAGTGCAGTGGCTATCTATGGTTAACTTGGGTATTTGCGCGATGTTGTGTGCACTTTATCGCAAATCGGTGATGTTTGCACCGATTTTGGAATGCAAATGCTTACTAGTTTTCATATAAAATTATGTGATGAATTATTTGTGATATCTTGATGATTGTATTGGCATCTCCTACGAATTTTAGGGTGTGTGAATGCGGATTTATGGTTTTATCGGGTTTTAGCTTTGCTGGGCGCCCAAAACGACGATTATAGTTAGTTTTACGATTTTCGTGTGTGTTCTGCGCATCTTGTGCACGTTGTGCCAAACTCGTGAACATTGATATTTTTGTTTGGGATTTGCGTCGTTTCATGATATGTAACCTTATGTTTTGTATTGGTGCAAATTCCAGGTTCGGTCGCGGAGACTTCAGACGCGGCACGAAAAGAAAAGGCGGTTATTGGACATAGCTAGCTGGGGATTCCGGTGAGTAGATGTAACATCTACGGGGGACTATCGTTTGGATGGCGCAAGTCGCCTGATAGTTTAAGTAGTTTAAAGATTTCTAGTGATATTAGTAATTAGGAGTAAATGCTTGCGTATCATCTTGCTACATCCATGCTTTATATTGTCATACATATGTGAACCCATTCTATAGAACACCTGCACTATTGCCAGGGTTTTTATATGCAGCACGAGCACTATTCATGCATACACACACACCCTGGTAATTGCCATGCCACGACAATAGATAACTTATAATCTAGAATATTGTCACCATATTTGATACTTAAACCTGCACTATTGCAATAAATCTTTAAAATAAAATTGTATAATTGCTACTCATGTGCATGTATATCATTATATCATTTGTTCATGCCTAGTTATTAATCATACATTGCAACCTGAATATTGATACCATATGCATTCAATATCATTGACATATGCACCCATGATGGTTTCTTGAGATTTTATGATATTTCCGGATTTCGGGGGAAAGCCGCAAGATTTACAAACTTATTATCTTTTAAAATATGAAAGGTTTCGGTTTTCTAGTGATGTAAGTGTCGTCCACCATGAGTTTACTGTGATTTTCGAGACCCGTTTCGAGAAGTTGGATGAACCGTCTCGGGTACATGGTGGGCCCAGTGAGGTACCCCGGGGAAAGAAGATCGTAGATGTTGGCGTTGAGCCTGGCAGGCGATGGATTACCTACCTGTGACTGTTTTGGCACGGCGGATATCCAGAGGATACCGACCGTGGCCGCGAGATGATGAGATATTGATATTTGAGATGGGTCAGCCGGACGGCTGAGGCCAGAGATACTACGATATGGATATATGAGATTTGAGACAGTTTTGAGGTGTCGTTGCTGGACACGAATTCTGGTTGATTCTATTGGTATTGTGCTGATATTTCAAAAGAGATTCCTAAAGGAAAAAGATGATTTCTTATACTACACATGCAGATCACGAGTTGATTCATATTGCATACATACCTGCTAGTATATTCATGTTGCATACATACATGCTAGTATATTCATACTGCATACATACCTGCTAGTATACCCTGCCATATCTGTTTTAGAGATGCTAGGATACTTGTGTGCATGCATGCGATAGCCTTTGTAGATGTTATTTATTACTCACGAGCTGGCAACTTACCCCCAGCTTTTCTGCAGGTCCGCTCTGTCAGTACTGTAGCGGCGGACACATTAGCACATTTTGCCCTTTTTGCTTGGACTCGAGGCTTTTGCTCATAGGTGGGTTATGTTTTCATTTTGTACCACCTTATATATCCATTGTATCTAGACTATTCCATCTACTGTTTCAGTTGTACCGGTCATTTGGATTATTGTATATTGACCTAGAGACGAGATTGTGAGACTTGTGGATTTTATGTTATTTGGGGTCGAGCTCACTTGAGTCGACATGTTATATTACTTTTGCTTCATGCTTATTTATGCACATTGCTACTTTACATTGCGTGGGATTTGTGACCGCCTTGAGGCGAAGAGCTAGCTCCCGCTTGGGGATGCCTTTTTTTTGTTGTATTTATATATATTCTTGTTGTACCCATTTAGAGGACCAGTATTTACAAAGGAGACTCTGCCGAAATTTTCGGAAAAATTGATATTGTTTTTAAAAAAAGGCTTGATATGACTCATTTGATAAACTCGCTTTCAATTGATTGGTTTTCCTTCACTCTTCTGCTTATTTGGTTTTGATTTCTGGGCTTTGGCTTACTTATTTTACGGACGCCTTAAGACGTTTCGTAACATAAGTGCCAGTCACGTTCCGTACCCTGCGGGTCGTGACAAAGTTGGTATCAGAGCGATAGGTTTTACCTTTCTGGGTGTAGGATGACCTTTGGTAGATGGAGTAAGTGACTTAAGCAGGGTAACGTAGCGTGGGTATGTCCGCGACATAGTTGCGATACGGTACTCCGCCTAAGTGACTTTAGAATATATTTGCTTGAAATTCCTTCTTCAATTCCGTGTATCCTATGATTCTATTGCACTGTTCTTATTATCCCGTTTCCTGTACCAGCCACTATGCCGCCGAAGGCTATGAGAGCGCAGAGGGCTGCCGCCCGAGTTGAGATCCGAGCAGGCTTGTCTGAGACGAGGACCGAGCAGGGTGGTATACTTACGCATCAGGGACAGACTGATCCGCCTTCCCCAGGCCGCATGGATAGGCTTGAGTCTGGTATGGAGGAGCTACGACTGATGATGGGAGGTATGCAGGAGTTACGACAGATGGTGGGATCCCTAGTAGCGGCCAGTCGTGCACCGAGATCGGAGGACGTACCTAACACAACACAGACTACCATGGTGCCTGCTACCCAGACAGTTGCTCCTCCTCCTACTACCGTGGCTATCCCAGTATCGCTACAGGATTTCATGAGGCTGAGACCTCCAGTCTTCATGGGCACCGATGCAGCAGAGGATCCGCAGACATTCCTTGACAGTTTAGCCCGGGTCTACCATTCGCTCAGATGTTCTGACGATCGATGGGTGGAGCTTGCGAGTTTCCGTCTAGAGGGCCTCGCGCAGACATGGTGGGAGTCAGTCTTGAGTGGTCGAGCTGCAGGTCTACCTCCTATGATTTGGGCCGAGTTCACAGCGGTATTTCTAGCTCGTTTCCTCCTAGAGAGCGTTCGTGACGCTAGGGCTCACAGTTTTAAAGCTTTGATCAAGACCCCAGGGATGACGGTGTCTGCGTATGATGTCCAGTTCACGCAGTTGTCTAGATATGCTCCGTATTTGGTGGATACCGAAGAAAAGAGAGTGAAGAGGTTCGTACAGGGACTTGACACCCAGCTGTTTCTTGCTATCGGCGCCCAGCACTTCAGCACTTGTTCATACCAGAATATTGCATTTTATACCGCCCATTCTTATGCTCGTGTGTTTATAGGTAGGTGCTTGTAATCCGTGTTTGTTACATATTTACAGAATACAGGTTTCCAGTACAAATATTGCAAATCAAGACAAAATCTCCACAGTTACACCAAATACAGAACATCTGTCACAGCAGATAAAAGCCGGGTTCCGGTCATCTATATCCGTCCAGTGCCGAGTACCAGTTCCAGAAACAAGACATATGACAGTGGTCATTCGTGTCTCGGACATGCACAGAGCACGAGAGGGGCTGCACAAGAATCAATGGGTGCGCGGAGCTCGAGGGAGATAAAGTCAAAAGTAAAGAAAAGAAAGCAATCTTGGACTAAGGAAATCTGCAGATATTCTGGAAGACTTTTGTACAGTTTAAAGTTCGCAAACACAAAGACAAATGGAACCAGGGAAGCACACAAATTTCGAGGACCCAACTCACCTATACGGCCGCGGATCCGCGGCCAATAGGGGGTATTGGCCGCGGAACCGCGGCCATGTGGGCGCCTCACTCTGTCGTTTTCTGGGGGCTTTCTTGTAACTTCCAGTAGGGCCATATTCTTGCCCTAGGTTTCCAGTTCCCTTCCTATAAATACCCCAGATCTGAGCTAAGCCAAGGGGTCCAATTCTAAGTTCATTCTTTGTTCCGTTTTTGTAGTTTTTTGTGTAGTTCTTCTTCTTCTTCTTCATTCTTTTTCCATGAAAATTGTAGTGAGAGCTTTTTGAGTGGGAGATCAATGAAGATGAGGGCTTTTTGTATCATTCTCTTTTGTTTCTTCTTCCCCTTGAGATTCTTGCTTTCTCCTGATCATTCAACCTCTTCATTGAGCTTGAATGGTTAAGGGTTAGTTATTGATCTCAAGGGTCGTATTTTCTTATGGAAGTAGCGCTTCATTTCACATGCGTTCTCTACCCTTCCCTTGATCTTGCAACCTCTTGATTGAGCTTGCAAGTTTAAGGGTTGGCTATTGATCACATGCTTGTCTTGATTCTAGTTTCTTGTTCTTTTTATCGCTTTTTATTACTTGCTTATTATTATCTTGCTTTACTTTCTTGCAATTTAATTCATGCACTTAATTACTGGTAATCTTTTCTTTTCTTTGTTCTTTTCTTTAGCTCTCTTTTGTTCATTTTGTGAATGGTTGTAATTATCATTGTTAAGATGAAATACGGTATTGTAAGTTAATATCTTCTTTCTCATTTTCTTTTCCCCTTATTTTCCATTGAACTCCGTCCAAACCATACGCAAGCGCTCCGTTAGGCACCCTACCCTAACAAGGTAACGGTGATTCCTAACCGCGACCGGTTGCGTTCGGTTTGGCCGAAGGCGAAAGCAAGAGACAAGAACGGAAGGACAAGGGTAAATAAGCCGTATTCCACGAATACCGCGCTTAAATCCCCTAATCCACGTTGTTGCCGATTGCTTTAGCTTCAATTGGTCAAGACTCGGCTCAAAGGTTTTGAGTACGAATTTCTTTAGCTTACAATCTCGTATCTTTTTCTTAACAACTTTATACTTGCAAATAGTACACATAGGTTAGATTGAACAAACACATACAATTCCTTATTGACTCGTCTAAAACAAGAAAGGAAATACAACCATCTCCCTGTGGATCGACCCGTGCTCAACCGGCTAGCTGCATAGCGACACCTTCTTGATTGCGGTTAACTCAAATTCTTTCAATCAAATGGCGCCGTTGCCGGGGAGACGGTAGCGTATTTTCTTTCTTGTTATTCGGGTTAATATTCTTTTTGTATATATATAAAAAAAAAATCTTTTTGTCTTTTTGATCATTTTTGTGGGCAAGAGTGCAGATTTTTACGGATTTGCAAACTGCGATTATGGGGAGCAAAGCGTACATTCAAGGCTAAGGTGATTGCAAAGTACAGTGCCAAAGATCCGGGTAGTTTGACCCACGCAAGCGAACTTTTCAAGCTTACCGGATTTGATTCAACGGGGGTTTCCTAACACAAAACTTAACGGTACGTACTTTACTAACACCTTCTTCTCAAATCCGACGCATCCAATATACTATTCTTTGCAGGATTCTTTGCAAGTTCGCTAGCAAACGCTAAAAATTGACTAACCCGTATTTGTTGCAGTGCCGCGCTTAAACTAAAAAACACGATTTTTTGATTCTTTATAGAATTTTTATTGAATTCCGCATTGCATACATTAATACGGACTTAAGGGCAAGCGAACCCCACAATATACGGTAAAGGATTTCATCACCTTTTCCGTGGCCCACAAATCACGAACTTGAGCATAACGTTTACCCGCACAAATTTTAAAAGAAATTAGACTTTAAGCCTTAAGGACTTCACGCTCACTAGGAGAAGTTAACTGTGTTTAGAACCTCGCTTAACGGTATATTGTTTACGGGGTGTCTAGGAAAGTGTTAACGGCGCAACCGCCAAAAGAGAAAGGGTTATTTAATTAAGGAACTTCGCGAAAGCGTTGGAAAACCTCCCCTTATCTCTGCACTTACCTGGCCTCGTGATCAGTGTATCTTGAGCCTGTTTGTCGACACAGTTTTACTTCGACAATCAAGTTCTGGAGCAGGTCTAGTTGACCTAGGTAAACCCTAGAACGACTAGGTGTGTGGTATTTTTGTGTCGTGATTGTTTTTGTCCATATTCTTTTTGTGTGTATATTTCATTCTTCTGTTAATATATAAACTATAAAAAAAAAAATATCACATTCTTTTTCCCCTCCTTTTCTCTACCTTTCTTTCTCTCTCTTCATATCATGGGTACCCCACCTCGAAAAACTCTTGCCGAACTTTGGTACCCCCAACCAGACATTACTTCTTACGGTTCTTGCTTTGGCCGAACTTCGAACGATCCATCCATGCCAAAAATTTCATTGAGAGATCGGATAGACGCGTCTAGGACAAACAATTTGACTCCGCAATCAACTTCGTATCAACCATTTCAAACATTCACCCCTTCTTACGTTGATACCCCTTCTTCGAGTCATGTTGCAACTCCAAGACCTATGTCTATTGCAGAACGTATTGAACAATCTCGTAGCGGATCTTTCACTCCTTTCACCACTTCAAATTCCTGGGATCAACAATTCCATTCACCTTCTTATCCAAATGTTGATCCTACCCCTGTCCAACCATTCAATTCCTACCAGTCCTACCCTACTTTTTCACCTTCCCTAGACATTGTTTCTGAACCGCCATTTGGGAATTTTCAGTATCCAAACAACTTTGAATCTTTTACTGAAACCCCTTCACAACCAATGTCCAGTCTAGAACAGTCCTTGGAAGACTTTAGGGTAGCGTCAAGCCAACAGATGATGGATTTGAATGCGTCCATGGCCGCCCTCATACAACCTAGTGACCCGGTAGCTAGTTTTCAACTAGCTCTAAATTTTCCAATGTATGAAGAGGCGGTAGGACAGGATGTGAATTTGAGTGGAGAAAGTGAGCTGTATACCCTTCCAAATCAAACCTACCCGTTTCAAATTGAATCCCACAACTCCTGTGTTGAAAGTCTATCAAGTGTCCCAAATGAATTATCAGTTGAAGATAGAATGTTTAATGAGTTGTGCGACTTTATAGTATTTGATTTGCCAAATTGTGAAGGGACCTTGCCAAGTGAAACCACACCCAATCCTTTTGACCTCTACACCTCCATCTTAGAACCTGAATTGATTGAAATCCATGCTTTTGATGAGGTGTCTGAGAAAATTGACTTTCACTTCATTAAGGATATTGACGCTGGGACTATTTTGGATGATGAACCCGTAGATTTGACTGAGTTTTTCTCTCCAATTCATCATCCCGAGTCATTAAATGTTTTTCCCGAACAACATATGCGTCTGGACTTTGATGAAATATGCATGGATGAGCTTAACTTTGAGGAGAATTTTGAGGATATTTTTGAGGATGAAACAGTTCTAGATGATGAGTCGGATTTTCCAATTCATCCTGTTCCTTTCACTGACTGTGTACACCCTCCAGAACCCTTAACCGATACCCTTCCTCAACCACTTCCCTCCATCCTTTCCATCGTTCCGACCTTGCAAGAACCCGTACCATTTTCACTTCCTGTGTCTGGTTTACCGAGTTCGGCGTACCCATGGTTTCTCACGAATCTTGAGGGATTTGACCCCATTTCTCGACGGATAAATATATTAGGACAATCGCTTTTCACACATCGGTCATCCCAAATTGTGCTAATCTATTTACTCCATTTGCACCCTCAAGTTCGTATTCCACTTCTTCTTCCCGTCCGCCATTCTTCTTCCTCTCATATACCGAGACCATATCCCGCTTCTCTCCGCATATGGTCTCGCGTATTCTCCATCTCTTTCCTCTACGCCTTCTTCCACCAACCGGTACATTATAGCGATAAAATCTTTGAATGGTTGGTATTAACTTTTGGCCTGTGTAAGGCCTTGTATAGCTTGATACTGTTCTTTCCCCCCTAAACCTGAACTTCAACGCCTAACAGTGGAAACACTGTTTTACTTAAGTTTGGGGGGAACACCTTTTTTGTATATATTTTTGGTTTTTCTTTTTGTATATAATTTGTTTTTAGGGGGAGCGCCAACAATTTTGACCCTCTTGGTATAACCTGACAGTGAGGGCACTGTCAAGTTTAAGTTTGGGGGTGTGCTCGGTAAGCTTTCTTCCTTCGCATTCATTTGTATATTTTGCATTTGCATACCTTATTAAAAACCCACAAAAATTGAAAATTTTCCAAAAAAATATAAAAACTTTGTCGTCAAGTTAGCTAATAGGGTAACTTAGATCTTTATTCCGAAAGTTTAGTTGATATGATAGAAATAACTAAATTCTAGGCTTAGGGATTGAAAACCCTAAAAATAACCCTCATTCTGTCTAACTTTGGTAAGTATACGTCCTTACAGTTTTTTTGAGAAATAGATAATCTTGAGTTCAGTTCTTGAGTTAAGTCAAGATGAAGGGAAAGTATTGAAGCTTTACTGGAGGATAAGTCTGAAAAATAGTTTCTTTTCTTGAGTTCAAATTTAGAAAGTATATACCCTACAAACTGCACTTACACGCACCTTGAAACTTGGGATAGTAGAGGATACCTAGAAATACTCTTGCCTGAAAACCTAGTATGAAAGAAAAAACGGTATTTAAAGCTAAACACCAAAAAGAGCATATTGAAAAATATATCCGGTCTTGAAAAAGAAAAAGAAAAAGAAAAAAAGAAAAAAAATAGAATAAAGTCAAGACCTGGAAACTGCTATTTACGCTTTAAAGTTCACACATTCAGTAATCGGTCGTTAGTGCCTCAAGAAGCATTAATAGTCGCATGAAAGGTGTGTGAGCAACACCGTCCATCATTAAATGAAAAGAAGTAGTATTAGGTATTAGGGCAAGGGTATTATAGCTTGAATTGAATTCTTAAGTGTAGGGGTGCAAATATACACACACGTAGGGGTATACAATCGATGTTTGAATAAAAGATAGAAATAAAGAATAAGACTTGTGTTTTCTGTAAAGTTGATAAAAATCCCTGATTTGAGGCCTCACTTTAGAAGGAAAACTCAGGAGAACCAACATCTTTCTAAACTTTTTTGGAACGTTTATGATCTAAGGCTAAATAGATAGGAGGTGTGAAGCATTAGGGTTAGATATTTCTAACTTAGGATAATAGAGTTTCTAACGTAATAACTAAACTGTAGGAGTAGAATCAACGTTAACTTATGACACTAGCTTGACGGGATTTTGTGGGTAGTATCCGCTGAAAACCCTCAAGAGACAACACTCCTCCTACTAAGGACACCTAGAGGTTTAACGGCTTGTTGCACGCGCTCAGTGCAATCGCGTTCCCTGCGAAAGTGCGGTTAGGATTTTATTTTTGTGAATAATTGGTTTTGCTCGGGACGAGCAAAAGTTAAGTTTGGGGGTATTTGTTCATACCAGAATATTGCATTTTATACCGCCCATTCTTATGCTCGTGTGTTTATAGGTAGGTGCTTGTAATCCGTGTTTGTTACATATTTACAGAATACAGGTTTCCAGTACAAATATTGCAAATCAAGACAAAATCTCCACAGTTACACCAAATACAGAACATCTGTCACAGCAGATAAAAGCCGGGTTCCGGTCATCCATATCCGTCCAGTGCCGAGTACCAGTTCGAGAGACAAGACATATGACAGTGGTCATTCGTGTCTCGGACATGCACAGAGCACGAGAGGGGCTGCACAAGAATCAATGGGTGCGCGGAGCTCGAGGGAGATAAAGTCAAAAGTAAAGAAAAGAAAGCAATCTTGGACTAAGGAAATCTGCAGATATTCTGGAAGACTTTTGTGCAGTTTAAAGTTGGCAAACACAAAGACAAATGGAACCAGGGAAGCACACAAATTTCGAGGACCCAACTCACCTATACGGCCGCGGATCCGCGACCAATAGGGGGTATTGGCCACGAAACCGCGGCCATGTGGGCGCCTCACTCTGTCGTTTTCTGGGGGCTTTCTTGTAACTTCCAGTAGGGCCATATTCTTGCCCTAAGTTTCCAGTTCCCTTCCTATAAATACCCCAGATCTGAGCTAAGCCAAGGGGTCCAATTCTAACTTCATTCTTTATTCCTCTTTTGTAGTTTTTTGTGTAGTTCTTCTTCTTCTTCTTCATTCTTTTTCCATGAAAATTGTAGTGAGAGCTTTTTGAGTGGGAGATCAATGAAGATGAGGGCTTTTTGTATCATTCTCTTTTGTTTCTTCTTCCCCTTGAGAGTCTTGCTTTCTCTTGATCATTCAACCTCTTCATTGAGCTTGAATGGTTAAGGGTTAGTTATTGATCTCAAAGGTCGTATTTTCTTATGGAAGTAGCGCTTCATTTCACATGTGTTCTCTACCCTTCCCTTGATCTTGCAACCTCTTGATTGAGCTTGCAAGTTTAAGGGTTGGCTATTGATCACATGCTTGTCTTGAGTTCTAGTTTCTTGTTCTTTTTATCGCTTTTTATTACTTGCTTATTATTATCTTGCTTTACTTTCTTGCAATTTAATTCATGCACTTAATTACTGGTAATCTTTTCTTTTCTTTGTTCTTTTCTTTTGCTCTCTTTTGTTCATTTTGTGAATGGTTGTAATTATCATTGTTAAGATGAAATACGGTATTGTAAGTTAATATCTTCTTTCTCATTTCCTTTTCCCCTTATTTTCCATTGAACTCCGCCCAAACCATACGCAAGCGCTCCGTTAGGCACCCTACCCTAACAAGGTAACGGTGATTCCTAACCGCGACCGGTTGCGTTCGGTTTGGCCGAAGGCGAAAGCAAGAGACAAGAACGGAAGGACAAGGGTAAATAAGCCGTATTCCACGAATACCGCGCTTAAATCCCCTAATCCACGTTGTTGCCGATTGCTTTAGCTTCAATTGGTCAAGACTCGGCTCAAAGGTTTTGAGTACGAATTTCTTTAGCTTACAATCTTGTATCTTTTTCTTAACAACTTTATACTTGCAAATAGTACACATAGGTTAGATTGAACAAACACATACAATTCCTTATTGACTCGTCTAAAACAAGAATGGACATACAACCATCTCCCTGTGGATCGACCCGTGCTCAACCGGCTAGCTGCATAGCGTCACCGTCTTGATTGCGGTTAACTCAAATTCTTTCAATCAGCACTTATTCAGCTTCTATGGGCACGGCGTTGCGGATGGAGGCACGCATTTTAGCGACTTCGGCCATTCTCGGGCCGAAGAGGATTTGTACCGGTATGCCAGATCAGAAGCATCATGTCAGATCCTTTCTGAGAGATGGTGCCGGCAGAGGGGTTGGGCATGGTCAGTTATATGGTTCATATCCACAGGAACTGCAGGCGTCGCCAGGATGTTTTGGGTGCGGGAGTCCGCACCATCATATCAGATACTGTCCGGTGAGATGACAGGAAGCAGCAACAGTTCTACATGTGACCCTACCACCATCACCACCCCCTCCTCAGAGAGTTCTACTTCCTACCACAGGCGATGATCCATGCCAGTTAGGTGCACCCAGAGGACGTGGACGCGGTGGTCTTATTCAGAGAGGACGAGGAGGCCGAGGCCGAGGTCGAGGACAGCCAGCTATTGGTGGGGGACAGGCCCGAGTTTTCCCCTTGACACCGCTGGATGCGCAGGCATCCAATGCCGTTGTGACAGGTACCTTTCCAGTATGTTCTTTCGACGCGTGAGTATTATCCGACCCAGGTTCCACACATTCGTACGTATCTACACACTTTGCACCGATGTTGGGCCGTGAGTCGTCGTCGTTAGATCAGCCGCTTGTGGTTATTACTCCGGTAGGCGAGTCGTTTATCGCTCGTTTTGTGTTTCGTTTGTGTTTCGTTCGTATCGGGGAGAGGGATTCATGGGTAGATTTGATTCTCCTCGATATGTTGGACTTTGATATGCTTCTAGTCATGGATTGGCTAGCCACTTGTTATGCTTCTGTGGACTGCCGTGAGAAGGCACTCAAATTTAGCTTTCCGGGAGAGCTAGTCCTTGTTATTCAGGGAGACCGCAGTGTCACCCTTCCCAGCTTTATTTCGTCTCTTCGCGCTGGTCAGCTACTACGGAGAGGATGTCAGGGATTCTTAGCTTATGTGTGTGATACTCGAGCGGCAGAGGTTCCGTTGGACCAGGTCCCGGTTGTTACTGAGTTCCCTGATGTTTTCCCTGATGAGCTGTCTGGGCTACCGCCTGAGCGCGATGTGGAGTTCTGCAATGACTTGATTCCCGGCTCGGGGCCTATTTCTATACCGCCTTATCGGATGGCCCTGGCGGAGCTTAGAGAGCTGAAGGATTAGTTGCAGGATTTGTTAGATAAGGGGCTTATTCGACCTAGCGTTTCTACATGGGGTGCTCCAGTCCTGTTTGTCAAGAAGAAGGACGGCAGTTTGCGTTTGTGTATCGACTACCGCCAGCTGAACAAAGTTACCGTATGGAACCGGTATCCCTTACCACGTATCGACGATTTGTTCGACCAGCTTCACGGGGCAGGATATTTCTCGAGGATCGATTTGAGATCTGGATACCATCAGCTACGAGTTCGACAGGAGGATATACCGAGGACAGCTTTCCGCACGCGCTACGGCCACTATGAGTTTTTGGTGATGTCGTTCGGACTCACCAACGCCCCAGCAGCATTCATGGATTTGATGAACCGTGTATTCAGGCCGTATCTTGACTTGTTCATCATCGTGTTTATTGATGATAATTTGGTGTATTCCCGGAGCCGAGAGGAGCACGAGCAGCACTTGCGGATTACGTTGCAGACCTTGAGGGAGCACCAGCTTTTCGCAAAATTTTCCAAGTGTGCATTCTGGCTGGACAACGTTGGTTTCTTGGGTCACGTGATTTCGAGAGATGGCATATGTGTGGACCCGAAGAAGATCGAGGCCGTTCAGCAGTGGCCCAGAATGACATCAGTTACGAAGATCCGCAGTTTCCTAGGCCTGGCTGTCTACTACAGGCGATTCGTTCAGGATTTCTCCCGTATTGCTGCACCTTTGACCGGATTGACCCGGAAGGGAGTTCCTTTCGATTGGACAGAGGAGTACGAGCACGGTTTTCAGCAGCTACGGACTTGTTTGACTACGGTGCCGGTGTTATCTTTGCCTTCAGGATCAGGCAGATTCGTGGTTTATTGTGATGCTTCACGAGTGGGGATAGGGTGCGCATTGATGCAGCATGATAGGGTGATCGCGTATGCTTCACGGTAGTTGAAGAAACATGAACAGAACTACCCCACTCATGATTTGGAGATGGCTGCAGTGGTCTATGCACTTAAGATCTGGCGACATTACCTATACGGCGAGTCATGCCAGATATTCACAGATCACAAGAGCTTAAAGTATATATTTCAGCAGCGAAACCTGAATCTCAGATAGCGTCGTTGGATGGAGCTGGTGAAGGACTACGATTGCGAGATCTTGTACCACCCGGGCAAGGCTAATGTAGTGGCAGATGCTTTGAGTAGGAGGCCCGAGGGTAGTCTATCTTGTTTGCACACCGTACAGAGGCAGTCGTCAGCAAATTGGCAGATTATATGCGACAGCCGAGTTGAGTTCGAGTTCACTCCGACAGGGGGACAGCTTGCGCATGTTCGTGCACGTCCGCAGTTACTTGACCGTATTCGATAGGCACAGCCCTGCGATGACCGTCTTTCAGGGGTCATAGAGCAGATTAGGCTGGGCAGAGATTCTGAGTTCGTGGTCGATGATCAGGGAGTACTGCGATTTGGGACTCGATTGTGCGTACCAGATTCTGAGGGACTACGACGTGAGATTCTTAAGGAGGCGCATAGATCGATATACAGCATTCATCTGGGTTCCACCAAGATGTACCACAATTTACGAGATGTCTTTTGGTGGGACGGGATGAAGAGGGACGTCACAGACTTCGTGTCGAGATGCCTGACTTGTCAGTAAGTCAAGGCCGAGCACCAGAGGCCCGCGGGAGAGTTGCAGCCTTTGCCCATTCCGGAGTGGAAATGGGAGCAGATTTCTATGGACTTCATTGTGGGTCTACCCAGGACCAGTCGAGGGTACGACTCTATTTGGGTGATCGTGGATTGATTGACGAAAGTGGCTCACTTCCTGCCATTGAAGACGACTTTCGGTTTTGCTCAGTATGCCCAGATTTAAATCGACGAGATCGTGCGGTTGCATGGCGTACCGACTTGTATCGTGTCACACCGAGGCACCCAGTTTACCAACCGACTATGGCAGAGACTTCAGGAAGCATTGGGCACCCGTTTGAGTTTCAGCACAACATTTCATCCGCAGACCGACGGCCAGTCAGAGCGGACTATTCAGACTGTTAGTGTATATGCCCTAGAGGCCATTACTGTATCATACTAGTTTTTATATTACTTAATGGAAGCTTGGGATATTCACAGTTGTATATACAATCTTGCTCAAAATAGTAGTATGCAACTTGGTTTGTTTCTACTTCAATGTGTACATGAGTTTATTTTATTATATCACCTATACGCATTAGTGGAGCCCTTACGATCTGATTACCAGCGTTGTGATGGCAGTCACACTAGTGGGGGCTGGGTAATCTATAAGCACATCCTTATGCAGGTCCCTAGTCGAAGGACTATCGAAACAGGGCATCGACACTCCGGAGTAGACTAGCGTATGCGCTTCTCATCCCAGCAGGGGAGACAGTCTGTCCCACAGCCGTCAGTACGTCGTACTTGAGATAGTATACGGGTGCTCGTTAGGTTACGAGTACAATGGACAGGACTCGTCGGGAACTGATTGGTTGGTATTATACCTATCGTCAGTTATCAGTTCCCAGGTGACATGAGTACAGCTTAGTCCGCTGACTTGACACTGTCACTTCGCCTCGAGTGTGTTCCCTCTGTACTTTGATTACTACCCTACCACGGCTCAAAGGAGTCGTGCAAACAGGTAGTAGTTAGGTGCAGTCCCGAAGCACTTGGAGGCAGTGACGGTTAGACAGGATTCATCTCTCCCGGTATTGGGGGTTGACATCGCGCTGTGTCTAGGAGAGCCATTACACGAGTAGTCCCTGGCCAGGGCAAGCGAGATATAGTGGTAGGCTTCCAGTGTTATCTCGGGGTGTTTTGGGCTTCACTCCGACATGACTTGTACCGCTATTAGGGGACTGACGTTTACCGCCCCTAGGCCCGCCATGCGATGTATCAGCCGAATAGACCGGACTGTACGGAGACTGTCATATTCAGGCTCAGTAGGAGTTCAGATGGGTTTCACCTTGTCAGTCTTCTTAACGGCATCTACCTGGGGACCGTTACGCATAGCTACTGCCGCTTGCGGTCTGTGGTTAAACCCACTGCCAGCGTAGTGTCGAGTCTTTAGAGTCCCACACAGAAAGCTATTCGCCTTTAGGCAAAAGAGTAGAGGTCGCATGGTTTTGCGACAGAGTTCGGTCACATCCGTGCACTTGTGCACGTCTAGTGTCCTAACAGTTGACACTAGCGGGCTTTGGTTTAAGCCAGATCCTAGTGTACTTTTTGGGATTGATTTTATCTCGTATGTATTCGTGTTCCTCGGAACACGGATGCGGGTGTGCATGCACAGTTGACGGAGAGACAGAGGCAGAGGATTCTCATTAGGGTTGTTGACTGTTGACTGTTGACCATTGACTTTTTGCTAAACCCTAATGAGAATATGATATATGATTAACAATTATATTAATTAAGTATTATAGTGATATGGTTGTTGAGGGGTTGACTTTTTTGACTTGTTGACTTTGTTGACCGGTTGACTAGGTTGGACTAGTTGACCATCATGATGACAATAGCTATCATTTCATGGCATAGACTTTTGCTTGCTTGTTTCTCTTGTGCAAATGAGTGCATGAAATGATATGGCTATTATAGCTTAAACCATCACATAATACTTAATTGCTATGATTTGGTATGATGGCTTTGGATTATGAGAGCCAAGAGAGAAAAGTCTTGCTCATTCTCTCATTTCCTTTCTCTCTCTTGTTCTTGAGCTCTCATCCTCTTCCTCTTGCTCTCCCTCTCTCTAGTCTATGGTTCACTTGTCTCATGTGTTGAGAACCAAGAACCATAGAGAAAAATCCCAGCACACTCTCCTCTACTCACTCTAGTTCACAGGGTTTAGCAAACCGAGTGAACTAGTTTCTTCAAAGTTCGAAGAAGAAGCCAAAGGTAGAAGCTTTCGAGTGGATCGATCTTCGGCACAAGGAGACGACGGGGTGAAGCCGATCCGTACACCATCGAGGCTTGAAGACGAAGGAGTTCAAGAAAAGAAAGGTATAACCCCCTAACCGAGTAGTTAACAACTCCTAGTTAGGTTGTTAAGTAGATAGTTTAACAAAGATCCATTTTGAGTCCATGTTACCGCCTCTAGAAAATTGTTTTTCATCAAATTCCGCAAGCCTGAAAGTACCGGGAGAGGTAGCATGGACTTAGAGTGGTATCAGAGCCTAGTTAAACACTACTTAACATGTTAGCATAGTAACTAGAAATTCGATCGGAGAAAAAGTCGCGAAATACACCCGGATTTCATGTTTGCTGTCGATTTTTAAAGTTCTCTAAAAATTATAAATCATGCTTCAAAAATCGACACAGGGTTTTTATAGTGCACTGAAGAAAAATGATCAAGAGATCTCATCAAAGCGCCGCGGAAACGCGGCAATAGATTGCTCTTGCCGCGGTTCCGCGGCCGATTGAACTCCTCTATAGATTTTCTTCACTGCAGTATAATTAGTGCGGTATTTTGGGAATTTTGGTATATGTTTTTTCAGCCCAGATTTTCCAGAAAGAAAAGTTTGTTTTTGGGGCTTTAAAAACCGTATTTTGATCGAGTTTCTAAAGACTTAAGCTGACGGGTATTTCTGTGATGTGATATTTGTATTGAACGTCTGCTAATCGCTATATGTCGATTAGTGGGGATTATACAAATCTGTGATCTGTAATGTTGCTGGAATGTGTATATGAATTCATTGGATTGTCGCGGGTGAATAGACGGGGGTTGTGAGACGAGAATTTTCTTTTCTTTCAATTCATGTAAATTTGTAAATTGATGTAATAATTATTTATATGACCGCACAATCGGGTCGGGGTTGTAGCCGTCATTGTATAATTTCTTTTTACTGTTTTTGCTCCTAGGATAGACCCATGGAGGGAGTGCACAAACTACCGGGTATCCCGAAGTGCCGAGTGGCCTACTCACGGAGTTGAGGGAGGTTGCTTCGCTTCGGGTACTTGGCGGGTAGTTTGCCGCACCCGTAGGGGTCTTGGGTGGGGTATTGGCTATTCACCGCGATCGTGTAATCTGCTTTTCGTTACAGGCTCGTACGAATTGCGGATTCCTAGTATATCCAATGTATTCATCTGTGATCTGAAATGGCTATCATTGCAATATATCTATATATGATATTATTTAGGCATTGCTTATGTTTTAGAGCCGCGCTAGCCCAGCCCCCGCTCTGTCGTTAGTTAAGTAACCTAACGGGAAATGACGGGGCCCCGTGGCGAATGCGAATGGCATAAGCGTACGTCATATTTTGGTTGTTTTCTGCAATGGTAGGATTAAATGATGGGACGCATTAAAAGAACTAATGCAAGAAAAATATGCATTAAAAGAACTAATGCAAGAAAATAAACCAAGTAAAAGTCGTTAGAACACTTTCCAAAAACCACTCGGTTCATTTCAAAACCAACTTTTAAATGCGGAGCTTGAGCCACTCCTTTTAAAAGCTATCCCGTTACATCGATTATATCAAGTTCACTACGTTCACGGTTTCGCCAAAACCATCCGTAGCCCTCCATCATTTGAGTTAAATATTCGGTAGTATTCAAGCTATGTATTTTGACCTCACGCCAAGGCATAGTGATTGGTAGCTGCCGGATATTTATCTGTTGAATAGATAGAATATGTTGGTTTGAGACAGTCGTACTGCTATTTTGGCCTACGTCAAGGGTAGGTACGGGTGGGTTCAAATTAACATGGATAAAGATGGGAAGAACTTGACATGTGACTTATGACATTTTGACCTCACGCCAAGGTCATAAGAGCATGGGGCAAAAAATCCACATCGGGAGTTTCATAAGTACTGAAACTCGCTAGCGCTGCATACCATTTGGAGTGTGATGATTCTGGTAGGATTCCTTCAGTTTTGTCACACGATGATATTTGGGTCCCGATCCTACTGTGAGTATATGCTACTCCTCGGAAAATTTCTCACTTAACGATCAATGGTATAAACTAAGTAGGTGTCTAGAAAGGTGTTAGCGAGGCTACGCCCACAGGGAAAAGAGGTTATTTAATTAAGGAACTTCGCGAAAGCGTTGGAAAACCTCCCTCGAAGTACTGACACCAGCCTGGCCGAACGGTTAAGCATGAATTGTACGGTGAGATTGATCCTGACTAATTCTTCCTTTTTGGTTTGAGGAGGGATTCGAGAGACAGTGGGAGCCATCCTGTTTAGACAAACTAAAAACCACTCTAAACATGCAAGAGCATCATGCTGAGTGTTTCTTCTCTCTCTCCTAATTGCAGCGACCAATCGACATGACTGGACTTAAGTTATTTCTTGATAAAAACATACTGACAGGGCAAAACTACAAAGATTGGCTCAGGAATGTCAAGATGGCAATCACTTACGACAAGCTGGGGTATCTTCTTACCACCAAAGCTCCCCCTGTCCCAGGTCCCAAAACCAGCGTCGCGGATAAGGAAATCCGTAAGACCTGGGAACTAGACTGCGCGAAGGCCAAGTGCCTCGTGCTTGCCTCTATGGACAACGAACATCAGAGGAGGCACGAGAATATGGACCTCGAATCCATATTTCTCCATACAAAAGAACTGTATGGAGAGCAATCTCGTATCGCAAGATACGAAGTGTCGAAGAAGTTATTTTCGGCAAGATTGGCCATCGGATTATCGGTAGCGGAATACATGCTTAAGATGATTGGCTACATTGAGGAGCTCACGGACCTTGGGACCACGTTAGAGAATGAGCTCTATACGAACTTGATTCTCCAGTCCCTTCCTTCCACTTACGCCCAGTTTATACAGAACTTCAACTTACAAGAAAAGGAAGTGGAACTTTCAGAACTCCTCAACATGCTGAGGAGCGCAGAGGGCACCCTACAGAAAGGTAGGGAAACATCCACTTTGTTTGTAGGAGGATCTTCTTCTTCAAGGTCCAAAGCGAATGCCAAGGGAAAGAAGAAGAAAGCCCCCGCCAAACCAAGGGGCGGTGTTACTAAAGTGGATACGAAGGGAAAGGCAAAAGCAACAAAGAAAGTGGGGAAGCTTGTGGATAAAGAAGAATGCTTCTATTGTCATAAGAGTGGACACTGGAAGAAAGATTGCAGGGCTTGGAAGGCCAGAACACAGGATCTGAAGCAGGTTGCGGCCTCAGCTTCAGGTGTGTATGTTATTGAAAACTGTCTTTCAATAAACTCTACTTCCTGGGTATTGGATACCGGATCAGGATCTCATATATGTAATTATTTGCAGGCATTGAGAAACCGTAGGGTTTTGAAGGCAGGTGACATGACCCTCAAAGTTGCAAACGAAGCTAGCATGGATGCTAAGGCCGTGGGGGACTATCACCTGGGAATGTCAGATGGACATGTTTTGGTTTTGCGTAATTGCTATTTTGTACCCAACGCAACTTGTAATATCATTTCTGTATCTTTGGTTTCTAAAGAAGGTTATGAATTTGCGTTTGTAAGCAATGTTGTAAACATTCACCTTAATCAAGTTCTGATTGGGTCAGGTACATTGAGCAATGGTATATATGTATTAAACCAACCACAGATTTTCAATGTCCCGAATACACACAAAAGAAAGTCTCCAGAAATCAATCAGACTTTCTTATGGCATTGTAGACTGGGTCACATTAATGAGAGAAGGTTGACGAAGTTACATACAGAAGGATATTTGAATCCGTTCAAATATCAATCGTATGCCACTTGTCAATCCTGTCTCAAAGGAAAGATGACAAAGACTCCGTTCACTGGACACGGAGTAAGAGCGAGCGAGCTCTTGGGACTCATACACAGCGACGTGTGCGGTCCAATGTCTACACATGCGCGAAGCGGTTTTTCTTACTTCATTACTTTTACGGATGATTTTTCAAGGTTCGGACATGTCTTCTTAATGAAACATAAATCCGAAGCCTTTGGAAAGTTCCAGGAATATAAGAATGAAGTAGAAAAACAAACCGGCAAAAGTATCAAGATTCTAAGATCGGATCGAGGTGGTGAATACTTGAGTGCCGAGTTCCTGGACTATTTAAAAGAGAATGGAATTCTCTCTCAGCTTACTCCTCCATACACTCCGCAACATAACGGTGTATCGGAGAGGCGGAACCGAACCCTATTGGATATGGTACGGTCCATGATGAGTAACGCTGAGTTACCGCGATCATTCTGGGGATATGCGCTAGAATCAGCTGCATACTTTTTGAACTGAGTTCCCACTAAGACTGTGCCTACCACACCATATGTGTTATAGAGTGGGAAGAAACCCTATCTTCAATATCTGAAGATCTGGGGATGTCCAGCTTTTCTCAAAAAGCAGCATGCGGACAAACTGGAGGCACGCTCAGTACTGTGCAAGTTTGTGGGATACCCAAAGAACACAAGGGGGTATCTTTTCTACCACGCAGAGGAACAAAAAGTCCTTGTTTCTCGTAATGCCCACTTTCTAGAACACCAGTTCTTGGAAAAGGAAATTAGTGGGAGCGTAGTAGAACTGGAAGAAATTCCAGAACCACAGACTATTACTGAAAGCTTAGTAGAACTAGAGGGTTCAAAAGAACAGGACATTCATACGTCGCTCCGCAGAAGTAGTAGGCAGTCTCATCCGCCCGAGAGATACCACGGTTTTCTCATAGACGGGGATAGAGAGGATTGCATCATAGATTATGATGAGCCTACTAGCTTCCAGCAGGCCGTTCAGAGCGTTGACTCGGTAAAATGGCTGGATGCAATGCGGACCGAAATGGAGTCCCTGTACACCAACAATGTATGGACGTTGGACATTGCTCCAGACGGGGTAAAACCCGTAGGATGCAAGTGGATCTTCAAAAGGAAGATTGGTGTAGATGGACAGGTTGAGACCTATAAAGCTAGACTTGTTGCAAAGGGTTTTCATCAAAGACCTGGTTTGGACTATGACGAATCCTTTTCTCCAGTGGCTATGCTGAAATCCATTCGGATCCTTCTTGCCATTCCTGCCTTCTATGATTATGAGATTTGGCAGATGGACGTAAACACCGCTTTTCTAAATTGAAATTTAGAGGAGTGTGTCTATATGGACCAGCTAGAGGGTTTCATTCAGAGTGGGAGCAGCGGAAAGGTGTGCAAGTTGCTTAAGTCCATCTATGGACTAAAGCAGGCATCGCGGATTTGGAACATCTGCTTTGAAGAGACGGTCAAAGAATTTGGCTTTATCAAAAATCCAGATGAACCATGCGTCTATAGTAGATTTGTAGTGAGAACTGTAGTATTCCTCGTTTTACACGTGGATGACATTCTCTTAATAGGAAATGACATTCCTATGCTACAATCTGTCAAGGGGTTCTTGTCACACAGGTTCTCCATGAAAGACCTGGGTGATGCTTCATACATCCTGGGGATCCGGATCCATCGTGATAGATCCAAGAGGATATTAGGACTTTCGCAGTCCAGGTACATCGACACCATACTGAAAAGATTCAGTATGGAAGATTCCAAGCATGGTAACCTATCGTCTTGCCACGGGATCACCCTCTCTAAAGAGATGTCTCCCAAGACTGATTTGGAGAGGGATCGCATGTCTATTATAC
Source organism: Agapanthus africanus (assembly GCA_030015575.1). Lineage (NCBI taxonomy): Eukaryota > Viridiplantae > Streptophyta > Magnoliopsida > Asparagales > Amaryllidaceae > Agapanthus > Agapanthus africanus. The sequence goes on from JASDDO010000001.1 coordinate 277,182,508, forward strand.
CCTACGCTTCTGTGGTAGGCTCTATAATGTATGCGATGTTGTGTACCGGACCGGATGTAGCTTATGCACTTAGTGTAGTAAGCCGGTATCAGTCAAACCCCAGGGAGAAACACTGGATAGCGGTAAAGAACATTCTCAAGTACCTGAGAAGGACTAAGGAGATGTTCTTGGTGTATGGCGGAAAAGACCTCCAGATCGAGGCCTTTGCTGACTCCAGCTTCCAGAGTGACAAGGATGATTCCAAGTCCATGTCGGGTTTTGTCTTTACCCTCAATGGAGGGGCAGTGTGTTGGAAGAGTTCTAAACACGAAATCGTTGCTGACTCGACTATGGAAGTGGAATACATCGCTGCATCTGATGCCGCAAAAGAAGCCGTCTGGATGAGGATGTTCTTGAAAGAACTTCAGGTGGTTCCGTCCATTGTTGATCCAATACCTCTGTATTGCGACAACAACGGGGCTATAGCTTTAGTGAAGGAACCCAGGTCCCATCAGAAATCCAGACACATCTTGAGGCGGTATCACCTGATCAGGGAGATTGTAGATCGCCAGGAGATCGAGGTTCGGAGGGTTGCTTCAGAAGATAACACTGCAGATCTATTCACCAAGGCCTTGCCCCAGACTCAGTTCGAGCGGCTGATCGAGATGATAGGTCTTCGATACGCCAGTATATGGCCTTAGTGCAAGTGGGAGATTGTTAGTGTATATGCCCTAGAGGCCATTACTGTATCATACTAGTTTGTATATTACTTAATGGAAGCTTGGGATATTCACAGTTGTATATACAATCTTGCTCAAAATAGTAGTATGCTACTTGGTTTGTTTCTACTTCAATGTGTACATGTGTTTATTTTATTATATCACCTATACGCATTAGTGGAGCCCTTAGGATCTTTACTTGATTACCAGCGTTGTGATGGCAGTCACACTAGTGGGGGCTGGGTAATCTATAAGCACATCCTTATGCAGGTCCCTAGTCGTAGGACTATCGAGACAGGGCATCGATACTCCGGAGTAGACTAGCGTATGCGCTTCTTATCCCAGCAGGGGAGACGGTCTGTCCCACAGCCGTCAGTACGTCGTACTTGAGATAGTATACGGGTGCTCGTTAGGTTACGAGTACACTGGACAGGACTCGTCGGGAACTGATTGGTTGGTATTATACCTATCGTCAGTTATCAGTTCCTAGGTGACATGAGTACAGCTTAGTCCGCTGACTTGACACTGTCACTTCGTCTCGAGTGTGTTCCTACTGTACTTTGATTACTACCCTACCACGGCTAAAAGGAGTCGTGCAAGGTGGTAATAGTTGGGTGCAGTCCCGAAGCACTTGGAGGCAGTGACGGTTAGACAGCATTCGTCTCTCCCGGTATTGGGGGTTGACATCGCGCTGTGTCTAGGAGAGCCAATACACGAGTAGTCCCTGGCCAGGGCAAGCGAGATATACTGGTAGGCTTCCAGTGTTATCTCTGGGTTTTTTGGGCTTCACTCCGACACGACTTGTACCGCAATTAGGGGACTGACGTTTACCGCCTTCTAGGCCCGCCATGCGATGTATCAGACGAACAGACCGGACTGTATGGAGACTGTCACATTCAGGCTCAGTAGGAGTTCAGATGGGTTTCACCTCGTCAGTCTTCTTGTCGGCATCTACCTGGGGACCGTTACGCACAGCTAATGCCGCTTGCGGTCTGTGGTTAAACCCACTGCCAACGTAGTGTCAAGTCTTTAGAGTCCCACACAGAAAGCTATTCGCCTTTAGGCAAAAGAGTAGAGGTCCCATGATTTTGCGACTGGTCGCATGGTTTTGCGACAGGGTTCGGTCACATCCGTGCACTTGTGCACGTTTAGTGTCCGGACAGTTGACACTAGCGGGCTTTGGTTTAAGCCAGATCCTAGTGTACGTTTTGGGATTGATTTTATCTCGTATGTATTCGTGTTCCTCGGAACGCGGATGCGGTTGTGTATGCACAGTTGACGGAGAGACAGAGGCAGAGGATTCTCATTAGGGTTGTTGACTGTTGACTGTTGACCATTGACTTTTTGCTAAACCCTAATGAGATTATGATATATGATTAACAATTATATTAATTAAGTATTATAGTGACATGGTTGTTGAGGGGTTGACTTGTTGACTTTGTTGACCGGTTGACTAGGTTGGACTAGTTGACCATCATGATGACAATAGCTATCATTTCATGGCAAAGACTTTTGCTTGCTTGTTTCTCTTGTGCAAATGAGTGCATGAAATGATATGGCTATTGTAGCTTAAACCATCACATAATACTTGATTGCTATGATTTGTTATGATGGCTTTGGATTATGAGAGCCAAGAGAGAAAAGTCTTGCTCATTCTCTCATTTCCTTTCTCTCTCTTGTTCTTGAGCTCTCATCCTCTTCCTCTTGCTCTCCCTCTCTCTAGTCTATGGTTCACTTGTCTCATGTGTTGAGAACCAAGAACCATAGAGAAAAATCCCAACACACTCTCCTCTACTCACTCTAGTTCACAAGGTTTAGCAAACCGAGGGAACTAGTTTCTTCAAAGTTCGAAGTAGAAGCCAAAGGTAGAAGCTTTCGAGTGGATCGATATTCGGCGCAAGGAGACGACGGGGTGAAGCCGATCCGTACACCATCGAGGCTTGAAGATGAAGGAGTTCAAAAAAAGAAAGGTATAACCCCCTAACCGAGTAGTTAACAACTTCTAGTTAGGTTGTTAGGTAGATAGTTTAACAAAAATCCATTTTGTGTCCAGGTTACCGCCTCTAGAAAATTGTTTTTCATCAAATTCCGCAATCCCGAAAGTACCGGGAGAGGTAGCATGGACTTACACAGACTCTCGAGGACATGCTCCGAGCGTGCGTTTTAGACTTCGGAGGTAGCTGGGATCATCATTTACCCTTAGTGGAGTTCTCCTACAACAAGAGCTTCCAGGATATTATTCAGATGGCACCTTTCGAGGCATTGTATGGGAGGAGATGCAGATCGCCTGTCTGTTGGACGGAGCTCAGCGAGAGCAGTATTTGGGGCCGCAGCTTGTTTAGGAGACGACAGTGAAGTTACAGTTGATTCGAGACTGGATGAGAGCGGCTCAGAGTAGCAGAAATCGTATGCAGACAGGCGCCGTCGCCGGCTAGAGTTCGCTTTTGGCGATCATGTTTTTCTGAGGGTCTCTCCGATAAAGGGCGTGATGCGATTTGGGCGAAAAGGAAAGCTTAGTCCCAGATTTGTGTGTCCCTTCGAGATCCTCGAGCGTGTCGGCGCAGTTGCGTATCGTTTGGCTCTTCCACCCAGCTTTCCCGATGTTCACCCCGTCTTCCATGTTTCGATGCTCCGCAAGTACCTTCTCGACCCTTCGCATGCGATTCAGCCCCCAACAGTCCAGCTAGAGCGTGACCTTTCTTTTGCAGAGCATCCGGTGGTCATCCTGGATCGGCAGGTGAAGAAATTGAGATCAAAAGTTATACCGACCGTCAAGGTCCTTTGGCGTGGCCCGAGCAGCGAGGAGGTCACCTAGGAGACCGAGGACGAGCTGAGGAAGAAATATCCCCATCTCTTTGAAGGTACGCATAGTTATATTTTTAAATTCTGGGACCGAATTTTTTTAAGGGGGGAAGATTGTAACGCCTTGAAAAGTCATTTTGGTGTTTTCCCGAAAATCGGTGAAAATTTGGTATTTTTCCGTAAATCGTCTTTTTGTTATTTTGCAGTTTAGGCCTAATTATACTTAATTTGGAGAGGTAATTGCTAGTTTTTAATAGCTAATGAGTTACTTATAAATTTCTGGTCATTTAAAATTTTTCCCTAATTTTTCAATTTTTAATATTATTTTAAGCCGGTAAAAAAATACATTAAATTAGCAATAAATACAAATTTAAATTGGCTAATTTTAATCTTTAAAACCATGTTAATTAAAATCTAGTTGTAATATAATTTTTTAGTATTTTATTTCAAGTTTTAATTTGTTTTTATTATGGAAAACAAAAATATAATTATTTTGAACTAAAACTTACAAATATGGTATTGTGGGGGGTCTTTTTGCATAGAATTTCTTTGTAAAATCTTTCACACGCACCCCTCACCCCCTTGTCCGGCCCTACCCATAGCAGCCCAAGAATTTTCTTTCCCTCTTTTTGAATTTAAATCAAGTGAGGAAATGGGTTAAAAATGGTTATATATATATATATATTTATAAGGTAAGGGTATTATGGTAATATGAGAGGGTTGACTTGGACTTTTTTTCCCAACTTCCCCACACCTCTCCCCACTCCCTCACTGCTGAAATTCTGCAGAAAAAAATAGCCCCAAATCTCCCATCTTCTTCCATCAAATTTCATCAAAAATTGCTCCAAAAAAAAATCCAAATCAAACCTCAAAATTTGAAGCCCATACTTCATCCATTCTTCTTAATCTTTCTTGCTTGGATCTTGGATGCTAGGAGGCATCTTGGGAGGCAACTTTTCTTTCTAGATCTCTAGATCTAGAGGTATAATCCTTACCCATTTAAATTCTTTTGGTTAGATTTCTTTAATTGAGTTGTTTTAGTGTAAATATTAGTGTTAATTTCTAATCTAGTTTTTTTTAAGTTCATGGCTTGAATTTTAACTAGGGTTTAGAAAACCATTATTAGGTTGACTAATTTATTTTGCTATCTAGTGTTTTGCTAACCTAAATCTAAGAGATTAACTTGCTATTGGGTTTCAAATTAGTGTTAGTTTAAGTTTTTCTAGTAAGGATTTTGATTGCAATTGCTAGTGAGAAAAATCAAGAAAGGGTTTGCTTGTGGAAAATAGGGTTTGAAGCATGGTTAATGTGTTGAAAATTAGTGCAGTGGCTATCTATGGTTAACTTGGGTATTTGCGCGATGCTGTGTGCACTTTATCGCAAATCGGCGATGTTTGCACCGATTTTGGAATGCAAATGCTTACTAGTTTTCTTATAAAATTATGTGATTAATTATTTGTGATATCTTGGTGATTGTATTGGCATCTCTTATGACTTTTAGGGTGTGTGAATACGTATTTTTGGTTTTATCGGGTTTTAGCTTTGCCGGGCACCCAAAACGACGATTCTAGTTAGTTTTGCGATTTTCGTGCGTGTTCCGCGCACCTTGTGCACGTTGTGCCTAACTCGTGAACATTGATATTTTCGTTTGGGATTTGCGTCGTTTCATGATATATAACCTTATGTTTTGTATTGGTGCAAATTCCAGGTTCGGTCGCTGAGACTTCGGACGCAGCACGAAAAGGAAAGGCGGTGATTGGAAATAGCTAGCTGGTGATTCCGGTGAGTAGATGTAACATCTACGAGGGACTATCGTTTGGATGGCGCAAGTCGCCTGATAGTTTAAGTAGTTTAAATATTTCTAGTGATATTAGTAATTAGGAGTAAATGCTTGCGTAATATCTTGCTACATCCATGCTTTATATTGTCATACATATGCGAACCCATTCTATAGGACACCTGCACCATTGCCAGGGTTTTTATATGCAGCACGAGCACTATTCATGCGTACACACATATCTTGGTAATTGCCATTCCATGACACTAGATAACTTATAATCTAGAATATTGTCACCATATTTGATACTTAAACCTGTACTATTGCAATAAATCTATAAAATAAAATTGTAGAATTGCTACTCATGTGCATGTATATCATTATATCATTTGTTCATGCCTAGTTATTAATCATACATTGCAACCTGAACATTGATACCATATGCATTCATTATCATTGACATATCCACCCATGATGGTTTCTTGAGATTTTATGATATTTCTGGATTTCGGGGGAAAGCCGCAAGATTTACAAACTTATTATCTTTTAAAATACGAAAAGTTGCGGTTTTCTAGTGATGTAAGTGTTGTCCACCATGAGTTTGCTGTGGTTTTCGAGACCTGTTTCAAGGAGTTGGATGAACCGTCTCGGGTACATGGTGGGCCCGGTGAAGTACCCCGGGGCAAGAAGATCGCAGATGATGGCGTTGAGCCTGGCAGGGGATGGATTACCTACCGGTGACTGTTTTGGCACGGCGGATATCCAGAGGATACCGACCGTAGCCGCGAGATGATGAGATATTGATATTTGAGATGGGTCAGCCGGACGGCTGAGGCCAGAGATACTACGATATGGATATGTGAGATTTGAGACAGTTTTGAGGTGTCGTTGCTGGACACGAATTCTGGTTGATTCTATTGGTATTGTGCTGATATTTCAAAAGAGATTCCTAAAGGAAAAAGATGATTTCTTATACTTACACATGCAGATCACGAGTTGATTCATATTGCATACATACCTGCTAGTATATTCATGTTGCATACATACATGCTAGTATATTCATGCTGCATACATACCTGCTAGTATACCCTACCATATCTGTTTTAGAGATGCTAGGATACTTGTGTGCATGCATGCGATAGCCTTTGTAGATGTTATTTATTACTCACGAGCTGGCAACTCACCCCCGTTGTGCCACATCTTTTTTGCAGGTCCGCTCCATCGGTACTGTAGCGTGGACTCGAGGCTTTTGCTCATAGGTGGGTTTTCTTATCATTTTGTACCACCTTATATATCAATTGTATCTAGAGTACTCTATCTACTATTGCAGCTGTACCAGTCATTTGGATTATTGTATATTGACGTAGAGACGAGGTTGTGAGACTTGTGGATTTTATGTTATTTGGGGTCGAGCTCACTTGAGTCGACATGTTATTTTACTTGTGCTTCATGCTTATTTATGCACATTGCTACTTTACATTGCGTGGGATTTGTGACAGCCTTGAGGCGAAGAGTTAGCTCCCGCTTGGGGATGTCTTTTTTTTTGTTGTATTTATATATATTCTTGTTGTGCCAGTATTTACAAAGGAGACTCTGCCGAAATTTTCGAAAAAATTGATACTGTTTTTAAAAAAAGGCTTGATATGACTCATTTGATAAACTCACTTTCAATTGATTGGTTTTCCTTCACTCTTCTGCTTAATTGGTTTTGATTTCTGGGCTTTGGCTTACTTATTTTACAGACGCCTTGAGACGTTTCGTAACATAAGTGCCAGTCACGTTCCGTACCCTACGGGTCGTGACAGAGAGCAATCTCATATCACAAGATATAAGACCTCGAACGAATTATTTCAAGCGAGGTTGGCTGTCGAGTCATCTGTAGGGGACGACGTCCTTACGATGACTAGCTATATTGATGAGCTCAAGGACCTGGAGACCACGTTGGGAAACAGGTCATGCGCTGACTTATTTCCACAGTCCCTACCCTCTACTTACACCCTGAAAGAAACCAGGGAGACACCCGCTCTGCTTAATGGGGGACCTTCTTCTTCTGCATCCAGGGGGAAAGCAAAGGGTGAAAAGAAGAAGACCTCCACAAAGCCGATATACGGTATCAATGAAGTAGAAGGAAAGGGAAGAGCAAACGTTTCGGGACTTGGTGTAGGTAAGGAGGGATGTTCCTATTGTTCTGGGATTGGGCATTGGCAGAAAGATTGCAGGGCTTTGGAAGCCAGTAGCCAGAATACGGAGCATGTTGTGGCTTCGGCCTCGAGTGTGTTTGTGATTGAGAACTGTTTGTCAATTCACTCTACTTCCTGGGTACTAGATACCGGAGCAGGATCTCATATCTGTAATTCATTACATACTATGAGAAACCGTAGAGTTATCAGGGTAGACGATTTGTCTCTCAGAGTTGTGAACGGAATGAGCGTAGACGCTGAATCCGAGGGAGAATATCGCCTAGGTTTGACAAGTGGGCAGATATTGATTCTACGTAATTGTTTGTATGTACTTAGTTTGACTTGTAATATCATATCAGTGTCCTCACTTTTGAGAGAGGGATATGACTTTACATTCGTAAGCGATGTAGTTCACATCTACCTAAATCAAGTTCTGATTGGGTCCGGTACAGTAGATGACGGTATACACGTATTGAATCAAGCTCAGGTTTTCAATGTCGAGAACACACTTAAAAGAAAGTCCCCAAAGATAAATCAGGCTTTCTTATGGCATTGTAGACTAGGTCACATCAATGAAACACGGTTGACGAAGTTACATAAAGAGGGATATTTGAATCCGTTCGAATATCAATCTTATGCTACTTGTGAATCTTGTCTCATAGGAAAGATGACAAAGACTCCGTTTACTGGACACGGAGTAAGGGCGAGCGAGCTCTTGGGACTCGTACACAGTGACGTGTGCGGTCCAATGTCTACACATGCGTGAGGTGGTTATTCCTACTTCATTACTTTTACGGATGATTTATCAAGATATGGATATATCTTCTTAATGAAGCATAAATCCGAGGCCTTTGAGAAATTCGGAGAATACAAGAATGAAGTGGAAAAACAGACAGGCAAAAATATCAAGACACTGAGATCTGATCGAGGTGGTGAATACTTAAGTGCCGAGTTCCTGGGTTACATAAAAGAGAATGGAATTCTCTCTCAGCTTACTCCTCTATACACACCACAACACAACGGTGTATCGGAAAGGAGGAATCGAACCCTATTGGATATTGTTCGTTCCATGATGAGTAAGCCTGAGTTACCGCGATCTTTCTCGGGTTATGCACTAGAATTAGCTGCATATCTTTTGAACCAGGTTCCAACCAAGACTGTGCCTACCACACCATATCAGATGTGGAGTGGGAAGAAACCCTGTCTTAAACACTTTAGGACATGTGGATGTCCAACTTTTGTAAAAAAGCAGCATCCGAACAAGCTCGAAGCACGCTCAGTACAGTGTAAGTTTGTGGGATATCCAAAGAACTCCAAAGGGTATTATTTCTATTACGCAGATGAACAAAAGGTTTTTGGTTCTCGTCATGCCCACTTCTTGGAAGCTGAATTTTTAGAAAATCAGAAGAGTGGGAGCGCAATAGAACTGGAAGAAATTCCAAAACCACAAGCTGTTACTGAAAGTTTGGTAGAACAAGAAGTTTCAGAAGAAAGGGACATACCAGCGCCTATCCATAGAAGTGGTAGGCAGTCTCATCCGCCCGAGAGATACTACGGCTTTCTGATAGACGGGGATCGAGAAGATTGCATCATTGATAATGATGACCCTACTAGCTTCCAGCAAGCCATTCAGAGCGGCGACTCGGTAAAATAGCTGGATGCAATGCGGACCGAAATGGAGTCCATGTACACTAACAAAGTATGGACTTTGGACATTGCTCCAGATGGGGTAAAACCCGTAGGATGCAAGTGAATCTTCAGAAAGAAAATTGGTGTAGATGGACAGGTTGAAACCTATAATACTAGACTTATTGCAAAAGGTTTTCGTCAAAGACCTGGTTTGGACTATGACCAAACCTTTTCTCCAGTGGCTATGCTCAAATCCATTCGGGTCCTTCTTGCCATTGCTGCCTTCCACGATTATGAGATCTGGCAGATGGACGTAAAGACGACTTTTCTAAATGGTAATTTGGAAGAATGTGTCTATATGGATCAGGCAGAGGGATTCATTCAGAGTGGGAGCAACGGTAAAGTGTGCAAGTTGCTTAAGTTCATTTATGGACTAAAGCAGGCATCGCGGAGTTGGAACATCTGTTTTTATGATACTGTCAAAGAATTCGTCTTTATAAAGAATCCAGATGAACCATGCATATACAGTAAAATTGTAGAGAGAGTTGTAGTATTTTTTGTCTTGTACGTGGATGACATTCTCCTAATAGGAAATGATATTCCTATGCTACAGTCAGTCAAAAGATTCTTGTCACAGAAGTTCTCCATGAAGGACCTGGGTGATGCCACCTACATTCTGGGGATCCAGATCTATCGTGATAGATCAAAGAGGATGTTGGGACTTTCGCAGTCCAGGTACATAGACACCATATTGAAAAGATTCAGCATGGAAGATTCTAAGCACGGTAACCTACCGGCTTGTCACGGAATCAACCTCTCCCGAGAGATGTCTCCCAAGACTGATTTGGAAAGGGCTCGCATGTCGATTATGACTTATGCTTCTGCGGTAGGCTCTATAATGTATGCGATGTTATGTACCAGACCAGATGTAGCATACGCATTGAGCGTTGTAAGCCGGTATCAGGCAAACCCAGGGGAGAAGCACTGGATAGCAGTAAAAAACATTCTCAAGTATCTGAGGAGGACTAAAGATATGTTCTTGGTGTACGGCGGAAAAGACCTCAAAATTGAGGCCTTTGTCGACTCCAGCTTCCAGAGAGACAAGGATGACTCTAAGTTCATGTCGGGTTATGTCTTTACCCTCAATGGAGGGGCGGTCTGTTGGAAGAGTTCCAAGTAGGACACCGTTGCTGACTCAACGATGGAAGTGGAGTACATAGCTGCTTGCGATGCCGCAAAAGAAGCTGTCTGGATGAAGAAGATCCTAACAGAACTTCAGGTGGTTCCTACCAGTATTGATCCAATCCCTCTGTATTGCGACAATAATGGCGCTATAGCTTTAGCGAAGGAACCCAGGTCCCATCAGAAGTCCAGACACATCTTAAGGCGGTATCACTTGATCCGGGAGATCGTAGATCGCCGGGAGATCGAGGTAAAGAAAGTAGATACAGAGAATAACACTGCTGATCCATTCACAAAGGCCATTCCTCAGACGCAGTTCGAGAGGCTATTCGAGATGATAGGTCCGCGATATGCCAGTACATGGCCCTAGTGCAAGTGGGAGATTGTTAGTGTTTATGCCCTAGAGGCCATTACTGTATCATACTAGTTTGTATATTACTTAATGGAAGCTTGGGATATTCACAGTTGTATTGACAGTCTTGCTAAAAATGGTAGTATGCTACTTGGTTTGTGTCCACTTTAATATGTGCATATGATTCTTTTAACGTATTGCTTATACATATTAGTAGAGCCCTTAGGATCTTTGCTTGATTACCGGCGTCGTGATTGCAGTCACACTAGTGGGGGCTGGGTAGTCTATAAGCAACATCCTATACAGGTCCTTGGTCATAGGATTATCGAGACAGGGCATCGATACTCCGGAGTAGACTGGTGTATACGCTTCTCATCCCAGCATAGGGAGATGGTCTGTCCCACAGCCATCAGTACGACGTACTAGAAATAGTATGCAGGTGCTCGTTAGGTTACGGGTACACCGGACATGACTCGCCAAGAACTGCAGGTTGGATTTATATCCATCGTCAGATAGCAGTTCCCAGGTGACATGAGTACAGCTCCGTCGACTTGATACTGCTACTTTGCCTCGGGTGTGTTCCCACTGTACTTAGATTATTACCTTATAATGGCTCAAAGGGGTCGTGCAAACAGGTAGTAGTTGGGTGCAGTCTCGAAGCACTTGGAGGCAGTAGCGGTTAGACAGGATTCGTCTCTCCCAGTATTGGGGGTTGATATCGCGCTGTGTATGGAGAGCCGTTACGCAATGTCCCTGGCCAGAGCAAGCGAGATTTACTGGTAGGTTCCAGCAGTTTCTCAAGGTGTAATGGGCTTCACTCCGACATGACTTATACCGCTATTAGAGGTCTGACGTTTACCGCCTCCCTAGGCCTTGTCACATCAGGCTCACTTGGAGTTCGGATGGGTTTCCTCATCGTCCTTCTTATCGACATCTACCTGGGGACCGTTACGTACAGCTAGTACCGGTTGCGGCCTGTGGTTAAACCCACTTCCAGCGAAGTGTCGAGTCTTTAGAGTCCCACACAGAGAGTTTCCCTGCACCGGGCAAAAGGTGTAGAGGCCGTATGGTTTTACGGCAGGGCCGCGGTCACTTACGTACACTTGTACACGTATTATGATCGGGCAGATAATACAAGCGGGCTTTGGTTTAAGCCAGATTCTAGTATTATACAGATGGATTTATTCAGTCAAAGATTTTCCGTATTTTTCGGAAATACGGATGGGAGGGGCAGTCTCGTAATTTGTCGGGAAGCTTCTAGAAGAAGATGACTCATTTGTTTTTATTTTCTTTATGGATTAAACACAAATGAGGTGGAGAGATGAGTTATAAATTTTCATTAAATGCTTAATGACTCATGAGGTGATTCACCATTAAGAATTAAATGAAGCTTACAAGATATTTCTAGATATTTATCAAAGAGATATTTGTAGGCTTGATATTATTCTTTCATGAGTTATTATTCATTTCATTATCACAAAAGCTTTCTCTCTCCTCACTTCTTCATCTTCTTCCACAAACCCTAATAGCTCTTATGAGTTGAGAAACCTAGGGTTTAGTAACTAGGTAATCCATCTAAATACTCTACACCCTCTTGGACTTCTAGATTAGCGATCTAGAAGCCGTAGTTATCTCAGATTCGGGATAGGAGCTCGGATTATAGACTCTCGGGTGGATAATCTTTGACTCGAGGAGGCCGTTGAGGTGGCGACGTTCCATAGAGCCTACGAGGCTGATTTGTCTGTCAAAAAATATCTATAACCGCAATCAAGAACGGCGTCGCTTTGAAGCTAGCCGGTGAGTACGGGTCGGTCCACAGGGATTTTGTGAATCTCCTATTCGCGCTAACGAGTTAATTCCGAAGGGTGTTCGGATTGATTATTAAATCTAAAAACTAAATCTATCTAAAAACTAAATTAATCTAGATCTAGTCTTGCTAGGGTTAGGTTTAGGGATGGTTTGGAAATGCAGGTAAATCTCAACGCTTTCTATACCCGAATGAATATCTATGAGGAGTTATGGTAATTATCAATAAAGGGGATTAGATCCATTCGGGAAGGTGTTCCTTCCTCTAGGTTCTTGTCCTTCCTTTAGAGATCCTTACCCTAACCTCCATGAAAAACGCGCGCAACCGGGCCTTTACACAACGGTATCACCGCTACCTCGAGGGATATGGTGCCGTAGGGCGCGGTATGTGCGTGTATGCATGGAGTCCTATTGAAAATATATTATGGGTAAGAAAGGGATAAGAGATCTCAGCTCTCAAAATCCTTCCCTAAAGCTAACTCTAAACAATTTATCTACGGCAAGAAATTAAATCTACCTAGGGCAAAGAATTGAAATCTAAACTAGAGCAAGGAATTAAATCTACTTACAGATGCATCTCTCCAATCATCAATGCAGGTTTGTCAGATCTGAATCCATGAATTGAAAAGAAACACCGATGCTCTCCATAAAGAGATCTGAATTTATTATTTAAGGGAGGCATAAGAAATTACAATGATTTGGGTTCTATTTATAAGGAGATAGAAACCCTAGATTACATTTTGATCTGCATGTCTACAATTACAAAAATAGGCCTATAAAGACCAGTCAACGCAGCCACAAACTTTTGGTAAAAAGCAATCTTACTTTTATCTTCTTCTGGCCGCGGAACCGCGGCAAAGGTGGGCTTGGGCCGCGGTTCCGCGGCCCATTGATGAGTTCAGATGATGAAAATTTAGGGTTTTGTTCTGGTCTTATTGGGCTTCTGGTTCTTTGGTTCTTTTATCAATTGGGCTTTTAGGTCTTCTCCAGATCTCCAGTGAACATTGTAATGGACTTCTACCCGTTCGCTTTGAGCCGATGTCTTGAATCTTGCTTTGTGAATTGTTCCTTATGTAGGCTTGATCAAGAGTCTTCTGTTTATTGGTTAAAGTCCACTTTTTCATCGTCTTAACCTCGTTTTCACTATTTTCTGTCCAAGAACCTGTAACCTGTAACATGTAGCAGACATGCGTCAAAAGTACCTGTTTATTTATAAAAAGAATAAGAATGGGGAATATAATAATGCAATATTATGGTCTGAACAAATACCCCCAAACTTATCTTTTGCTCGTCCTCGAGCAAACTTATTTTTATTCACTAAAATCCTGACCGCACTTTCGCAGGGAAACGCAATTGCACTGAGCACGTGCAACAAGCCGTTAAACCTCTATATGTCCCTAGTAGGAAGAGTGTTGTCTCCTGAGGGTTTTTTGCCGATACTACCCACAAAATCCTATCAATTCGGCTTTTCGACTTTTGTTCTCCAATTAGGTTTTCTAACAAGGAATTCTTTTATCGTCGACTTGCAAATTATCCACCCACATTCTTCACACTTCCTCATTATCTAACTTAAGATTATACATGTTCTATAGACTTATTTAGCATTCGGCGTCGCCTAAGTTTTCCTTCTAGGGTTCCATCTCCACTTAGGAATTTTTATCAACTCTATTAAAGATACAAGTTCTATTCTTCACTCCTTTCTCTCATCTAAACTCCAATCACATACCCCTACGTGTGTGTATAGATCACCCCTACACTTGGAAATTCAAATCAAGCAATCGTACTCTTGTCCGTTGTCCAAAGCACTTCTTAATTGGTGAACTTTTAAATGAATTTTGCTTACACATCCTTCATACGACCGTTAATACTTCTTGAGGGACCAACAACCGATTACAAGATATGTTTGCACTTTAAAGCGTAATTCCTAGTCTTGCAACACCCAAGGCTTTAGCAGTGACTCCCAAACCAGTTGTTCTAAGGCACTAGGTGATGAAGCACCCTCGCTAAATATTTTTCTATTTTTGCAGCCTTAAGTAATCACTAAAACCAATGTCCATTTTTTTTATTCTTTATTCACACTTTCTTTTATTTTATTTACTTCGTACCAACGACTTTAGACAAGAGCATTTCAAGGTCTCTTCTACTATTCCAAGTTTCAAGCTGCGTGATTGTGCAAATTGTAGGGTATACGTTTTCAGAATATAGACTTAAGTTAGGAACTATTTTTCAAACTTATACTCTAATAAAAATATCAATACATTTCCCTTGCTTTGACTTAGCCCAAGAAATGAACTCAAAATTCGCCTATTTCTAAATAAACTACAAAGACATATACTCTCTACCGTTAAACTTTAAGGAGGTTATTTTTTGGGTTTTTAATTTACTATGTCTAAGATCTAGTTGTTCCTAGCTAGTTAACCTATCTATCAAACTCTAGTCAAATAAGTCAAAATTGAATACAATAATTTTTTATAATTTTTCAAAATTTTTCAATTTTTATGGGTTTTCAAATAAGTATGCAAATGCAAAAATATGTACAAATAAATGCGAAGGAAGAAGACGTACCGAGCATACCCCCAAACTTGAACTTGACAGTGTCCTCACTGTCATGCTACACCAAGAGGGTCAAAACGCCAGCACTCCCCTGTTTATTTATTTATAATTCTTTTTGATTATTTATTTTTGAATTTTTTTTAAATATTTTTTATACAAAAAGAAAACAAAAATATATATACATATATACAACAAGGTTCCCCCCAAACTTAAGCTTGGCTTTACACAAGCCAAAGATTAGCACCAACCATTCAAAAATTTTATCGTGGTAATGGCCGAGTTGGAGAAATATTGGGGTGTAGAGGAAAGAAATGATAAACACACGAGACCGTGTGGGAAGAAGGATGGTAGAATATGGTCTCGGTGGAGGAGAAGAATGGCGGAAAGGAGAAAGAAGGGTCGCGCGATCTTGAGGGTATAAATCGAGTGAATAAATTAGCGCAATATGTGATGACCGATATGTTATAAGCGATTGCGCTAACCTATCAACCCGTCGAGAAATGGGGTCAAATCCCTCAAGATTCGCAAGAAAATATGGGTACGCCGAACTTGGTATTGGAGATGAAAGCGTAACTGTCTCTTGTACGGTCGGAATGATAGGAAGGACGAAAGAGAGTGAATTATGGATAGTATCATTCTCACCGTAGTAAACTGTCTCGAACTTAAAAGATTCCATTAATGGTTCGAAACTACTGTAAGCACCCGAGTCTGATGGTTCAACTAACTCATCTGAAAATGTAAATGACTCAAACTCGGGCGGTGAGTCATCAACATCGTCCGAAAAAGTGAAACACTCATACGTGTTATCGGCTGTGAGAACTGTGTCAGATTCAAAGGAAATTTTTCAAGCTCACAGTCTTCAAGCGTGGTCTGAACGATAGAAAGGAGGGAGGGTGATATAACAGTCAAAGGTTCAGGAGGCTGAATTGGAAAATCAAACATATCAAACAAAAATAGTTCAACCTCAATATGATCCTCAAAACTCTCCTCAATACTATCCTTATAATTCTCCTAAAAATTCAACTCATCCATGCTATTATCATCAAAATCCAGACGCATATGAAGTTCGGGAGAAACATCTAATGACTCGGGATGATGAGTTGAACATAAAATTTTAATCAAATCGACAGGTTCATCATCCGAAATATTCCTGGCGTCTATATCCTCAATCAAGTGAAAATCAATTTCTTTAGACACCTCATCAAAAGCATGGATATTTATCGATTTAGGTTCTAGAGTGGAGGTGTAAAGGTCAAACGGATTAGGTGTGGTTTCACTCGAAAGGGGTTCTTCACAATTTGGTAAATCAAACACTACAAAATCACACAACTCGTTTTTATTTTGAACTAGTGAATCATTAAGGACATTCGATGGAAAACCGGAGTTGTGGGCTTCAATTGGGTAAGGGTAGGTTTGATTTTGAAATCCTCTCACATTCTCACTCTGTCCAACCGCCTCCTTATACATTGAAAAATTTAGAGCTAGCGGGAAACCAGTTACCGGTTCACTAGGTTGAATAAGGGCGGCCACGGACGCTTCCACATTCCTAGTCATTTTGTTTGTTGCTGCGAGATAAGCTTCCAACGACTCTTCCAAACTAGACTTATGTGGTGAGGGGGTTTCGGTAAAAGATTCGAAATTGGTTGGATATGTGAAACTCCCTAATGGCTGTGTAGAAACAGTATCTAGTGAAGGTGGGAAGGTCGGGTATGACTGGTAGGAAGTGGGTGGTTGGTCAGGTGTAGGGTCAACATGTGGATAACAAGGTGAATAATCGTGCGGATCCCTAGAACTAGATGAGTGGAGAGGGGTGAAAGATCGGCTGCGAGATTGAGCAATATGCTCAGCAATAGACATCGTCTTAGGAGAGACGGTAGGACTCGAAAAAGTGGTATCAACATATGGATGTGGTAAAGGTTGACTTGGTTGACACAAAGTGGGTTGAAAAGTCAAACTGTTTCTCCTAGACGCCTCTATTTGATCATTCAAAGATTTTTTAGGCATGAAAGGATCGTCTTTAAATTGACCGAACAAATTGACGTATGACGCAAAGTTAGGTAAGGGATACCAAAGTTCGGCAAGTGATTTATTATGTAGGGTACCCATGTTGTAAGAAGGGGAAAAGAAAGAAAGTTTGTTGGTGGTGGTGCAAGGATTTATTAGCGGCAAAAATTTGCAAGTTTTCTAAAAAATTTCCCTTTTTTTTCTTTTTCTCTTTATTTAGAAATTGTTGCAAAAAGATTTTGATAAAAGATATGCCACAGAAAAATATTACTTGCAATCTATTTCTAATTTAAACTAGGCGCAAAAATCCTGCACAAGATTTGTTATATGGAAGAGAATATATTTTATAGCTCACGGAATCCTGTAAGAATATTTTAGAAAAAGATATACCTAGATCTCTAAAGAAAGACCAGAGAAGCTTACAAAGGAATTTTCACCTGATGATGTCACCCGAGAGCAGCTGAACCGCGGCCAAAAGGGCTCTACCGCCGCGGTTCCGCGGTGAAGAAGCGGGCGCGGGTCCCCATAATTTTTTCCATGCGACGACTCGACAAGACGGCCGCGTTTCCACGGCCTAAGGCAGGTTTTGGCCACGGAAACGCGGCATGGTTTGGGATTTAGTGCCCCAAAATTTATCTTCCTCTCTGGTTTGAAGATCCCCCTCTGTTCTGATCTTTTGATTTCTGTTTCGCTTTCTGGAAATTTCCAGATCCGTCTCGATTGTTCCTGCAAGATTCACACAACAAAGTACCCTTTCCAAAAAATAACAATTGCTATATTTTTATAATTTTTGGATCTTTTAGATTTTTATGATTTTTTTAATTTTTTATAAGATTAACCCGAAATTGCAAAAAGGAAAGTTCTACGCCATCCCCGGCAACGGCGCCATTTGATTTGTCTGTCAAAAAATATCTATAACCGCAATCAAGAACGGCTTCTCTTTGAAGCTAGCCGGTGAGTACGGGTCTGTAACTCTTCGAAAATCGTTTAGGCAGTTTTTCGGTAATCGGCTAATTTTTCGGCTTTTTCCGTAAAACGTCAAAATAGGTATTTTTCATTATAGACCTAATTATACAAAATTTAGATAAGATATTACTATAATTTTGTCACTAAAATGTCACTTATAATTTTCTAGTTAAATAATTTTTTTTTTTCGTAATTAATTATTTTTTTTATTATTTTAAGCCTTTTTAAATACATTAAATTAGTGATAAATACAAATTTAATTAGGTAAATTTCATAATTAGGAATCTTTATAAGCTAAAATATGGTATTAATAAAATTATATCATGACTTGCAAAATTTTGGTTTTAGGGTGGGAAATTTAATGGAAAAATGATGTAAAATAAGTTTTTTTTTGTAAAATGTTGATATGAAAGCATTAAATGAGAACATGGGGTGTTTTTGGACCTAGAAACTTCTCCAAAAAACCCACAACTCCCTCCCTCACCTGCTGGCCGAGCCTCAACTGCAGAATTTCCCCATTTCTTCACTTCCTTCTTGCTTCATTTTCTTGCTAAAATTCAATAAAAATTCACAAATTTCATTCTCAATTCAAAGCCAAACCCTAATCCACTCTCTCTTCAACCCAAATTAGTTCAAAAACTTGATGAAAGGAGGCTTCTTGGTGACTTGATCAAGCTAGGGTTCAAGCTTGTGAGGTGAAGATTCTAATCTTTTTGTTAACTTGTAGTTTAAATATGCTAGAATTGAAATTTGAAGTATTAGTTTAGTAGTAAATATTTGTTTAGGAAAATCAAGAGAAGGATTTGATTTTAAATTAGGGTTTGTAGCATGGTGGTTGGATTTAAGTTAGGGTTTCGTTATCTAATTGATTGGAGTGGTTAATTGTGTAGTGTTATGCTCGCTAAATCGACAAAATTGCGATGTTTGTATCGAATCGGTAAGCAAATTGCTTACTAGATTTTTACAAAAATTAGAATGCGATCAAATTGCGTTATGTTAGCGATATAATTAGCTTCGTATAGGACTATTAGAGTGCGCGAACGCGGGGTTTTGTCTAGCCGGGTTTTAGTTTTGTCGATTTCCGCGAAATGACGATTCTAGTTAACGATTAGCGATTTTTGTGCGTTTTCCCGCGCACCGAGTGTATGTTATGTTTAATTCGAGAGCGTTGATAATTGTATATTGTGACTTGTATCGTTTTAGATTTTGTAATCTTATCCTTGGTGTTGTGCAAATATAGGATCGGTCGGCGAAACATCGGACACGGCGCGTAAAGGCAAGGCGGTGGTCGGATCGGATTAGCGGGGATTTCAGGTGAGTAGATGTATTCATCTATGGGGGAATCGTCTGGATGGCGCGATGCGCCCCTAGTTAGGATTACCCTATTTCTTGCAAGACTTGTGTTGCTAGATAGCTTACCCCTTTATTGCATTGCATACCCTCACAGCTAACCGTATACTAAATTGCATGGACATTCATATAACATTCATATACACATATGCGATAACACTTCGTAGGACACGAACACCGTTACCATTGGCATCTGCTGCACGCGCACTATTCATATGACACACACGCCTTTGGTAATTGCCATGCCACGTGCATTATAGAACCTGTTTAACTTAGTATCGCCACTTGCATTCATACATGATATATGAAATTGCATAGCTTGCTTATACCTCGCATTATCATCATATTTACATAGATTCTATCCAAAATTCACATCATATACATTGATATCATAGACATTTATCATATTTAACTTGTGGACACTATGATTTTCTTGAGGATTTCAGTTTTTCTGTGATTTCTGGATTTTTGGGGAAAACCGCAAGAATTTAACAAAAGCTTGTATTTATCATTTTTAAAACAAAGTTGCGGTTTTCTCGTGATGTATGTGTCTTCCACCATGAGTTTTCATGTTTTCTGTTGGATTTCGAGACCCGATTCGAGGAGTGGATGAACCGTCTCGGGTACATGGTGGGCCCGGTATGGTACCCCGGGGCAAGAAGATCGAGTTGTAGACGATGAGCCTGGCAGGGGAAGACTACCTACCGGTGATGTCTGGCGCGGCGGATATCCGGAGGATACCGACCGTTGTCGTGAGATTTATGATATGGGCCGATCCGGACTGACGGAGCCCGATATTGAGACAGATATGATTCCTATTTGGTGTCGATGCTTGACACGGGTTTTCAGATGATTTCTTGATGGTACTTAGCTATTATACAGATATTCATTTTCTAAAGTTAAGAACGCAGTACCCTTAGCATTTAAAACACTTAAAGATTTAAAAATGACATTGTATACATGTGCATGCATACTAGAGCTATTATATCACATATGGACATGCATGTTGTGGTGCATTGCGTGCATTCTTACGATTACCTTATTAGATGTTATATTTACTCACGAGCTGGCAACTCACCCCCGTTGTGCCACAGTGTCTTGCAGGTCGGACTCATCAGTCTTGTAGCAGCGGCTATCATATCATCAGCTCCTTTTGCTCAGACTCGCGACATCGCCCGTAGGTGGGTTGCGAGCACACTTTATTTCTTTTGCTTTATCATTGTATCTAGTATTCTCCAACTACCACTTTATATTGTATATGTGACCTAGTGGTGAGACTGAGAGGTTGTATATTTGTGGTTTCTTTTGGGTCGAGCTCACTTGAGCCGGCGATGTGTTTTCTGATATTTTTCGTTTCTTTTATGCTCTTTTCTTGATATGGTTATTATATTGCATGTGGTTGTGATCCGCCTTGGGCGAAGAGCAAGCTCCCGCTTGGGGATGCCATTTTATGATTACAGGTTTATTATCTTGTTGTACCCATTTTGGGGGATTGAAAATACAGGGGAGACTCTGCCAAAATTTTCCGAAATTTTTGATGTTTTAAAAAGGGATTCTATGCAACTTAAATGATTTTAAAAACCATTTTCATTAAAGGTTTTCCTTCACTCTCTTTTGATTTTGGTTTAGATTCTTCTGGGTTTTGGCTGACTTAGGTTACGGTACGCCTTTAGACGTCTCGCAATCTAAGTGCCAGTCACGTTCTGTACTTTCGGGTCATGACAAAGTTGGTATCAGAGCGTAGGTTTTACCTTTCTGAGTGTAGGACGACCTTGGTAGATAGAGTAGGTGACTTAAGCAGAGTGGCGTAGCGTGGGTATGATCCGCGGCATACTTATGATACGGTACTCCGCCTAAGTGACCTTAGGACATAATTGCTTGTATTTCCTTTCTCGATTCCTTGCATTCCTTGATTCAATTGCAATTATCTTATCAGTCCTATTTCTTATTCCAGCTTCGATGCCGCCAAAGGCTACGAGAGCTCAGCGGGCTGCCTCTAGGGATGAGATTCGAGCGGGCTCGTCTGAGGCGAGGATCGAGCGGGAGGATACGCCTACCCTTCAGGGTCATACTGATCCGCCTTATCCTGACCGTATTGCCAGATTAGAGGCCGGCATGCAAGAGTTGCGGCAGATGATGGGATCTTTAGTTGAGTCCAGCCGGGCACAGAGATTCGAGGACGTTCCTTCCACCGCACAGACCACGATCGTACCTGCTGCACAGATGGTCACTCCTGCTGCTACTACGGAGACTATCCCTGTTTCACTACAGGAGTTCATGAGATTGAGACCTCCAGCTTTTACCGGTACAGATGCGACAGGGGACCCACATGCATTTCTTGATAGGATGGCTCGGATTTGCCGTTCGTTGAGGTGTTCTGAGGATAGATTGGTGGAGTTTGCGAGTTTTCGTCTAGAGGGTCTTGCCCAGACATGGTACGATTCAGTAGAGAGAGGACGAGCTGCAGGTCTACCTTCTATGACCTGGGATGAGTTTACATCTGCATTTCTTTCCCGTTTTCTTCCGGAGAGTGTCCGAGTTGCTCGAGCCCGTAGTTCTGAGTCTTTGCGCAAGACTCCTGGGATGACAGTGTCGGAGTATGATATACAGTTTACCCAGTTGTCTCGATATGCTCCGTACCTAGTCGACACAGAAGAGAAGAGAATAAAGAGGTTTGTACGAGGGCTTGATACACAGCTATTCCTTGCCATCGGCACCCAGCACTTTGATACATACGCTGCCACGATGGATGCAGCTTTACTTTTGGAGGAGCATATTTCTGAGACTCCGGTCGTTTCTGGGCCGAAGAGGATCCGTACTGATACGCCAGCTCAGCGGCAGATGGGCAGACATCGTGATAGATTATTTCCGGGAGATGGCGGAGGCAGAGGATTGAGACGGGGTCAGTTATTTGGTTCATATCCACAGACCCAGCAGTCGTCTCCACGATGTTTTCGGTGTGGGAGTCAGTACCACCGTGTCAGAGACTGTACCATGGGACGTCAGGGCACGACGACAGTTCCGCATGTGACTTTACCACCCTCACCACCTTCTCAGAGAGCTTTACTTTCTACCCCTGATGATGCTTCACGCCAGCCAGATGCTTCTAGAGGCCGTGGGCGTGGCGGTCCGGTTCAGAGAGGACGAGGTGACAGAGGCAGAGGTAGAGGCCGAGGTAGAGGCAGAGGACAGCCAGCTATTAGTGGTGGACAGGCCCGAGTGTTCGCGTTGACTCCTCAGGATGCACAGGCATCCAATGCCGTCGTGACAGGTACTCTACCAGTATGTTCTTTTGATGCACGGGTATTATTTGATCCAGGCTCCACATATTCCTATGTATCCACGTATTTTGCACCGAGGTTGGGCCGAGAGTCTTCTCCGTTAGATCAGCCGCTTGTCGTTATTACATCGGTAGGCGAGTCTTTTGTTGCCCGTTTTGTAAACCGATCGTGTTCCGTTCGTAGCGGGGAGAGAGATTCTTCAGTTGATTTGATTCTCCTCGATATGCTAGACTTTGACGTTCTTCTTGGTATGGACTGGCTAGCCACCTGCGATGCATCCGTGGACTGCCGTGAAAAAGCAGTCAGATTCAGTTTTCCTGGTGAGCCGGTTCTTGTTATTCAGGGAGATCGTAGCGCTACCCTTCCCAGCTTGATTTCTTCTCTTCGCGCTGGTCAGCTCTTGAGGAAAGGGTGTCAGGGATTCTTAGCTTATGTTTGTGATGCTAGCTCCACAGAGGTTCCGTTGGACCAGGTCCCTGTTGTGAGAGAGTTTCCTGATGTATTTCCTGACGAGCTGCCTGGTCTGCCACCAGAGCGCGAGATTGAGTTCTGTATTGACTTGATCCCCGGCACGGGGCCTATCTCTATACCGCCTTATCGGATGGCCCCGGCAGAGCTGAGAGAGCTAAAGGATCAGTTACAAGACTTGCTGGACAAAGGGCTTATCCGGCCGAGTGTGTCACCTTGGGGTGCTCCCGTCTTATTTGTTAAGAAGAAGGACGGAAGTATGCGCTTATGTATTGATTATCGTCAGCTGAACCGGGTTACTGTGCGGAACAGGTATCCCCTACCCCGCATTGATGACTTATTCGATCAGCTCCAGGGTGCAGGGTTCTTCTCGAAGGTTGATTTACGGTCAGGTTATCACCAGTTGCGGGTTCGGAAGGAGGATATTCTGAAGACCGCCTTCCGTACTCGATATGGTCATTACGAGTTCTTGGTGATGTCGTTCGGGCTCACCAATGCCCCGGCAGCATTTATGGATTTGATGAACCGTGTATTCAGGCCGTATCTCGATCAGTTCATTATTGTGTTCATTGATGATATCTTGGTTTATTCTCGGAGCCGGGAGGAGCATGAGCAGCACTTACGTATCACCTTGCAGACTTTGAGGGAGCATCAGCTGTTCGCCAAATTCTCCAAGTGCGCATTCTGGCTAGACAGTGTCGACTTCTTGGGTCATGTGGTGACGAGAGACGGTATTTGTGTGGACCCGAAGAAGATCGAGGCAGTTCAGCGCTGGCCTAGACCAGTATCAGTTACAGAGGTTCGCAGCTTTCTAGGTCTGGCCGGCTATTATCGACGTTTTGTCCAGGATTTCTCCCGCATTGCTGCACTATTGACCGGGTTGACCCGGAAGGGGGTTCCTTTTGATTGGACCCAGGCATGTGAGGATAGTTTCCAGCAGTTGAAGACTCGTCTGACTACTGCACCAGTGTTAGCATTGCCTTCAGGATCAAGCGGGTTCGTGGTATATTGTGATGCTTCTCGAGTGGGGCTGGGATGTGTATTGATGCAGCACGACAGAGTTATCGCGTATGCTTCTCGGCAGCTGAGGAAACACGAACAGAACTACCCCACCCATGATTTAGAAATGGCTGCAGTGGTATTTGCACTTAAGATCTGGAGACATTACCTATACGGTGAGTCGTGCCAGATATTCACTGACCACAAGAGTTTGAAGTATATCTTCCAGCAGCGAGATCTGAACCTGAGACAGCGCCGATGGATGGTGTTGGTGAAGGATTATGACTGCGAGATTTTATACCATCCGGGCAAGACGAATGTGGTGGCAGATGCTTTGAGTAGAAGGCTCGGAGGTAGCTTATCTTGTTTGAGCGCAGTGCAGATGCAGTCGACGGCGGATTGGCAGGTGTTATGTGACAGCAGAGTGCAGTTCGAGTTTACTCCTACAGGGGGACAGCTGGCCCATTTCAGAGCACGCCCACAGTTACTTGACCGTATCCGCGAGGCACAGTCCGGCGATGCCCGTACATTAGAGATTATTGAGCAGATTCGGCAGGGCAGAGTTTCTAAGTTCGTGATCGATGATCAGGGGATACTTCGATTTGGGACTCGACTGTGCGTGCCAGATTCAGAGGGACTGAGGCATGATATTCTCGAGGAGGCACATAGATCCGTATACAGTGTGCATCCGGGTTCCACCAAGATGTACCGTGATTTGAGAGAGGTTTACTGGTGGGACGGGATGAAGAAGGATATTACAGACTTTGTGTCGAGATGCCTGACTTGTCAGCAAGTCATGGCCGAGCACCAAAGGCCAGCCGGCGAGTTACAGCCTTTGCCCATCCCTGAGTGGAAGTGGGAGCAGGTCTCCATGGACTTCATTGTGGGTCTACCCAGGATCAGTCGAGGGTATGACTCTATTTGGGTGATTGTGGATCGACTGACGAAAGCGGCTCACTTCCTGCCAGTGAAGACCACTTTTGGATTTTCTCAGTACGCCCAGGTTTATATTGATGAGATAGTGCGACTGCATGGCGTTCCGACTTGCATCGTGTCCGACCGTGGCACCCAGTTTACCAGCCGATTGTGGCAGAAACTCCAGGAAGCTTTGGGCACCTGATTGAGTTTTAGCACAGACTTTCATCCGCAGACTGACGGTCAATCGGAGCGTATTATTCAGACTCTTGAGGACACGCTCAGAGCTTGTGTTTTAGATTTCGGTGGTAGCTGGGATCGTCATTTGCCTTTGATCGAGTTTTCCTACAATAATAGCTTCCAGGAGACGATTCTGATGGCACCTTTCGAGGCTTTATATGGGAGGAGATGTCGATCGCCTGTATGTTGGACAGAGCTCAGGGAGAGCAGTATTTTGGGGCCGCAGATCGTACAGGAGACGACCGAGAAGATACAGCTGATTCGGGACAGGATGAGAGCGGCACAGAGCAGGCAAAAATCATATGCTGACAAGCGTCGTCGCCGACTCGAGTTCGCTGTTGACGATCATGTTTTCCTGAAGGTCTCTCCGATGAAAGGTGTGATGAGATTTGGGCGGAAAGGGAAACCGAGTCCTAGATATGTTGGTCTTTTCGAGATCCTAGAGCGTGTTGGTCCAGTCGCTTATCGGTTAGCTCTTCCGCCCAGCTTCCCCGATGTTCACCCCGTATTCCATGTCTCGATACTCCGCAAGTACCTTCATGATCCTTCCCAGGCGATTCAGCACCAAACGATCCAGCTAGAGCGTGATCTTTCTTTCACCGAGCAGCCAGTGGTCATTTTGGATCGGCAGGTGAAGAAATTGAGGTCGAAGGTCATATCGTCCGTCAAGGTCCTTTGGCGTGGCCCGAACAGCGAGGAGGTCACCTGGGAGACCGAGGTCGAGATGAGAAAGAGATATCCCCATCTTTTTGAAGGTACGCGTAGTTAAATTCTAAATTCGGGGACCGAATTTCTTTAAGGGGGGGATGATTGTAACCCTTCGAAAATTGTTTAGGCAGTTTTTCGGTAATCGGCTAATTTTTCGGCTTTTTCCGTAAAAAGTCAAAATAGGTATTTTTCATTGTAGACCTAATTATACAAAATTTAGATAAGATATTACTATAATTTTGTCACTAAAATGTCACTTATAATTTTCTAGTTAAATAAAAAAAAATTTCGTAATTAATTATTTTTTTTATTATTTTAAGCCTTTTTAAATACATTAAATTAGTGATAAATACAAATTTAATTAGGTAAATTTCATAATTAGGAATCTTTATAAGCTAAAATATGGTGTTAATAAAATTATATCATGACTTGCAAAATTTTGGTTTTAGGGTGGGAAATTTAATGGAAAAATGATGTAAAATAAGGTTTTTTTTTTGTAAAATGTTGATATGAAAGCATTAAATGAGAACATGGGGTGTTTTTGGACCTAGAAACTTCTCCAAAAAACCCACAACTCCCTCCCTCACCTGCTGGCCGAGCCTCAACTGCAGAATTTCCCCATTTCTTCACTTCCTTCTTGCTTCATTTTCTTGCTAAAATTCAATAAAAACTCACAAATTTCATTCTCAATTCAAAGCCAAACCCTAATCCACTCTCTCTTCAACCTAAATTAGTTCAAAAACTTGATGAAAGGAGGCTTCTTGGTGACTTGATCAAGCTAGGGTTCAAGCTTGTGAGGTGAAGATTCTAATCTTTTTGTTAACTTGTAGTTTAAATATGCTAGAATTGAAATTTGAAGTATTAGTTTAGTAGTAAATGTTTGTTTAGGAAAATCAAGAGAAGGATTTGATTTTAAATTAGGGTTTGTAGCATGGTGGTTGGATTTAAGTTAGGGTTTGGTTATCTAATTGATTGGAGTGGTTAATTGTGTAGTGTTATGCTCGCTAAATCGACAAAATTGCGATGTTTGTATCGAATCGGTAAGCAAATTGCTTACTAGATTTTTACAAAAATTAGAATGCGATCAAATTGCGTTATGTTAGCGATATAATTAGCTTCGTATAGGACTATTAGAGTGCGCGAACGCGGGGTTTTGTCTAGCCGGGTTTTAGTTTTGTCGATTTCCGCGAAATGACGATTCTAGTTAACGATTAGCGATTTTCGTGCGTTTTCCCGCGCACCGAGTGTATGTTATGTTTAATTCGAGAGCGTTGATAATTGTATATTGTGACTTGTATCGTTTTAGATTTTGTAATCTTATCCTTGGTGTTGTGCAAATATAGGATCGGTCGGGGAAACATCGGACACGGCGCGTAAAGGCAAGGCGGTGGTCGGATCGGATTAGCGGGGATTTCAGGTGAGTAGATGTATTCATCTATGGAGGAATCATCTGGATGGCGCGATGCGCCCCTAGTTAGGATTACCCTATTTCTTGCAAGACTTGTGTTGCTAGATAGCTTACCCCTTTATTGCATTGCATACCCTCACAGCTAACCGTATACTAAATTGCATGGACATTCATATAACATTCATATACACATATGCGATAAAAATTCGTAGGACACGAACACCGTTACCATTGGCATCTGCTGCACGCGCACTATTCATGTGACACACACGCCTTTGGTAATTTCCATGCCACGTGCACTATAGAACCTGTTTAACTTAGTATCGCCACTTGCATTCATACATGATATATGAAATTGCATAGCTTGCTTATACCTCGCATTATCATCATATTTACATAGATTCTATCCAAAATTCACATCATATACATTGATATCATAGACATTTATCATATTTAACTTGTGGACACTATGATTTTCTTGAGGATTTCAGTTTTTCTGTGATTTCTGGATTTTTGGGGAAAACCGCAAGAATTTAACAAAAGCTTGTATTTATCATTTTTAAAACAAAGTTGCGGTTTTCTCGTGATGTATGTGTCGTCCACCATGAGTTTTCATGTTTTCTGTTGGATTTCGAGACCCGATTCGAGGAGGGGATGAACCGTCTCGGGTACATGGTGGGCCCGGTATGGTACCCGGGGCAAGAAGATCAAGTTGTAGACGATGAGCCTGGCAGGGGAAGACTACCTACCGGTGATGTCTGGCGCGGCGGATATCCGGAGGATACCGACCGTTGTCGTGAGATTTATGATATGGGCTGATCCGGACTGACGGAGCCCGATATTGAGACAGATATGATTCCTATTTGATGTCGATGCTTGACACGGGTTTTCAGATGATTTCTTGATGGTACTTAGCTATTATACAGATATTCATTTTCTAAAGTTAAGAACGCAGTACCCTTAGCATTTAAAACACTTAAAGAGTTAAAAATGACATTGTATACATGCGCATGCATACTAGAGCTATTATATCACATATGGACATGCATGTTGTGGTGCATTGCGTGCATTCTTACGATTACCTTATTAGATGTTATATTTACTCACGAGCTGGCAACTCACCCCCGTTGTGCCACAGTGTCTTGCAGGTCGGACTCATTAGTCTTGTAGCAGCGGCTATCTTATCATCAGCTCCTTTTGCTCAGACTCGCGACATCGCTCGTAGGTGGGTTGCGAGCACACTTTATTTCTTTTGCTTTATCACTGTATCTAGTATTCTCCATCTACCACTTTATATTGTATATGTGACCTACTGGTGAGACTGAGAGGTTGTAATTTTTGGTTTCTTTTGGGTCGAGCTCACTTGAGCCGGCGATGTGTTTTCTGATATTTTGCGTTTCTTTTATGCTCTTTTCTTGATATGGTTATTATATCGCATGTGGTTGTGATCCGCTTTGGGCGAAGAGCTAGCTCCTGCTTGGGGATGCCATTTTATGATTACAGGTTTATTATCTTGTTGTACCCATTTTGGGGGATAGAAAATACAGGGGAGACACTGCCAAAATTTTCCGAAATTTTTGATGCTTTAAAAAGGGATTCTATGCAACTTAAATGATTTAAAAAACCATTTTCATTAAAGGTTTTCCTTCACTCTCTTTTGATTTTGGTTTAGATTCTTCTGGGTTTTGGCTGACTTAGGTTACGGTACGCCTTTAGACGTCTCGCAATCTAAGTGCCAGTCACGTTCCGTACTTTCGGGTTGTGAATCTCCTATTCGCGCTAACGAGTTAATTCCGAAGAGTGTTCGGATTGATTATTAAATCTAAAAACTAAATCTATCTAAAAACTAAATTAATCTAGATCTAGTCTTGCTAGGGTTAGGTTTAGGGATGGTTTGGAAAAGCAGGTAAATCTCAACACTTTCTATACCCGAATGAATATCTATGTGGAGTTATGGTAATTATCAATAAAGGGGATTAGATCCATTTGGGAAGGTGTTCATTCCTCTAGGTTCTTGTCCTTCCTTTAGAGATCCTTACCCTAACCTCTATGGAAAACGTGTGCAACCGGGCCTTTACACTATGGTATCACCGCTACCTGTTAGTGTATATGCCCTAGAGGCCATTACTGTATCATACTAGTTTGTATATTACTTAATGGAAGCTTGGGATATTCACGGTTGTATATACAATCTTGCTCGAAATGGTAGTATGCTACTTGGTTTGTCTCTGCTTTAATATGTGCATGTGTTTCTTTTAGCATATCGCTGATATACATATTAGTAGAGCCCTCTGGATCTTTGCTTGATTACCAGCGTTGTGATGGCGCTCATACTCGTGGGAGCTGGGTGATCTATAAGCACATCCTTATACAGGTCCCTAGTTGTTAGACTATCGAGACAGGGCATCGATACTCCGGAGTAGACTAGCGTATGCGCTTCTCATCCCAGCGTGGGAGACGGTCTGTCCCACAGCCGTCAGTACGTCGTACTTGAGATAGTATGCGGGTGCTCGTTAGGTTACGAGTACACTGGACAGGACTTGTCGGGAACTGTTGGTTGGTATTATACCTATCGTCAGTTATCAGTTTCCAGGTGACATGAGTACAGCTTAGTCCGCTGACTTGACACTGTCACTTTGCCTCGAGTGTGTTCCCACTGCACTTTGATTGCTACCCTACCACGGCTCAAAGGAGTCGTGCAAACAAGTATTTTTTGGGTACAGTCCCGAAGCACTTGGAGGCAGTGACGGTTAGACAGGATTCGTCTCTCCCGGTATTGGGGGTTGACATCACGCTGTGTCCAGGAGAGCCATTACACGAGTAGTCCCTGGCCAGGGCAAGCGAGATATACTGGTAGGTTTCCAGTGTTATCTCAGGGTGTTCTGGGCTACACTCCGACTCGACTTGTACCGCTATTAGGGGACTGACGTTCACCGTCCCCATAGGCCCGCCATGCGATGTATTAGACGAACAGACCGGACTGTACGGAGATTGTCACATACAGGCTCAGTAGGAGTTCAGATGGGGTTCACCTCGTCAGTCTTCTTGTCGACATCTACCTAGGGACCGTTACGTACAGCTAGTGCCGCTTGCGGTCTGTGGTTAAACCCACTGCCAGCGTAGTGTCGAGTCTTTAGAGTCCCACACAGAGAGCTATTCGCCTTTAGGCAAAATGAGTAGAGGTCGCATGGTTTTGCGATAGGGTTCGTTCACATCCGCGCACTTGTGCACGTTTGCTGTCCGGACAGCTTATACTAGCGGGCTTTGGTTTAAGCCGGATCCTAGTATATGATTTGGGATTGGTTTTTCTCATTGTATTCGTGTTCCTCGGATCACGAATACAGGTGCGTATGCACAGTTGCTTGAGACAGAGGGAGAGAACTTTGATTAGGGTTAATGACTATTGTC
The DNA here is from genome assembly GCA_030015575.1 of Agapanthus africanus. Taxonomy (NCBI): domain Eukaryota; kingdom Viridiplantae; phylum Streptophyta; class Magnoliopsida; order Asparagales; family Amaryllidaceae; genus Agapanthus; species Agapanthus africanus. The sequence continues at coordinate 277,213,234 of JASDDO010000001.1, forward strand.
ATTTGTATTAACCCTAATGATTATGTGTGTATTATGGTTAATTGGTATTAGTTTAATAATTGTGCATGGTTATGGTTGTTGACCATTTGACCCACCTTGACTTGTTGACCTTGTTGACACTTTGACCATCATCATTTCATTTGGAAGATGCTCTTTGATCCTTGCAATTTGCATTAAAATGAAATGATAATGGTCATGTCTTGATTAACCATGACAATTATCTAGCTAATTATCTAATTACAATAATTCACACATATATGTGAGAATGGTTTATTTTATTCTCATTCTATCATTTACTTTCTCTCTCTTGTTCTTCCTCTCCCTCAAGCTCTCCCCTCTCATGTGTTGAGAAACACTTGAGCTTGAGAAAAACCCTTTCTTGATAATCTCTACTCTCATCTAGGGTTCAAGTATTAGCACTTCTTGCACCCTAGTTACTTCTAGCTTGGAGTTGAAGCCAAAGGTCGAGGCTTTCGGGTGGATCTTTCTTCGACGTAAGAAGACGACTAAGGTGACCTCCTTCCACCACTCCAAGGAGCAAGGAGAGAAGGACATAAAGCCCAAGGTATAACCTTTCTAGCACTTAGCTAGTTTCTAGTTAGCTTTAGCTTGTTTTTGTTTAGCAAAGATCCTTCTTTGTCTAGTCCATGTTGCCTAAGCTCATAAAAATTCGATTTTTATTCCGTTTTTCGCCTCCCCGCAAGTACCGGGGTGGGCAACGTGGACTTACAGTGGTATCAGAGCCTAACTAAACATAAACTAGCTAGGTAGTAAAGTGTATCGAAGTTCGAATTGGAAAAATCGAAAAACCGAGTTTTCAAAACCCTAAGTTTCTGTTAATTTTTTTTTCTGTTCAAAACAAAATAAATTATACTCCAAAAAACAACTCACGGTTTTGTGAAGAAAGCCACCAAAAACGATCCAGTGATTCGACCAAAGAGCCGCGGTTCCGCGGCAATAGCAAGCTATTGCCGCGCAACCAAGGCCGTCTTGGCTCTTCACTGGGTCGAGTTTGGTGCAGTGTATTTCTGGATTGGTTTTAGGATTTTTAAGATGGTTTATATGTGCCCAGATTTTCCAGAATAGAAATTTGTTTTTGGGGGCCTATAAATCCGTATTTTTTTCCGAACTTCAATACACTTTGACTAAAGGGTTATATCTGTGATGTTTATATGTGTTGAACGTCGGCTAATCGCTATATGTCGATTAGTCGGGGTTATACATATCTGTGAACTGTGATTGATGGTGGTATGTGTATATGAATGGGTTGGATTGTCGCGGATGATTAGCCGGGGTGGATGTGAGATGAGTGTTGCTTTTTCTTTCATTCATTGTAACATGTAAATTGATGTAATATTATTATTTGTTTGGCCGCACAACCGGGTCGGGGTTGTAGCCGTCATTGTATAATTCTTTTTACTGTTTTTGCTCCTAGGATAGACCCTGGAGGGGGTGCACAAACTACCGGGTATCTCAAAGTGCCGAGTGGCCTACTCACGGTGGTGAGGGAGGTTGCTTCACTTCGGGTACTTGGCGGGTAGTTTGCCGCACCCGTAGGGGTCTTGGGTGGGGTATTGGCTATTCACCGCAACAGTGTAATCCGCTTTTCGTTGCAGGCTCGAACGGGTTGCGGATTCCTAGTATATCCAATGTATTCATCTGTGATCTGTAATGTCTATCATTGCTATATATTTATATATGATAACTATTTAGACGTTGCTTATGTTTTACAGCCGCGCTAGCCCAGCCCTCGCTCTGTCGTTAGTTAAGTAACCTAACGGGTGATGACGGGGCCCCGTGGCGAATGCGAATGGCATAAGCGTACGTCATATTTTGGTTGTTTTCTACAGTGGTAGGGTTAAATGATGGGACGTATTAAAATAACTAATGCAAGAAAATAAACCAAGTATAAGTCGTTTGGAACACTTTGAAAACCACTCGGTTCTTTTCAAAACTAAACTTTTAAACGCGGAGCTTGAACCACTCCTTTTAAAAGCTATCTCATTCCATCGATTATATCAAGTTCACTACGTTCACGGTTTCGCCAAAACCATCCGTAGCCCTCCATCATTTCAGTTAAATATTCGGTAGTATTCAAGCTATGTATTTTGACCTCACGCCAAGACATAGTGATTGGTAGCTGCCGGATATTTATCTGTTGCATAGATAGAATGCGTTGGTTTGAGACAGTCGTACTGCAATTTTGGCCTACGTCAAGGGTAGGTACAGGTGGGTTCAAATTAACCGGGATAATGATGGGAAGAACTTGACATGTGACTTATGACATTTTGACCTCACGCCAAGGTCATAAGAGCATGGGGCAAAAATCCACATCAGGAGTTTCATAAGTACTGAAACTTGCTAGCGCTGTATACCATTTGGAGTGTGATAATTCTGGTAGGATTCCTTCAGTTTTATCACGCGATGATATTTGGATCCCGATCCTACTGTGAGTATATGCTACTCCTCGGGAAAACTCTCACTTAACGATCAATGCTATAAACTTAGTAGGTGTCTAGAAAGGTGTTAACGGGGCTACGCCCCCAGGGAAAAGAGGTTACTTAATTAAGGAACTTCGCGAAAGCGTTGGAAAACCTCCCTCGAAGTACCGACACTGGCCTGGCTAAACGGTTAAGCAAGTATTGTACGGTGAGATTGATCCTGACTAATCCTTTCTTTACGGTTTGAGAAGGGATTCGAGAGACAGTGGGAGCCATCCAGTTTAGAAAAATTAAAAACCACTCTAAACTTGCAAGAGCATCATGCTAAAGTGTTTCTTTTCTCTCTCCTAATTGCAGCGACCATTCAACATGACCGGACTTAAGTTATTACTAGATAAAAACATATTGACAGGACCAAACTACAAAGATTGGCTCAGGAATGTCAAGATGGCAATCACTTACGACAAGTTGGGGTATGTCCTTACCACCAAAGCTCCCCCTGTCCCAGGTCCCAAAACCAGTGTCGTAGATAGGGAAATCTACAAGACCTGGGAAATAGATTGCGCGAAGGCCAGATGCCTCGTACTAGCCTCGATAGACAATGAACATCAGAGGAGGCACGAGAATATGGACCTAGAGTCCATATTTCTTCATACAAAAGAACTGTATGGAGAGCAGTGTCGTATCGCAAGATACGAAGTGTCGAAGAAGTTATTTTCGGGAAGGTTGGCCGTCGGATCATCGGTAGCGGAACACGTGCTTAAGATGATTGGCTACATAGAGGAGCGCGCGGACCTTGGGACCACGTTGGAGAATGAACTCTATACTGATTTGATTCTCCAGTCCCTTCCTTCCACTTACGCCCAGTTTATTCTTAACTTCAACATGCAAGGAAAGGAGGTTGAACTTTCCGAACTTCTGAACATGTTGAGGAGTGCTGAGGGCACCCTACAGAAGGGTAGGGAGACATCCACTTTGTTTGTAGGAGGATCTTCCTCTTCTCGGTCCAGGGCGAAAGCCAAGGGCAAGAAGAAGAAAGCCCCCGCCAAACCAAGAGGCGGTGTCCGTAAAGTGAATACGAAGGGAAAAGGAAAAGCAACAAAGATAGCGGGAAAGCTGGTGGGGAAGGAAGAATGCTTCTATTGTCACAAAAGTGGTCACTGGAAACAGGATTGCAAGGCTTGGAAGGCCAGAACACAGGATTTGAAGCGAGTTGCAGCTTCAGTTTCAGGTGTGCATGTTATTTAAAAATGTCTATCAATAAACTCTACATCCTGGGTATTGGATACCGGATCAGGATCTCATATCTGTAATTCTTTGCAGGCGTTGAGAAAGCGTAGAGTTTTGAAGGCAGGTGACATGACCCTCTGAGTTGCAAACGGTGCTAGCATGGATGCTGAGGCCGTGGGGGACTATCACCTGGGATTGTCGGATGGACACTTTTTGGTTTTACGTAGTTGTTATTATGTACCAAATGCAACCTGTAATATCATTTCTGTATCTTTATTATCTAAAGAAGGTTATGAATTTGCATTTGTAAGTAATGTAGTGAACATTCACCTTAATCAAGTTTTGATTGGGGCAGGTACATTGAACAACGGTATATACGTATTAAACCAGCCACAGATTTTCAATGTCCAGAATACACACAAAAGAAAGTCTCCAGAAATCGATAAAACTTTCTTATGGCATTGTAGACTGGGTCACATCAATGAGAGAAGGTTGACTAAGTTACATGAAGAAAGATATTTGGATTCGTTCGAATATCAATCATATGCAACTTGTCAATCCTGTCTCAAAGGAAAGATGACAAAGACTCCGTTCACTGGACACGGGGTAAGAGCGAGCGAGCTCTTGGGACTCGTACACAGCGACGTGTGCGGTCCAATGTCTACACATGCACGAAGCGGTTATCCATACTTCATTACTTTTACGGATGATTTCTCAAGGTTCGGACATGTCTTCTTAATGAAGCATAAATCCGAAGCTTTTGATAAGTTCCAGGAATATAAGAATGAAGTAGAAAAACAAACAGGCAAAAGTATCAAGGCACTGAGATCTGATCGAGGTGGTGAATACTTGAGTGCCGAGTTCCTGGGTTACTTAAAAGAGAATGGAATTCTCTCTCAGCTTACTCCTCCATACACTCCGCAACATAACGGTGTATCGGAGAGACGGAACCGAACCCTATTGGATATGGTACGGTCCATGATGAGTAACGCTGAGTTGCCGCGATCGTTCTGGGGACATGCGCTAGAAACAGCTGCATACCTTTTGATCCGTGTTCCCACTAAGACTGTGCCTACCACACCATATGAGTTATGGAGTGGGAAGAAACCCTATCTTCAATACTTGAAGATTTGGGGATGTCCAGCTTATGTCAAAAAGCAGCATGCTGACAAACTAGAGGCACGCTCAGTACTGTGCAAGTTTGTGGGATACCCAAAGAACTCCAGGGGATATCTTTTCTATTACGCAGAGGAACAAAAAGTCCTTGTTTCTTGTAATGCCCATTTTCTGGAACATCAGTTCTTAGAAAAAGAAATAAGTGGGAGCGCCATAGAACTGGAAGAAATTCCAGAACCACAAGCTATTACTAAAGGCTTAGTAGAACCAGAGGGTTCGAAAGATCAGGACATTCCCACGCCACTCCGCAGGAGTAGTAGGCAGTCTCATCCGCCCGAGAGATACTACGGTTTTCTCATTGACGGGAATAGAGAGGATTGCATCATAGACTCTGATGAGCCTACTAGCTTCCAGCAAGCCATTCAGAGCGTCGACTCGGTAAAATAGCTGGATGCAATGCGGACCGAAATGGAGTCCATGTACACCAACAAAGTATGGACGTTGGACATTGCTCCAGATGGGGTAAAACCCGTAGGATGCAAGTGGATCTTCAAAAGGAAGATTGGTGTAGATGGACAAGTTGAGACCTATAAAGCTAGACTGGTAGCAAAGGGTTTTCATCAGCGACCTGGTTTGGACTATGACGAAACCTTTTCTCCAGTAGCTATGCTGAAATCCATTCGGATCCTTCTTGCCATTGCTGCCTTCCACGATTATGAGATTTGGCAGATGGACGTAAAGATAGTTTTTCTAAATGGACATTTAGAGGAGTGTGTCTATATGGATCAGCCAGAGGGTTTCATTCAGAGTGGGAGCAGCGGAAAGGTGTGCAAGTTGCTTAAGTCCATTTATGGACTAAAGCAGGCATCGCAGAGTTGGAACATCTGTTTTGATGAGACGGTCAAGGAATTTGGCTTTATCAAAAATCCAGATGAACCATGCATCTATTGTAGATTTGTAGCGAGAACTGTAGTATTCCTCGTTTTATACGTGGATGACATTCTCTTAATAGGAAATGACATTCCTATGCTACAATCTGTCAAGGGGTTCTTGTCACACAGGTTCTCCATGAAAGTCCTGGGTGATGCCTCATACATTCTGGGTATCCGGATCTACCGTGACAGATCCAAGAGGATATTAGGACTTTCACAGTCCAGGTACATCGACACCATACTGAAGAGATTTAGTATGGAAGATTCCAAGCGCGGTAATCTACCGGCTTGTCACGGGATCACCCTCTCCAAAGAGATGTCTCCCAAGACTGATTTGGAGAGGGATCGCATGTCTATTATACCCTATGCTTCTGCGGTAGGCTCTATAATGCATGCGATGTTGTGTACCAGACCGGATGTGGCTTATGCACTGAGTGTGGTAAGCAGGTATCAGTCAAACCCTGGGGAGAAACATTGGATAGCAGTAAAGAACATTCTCAAGTACCTGAGAAGGACTAAGGAGATGTTCCTGGTGTATGGCGGAAAAGACCTGCAGATTGAGGCCTTTGCTGACTCCAGCTTCCAGAGTGACAAGGATGATTCCAAGTCCATGTCGGGTTTTGTCTTTACCCTCAATGGAGGGGCGGTGTGTTGGAAGAGCTCCAAACAGGAAACCGTTGCTGACTCGACTATGGAAGCGGAATACATCGCTGCATCTGATGCCGCAAAAGAAGCTGTCTGGATGAGGAAGTTCTTGAGAGAACTTCAGGTGGTTCCGTCCATTGTTGACCCAATACCTCTGTATTGCGACAACAACGGGGCTATAGCTTTAGCGAAGGAACCCAGGTCCCATCAGAAATCCAGACACATCTTGAGGCGGTATCACCTGATCAGGAAGATCGTGGATCGCCAGGAGATCGAGGTTCGGAGGGTTGCTTCAGAAGATAACACAGTAGATCCATTCACCAAGGCCTTGCCCCAGACTCAGTTCGAGCGGCTGATCGAGATGATAGGTCTTCGATACGCCAGTACATGGCCTTAGTGTAAGCGGGAGATTGTTAGTGTATATGCCCTAGAGGCCATTACTGTATCATACTAGTTGTATATTACTTAATGGAAGCTTGGGATATTCATAGTTGTATATACAATCTTGCTCGAAATGGTAGTATGCTACTTGGTTTGTCTCTGCTTTAATATGTGCATGTGTTTCTTTTAGCATATCGCTGATATACATATTAGTTGAGCCCTTAGGATCTTTGCTTGATTACCAGCGTTGTGATGGCGCTCACACTCGTGGGAGCTGGGTGATCTATAAGCACATCCTTATACAGGTCCCTAGTCGTTGGACTATCGAGACAGGGCATCGATACTCCGGAGTAGACTAGCGTATGCGCTTCTCATCCCAGCGTGGGAGACGGTCTGTCCCACAGCCGTCAGTACGTCGTACTTGAGATAGTATGCGGGTGCTCGTTAGGTTACGAGTACACTGGACAGGACTCGTCGGGAACTGTTGGTAGGTATTATACCTATCGTCGGTTATCAGTTCCCAGGTGACATGAGTACAGCTTAGTCCGCTGACTTGACACTGTCACTTCGCCTCGAGTGTGTTCCCACTGCACTTTGATTGCTACCCTACCACGGCTCAAAGGGAGTCGTGCAAACAGGTATTTTTTGGGTACAGTCCAGAAGCACTTGGAGGCAGTGACGGTTAGACAGGATTCGTCTCTCCCGGTATTGGCGGTTGACATCGCGCTGTGTCCAGGAGAGCCATTACACGAGTAGTCCCTGGCCAGGGCAAGCGAGATATACTGGTAGGTTTCCAGTGTTATCTCAGGGTGTTCTGGGCTACACTCCGACACGACTTGTACCGCTATTAGGGGACTGACGTTCACCGCCCCCCCAGGCCCGCCATGCGATGTATCAGACGAACAGACCGGACTGTACCGAGATTGTCACATACAGGCTCAGTAGGAGTTCAGATGGGGTTCACCTCGTCAGTCTTCTTGTCGACATCTACCTGGGGACCGTTACGTACAGCTAGTGCCGCTTACGGTCTATGGTTAAACCCACTGCCAGCGTAGTGTCGAGTCTTTAGAGTCCCACACAGAGAGCTATTCTCCTTTAGGCAAAATGAGTAGAGGTCGCATGGTTTTGCGACAGGGTTCGTTCACATCCGCGCACTTGTGCACGTTTGCTGTCCGGACAGCTTATACTAGCGGGCTTTGGTTTAAGCCGTATCCTAGTATATGATTTGAGATTGGTTTTTCTCATTGTATTCGTGTTCCTCGGATCACGAATACGGGTGCGTATGCACAGTTGCTTGAGACAGAGAGAGAGGACTTTGATTAGGGTTAATGACTATTGTCATTTGTATTAACCCTAATGATTATGTGTGTATTATGGTTAATTCGTATTAGTTTAATAATTGTGCATGGTTATGGTTGTTAACCATTTGACCCACCTTGACTTGTTGACCTTGTTGACACTTTGACCATCATCATTTCATTTGGAAGATGCTCTTTGATCCTTGCAATTTGCATTAAAAATGAAATGATAATGGTCATGTCTTGATTAACCATGACAATTATCTAGCTAATTATCTAATTACAATAATTCACACATATATGTGAGAATGGTTTATTTTATTCTCATTCTATCATTAACTTTCTCTCTCTTGTTCTTCCTCTCCCTCAAGCTCTCCCCTCTCATGTGTTGAGAAACACTTGAGTTTGAGAAAAACCCTTTCTTGATAATCTCTACTCTCATCTAGGGTTCAAGTATTAGCATTTCTTACACCCTAGTTACTTCTAGCTTGGAGTTGAAGCCAAAGGTCGAGGCTTTCGGGTGGATCTTTCTTCGACGTGAGAAGACGACTATGGTGACCTCCTTCCACCACTCCAAGGAGCAAGGAGAGAAGGACATAAAGCCCAAGGTATAACCTTTCTAGCACTTAGCTAGTTTCTAGTTAGCTTTAGCTTGTTTTTGTTTAGCAAAGATCCTTCTTTGTCTAGTCCATGTTGCCTAAGCTCATAAAAATTCGATTTTTATTCCGTTTCCTGCCTCCCCGTAAGTACCGGGGTGGGCAACGTGGACTTACACTACCTCGAGGGATAGGGTGCCGTAGGGCGCGGTGTGTGCGTGTATGCATGGAGTCCTATTGAAAATATATTATGGGTAAGAAAGGGATGAGAGATCTCATCTCTCAAAATCCTTCCCCAAAGCTAACTCTAAACAATTTATCTACGGCAAGAAATTAAATCTACCTAGGGCAAAGAATTGAAATTCAAACTAGAGCAAGGAATTAAATCTACTCACAGATGCATCTCTCCAATCATCAATGCAGGTTTGTCAGATCTGAATCCATGAATTGAAAAGAAACACCGATGCTCTCCATAAAGAGATCTGAATTTATTATTTAAGGGAGGCATAAGAAATTACAATGATTTGGGTTCTATTTATAAGGAGATAGAAACCCTAGATTACATTTTGATCTGCATGTCTACAATTACAAAAATAGCCCTACAAAGACCAGTCAACGCCGCCAAAAACTTTTGGTAAAAAGCAATCTTCCTTTTGTCTTCTTCTGGCCGCGGAACCGCGGCAAAGGTGGGCTTGGGCCACGGTTCTGCGGCCCATTGATGAGTTCAGATGATGAAAATTTAGGGTTTTGTTCTGGTCTTATTGGGCTTCTGGTTCTTTGGTTCTTTTATCAATTGGGCTTTTAGGTCTTCTCCAGATCTCCAGTGAACATTGTAGTGGATTTCTACCCGTTCGCTTTGAGTCGATGTCTTGAATCTTGCTTTGTGAATTGTTCCTTATGTAGGCTTGATCAAGTGTCTTCTGTTTATTTGTTAAAGTCCACTTTTTCATCGTCTTAACCTCGTTTTCACTATTTTCTGTCCAAGAACCTGTAACCTGTAACATGTAGCAGACATGCGTCAAAAGTACCTGTTTATTTATAAAAAGAATAAGAATGGGGAATATGATAATGCAATATTATGGTCTGAGAAGTGAATGAAAATACAACCTTTGTAGATCCGGTCCTTCACTTCTAAAGCTCTGTGTTGACGTCCCTTCGCTGCGATCATCGTATTTCCGAACTCTAGAATGGATTTCCCCGGAGAAATGATCAAGCTAGCTCATTGACTTCGTGGCTGAAGATGGTCTACGTCGAGGTGACTCAAACTCAAGCTCCCTCTTCACTTGGTCAACAACTTTATGAAGAGAACACCCTAAACTAAATGGCAAGTAGTAGAGGATGATGAAATAGGAAATGGGTTCACTTTAGATTTTGATTTCTCACTTTATTTCTTCACTTAAAAAAAATCTAGCAACCTTTTTCTTTTGGATGAAGAAGAAGAAGAAGAACAAAATGAAGTGAAGTAAAAATCTCATAATGCAACCATGGGTGAGTTAGTTTTTATCCACTCACCATTGTAGAGACATAACCATGACTAATTATAATGGTTTGGTTAAGAAATATCTTAATTAGGACAAAATGAGTGGACTTTGTCAAAGATGCTTTAAGCTTCATGAAGCTTTCAGCCATGACAAAAGAAGCTACCATTTTGAATAATTAAGATAAATAAAAACCTAAATTATAATTAGCATGGTGTATGTCACATACCCACCCATGTTTGCATGTATCATCAAGCATGATACAATCATTTACACAAACATATATCACATATACATCATGTGCAAATCAAGTGAGAAAATAATCTTAAGTGAACCAATACTAGTTAATGTAAAGTAATATATCAAATATATAATTATACATTAAATCATTAAATCAACACTTGATTTAATGATCCGGTCATATCGCATATAACCGACTAATATATACTGTATCAATATATCGAATCAACACTTGATTCGATAACCCGGCTATATCGCATATAACCGACCGATGATACAAGCAGCGAGAATAGAATATGGTATCACATACTCGTATTATTCTCGGTCACGCACATATCTCATATGTGCTCCTATTTCATTTCGCCTGAGCTAGAAAATCTCTATGTAGGACTCTAAAGACTCGTCAATACGCCGGCAGTACCTGATGATCATATCAGTCACCCACAAGCCGCAAGCGTTCTACTAAACATAACGGCCACCCGGGTATTGAGCGATCAGAAGATCAACGAGCAACCCTGCTCATTGTTATGCGAATCCAATCAGTAACACTTACCGCATAGTCCGGTCTGTTCATCTGATATGTTGCATATCTCGCCTAGGGGTGGTAAATGTCAGACCCCAGTAGCTTGATAAGTCATGTCGATTTAAGGTCCATAACGGTCGTGAAACTACTGATAACACTTATCAGTAAATCACAGCAACCCTGGACAGGGATTTCCAGTTATGGCCAATCGAACATTGCGCAACATCAACCCCCAATACCGGGAGAGACGAATCCCCTCCTATCGCTTATTGCCTCCATGTGACTCGGGACTGTACCCAAAAACCACCAGTTTGCATGACTCAGTAGAGCCGTGGTAGGGTGGAAATCGAAGCACAGTGGGAGACACATAAGACTCTATGACGATCTCGGGTCAACAAACTAAGCTGTACCAGTGTCACCAGAGAACTGCCATCTGACGTGTGGTATAATACCATCTGGGAGTTCTCGGCGAGTCCGTTCAGTGTACCCAGTCTCCACTGAGCACCCGTATACCATCTCTGATTTCAAACACCAAAAGATATGGGAACATCCATCACCCATCACATGGGTCGAGAAGATATACGCTAGTCTACTCTGGAATATTGATGCCCCGTCCAGATATTCCCACGACTAAGAATATTGAAGGATGTACTCATGGACTACCCAGGCCCCACTAGTATGATCTGCAACATAATCCTGGAAGTCGAGTACACATCCTAAGGGCTTTATCATCATGTAACAAAGAGACATCATGTGTACATGTTAAGATAAAGAGCCACCAGATAGCGTACTATCATGTCGAGCAAGAAAGTCCTCCCTATATATGTCCCAGCATCCACTATCATATACATCTCATGTACAATAATGGACTCTAGGGCATACATACAACTAACACCAAGATTTTGATGCAGATCATAATAGTAGGGATAGGGTAGTCGATAAGTACATCCTTTAAATGTTCCTAGTCGTGGAAGTATCGAGATAGGGCATCGATACTCCAGAGTAGACTAGCGTATGAGCTTCTTGACTCATATGATGGGCGATGGATGATCCCATATCCATTGGTGTTTGACATCAGAGAAGGTATACGGGTGCTCAGTGGAGACTGGGTATACTGGACGGACTCGCCGAGACTCCTAGATGGTATTATACCTATCGTCGGATAGCAGTTCTCTGGTGACACTGGTACAGGTTAGTCTGTAGACCTGAGATCGTCAAAGAGCCTTGTATGATTCCCACTGTTCTTTGATTTCCACCATACCACGTTCAAGAGATCGTGCAAAACGGTGGCTTTTGGGTACAGTCCCGAGTCACATGGAGGCAATGAGCGATAGGAGGGGTTTCGTCTCTCCCGGTATAGGGAGTTGATGTTGCTCTATGTTCGATTGGCCATAATAGGAAATCCCTGGGCAGGGTTGCTGAGATTTACTGGTAACTGTTATCAGTAGTAACCGTTTTGGACCTTGCATCGGCATGACTTATTAAGCTATTGGGGTCTTATGTTATACCACCCCTAGGATGTTGATATGCGACATATTAGACGAAGAGACCGGACTGTACGGTAGTGTTACTGATTGGATTCGCAGGAGTACGAGCGGGCTTGCTTGTTGATCTTCTGATCGCTCAATACCCGGGTGGCCGTTACGTTTAGCAGACCGCTTGCGGCTTCTGGGTGTTTGATATGATCATCACTTACTGCCGGCGTATTGACGAGTTTTTAGAGTCCTACATAGAGCTTTCCTGGTTCATGCGAAATGGAGTAGGAGCACATATGTGATATGTGCGGGACCAAGATTAATATGAGTATGTGATACCGTATTTTATTCTCGCAATATGTGATATCGGTCGGGTATATGTGATATAGTCGGGTTATCGGATCAAGTGTTGATTCAATAAGTTGATTCATCTGATATTAGTCGGTTTTATATACTATAGCCGGATTATTAAATCAAGAGTGGATTTAATAGTTTAATGTATAATTATATATTTGATATATTAAATTGCATTAACTAATATTAGCTCACTTAAGATTTCTTTCTCACTTTATTGATACATTGATATATATGTGATATAAATTAATAGTATTCTTTTTACACAAAATATATATGTGATATATATTGTTGTGTCATGCTAGGTTATTGTCATGACCCAAAGTTCGACCCGTGACCGGAACTTAACAACGTAATGTCTACAGGCGTAACGCGATTAAGTAAGCCGAAACCCAGAAATCAAAACCATTAAAGTAGTAATGTTGAAAACATTGGTTTAAAACATTTAGAAAACTCGAATAAAAATCTTTAAGTTTGAGCTATTTTCTTAAAAATTTCGGCAGCACCTCCTTTGTAAAAACTACCCCCAAAATCGGGTACAAATCATGATATAAGTAAAATGACATACAATAAGAATAAAGCATCCCCAAATGGGAGCAATGACGCCCAACGGCGGAAACAACCACAACAATAATAATATACGACGCCGTAGCGAAGAAATGAGCAATATAAGTGAAAACAACATGAAAGATAAACTGCATAAATAAAGCCGGCTCACACGAGCTCGACATCCAGAGTACAAAATAATATACATCGTCCTCACGACTGCTCTCTAAGTCAATACATGAAATGGTAGACAGTGCTTACCACTCCTCGAATCGGGCATACTCACACAAGTTCTCAGAACCGAGAAAACTCATGGTAGACGCACTAAATATCATATCAAGAGAAAGCGGGTTTTCAAAATAGCGCATTCTTTCTTAAAATAATACCACGGTTCTCAAATCCAGAAATCACATGAAATCTAAACTAAATGCGTAAATCCATACAATGTGACGTATACAATATAAAGCTGTAACATGTGTATATCAAGGAAAAACCGCTCCTTTAAATAAATACAGTTTTAAAAATACATCAGGCGGTTCCCAAATCTCCAAATCAAATCTCCGTCATCTAAGGATGCAGCTATAACAAGTATAGTGTACACAGGGATGCATGCATAAGCAAGTGTGGAAATGTAAGTATATAGATGCGCAAAATGTATGCATACAAAGGAACAATCATGTCTAATCATCAATGATGAGGTAATCAAAATGATGTATGGTTCATAGCAATTCTACAGTGCGAGTGTCATGGCAATTACTAACGGTGGGTATGTAGCATACAATTAGTGCTCGTGCAGCATGAACCGTTAGTAACAGTGCGGTGTCTCGTAACTACTATGTCCATATGCAACTAGAGAGGGGTATGCAACAATGATACATATGCACAACCTATATATATATATATAAAATATGTGGCAACAACATCCTAGTAAGCCCTGACGCATAACGCCATACGGGTGATTTCCCCATAGATGTTAAATCTACTCACCGTGATCTCATGCTAATTGTAGCCGACTAGCTACTTCTCCTTCTTTGCGGCGTCCGAAGTACTCGCCTGCGAACTTAGAATTTATACAAGCAACATTCATAAGTCTAAAATCTTGCAAAAACGCGATAACAAGATAACACGAGAAACTAGCGTCGCAAGCTAAACGCGTATGCATCCAAAACACCAAAACGTGTATGCATCGCCTGAGACCACCCCGACACGCTGTGACACGCAGCAAACAGTAAAACCACTCACATAACGTATGTGTCGCGCAAGTTTTTAAAAGCACTAAAACAAGGAATTAGGCTCCAGATTTTTGTACGAGCAGAATTAAGAAAAGTTGTATATACCAAACACCTTAAATATGTAGCAGACTCCCCCAGACCCAACCCCGACACCCAACTCCCCCCTCTGGCCACAATTTACAGCCAGAATGAATTTTTCTGCGGCCTGGGGGGGGAGTTAGGGTGTCGTGCTCCGTGTGTGTGGTCTAGGTATAGTGAACATGCTCTACTAAACTCAACTTTTTCCTGAAGCAACCGGATCAAAAGTAGATCACAAAATGAGCCCAAATCTTAACTAAAATGCTAAATTAACACTATATTACAACAATATGGTATTTTAGTGAAATCAGGTGCAACGACTTGGTTTAGATGGCACTAATAATACCATAAAAACCAAAACTTGGCCTAAACCCCACTTAAACCACAAAACTAGCACTAAAATTTGCTTAAACACTAAATTATGCTAAATAACTACATGTTTAGTAAAAATAGAAGTTGAGGTTATCTTTATACCTCAATTTGGTCTAGGTGGTGGCTCAAACTTATGGACCTTGCTTCAAGAACCAACAAGGGAGAGTTTTGCAAGAGATTTGTGAAGAAAAATGGACTTTGATGAAGACTTGAGGCTTGGATGCAAGAAAAAGAAAAAAGAGAAGAGGAAGAAGAGAAGGGGGTTTGCTGCTGCTGCTGCTGCTGTGCAGGAGAAAAAAGAGAGGGAGAGAGATGTGATGGGTGTGTAAGGGATTGAGTGTTTGTTGTTTTTTTTAAAACAAATGAGAGTCAACCATGCCCCTCTTTCTCTCCTTATTTATTGCCAAGCATGCTTGCTCATGCCCATCATGCCCTCTCTCTCCTCAATTCTCACAAATCAACCCCAAAAGAACTAATTATATTTAAATTTGTGAAAACTAATAAACTTAATTAACTTCATCACATCCTAATGAAGTCGGTTAATACACCATGGCTACATAATATGGTTTAACCCCCAAATTAGCCCTAGGTTATCATGCACATGTGTGAGCAAGACCAATTTAAATTCTAATAAAATATTCATTAATTTTTATAAAATATTTGAAAACCGTTTTGGTACACTTTTTACTAAAAAACCCGCATTAACGCATAACTAATCGCTAATCGCATTCTAAGGTATTACAATCTTCCCCCTTAAAGAAAATTCGTCCCTGAATTTAAAAATATAGCTACGCGTACCTTCAAAGAGATGAGGGAATTTCTTCCGCATCTCGCCCTCGGCCTCCCAAGTGATCTCTTCACCATTCGGGCTGCGCCAAAGAACCTTCATAGATGGAAAGACCTTTGATCGAAATTTCTTCATCTGCCGATCCAATATCAATACTGGCTGCTCAGTGAACGAAAGATCGCACTCAAGCTGAACGGTCTGATGCAGAATCATATGAGGAGGGTCATGAAGATATCTGCGAAGCATCGACACATGGAATACGGGGTGAATGTCCGGAAAGCTGGGTGGAAGAGCCAAACGATATGCAACTGCGTCGACATGCTCGAGGATCTCGAAGGGGCGCACAAATCTGGGACTAAGCTTCCCTTTTCTCCCAAATCTCATCACGCCCTTCATCGGAGAGACCCTCAGAAAAACATGATCGCCAACTGCGAACTCTAGTCTTTGACGGCGTCTGTCAGCATATGATTTCTACCTGCCCTTGGCCGCTCTCATCCGATCTCGAATCAACTGTATTTTCTCGGTCGTCTCATGTACGATCTGCGGTCTCAAAATACCGCTCTCGCTGAGCTCTGTCCAACAGGCGGGCGATCTACATCTCTTCCCATATAGAGCCTCAAATGGTGCCATCTGGATGGTATCCTGGAAGTTGTTGTTGTAGGAGAACTCCACCATGGGTTAATGATGATCCCAGCTACCACTGAAATCTAGAATACAAGCTCGAAGCTTGTCCTCAAGAGTCTGAATAGTCCGCTCTGACTTGTTGGCTGTCTGCTGATGGAATGCTGTGCTGAAACTCAAGCGGGTGCCTAAGCCTCCTGAAGTCTCTGCCATAGTCGGCTGGTGAACTGGGTGCCTCGGTCGGACACGATATAAATCGGGACGTCATTTAAACATACAATCTCGTCATTGTAAATTTGGGCATACTGAGCAAATCCAAAAGTGGTCTTCACCGGAAGAAAGTGAGCCGCTTTCGTCAATCGATCCATGATAACCTAAATGGAGTCGTAGCCTAGACCGGTCCTGGGTAGACCCACAATCAAGTCCATAGCAATCTGCTCCCATTTCCACTCCGAAATGGGCAATGGCTGTAGCTCTCCCGCGGGCCTCTGGTGCTCGGCCTTGACTTGCTGAAAAGTCAGGCATCTCGACACGAAGTCTGTGACGTTCCTCATCATCCCTTCCCACCAGTAAACATCTCTCAGATCATAGTACATCTTGGTGGAACCTGGATGAACACTGTACACCGATCGATGCGCCTCCTCGAGAATCTCACGCCTCAGTCCCTCTGAATCTGGTACGCATAGTAGAGTCCCAAATCGCTGTAGCCCCTGATCATCGATCACGAACTCGGAGTCTCTGCCCTGTCTAATCTGCTCCCTGATCTTTAAAAGATGGTCATCACTGGGCTGCGCCTCGTGGATACGGTCAAGCAACTGTGGATGGGCACGGATATGCGCAAGCTGTCCTCTTATCGGAGTAAACTCGAACTGCACTCGGCTGTCGCATAGAATCTGCCAATCTGCCGACGACTGCCTCTGCACTGTGCTCAAATACGATAGACTACCACTGGGCCTCCGACTCAAAGCATCTGCCACTACATTCGCCTTGCTCGGATGATAAAGGATCTCGCAATCGTAGTCCTTCACTAGCTCCATCAAACGGCACTGTCGCAGATTCAGGTCTCGCTACTGAAATATATACTTCAAGCTCTTGTGGTCCGTGAATATCTGGCACGCCTCGCAGTATAGGTAATGTCTCCAGATCTTGAGTGCAAACACCACTGCAGCCATCTCCAAATTGTTACTGGGGTAGTTCTATTCGTGTTTCTTCAGCTGCCCAGAAGCATACGCGATAACGTTGTCATGCTACATTAATACGCACCCTAGTCCCACTCGAGAAGCGTCACAATAGACCACAAATCCGCCCGATCCTGAAGGCAATGATAACACCGGTGCCGTAGTCAAACGAGTCTGCAACTGCTGAAAGCTATGCTCGCACGCCTCCGTCCAATCAAAAGGAACTCCCTTCCGGGTCAACCCGGTCAACGGTGCAGCGATACGGGAGAAGTCCTGAACAAATCGTCGGTAGTAGCCGGCCAGTCCTAGGAAGCTGCAGACCTCCGTAACTGATGCTGGTCTGCGCTAATGCTGAACGGCCTCGATCTTCTTCGTGTCCACACATATGCCATCTCTCGTCACCACGTGACCCAAGAAGTCTACACTGTCAAGACAGAATGCGCACTTGGAGAATTTAGCGAACAGCTGATGCTCCCTCAAGGTCTGCAACTTAATTCGCAAGTGTTGCTAGTGCTCCTCTCGGCTCTGGGAGTACACTAAGATATCGTCGATGAATACGATGATGAACTGATCAAGATACGGCCTGAAGACGCGGTTCGTCAAGTCCATAAATTCTACTGGGGTGTTGGTGAGTTCGAACGACATCACCAAAAACTCATAGTGGCCGTAACACGTGCGAAAAGTTGTCCTCGGAATATCCTCCTTCCGGACTTGCAACTGATGGTAGCCTGATCACAAGTCAATCCTCGAAATGTATCCCGTACCCTGAAGCTGGTCGAACAAGTCATCGATACGTGGTATGGGATATCTGTTCCATACGGTAACCCTATTCAGCTGGCGGTAATCAATACACAAGCGCAAACTGCCGTCCTTCTTCTTGACGAACAGGATAGGAGCACAACAAGGAGACACACTTGGTGTAAGTGCACGGCAGCGCCCCGGCCGTCAATCCGACGACGGAATGCGGAAACGAAACTTTTACAAAACTTGTAAACCGACGCTACCGCGCACTATAAAACCAGGATCGGGCCATTAACCTAACGCTAGCAAACTAGAAGATGGGGTAGAGAGCTATACCGAGCGATCCGTGTCCTTCGGTCTTTGGCCTCCACTCCGATCTTCTCGCGGAATCTCCGGTCTTCACCTCCTCATCGGAACGGGTCCCACATCGCAGGGTTCTTTTACGGGCTCCCACCTCTGGACCGAGGCAACTCGGACACAAAGTTGGCGAGTCGATGTGTCCAAGAATACTATAGATGAAGTGTAGAAAGCTTTGTCTCATTGGGGTTGAGAAGTTGCCATTTTAATGGAAGAAGAAGCTATGGAGATGAATGATTTTTTGTAGAAAGCAAAAATACATGTGATGAACATTTTTCTCTCCACCAAAAATGAACCTCTCCCCTCACCAAGAAGTGGCCGGCGATAACAAAGTGAGAGAGGGAAATATACAAGGGAGGTGAGCACAAGAAAAGGGAAGGGTGCTGCTAAGGAAAAAGTTATGATAATGAGGAATTAATGTCACACCAAAGCCAAATCATTTCTCATCTCATTAAAGCTAACCATGATAGAAAAAGAAAAGATGCTATTATTATCATAATCCAAATGCCACATAAAACCCTCCATAATTGCTAATTTGCACATTTGCAAATTATTCCCTCCCACAGAAAAATCCGGCCGTGAAGGAACAAAAGAAAACTGGCCGAAATGGAATGCAAACTGGCAACTTCAAAAAACTGATCCCGTAATAAATTACAGGAAAACCCCGCGACCGTATATACATACCCGCATTTGTATTCTCACTGAATACAAATGCAATGAGACAAAATCTACACTGTACAATACTAGGATCCGGCTTAAACCAAAGCCCGCTAGTATTATTCGTCCTATCATGATCCGTGTAATACCGCACGTATAAGATCGAACCCTGCCATATATCCATACGTCCTCTACAGTGTTTCGCCCGAAACTTGAGAAACTGTCTGTGGGGGACTCTAAAGACTCGTCAATACTTTGGCTGTGGATTTAACCACTAGCACGTCAGAGGTATTAGCCATACGTAACAGGCTACCAGCTATTGACCAAAAGGGACGTCAATGAGCGAACTCATCCTGACACCCTACTGAGCCTGTCGCTGACAATATCCATACAGTCCAGTCCGTTCGTCTATTAGCATCGCATGGCGGGCTTAGGGGGTTGGTAAAAGTCAGACCCCCAAAAGCGGTACAAGTCGTGTCGGAGTGTAGCCCAGAACACCCTGAGATATTACTGGAATAACTACCAGTAAATCTCCTGCCTTGGCCAAGGACTTCGTGTAATGGCACACCTAGACACAGCGCGACCTCACCCCTAATACCGGAGGAGACGAACCCCTGCAGATCCGCTCACTGCCTCCATGTGGCTCGGGACTATATCCAACTAAAACCTATTTGCACGACTCCTTTAAGCCGTGGTAGGGTAGTAATCAAAGTACAGTGGGAACTCACACGAGACAAATGACGATCTCATGTCGATGAACTAACCTATACACATGTCACCAGGGAACTGCTATCTGACGTCTGTTGAAGATAGTGCCCTCAGAGTCAATTATTGGATCGCAGGTACGTGATTGCAATGATTGCGGAGGACCTATACCGGTAGGACAGTCTTACTCGAGATGATAGTATGCTATCTGGTTTGCCTTTATCAGTCGTGTACATGTTCAGGTGACTGATTACATGTTAGACTTTGATAGAGCCCTTAGGATCTTGCTTTACTACCAACAGTATGATGGCGATCATATACATGAGAGTTGGATAGTTTATATGCATATCCTTAATTGTGGTCCCTAGTCGTGGGAGTTTCGAGACAGGGCATCGATACTCCGGAGTAGACTAGTGTATTCAGTCGAGACCCCGATGAGGGGCGGTGACCGGTCTCACAAGCCACTGGTGTCAGTTGGATCACCTAAGATGTATACAGGTGCTCATTGGGTTATGAGTACACCGGACAGGACTCGCCGGGAATCTGCTAGTTGGTATTATACATATCGTCAGATAGCAGTTCCCTGGTGACATGTGTACAGGTTAGTTCATCGACCTGAGGTCATCATTTATCTCGTGTGAGTTCCCACTGTGCTTTGATTTCTACCCTACCACGGCTCAAAGGAGTCGTGCAAACAGGTAATTTTTGGGTACAGTCCCGAGCCATATGGAGGCACGTGAGCTGATCGGCAGGGGATTCGTCTCTTCCGGTATTGGGGGCGAGATCGTGCTGTGCTAGGAGAGCCATTACACATAGCCCACGGCCGTGGCAGGAGATTTACTGGTAGGTACTCCAGTAGTATCTCAGGGTGTTATTGGGCTACACTCCGACACGACTTATACTGCTATTGGGGGTCTGACGTTACTAGCCCCCTAGGCAGATATGCGATACACATAGACGAACGGACCGGACTGTATATACATTGTCACTGTTAGGCTCGGTAGGGTTTCCGGATGAGTTCGCTCATCGGCATCCCTTGAGGTCAGTCCATGGGCAGCCGTTACGCATTGCTAGTGCCGCTGACGGTTTGTGGTTAAACCCACTGCCAGGGTACCGACGAGTCATTAGAGTCCCCCACAGACAGTTTCCCAAGTTAGGGCGAAACGTTGTAGAGGCCGTATGGTTTTATGGCAGGGTTCGGAAAATGCACGTGCGTTTACGCACGTGTCGGTTTTCGGACAGACGATACTGGTCGGCTTTGGTTTAAGCCGGATTCGAGTATTGTATTGAGTAGATATAATATCTTTGTCTCAGTCGCATTTGTATTCGGTCGTAATACAAATGCGGGTATATTTATACAGTTACGGGGTTATCCTGAAATTCGTTTCGGGATCACTTTTGGAAGTTGCCAGTTTCCAGTTTTCTATCAGCCGTCTTTTAACATTCGGTTAAAAACGGATTTATCTTTTCTTTGGAAGAGTGTGGATGCTTCTAGAAGGTTCTAGAAGCGGTGAGGTGTTATTGTTTCATTGGTTGCTTTCTTTGTGTTCACACTGTGTGTTCACACTAGATATTTATTTGTGTTCACACTAGATATTTATTTGTGTTCACACTAGATATTTATCCTTGTGGTTACCTCCCCTCTCCTACACTCACCCCCACCTCTATATATGGCCGACCCCTTCCCCCTCTCTCACTCGCTCTCACTTGATGTTTCATTTGATAAAAAGATTATGATAGATTTTGGGGTGTATGGAATTTCACAGCTCATTTCATTCCATCACCCGATTCCCATAGCAACTTCATTAACCGATCGTCCACGGATTTGGACGAAGTGAGAAAAAGTCATCTACTCATTCTCTACATCATTCTTGGTCGTCTCTTTTAGCAAACTTGACGACCGAGTTGCCTCGAGTCAGAGGCGGGAGCCCGTTTAAAGAATCAGTGACGTGGTGCCACCTGGACGAGCAAATCGGAGATCGAAGAGATCGGAGCAGCCGCAATGGAGCGTGGGATGATGGTTAAAGAACGAAGGACTCGGATCGTTCGGTATAACCTTTCTACACTCTTTACAGTTTGTTAGTTTAGCAATAATGGTAGATCCGGGTTAAAGTATGCGATAGCGCCAGTTAAAAAGTCTTTGTTCCGCATTTGGCGTCTGTAGACGGCCGGGACGCTACCGTAGACCTTCAGTGGTATCAGAGCCTCACCATTTTACTTTACTAACTTGTGCTAACGCGTTTAAAACATCGATCGAACCGGATATCGAAAACCGCAAAATTCTAATTCTGAGTTTCTGTCGATTTTAAAAGGGTTCCAAAATTAATTTTACATATCACAGAAAATTCAGCAGGGTTTTATTAGAACACCATACAAATTTGGGCTCATGAATCGACAAGACTGCCGCGGAATCGCGGCCAAACCCATGGTTTGGCCGCGCATCCGCGGCCGTTCTGAGTGATCATGCCCCCAAACTTGCACAGTGTATTCTTCTATGGAAATTAGGGTTTTTGGTACATATCTTTTGGGCCCAGATTTTGTTACTGTTCACCAGTTGTTCGTGGGGCCCACTTTGTGATATTTAGTCGATCGAAATTTAAACATGTTAGTTTATAGTGCTTACATTATATCTCCGACCGGGAATGTCATTTGATCGGTAAACCGCGTCTGATTGCTATAGTTCTTTTAGACGGGTTTGCGAACGTGACATTCGCGTTGATGTTCTGTGTTGTGCTGTGATGTTGCGGATTTTTCGTGGTGGATAGTAGTGTCCAAAGATAGTGCAGTTTGGATTTATTTGTACATTTGATATTGCGGGGCGAGCGTCCAACTTGTGGACTGCCGTCACTGCCTGTTGTATAATATTCTTTTGGGGCACGACCAGGTTACGGTCGATGTACCTGTTGTACTATTTTTCATTACTGTACTAGGTTTTGCCCCACGACAGAGTGTACGGATAGCCGGGTTCTGGAGGGCAACGGGTCCGCATCTCATGGCTTTGAGAAGGAGGGGCCTTACTCTAAAATTGGCAGACTATTCACCGCACTCGTAGGGGGTACAGATTGACCCAAGGAGGGGTGCCTAAGATTACCGGATTCCGTGAAGTGTTGTGTAACGTTTTAAAAATAATTAAATGAATAAAATTGTTTAAGTGAATTTTATGATTTTCGGTAAAGTAAAATGTATTTTTCGTAAAATCAAACCGTGATTGTTTTTCATTATAATTTTAAAAATATCCATTTTAATTATGAAATTACTAGTAAATGGTGTTTATTTAGCCACTTATAAATTTTTAGTTTAATAAAATATTTTTCCTAAATTAATTATTTTAAATATTAACATAAGCTTTATTTTTACACTAAATTAGTGTAAATTACAAATTTAAATGGTTTTAATTTGTAAAAATGAACCATGGCATGTTAGAATTTAGAATGTATCATGCAAAAATTATTTGCAAATTTTTCCTATTTTCTAGAGCTTTCTTGAGTTGCTATAGTAAATAAATAAATAAATAATTAAATAAACCATGAAAAGACTTAAGTGTTGTTCTTTCTCTTGAAACATCTACACACTTTTCCCACTCTCTTCTTTCTCTCCTTCAACTCTCTAGGGCCGGCCACAACCCCCCCATGGCTGCCCCCCCCCCCCATTTTCCACATCATTTTTATTCAAAATTTATCAAAAACACATCAAAAATTCAATTAAAATTCCACAAAATCCTATTTATTCCATACTCTTTATTCCTTGCTCATTTTTATATGAAATTTGGAGATGGAAAGCATGCATTTTGGAGGCTCATTTCTTGTTTGGATTTCACATTTTGAAGGTATAATTTTCTTTCTTTTGACTTATTGTTATTAGATGTTCATATTAAGCTTAATTAGATTTAATGAATTAATTCTATGTTCTTTTTTTTAAAATGCAAGCTAGGGTTCTAAATTCAAGTTATGATTTTTAATAATTAATTAGGGTTATAGTAGTTAGTTTAACACTTTTAGTATTAGGAAATCTTGCATGGTTATTGTTTAACAAATTGTTATTCAAAAATTGTTTTAAATTAGGAATTTAGTTAACTAGGTTTTTGCAAAATGTGGTTGTGGTTAATATAAAATTCTAATTTGGGTTGTTATCATTGGATTATAGTTTTAGTGGAAATATTAGCATGTTAATGGAAAGAAAAACTTAGTTTGATTGCTAGTTTCTATGGTTAATTGATAAATTGTGATAAAAATTGCTAATTTTGTAAACTAGATTTTAGAAATTCCTATATAAATGAGATTAAAAATATAATTATGGTTTCATTATATCATTATCATCATGAATTGTGGTTTAAGTCATTAATTTATGCAAAATCATGTTTTGTGGTGGAATTGTGGTATTTTGCTTGAAAAATGTTGAAAATTGTTAAAGGGTGCAAACTAGAAATTTCAAATTTATACAAGTTTGTGTAATAAAAATATAGTAATAGTTTGTATAGTCTAGTTATGCTATTTAATGAGTTTTATGACCATTGGTTTCATTTAAATGTTAAGTTTTGATGAAAAACGGTAAACTGGCATTTTCGGGTTTTGCGAAATTGGACGGTTTGATAGATTTTCGGGTTTCGATGGATTTAATCATGTTTTATAGTATAAGTAATGTGTTTTAAAACTACAAGTTGTTTGTTGATGTTATCTCGATCCATCGGAGTTTGTATGCCGATATCGAGCGGTATTTGGTTCTTTTGCGTGGACGGGACATAGGTTTTAACCTATGCTTGTTCCTTGTATCATTTGACTTTTGTATGTGATTCGGTTTACGATGCTATTTATATGTTTGCGTTTAGGTACCCCTCACGTGGACTGCGGGCAATGAAGAGGAGGATGGCGACACCGTTTTCGGCAGACATGGACCAGGTGAGTAGATGTATATTTACGGGGGGAAGTCGGGTGGATGGCGTTTAGCACCCCCGCAACGTAGAATAGGAATAGTATTTATTGTCATTAGGAAAGCAGATGTGACCCTATATTCTTAATGAGTAGGACCCTAGTAATGACCCTAGGCTGGATTAGACTGATTTAGAAAGACATATCAGAAGATGAATACCTTGGAAGAGGTTTGTAGGTTTCAGGTAGAAACATACACACTCACACACATCATCATCGGTAATTACTATATCACGTACACTTTAAATCATATTATCTTTTATTGATAGAATCAGTTAACAACTAAACCGATATAATATTGTGATTACTCTCTGATGTTAGTATAAGACATGATATTTATTACTTAGACATTCATGCATTCATATTTTCATGTTATCGCACAGTAGTATTGGCATATGCCGACACTTATCATATACTTACTTATGATTTTGAGATTTGGATTTCTATGAGATTTCTGGATTTTTGGGAAAAACCGCAAAAATATATAAAAACTTCTCTCTCTCTCCTCTTCTCTTTTTAAAATAAGATGCGGTTTTCTCGTGATGTATGTGCCGTCCACCATGAGTATTTCATGTTTTCTGTTGGATTTCGAGACCCGATTCGAGGAGTGGATGAACTGTCTCGGGTACATGGTGGGCCCGGTATGGTACCCCGAGGCAAGAAGATCGAGTTGTAGACGATGAGCCTGGCAGGGGAAGGCTACCTACCGGTGATGTCTGGCGCGGCGGATATCCGGAGGATACCGACCGTTGTCGTGAGATTTGATGATATGGGCCGATCCGGACTGACGGAGCCCGAGGTATTGAGACTATGAGACTTGAGATTTACATGTTTGTGTCGATGCTTGACACGGATTTCCATGGATTTCATTGTTGAGATTTCAGATTCTTATACACATTTTACTATGATAACAGCCAAAGATTTCTTATATAGATATACCTGGATTTCAGGATTTCTTATTTTACATTCATGGTGCATGCATATCCATTCATATAACATAGTACTATGTGAGGCACTGACACGAGCACGGAGTATCGGCACTTATACGAAGTATTACCCTGCTATTACTAAAGGATTGGGATATAATAGTGTATTATTATGCCCTAGGATAGCGTCGTGCATTCGATTTCTTTTCATAGATGTCTTCTACTCACGAGTTGGCAACTCACCCCCGTTGTGCCAAATTTTATTACAGGTTCGATGTACAGGTTTTCGTGGCAGCTTGTTGGCATATCTTTTCTTCAGGGTGATTTGCACGGTAGGTTGGTTCACTTGTATCCGAACCACCATTGTACTTTTATTCATTCATTTGTATCTAGTAAGCTCCATCAACCATATTTGTATTACATGATAAGTTTATTGGACCAGACTTTTATTTCGACCTTAGAGTCACGCATGTATTATTCTGATCTGGTGGTTTTGTTTTCTTTTGAGTTTTGAGCCTCGCCCTTTGGCGTTGTATATTATTGTGCCTGTTGTGGTTATTTCCGCCTATTGGCGTTGATGCTAGCTCCCGTTTGGGGATGCTTTTTATTGTTTATGTATATTATACTTGTTGTACCCGTTTGGGGGCCAGTTTTTACAGAGGAGACTCTGCCGAAATTTTTGGTAAAATTTGCTGATGTTTTTATACTTGTTTTCTTTTCTTTTCTTCTTTTTCTTCTTTTATGGTTTAGATTTCTGGGCTTCGGCTTACTTAGGTCACGTGGCGCCTCTAGACGCTTCGTAATCTAAGTGCCGGTCACGTTCCGTACTTTCGGGTCGTGACAAAGTTGGTATCAGAGCGCTAGGTTTAACCCTGTATAAGTCTAGGTGACCCTTCGTTGATGGAGTAGGCGATTTAGGTAGAGTAACGTGCCTGGGTATGGTCCGCGGCATACTTACGATACGCTACTCTGCTTAAGGAGCCTTAGGAGGTACATTTGTTTGCACCGTATTTCTTTCGTTCCTTTGATCTATCTTCGTCGATGTCGGAGGGTGGTTCTGTTACCACGGGCGCACGGGCGGAAGGAGCTGCGGCTCGAATGCGATAACCATTAGAGTATTGGTTATTCTTGAGGATTGAAGCATTGCTTAGCGTGCGGACGAAGGGTATTCATATGCCGTCCGGATGAAGTTAAAGGGTTCGAACGATTATCAGAAAACCATTTTCCCAAGTTTAAAGTATTCGGAAGAACATGCAGGTATTTCGATGGACCCTCTAGAAGAATGAAACCCTAACTCGACATAATGACCACGAGAACGCCGTTGAACCTTAGGGTTTATGGCAGTTCCGCGGTGCCATTAGTGAGGCTTGGGTTTGCCCTTCTACGGCTGGATCATCGATGCTGGGGTATGTACCGGATATTTTTAAACTGTACTTGAGTGTTGAGCTCTCGGGGAATTATGGGATTTTGATGGATCGATCGAAAAGTTTAATGTAGTCCGGATATCAAGTGAACGGATCGATTATGTGGGAGACTCTAGACATGAGTATTGCCGTTGGTAGCGCAGTCAGCACACCTATGAAAGAACGAGTTCGAAGCAGTCGACATCAGAGGAAAGAGGCGCACATTGACGATAGTGTTTACGATTGTGATTTAGTGATTTGAATTTCCTATTTTCGTTGATTGGATTTTTGTATTTTGAGGACTTTGTTCTACGATTGGTATTTCCTGTGTGTACCTTCATTCTATCTGTGTTTCATATATCAGTTGTATTGATGTGGTTTAGTACGTACCTAGTACACTTGATTTGGTTTTATATATTTTGAGATTTTTGATTTGATTTCGTGCACATGATTTTGACATATGTTTTGACTTAGTTTTCATGCATTTTTGTACTGTGATTTTGATTTTGATATTCGAGGTATGTTTTCGTGCACCATGTGCACCTGATTAGGATTCTTGCGCATACTTGGCGCACTTGATGCGATTTTGTGTACATCAGATGCACTAAATCGGGGTTTTGTGCAGATTAGATGCACCTGATATTGAGTCGTGCACGCCCGTTGCACTTGACAGATGTTTTTGGTGCACACCTGTTGCACTTAGTTTTGTTTTTGTGTGTATTCATGGTATCTTTAGTTGGTTTCGATTTCAGTGCGCACCGGACGCACATGATATTTTTATGATGTGATTGGGATTGATTTCAGTTTGAGCAGTATGTTTTCATAGTCATTATTATTTGATTTAGTAACCAGACGGGACGTGTATGTTAAATAAAAGATATATATATATAGCTATTTTTTTGAATTAAACGTCCGCTACTTATACCGTGACACATGCATTGCACGGCGATTTTCAAGAGGGGTTTTTGTATGCTTCTTTATTATGAGGTTTAGGCGATTTTACTAGGATGCGAACTGTATATAAGTTATAGATTGATGTATATTATGATGGTTTTCACATTGGGTTATGATATTTTATTCTCGCCATAACTCCGATGATTGAGTTATGCTTGACGGAGTTGATTTTTGTTATGTGTTGATGATTTCGGAGCCCCGACGATTTGAGTGTTTTGCTAAATGTTTTAGTATTTGGAAGGGGAGTTTTAATTTAAATTCGGGGACCGAATTTCTTAAAGGGGGGAAGATTGTAATGTTTTAAAAATAATTAAATAAATAATTAAATGAATAAAATTGTTTAAGTGAATTTTATGATTTTCGGTAAAGTAAAATGTATTTTTCGTAAAATCAAACCGTGATTGTTTTTCATTATAATTTTAAAAATATCCATTTTAATTATGAAATTACTAGTAAATGGTGTTTATTTAGCCACTTATAAATTTTTAGTTTAATAAAATATTTTTCCTAAATTAATTATTTTAAATATTAACATAAGCTTTATTTTTACACTAAATTAGTGTAAATTACAAATTTAAATGGTTTTAATTTGTAAAAATGAACCATGGCATGTTAGAATTTAGTATGTATCATGCAAAAATTATTTGCAATTTTTTCCTATTTTCTAGAGCTTTCTTGAGTTGCTATAGTAAATAAATAAATAAATAATTAAATAAACAATGAAAAGACTTAAGTGTTGTTCTTTCTCTTGAAACTTCTACACACTTTTCCCACTCTCTTCTTTCTCTCCCTCACCTCTCTAGAGTCGGCCACAACCCCCTCATGGCTGCCCCCCCCCATTTCCCACATCATTTTTATTCAAAATTCATCAAAAACACATCAAAAATTCAATTAAAATTCCACAAAATCCTATTTATTCCATACTCTTTATTCCTTGCTCATTTTTATATGAAATTTGGAGATGGAAAGCATGCATTTTGGAGGCTCATTTCTTGTTTGGATTTCACATTTTGAAGGTATAATTTTCTTTCTTTTGACATATTGTTATTAGATGTTCATATTAAGCTTAATTAGATTTAATGAATTAATTCTATGTTCTTTTTTTTAAAATGCAAGCTAGGGTTCTAAATTCAAGTTATGATTTTTAATAATTAATTAGGGTTATAGTAGTTAGTTTAACACTTTTAGTATTAGGAAATCTTGCATGGTTATTGTTTAACAAATTGTTATTCAAAAATTGTTTTAAATTAGGAATTTAGTTAACTAGGTTTTTGCAAAATGTGGTTGTGGTTAATATAAAATTCTAATTTGGGTTGTTATCATTGGATTATAGTTTTAGTGGAAATATTAGCATGTTAATGGAAAAAAAAACTTAGTTTGATTGCTAGTTTCTATGGTTAATTGATAAATTGTGATAAAAATTGCTAATTTTGTAAACTAGATTTTAGAAATTCCTATATAAATGAGATTAAAAATATAATTATGGTTTCATTATATCATTATCATCATGAATTGTGGTTTAAGTCATTAATTTATGCAAAATCATGTTTTGTGGTGGAATTGTGGTATTTTGCTTGAAAAATGTTGAAAATTGTTAAAGGGTGCAAACTAGAAATTTCAAATTTATACAAGTTTGTGTAATAAAAATATAGTAATAGTTTGTATAGTCTAGTTATGCTATTTAATGAGTTTTATGACCATTGGTTTCATTTAAATGTTAAGTTTTGATGAAAAACGGTAAACTGGCATTTTCGGGTTTTGCGAAATTGGACGGTTTGATAGATTTTCGGGTTTCGATGGATTTAATCATGTTTTATAGTATAAGTAATGTGTTTTAAAACTACAAGTTGTTTGTTGATGTTATCTCGATCCATCGGAGTTTGTATGCCGATATCGAGCGGTATTTGGTTCTTTTGCGTGGACGGGACATAGGTTTTAACCTATGCTTGTTCCTTGTATCGTTTGACTTTTGTATGTGATTCGGTTTACGATGCTATTTATATGTTTGCGTTTAGGTACCCCTCACGTGGACTACGGGCGATGAAGAGGAGGATGGCGACACCGTCTTCGGCAGACATGGACCAGGTGAGTAGATGTATATCTACGGGGGGAAGTCGGGTGGATGGCGTTTAGCACCCCCGCAACGTAGAATAGGAATAGTATTTATTGTCATTAGGAAACCAGATGTGACCCTATATTCTTAATGAGTAGGACCCTAGTAATGACCCTAGGCTGGATTAGACTGATTTAGAAAGACATATCAGAAGATGAATACCTTGGAAGAGATTCGTAGGTTTCAGGTAGAAACATACACACTCACACACATCATCATCGGTAATTGCTAGGTCATGTACACTTTAGATCATATTATCTTTTATTGATAGAATCAGTTAACAACTAAACCGATATAATATTGTGATTACTCTCTGATGTTAGTATAAGACAAGATATTTATTACTTAGACATTCATACATTCATATTTTCATGTTATCGCACAGTAGTATGGGCATATGCCGACACTTATAATATACTTACTCATGATTTTGAGATTTGGATTTCTATAAGATTTCTGGATTTTTGGGGAAAACCGCAAAAATATATAAAAACTTCTCTCTCTCTCCTTTTCTCTTTTTAAAATAAGATGCGGTTTTCTCGTGATGTATGTGTCGTCCACCATGAGTATTTCATGTTTTCTGTTGGATTTCGAGACCCGATTCGAGGAGTGGATGAACCGTCTCGGGTACATGGTGGGCCCGGTATGGTACCCCGGGCCAAGAAGATCGAGTTGTAGACGATGAGCCTGGCAGGGGAAGGCTACCTACCGGTGATGTCTGGCGCGGCGGATATCCGGAGGATACCGACCGTTGTCGTGAGATTTGATGATATGGGCCGATCCGGACTGACGGAGCCCGAGGTATTGAGACTATGAGACTTGAGATTTACATGTTTGTGTCGATGCTTGACACGGATTTCCATGGATTTCATTGTTGAGATTTCAGATTCTTATACACATTTTACTATGATAACAGCCAAAGATTTCTTTTACAGATATACCTGGATTTCAGTATTTCTTATTTTACATTCATGGTGCATGCATATCCATTCATATAACATAGTACTATGTGAGGCACTGACACGAGCACGGAGTATCGGCACTTATACGTAGTATTACCCTGCTATTACTAGAGGATTGAGATATAATAGTGTATTATTATGACCCAGGATAGCGTCGTGCATTCGATTTCTTTTCGTAGATGTCTTCTACTCACGAGTTGGCAACTCACCCCCGTTGTGCCAAATTTTATTACAGGTTCGATGTACAGGTTTCCGTGGCAGCTTGTTGGCACATCTTTTCTTCAGGGTGATTTGCACGGTAGGTTGGTTCACTTGTATCCGAACCACCATTGTACTTTTATTCATTCATTTGTATCTAGTAAGCTCCATCAACCATATTTGTATTACTTGATAAGTTTATTGGACCAGACTTTTATTTCGACCTTAGAGTCGCGCATGTATTATTCTGATCTGGTGGTTTTGTTTTCTTTTGAGTTTTGAGCCTCGCCCTTTGGCGTTGTATATTATTGTGCCTGTTGTGGTTGTTTCCGCCTATTGGCGTTGATGCTAGCTCCCGTTTGTGGATGCATTTTATTGTTTATGTATATTATACTTGTTGTACCCGTTTGGGGGCCAGTTTTTACAGAGGAGACTCTGCCGAAATTTTTGGTAAAATTTGCTGATGTTTTTATACTTGTTTTCTTTTCTTTTCTTCTTTTTCTTCTTTTATGGTTTAGATTTCTGGGCTTCGGCTTACTTAGGTCACGTGGCGCCTCTAGATGCTTCGTAATCTAAGTGCCGGTCACGTTCCGTACTTTCGGGTCGTGACATGCTGGGTGGTCCATTCATTTTGCTGTAGGGGGCTGCCTCGCTTCAGGTTTTGGCGAGTAACTTGCCGCACCCGTAGGGGTCTAGGTTTCATTGCACATGCTATCCACACGACCCGGGGAACCTCGTGTTTCAGCAGCGGCTCTGTGAAACTCGGGGATCCCAGATTATCTGTATTGTTCTGTGATGCTTATTACTTTTCTGTAATGTTGCATATTATCACGCCTGGAGCGATTATTGTATATTGGTTTATATACTATTAGATGTTGTATATGTTTTACACCCGCGCTAGTCCAGTCCCCGCTCTGTCGTTAGTTAAGTAACCTAACGGGTGATGACGGGACCCAGTGACGAATGCGGGTGGCATATACGTACATTTTATTTTCGTTCTTTTCTGGTATGATTGATTGATGGGACTGCGTTGATTCTGATCAATGCAAAGGAAAACAAACCTGTTTGCAGTTGTTGGAAAAAATTTAAAATGTGTTATTGCAAAGACGTTTCCTTTTGTTATGCATAGCGGTATTCAGTGGAATATCCTGCACCTCATTCGACGGGGCAACGGCCGATATCCCTTCACCGGGACTGACCACTTGGGCAGAAGTTTGCGTCAGGGTAATAACTTTACTATAGTCGATTACAAGTTGCTTTGCATCGCGGTATTCAGTGGAATATCCTGCACCTCATTCCACGAGGAAAGAGCCGAGATCCCTTCACCGGGAATGACCTCTTTAGCAAAAGGTTTTCGCCACTATATTTTAAAAAGCAATCAGGTTCCTTCAGCGATATCAAGTTCACTACGTTAAAGGATTTTCGCCAAAAACCAGCCGTAGCCCTCCGTCACTTCTTTTGGGTATTCAGTAGTATTCAAGCTATGTATTTTTACCTAACGCCAAGGCATAGTGTTTGGTAGCTGCTGAGTATTCAATTGTTGCATAGATAGATGAGTTGGTTTGGGACAGCCGTTCTGCCATTTTGACCTAACGCCAAGGGCATGTGCGGGTGGGTTCAAATTAACAAGATAGTGACGGGTAGAACTTGGCATGTGACTTATGACATTTTGACCTAACGCCAAGGTTATAAGAGCATGGGGCAAAAATCATATCGGGAGTTTCTAAAAAAACTGAAACTTGCCAAGTATGCGCATACCTTCTGGAGTATGAGTAACGTGGATGTATTCCATCACGTTATCATGCGATGAGAGTTGGATCCCGATTCCCACTGATGAGTTGGTTTACTCTTCGGGTGATCCTGATTGATTCTTCTTTCAGGTTTGGAGGAGAATTTGACAGGACAGTGGGAGGTTTCCGGATTAGATAAAGTGATAACCATTCTGATCTAGGTTAGAGTGCACGCAGAGTGTTTCTTTTCTCTCTCTCTTTGGCAGCGACCTTTGACCGACCCTAGACTATGACTCAGTGACCAAGTTGACCGAACCTTCTTAAATTACTGGCTTTTGGATTGTCCGAGTTGCAAAAGTCATTGCCACTCCTTCTTTTACCCTTTGTATTTCTCAGAACACCCCGTATTACTACGGACATCCACTTCCATTGGATAGATCCATCATATGGTTATATACGAACTCGAAGGGACTTCTTCGAGGATGGATCCAGGTTCAGGAGAAATAGAATTGGTTTATTCAGTTGTCTTTTATTATCACCTTCTCTCAGGTTGCGAGGGCTCCTTGGTTTAGGAGAGTACACCTATTACGCTTATTGGATAGTCTTATTCCAAACCATAGGCTGGTGCCGAAAGGTAGGGAATGAAGAAAACCAATTAGCCTAAGTAGGGTGTGCAGAAGGTAATATGTAAAGACAAAATAAAGGGATTAGAAAGAGGGCAAAGTAAATTGCGACTGTTATCATTCACGACCAAACCGCGTACTTCATCGCCACTCCTATTTCACCTTTATAGGAATAAGGTATTATTCAGTTGCCTTTTATC
Source organism: Agapanthus africanus (assembly GCA_030015575.1). Taxonomy (NCBI): domain Eukaryota; kingdom Viridiplantae; phylum Streptophyta; class Magnoliopsida; order Asparagales; family Amaryllidaceae; genus Agapanthus; species Agapanthus africanus. The sequence goes on from JASDDO010000001.1 coordinate 277,247,251, forward strand.
ATCACCTTCTCTCAAGATGCGAGTACTCCTTGGTTTAGGAGGGTACACCTATTGTGCTTACTGGATAGTCTTCTTCCAAACCATAGGATGGTGCCGAACGGTAGGGAAGGAAGAAAACCATTTAGCCTAACGAAGGTGTACAGAAGGTAACGACTAAAGACAGATAAAGGGATTTGGAGAGATGGCAATAAAATATACGGTTAAAGTCATGAATTGGATTATGGAAGAGGCATTACTAGGAATACCAGGATACCCCTACGAAACATTTTCATGTTTCAGTGCATTGTTAAAGGAAAACTGTTTTCCCGATTAGATACTTACTCCAAGGGTATGTATTTGCCAGGTTTCATTCTCATATCTGTATGGTTTTACAGATAATGAGTGGGAGTAAGTTATTGGGAATTAGGTGATCATCCTCATTATATCGGAATTCGTTGTAATTGGTGATATTTGAGGAAATCGCCAGGGTACAGTTTTTCAACCTACGACGCACAGGTTATGAGTTGTTTAACTCAGCGGACTTATACAGAGTATTGTATGTTGTCCAAGTGTCCTTCAGGACAAAGGGGTAGGTCCTCGTACTATGTTCTGTTTACTTATAACTTCTCTAGTTTTTAGACAAGTGTTTCGTAGAAATACATGGTCTAAGTTTTGAGAAGTTGTGGGTATAAGAATAAAATAGAGAACCAGGTATCACAAGTATCGAGATTCTTCAAAGAGATCGAAGATGTAGATTCTTGTGATTGGTATTCAGATGATAGTAATGGTTTTGAGAAACATGTTTCTCTTTCAGGTTACTCATAATTGGATGGATTCCTAAGTTGAGTAATGCTGATTAGCCTCTTTCCATTAAGGTGATATGCACTGGAGACAGCTGCATGATTTGAATCTGGTTCCAATTAAATTAAGTGCCAAAGTTTCTATATTGGATATAGAATGGATCATACCTTATAAGATGTTAAGGTACGGGGAGTTGTCCAGCTTATGCTTAAAACCAGACTCTGGATAACTCAGGGCACGTTTCTGTAATGGCTGCTTGTGGGTTGACCCTGGCTATGACGAGGGTTGATATTCTACCATTTGGAAGATCAATAGTGATATTGTTCTTGACTTGCCACAGTTTTAGTAAAATGGATCTTTTTCAGAAAACAGTAGTAGGAGTATGGTAGAACTGGAAGTGATTCCAGAACCGCGAACGATTACGGAAAATTTAATAGGACCTATATATTCAATCAAGTTTGACATTCCATTAGCCACTCCGCAGATATGGTGGGTAACCTCAGACACCCGAGAGGTACTTCGGTAGCCTCAAGGACGGTGACAGGGAGGTTCTTATCTATCCAGACTTGACACTACTGTTGTTCCAGGCTATGAGACCCGGTAGAAGGGTTATCATAGTCAGTGGGAGCAGCAGAAGCATAGTGGGCAAGTAGCTTATGTCTATTTATAGACTAGAGCAGTTATAGCGGAGATAGATCATCTAATTTTGATGTGACAGTCATGGGTTTGACTTCATCAGAATAGGGGATGGATCTGTTAAGAAGGTAGTAGGCTGTGATGTCATAGTATCTGGATGACATACACAGAGTAGGAAGTAAAATTCCTATACTACGATCGGTTGTACTGTGGTCGTCACACAGTTGTTTCTCCAGACAGGATATGGATATAATATTTGACATTCTGGTTTCTGGATCTATGGTTTTAGATCTAGATTTGGGTAGTTTCCCAATGTAGGTACTTTGACTTCTAATGGTTTTTAGAATAGTTGACTCCTAGCATGGTGGTGTACCTGCAGGTGATGGAGTCACCCTCTCTAAAGGTGTCGTATAGACTAAAGGGGAAAGGGCTGTGCATGATTGGCAGATCACTTGCTTAGGCAATTGAGTCAATCGTGAGGTGTCAAGTACCACACCAGATGTTGTTTTTGCACTAGATGCGATAAGTTTGTATTAATCCAATACTGGAGAGACATAAGGAAGCAGTTTTAGAACATAAGTACATGTTCTGCGGATTTGATGACGGCAGCCTCCTTTGGGAGACGGTTATCATTCCAGGCTTCAAAGGTGATATGGTTGACAGAGTGATTGTCAGAGTTATAGTTTTCCCTCTGACAAGGGACAGTATTATGGACAGGTGGTCCAATAGGATACTGTGGGAGGCATGATGCCGGATACTGATTAGGTTCAGTGATCGATACAGTCTAAGAAGTTTGTATTTGGAGTTCATTTATGAACTAGGTCCCATCAGAAATCCAGACATATTCTAAGACAGGTATTACTCAATTCGGGAGATGGCTTTCTCCGTGAACTTGAGATTAAGAGAGATATTGAAAGAAACATCTAGGCGGATCCACTCACTGAGGCTATTTCTCGAACATAATAGTTTTACAAACGGGCTTTGTGAAACTGATTAGTAGTGGAGTTGGATTTCGGTTTCACACGGGCTGTGAGTAGTCGACATCGCAATAATTAGCCTTGAGTGCAAGTGGGAGATTGTTGGAGATAGTGCCTTCAGAGTCAATTATTGGATCGCAGGTACGTGTTTGCAATGATTGTGGAGGTCCTATACCGGTAGGACAGTCTTACTCGAGATGATAGTATGCTATCTGGTTTGCCTTTATCAGTCGTGTACATGTTCAGGTGACTGATTACATGTTACACTTTGATAGAGCCCTTAGGATCTTGCTTTACTACCAACAGTATCATGGCGATCATATACGTGAGAGTTGGGTAGTTTATATGCATATCCTTAATTGTGGTCCCTAGTCGTGGGAGTTTCGAGACAGGGTATCGATACTCCGGAGTAGACTAGTGTATACAGTCGAGACCCCGACGAGGGGCGGTGGCCGGTCTCACAAGCCACTGGTGTCAGTTGGATCACCTAAGATGTATACAGGTGCTCATTGGGTTATGAGTACACCGGACAGGACTCGCCGGGAATCTGCTTGTTGGTATTATACATATCGTCAGATAGCAGTTCCCTGGTGACATGTGTACAGGTTAGTTCATCGACCTGAGGTCGTCATTTGTCTCGTGTGAGTTCCCACTGTGCTTTGATTTTTACCCTACCACGGCTCAAAGGAGTCGTGCAAACAGGTAGTTTTTGGGTACAGTTCCGAGCCATATGGAGGCACGTGAGCGGATCGGCAGGGGATTCGTCTCTCCCGGTATTGGGGGCGAGATCGTGCTGTGTCTAGGAAAGCCATTACACATAGCCCACGGCCGTGGCTGGAGATTTACTGGTAGGTACTCCAGTAGTATCTCAGGGTGTTATTGGGCAACACTCCGACACGACTTATACTGCTATTGGGGGTCTGACGTTACTAGCCCCCTAGGCAGATATACGATACTCATAGACGAACGGACCGGACTGTATATACATTATCACTGTTAGGCTCAGTAGGGTTTCCGGATGAGTTCGCTCATCGGCATCCCTTGAGGTCAGTCCATGGGCAGCCGTTACGCATTGCTAGTGCCGCTGACGGTTTGTGGTTAAACCCACTGCCAGGGTACTGACGAGTCATTAAAGTCCCCCACAGACAGTTTCCCAAGTTCGGGTGAAACGTTGTAGAGGCCGTAAGGTTTTATGGCAGGGTTCGGAAAATGCACGTGCGTTTACGCACGTGTCGGTTTTCGGACAGACGATACTGGTCGGCTTTGGTTTAAGCCGGATTCGAGTATTGTATTGAGTAGATATAATATCTTTGTCTCAGTTGCATTTGTATTCGGTCGTAATACAATTGCGGGTATATTTATACAGTTACGGGGTTATCCTGAAATTCGTTTCGGGATCACTTTTGGAAGTTGCCAGTTTCCAGTTTTCTATCAGCCGTCTTTTAACATTCGGTTAAAGACGGATTTATCTTTTCTTTGGAAGAGTGTGGATGCTTCTAGAAGGTTCTAGAAGCAGTGAGGTGTTATTGTTTCATTGGTTGCTTTCTTTGTGTTCACACTGTGTGTTCACACTAAATATTTATTTGTGTTCACACTAGATATTTATTTGTGTTCACACTAGATATTTATCCTTGTGGTTACCTCCCCTCTCCTACACTCACCCCCCCACCTCTATATATGGCCGGCCCCTTCCCCCTCTCTCACTCACTCTCACTTGATGTTTCATTTGATAAAAAGATTATGATAGATTTTGGGGTGTATGGAATTTCACAGCTCATTTCATTCCATCACCCGAATCCCATAGCAACTTCATTAACCGATCATCCACGGATTTGGAAGAAGTGAGACAAAGTCATCTACTCATTCTCTACATTATTCTTGGTCGTCTCTTTTAGCAAACTTGACGACCGAGTTGCCTCGAGTCAGAGGCGGGAGCCCGTTTAAAGAATCGGTGACGTGGTGCCACCTGGACGAGCAGATCGGAGATCGAAGAGATCGGAGTAGCCGCAACGGAGCGTGGGATGATGGTTAAAGAACGAAGGACTCGGATCGTTCGGTATAACCTTTCTACAGTCTTTACAGTTTGTTAGTTCAGCAATAATGGTAGATCCGGGTTAAAGTATGCGATAGCGCCAGTTAAAAAGTTTTGTTCCGCATTTGGCGTCTGTAGACGGCCGGGGCGCTACCGTAGACCTTCACGTCTGGTATAATCCCAACTAGCATGTTCCCGGTGAGTCCTGTCCGGTGTACTCGTAACCCAATGAGCACCTATATACATCTTAGGTGAACCAACTGACACCAGTGGCTTGTGAGACCGGCCACCGCCCCTCGTGAGGGTCTCGACTGTATACACTAGTCTACTCTGGAGTATCGATGCCCTGTCTCGAAAACTCCCACGACTAGGACCTTTTAAGGATGTGCTTATAGACCCCAGCTCCCACATATATGATCGCCATCATACTGCTGGCCGTCAAGCAAGAATCTTAAGGGCTCTATCAACGCGTAATAGTGACCTGTAAGGTTACCTAAAGCAGTACACGATGATAAAGATAAACCAGATAGCATACTATCATCTTGAGTAAGACTGTCCTACCGGTATAGGTCCTCCCTCAATCATTGCAATCACGTGCCTGTGTTCCAATAATTGACTCTGAGGGCACTATCTCCAACAATCTCCCACTTGCACTCAAGACTAATTATTGCGATGTCGTATACTCACGGCCCGTATGATACCGAACACCCAACTCCTCTACTAATCAGTCTCACAAAACCCGTTTGCGAAACTATTGCGTTCGCGGAATAGCCTCAGTGAGTGGATCCGCCCTTAAGTTTCCTTCTATATCTCTCTTTATCTCAAGTTCGCGGAGAAAACCTTCTCCCGACATGAGCAATACCAATCTTAGAATATGTCTGGATATCTGATAGGACCTATCTCCTAAATGAACTCCAAATCCAAACTTCTTAGACTGTATTGTCAACAGAACTTAATCAGTATCCTGCGCCATGCCTCCCTAAGTATCCGCCTGGACCACCTGTCCAAAATACTGCCCCTCGTCAGAGGGAAAACTATAACTCTGACAGCCATCCTGTCATCCAGGTCTCCTTGGAAGCCTGGAATGATAACTGTCTCCTAAAAGAGGCTGTTGTTATCATTCCCTAGAACATGCACTTATGTGCTAAAACTGCTTCCGAATGTTTCTCTAGGATTGGATTAATATCAACTTATTGCATCTACTGCAAAAACAACATCTGGTATGGTACTTGACATCTCATGATTGACTCAATTGCCTAAGTAAGTGATCTGCCAATCATGCGCATCCCTCTCCCCTTTAGTCTGTAAGACACTTTTAGAGAGGGTGACTCCATCACCTGCAGGTATACTACCGTGCCAGGAGTCGTCCATTCTAAATCCTTTAGAATGCTGTCTAAGTACCCTATTGGGACACTTCCCAAATCTAGATCTAAAACCATAGATCTAGTAACCATAATATCTGATATAATATCAAGTCCTATGTGGAGAAACTACTGTGTGACAACCAAAGTATAACCAATCGTAGTATAGGAATTTCACTTCCTACTCTATGTATGTCATCTAAATACCAGGACATCACACTCTACTACCTTCTTAACAGATCCACCCGTTATTCTGATGAAGTCAAACCTATGACTGTTACATCAGAAATAGATGATCTATCTCCGCTATATCTGTTTTAGTCTCTTAATAGACATAAGTCACTTGTCCATTATGCTTCCGCTGGTCCCACTGACTACGACAACCCTCTGGCAGAGTCATATACACGTGCACTTCTAAAACTAGTTTAGAACGACGCCATACTCATCCTCTTGCCAGGTCTCACAGTCTGGAACAACAGTAGTGTCAAGTCTGAGTAAACAAGAACCTCCCTGCCACCGTCTTTGAGACTACCGAAGTACCTCTCGGGTGCCTGAGGATACCCACCTTATCTGCGGAGTGGCCAATGGAATGTCAAACCGGATTGAATCATTAGTTTCTTATCAAATTTTCAGTAATCGTTTGCGGTTCTGGAATCACTTCCAGTTCTACCATACTCACTCTACTGTTTTCTAAAAAAATCCATTTTTATTAAAACTGTGGCGAGTCAAGAACAATATCACTATTGATCTTCCAGATGGTAGAAAATCAACCCTCGTCATAGCCTGGGTCAACACACAAACAACCATTACAGAAACGTGCCTTGAGTTGTCCAGAATGTTGTTTTAAGCATAAGCCGGACAACTCCCCGTACCTTAACATCGTTAAGATATGAACTGTTCTATATCCAATACAGAAACAGAGGAACTTATTTAATTGAACCAGATTCAAATCATGCAGCTGTCTCCAGTGCATGTCAACTAAATAGAGAGAGGCCGATATGCATTACTCAACTTAGGAGTGCTTCCAATTATGAGTAACCGAAATAGAAGCAAGTTCTCTTAACCATTACTATCAACTGAATACCATACACAAGTATCTACATTTTCAATCACCATGAAGAATCCTGATACTTGCAACACCTGGTTCTCTACTTTATTCATATATCTATAACTTCTCAATACTCAGACCTTGTGTTTCTACGAAACACTTGTCTAAGAACTAGAGAAGTCATAAGTAAACCGAATATAGTACGAGGACCAACCCCTCTATCCTAATGGACACAGGACAATATACAATACTCTGTACAAGTCCCTTGAGTCTAATAACTTTAACTCTGTGTGTCGTATGTTGAAAACTGTACTTATGGTTAAGAAGAATTACACCGCTGTTTAATGCTCCTTACCTAACCATCCACTGATATAGGTAAATGTCATAGATATAATTTCAAAAAGGTATATCTCATTCTATAAAAATAGACGTACAGATATATCAATTTGAAATTGGTGCATAACAGCGGATATTCAAAACCAAAAATTTGCCGTCCGGTAAACAACCCAGGCGATTTACTCAAATATCACCAATTACAACGAATTCCGATATAAAGAGGATGATCACCTAATTCCCAATAACTTACTTCCACTCATCATCTGTAAAACCATACAGATGTGAGATTCATACATGGTAAATACATACTCTGGAGCAAGTGTTTAATTGGGAAATCAATTTTCCTTTAACAGTACACAGTGAAACTGAAAAATTGAAATGTTTCCAAGGGGTATCCTGGTATTCCTAGTAATGCCTCTTCCATTATCCAGATTCACAACTGTAACCGTATATTTCTTTGCCATCTCTCCAAATCCCTTCATATGTCTTTAGTCATTACCTTCTGTACACCCTTTTAGGCTAAATGGTTTTCTTCCTTTCCTACCGTTCGGCACCAGCCTATGGTTTGGAAGAAGACTATCCAATAATCATAATGGGTGTACTGTCCTAATCCTAGGAGCACTCGTATCACGAGATAAGGTAAAGATAAAAGACAACTGAATAAAACCTTATTCCTATTTCTCCTGAACCAGAATCAATCCCCGAAGTGGAACAAGTTCCTTTCGAGTTCGTATATAACCATACGATGGAGTATCCAAATAACTGTGGATCTTTGTAGTGATACGGAGTGTCCTGGATTAATACAAAGGTGAAGTGGGAGTGGTAATGAAATACTTGGTTTTGTCGTGAATAGCAGTCGCAATTTACTTTGCCCTCCTTCTAATCCCTTTATTTGTCTTAACTTAATACCTTCTGTACACCACACTTAGGCTAATCGGCTTTCTTCATTCCCTACCGTTCTGCACCAGCCTAAGGTTTGGAAGAAGACTATCCAATAGGCGTAACGGGTGTACTATCCCCTAATCCAAGGAGCACTCGCAACCTGAGAGAAGGTAAAAGGAAAAGACAACTGAATAGTCCTATTCGTTTTCTCCATAATCGGAAACCATCCTCGAATAAATTCCTTTGAGTTCGTATATAACCATACGATGGTTTTATCCAATGGAAGTGGACGTTCGTAGTAATACGGGGTGTCCTGGAGAAAAGGGTAAAAGTAGGAGTGGCAATGAGGTATGCAACTTTGACAATCCAAAAGCCAGTGTTATAAGAAGGTTCAGTTAATTTTGGTCACTGAGTCATAGTCTTAGGGTCTGGCCATGGTCGCTGCCAAAGAGAGAGAGAAAAGAAACACTCAGCGTGCACTCTAACCTAGATCAGAATGGTTATTACTTTATCTAATCAGGAAACCTCCCACTGTAACTTCAAATTCTCCTCCAAAACTGAAAGAAGAATTAGTCGGGATTACCCGAGGAGTAAACCAACTCATCAGTGGGAATCGGGATCCAACTATCACCGCATGATAATGTGATAGAATCCACTCACGTTATCACACTCCAGAAGGTATGCGCATACCTGGCAAGTTTCAGTTTCTTTAGAAACTCCCTATATGATTTTTACCCCATGCTCTTATGACCTTGTCTTTGGCCAACAAATCATAAGTCACATGTCAAGTTTTACCCGTCATTCTCCAAGTTGATTTGAACCCACCCGTACCTATCCATGACTTTAGCCAACAAGGCAGTACGACTGTCCCAAACCAACGATCTATCTATGCTGCAGAAAAGTAACAAATAGCTACTATACACTATGCCTTGACTTTGGCCAACAAACATAGCATGAATACTACTTGCTACCCGTCTGAAATGACGGAGGGCTACGAATGGTTTTTGGCGAAAAACCATTAACGTAATGAACGTGATATCATTGAAGGAACCTGATAGCTTTTATAAAAATATAGTGGCGAAAACCTTTGCTAAAGAGGTCACTCCTGGTGAAGGGATCTCGGCTCTTTCCCCGTAGAATGAGGTGCAGGATATTCCAATTGAATTCCACGATGCAAAGCAAAAGTAATCGAATATAGTGAAGTTATTGCCCTGACGCAAACTTCTGTCCAAGGGGTCACTCCCGGTGAAGGGATCTCAGCCCTTGCCTCGTCGACTGAGGTGCTGGATATTCATAACCGAATACTACTGTGCAAAACAAAAGAGAAAGTCCTTGCAATAACAGCTTTTTGAAAATTGTTCCAACAACATCAGAATAGGTTTGTTTAGCTTGCACTGATCCCAATAAATGCAGTCCCATCAATTGATCACACCACAAAAGAACGAAAATAATGATGTACGTATATTCCATCTGCATTCGCCACTAGGTCCCGTCATCACCCGTTTGGTTACTTAACTAACGACGGAGCAGGGACTGGACTAGCGCGGATGCAAAACATATACAACATCTACTAGTATATATATCAATATATAATATTCGCTCAAGGCGTGATAAAATGCAACATCACAAAAATGTAATAAGCATCACAGAACAATACAGATATCTGGGATCCCCGGGTTTCATAGAGCCGCTACTGAAACCCGACGTTCCCCTGGTCGTGTGGATATCCTGTGCAATGAAATCCTAGCCCCTACGGGCGCGGAAAGTTACCCGCCAAAACCTGAAGCGAGCCAGCCCCCTTCACCAACGTGAATGGACCACCCAGCACTTCACGGAATCCGGTAACTTGGGCACCCTTCCTTGGGTCAACCTGTACCCCCTACGAGTGCGGCGAATAGCCCGCCAATTCTAGAGTGAAGCCCCCTCCGTCTCAATGCCATGAGATGTAGGCCCGTTGCCCTCTAGAACCCGGCTACCCATGCAACCCCCCGCGGGGTAATCCTAGTACAGAAAGTAAAATATACATACAACGGGTACATCGACCTCAGCCCGGTCGTGCCCCAAAAGAATAATATACAAACAGGCAGTAACGGCAGTCCACCTGTCGGACGCTCGCCCCGAAATATCAAATGTACATAATAAACCAAACTGTACTACAATTGCATCTAGGCTATCTACCACGACAATCCACAACATCACAGCACAACACAGAACATCAACGTGAATGTCACGTTCGCAAATCTGTCTAAAAGGACTATAGCAGTTAGACTGGATTTACCGATCAAGTTACTTTCACGGTCGCAGATATAATGTAAATACTGTGAACTAACATGTTCAAAAGTTTCGATCGACTAAATTTCCCTAAGTGGGCTCCAAGCAACTGTAGCACTCAAAATAAATCTGGGCCCAAAAACAATAAACCAGAAACCCTATTTCCATGTCAGAAACCCACTGTAGAAATTTGGTGCAGTTTGTCCACAATACGGCGGCGGATCCGAGGCCAAAACGTGGTTTTGGCCGTTGATCAGCCGCGCTACAGTAATTTAAGCCGACCAAATTTTCACAGAATTCTTATAAAACCCTGCACGTATTTTTGCAATATACCAAATAATTTTTTAGCACAGAAAAAATTCGACAGAAACCTGGACTTGAAAATGGGGTTTTTGGACAATCCGTTCGATCGAACTTGTAAACACGTTAGAGCAAGCTAGACTAGGCTAATGGCGTGGCTCTGATACCAGTGTAAGTGCACGGCAGTGCCCCGGCCGTCAATCCGACGCCGGAATGCGGAAACGAAACTATTACAAAACATGTAAACCGACGCTACCGCGCACTATAAAACCCGGATTGGGCCATTAACCTAATGCTAGCAAACTAGAACATAGGGTAGAGAGCTATACCGAGCGATCCGTGTCCTTCGGTCTTCGGCCTCCACTCCGATCTCCTTGTGGAATCTCCGGTCTTCACCTCCTCGTCGGAACGGGCACCACATCGCCGGGTTCTTTTACGGGCTCCCACCTCTGGACCGAGGCAACTCGGACACGAAGTTGGCGAGTCGACGTGTCCAAGAATACCGTAGATGAAGTGTAGAAAGCTTTGTCTCATTGGGGTTGAGAAGTTGCCATTTTGATGGAAGAAGAAGCTATGGAGATGAATGTTTTTTTGTAGCAAGCAAAAATACATGTGATGAACATTTTTCTCTCCACCAAAAATGAACCTCTCCCCTCACCAAGAAGTCGCCGGCCATGACAAAGTGAGAGAGGGAAATATACAAGGGAGGTGACCACAAGAAAAGACAAGGGTGAGGCTATGGAAAAAGTGATGATAACGAGGAATTAATGTCACACCAAAGCCAAATCATTTCTCATCTCATTAAAGCAAACCATAATAGAAAAAGAAAAGATGTAATTATTATCATAATCCAAATGCCACATAAAACCCTCCACAATTGCTAATTTGCACATTTGCAAATTAGCCCCTCCCACAGAAAAATCCGGCCGTGAAGGAACAAAAAAAAACTGGCCGAAAAGGAATGCAAGCTGGCAACTTCAAAAAACTGATCCCGTAATAAATTACAGGAAAACCCCGCGACCGTATATACATACCCGCATTTGTATTCCCACCGAGTACTAATGCAATGAGACAAAATCTACACTGTACAATACTAGGATCCGGCTTAAACCAAAGCCCGCTAGTATTATCCGTCCGATCATGATCCGTGCAATACCGCACGTATAAGATCGAACCCTACCATATATTCATACGGCCTCTACAGCGTTTCGCCCGAAACTTGAGAAACTGTCTGTGGGGGACTCTAAAGACTCGTCAATACTTTGGCTATGGATTTAACCACTAGCACGTCAGAGGTATTAGCCATACGTAACGGGCTACCAGCTATTGACCAAAAGGGACGTCGATGAGCGAACTCATCCTGACACCCTACTGAGCCTGTCAGTGACAATATCCGTACAGTCCGGTCCGTTCGTCTATGAGCATCGCATGGCGGCCCTAGGGGGTTGGTAAAAGTCAGACCCCCAAAAGCGGTACAAGTCGTGTCGGAGTGTAGCCCAGAACACCCTGAGATACTACTGGAATACCTACCAGTAAATCTCCTGCCTTGGCCAAGGACTTCGTGTAATGGCTCTCCTAGACATAGCGCGACCTCACCCCCAATACTGGGAGAGACGAACCCCTGCAGATCCACTCACTGCCTCCATGTGGCTCGGGACAGTATCCAACTAAAACCTGTTTGCACGACTCCTTTGAGCCATGGTAGGGTCGTAATCAAAGTACAGTGGGAACTCACACGAGATAAATGACGATCTCAGGTCGATGAACTAACCTGTACACATGTCACCAGGGAACTGCTACTGACATCTGGTATAATCCCAACTAGCATGTTCCCGGAGAGTCCTGTCGGGTGTACTCATAACCCAATGAGCATCTGTATACATCTTAGGTGAACCAACTGACACCAGTGGCTTGTGAGACCGGCCACCGCCCCTCGTCGGGGTCTCGACTGTATACACTAGTCTACTCTGGAGTATCGATGCCCTGTCTCGAAAACTCCCACAACTAGGGACCTTTTAAGGATGTGCTTATAGACCCCAGCTCCCACGTATTTGATCGCCATCATACTGCTGGCCGTCAAGCAAGAATCCTAAGGGCTCTATCAACGCGCAATAGTGACCTGTAAGGTTACCTAAAGTAGCACACGATGATAAAGATAAACCAGATAGCATTCTATCATCTTGAGTAAAACTGTCCTACCGGTATAGGTCCTCCCTCAATCATTGCAATCACGTTCCTGTGATGTAATAATTGACTCTGAGGGCACTATCTCCAACACTAGGTGAAATAAGCCCTTTATCCTGCAAATCTTGCAACTGACTTTTCAACTCTCTAAGCTCCGTAGGGGCCATCCGATAAGGCGGTATTGAAATAGGCCCCATGCCGGGAATCAAGTCAATGCAAAAAACAATATCGCGCTCAGGCGGTAGCCCAGGCAGCTCGTCAGGGAAAACATCAGGGAACTCACTAACAATCGGGATCTGGTCCAAAAGAACCTCTGCAGCTCTAGTATCGCAAACGTACGCTAGAAATCCCTGACATCCCTTCCTCAAAAGCTGTCCAGCGCGAAGAGACAAAATCAAACTGTGAGGGGTGGCACCACGGTCCCCCCGCACAACAAAAACCGACTCGCCGGGAAAACAAAACCTAACTGTCTTCTCGTGGCAGTCCACAGACGCATAGCACGTGGCTAACCAGTCCATGCCCAGGAGAACGTTGAAGTCCAACATCTCAAAAAGGATCAAGTCGACGGACGACTCTCTCACCAATACGGACAACACACGACCGGAACACATGTCTAGCAACAAACGACTCGCCAACGGGAGTGGTCACAACAAGCGGCTGGTCAAGCAAACCCGACTCTCTGCCCAAACTCGGCATGAAGTGTGTGGAAATGTACGAGTGTGTAGACCCCAGATCAAATAACACGTGTGCGTCAACAGAACATACTGAAAGAGTACCTGAGAGTACTGCATTGGACACCTGCACGTCCTGATGCTTCAAGGCGAATACTCGTGTCTGCCCTCCTCCTGCGACTGGCTGTCCTCTGCCGACAACTAGCTGTCCTCTGTCTCGGTCACCCCGTCCTCTCTTAACGAACCCCTTGCGGCCACGACCTCTCTATGCGTAAGTCTGACACGGAGCAATAGCAAGTGCAAGAGGCAACGCTCTGTGAGGCGGCGAAGATGGTAAAGTGACCTGCGGTACGGCTGTCTCCCTCCGGCATATCTCGGTACAATCTCTGATGCGGTGATGGGGACTGCCACACCCAAAACATCCATGGGACGACTGCTGACCCACCTGGGAATAAGAGCTGAACAACTGGCCTCGTCCCAAGCCTCTGCTATCTGAACGGAAACTGTCGCGGCGTCTAAACGGCTGTCCCCGTGCTGACATATCAGTACGGACCCTCTTCGGTTCAGGAACTACTGAAGTCTCAGCAAGGCGGTCCTCGACTAATAGGGCTGCATCTACAGCTGCTGCATAGGTCTCGCAATGCTGTGCACTGATCGCAAGAAACAGCGGGGTAAGCAGGCCTCGAACAAACCTCTTAACCCGCATCTCCTCAGTGGCTACTAAATACGGGGCATAAACAGATAGCTCGGTGAACTGCACATCATACTCCGCCACCGTCATATCCGGCGTCTAGCGTAATGACTCGAACCTGCGCGCTCGAGCATCTCTGATACTCTGTGGAAGGAAACGGGCTAGAAACACCGTCACGAACTCAGTCCAGGTCATAGGAGGAAGACCTGCTACGCTGCCCTTTTGTACCGACTCACACCACTTCTACGCAAGACCTTCCTGGAGAAAGCTCGCGAACCCAACCCATCTCGCGTCGGAGCACCTCAGTGAATGACATATCGTGGCCATCCGATCGATAAAAGACTGTGGATCCTCGGCTGCATCGGTGCCTGTGAAGACTAGAGGCTTCAGTCTCATAAACTCTGATAACGATACTGCGATCACCTCTATAGCTGCAGGAGCAACTTCCTGAACTATAGGTACCATCGCGGTCCCCGTAACGGGTGGAACTACCTCTGGTCGCTGCTCTCGAAGGGCCTCAACTAACGACCCCATCATCTGGCGCAACTCATGCATACCGGACCCTAACATAGCAGCATGGTCCATCGAAGGGGGAACAGTATGCTCCGGTACAACGGGTGTATTGTCCGGGTCAGTCCTCGTCTCGGACGAATCAACTCTAATCTTGGCTCTCATGGCCGCTCTATGCACCCTCGTAGTCTTCGGCGGCATAATGGCTGGAAATGAAAAAAAATTCGATAAGAATACGGAAATCGAATCTCAAGAATGTATATAATCACGAAGGAATTTCAACCAATAAGTCCAACGGTCACTTTGGCGAAGTACCGTGTCGTGAGTATGTCGCGGAACATACACACGCTACGCCACTCTGCTTCAGCTACCTACTCTATCATACCAAGGTCATCCTACACTCCAAAAGGTAAAACTTACGCTCTGATACCAACTTTGTCACGACCCAAAGTTCGGCCCGTGACTGACACTTAACAACGTAACGTCTACAGGCGTAACGCGATTAAGTAAGCCGAAACCCAGAAATCAAAACCATTAAAGTAGTGAGTGTTGAAAACATTAAAACTCGAATAAAAATCTTTAAGTATGAGTTATTTTCTTAAAAATTTCGGCAGCACCTCCTTTGTAAAAACTAGCCCCGAAATCGGGTACAAAACATGATATAAGTAAAATGACATACAATAAGAATAAAGCATCCCCAAACGGGAGCACTCACGCCCAACGGCGGAAACAACTACTACAATAATAATAAACGACGCCGTAGCGAAGAAATGAGCAATATACATGAAAAACAGCATGAAAGATAAACTGCATAAATAAAGCCGGCTCATACGAGCTCGACATCCAGAGTACAAAATAATATACATCGTCCTCACAACTGGTCTCTAAGTCAATACATGAAATGGTAGATAGAGAGTACTAGATACATAGAGAGTATAATGGAAATAAACGGATACTGCAAAACCCACCTAAAGGCAAAACGACTCACTCGCCAACTGCAATGGTAACCGTAACTAAAAAGATACAATGAGGTAGCTCTGCCGCAACTACTCTGAGGGTCGCCTGCAAACACTGTGGCACAACAGGGGTGAGTTGCCAACTCGTGATTAGTAAATAACATATAAAGGTGTCCCGACCCGAAAATGGCATGTGACGGCCCTAATACTACGCAACGTCTACAGGCGTAACGTAGTAAAAGAAAGACAAAACCCAGCAATCTAAACCATCAAAAGTAGCAAGAAGTGATAATAGTATTTTCAAAACCTTTGAAATCACAACCCAAATTCTTTCAAGTCTCACCTTTATTCCTTAAAATTATGGCAGCACCCCCTTTGTAAAATAAGCCCCCAAAATGGGTACAACATATATATAAAGTAATGCATCCCAAACGGGAACAAATCCATGAGCAACGGCGGAAAACAATCACCACAACAGATATACGATGCCGTAGCGACGAAAGAGACGATATAAAAAAAAAGGCATAAAAACCTCCAAGTCATAAAATAATATACAATATCGTCCTCTCATCAAGTCTCTAAGTCAGAGAATATAATGGTAGATGGAATGTACAAAATACAACGAATATACAACGAACAACATTGGATAACCGCAAAACCTACCTAAGCAAAACTGCATACTGTCAGGCGAAGCGTTATCCGTAGCAACCATGATACGATGGATGAAAATAGCCCTGCCTCTGACTATCCTGAGGAACACCTGCAAGGCACTGTAGCACAACGGGGGTGAGTTGCCAACTCGTCAATAGTAAATAACATATACAGGTAATCGCGAGTATGCACGTACAACGCAAATCTAACATAAGCATTTACTAGCAATGAATGGTCATATGTAATGCATCAGTCATGAAAGGTACGCTAGCAGGTACTACCAATACATGAAGCAATAATATGACAATCGGTATGTAGTAATCATGTAAGGTACTCTATCTGGTACAATAATACATGAAACAATAATAGTATAAAAATCTGTATGCAGCATCATGTAAGGTACTATATCAGCACTACTAATACATGAAGAAATGATACGAATGAAGGTATGTAAATGCAACAGTCATGGAAGGTACTCTAACAGGTACACTAATGCATGAAGCAGTGCATAAACAGTAAAAATAGAGTATGGAATGAAACATGTCATTTCCACGGAATCCTGACATCGTGGGAGGATCAAAATCCATCAAGACAATCCAAATCCCAATTTTCTCAAATCAGCCCCCAATTTGGCTATCATATCAAGTAAGTCTCACATATCCTTAATGTACAACATCAAATAGATCTCACATATCTCGTATGTACAATATCAGCAATCTCATATATATCTTGTAATCAATATCAAGTGATTTCTCAAATGTCCTAAATCCAATGTCAATGAGTCCCTTACATTCTAGGTATATTTGCAAGAATAAGTATGATGATGTATATAAATTGATATCAATACACATATATTAGCGTCATATTCCACTAATATTGGTGTAAAGGCATATATAACAGCGTCCCATTCCCTTGTTATATATACAAAGGAGTAAAAAGAAATATCATGAAACCAATTTCTCAAGCATCGACACAGAAATGCTGATCTATCAAGTGCTGTCACTATGACTGGCCCCCTGATAGGTACGTATCATACGCTAGCCCGAAAGCTCGAGTGCCTAGCTCTGACCCTCGCCTTTAGACATATCCATACGCACATGACTCCCGTCGGTATCCCCATGATAACCGCCGAGTCATTGGTAATGTCACCGGTAGGTACTTACCCACCTTCCAGGCTCAATCGGCAGGACCATCGATCATCTTGCCGAGGGGAACCGTACCGGGCCTCACCATGTACCCTCATACGGCACCACTCCTCGTATGGAGTATATAATCAGAACCGATAAATCTCATGGTGGATGCTGAAATATCATATCAAGGGAAACCGGGTTTTTCAAATAATGCATAATTTCATTAACTCCCACGGTCCCCAAATCATGAAAACATCATGAAAAATCCATATCTCAATGCGAAAATCCATGAATATAATATACGCATCATAAATCT
Source organism: Agapanthus africanus (assembly GCA_030015575.1). NCBI lineage: Eukaryota > Viridiplantae > Streptophyta > Magnoliopsida > Asparagales > Amaryllidaceae > Agapanthus > Agapanthus africanus. The sequence continues at coordinate 277,264,983 of JASDDO010000001.1, forward strand.
GAAATGCGAGCATATAAAGGAAAAGCCGCAATTAACGGTAACATGTTAATATAATATCATGCGGTTCCTAATCTCTCCAATTCTAAAATAACATCGAGTAAAGCTAAACATGTAGCTATAACCAGATATATGTTCAACATAAAGGTATAGCAAGATATATGTATCTACCTATAAATAATGATGTAGTATACCCCCTGGGTATAAGTGAAGTATGTGTGCAAAGTATAACAGTAGCTATGACATAAAGTGTGTATGTACCTATCACTAATGGTACTATACTCTATACGTATATAGATATCTAATACGCAAGTACGTGAAGGCATATGTGTAAGCATGTGGATATATAGGTATGCTAAATGTCATATGCGATAAGAAATATGAATCACTGTCTCAGTGTTCCTAACCAAACAATAGCATTTCTATATGTGGGTTGTGCGTGACATGGCAATTATTGACGGTGTGTGTAGCATACAATCAGTGCTCGTGCAACATAAATCGTCAATAATATGTGCAGTGTCCTAAGGATACTAGTCCAAGCACAACAGTTTACTAAGCAGTAGGGTAAATGCGCAATTCTAAATATGACATAGAATATGCGACAGAAATAACATTTTTAGCCCAGACGCATAACGCCATGCGGGCGATTCCCCTGTAGGTGTTAAATCTACTCACCAACGCTTCTGGCTAAATGAAGCCAACCACTCAATTTCCTCTTATAGCAGTGTCCGATGTCCCCACCTGCGAACCTACCACAATAAAACCATAAAGCAAGTATATATTAATAATAGACCAAAAACACGCACACACTACATTTAACCGACACAACAACACAAAACATACTCCCTAGTGTTCATATTGTGGCTAACGCGCGTAGCGACACAACGAAAAGAACCTAAGAGTAAAACCATACAAAGTGCACGATCCGTGTCGTATAACGTATCGCGTGGACACAAAACACTTTATTATAGGAAAATGATCCCAGATTTTTCATACAGAGAAAACTAAACAAACAAACAGAACCAAACACACCCAAACCACAGCATAGACCTACCCTCAAAAACCCAAACCCCAACTCCCCAGAAAACCCGACGTCGCCGGAATTTGACTTCTCGTCGCCGGCCCTAGCCGGTAGGGTGGGTCTCGTGTCTCAGGTGGTGCTCCAGGGTCACTAGTACATCACTACAATTTTGTTTGATTTTTCTGTACGAAATCCAAGTAATAGCTGGTCACAGATATCACAAACCGACACTAAAAATACGATATTGCACACCAATCCTAACTTTACACTATCTAAACTGGAATAAAAAGGCTACACATCACTACCACAACAAAAAGAACAAATAGTGATCATACCTATCCTCAAGAACACAATGATCCAAGCTTTCCTAGCTCCAAGATGCTAAAATCAAGACTTGGGGTATTTTTGTGATTTATTTTGGAACTTTGGGGATTTATGAGCTTAGAATGATGCAAGAAATGATTATGAGTAGAAGGGGGAGGATGGAGCTCGGCCAAGAGAGAAGGAAAGGGTTTTGTATAGGGTTTTCTAGCTTAAAACAACAATAGATGCACACTTAATGCATTCACATACACATGCATGCATCTCCTCAATTTCTTTTCTTTTCTTTTAAATTAAATCCTTAACCTAAACAAATATCTAGATATTTAGTGAAGGGTTTTAGGTTTACTAAAACTTAATTGTTAAAAAGATCACTTAAGAGAAATTTCCCAAAATATGAATACCGCATTAAAAAAATATTTAAATTTGGAAAAATTCAAATTGAACCAAAACGTCCAATATACCCCCAAAGCATGCGCACTAGCTTTATTTTAGCTAAACTAGGTGCTGGCAAGTCTATATGGCCGTTTGATCACAGTCGGTTTAAAACGGAAAATACCGACAATTTTACCTAAAAACGGAAAAATTCATATAACGATTTCTAAAATGTTACACCCCCTTATAAAAATTCGTCCCCGAATTTAAAATTCTTACTAAGCGTACCTTCAAAGAAAAGATTACAAAGTCTCATATCTTGCTCGCAGCCTCCCAAGTGACCACCTCACTATATGGCTACGTCCAGGAAAACTCTCCACAGATGGCAAGACCCTTGACCAAAGTTTCTCCGCCTGCCGAGCCATTAACACAATTGGCTGCTGGTGAACGAAAGATCGCATCCAAGCTAAATGGTCTGGTGCTGAATCATGTGAGAAAGGTCATGAAGGTAATTGCAAAGTATCGACACAAGGAATACGGGGTGAGTACTCAATAATCTGGGCGGAAGTGCCAAATTATAGGCAACGGAACTAACTCGCTAAAAGGATCTCAGAAGGACCTAAAATCCTGGGGTAAGCTTCCCAAAACTCAACACGTCATTTATAGGAACAATCCATAGGAATATATGATCTCTCACTGCGAACTCAAGGCTGTGACCAGCATGGTCGGCATAAGACCTTTGTCCGCACAGGACTGTCATCATCCTGAACTGAACCAACTGGATCATTTCCGAAGTCTCTAGACTAGCTGGGGTTCAAAAATCCTACTTACGCAGAGTCAGGAAAACAGACTGGTGATCGACACGACCTAACCCCTAAACCTAAAGGTAGCCAATTGGAGTGCCTCCTGATAACAACTATCGAAGGAGAACCCTAACAATGGCGAGTGACGATCCCGACTGCCCACAATAATTAGTACGTACGCACAAGTATATCCTCCAGAGTCGGTATAGCCCGCTCTCACAAAAACTATCATCCTGCGGATGAAAAGACGGAGCTAAAGCTCAACCAGTACCTAAGGCTTCCTGAAACCTCATCCCAAGACGGCAAGCGAACTGGGTGCCTCTATTGGATACAACATATGAAGGAACTCCGTGCAAACATACCAACTTAACAAAGGACAACTGAGCAAACCGAGTATAACCGGACAACAAACATCCGAATGGAGTCACACCCTTACTAAATCTGGGTAGATGCCACCACGAAATTCGTGGAGATCTGCTCCCATTCCCACTCCGGAACGGTTAAAAGTTGCGACTCTCCAGCCGGTCTCCGATGCTCAACCAAAACACACAACAACAAGACAGACACCTCGAAACGAAATCCGAAACTCCTTTCTTCATTCCTGCCCACCCGTAACTACCTCACGAGTCACGTCACACAATGGTGGAACTCGAATGAATACCGAAAGCTAACTGATGTGCCTGTTCTAGAATTTCGCGTCCCTGCCTATCAGCAACTGGTACACAAACGCGTCCCTAAAGGTAGCACATCTGGCCACAATTCAAGGACTCCGAATCATTACCCAGCCGAGTATGCTCAAGAATCTCTGACGAACAAGCATCGGCGGGCAGTGCCTCGCGAAAGCGATTAAGGAAAAATGGTCGGGCGCGGACATGAGCAATCTGTTCCCTCAGTAGAGGAGAACTTAAGCTGTACTCAACGATCACACAAAAACTGTAAATCTGCAAAAGACCGTCTCAACAATTAAAACCCGCTGCAGGAAGATGTACAGGAAGCTCTGGTCGTCCGTGAAAATCTGACACGACTCTCGAACAAGTAGTGTCTCCAAATCTCCAACGCAAAACCACCGCGGCCATCTCCAGATCGTGAGTGAGATATCCTGCTCGTACTTCCTCCAAATGTAGGGAAGAAAAATCGATAACTCTATAGTGTCACCTCAGTACACAATTGAGCCCCACTCGTGTAACATTACAGTTAAACCACAAAGTCGCCCGAACCAGAAAGCAAAGAAAGAACCGATGCAGTTGTTAACCGAGTCTTCAATTGCCGAAACTCAGCACACATTTCTCAGTCCAAAGAAAAGAAACCTCCTTTCCGGTCATTCAAGTCAACGGTGCAGCACTACACTTGCAATCCTGCATGAAACGGCGGTAAAAACCTGCTAAGCTCAAAAATTTGCGGACCTCCGTCCTACTCACAAGTTTGGGCCTAAGCTGTACGGCCATGATCTTCCTCGGAACCATACAAAACCGTCTCCCGTAACTACAAGACCTAGGAGTCAACACCAACAAGCCTGAAGGAACACTACGAGAATCTAGCAAACCGCTGGGGCTCTCCCAACGTCTGCAAAACAAATCCTCAAGTGCTACTCCTGTTCCCCAAGACACATTTAAGTGACTAGAATGTCGTTAATAACACAACAATAACTGGTCGAGGAATGGCCTGAAGAAATCTGGTTCATCATATAAACGAATGCTGCTAGGGCATTGGTGAGTCCAATGACACCACCAAAACACACGAAGCCCATAGCACGCACAAGGCAGTCTTCAGAATGTCATCACTCCGAACCCGCAATAATGATGACCTGATCCCCAAACAAAATTAGAAAAATGTCTCGCACCCTGGAGCTGATCGAAGAAATCGTCAATGCAAGGTAAAGGATACCTATCCGCACCGTAAGCTGGTTCAATTGACGATCAATCAATACACATCCTCAACTGTCGTCCGTCTCCTTGACGAACAGACATAGGAGATCCCTAATGCGAAACACTCAGACGTACAAACCCCCCAACAAAACAACTTTGCAGCTGATCCTTAAGCTCCCTAAGCTTCGTCGGCTCATCTGGAACAACGTCGGAAAACTCTCGCACGAAAGGAACCCGGTCCAACAAACCAACTGTGGCTCCGGTATCACGAATGAACGCCAAGAATCCTCGACATCTTCTCCTTAAAAGCCGACTAGCGAAAAAGGCTGAATTCAAGATGTAAGAGGCGGCACCACTATCCACCTCCACAACAAGAACTGACTCGCCCGGGAAAACAACACCTGACATTTTTCTGGCGACAGTCCACAGAGGCCTATCACGTAGCTAACCAATACGTGCCCAGGAGAACGTAAAATCCAACATCTCTAGAAGGATCAAGTGACGGACGAATCTCTATCTCCTAACCGATTGGCACACGACTGAAATACGTATTCCGTAATAAAAGGATCGCTGACAGAAGTTAACACAATTAGGGGCAGATCTAGCTAGCACGACTCTCCTCATCCCAACCATGGCACAAAGTGTGTAAAACAAATAAGTACATCTAAGAACATATGAATTTAGAATATCTGAAAACTCTGCATTGGACACCCTCGCTTCCCGATGAGTAGAAGCAAACTCTCGTGTCTGCCCTCTACCCGCAACTGACTGATATCCTCCACTGCTAACCTGTCCTCTCTGAGCGAACCTTTCATGACTATGACCTCTCCGAGTACGCATCTGACGCGGTGCTAAAGAACAGTTCCTGATGAGGTGATGAAGGCTTCCGCACCAGAAACATCCACGCGGTGACTGCTGACCCTCCTAGGGATGAGAGCTGGATGACTGTACTCGTCCAAAGCCACTGCTACTCCTGCGACGGTCACGAAATCTGTCTTGACGACTAGGCCTCTGTCTCCAAGATGGTACCTCTGTATGAGTCCTCCACTGTTCCGGAACTCCCAGAGTCTTAGGAAGAAGTGTCTCGTCAACTGGGCTGCATCCATAGGTGCTATGTGTAAGTGCACGGCAGCGCCCCGGCCATCAATCCGACGCCGGAATGCGGAAACGAAACTTTTACAAAACTTGTAAAGCGGCACTACCGCCCACTAAAAACCTGGATCGGGCCATTAACCTACTCCTAGCAAATACGAGAATGGGTAGAAAGCTATACCGAGCGATCCGTTTCCTTCGGTCTTCGGCCTCCACTCCGATCTCCTTGCGGAATCTCCGGTCTTCATCTCCTCATCGGAACGGGCACCACATCGCCGGGTTCTTTTACGGGCTCCCACCTTTGGACTGAGGCAACTCGGGCACGAAGTTGGGTAGTCGACGTGTCCAAGAATACTGTAGGCTAGTGTAGTAGGCTATGTCTCAAAGGGGTATGAAGTTGCCGTGAGGAAGTGGAGGTGGAAATGAACTTTGAAGTGGGACTCTCTTTTTAGCATGAATGAAAAGGTGCCAAAATATTTATCACACCAAATGAATCTCTCCCACTCCCCTCAAATGTGTGGACGGCCACTTTCTTGAATGGATGATGGAAAAAATACAAGGGAGGTGAGTGTAGGGAAATCAAAATGGTGACCATAAGCCATGTGAAGATAATGAAGAAATAATATCACATCAATTTCTAATCCAAATCCAAATCAATTCTCATCTCATTAATGCTAGCCATGATGAAAGGAAAAAAGCAAAGATGCAAGATTTATCATAATCCCTTATTTACAAATAAACCCTCCACAATTGCTAATTTGCATATTTGCAAATTAGCCCCTCCATCAGAAAAATCCGGCAATGAAGGAACAAAGGAAAACTGGCCGAAACGGAATGCAAACTGGCAACTTCAGAAAACTGATCCCGTAATAAATTACAGGAAAACCCCGCGACTGTATGTACATACCCGCATTTGTATTCCCACTGAATACAAATGCAAAGAGACTAAATCTACACTATACAATACTAGGATCCGTCTTAAACCAAAGCCCGCTAGTATTATCCGTCCGATTATGATCCGTGCAATACCGCACGTATAAGATCGAACCCTGCCATATCTCCATACAGCGTTTCGCCCGAAACTTGAGAAACTGTCAGTGGGGGACTCTAAAGACTCGTCAATACTTTGGCTGTGGATTTAACCACTAGCACGTCTGAGGTATTAGCCATACGTGACGGGCTACCAGCTATTGACCCAAAGGGACGTCTGTGAGCGAACTCATCTTGAAACCCAACCGAGCCTGTCAGTGACAATATACGTACAGTCCGGTCCGTTCTTCTATGAGCATCGCATGGCGGGCCTAGGGGGTTGGTAAAAGTCAGACCCCCAATAGCGGTACAAGTTGTGTCGGAGTGTAGCCCAGAACACCCTGAGATACTACTGGAATACCTACCGGTAAATCTCCTGCCTTGGCCAAGGACATCGTGTAATGGCTCTCCTAGTCACAGCGCGACCTCACCCGCAATACCGGGAGAGACGAATCCCTGCAGATCCGCTCACTGCCTCCATGTGGCTCAGGACTGTACCCAACTAAAACATGTTTGCACGACTCCTTTGAGCCGTGGTAGGGTAGTAATCAAAGTACAGTGGGGACTCACATGAGACAAATGACGATCTCAGGTCGATGAACTAACCTGTACACATGTCACCAGGGAACTGCTATTTGACGTCTGGTATAATCCCAACTAGCATGTTCCCGGCGAGTCCTGTCCGATGTACTCATAACCAAATGAGCACCTGTATACATTTTAGGTGAACCAACTGACACCAGTGGATTGTGAGACCGGCCACCGCCTCTCGTCGGGGTCTCGACTGTATACACTATTCTACTCTAGAGTATCGATGCCCTGTCTCGAAACTCCCATGACTAGGGACCTTTTAAGGATGTGCTTATAGATCCCAGCTCCCACGTATATGATCGCTCTTATACTGCTGGTAGTCAAGAAAGAATCCTAGGGGCTCTATCAACGTGCAATAGAGATCAGTAATGTCACCTAAAGCAGTACACGATGATAAAGATAAACCAGATAGCATACTATCATCTTGAGTAAGACTATCCTACCGGTATAGGTCCTCCCTCAATCATTGCAATCACGTGCCTGTGATCCAATAATTGACTCTGAGGGCACTATCTCCAACAATCTCTCACTTTCACTCAAGGCTAATTATTGCGATGTCGCATACTCATAGCCCGTGTGATACCGAACACCCAACTCCTCTGCTAGTCAGTCTCACAAAGCTCGTTTGCGAAACTATTGCTTTCGAGGAATAGCCTCAGTGAGTGGATCCGCTCTGATGTTTCTTTCTATGTCTCTCTTTATCTCAAGCTTGCGGAGAAATCCATCTCCCGAAATGAGCAATACCTGTCTTAGAATGTGTCTGGATATCTGATGGGACCTAGCTCATAAATGAACTCCAAATCTAAACTTCTTAGACTGTATCGTCAACTGAACTTAATTAGTATCCTGCGCCATGCCTCCCTCAGTATCCCCTTAGACCACCTGTCCAAAATACTGCCCCTCATCAGAGGGAAAACTATAACTCTGACAGTCACTCTGTCATCCAGGTCAGCTTGGAAGCCTGGAATGATAACCGTCACCTGAATGAGGCTGACGTTATCATATCCCTAGAACATCCACTTATGTTCTAAAATTGCTTTCGAATGTTTCTCCAGGATTGGATCAATATCAACTTATTGCATCCCGTGCAAAACAACATCTGGTATGGTACTTGACATCTCATGATTGACTCAATTGCCTAAGCAAGTGATCTGCCAATCATGCATATCCCTCTCCCCTTTAGTCTGTAAGACACCTTTAGAGATGGTGACTCCATCACCTGCAAGTACACTACCGTGCCAGGAGTCGTCCATTCTAAATACTCATAGAATGCTGTCTAATTACCCTGATTGGGACACTTCCCAAATCTAGATCTAAAACCATAGATCTAGTAACCAGAATGTCTGATATAACATCCAATCCCTATGTGGATTAACTACTGTGTGACAACCAAAGCATAACCGATCGTAGTATAGGAATTTGACTTCCTACTCTGTGTGTGTCATCCTAATACCAGGACATCACACTCTACTATCTTCTTAACAGATCCATTCCCTATTCTGATGAAGTCAAACATATGACTGTCACATCAGAAATAGATGATCTATCTCCATTATATCTGCTTTAGTCTATAAATAGACATAAGCCATTTGTCCACTATACTTCCGCTACTCCCACTGACAACGACAACCCTCTGGCAGAATAATATACACGTACACTTCCAAAGCTAGTTTAGAAAGACGCTATACTCATCCTCCTGCCGGGTCTCATAGCCTGGAACAACAGTAGTGTCAAGTCCCCATTTAGCATCCGCTGCTCCCACTGACCACGACAACCCTCTGGCAGAGTCATATAGACGTACATTTCTGACGCTATATTCATCCTCCTGCCGGGCCTCACGGTCTGGAACAACAGCAATGGAAAGTATGGGTAAACAAGAACCTCCCTGTCACCGTCCATGAGGCTACCGAAGCACCTCTCGGGTGCCTGAGGTTATCCATCATGTCTGCGGAGTGGCCAATCGAATGTCAAAACAGATTGAATCTTTAGGTTCCTATCAAACTTTCAGTAATCGTCTGCGGTTCTGGAATTACTTCCAGTTCTACCATACTCCTACTGCTGTTTTCTGAAAAAATACATTTTTATAAAAACTGTGGCGAGCCAAGAACAATATCACTATTGATCTTCCAGATGGTAGAAAATCAACCCTCATCATAGCCCGGGTCAACCCACAAATAGCCATTACAGATACGTGCCTTGAGTTGTCCAGTGTCTGGTTTTAAGCATAAGCTGGACAACTCCCCGTACCTTAACAATGTCAAGATATGAACTGTTCTATATCCAATACAGAAACAGAGGCACTGATTTAATTAGAACCAGATTCAAATCTTGCAATTGTCTCCAGTGCATGTCAACTAAATGGAAAGAGGCCGATCGGCATTACTCAACTTAGGAATACTTCCAATTATGAGTAACCTGAAAGAGAAGCAAGTTCTCTTAATCATTACTATCAACTGAATACCATACACAAGTATATACATCTTCGATCACCTTGAAGAATCCTGATACTTGCAACACCCGGTTCTCTACTTTATTCTTATACCTATAACTTCTCAAAACTCAGACCTTATGTTTCTACGAAACACATGTCTAAGAACAAGAGAAGTTACAAGTAAACAGAATATAGTACGAGTACCAACCCTTCTGTCCTAATGGACACTGGACAACATACAATACTTTGTATAAGTCCCTTGAGTCTAATAACTCAATTCCTGTGTGTTGTTGGTTGAAAACTGTACTTATGGTTATGAAGAATTACACCGCTGTTTAATGCTCCTTACCTAACCATCCACTGATATAGGTAAATATCATAGACATAATTTCAAAAAGGTATATCTCACTCTATAAAAATAGACGTAAAGATATATCAATTTGAAATTGGTGCATAACAACGGATATTCAAAACCAGATATTTACCGTCCGGCAAACAACCCAGGCGATTACCTCAAATATCACCAATTACAACGAACTCCGATATAATGAGGAAGATCACCTAATTCCCAATAACTTACTTCCACTCATCATCTGTAAAACCATACAGATGTGAGAGTCATACCTGGTAAATACATACCCTGGAGCAAGTGTCTAATTAGGAAATCAGTTTTCTATTAGCAGTACACAGTGAAACTCAAACATTGAAATGTTTTGATGGGCTATTCGGGTATTCCTAGTAATGTCTCTTCCATTATCAGATTCACAACTGTAACCATATATTTCTTTGCCATCTCTCCAAATCCTTTTATATGCCTTTAGTCAATACCTTCTGTACACACCTTTAGGCCAAATGGTTTTCTTCCTTCCCTACCGTTCGGCACCAACCTATGGTTTGAAAGAAGACTATCCAATAAGCATAATGGGTGTACTGTCCTAATCCTAGGAGCACTGGCAATGCGAGAGAAGATGAAAAATAATAGACAACTGAATAAAACCTTATTCCTATTTCTCCAGAACCAGAATCCATCCCTGAACTGGAACAAGTTCCTTTCGAGTTCGTATATAACCATACGATGGAGTATCCAATAAACTGTGGATCTTCGTTGTGATACGGAGTGTTCTGGAGAAATACAAAGGTGAAGTGGGAGTGGTAATGAAATACTTGGCTTGGTCGTGAATAGCAGTCGCAATTTACTTTGCCCTCCTTCTAATCCCTTTATTTGTCTTAACTTAATACCTTCTGTACACTTAGGCTAATCGGCTTTCTTCATTCCCTACCGTTCGGCACCAGCCTAAGATTTGGAAGAAGACTATCCAATAGGCGTAACGGGTGTACTATCCCCTAATCCAAGGAGCACTCGCAACCTGAGATAAGCTAAAAGGAAAAGACAACTGAATAGTCCTATTCGTTTTCTCCAGAACCGGAAACCATCCTCGAATAAATTCCTTCAAGTTCGTATATAACCATACGATGGTTTTATCCAATGGAATTGGACGTTTGTGTAGGGTTCCTAGGCACACTCAAGAGGTTCCACAAGGCATCATCCATACCAAAATAAAATTTTTACATGTGCCGAGAAACCCTATGCAAGATCGTTAACTAGAGATAAGGCTAAAGCAAGCAAGTTAACTACTTTAACAACAAGTGAAAGGGATTACAGCCTTTGTAGATCCGGTCCTCCACTTCTAAAGCTCCGTGATGACGTCCCTCCGCTGCGATCATCGGGATCCCGGACTCTAGCGATGGTTTCTTCGGAGAAATGAGCGGTCTAGGTCGTTGACTTCGATGCCGAAGATGATCTACGTCGAGGCGACTCAAACTCAAGCTCCATCTTCACTAGGTCATGAAACTTATGAAGATAACACACTCTACTACATGGCAAGTGGTAGAGGATGAAGAAATAGGATGTGGGTTCACTTTAGATTTGGATTTCTCACTTGATTTCATCACTTGAAATTTTCTAGCAAGCTTTCTTCACTTCATGAAGAAGAAGAAGAAGAAGAAAAGAAAATGAATTAATCAATGATAATAAATCAAGTGAAGTCTATCATATAGCAACCATGGGTGAGTTTTCTTTTTGTAGAGAATAAACCATAGTTTAGGTAATGGTTAGGTTAAAGAATAAAACAAAATGGCTTAGACTTTGTCAAAAATGCTATGAAGCTTCATGAAGCTTTAAGACAAAACAAGAAAAGCCACCATTTTGTTTTTGCCAAAATAAATAAAGAAAATAAAACCCTAACCATTAACCTAAACTTGGTGTAAGTCATACACACACCCAAGTTTGCATGTATCATCAAACATGATACAAACTAGTGCACAAACATATATCATATATACAACTTGTGCACATCAAGTGAGAAAATCAATCTTAAGTGAACAAATACTAGTTAATGTAAAGTAATATATCAAATATATAATTATACATTAAATCATTAAATCGATACTTGATTTAATGATCCGGTCATATCGCATATAACCGACTAATATCAAGTGTATCAATGTATCGAATTAACACTTGATTCGGTAACCCAGCTATATCTCTTATAACCGTCCAATGATACAAATCGCGAGAATAGAATACAGTACACATACTGGTATTATTCTCGGTCCCGCACATATCTCAAATGCGCTCCCATTTCATTTCGCTTGAGCCAGGAAACCCCTGTGTAGGACTCTAAAGACTCGTCATTACACCGGCAGTAGGTGATGATCATATCAAACACCCATAAGCCGCAAGCGGTCTGCTAAACGTAACGGCCACCCGGGTATTGAGCGATCAGAAGATCAACGAGCAAGCCTGCTCACACTCCTGTGAATCCAACCAGTAACACTTACCGCACAGTCCGGTCTGTTCGTCTGATATGTCACATATCTCGCCTAGGGGTGGTAAAACGTCAGACCCCAGTAGCTTGATCAGTCATGCCGATGTAAGGTCCATAACAAGCATGAAACTACTGATAACACTTACCAGTAAATCAGTGCAACCCTGGCCAGAGATTTGCAGTTATGGCCAGTCGAGCATAGCGGAACATCAACCCCCAATACCGGGAGAGACGAATCCCCTCCTATCGCTCATTGCCTCCATGTGAATAGGGACTGTACCCAAAAACCAGCTGTTTGCACGACTCAGTAGAGCCGTGGTAGGGTGGAAATCAAAGCACAGTGGGAGACACACAAGACTCTATGACGATCTCGGGTCAACAGACTAAGTTGTACAAGTGTCACCAGAGAACTGCCATCTGACGTGAGGTATAATACCAACTGGGAGTTCTCGGCGAGTCCGTTCAGTGTACCCAGTCTCCACTGAGCACCCTCATACCGTCTCTGATGTCAAACACCAATGGATATGGGATCATCCATCGCCCATCACATGGGTCGAGAAGATATATGCTAGTCTACTCTGGAATATCGATGCCCCGTCTCGATATTCCCACGACTAGGAATATTGAAGGATGTACTCATGGACTAACCAGGCCCCACTAGTATGATTTACATCATAGTTTTGGAAGTCGAGTACACATCCTAAGGGCTTTATCAACATGTAACAGAGAGACAGAAAGTATACATGTTAAGATAAAGAGCAACCAGATAGCGTATTATCATGTCGAGAAAGAAAGTCCTACTTATATATGTCCCAGCATCCACTACAATATACAACTCATGTACAGTAATGGCCTCTAGGGCATACATATAACTAACAATCTCCCACTTGCACTAGGGCCATCTGTAGCAGTGGTTGCAGTATCTCATACTCAACCATCCCATATGAGTCTTTCTCTGGGAAAAGGCCTTTGTGAGTGGATCCGCCATGTTGTCCTATGAGTCTACTCTCCTAACCTCGATCATACTGGAGATCAACTATCTCCATGATCAGGTGATGCTGCTTCAGAATATATCTGGGTCACTGATGGTTCCGGGGTTCCTGGGCCAAAGACACACTTCCGTTGTCACACAATGGTAGGAACCTAGTTCATCTCATGAACTAATATACACCCAAACTGCCTCTTTGGTAGTATCTTTGATAGCGATGTCACCAGCCTTTATCGTCTAGTTTGCCACGGTATCTAGCTCGGAACTCTTCCAACATACCGTCACTCCACTGAGGGTAAAGACAATGCCTGCGACTGACATTCAGTCGTCCTTATCACCCTGGAACTTTTCCAGTGATTCTCCCCAGGATCAACCGATACCTTCTCATTTTAACTAGTGAGAATCCTAATATCCATTTAGATCTATCTCATAGATATAAAATCTAGGATTTAGGAGGTATCACATAGATCCTATATGGAGAATCCTTGTGATAAGCGGAGATTGACCGTGCGTAGCATAGGAAACTCTTTTCCTATCAAGAGTATGTTGTCCACGTACAATACGAGGATGACCACCTTACTCTCTACTACCTTTTTGTATGTATATGGTTCATCTACCATTTTGATGAAGTCAAACTCTTTGACTACTACATCAAAACAGAAGTTCCAACTCCGCGATACCTGCTTTATCATGTAAAGCAACTTGCACACGTTTCCACTGCTCCCACTATTTACGAAGCCCTCTGGCTGTGTACTTATAGATTTTCTCTTCTAAATCAGTATTTAGAAAAGCAGTCATGACACCCAATCGCCAGATATCGTAGTCATGGTATATAGCCGTGGCAAGTAGGATCTGGATGGACTTAAGCACAGCCACTAGAAAAGGTTTCATCATTATCCATGCCTGGTCGATGACGAAAACCATTAACAAGTCTAGTTTTGAAAGTCTCAACTTTTCCATCTAGACCAAGTAATCTTCTCAAGATATACTTGCTCCTGATGGGGATTTAACCCTTCAGATATGGCAACCAAAGTCCAAGCTTTGTTGGTGTACATGGATTCCATCTCAGTTTGTTAAGCATCCAGCCATTCTTACAGAGTCCCCACTCTTGATGGCCTGCTCTTGATGCAATCCTCGCTCCCACTATCATCGAGAAATCGAAGTATCTCTCAGGCGGATGAGGAACCCTGCTAGATCGGCGGAGAGGCTGAGGTTCGTCGGGGACTATTGAATCCTTTGGTTCTATCAAATCATCAGTTGTAGTTTGTATAGCTGGAACTACTTCCAGTTCTACAGAACTTACCTTGCCTCGAGCTTGTCCGGATTTTGCTTTCGACATAGGCCGGACAACCCCAAATCTTAACTTGCTTAAGAGATGGGCTCTTCCCATACCATATCTCATATGGAGTGGTAGGCAGTGATCTGATTCGAACCTAATTCAATAGGTATGCAGCTTCTTAAGTGCATAACTCCCAAAAGGAAACATGTAACTCAATAGTACTCATCATGGAGCGCACCATATCATATAGGGTGTGATTGCTCCGCCCCGATACACCGACGTGCTGTGGTGTATACGGAGGAGTAATGCTGAGAAAGAATCTCATTCTCTTTTTGAATAGTCCAGGAATCCCGTGCTTAAGTATTCTCCTCCCTGATCACATCAAAGGACATAATACTTATACCCGTTTTTGGTTCTCTACTTTTGACTTATATTCGGTGATTATCTCAAAAGTTTCAGACTTGTGTTTTAACAGGAACATATGTCTTAATCTAGAGAGATCATCAGTGAATGTAATGAAGTACAAAGAACCGGTCCTGGCATATGTAGACTGGGGACCTTCACACATCACTATTTATCAGTCCCAAGAGTTCACTAACTCTTTCTCTGTTTCCAGTAAACGGAGCTATGGTCATCTTATCTTTGTGACATGACTGGCAAGTTTCATAAGATGTAAATTTAAACTGATTTAAATATGCATCTAAATGTAACTTAGCTAGTCGGGTCACATTGATTTAGAACACGTATATATGCTTTTAGATAACGTGCCTGAACCGATCAATTATTGATATAGGAAATGTTCAAAACATTATCCAACAATACAAAATTATATCATTTCTTTACTAATAAAGAGACTGATATGATGTTGTATATCAGGTTCAGTATCTAATAACATTCGTTCAGAATCAATGTATTGGTAATACAGGGTGATAGTGACCAACAGACTTGGCTGCAATACTTGCATCGTTTTCTGTCTCATGAAACTTTTCACCCGTTCTCAGTTCTCTACCTTTCTGTAGCCTATAAAACAGATTATATATTTAGGATCCTGATTCGGTATCAAATACCCAGGACGAAGAGGATACTGAGAAACAATTCTTTATAATGAACACACCCGAAGGAGATGCATCTCATTCACTTTCTTCGTTTGGGCGGCATGGGAATCCTGGTATTCCCCTATTTCCTGCTCGGTCTTATTACAATTATAAGTTAGAGCGGGACCAACGTTCCCCAATTCAGTATAATAAGCGGGTTCGGTCAATACATCCATATTATAATCTTGATTAAAGCGTGATATGGTCGCTACTTGGAGAGAGAGAAAAGAAAACACTCTGCGTGCGCTCTTACAAGATTAGATTGGTTATTTATATTTATTTAATCAGGATGGCTCCCACTGTTTTTATCAAATCTTCCTTCAAACCTTAAAAGGAAAGACTAGCCGGGATTAATTACACTCTATAAGTTCGCCAATCTTTCAGCCAGGCCAGTGTCGGTACTTTGAGGGAGGTTCCCCATGATTTCGCACGGACCTAATTAAAATAAACCTCGTTTTCCCAGGGGCGTAACCCCGTTGACACCTTTCTAGACACCTACTTGATCGGCTAATTGCAAAGTGCAAAACTCTCCCAGGAGTAACAATTACTCGCAGTGGGTATCTGTTGGAGATAGTGCCCTCAGAGTCAATTATTGGATCACAGGCACGTGATTACAATGATTGAGGGAGGACCTATCCCAGTAGGACAGTCTTACTCAAGATGATAGTATGCTATCTGGTTTATCTTTATCATCGTGTACTGCTTTAGGTGACCTTACAGGTCGCTATTACACATTGATAGAGCCCCTAGGATTCTTGCTTGACTGCCAGCAGTATGAGGGCGATCATATACGTGGGAGCTGGTAGTCTATAAGCACATCCTTAAAAGGTCCCTAGTCGTGGGAGTTTCGAGACAGGGCATCGATACTCCAGAGTAGACTAGTGTATACAGTCGAGACCCTGACGAGGGGCGGTGGCCGGTCTCACAAGCCACTGGTGTCAGTTGGTTCATCTAAGATGTATACAGGTGCTCATTGGGTTATGAGTACACCGGACAGGACTCGCCGGGGACATGCTAGTTGGTCTTATACCTGACGTCAGATAGCAGTTCCCTGGCGACATGTGTACAGGTTAGTTCATCGATCTGAGGATCGTCATTTGCCTCGTGTGAGTTCCCACTGTACTTTGATTACTACCCTACCACGCTCAAAGGAGACGTGCAAACAGGTTTTAGTTGGGTACAGTCCCAAGCCACATGGAGGTAGTGAGCGGATCTTCAGGGGTTCGTCTCTCCCGTTATTGGGGGTGAGGTCGCGCTGTGTCTAGGAGAGCCATACCACAAAGCCCTCGGCCGAGGCAGGAGATTTACTGGTAGGTATTCCAGTAGTATCTCAGCGTGTTTTGGGCTACACTCCGACACGACTTGTACCGCTTTTGGAGGTCTGACTTTTACCAACCCCTTAGGCCCGCCATGCGATGCTCATAGACGAACGGACCGGACTGTACGGATATTGTCACTGACAGGCTCAGTAGGGTGTCAGGATGAGTTCGCTCATCGACGTCCCTTTTGGTCAATACCTGGTAGCCCGTTACGTATATGCTAATACCTCTGACGTGCTAGTGGTTAAATCCACAACCAAGGTGTTGACGAGTCTTTAGAGTCCCCCACAGACAGTTGCTCAAGTTTTGGGCGAAACGCTGTAGAGGCCGTATGGAGATATGGCAGGGTTCGATCAGATACGTGCGGTATTGCACGGATCATGATCGGACGGATAATACTAGCGGGCTTTGGTTTAAGCCGAATCCTAGTATTGTACAGTGTAGATTTTGTCTCATTGCATTTGTATTTCGGTCGGAATACAAATACGGGTATGTATATACAGTAGCGGGGTTTTCCTGTAATTTATTACGGGATCAGTTTTTGGAGCTGCCAATTTGTTTTCCGTTTCGACCATATTTCATTTGTATCTTTCATTGGCCGAAAGATTGGTGGAGGAGGGCTTATTTGCATTTGTGCAAATATGCATTTTGGAGGGTTATCTTTCAATTTTGTAGTGTCATGATTGTTGCTCCACCATTGACTTCATAACCTCATGATTGCTTGACTTTGTGATGAGATGATTGGTTCATGGAGTGTGGGTTTTAGTGGGTGATCATTTCCTTTTTCATGATAACCCTTTTTCTCTCTCTTGTTTTTGGCTCATTTTTTTTTTGATACACACACTCCCTCTCTCATTCTCTTCTCTATTTTTTCATTTTTTGGCCGGCCAAGCTCTTTGGAGGGCTGTCCAAAACTTTGGTGTGGGGATTTTGGTTCTTTTCATGTTAGAAAAATCCCCAAGTTCATCTAGAAAAAGTTCACATCTCATTTCCTCCACAAAAGGCAACTTCCTCAAACCCCAAAGAGAAATAGAGCACTACACTACATTCTACAGCAAATCTTGGGCACGTCGACTCGCCAACTTCGTGCCCGAGTTGCCTCGGTTTAGAGGTGGGAGCCCATAAAAGAAACCGGCGACGTGGTGCCCTTCCGGCGAGGAGGTGAAGACCGGAGTTTCCGCGGGGAGATCGGGACGACGACGAGAAGACCGGAGGACATGGATCGCTCGGTATATCTCTCTTCCCGTTCTTTAGTTTGCTAGTAGTTAGGTTAATGGCCCGATCTGGGTTGATAGTGCGCGGTGGTGCCGGTTTGCAAGTTTCGCAAAGTTTTTCGTTTCCGCGTTTCCGGCGTCGGATCGACGGCCGGGCCGCCGTGCACTTACATTGGTATCAGAGCCACGCCATTAACCTAGTCTAGCTTGCTCTTTTATGTTTAGAACTCGATCGAACAAAATTCCCAAAAACCGTATTTTTCTTGCATCAGGTTTCTGTCGAAATTTTTTTAGCTCCAAAAATTTTTTAGGGTATTGCAGAAATATGTGCAGGGTGTTCTACGACTTCTGGAAAAATTTGGTGGCATGATTCGACTGTTCCACCGCGGAACCGCGGCCAAACACAAGAATTGGTCGCGGTTCCGCGGCCATAATAACTCCTTGCTGCACCAATTTTTTCCAGAGGGTCTTATACAGTGAAATGGGGTTTTTGGAACATTCTTTTTGGGCCCAGATTTTCTATGAGTGCTACCGTAGTGCTTGGGGCCCACTTGGGTATATTTGATCGATCGAAAATATTAAACATGTTAGTTCACAGTATTTACATTATATCTGCGACCGTGAATGTCATTTGATCGGTAAATCCTGTCTAACTGCTATAGCTCTTTTAGACGGATTTACGAACGTGACATTCACGTTGATGTTCTGTGTTGTGCTGTGATGTTGCGGATTGGTCGTGGGGGATAGCCTGGATGCAATGATAGTACAGTTTTGTTTTATATGTACATTTAATATTGCGGGGCGAGCGTCCGACATGTGGACTGCCGTCACTGCCTGTTTGTATTATTCTTTTGGGGCACGACCGGGTCGAGGTCGATGTACCCGTTGTATGTATATTTTACTTTCTGTACTAGGATTACCCCGCGGAAGGGTGCACGGATAGCCGGGTTCTATAGGGCAACAGGCCCGAATCTTATGGCGTTGAGACGGAGGGGGCTTCACTCTAGAATTGGCGGGCTATTCGCCACACTCGTAGGGGGTACAGGTTGACCCAGGAGGGGTGCCCAAGTTACCGGATTCCGTGAAGTCCTGGGTGGTCCATTCACGTTGTTGAAGGGGGCTGCCTCGCTTCAGATTTTGGCGGGTAACTTGCCGCGCCCGTAGGGGTCTAGGATTTCATTCCACAGGCTATCCACACGACCAGGGGAACGTCGGGTTTCAGTAGCGGCTCTATGAAACCCGTGGATCACAGATATCTGTATTGTTCTGTGATGCTGGTTGCATTTCTGTGATGTTGTATTTTATCACGGCTTGAGCGAAATATTATATATTGATATATATACTAGTAGATGTTGTATATGTTTTGCATCCGCGCTAGTCCAGTCCCAGTTCTGTCGTTAGTTAACTAACCTAACGGGTAATGACGGGACCCAGTGGCGAATGCGGATGGCATATACGTACGTCATTATTTTCATTCTTTATTAGTGTGATCAATTGATGGGACTGCGATGATTCGGATCAATGCAAGTTAAAGACAAACCTAATCTAATGTTGTTGGAACATTTTTCAAAAAGCTGTTATTGCAAGGACGTTCACTTTTGTTTTGCATCGTGGTATTCAGTTGGAATATCCTGCTCCTCAGTCGACGAGGCAAGGGCCGAGATCCCTTCACCGGGAGTGACCCCTTGGACAGAAGTTTGCGTCAGGGCAATAAATTCACTATAGCCGATTACTTTTGCTTTGCATCGTGGTATTCAGTTGGAATATCCTGCACCTCATTCTACGGGGAAAGTGCCGAGATCCCTTCACCGGGAGTGACCTCTTTAGCAAAGGTTTTCGTTACTATATTTTTTCAAAGCTATCCGGTTACTTCAACGATATCAAGTTCATTACGCTAAAGGTTTTTCGCCAGAAACCATTCGTAGCCCTCCGTCGTTTCAGACGGGTAGCAAGTAGTATTCATGCTATGTTTGTTGGCCTTCGTCAAGGCATAATGTATGGCAGCTGCTTGTTGCCTTTCTGCAGCATAGATAGATGCGTTGGTTTGGGACAGTCGTATAGCCTTGTTGGCCTTCGTCAAGGGCTTGTACGGGTGGGTTCAAATCAACCTGGAGAATGACGGGTAGAACTTGACATGTGACTTATGATTTGTTGGCCTTTGTCAAGGTCATAAGAGCATGGGGCAAAAATCACATCGCGAGTTTCTAAAGAAACTGAAACTTGCCCGATATGCGCATACCTTCTGGAGTGTGATAAGGTGAGCGAAGTCTGTCACGTTATCATGCGATGATAGTTGGATCCCGATTCCCACTGATGAGTTGGTTTACTCCTCGGGTGATCCCGACTAATTCTTCTTTCTTGTTTGGAGGAGAATTTGACGGTACAGTGGGAGGTTTCCTGATTAGATAAATTGGTAACCATTCTGATCTAGATTAGAGTGCACGCTGAGTGTTTCTTTTCTCTCTCTCTTTGGCAACGACCATTGACCCGACCCTAGACTGTGACTCAGAGACCAAAATTAACCGAACCTTCTTAAACACTGGCTTATGGATTGTCAGAGTTGCATACCTCATTGCCACTCCTACTTTTACCCTTTTCTCCAGGACACCCCGTACTACTACGAACGTCCACTTCCATTGGACAAAACCATCGTATGGTTATATACGAACTCGAAGGTATTTATTCGAGGATGGTTTCTGGTTCTGGAGAAAACGAATAGGACTATTCAGTTGTCTTTTCCTTTTACCTTCTCTCAGGTTGCGAGTACTCCTTGGTATAGGAGATAGTACACCTATTACGCAAATTGGATAGTCTTCTTCCAAACCTTAGGCTGGTGCCGAACGGTAGGGAATGAAGAAAACCAATTAGCATAACGATGGTGTGCAGAAGGTATTAAGTTAAGACATATCAAGGGATTAGTAAGAGGGCAAAGTAAATTGCGGCTGATATTCACGACCAAACCAGGTATTTCATTACCACTCCCACTTCACCTTTGAATTTCTCCAGGACACTCCGTATCACTACGAAGATCCACAGTTTATTGGATAATCCAACGTATGGTTATATACGAACTCGAAAGGAACTTGTTCCAGTTCGGGGATGGATTCTGGTTCAGGAGAAATAGGAATAAGGTTTATTCGGTTGTCTTTTATCTTCACCTTCTCTCGCATTACGAGTGTTCCTAGGATTAGAACAGTACACCCATTAGGCTTATTGAATAGTCTTCTTCCAAACCATAAACTGGTGCCGAACGGTAGGGATGCAAGAAAACCATTTGGCCTAAAAGGGTGTACAGATGGTAATGATTAATGACATATGAAGGGATTTGGAGAGATGGCAAAGAAATATACGGTTACAGGTGTGAATCTGATAATGGAAGAGGCATTACTAGGAATACCAGGATACCCCATCGAAACATTTCAATGTTTCAGTTTCACTGTGTACTGTTAAAAGAAAACAGATTTCCCAATTAGCACTTGCTCCAGGGTATGTATTTACCAGGTATGATTCTCACATCTGTATGGTTTTACAGATGATGAGTGGGAGTAAGTTATTGGGAATTAGGTGATCGTCCTTATTATATCGGGATTCGTAGTAATCGGTGATATTTGAGGAAGTCACCTGGGTTGTTTGCCGGACGGCAAATATTTGGTTTTGAATATCCGCTGTTATGCACCAAATTCAAATTGATATATCTGTACGTCTATTTTCATAGAATGGGATATACCTTTTTGAAATTATGTCTATGACATTTACATAAATCAGTGGATGGTTAGGTAAGGAGCATTAAACAGCGGTGTAATTCTTCATAACCATAGTACAGTTTTAAACCTACGACACGCATGGATTGAGTTATTAGACTCAAGGGACATATACAGAGTATTGTATGTTGTCCAGCGTCTATGAGGACAGAGGGGTTGGTTCTCGTACTATATTCGGTTTACTTATGACTTCTCTAGTTTTTAGACAGGTGTTTCGTAGAAACGCAAGATCCGAATTTTGAGAAGTTATAGGTATTTGAATAAAGTAGAGAACTAGGTATTGCAAGTATCAGGATTCTTCAAGGTGATCGAAGATGTAGATACTTGTGTGTGGTATTCAATTGATAGTAATGATTAAGAGAACTTGCTTCCCTTTCAGGTTACTCATAATTGGATGCCCTCCTAAGATGAGTAACGCTGATCGGCCTCCTTCCATTTAATTGACATGCATTAGAGACAGCTGCATGATTTGAATCTGGTTCAATTAAATCAGTGCTTCTGTTTCTATATTGGATATAGAACAGTTTATATCTTAACGATGTTAAGGTATGGGGAGTTGTCCGGCTTATGCTTAAAACCAGACTCTGGATAACTCAAGGAGCGTTTCTGTAATGGCTGTTTGTGGGTTGACTCTGGCTATGACGAGGGTTGACTTTCTACCATCTGGAAGATCAATAGTGATATTGTTCTTGACTCGCCACAGTTTTAACAAAAATGGATTTTTTCAGAAAACAATAGTGGGAGTATGGTAGAACTGGAAGTGATTCCAGAACCACAAACGATTACTGAAGATTTAATAAGAACCTAAAGATTCAATCTGGCTTGACATTCCATTGGCCACTCCGCAGATATGGTGGGTAACCTCAGGCGCTCGAGAGGTACTTCGGTATGCTCAAGCACGGTGACAGGGAGGTTCTTCTTTACCCAGACTTTCCATTGCTGTTGTTCTAGACTGTGAGACCCGGCAGGAGGATGAGTATAGCGTCGTTCTAAAATAGATTTAGAAATGTACGTCTATATGACTCTGCCAAAGGGTTGTCGTAGTCAGTGGGAGCAGCGGAAGCATAATGGACAAGTGGCTTATGTCTATTTATAGACTAAAGCAGATATAGCGGAGATAGATCATCTATTTCTGATGTGACAGTCATAGGTTTGACTTCATCAGAATAGGGGATGGATCTGTTAAGAAGGTAGTAGGGTGTGATGTCCTGGTATATTGGATGACATACACAGAGTAGGAAAAGAAATTCCTATACTACAATCGGTTATACTTTGGTTATCACACAGGGCTTTCTCCACATGGGACTTGGATATAATATCAAGACATTCTGTTTACTGGATCTATGGTTTTAGATCTGGATTTGGGTAGTTTCCCAATCAGGGTACTTAGATAGCATTTTAAGAGTATTTAGAATAGACGACTCCTGGCACGGTAGTATACCTGCAGGTGATGGTGTCACCCTCTCTAAAGGTGTCTTACAGACTAAAGGGGAGAGGGATGTGCATGATTGGCAGATCACTTGCTTAGGCAATTGAGTTAATCATGAGATGTCAAGTACCACACCAGATGTTATCTTTGCACGAGATGCAGTAAGTTGATATTGATCCAATCCTGGAGAAACGATCGGAAGCAGCTTTAGAACATAAGTGGATGTTCTAGGGATATGATAACATCAGCCTCCTTCGAGAAACGGTTATCATTCAAGGCTTCCAAGGTGACCTGGATGACAGAGTGACTGTCAGAGTTATAGTTTTCCCTCTGACGAGGGGCAGTATTTTGGACAGATGGTCCAGGTGGATACTTGGGGAAGGCATGGCGCAGGATACTGATTAAGTTCAGTTGATGATACAGTCTAAGAAGTTTGGATTTGGAGTTCATTTATGAGCTAGGTCACATCAGACATCCAAACACATTCTAAGCCAGGTATTGCTCATTTCGGGAGATGGCTTTCTCCGCGAACTTGAGATATAGAGAGACATAGAAAGAAACATCATAGCGGATCCACTCGCTAAGGCTATTCCTCGAACGCAAAAGTTTCGCAAACGAGCTTTGTGAGACTGACTAGTAGAGGAGTTGGGTGTTCGGTATCACACGGGCTGTGAGTATGCGACATCGCAATAATTAGCCTTGAGTGCAAGTGGGAGATTGTTGGAGATAGTACCCTCAGAGTCAATTATTGGATCACAGGCACGTGATTGCAATGATTGAGGGAGGACCTATCCCAGTAGGACAGTCTTACTCAAGATGATAGTATGCTATCTGGTTTATCTTTATCATCGTGTACTGCTTTAGGTGACCTTACAGGTCGCTATTACAAGTTGATACAGCCCCTAGGATTCTTGCTTGACTGCCAGCAGTATGAGGGCGATCATATACGTGGGAGCTGGTAGTCTATAAGCACATCCTTAAAAGGTCCCTAGTCGTGGGAGTTTCGAGACAGGGTGTCGGTACTCCAGAGTAGACTAGTGTATACAGTCGAGACCCCGACGAGGGGCGGTGGCCGGTCTCACAAGCTACTGGTGTCAGTTGGTTCACCAAAGATGTATACTGGTGCTCATTGGGTTATGAGTACACCGGACAGGAATCGCCGGGAACATGCTAGTTGGTCTTATACCTGACGTCAGATAGCAGTTCCCTGGTGACATGTGTACAGGTTAGTTCATCGACCTGAGGATCGTCATTTGTCTCGTGTGAGTTCCCACTGTACTTTGATTACTACCCTACCACGCTCAAAGGAGACATACAAACAGGTTTTAGTTGGGTACAGTCCCGAGCCACATGGAGGCAGTGAGCGGATCTTCATGGGTTCGTCTCTCCCGGTATTGGGGGTGAGGTCGCGCTGTGTCTAGGAGAGCCATTACACAAAGCCCTCGGCCGAGGCAGGAGATTTACTGGTAGGTATTCCAGTAGTATCTCAGGGTGTTCTGGGCTACACTCCAACATGACTTGTACCGCTTTTGGGTGTCTGACTTTTACCAACCCCCTAGGCCCGCCATGCGATGCTCATAGACGAACGGACCGGACTATACGGATATTGTTACTGACAGGCTCAGTAGGGTGTCAGGATGAGTTCGCTCATCGATGTCCCTTTTGGTCAATACCTGGTAGCCCATTACGTATAGGCTAATACCTCTGAAGTGCTAGTGGTTAAATCCACAACCAAGGTGTTGACGAGTCTTTAGAGTCTCCCACAGACAGTTGCTCAAGTTTCGGGCGAAACGCTGTAGAGGCCGAATGGAGATATGGCAGGGTTCGATCAGATACGTGCGGTATTGCACGGATCAAGATCGGACGGATAATACTAGCGGGCTTTGGATTAAGCCGGATCCTAGTATTGTACAGTGTAGATTTTGTCTCATTGCATTTGTATTTCGGTCGGAATAAAAATGCGGGTATGTATATAAAGTAGCGGGGTTTTCCTGTAATTTATTACGGGATCAGTTTTTGGAGTAGCCAGTTTGTTTTCCGTTTCGGCCATATTTCATTTGTATCTTTCATTGGCCGAAAGATTGGTGGAGGAAGGCTTATTTGCACTTGTGCAAATAAGCATTTTGGAGGGTTGTCTTTGCATTTTGTAGTGTCATGATTGTTGCTCCACCATTGACTTCATAACCACATGATTGCTTGACTTTGTGATGAGATGATTGGTTGATGGAGTGTGGGTTTTAGTTGGTGATCATTTCCTTTTTCATGATAACCTTTTTTCTCTCTCTTGTTTTTGGCTCATTTTTTTTTGATACACACACTCCCTCTCTCATTCTCTTCTCTATTTTTTCATTTTTTTGGCCGGCCAAGCTCTTTGGAGGGCTGTCCAAAACTTTGGTTTGGGGATTTTGGTTCTTTTCATGTTAGAAAAATCCCCAAGTTCATATAGAAAAAGTTCACATCTCATTTCCTCCATAAAAGGAAACTTCCTCAATCCCCAAAGAGACATAGAGCACTACACTACATTCTATAGCAAATCATGGGCACGTCGACTCGCCAACTTCGTGCCCGAGTTGCCTTGGTCTAGAGGTGGGAGCCCGTAAAAGAAGCCGGCGACGTGATGCCCTTCCGGCGAGGAGGTGAAGACCGGAGATTCCGCGGGGAGATCGGGAGGATGACGAGAAGACCGGAAGACACGGATCGCTCGGTATATCTCTCTTCCCGTTCTTTAGTTTGCTAGTAGTTAGGTTAATGGCCCGATCCGGGTTGATAGTGCGCGGTGGTGCCGGTTTGCAAGTTTCGCAAAGTTTTTCGTTTCTGCGTTTCCGGCGTCGGATCGACGGCCGGGGAGCCGCCGTGTACTTACAGCATCGGGATCCAACTATCATATAGAAGGTATGCAATCTCATTGCAAATTTCAACACTTGAAACTCCCGATAAAGGTTTTTACCCCTAGCACTTATGACCTTAACTATGGTCAACAAATCATAAGTACTAGTCAAGTTCTACTCGTCATTTCGTGATTAATTAGACCCACCCACATGACCCTTAACTAAGGTCAACAATGTCACGCGATTGTCCTAACCAATCGCATCATATGCGGTGTAGGAAGACATCACTTAGCTACCGTACACTGTGCCTTGACTATGGTCAACAAACACAACACGAATACTAAGTACTCTACTTGATAAAATAACGGAGGGTTGCGGATGATTTTTATGAAAACCTTTAACGCTTTGAACTTGATCTCGTTGCGGAATCAAATGGTTTTTAAATGGAGTGTTTTTTAGGCTTTTCTAGTTTTGCTAAAGGGGTCACTCCCGGTGAAGGGATCGTCGGCCCTTTCCTTATCGAATAAGGTGCAGGATATATCATATATACCGCTGTCCAAAGCAAAAACTATAGAAGCAATCAAAATACAAACCGAGGGTTGTAGCATCTGCCAGTTATTGCTAAAGGGGTCACTCCCGGAGAAGGGATCTCGGCCATTTCCTTATCGAATAAGGTACAGGATGTTCTACAAGGAACACCGCGATGCAAAGCAAAAACTGTAGCTACCTGTTTTGAAAAATTCGATTCCACAACATCTTTTAGGTTTATTTTCTTTCATTAATCACATTAATGAAGTCCCATCATTTAAGTCCACCTAAACATCACAGATAAATATAACGTACACTTATGCCATCCGCATTCGCCTCGATGTCCCGTCTGCACCGTTAAGTTAGGTAACTAACGCCAGAGCGAGGAAGGGCTAGCGCGGTTGTAAAACAAAAGCAACGTCTATATAATATATCATATATACTATATACAATATCTATCTGAACATATCAAATGATCACATCAAAGATAACGCAGCAGAAAATATCATATGAAATATTGGATATATTAGGACGTCCGTGTTTTATTTTGAGCATGTATAATAAAACACGGATTCCACCGTCGTGATGAATAGCCAATCCCACACCCCTAGACCCCTACGAGAGCGGCAAGCAACCCTACCAATTCTAGAGTTAGGAGACCCGGACTCGACTCCTCGAGATGGTCTCCCACTGGACCCTAGAACCCGGTTACTTGTGCTCCCCTCCTTGGGTCTATCCTAATGCGGAAAAGTAAATAATATACAATGGTGACATCATCCTCAAACCGGAAGTGCCCCAATAAAAAAATATTACATACAAGTTTTTTACATGAATGAAAAAGAAAAACACTCATCTCACATAAAAAAAAACCCGGCTACTCAAACACGACGATCCAATATAACATATCCAGCAACACATAACATCACATGTCATCAACGTAAGTAAATATGCCCATCCCAATTGTCGTTGACATATAGCAACGAAACCGGAGATATCACATATTACACTTACGGTCGCAGAAAAGAAAGTGTAAAACTACAACAGTTGGAATCCGCAACCTCTTTAGATATCGCATGCCTAATCAAATGAATTCCTTAGACATCGCATGCCTAAAAATTATAAACCCCGCATTTTATTCTCAAAATAGAAAACTCTTTTCAATATTAAGTCGGGCAATTCAACAAGATTCCCGACATCCTGATCGAATGCTCGTCGCAAACTTTAGTAGACGGCCGCACCCCCGGATGCCATCGACGAAGTGCACTAAGGCGGAACACCGCTGCCGCGAGCACCCGAACGGATGCTATTGGCGACGGGGTTTCCTACAGTCACTTGGTCGGGGCTATGGGGCGTGGTTGTCTATTAAGTTTACCCGGCGAGTATCCGCGTAGGCAACGTGATTGCGACGGACTTTTGATCACATCAAAATCCTGTGGCAACCGATCAAGTGAGACTAAACTGCTAGATTTATAGCATTCAAATCAGTTATCTCATAACTATTTGTAGATTCCAAATATTGTATCACATTCCAGATAAATAGACAATGTTAAACTTTCCGATCGAACAATCAAACACCCAAGTTTTCCCGATAGCTCAACACTTGAAATAAGTTTAAAAACATTCACTTCATGCCTCAGTACTAACGGTCCAGCCGCAGAAGGGTCAAGCCAACGCCTCACATGTGGCACGCCGTACTTTCCCAAACCCTAAGGTTCAAAGGTCAGTTCAAGACGATCACATAATCGAGTTAAGGTTTGTTGTCTTCTAGAGGGTCCATCGCGTTACTTGCACTACATAGACGTTCTTAAACTACGGAAAATTCCAACACTTGGAATTTTTCCGTGTCGGGAAAAAGTGAGTTATTGATATCCGGTCGAACTTTTTAACACTTTCTAAAATTACCCGGAAAAACACAAAAACAAAGTTAAAATATTCGATCAAATCAACGAGTCCCCAATACACCCCAGATAACTCAACTCTTGAGTATAATTAAAAATTTCCAGAAGAATCAGGAATCACATACGGAGGTTACTGTGCAAAACTGAGTACCTATTCTTTACATACGGCCGCGGAACCGCCGCCAATAGCATGGTAAGGCCGCGGTTCCGCGGCGCTTTAGAGGTGTTAGGGACACGTGTTGTACAGTAACTCCTAAAAAACCCTGCTGATTGTTCTGAGTATTTTTAATTCACAAAAATCACAGTTTTGAAAAAATTTACAGAGAAGGGTGTAGTTTAGGGTTTCGGGGTTTGATCGGGTTTCTAACTTCGTCTACATTTTGCCTAAAGCTCTAGCTAGGCTCTGATACCACTATAGGGTTCCTAAGCGCACTCAACAGGTTCCACAAGGCATCAACCATACCAAAATCAAATTTTACATGTGCCGAGAAACCCTATGCAAGATCGTTAACTAGAGGTAAGGCGAAAGCAAGCAAGTTAACTACTTTAACTACAAGTGAAAGGGATTACAACCTTTGTAGATCCGGTCCTCCACTTCTAAAGCTCCGTGATGACGTCCCTCTGCTGCGATCATCGGGATCCTGGACTCTAGCGATAGTTTCTTCGGAGAAATGAGCGGGCTAGGTCGTTGACTTCGATGCGAAGATGATCTACGTCGAGGCGACTCAAACTCAAGCTCCATCTTCACTAGGTCATGAAACTTGTGAAGATAACACACTCTACTACATGGCAAGTGGTAGAGGATGAAGAAATAAGAAGTGGGTTCACTTTGGATTTGGATTTCTCACTTGATTTCTTCACTTGAAATTTTCTAGCAAGCTTTCTTCACTTCATGAAGAAGAAGAAGAAGAAAAGAAAATGAATTAATCAATGATAATAAATCAAGTGAAGTCTATCATATAGCAACCATGGGTGAGTTTTCTTTTTGTAGAGAATAAACCATAGTTTAGGTAATGGTTAGGTTAAAGAATAAAACAAAATGGCTTAGACTTTGTCAAAAATGCTATGAAGCTTCTTGAAGCTTTAAGCCAAAACAAGAAAAGCCACCATTTTGTTTTTGACAAAATAAATAAATAAATAAAGAAAATAAAACCCTTACCATTTACCTAAACTTGGTTTAAGTCATACACACACCCAAGTTTGCATGTATCATCAAACATGATACAAACTAGTGCACAAACATATATCATATATACAACTTGTGCACATCAAGTGAGAAAATCAATCTTAAGTGAACAAATACTAGTTAATGTAAAGTAATATATCAAATATATAATTATATATTAAATCATTAAATCGATACTAGATTTAATGATCCAGTCATATCGCATATAACCGACTAATATCAAGTGTATCAATGTATCGAATCAACACTTGATTCGGTAACCCGGCTATATCTCATATAACCGTCCAATGATACAAATCGCGAGAATAGAATACAGTATCACATATTGGTACTATTCTCGGTCCCGTACATATCTCATATGCGCTCCCATTTCGTTTCGCTTGAGCCAGGAAACCCCTGTGTAGGACTCTAAAGACTCGTCAATACGCCGGCAGGAGGTGATGATCATATCAAACACCCACAAGCCGCAAGCGGTCTGCTAAACGTAACGGCCACCCGGGTATTGAGCGATCAGAAGATCAACGAGCAAGCCTGCTCACACTCCTGTGAATCCAACTAGTAACACTTACCGCACAGTCCGGTTTGTTCGTCTGATATGTCGCATATCTCGCCTAGGGGTGGTAAAACGTCAGACCCCAGTAGCTTGATAAGTCATACCGATGTAAGGTCCATAACAAGCATGAAACTACGGATAATACTTACCAGTAAATCAGTGCAACCTTGGCTGGGGATTTCCAGTTATGGCCAGTCGAGCATAGCGCAACATCAACCCCCAATACCGGGAGAGACGGATCCCCTCCTATCGCTCATTGCCTCCATGTGAATCGGGACTGTACCCAAAAACCACCTGTTTGCACGACTCAGTAGAGCTGTGGTAGGGTGGAAAACAAAGCACAGTGGAAGACACACAAGACTCTATGACGATCTCGGGTCAACAGACTAAGCTGTACCAGTGTCACCAGAGAATTGCCATCTGACGTGAGGTATAATACCAACTGGGAGTTCTCGGCGAGTCCGTTCAGTGTACCCAGTCTCCACTGAGCACCCGCATACCATCTCTGATGTCAAACACCAATGGATATGGGATCATCCATCGCCCATCACATGGGTCGAGAAGATATACGCTAGTCTACTCTGGAATATCGATGCCCCGTCTCGATATTCCCACGACTAGGAACATTGAAGGATGTACTCTTGGACTACCCAGGCCCCACTAGTATGATCTACATCATAGTCCTGGAAGTCGAGTACACATCCTAAGGGCTTTATCAACTTGTAGCAGAGAGATAGAAAGTATACATGTTAAGATAAAGAGCAACCAGATAGCGTATTATCATGTCGAGCAAGAAAGTCCTACCTATATATGTCCCAGCATCTACTACAATATACAACTCATGTACAGTAATGGCCTCTAGGACTACATATAACTAACAGTTCGTAGTAATACAGGGTGTTCTGGAGAAAAGGGTAAAAGTAGGAGTGGCAATGAGGTATGCAACTCAGACAATCCAAAAGCCAGTGTTTAAGAAGGTTCGGTTAACTTGGTCACTGAGTCATAGTCTTAGGGTTGGGTCATGGTCGCTGCCAAAGAGAGAGAGAAAAGAAACATTCAGCGTGCACTCTAACCTAGATCAGAATGGTTATCAATTTATCTAATCAGGAAACCTCCCACTGTAACGTCAAATTCTCCTCCAAACCTGAAAGAAAAATTAGTCGGGATCACCCGAGGAGTAAACCAACTCATCAGTAGGAATCGGGATCCAACTATCATCGCATGATAACGTGACAGAATCCACTCACGTTATCACACTCCAGAAGGTATGCGCATATCTGGCAAGTTTCAGTTTCTTTAGAAACTCCCGGTGTGATTTTTGCCCCATGCTCTTATGACCTTGACTAAGGCCAACAAATCATAAGTCACATGTCAAGTTCTACCTGTCATTGTTCAGGTTAATTTGAACCCACCCGTACAAGCCCTTGACTTTGGCCAACAAGGCTATACTACTGTCGCAAACCAACGCATCTATCTATGCAGCAGAAAGTTAACAAGTAGCTACCATACACTATGCCTTGACTAAGGCCAACAAACATAGCATGAATACTATGTGCGACCCGTCTGAAATGACGGAAGGCTACGAATGGTTTTTGGCGAAAAACCTTTAACGTAATGAACTTGATATCGTTGAAGGAACTGGATAGCTTTTATAAAAATATAGTGGTGAAAACCTTTGCTAAAGAGGTCACTCCCGGTGAAGGGATCTCGGCTCTTTTCCCGTAGAATGAGGTGCAGGATATTCCAACTGAATACCACGATGCAAAGCAAAAGTAATCGACTATAGTGAAGTTATTGCCCTGACACAAACTTCTGTCGAAGGGGTCACTCCCGGTGAAGGGATCTCGGCCCTTGCCTTGTCGAGATAGGTGCTGGATATTCATAACCGAATACAACTGTGCAAAACAAAAGAGAACGTCCTTGCAATAACAGCTTTTTTTTTGAAAAATGTTCCAACAACATCAGAATAGGTTTGTTTAGCTTGTATTGATCCGAATCAATGCAGTCCCATCAATTGATCACACCAATAATGAACAAAAATAATGATGTACGTATATGCCATCCGCATTCGCCACTGGGTCCCGTCATCACCCGTTAGGTTACTTAACTAACGACAGAGCTGGGACTGGACTAGCGCGGATGCAAAATATATACAACATATACTAGTATATATATCAATATATAATATTCGCTCAAGGCATGATAAAATGCAACATTACAGAAATGTAATAAGCATCACAGAACAATAAAGATATCTGGGATCCCCGGGTTTCATAGAGCCGCTACTGAAACCCGACGTTCCCCTGGTCGTGTTGATAGCCAATGCAATGAAATCCTAAACCCCTACGGGTGCGGCAAGTTACCCGCCAAAACCTGAAGCGAGGCAGCCCCCTTCAGCACCGTGAATGGGCCACCCGGCACTTCACGGAATCCGGTAACTTGGGCACCCCTCCTTGGGTCAACCTATACCCCCTACGAGTGCGGCGAATAGCTCGCCAATTCTAGAGTAAAGCGTCCTCCGTCTAAAAGCCATGAGATGTGGGCCCGTTGCCCTCTAGAACCCGGCTACCCGTGCACCCCTCCGCGGGGTAATCCTAGAACAGAAAGTAAAATATACAACGGGTACATCGACCACAGCCCAGTCGTGCCCCAAAAGAATAATATACAAACAGGCAGTGACGGCAGTCCACATGTCGGACGCTCGCCCCGCAATATCAAATGTACATATACAACCAAACTGTACTACCATTACATCCAGGCTATCCCCACGACAAATCCGCAATATCACAGCACAACACAGAACATCAACGTGAATGTCACGTTTGCAAATCCATCTAAAAGGGCTATAGCAGTTAGACAGGATTTACCGATCAAATGACATTCACGGTCGCAGATATAATGTAAATACTGTGAACTAACATGTTTAAAATTTTCGATCGACTAAATTTCTCGAAGTGGGCCCCAAGCACAACTGTAGCACTCAAAATAAATCTGGGCCCAAACAGAACATTCCAAAAACCCCATTTCCCTGTCAGAGAGCGACTGTACAAATTTGGTGCAGAGAGGGGTTATAATGGCCGTGGAACCGCGGCCAATTCATGGGTTTGGCCGCAGTTCCGCGGCGGAACAGTAACATTGGGGCACCAAATTTTCACAGAACTCTTAAAATACCCTGCTTGAATTTCTGCAACACACTGAAAGATTTTTTGACAACTGCAAAAATTCGACAGAAACTAATGCAAATCGAAACACGGTTTTTGAATTTTGTTCGATCGAACTTTTAAACACGCTAGAGCAAGCTAGACTAGGTTAATGGCGTGGCTCTGATACCAGTGTAAGTGCACGGCAGCGTCCCGGCCGTCAATCCGACGCCGGAATGCGGAAACGAAACTTTTACAAAACTTGTAAACCGGCACTACCGCACACTAAAAACCCGGATCGGGCCATTAACCTACTCCTAGCAAATACGAGAATGGGTAGAAAGCTATACCGAGCGATCCGTGTCTTTCGGTCTTCGGCCTCCACTCCGATCTCCTTGCGGAATCTCCGATCTTCATCTCCTCGTCGGAACGGGCACCACATCGCCGGGTCCTTTTACGGGCTCCTACCTCTGGACCGAGACAACTCGGGCACGACGTTGGCGAGTCGACATGTCTAAGAATACGTTAGGCTAGTGTAGTAGGCTATGTCTCAAAGGGGTATGAAGTTGCCATGAGGAAGTGAAGGTGGAAAGGAACTTTGAAGTGGGACTCTCTTTTTAGCATGAAAGAAAATGAGGTGCCAAAATATTTCTCACACCAAATGAATCTCTCCCTCTACCCTCTAATGTGTGGCCGGCCTCTTTCTTGAATGGATGATGGAAAAAACACAAGGGAGGTGAGTGTAGGGAAATCAAAATGGTGACAATAAACCATGTGAAGATAATAAGGAAATAATATCACATCAATTTCTAATCCAAATCCAAATCAATTCTCATCTCATTAATGCTAGCCATGATGAAAGGAAAAAAAGAAAAGATGCTAGATTTATCATAATCCCTCATTTACAAATAAACCCTCCACAATTGCTAATTTGCATATTTGCAAATTAGCCCCTCGATCAGAAAATTCCGGCCATGAAGGAACAAAGGAAAACTGGCCGAAACGGAATGCAAACTGGCAACTTCAGAAAACTGACCTCATAATAAATTACAGGAAAACCCCGCGACTGTATATACATACCCGCATTTATATTCCCACTAAATACAAATGCAAAGAGACAAAATCTACGCTGTACAATACTAGGATCTGGCTTAAACCAAAGCCCGCTAGTATTATCCGTCCGATCATGATCCGTGCAATACCGCACGTATAAGATCGAACCCTGCCATATCTCCATACGGCCTCTATAGAGTTTCTCCCGAAACTTGAGAAACTGTCTGTGGGGGACTTTAAAGACTCGTCAATACTTTGGCTATGAATTTAACCACTAGCACGTCAGAGGTATTAGCCATACGTGACGGGCTACCAGCTATTGACCAAAAGGGACGTCTGTGAGCGAACTCATCTTAACACCCTACTGAGCCTGTCAGTGACAATATCCGTACAGTCCGGTCCGTTCGTCTATGAGCATCGCATGGCGGGCCTAGGGGGTTGGTAAAAGTCAGACCCCCAATAGCGGTACAAGTCGTGTCGGAGTGTAGCCCAGAACACCCTGAGATACTACTGGAATATCTACCTGTAAATCACCTACCTTGACTAAGGACTTCGTGTACTGGCTCTCCTAGACACAGCGCGACCTCACCCACAATACCGGGAGAGACGAATCCCTGCAGATCCGCTCACTGCCTCCATATGGCGCAGGATTGTACCCAACTAAAACCTGTTTGCACGACTCCTTTGAGCCGTGCTAGGGTAGTAATTGTAGGGTTCCTAGGCACACTAATGAAGTCTCACAAGGCATCAACCATGCCCGTTTCAAAATTTACGGTGCCGAGAAACCCTAGACTAGATCGTTAACTAGAATTTTAGGCGACAAAAGCAACTAGTTTACAACTAAACTAAAAGAACGGAAATACAACCTTTGTAGAT
The DNA here is from genome assembly GCA_030015575.1 of Agapanthus africanus. Taxonomy (NCBI): domain Eukaryota; kingdom Viridiplantae; phylum Streptophyta; class Magnoliopsida; order Asparagales; family Amaryllidaceae; genus Agapanthus; species Agapanthus africanus. Next base: position 277,300,482 of record JASDDO010000001.1, read on the forward strand.
CCGGTTCTCCACCTCCATAGCTCCATGATGATGTCTCCTTGCTGTCCAAATCGAATCCATGACTCTTGCATCGGCTTCATCGGAGAAAAAGCGGGCTAGGTCATCGACGACGATGCCGAAGATGATCTACGTCGAGGCATCACTAGATCAAGCTCCACCTTCACCAAGCCATGAAAACTTGTGAAGGAAACACACTCTACTACTTGGCAAGAGGTAGAGGATGAAGAAATAGGAAGTAGGTAGACTTTAGAATTGGATTTCTCACTCATTTGCTCAAGTTGCCATTGATGGAGCAAGCTTCTTCATGTTGAAGATGAAGAAGAAGAAGAAGAAAATGTTATGATAAGTTAATTCAAAATAGAAAATAAATTGAATACTTATCATAATCCAACCATGGTCAAATGTAGAGAATGAACTAGGATTAAGTGGAATGGTTAGGGTTAAGCATGAGACAAAATGGTCACTTTGGTCAAAGCTTCATGAAGCTTCAATATAAAACAAAATAAGCAACCATTTTCTCTTTATGCTTTTCATTTTCCAAAAAGAATAAATAAATGAATAAGAAAATGAAAACCCTAACCATTACACAACCATGGTTTAATCTTTACACAAACCCAAGTGAGCATGTATCATCAAACATGATACAATCTTGTGCACAAAAATATATCACATATACAATGTGCACAATTCAAGTGAGAAAATCCATTTAAAGTGAACCAATACTAGTTAATGCAAAGTAATATATCAAATATATAATTATGCATTAAATCATTAAATCAACACTTGATTTAACGATCCGGTCATATCGCATACAACCGACTAATATCCAATGTATCGGCTTATCGAATCAACCCTTGATTCGATAACTAGGTTATATCGCATACAACCAATCGATACATTCATCGCGAGAATGAAATACGGTATCACATACACGCATTATTCTCGGTCCCGCACATATCTCATATGCGCTCCTATTTCGTTTCGCTTGAGCCAGGAAACCTCTGTGTAGGACTCTAAAGACTCGTCAAGGTAGCAGATGATGATCATATCAAGCACCCACAAGCCGCAAGCGGTCTGCTAAACGTAACGGCCACCCGGGTATTGAGCGATCAGAAGATCGACGAGCAAGCCCGCTCACACTCCTGTGAATCCAACCAGTAACACTACCGTACAGTCCGGTCTGATCGTCTGATATGTCGCATATCTTGCCTAGGGGTGGTAAACGTCAGACCCCAATAGCTCGATAAGTCGTGTCGATATGAGGTCTATAACAATTCGAGAAACTACTGGTAACACTTACCAGTAAATCTCAGCAACCCTGGCCAGGGATTTCCTGTTATAGCCAATCGAACACTGCACAACATCAACCCCCTATACCGGGAGAGACGAATCCCCTCCTATCGCTCATTGCCTCCATGTGACTCGGGACTGTACCCAAAAACCACCGTTTTGCACGCCCTCTTGGACGTGGTAAGATGGAAATCAAAGCACAGTGGGAACCACACAAGACTCTATGACGATCTCGGGTCAACAGACTACTCTGTACCAGTGTCACCAGAGAACTGCCATCCGACGTAATGTATAATACCATCTGGGAGTTCTCGGCGAGTCCGTCCAGTGTACCCAGTCTCCACTGAGCACCCGTATATCATCTCCGATATCAAACAACAATGGATATGGGATCATCCATCGCCCATCTGTATGGGTCGAGAAGGTATACGCTAGTCTACTCTGGTATATCGATGTCCCGTCTCGATACACCTACGACTAGGGACTTTGAAGGATGTACTTATGGACTACCATGTCCCCACTAGTATGATCTGCATCATAGTCCAGGTAGTCAAGTACACATCCTAAGGGCTTTACCAACATGTAACAGAGAGACAATCAGTATATACGTTAAGGTAAAGAGCAACCAGATAGCATACTATCATGTCGAGCAAGAAAGTCCTCCCTATATATGTCCCAGCATCCACTACAATATACATCCTATGTACAGTAATGGCCTCTAGGGCATACATATAACTAACAGTAATCAAAGTACAGTAGGAACTCACACGAGACAAATGACGATCTCAGGTCGATAAACTAACCTGTACACATGTCACCAGGGAACTGCTATCTGACGTCTGGTATAATCCCAACTAGCATGTTCCCGGCGAGTCCTGTCCGGTGTACTCATAACACAATGAGCACCTGTATACATCTTAGGTGAACCAACTGACAACAGTAGCTTGTGAGACCGGCCACCGCCCCTCGTCGGGGTCTCGACTGTATACACTAGTCTTCTCCGGAGTATCGATGCCCTGTGTCGAAACTCCCACGACTAGCGACCTTTTAAGGATGTGCTTATAGACCCCAGCTCCCACGTATATGATCGCCCTCATACTGCTAGCAGTCAAGCAAGAATCCTAGGGGCTCTATCAACGTGCAATAGTGATCAGTAATGTCACCTAAAGCAGTACACGATGATAAAGATAAACCAGATAGCATAGTATCATCTTGAGTAAGACTGTCCTACCGGTATAGGTCCTCCCTCAATCATTGCAATCACGTGCCTGTGATCCAATAATTGACTCTTAGGGCACTATCTCCAACACTATGTAGGTGATGGAATGCTGTGTACTGACCGCAAGGAACAACTGGTTAACAGGGGTGACAACCTCCTGTCGCTGCGCTCGAATGGCCTCAACCAATGAACTCATCGTCTGGCGCAAGTCCTGCATCTCTGCCACAAGCCTAGTAATACTATCTGTCGAAGGCGGATCCATCTGCTCCTGTGCAACAAGCGCGCCAGCCTGGTCAGTCCTTGACCCACCCGAGTCAACGCTAACCTCGGCCCTCGCTGCATCACTATGAGTCCCTATAGTCATCGGCGGCAAAGGCTATAAATAGAAATAGGATTCGATATAAACACGGAAATCGAATCACAAGGATATGAATCATCAAGGAAGAAATCTCAAGCAATTTGTACTTAGGTCACTTTTGGCGGAGTACCGCATCGTGAGTATGCTGCAGACAAACACACACTACGTTACTCTGCTTAGGCTACCTACTCCATTATACTAAGGTCATCCTACACTCCGAAAGGTCAAACCTGGCTCTGATACCAACTTTGTCACGACCCGAAATTGGCACGTGACGGCCTTAATACTACATAACGTCTACAGGTGTAACGTAGTAAAAGAAAGCCGAAACCCAGCAATCTAAACCATCAAAAGTAGCAAGAAGTGATAATAGTAGTTTCAAAACCTTTGAAATCACAACCCAAATTCCTTAAAGTCCCACCTTTATTCCTTAAAATTTTGGCAGCACCTCCTTTGTAAAACAAGCCCCCAAAATGGGTACAACATAAATATAAAGTAAAGCATCCCAAACAGGAGCAAATCCACGCCCAACGGTGGAAAACAATCACCACAACAGATATAACGCCGTAGCGAAGAAAGAGACGATATAAAAAAAACTGCATAAAAACCTCCAAGTCATAAAATAATATACAATATCATCCTCTCATCAAGTCTCTAAGTCATACAATATAATAGTATGGAGTGTACAAAATACAAGGAATATACAACGAACAACATTGGATAACCGCAAAACCTACCTAAGCAAAACTGCACACTGTCAGGCGAAGCGGTATCCGTAGCAACGATGATACGATGGATGAAAATAGCCCTGCCTCTGACTATCCTGAGGAATACCTGCAAGACACTGTGGCACAACGAGGGTGAGTTGCCAACTCGTGAATAGTAAATAACATATGCAGGTAATCACGAGTATGCACGTACAACGCGAATCTAACATAAGCATTTAATAGCAATGAATGGTCATATGTAATACATCAGTCATGAAAGGTACGCTAGCAGGTACTACTAATACATGAAGCAATAATATGACAATCGGTATGTAGTAATCATGTAAGGTACTCTATCAGGTACAATAATACATGAAACAATAATAGTATGACAATCTGTATGCAGCATCATGTAAGGTACTATATCAGTACTACTAATACATGAAGAAATGATATGAATGAATGTATGTAAATGCAACAGTCATGGAAGATACTCTAACAGGTACACTAATGCATGAAGCAGTGCATAAACAGTAAATGTAAAGTATGGAATGAAACATGTCATTTCCACGGAATCCTGACATCGTTGGAGGATCAAAATCCATCAAGAGAATCCAAATTTCAATTTCCTCAAATGAGCCCCCAATTTGCCAATTATATCAAGTAAGTCTCACATATCCTTAACGTACAACATCAAGTAGATCTCACATATCCCGTATGTATAATATCAGCAATCTCATATATATCTTGTAATCAATATCAAATGAATTCTCAAATGTTCTAAATCCAATGTCAATGAGTCCCTTACATTCTAGGTATATTTGCATGAATAAATATGATGATGTATATAAATTGATATCAGAACACATATATTAGCGTCCCATTCCACTAATATTGGTGTAAAGGCATATATAACAGCGTCCCATTCCCCTGTTATATATACAAAGGAGAAAAAAGAAATATCATGAAACCAATGTGTCAAGCATCGACACAGAAATGCTGATCAATCAGGTGCTATCACCATGACTGGCCTCCTGATAGGTACGTATCATACGCTATCCCGAAAGCTCGAGTTCCTAGCTCTGACCCTCGCCTTTCAATGAATCCATACGCATATGACTCCCGTCGGTATCCACATGATAACCGCCGAGTCATTGGTAATGTCACCGGTAGGTACTTGCCCACCTTCCAGGCTTAATCGGCATGGACCATCGATCATCTTGCCGAGGGGAACCGTACCGGGCCCCACCATGTACCCTCATACGGCACCACTCTTCGTATGGAGTATATAATCAGAACCGATAAATCTCATGGTGGATGCTGAAATATCATATCAAGGGAAACCGGGTTTTTCAAATAATGCATAATTTCCGGAACTCCCACGGTCCCCAAATCCAGAAAACATCATCAAAAATCCATATCTCAATGCGAAAATCCATGAATATAATATACGCATCATAAATCTGAAATGCGAGCATATAAAGGAAAAGCCCCAATTAACTATAGCATGTTAATATAATATCATACGGTTCCTAATCTCTCCAATTCTAAAATAACATCAAGTAAAGGTAAACATGTTGCTATAACCAGATATATGTGCAACATAATGGTATAGCAAGATATATGTATCTACCTATAAGTAATGATGTAGTATACCCTCTGGGTATAAGTGAAGTATGTGTGCAAAGTATACATGTAGCTATGACATAAAGTGTTTATGTATCTATCACTAATGGTACGATACTCTATAGGTATACAGGTATCTAACATGCAAGTACGTGAAGGCATATGTGTAAGCATGTGGATATACAGGTATGCTAAATGTCATATGCGATACGAAATATGAATCACTGTCTCAATGTTCCTAACCAAACAATAGCATTTCTATATGTGGCTTGTGCGTGACATGGCAATTATTGACGGTGTGTGTAGCATACAATCAGTGCTCGTGCAACATGAATCGTCAATAATATGTGCGGTGTCCTAAGGATACTAGTCCAAGCATAACAATTTACTAAGCAGCAGGGTAAATGCGCAATTCTAAATATAACATAGAATATGCGACAGAAATAACATTTCTAGCGCAGACGCATAACGCCATGCGGGCGATTCCCCTGTAGATGTTAAATCTACTCACCAACGCTCCTGGCTAAATGAAGCCAACCACTCGATTTCCCCTTGTAGCAGTGTTCGAAGTCCCCGCCTGCGAACCTACCACAATAAAACCATAAAGCAAGTATATATTAATAATAGACCCAAAACACGCACACACTATATTTAACCGACACAACAACACAAAACATACCCTCAAGTGTTCGTATTGTGGCTAACGCGCGTGGCGACACAACGAAAACAACCTAAGAGTAAAACCACACAAAGTGCACGATCCGTGTCGTATAACATATCGTGCGGACACAAAACACTATATTATAGGAAAACGATCCCAGATTTTTCATACAGAGAAAACTAAACAAACAAACAGAACCAAACACACCCAAACCACGGTATAGACCTATCCTCAAAAACCCAAACCCTAACTCCCCAGAAAACCCGACAACTCCGGAATTTGACTTCTCGTCACCGGTTCTTGCGGTGGGGTGGGTCTCGTGTCTCAGGTGGTGCTCCAGGGTCACTAGTACATCACTACAATTTTGTTTGATTTTTTTGTATGAAATCCAAGTCATAGCAGGTCACAGATATCACAAATCGACACTAAAAATACGATATTGCACACCAATCCTAACTTTACACTATCTAAACTGAAATAAAAAGGTTACACATCACTACCACAACAAAAAGAACAAATAGAGATCATACATATCCTCAAGAACACAAAGATCCAAGCTTTCCTAGCTCCAAGATGCTAAAATCAAGACTTTGGGTATTTTTGTGATTTATTTTGGAATCTTGGGGATTTATGAGCTTGGAATGATGCAAGAAATGAAAGGAAATGATTAAGAGTAGAAGGGGGAGGATAGAGCTCGGCCAAGAGAGAAGGAAAGGGTTTTGTGTAGGGTTTTCTAGCTTAAAACAACAATAAATGCACACTTAATGCATTCACACACACATGCATGCATCTCCTAAATTTCTTTTCTTTTCTTTTAAATTAAATCCTTAACCCAAACAAATATCTAGATATTTAGTGAAGGGTTTTGTGTTTACTCAAACTTAATTGTTGAAAAGATCACTTAAGAGAAATTTCCCAAAATGTGAATACCGCATTAAAAAAATATTTAAATTGGGAAAAATTCAAATTGAACCAAAACGTCCCATATACCCCCAAAGCTTGTGCACTACCTTTATTTTAGCTAAACTAGGTGCTGGCAAGTCTATATGGTCGTTTGATCACAGTCGGTTTAAAACGGAAAATACCGACAATTTTACCCAAAAACGGAAAAATTCACATAACGATTTCTAAAACGTTACAAAAGGTAATCGCAAGTATGCACGTACTGCGATACTCTAACATGTGCAATCTGATAACATCAATATAGTAATCTGTGTATGCAATAATCATGCGCGGTACTCTATTAATGTACTACAACTACATGATGCAATGATATCAATGAATGCTGAGAATGGGATAGAATATCATCTACACGAATCATCATCGTGGAAAAAAATCCCGGTGTCTACCAAAAACACCCAAAAATCCCGATAACTCAGGCGCCATCACTCTATCCGGCCCTTATATCCTGTAAATCTCATGGAACAGAAGTGCCCAACATCGGCACTCAAAAATATCATGAAATACTCGTGTCCAGCATCGACACGCAAACCCTCATCACTCAGGTACCGCATACCAGATCGGCCCTCAATATGTATCTCATGTCATACCCCCAGATGGTATCCTCCGGATATCCGTCGGGCTCCATACTATCACCGGTAGGTAGTAGTCCCTCCGCTAGGCTCACCGTCTATCTATATGAGTTTTCTTGCCCCGGGGTACCATACTGAGTCCACCATGTACCCGTAGACGTTGCCTACCACTCCTCGAATCGGGCATACTCACATAAGCTCTCAGAACCGAGAAAACACATGGTGGACGCACTAAATATCATATCAAGAGAAACCGGATTTTCAAAATAGTGCATGCTTTCTTAAAATAATACCACGGTTCTCAAATCCAGAAATCGCATGAAATATAACTAAATGCGTAAATCCATACAATGTGACGTATGCAACATAAAGCTGTAACATGTGTATATCAAGGAAAAACCGCTCCTTTAAATAAATACAGTTTTAATAGTACGTCAGGCGGTTCCCAAATCTCCAAATCAAATCTACGTCATCTAAGGATGCAGCTATAACAAGTATGGTGTACGCAGGGATGCATGCATAAGCAAGTGTGGAAATGTAAGTATGTAGATGCGCAAAATGTATGCATACAAAGGAACAATCATGTCTAATCATCAATGATGAAGTAATCAAAACGATGTATGGTTCATAGCAATTCTATAGTGCGAGTTTCATGGCAATTACTAACGGTGGGTGTATGGCATACAATTAGTGCTCGTGCAGCATGAACCGTTAGTAATAGTGCGGTGTCTCGTAACAACTATGTCCATATGCAACTAGAGAGGGGTATGCAACAATGATACATATGCACAACCTATATATATATATATATATATATATATATATCATATGTGGCTTCAACATCCTAGCAAGCCCTGACGCATAGCGCCATACGGGCGATTTCCCCGTAGATGTTAAATCTACTCACCGTGATCTCGTGCTAAGTGTAGCCGACTAGCCACTTCCCCTTCTTTGCGGTGTCCGAAGTAGTCGCCTGCAAAACAAGAATTTACACAAGCAACATTCATAAGGCTAAAATCTTGCAAAAACGCGATAACAAGATCACACGAGAAACTAGCATCGCAAGCTAAACGCGTGTGCATCCAAAACACCAAAATGTGTGTGCATCGCCTGAGACCAACCCGACACGCTGTGACACGCAGCAAACGGTAAACCTACTCATATAATGTACGTGTCGCGCAAGTTTTTAATAGCATTAAAATAAGGAATTAGGCTCCATATTTTTATACGAGCAGAATTAAGAAAAGTTATATATACCAAACACCTTGAATATATAGCAGACTCCCCAAGACCCAACACAGACACCCAACTCCCCCCTCTGGCCGCAATTTGCGGCCAGAATGAATTTTTCTGCGGCCTGGGATGGGAGTTAGGGTCTTGTGCTCCGTGTGTGTGGTCTGGGTCTAGTGAACATGCTCTAGTAAAGTCAACTTTTCCTGAAGTAACCGGATCAAAAGCAGATCACAAAATGAGCCCAAATCTTAACTAAAACGCTAAATTAACACTATATTACAACAATATGGTATTTTAGTGAAATCAGGTGCAACGACTTTGTTTAGACAGCACTAATAATTCCTAATTAAGTTAATTAAGCCATAAAAACCAAAACTTGGCTTAAACCCCACTTAAACCACAAAACTAGCACTAAAATCAGCTTAAACACTAAATTATGCTAAATAAATACAAGTTTAGTAAAAATGGAAGTTGTGGTTAACTTTATACCTCAAGTTGGTTTAGGTGGTAGCTCAAACTGGTTCTAACGTTTTGAAAATTGTTTAGGTGAAATTTCGGATAATCGGTAAAATAACGGGTGTTTTCCGTAAAAATCAAGATATAAATATCTTTTAATATAAAATTGAATATACCTATTCTAGCTATGAAATTGCTAGTATTTGGTATTTAATGGGTCACTTGTAAATTTTTAGTTTACTGAAAAATTTCCCGAAATTAATTATTTTAATATTATTTTAAGCTTTCAACAATACATTTAATTAGGGATAATTACAAATTGAACTGGGTTAATACAAGTTGTGTGCATCATGACATATTAAACGAAAATTTATCATGTTGTTTTTGAAATGAAAAGAAATTTTCAAGATGGTTCTTGAAATTTAAAGAAAAAAAAGGCTTAAAGAGTGAAATTAATGTAAATGGAAATTTGGGGTATAGTAATTATCATTTTCTCTCACCCCATACACACACACCCACACTAACACACCCCACTAGCCAACTTGGCCGAACCCATGCTGCCCCCCTATTTCATGCCTCAAACTTCTAGTGTAAAAAGAAAAGAAAAGAATGAGGTATGGGTGTTATTATATAAAGTATGGGGTTTTCTTTGACTTGGACTTTTCTCCCCACACCCACACACTTCACTCTCACCCTTTCCCAAATTCTGGCTAAGCCCTCTTCAACAATAGCCCCCCCCCCCAATTTTCTCCTCTCATTTCTCATCAAAAACATCATCATTTTGCCTCAAAAATCAAGCTAAAATCTAAAAAATTCTTCAATCCAACTCTTATCCATTATTTCTTTGCCCAAGCTAGCATGAATCAAGGTGCAAGAAGAAAGTTTGGGATGCTAGATTCATGTTGGATCTTTTGAAATTGTGAGGTATAATCTAAATACTATAGTTAAATTGTTGTATTAATACTTTAACTCAAAATATAATTAGTTAGTAATATGGTTTAGATTGCAAGTTTAAGATTTCAAGAGAGGGTTTTAGAATTCAAGTGAGTGTTGTATCACTTGTTTTTGGTTGTAATGGGTAGCTTAACATCTTATGTTTTGGAGAATGTAAGCTAGTAATTAATTTACTAATTGTTGCTTCAAAATTTGTCCAATTTCATAATTTTTACAAACTAGGTTTTTGTAATTAATATAATTAGAAGAGAGAGAAATTTAGAAATGGTTTGTGTGACTTAATTAGTGAGCATTATGGCCACTAAAATTTGTTTAAAATATTTATATTGGTTAAAACATCATGTTTTGAACAAAAAGGGTATTTGTGCTAACTAGGTTTTGGTTTAATGAAATTTAGAAAGAATAAAAATCTAGTAAATGTTTATGTGGCCTAATTAAGATAATTAGTGAATATTGTGACCACTAGTTTTGCCAAAATATCAAGATTTGTTTTAAAACGGTTAATGACCGCTTACAAGGCTTTTTGGAAATAAATCGATTTGGTTAATTTTAAGTTTTGATGAATTGCGCCCTATTTCTTATAGTTTTTAGTGAGTTGTCAAACCACGATTGGTGCGTTTGAGTTTTTCTTGATCAATCGGCGTTTGTACGCCGATATCAAGGGTTATATGGTTCTTTTTCTTGAGCGGACCATAGGTTTTGACCTATGTGAGGTTCGTGTGTTGTTTTGGTCATGAGTCGGATTTTAATGCGACACGATATATTATGATATGTAGGTACCCTCAGTGGACTTCGAGATGACAAGCAAGTGCATGGCGACATCGGCATCGACGAGCGAAGATCAGGTGAGTAGATTATATCTACGGGGGAAGTCGGGTGGATGGCGTATTGCACCTCCGCAGTTCATACTGTAGTTGATGATACGTTATATATTTACATATGTGTTATGAATTTGGATGATAGTGTCGTGGTTGATTTCTTAGTCGCGAACCATAGAATAGGTTTGCACACACGCGCCCCCCTTGCATGCATTATTATTATTACCTGTGCATATATGGGGATACGTGTATATATACACACACATAGGTATGGGACTATATATATATACATATACATATACATGGATAATGAGGATAGTGGATGATAGTTGTAGATGAGTCGATGAGATTGGGCTTGATGCTACGAGATGGGTGATGGGATTTGGATCGTATTATGTAAAACGACATGTTATAATAGCGGATCGGTAGGCGATGTGTTTTCATACACACGCATTTATATATATGGATTGTATCAGATTGTACTAGACTGTAGGGCAGTACCCCTAATTCACGATATGATGATAAGATACCAGATAAATGATGAGATTGATGTGATAGTTAACCTATACCTAGATTTAGGATGCCGCACGACGGATTTACCGTACGAGCTAACGATTGATGATGGATCCGCACCCTTGACTCGAGGATGTCATATGATATATTATATCGTACGTGGTACTATAGAGGCGGGATCACCGACTATTATATATAAGTATATATATATATCGACTCAGATTTAGGTGGTTTCCATACCCCTTTAGATTGGTTGTTAGTTAGACCTGTAGTTTACCCAGTAGATGTTAGACTGGACCCGAGTCATAGCTATTTCCAAAACTAACGAATCGTGAGAATTTTAAAGACATACCAAGGGATACTACGGATATTTCAAAAGATGTACCTATTCTAAAAAACACCATAGCCCTTATTTTCAAAATACCACGATTCGTACTATTTCAAACGGCAAAACAGTATATCACATGTATAGTAAGGTAGATTCCTTATTGTTACGTTATTATTCATGTTCCGCATATTATTGCTGTATTTACTTTGCAGTTTCCTTTATTATGTTGTTATCGTCTCATTGCATGTTATTGTGTACTTAGTGATTATGAAACCGTTCTGTTAGGACACCAGCACCATTACCGATGATGTGTATGCTCCACGTACACTCACTTGCCGGCTCACACTCATCTTCATCGGAAATTTCTATGTCACGTACACTTTAGACAATACCATTTCATTGACATAGCTTGCTAGCTGATAGTCGCAACATGTTATAGCTTCCTTATGCTAGTTTAACTATTGCATTCATTACATGATATCAGTTGCATTCATATACTCATTGGTCATGCAACATTATGGAGATTTATGCCGATATTCACTATTCACTTACTCTTGATTCTTGGATTTCGGATTTCCATGAGATTTCTGGATTGGGAGGGGGGAACCACAAGAATATATATAAACATCTCTCTCTCTCCTTCTTTTTAAAATGCAAGTTGCGGTTTTCTCGTGATGTATGAGTCGTCCACCATGAGTTTCATGATTGCTGTTGGATTTCGAGACCCGATTCGAGGAGCCGGCTGAACCGTCTCGGGTACTTAGGGGACCCGGTAAGGTACCCCGAGGGAGTTGTAGACGATGAGCCCGGTAGGGGAAGACTGTCTACCGGTGATTGTTTGGCGCGGTGGATATCCGGAGGATACCGACCGCGGTCGTGTGATTAGATGATATGGGCTGATCCGGATGGACGGAGCCCAAGATATTGAGATTTGAGATACTGAGATTTATGTTTTGTGTCGATGCTTGAAACTGATTCTCTGTTGATTTCATTGATGTTACTCGATTGATATACATATAGAAATCTCATAAATAAAGAAAACAGTTGTCTTATTCATGATGTATTCGGTTTCCATTAGTAATGCATTCATACATCATATATCTGATATGTGGCTATCTGAGGCACGGACACGAGCACGTGTATTGCACTTACATGTAGATTGATCTGGATTTTATTGAGGATATTACTTGATATGACCTAGGAAAGCGTCATACATGCGATTTCTGGTCTGTGATGTTTTCTACTCACGAGTTGGCAACTCACCCCCGTTGTGCCACAGTTCCTTGCAGGTTTTTCCGTATAGGTTTCATTGTGGCTTTGCTGTCACCCTGCTCCTTCCGGGTGATTGCTTTGGCAGGTGGGTTCACTTGCATCGTGACCACCATTGTATATTTATTTATTTCTGTTGTATCTAGAAACTCTATCAACCAGATTTGTATATTTGATAGAGATAGAAGACCAGACTTGTATTTATTTCGACCTTAGCGTCATGCATTGTATTATTATGGTTTTCATGTTGATTTGAGTTTCTTTTGAGTTTTGATCCTCGCCCTTCGGCGTTGTATATTATCTTGCTTGCGTGGTTGTGACCATTGATTAATGAAGAGCTAGCTCCCGCTTGGGGATGCCTTTTATTATTTCATATACTATTCGTGTTGTATCCCGTTTGGGGCCAGTATTTACAAAGGTAACTCTGCCGAAATTTTCAGAAATGACTTGATGTTTTTAAAGCGCATAATTCGGCTTATGCTATTAAAACTACTTGCTTTAAATTGGTTTTTCCTTCACTCTACTGCTTCTTTTTGTTAGTTATATGTATGCCCTAGAGGCCATTACTATACATAGGATGTATATTGTAGTGGATGCTTGGACATATATAAGGAAGACTTTCTTGCTCGACATGATAGTATGCTATCTGGTTGCTCTTTACCATAACGTGTATACTGATTGTCTCTCTGTAGCATGTTGGTAAAGCCCTTAGGATGTGTACTTGACTACCTGGACTATGATGCAGATCATACTAGTGGGGACATGGTAGTCCATAAGTACATCCTTCAAGGTCCCTAGTCGTGGGTGTATCGAGACGGGGCATCGATATACCAGTGTAGACTAGCGTATACCTTCTCGACCCATACAGATGGGCGATGGATGATCCCATATCCATTGGTGTTTGACATCAGAGATGATATACGGGTGCTCAGTGAAGACTGGGTACACTGGACGGACTCGCCGAGACCTCCCAGATAGTATTATACCTTACGCCAGATGGCAGTTCTCTGGTGACACTAGTACAGGTTAGTCTGTAGACCCGAGATCGTCATAAAGTCTTGTGTGATTCCCACTGTGCTTTGATTTCCACCTTACCACGTCCAAGAGGGCGTGCAAAACGGTGGCTTTTGGGTACAGTCCCGAATCACATGGAGGCAATGAGCGATAGGAGGGGATTCGTCTCTCCCGGTATAGGGAGTTGATGTTGCACTGTGTTCGATTGGCTATAACCGGAAATCCCTGGCCAGGGTTGCTGAGATTTACTGGTAAGTGTTACCTGTAGTTTCTCAAATTGTTATAGACCTCATATCGACACGACTTATCGAGCTATTGGGGTCTGACGTTTACCACCCCTAGGCGAGATATGCGACATATCAGACGACGAGACCGGACTGTACGGTAAGTGTTACTGGTTGGATTCACAGGAGTATGAGCGGGCTTGCTCGTCGATCTTCTGATCGCTCAATACCCGGGTGGCCGTTACATTTAGCAGACCGCTTGCGGCGTGTGGGTGTTTGATATGATCATCACCTGCTGCCGGCGTATTGACGAGTCTTTAGAGTCCTACACAGAGGTTTTCTGGCTCAAGCGAAACGAAATAGGAGCGCATATGAGATATGTGCGGGACCGAGAATAATGCGTGTATGTGATACCGTATTATATTCTCGTGATGAATGTATCGATTGGTTGTATGCGATATAACCTAGTTATCGAATCAAGGATTGATTCGATAAGACGATACATTGGATATTAGTCGGTTATATGCGATATGACCGGATCGTTAAATCAAGTGTTGATTTAATGATTTAATGTATAATATATATTTGATATATTACTTTGCATTAACTAATATTTGTTCACTTTAAATGGATTTTCTCACTTGCTTTGTGCAAGTTGTATATGTGATATACTTTTGTGCACATGATTGTATCATGTTTGATGATACATTCTTATTTGGTTAAGTGTAAAGAATTAAACCATGGTTAAGTTGATGATTAGGGTTTTGTTTATTCCTTTATTTATTTGTTTATTCATTTTGGAAAAGATAAGAAAAGAATGGTGGCTTTATTTGTAGTTTTGTTGAAGCTTCATGAAGCTTTGACCTAGTCCGCCATTCTTGTCTCTTGCTTAACCCTAACCATCATAACTAACCATGGTCTATTCTCTACACTTAACTAAGGTTAGAATATGATAAAAATCAATTCTTTTTCAATTATTCTTTAACACTTTTGATATTCTTTCTTCTTCTACTTCTTCTTCACATGAAGAAAAGCTTGCTATCAACAATGGCAACTAGTGAAAAAGAGTTAGAAATCCAATTCTAAAGTGAACCCACTGCCTATTTCTTCATCCTCTACCACTTGCCAAGTAGTATAGGGTGTTTTCTTCACAAGTTTCATGACTTGGTGAAGTGGGAGCTTGATCTTGTGATGCCTCGACGTAGATCATCTTCGGCATCGTAGTCGATGACCTAGCCCGCCCATTTCTCCGATGAAGCCGACGCTAGAGCCCGGGATTCTATTTGGACAGCGAGGAGACTTCATCATGGAGCTATGGAGGTGGAGGACTGTTAGTTATATGTATGCCCTAGAGGCCATTACTGTACATAGGATGTATATTGTAGTGGATGCTGGGACGTATATAGGGAGGACTTTCTTGCTCGACATGATAGTATGCTATCTGGTTGAACTTTACCTTAACGTGTATACTGATCGTCTCTCTGTTACATGTTGGTAAAGCCCTTAGGATCTGTACTTGACTACCTGGACTATGATGCGGATCATACTAGTGGGGACATGGTAGTCCATAAGTACATCCTTCAAAGTCCCTAGTCGTGGGTGTATCGAGACGGGGCATCGATATACCGGTGTAGACTAGCGCATACCTTCTCGACCCATACAGATGGGCGATGGATGATCCCATATCCATTGGTGTTTGACATCAGAGAAGATATACGGGTGCTCAGTAGAGACTGGGTACACTGGACGGACTCGCCGAGAACTCCCAGATGGTATTATACCTCACGTCAGATGGCAGTTCTCTGGTGACACTGGTACAGAGTAGTCTGTTGACCCGAGATCGTCATAGAGTCTTGTGTGGTTCCCACTGTGCTTTGATTTCCATCTTACCACGTCCAAGAGGGCGTGCAAAACGGTGGTTTTTGGGTACAGTCCCGAGTCACATGGAGGCAATGAGCGATAGGAGGGGATTCGTCTCTCCCGGTATAGGGAGTTGATGTTGCGCTGTGTTCGATTGGCTATAACAGGAAATCCCTGGCCAGGGTTGCTGAGATTTACTGGTAAGTGTTACCAGTAGTTTCTCGAACAGTTATAAACCTCATATCGACACGACTTATCGAGCTATTGGGGTCTGACGTTAACCACCCCTAGGCGAGATATGCGACATATCAGACGATCAGACCGGACTGTACGGTAGTGTTGTTGGATATATATGCCCTAGAGGCCTACATTGTATAGGATGCTTGGGATATGTATCTACGTGACAGTCTTGCTTGATATGATAGTACGCTATTTGGTTTGACTTTGTCTTAACGTATAATATATTTTACTTGGTATTTATATATATATGTTGATAAAGCCCATAGGGTGTTTGTCTGACTACCGGCGTTGTGATGGCAGTCATACTAGTGGGAGCTGGATAGTCAATAGACACACCCTTAGATGTCCCTGGTCGCAGGAGTATCGAGATTGGGCATCGATACTCCGGAGTAGACTAGTGTATACATATCTAGACCCTGACGAGGGGCAATGGATTGGTCCCGCAACCATTGGTGGTGTTCACCTAAGATTGTATACAGATGCTCACTGGGTGTGAGTACACCGGACAGGACTCGCCGAGAACTGACTGGATGGTATTATACCTAACGTCAGATAGCAGTTCTCAGGTGACATGTGTGCAGATAGTCCGTTGACTTAAGGTCATCATTTGTCTCGTGTGAGTTCCCACTGTGCTTTGATTGTTACCCTACCACGGCTCAAAGGAGTCGTGCAAACAGGTTTCAGTTGGGCACAGTCCCGAGCCACATGGAGGCAGTGAGTGTTGGAGATAGTGCCCTCATAGTCAATTATTGGATCGCAGGTACGTGATTGCAATGATTGCGGAGGACCTATCCCGGTAGGACAGTCTTACTCGAAATGATAGTATGCTATCTGGTTTGCCTTTATCAGTCGTGTTCATGTTCAGGTGACTGATTCCATGTTACACTTTGATAGAGCCCTTAGGATCTTGCTTTACTACCAACTGTATGAGGGCGATCATATACGTGAGAGTTGGGTAGTTTATATGCATATCCTTAATTGTGGTCCCTAGTCGTGGGAGTTTCGAGACAGGGCATCGATACTCCGGAGTAGACTAGTGTGTACAGTCGAGACCCCGACAAGGGGCGGTGGCCGGTCTCACAAGCCACTGGTGACAGTTGGATCACCTAAGATGTATACAGGTGCTCATTGGGTTATGAGTACACCGGACAGGACTCGCCGGGAATCTGCTAGTTAGTATTATATCTACCGTCAGATAGCAGTTCCCTGGTGACATGTGTACAGGTTAGTTCATCGACCTGAAGTCGTCATTTGTCTCGTGTGAGTTCCCACTGTGCTTTGATTTCTACCCTACCACGGCTCAAAGGAGTCGTGCAAACAGGTAGCTTTTGGGTACAGTCCCGAGCCATATGGAGGCACGTGAGCGGATCGGCAGGGGATTCGTCTCTCCCGGTATTGGGGGCGAGATCGTGCTGTGTCTAGGAGAGCCATTACATAAAGTCCATGGCCATGGCAAGAGATTTACTGGTAGGTACTCCAGTAGTATCTCAGGGTGTAATTGGGCTTCACTCCGACACGACTTATACTGCTTCTGGGGGTCTGACGTTACTAGCCCCCTAGGCGGATATGCGATACTCATTGACGAACGGACCGGACTGTATATACATTGTCACTGTTAGGCTCAGTAGGGTTATCGGAGGAGTTCGCTCATCGGTCTCCCTTGAGTTCGCTCCTCGGCCACCCTTGAGGTCAGTCCGTGGGCAGCCGTTACGCATTGCTAGTGCCGCTGACGGTTTGTGGTTAAACCCACTGCCAGGGTGCTGACGAGTCATTAGAGTCCCCCACAGGCAGTTTTCCAAGTTCGGGCGAAACGTTGTAGAGGCCGTATGGTTTTATGGCAGGGTTCGGAAAATGCACGTGCGTTTACGCACGTGTTATTTTTCGGGCAGATAATACTGGTCGGCTTTGGTTTAAGCCGGATCCGAGTATTATATTGAGTAGGTATAATATCTTTGTCTCAGTTGCATTTGTATTCGGTCGTAATATAAATGCGGGTATATTTATACAGTTTCGGGGTTGTCCTGAAATTCGTTTCAGGATCACTTTTGGAAGTTGCCAGTTTCCAGTTTTCTATCAGCCGTCTTTTAACATTCGGTTAAAGACGGATTTATCTTTTCTTCTGATATGAGTGAGTCATCATTCTAGAAGCTTCTAGAAGTGATGATGAGGCTAATAGGTGTTATGTTTTCATTGGTTGCAATTAAAGCATGATGAGGTGTATATGTGAGTCATGCTTTAGGTTTAATGATTCTTGTTTTGGTTAAGATATTTCTTCTTGATCTTTTAAGTGAGAAGCTTTCCTATGTTCACCCCCCCTCTCCTACGGTCACCTCCCTCATTCTATAAAGAGGCCGGCCCCTCTCTCTCTCTCTCATGGTTGTTGATTTCATCGGTTAGAAAAGATATGATAGTTTTGGGGTGTATGGAATTCACTGTTCATTTCATTCCATCACCCGATTTCCACGGCAACTTCATTAACCGATCGTCCACGGACTTGGACGAAGTGAGACAAAGTCATCTACTCATTCTCTACATCATTCTTGATCGTCTCTTTTAGCAAACTTGACGATCGAGTTGCCTCGAGTCAGAGGCGGGAGCCCGTTTAAAGAACCGATCATGTGGTGTCACCTCGACGAAGGAATCGGAGATCGACGAGATCGGAGCAGCCGCAACGGAGCGTGGGATGATGGTTGAAGAACGAAGGACTCGGATCGTTCGGTATAACCATTCTACACTCTTTACAGTTTGTTAGTTTAGCAATAATGGCAGATCCGGGTTAAAGTATACGATAGCGCCAAGTTTAAAAGTTTTGTTCCGCATTTTGGCGTCTGTAGACTGCCGGGGCGCTAGCGTAGACTTACAGTGGTATCAGAACCTCACCATTTTGCTATACTAACTTGTGCTAACGCGTTTAAAACATCGATCCGACCGAAAATCGAAAACTGCCAAAATCGCATTTTCCTTACTTGACAGTTTCTGTTGATTTTAAACGGTGTCAAAATTGATTTCTGTACATCTTAAAAATCCGTGCAGAGTTTTTTAAGACCCACGACAAAATTTGGGGTCGTAACTCCTCCAAGTTGCCGCGGAAGCGCGGCCAAACCTATGGTTTGGCCGCCCTTCCGCGGCCATGTGAGGAGCACGTGCTCCCAATTTTTTTCTGTGGGTTCTTCTTTGGATTTTGGGGTTTCTGGTTAATACAGTTTTGGCCCAGGTTTTGTTACTGTTCACCAGTAAGCCTTGGGGCCCACTTTTTGATATTTGGTCTTTGGTCGATCGAAATTTAAACACGTTAGTTTACAGTGCTTACATTATATCTCCGACCGGGAATGTCATTTGATCGGTAAACCGCGTTTAATTGCTATAGTTCTTTTAGACGGGTTTGCGAACGTGACATTCGCGTTGATGTTCTGTGTTGTGCTGTATTGTTGCGGATTTGTCGTGGTGGATAGCAGTGTGCAATGGTAGTACAGTTTGAGTTTATTTGTACATTTGATATTGCGGGGCGAGCGTCCAACATGTGGATAGCCGTCACTGCCTGTTGTATAATATTCTTTTGGGGCACGACCAGGTTGCGGTCGATGTACCTATTGTACTATTTTTCATTTCTGTACTAGGTTTTACCCCGCGACGGAGTGCACGGATAGCCGGGTTCGGGAAAGCAACGGGTCCGCATCTCATGGCTTTGAGAGGCAGAGGGGCCCCACTTCAGAATTGGCAGACTATTCGCCGCACTCGTAGGGGGTACAGGTTGACCCAAGGAGGGGTGC
The DNA here is from genome assembly GCA_030015575.1 of Agapanthus africanus. Lineage (NCBI taxonomy): Eukaryota > Viridiplantae > Streptophyta > Magnoliopsida > Asparagales > Amaryllidaceae > Agapanthus > Agapanthus africanus. The sequence continues at coordinate 277,320,554 of JASDDO010000001.1, forward strand.
CCAAGATTACCGGATTCTGTGAAGTGCCGGGTGTTCCATTCACTATGCTGTGGGGACTGCCTCGCTTCAAGTTTTGGCGGGTAACTTGCCGCACCCGTAGGGGTCTAGGTTTCATTGCACAGGCTATCCACACGACAGGGGAACGTCGAGTTTCAGCAGCGGCTCTGTGAAACTCGGGGATCCCAGATATCTGTATTGTTTTGTGATGCTTATTACTTTTCTGTAATGTTGCATATTATCACGCCTGGAGCGATTATGTATATTGGTTTATATACTATTAGATGTTGTATATGTTTTACACCCGCGCTAGTCCAGTCCCCGCTCTGTCGTTAGTTAAGTAACCTAACGGGTGATGACGGGACCCAGTGACGAATGCGGATGGCATATACGTACATTTTATTTTCGTTCTTTTCTGGTGTGATTGATTGATGGGACTGCATTGATCCTGATCAATGCAAAGTAAAACAAACCTGTTGAGTTGTTGGAACAATTTAAAAAGTGTTATTGCAAAGACGTTTCCTTTTGTTATGCATAGCGGTATTCGGTGTGAATATCCAGCACCTCATTCGACGAGGCAAGGGCTGATATCCTTTCACCGGGAAAGACCCCTTGGACAGAAGTTTGCGTCAGGGTAATAACTTTACTATAGTCGATTACAAGTTGCTTTGCATAGCGGTATTCAGTGGAATATCCTGCACCTCATTCCACGAGGAAAGAGCCGAGATCCCTTTACCGGGAGTGACCTCTTTAGCAAAAGGTTTTCGCCACTATATTTTAAAAAAGAAAAAGCTATCAGGTTCCTTCAGCGATATCAAGTTCACTACGCTAAAGGTTTTTCGCCAAAAACCAGTCGTAGCCCTCCGTCACTTCTTTTGGGTATTCAGTAGTATTCAAGCTATGTATTTTGACCAACGCCAAGGTATAGTGTTTGGTAGCTGCTGGGTATTCAATTGTTGCATAGATAGATGAGTTAGTTTGGGACAGTCGTTCTGCCATTTTGGCCAACGTCAAGGGCATGTGCGGGTGGGTTCAAATTGACAAGATAGTGACGGGTAGAACTTGGCATGTGACTTATGACATTTTGACCAACGCCAAGGTTATAAGAGCATGGGGCAAGAAAAAGATATCGGGAGTTTCTAAAGAAACTGAAACTTGCCAAGTATGCGCATACCTTCTGGAGTATGAATAACGTGGATGCATTCCATCACGTTAACATGCGATGAGAGTTGGATCCCGATTCCCACTGATGAGTTGGTTTACTCTTCGGATGATCCCGATTGATTCTTCTTTAGGTTTGGAGGAGAATTTGACAGGACAGTGGGAGGTTTCCGGATTAGATAAAGTGATGACCATTCTGATCTAGGTTAGAGTGCACGCAGAGTGTTTCTTTTCTCTCTCTCTCTTTGGCAGCGACCTTTGACCGACCCTAGACTATGACTCAGTGACCAGGTTGACTGAACCTTCTTAAAATACTGGCTTTTGGATTGTCTGAGTTGCATAAGTCATTGCCACTCCTTCTTTTACCCTTTGAATTTCTCAGAACACCCGTATTACTACGGATATCCACTTCCATTGGATAGATCTATCGTATGGTTATATACGAACTCGAAGGGACTTCTTCGGGGATGGATCCAGGTTCAGGAGAAATAGAATTGGTTTATTCAGTTGTCTTTTATTATCACCTTCTCTCAGGTTGCGAGAGCTCCTTGGTTTAGGAGAGTACACCTATTACGCTTATTGGATAGTCTTATTCCAAACCATAGGCTGGTGCCGAAAGGTAGGGAATGAAGAAAACCAATTAGCCTAAGTAGGGTGTGCAGAAGGTAATATGTAAAGACAAAATAAAGGGATTAGAAAGAGGGCAAAGTAAATTGCGACTGATATCATTCACGACCAAAACCGCGTACTTCATCGCCACTCCTATTTCACCTTTAAAAGAATAAGGTATTATTCAGTTGTCTTTTATCATCACCTTCTCTCAGTTGCGAGTACTCCTTGGTTTAGGAGGGTACACCTATTATGCTTACTGGATAGTCTTCTTCCAAACCATAGGCTGGTGCCGAACGGTAGGGAAGGAAGAAAACCATTTAGCCTAACAATGGTGTACAGAAGGTAACGACTAAAGACAAATAAAGGGATTTGGAGAGATGGCAAAGAGATATACGGTTGAAGTCATGAATTGGATTATGGAAGAGGCATTGCTATGAATACCAGGATACCCCTACGAAACATTTTCATGTTTCAGTGCATTGTTAAAGAAAAACTGTTTTCCCGATTAGATACTTACTCCAAGGGTATGTATTTACCAGGTTTCATTTTCATATCTGTATGGTTTTACAGATGATGAGTGGGAGTAAGATATTGGGAATTAGGTGATCATCCTCATTATATCGGAATTCGTTGTAATTGGTGATATTTGAGGAAATCGCCAGGGTACAGTTTTCTACCTACGACGCACAGGTTTTGAGTTGTTTAACTCAGCGGACTTATACAGAGTATTGTATGTTGTCCAAGTGTCCTTCAGGACAAAGGGGTAGGTCCTCGTACTTTGTTCTGTTTACTTATAACTTCTCTAGTATTTAGACGAGTGTTTCGTAGAAATACAAGGTCTAAGTTTTGAGAAGTTGTGGGTATAAGAATAAAGTGGAGAACCAGGTGTCACAAGTATCGGGATTCTTCAAAGAGATCGAAGATGTAGATTCTTGTGATTGGTATTCAGATCATAGTGATGGTTTTGAGAAACGTGTTTCTTTTTCAGGTTACTCATAATTGGATGGTTTCCTAAGTTGAGTAATGCTGAATAGCCTCTTTCCATTAAGTTGATATGCACTGGAGACAGCTGCATGGTTTGAATATGGTTCCAATTAAATAAGTGCCAAAGTTTCTGTATTGGATATAGAATGGATCGTACCTTAAAAGAAATTAAGGTATGGGGAGTTGTCCAGCTTATGCTTAAAACCAGACTCTGGATAACTCAGGGCACGTTTCTGTAATGGCTGTTTTGTGGGTTGACCCTGGCTATGACGAGGGTTGATATTCTACCATTTGGAAGATCAATAGTGATATTGTTCTTGACTCGCCACAGTTTTAGTAAAATGGATCTTTTTCAGAAAACAGTAGTGGGAGTATGGTAGAACTGGAAGTGATTCCAGAACCGCGAACGATTACGGAAAATTTAATAGGACCTATACATTCAATCAGGTTTTACATTCCAATAGCCACTCCGCAGATTTGGTAGGTAACCTCAGACACCCGAGAGGTACTTCGGTAGCCTCAAGGACGGTGACAGGGAGGTTCTTATCTACCCAGACTTGACACTACTGTTGTTCCAGGATATGAGACCCGGTAGGAGGGTTGTCGTAGTCAGTGGGAGCAGCGGAAGCATAGTGGGCAAGATGCTTATATCTATTTATAGACTTGAGCAGTTATAGCGGAGATAGATCATCTAATTTTGATGTGACAGTCATGGGTTTGACTTCAATCAGGATAGGGGATGGATCTGTTAAGAAGGCAGTAGGGTGTGATGTCATGGTATCAGGATGACATACACAGAGTGGGAAGCAAAATTCCTATACTACAATCGGTTGTACTGTGGTCGTCACACAGTTGTTTCTCCAGACAAGACATGGATATAATATTAGACATTCTGGTTTCTGGATCTATGGTTTTAGATCTAGATTTGGGTGGTTTCCCAATATGGGTACTTTGACAGATATTCTAATGGTTTTTAGAATAGTTGACTCCTAGCATGGTAGAGTACCTGCAGGTGATGGAGTCACCCTCTCTAAAGGTGTCGTATAGACTAAAGGGGAGAGGGATGTGCATGATTGGCAGATCACTTGCTTAGGCAATTGAGTCAATCATGAGATGTCAAGTACCGCACCAAATGTTGTTTTTGCACTAGATGCAATAAGTTTGTATTAATCCAATCCTGGAGAAACATAAGGAAGCAGTTTTAGAACACTAGTACATGTTCTACGGATTTGATAACGGCAGCCTCTTTCGGGAGACGGTTATCATTCCATGCTTCAAAGGTGACATGGATGACAGAGTGATTGTCAGAGTTTTAGTTTTCCCTCTGACGAGAGACAGTATTATGGACAGGTGGTCCAAAGGATACTGTGGGTGGCATAGTGCCCGATACTGATTAGGTTCAGTGATCGATACAGTCTAAGAAGTTTGGATATGGTGTTCATTTATGAACTAAGGTCCCATCAGATATCCAGACATATTCTAAGACAGGTACTACTCAATTCGGGAGATGGTTTTCTCCGCGAACTTGAGATTATGAGAGATACAGAAAGAAACTTCTAGGCGGATCCACTCACTGAGGCTATTTTCTCGAACACAATAGTTTTACAAACGGGCTTTGTGAAACTGATTAGTAGAGGAGTTGGATGTTCGGTTTCACACGGGCTGTGAGTAGTCGACATCGCAATATTAGCCTTGAGTGCAAGTGGGAGATTGTTGGAGATAGTGCCCTCATAGTCAATTATTGGATCGCAGGTACGTGATTGCAATGATTGCGGAGGACCTATCCCGGTAGGACAGTCTTACTCGAAATGATAGTATGCTATCTGGTTTGCCTTTATCAGTCGTGTTCATGTTCAGGTGACTGATTGCATGTTACACTTTGATAGAGCCCTTAGGATCTTGCTTTACTACCAACTGTATGAGGGCGATCATATACGTGAGAGTTGGGTAGTTTATATGCATATCCTTAATTGTGGTCCCTAGTCGTGGGAGTTTCGAGACAGGGCATCGATACTCCGGAGTAGACTAGTGTGTACAGTCGAGACCCCGACAAGGGGCGGTGGCCGGTCTCACAAGCCACTGGTGACAGTTGGATCACCTAAGATGTATACAGGTGCTCATTGGGTTATGAGTACACCGGACAGGACTCGCCGGGAATCTGCTAGTTAGTATTATATCTACCGTCAGATAGCAGTTCCCTGGTGACATGTGTACAGGTTAGTTCATCGACCTGAGGTCGTCATTTGTCTCGTGTGAGTTCCCACTGTGCTTTGATTTCTACCCTACCACGGCTCAAAGGAGTCGTGCAAACAGGTAGCTTTTGGGTACAGTCCCGAGCCATATGGAGGCACGTGAGCGGATCGGCAGGGGATTCGTCTCTCCCGGTATTGGGGGCGAGATCGTGCTGTGTCTAGGAGAGCCATTACACAAAGTCCATGGCCATGGCAAGAGATTTACTGGTAGGTACTCCAGTAGTATCTCAGGGTGTAATTGGGCTTCACTCCGACACGACTTATACTGCTTCTGGGGGTCTGACGTTACTAGCCCCCTAGGCGGATATGCGATACTCATTGACGAACGGACCGGACTGTATATACATTGTCACTGTTAGGCTCAGTAGGGTTTTCGGAGGAGTTCGCTCATCGGTCTCCCTTGAGTTCGCTCCTCGGCCACCCTTGAGGTCAGTCCGTGGGCAGCCGTTACGCATTGCTAGTGCCGCTGACGGTTTGTGGTTAAACCCACTGCCAGGGTGCTGACGAGTCATTAGAGTCCCCCACAGGCAGTTTCCCAAGTTCGGGCGAAACGTTGTAGAGGCCGTATGGTTTTATGGCAGGGTTCGGAAAATGCACGTGCGTTTACGCACGTGTTATTTTTCGGGCAGATAATACTGGTCGGCTTTGGTTTAAGCCGGATCCGAGTATTATATTGAGTAGGTATAATATCTTTGTCTCAGTTGCATTTGTATTCGGTCGTAATATAAATGCGGATATATTTATACAGTTTCGGGGTTGTCCTGAAATTCGTTTCAGGATCACTTTTGGAAGTTGCCAGTTTCCAGTTTTCTATCAGCCGTCTTTTAACATTCGGTTAAAGACGGATTTATCTTTTCTTCTGATATGAGTGAGTCATCATTCTAGAAGCTTCTAGAAGTGATGATGAGGCTAATAGGTGTTATGTTTTCATTGGTTGCAATTAAAGCATGATGAGGTGTATATGTGAGTCATGCTTTAGGTTTAATGATTCTTGTTTTGGTTAAGATATTTCTTCTTGATCTTTTAAGTGAGAAGCTTTCCTATGTTCACCCCCCCTCTCCTACGGTCACCTCCCTCATTCTATAAAGAGGCCGGCCCCTCTCTCTCTCTCTCATGGTTGTTGATTTCATCGGTTAGAAAAGATATGATAGTTTTGGGGTGTATGGAATTCACTGTTCATTTCATTCCATCACCCGATTTCCACGGCAACTTCATTAACCGATCGTCTACGGACTTGGACGAAGTGAGACAAAGTCATCTACTCATTCTCTACATCATTCTTGATCGTCTCTTTTAGCAAACTTGACGATCGAGTTGCCTCGAGTCAGAGGCGGGAGCCCGTTTAAAGAACCGATCATGTGGTGTCACCTCGACGAAGGAATCGGAGATCGACGAGATCGGAGCAGCCGCAACGGAGCGTGGGATGATGGTTGAAGAACGAAGGACTCGGATCGTTCGGTATAACCATTCTACACTCTTTACAGTTTGTTAGTTTAGCAATAATGGCAGATCCGGGTTAAAGTATACGATAGCGCCAAGTTTAAAAGTTTTGTTCCGCATTTTGGCGTCTGTAGACTGCCGGGGCGCTAGCGTAGACTTACAGTGAGCGACTGTTAGGGATTCATCTCTCCCGGTATAGGGAGTTGATATCGCACTGTGGTCGTTTGGTCATTACCATAAGTCCCTGGCCAGGGCTGATTGAGAATTACTGATAGGTTGATCAGTAGATTCTCGGATGGTGATAAAGCCATACCGACACGACTTGTATGGTTATTAGGGGTCTGACGTCCACCACCTCCCTAGACCGTACAAGTGATACTCTTAGACGAACAGACCGGACTGCGCGGATATTGTCACAGACAGGCTCAGTAGGATTTCAGATGGGTTACCTCATCGTCTTTCTTATCGACAACTACCTGGGGACCGTTACGTACAGCTAGTGCCGCTTGCGGTCTGTGGTTAAACCCACTGCCAGCGTAGTAGTCGAGTCTTTAGAGTCCCACACAAAGATTTCCCAAACCCAGGCGAAAAGATACAGAGGTCGTATGGTTTTACGACAAAAGTTCGGACGCATACGTGTTTAAACGCACGTACAACATTCGGACAGTTTTTACTAGCCGGCTTTGGTTTAAGCCAGATTCTAGTATCAGGTTATTGGATTTATACAGTCTAAAGTTTTTCCGTGTTTTCACGGATGAGAGGGGCGTTCTCGTAATTTTCCGAGAAGCTTCTAGAAGGATGTGACATAAAGAGAGAGGTGGCATTTTCATTTAATGATTAAGTGACTTATTGTGAGTGATTCATCATATCATTAATGCATCATTAATTGCTTAATGACTCACATGATGAATCACCCACTTGATTAAATGAAACATGATGAATATTCACTTATTATTCATTTCTTTTAAATTCATTATGTTTCATATATATCAAGTGAGAAGCTTTATTCATTATAATAATATCATTATCATCTTCTCACTCTCTCTCTTCAAGTTCTCTCTCCTTCACCTAGCCCTAATCCTACCCCTCATGAGTTGAGAACAAGGATTAGGAAAGACTAATTACTCCATAACCTATCTCTACATCATCTTAGCTACTCTATTTAGCAACTAGAGAAACTAAGTAACCTCAAGTTTAGAGGTTATAGCTTGGATTAGGGTTCTCGGGTGGATCGTCTATCACGGGAGAAAGCCGAAGAGGACGTGGAGATCCAAAGAGGCCGTAGACAACATCAAGACGAAGGACTAGAACCGTTTGGTATAATCTCTTCGCATAGTAGATTAAAACTCTATAGCTTTTGTTAAAACTTGTTTAGCAAACGATTCGTACGGTTAATCGATGTTTGATCATAGAACTTGATTGTTATTCATATTTCCACCTCCCCACAAGTATTGGGGTATTGAACATTGACTTACAGTGGTATCAGAGCCTAGCTAAACAAGATTTAACTTAATCGCAAATTTGTACGGATTTCGAACGGAAAAACGAGCCGGAAAACCCCAAAAACATCAAGTTTCTGTCGAAATTTAAATGAAGTCCAAAAAATTTTTCAGGTAAGTTCAGAAAGCTTGAGAAGACACCAGAAGAACACCCAAGAAATTTGGGCTCCTGAATCGGCAACACGGCCGCGGAACCGCGGCGGATCGCACTGATTTGCCGCGCTTCCGCCGCCGAGTTGCCGAGTCAGGAACTCAAATTTCCTGTGCTGCTTCTCTGTGTAATTTGGGATTTTCTGGGATATTTAATATTTGCTCAAGTTTCAGTTTTACAGAGCAGTTTTTGGAGCAATATTAAAGATGTTTAATCGATCGATATTGTACAGTATTTGCATGTTGGATTATATCTGTGATTGTATAATGTGTTCGTAAACCTCCCCTAACTGCTAGTATGTCAGTTGGCAGGGGGTTGCACATTTCTGAAATGGATTTTATCTGTTTGTGCATATAAACTGTATTGGACTGTTGTGGTGATTAGCCGGGTTTTGTGATGGGTTATTGTATTAATTCATTTGATGTAATTGTAACAAGTTGTAATATTATTTTGCGGGGCACATCCAGGTTGCGGTTGTAGCCACCGTTGTATTATTTCTTTTTACTGTTTTTGCTCCTAGGACAGACCCAAGGTGGGGTGCACAAACTGCCGGGTGGGTAGTTTGCCGCACCCGTAGGGGTCGTGGGTGGGGTAATGGCTATTCATCACAACTGTGTAATCTGTCTTTTCTTGCAGGCTCAAAAGAAATACAGATTGCTTGCAAATCCAATATTGTTTATCTGTGTTCTGGAATGTATATCATTGCGTCAGACGAATGTAAAATATCTATATATATGATAGCTATTTAGACGTCGCTTATGTTTTTCACCCGCGCTAGCCCAGCCCCCGCTCTGTCGTTAGTTAAGTAACCTAACGGGTGATGACAGGACCCAGTGGCGAATGCGGATGGCATAAGAGGACGTCATATTTTCGTTGTTATCTGTAATGATAGGTTAAAGATGGGACGCATTATTATTAATGCAAAGAAAATAAAACCTAAACTGAATCGTTGGAACAATTTCTAAAAACCACTCGGTTTTCTTGAAAAAGCAAATTTTAAATGCGGAGCTTAAACCACTCCTTTTAATAAAAGCTATCTTAGTTCCTTCGATCAAATCAAGTTTATTACGTTAACGGTTTTTTGCCAAAAACCAGCCGTAACCCTCCGTCGTTTCAGATAGACAGCACATCGTATTCATGCTATGCTTGTTGGCCTACGTCAAGGCATAGTGTATGGTAGCAGTGTGTGTGCCTATTTGTTGCATAGATAGATGCCTTAGTTTAATACAGACGTACACCTTGTTGGCCTACGTCAAGGGCTTGTACGATGTATTTAAATTGATCAGGACAACGACGGGTAGAACTTGACTTGCGTCTTATGACTTGTTGGCCTACGTCAAGGTCTATAAGAGCTTGGGGTAAAAATCACATCGGGAGTTTCAAACATAAAGGAAACTTGCAGATTTAGCTTACCTTCTGGAGTGTGGTGACTAGAGTGGCTTCCATCTAGGGCATCATGCAATGATAGTTGGATCCCGATCCCACTGATGAGTAGGATTACTCTCGGGAATTTCTCTCACTTAACAATCAATGCTATAAACCAAGTAGGTGCCTAGAAAGGTGTTAGAGGGGCTACGCCTCCAGGGAAAAGAGGTTCTTTAATTAAGGAACTTCGCGAAAGCGTTGGAAAACCTCCCTCGAAGTACCAACACCAGCCTGGCTGAAAGGTTAAGCAAGTATTGTGACGTGTGATTACATCCTGACTAGTTCTTCTTTTAGGTTTTGAAGAAGGATTTGAGGAAACAGTGGGAGCCATCCTGTTTAGATAAATTAATAAACCAATCTAAACTTGCAAGAGCATATGCTGAGTGTTTTCTTTTCTCTCTCTCTGGCAGCTACCATGACTGGACTAAAACTATTACTTGAAAAGAATATACTAACCGGGCAGAACTATAAAGACTGGCTAAGAAACGTCAATATTGCGCTGACTTATGACAAAGTTGCATATGTTACCACCGCTGTTCCTCCCCTTATCCCAGGACCAGATTCCTCAGTTGCGGACAAGGAAGTTCGTAAAACCTGGGATCTAGACTGTGAGCGAGCTAAGTGTATCGTGCTGGCGTCCATGAATAATGAACTCCAGAAACAGCACGAGAGTATGGATATTGCATCCATATTCCTCCATTGCAAGGAATTGTATGGTGAACACTCCCGTATCGCGAGGTACGAAACCTCAAGGAAACTCTTCCAGATGAGGTTAGCTCCAGGATCGCCTGTTGGAGAGCACGTCCTCAAAATGATCACCCTCATTGAGGAACTCGCAAACCTGGGATGCGTGCTAGAGAATGATTTGTATATCGACTTGATTTTGTAGTCCCTTCCCCACACCTTCTCTCAGTTCGTGCTGAACTTCAACATGCACGAAATGGAAGCGGATCTTCCAAAGCTCCTCAATATGTTGAGGGTGGCAGAGACCTCCTTGAAAAAGGAGAAGACCCCCGTTCTGTATGTTGGCCAATCATCTTCTTCTAAATCTAAAGCAAAAGCAAAAGGGAAGAAGAAGATGAAAGCCACCAAACCGAAGGGTGGGGTCAAGAAGGTGCAGGGAACGAACAAGGCAGGAAGGGTGAAGGCAGAAAAGAACGAGTGTTTCTATTGTCACAAGCAGGGGCACTGGAAGAAGGATTGTCAGGCCTTCAAAGCCAAGGACATGAAGCAAGTTGTTGCTTCTACTTCAGGTGTGTTCGTAATCGAAAATTGTCTTTCAGTTAACTCTACTTCATGGGTACTTGATACCGGTTCTGGTTCTCACATCTGTAATTCTTTGCAGGATCTGAGAAATAGTAGAGTACTGGGGGCAGGTGATATGACTCTCCGGATGGGCAATGGAATGCATGTAGATGCAGTTGCAATAGGGGAATATCACCTAGGGTTGAATAGTGGAAACATTTTGGTATTGTATAACTGTTTTTGTATTCCCAGTATGTTGTGTAATATTATATCAGTGTCTTTATTGTCTAATAAAGGATATAATTTTGTGCTTGAAAGAAATGTCATGAATATTCTGCTAAATCAAGAACTGATTGGGTTTGGCACACTGGAAAACGGCATATACATACTTAATCAACCACAAATTTTCAATATTCAAAACACGCGTAAAAGAAAGGCTCCAGATTCGAATCAAGCCTTCCTATGGCATTGTAGACTTGGTCATATAAATGAAACAAGGTTGACTAAGTTACATAAAGATGGATATTTAGATTCGTTTGAATATTCATCATATGCAACTTGTCAATCATGTATCAAAGGAAAGATGACCAAATCTCCGTTCACCGGACACGGAGAAAGAGCCACCGAACTCTTGGGACTAGTACACAGTGATGTATGTGGTCCGATGTCTATACATGCACGAAGTGGTCACTCCTACTTCATCACTTTTACTGATGACTTCTCTAGGTATGGACATGTGTTCTTAATAAAACATAAATCCGAGGCTTTTGAGAAGTTTAAGGAGTATAAAAATGAAGTAGAGAAACAAACTGGTAAAAGCATCAAGACACTTCGATCTGATCGAGGTGGAGAATACTTAAGTACCAGTTTCCTTGAATACCTGAAAGCAAATGGAATACTCTCTCAGCTTACTCCACCTTATACACCTCAGCATAATGGTGTATCAGAAAGAAGGAATCGCACGCTATTAGATATGGTGCGATCAATGATGAGTAGTGCTGAGTTGCCACTTTCCTTCTGGGGATTTGCTCTAGAATCAGCCGCATATCTATTAAATAGAGTTCCAACTAAATCCGTACCTACCACTCCATATGAAATGTGGTGTGGGAAGAGACCATATCTCAAGTATATCAAGATATGGGGGTGTCCGGTATATGTTAAAAAGCATAATCCGGACAAGCTCGAGGCACGATCGGTTTTGTGTAAGTTTGTAGGATACCCCAAGCATTCAAGGGGGTACATGGTCTACCACACTGAAGAACAAAAGGTGTTTGTCGCTCGTCACATTGTCTTCTTAGAAAGCGAATTTCTTGCAAAAGAAATTAGTGGGAGCGCGGTAGAACTGGAAGAAATTCCAGAACCTCAAACTGCAGCCGAGGACTTAGAAGAATCTCAGATTTCAATAGAACATGACGAACCAACTCCACTCCGCAGATCTAGTAGGCTTTCTCATCCTCCTGAAAGATACTATGGTTTTCTTCTTGATGGGGATCGAGAGGATTGCATCATCGATGATGATGAGCCTACTAGTTTTCAGCAGGCGATCACAAGTAGCGACTCAGTAAAGTGGCTGGATGCAATGAGATCCGAAATGGAATCCATGTATACCAATAAAGTATGGACTTTAGAAGTTGCTCCTCCTGGGGTAAAACCAGTTGGGTGCAAATGGATCTTCAAAAAGAAGATTGGTACATTTGGACAAGTGGAAACGTACAAAGCTAGACTAGTAGCAAAAGGTTTTCGTCAAAGACCAGGATTGGACTATGATGAAACTTTTTCGCCAGTAGCTATGCTTAAATCCATTCGGATCATGCTTGCCATTGCTGCCTTCCATGACTATGAAATCTGGCAAATGGATGTAAAAACAGCTTTTCTAAATGGACATCTAGAAGAGAGTGTTTACATGGATCAACCAGAAGGTTTCTTGGACAGTGGGAGCAGCGGAAGTGTGTGCAAATTGCTTAAATCCATTTATGGGTTAAAGCAAGCATCGCGGAGTTGGAACATCTGCTTTGATGAAACAGTCAAGGAATTTGACTTTATCAAAAATGTAGATGAACCATGTGTTTATAGGAAGATTGTAGAAGGAGCAGTAGTCTTCCTCGTTTTATACGTCGACGACATACTACTAATAGGGAATGATATCCCTATACTACAATCAGGAAAGCTCTTCTTGTCACAGAAATTCTCTATGAAAGACTTGGGAGATGCATCATACATTCTGGGCATTAAGATCTATCGTGATAGATCTAATAAAATATTGGGACTTTCACAGTCCAGGTATATAGATACTATACTAAAGAGATTTAGTATGGAAGATTCCAAGCGCGGCAATATGCCCGCTTGTCACGGAATCACCCTCTCCAAAGAGATGTCTCCAAAGACTGATGAAGAGAGGGCTCGCATGGGCATTATACCCTACGCTTCGGCGGTAGGATCAATAATGTATGCGATGTTATGTACCAGACAAGATGTAGCTTACGCACTTAGTGTGGTAAGCAGGTATCAATTGGACCCAGGTGAGAAACATTGGATAGCGGTGAAGAACATTCTCAAGTACCTGAGAAGGACTAAGGAGATGTTCTTGATTTACGGCAATAAGGACCTCCACGTAGAGGCTTTTACCGACTCCGGCTTCCAAAGTGACAAGGATGATTCTAAATCTATTTCGGGTTTTGTGTTTACCCTCAATGGAGGAGCGGTAAGTTGGAAGAGTTCCAAACAAGATACCGTCGCAGACTCAACTATGGAGGCTGAGTATATTGCTGCTAGTGAAGCCGCAAAAGAGGCTGTCTGGATAAGGAAGTTCATTTCTGAACTTCAGGTGGTTCCGTCCATTGCTAATCCAATACCTTTGTATTGCGATAACAATGGCGCTGTAGCTTTAGCGAAGGAACCAAGGTCCCATCAGAAATCCAGGCATATCTTAAGGCGGTTTCACCTGATCAGGGAGATCGTGGATCGTCGGGAGATCGAGATACAGAGAGTAGACACAAAAGACAACACGGCAGATCCATTCACCAAGGCCATTCCTCAAGTACAGTTCGAGAGGCTTTTTGAGATGTTGGGCATGCGGTACGCAAGCAACTGGATCTGGTAGAGACAGTGGGTACTCATTGCGCCAATTATAGGCCTTAGTGCAAGTGGGAGATTGTTGGATATATATGCCCTAGAGGCATACATTGTATAGGATGCTTGGGATATGTATGTACATGACAGTCTTGCTTGATATGATAGTACGCTATTTGGTTTGACTTTGTCTTAACGTATAAAATATTTTACTTGGTATATATATATATATGTTGATAAAGCCCATAGGGTGTTTGTCTGACTACCGGCGTTGTGATGGCAGTCATACTAGTGGGAGCTGGATAGTCAATAGACACACCCTTAGATGTCCCTGGTCGCAGGAGTATCGAGATTGGGCATCGATACTCCGGAGTAGACTAGTGTATACATATCTAGACCCTGACGAGGGGCAATGGATTGGTCCCGCAACCATTGGTGGTGTTCACCTAAGATTGTATACAGATGCTCACTGGGTGTGAGTACACCGGACAGGACTCGCCGAGAACTGACTGAATGGTATTATACCTAACGTCAGATAGCAGTTCTCAGGTGACATGTGTGCAGATAGTCCGTTGACTTAAGGTCATCATTTGTCTCGTGTGAGTTCCCACTGTGCTTTGATTGTTACCCTACCACGGCTCAAAGGAGTCGTGCAAACAGGTTTCGGTTGGGCACAGTCCCGAGCCACATGGAGGCAGTGAGCGACTGTTAGGGATTCGTCTCTCCCGGTATAGGGAGTTGATATCGCACTGTGGTCGTTTGGTCATTACCATAAGTCCCTGGCCAGGGCTGATTGAGAATTACTGATAGGTTGATCAGTAGATTCTCGGATGGTGATAAAGCCATACCGACACGACTTGTATGGTTATTAGGGGTCTGACGTCCACCACCTCCCTAGACCGTACACGTGATACTCTTAGAAGAACAGACCGGACTGCGCGGATATTGTCACAGACAGGCTCAGTAGGATTTCAGATGGGTTACCTCATCGGCTTTCTTATCGACAACTACCTGGGGACCGTTACGTACAGCTAGTGCCGCTTGCGGTCTGTGGTTAAACCCACTGCCAGCGTAGTAGTCGAGTCTTTAGAGTCCCACACAGAGATTTCCCAAACCCAGGCGAAAAGATATAGAGGTCGTATGGTTTTACGACAAAGGTTCGGACGCATACGTGTTTAAACGCACGTACGACATTCGGACAGTTTTTACTAGCCGGCTTTGATTTAAGCCAGATTCTAGTATCAGGTTATTGGATTTATACAGTCTAAAGTTTTTCCGTGTTTTCACGGATGAGAGGGGCGTTCTCGTAATTTTCCGAGAAGCTTCTAGAAGAATGTGACATAAAGAGAGAGGTGGCATTTTCATTTAATGATTAAGTGACTCATTGTGAGTGATTCATCATATCATTAATGCATCATTAATTGCTTAATGACTCACATGATGAATCACCCACTTGATTAAATGAAACATGATGAATATTCACTTATTATTCATTTCTTTTAAATTCATTATGTTTCATATATATCAAGTGAGAAGCTTTATTCATTATAATAATATCATTATCATCTTCTCACTCTCTCTCTTCAAGTTCTCTCTCCTTCACCAAGCCCTAATCCTACCCCTCATGAGTTGAGAACAAGGATTAGGAAAGACTAATTACTCCATAACCTATCTCTACATCATCTTAGCTACTCTATTTAGCAACTAGAGAAACTAAGTAACCTCAAGTTTAGAGGTTATAGCTTGGATTAGGGTTCTCGGGTGGATCGTCTATCACGGGAGAAAGCCGAAGAGGACGTGGAGATCCAAAGAGGCCGTAGACAACATCAAGACGAAGGACTAGAACCGTTTGGTATAATCTCTTCGCATAGTAGATTAAAACTCTATAGCTTTTGTTAAAACTTGTTTAGCAAACGATTCGTACGGTTAATCGATGTTTGATCATAGAACTTGATTGTTATTCATATTTCTGCCTCCCCACAAGTATTGGGGTGTTGAACATCGACTTACAAGTGTTACTGGTTGGATTCACTGGAGTGTGAGCGGGCTTGCTCGTCGATCTTCTGATCGCTCAATACCCGGGTGGCCGTTACGTTTAGCAGACCGCTTGCGGCTTGTGGGTGCTTGATATGATCATCACCTGCTGCCGGCGTATTGACGAGTCTTTAGAGTCCTACACAGAGGTTTCCTGGCTCAAGCGAAACGAAATAGGAGCGCATATGAGATATGTGCGGGACCGAGAATAATGCGTGTATGTGATACCGTATTCCATTCTCGCGATGAATGTATCGAAAGGTTGTATGCGATATAACCTAGTTATCGAATCAAGGGTTGGTTCGATAAGCCGATACATAGAATACTAGTCGGTTATATGCGATATGACCGGATCGTTAAATCAAGTGTTGATTTAATGATTTAATGCATAATTATATATTTGATATATTACTTTGCATTAACTAGTATTGGTTCACTTTAAATGGATTTTCTCACTCGGATTGTACACATTGTATATGTGATATACTTTTGTGCACTTGATTGTATCATGTTTGATGATACATGTTATGCTAGGGTTTTTGTGTAAAGATCAAACCATGGTTACATGATTATGGTTAGGGTTTTGTTTTATTCACTTATTTAATTATCCATTTCATTTTGGAAAATAAATGAGAAGAGAAAAGAGTGGTGGCTTTATTTGTTGTTTAGTTGAAGCTTCATGAAGCTTTGACTTTGTCCACCATTCTTATCTCATCCTTAACCCTAACCATTCCTTTAACCCTTGGTTAATTCTCTACACATAACCATAGTTAGAATTATGATAAGGATTGTTTTTCTATTCTTTTTGATTAACTTATCATATATCATTTTCTTCTTCTTCTTCCTTGAACTCAAGAAGAAAACAATTCTTCATCAATGGTGATTGATGAAAACAAGTGAGAAATCAAATTCTAAAGTCTACCCACTTCCTATTTCTTCATCCTCTACCTCTTGCCAAGTAGTAGAGTGTGTTTTCTTCACAAGTTTCTTGACTTGGTGAAGTCGGAGCTTGATTTAACGATGCCTCGACGTAGATCATCTTCGGCATGGACATCGACGACCTAGCTTGCCCATTATCCGACGAAGCCGACGCTAGAGCCCGGGAACTCATTTGGACAGCGAGGGGACTTCGTTGCGGAGCTATGGAGGTGGAGCACCGGATCTACAAAGGTTGTATTTCCGTATTCTTTATAGTTAAGTTGTTAACTAGTTTGCTTTTCGCCTAGATTTCTAGCAAACGATCCGTAGTTTAGGGTTTCTCGGCACGTTAACATTTGAAAATGGCATGGTTAATGCCTTGTGAGACCTCATTAGGATGCCTAGGAACCCTACAGTGGTATCAGAGCCTAGCTAGAGCCTTAGGCGAAGTTTAGACGGAGTTTGAAGTCCGAACGTACCCGAAACCCGATTACAAACTTGCTCTCTGTAAATTTTTTAAAAACTGGGTTTTTTCAAAATTAAAAATATGCAGAAAACTCAGCAGGGAATTATAAGAATTACGGTGCAATTTTTTTTCCATGAACAGTACAAACCGCGGCGGAAGCGCGGCAGAAGCCTGGCTTCTGCGGCGGTTCTGCCGCACTTTGATGACGTCATCCTCAATTGATTGCACAGTAACTTCTATTATATTATGCTGGGGTTTCTGGGTATTTTTAAAATTTATTCAAGAGTTGAATTTTCTGCAGTTGTTTTGGGGATTCGGTGTTTCGATCGGATTATCAAATTTTGTCTGTGTGGCTTTCCGGATAAATTTTAGAATATGTTAAAAAGTTCGACCGGATATAAATACCCACTTTTTCCCTTGCCGGGAAATTTCCAAGTGTTGGATTTTTCCGTAGTTTAACGACGTTCTAAGTAGTGCAAGTAACTCGATGGACCCTCTAGAAGACAACAAACCTTAACTCGATTATGTGACCGTCTTGAACTGCCCTTTAAACCTTCGGGTTTGGGGCAGTACGGCGTGCCACATGTGAGGCGTTGGCTTGACCCTTCTACGGCTGGACCGTTGGTACTGAGGCACGAACTGAATGTTGTTAGACTTATTTCATGTGTTGAGCTGTACCGGGAAAACTTGGGTGTTCGATTGTTCGATCGGAAAGTTTAACATTTTCTGTTTATCTGGAATGGGATACAATAATTGGAATTCACAAGAAGTTATGAGATAACTGAATGAATGTTATAAACATAGCAGTTTAGTCTCACTTGATCGGTTGCCACGGAATTTTGATTTGATCAAAAGTCCGTCGCAATCACGTAGCGTACGCGGATACTCGCCGGGTAAACTTAATAGACAGCCTCACTCCATAGCCCCGACCAAGTGTCTGTAGGAGAACCCCGTCGCCAAAAGCATCCGTTCGGATGCTCGCGGTAGCGGTGTTCCGCCTTGGTGCACTTCGTCGACGGTATCGGGGGTGCATCCGTCTACTGAAGTTTGCGACGAGCATTCGATCAAAATGTCGGGAATCCTGTTGAATTGCCCGACTTGGTATTGAAAAGTGTTTTCGATAAAGAGACTAAAATGCGGGGTTTATAATTGTTAGGCATGCGATGTCTAAGTAATTCATTTGGTCAGGCATGCGATGTCTGAAGTTGTTGCGGATTCCAACTGTTGTAGTTTTACACTTTCTTTTCTGTGACCGTAAGTGTAATATGTGATATCGCCGGTTTCGTTGCTATATGCCAACGACAATTGGGATGCGCATATTTACTTACGTTGATGACATGTGATGTTATGTGTTGCTGGATATGTTATATTGGATCGTCGTGTTTGAATAGCCAGGGGTTTTTATGTGAGATGAGTGTTTTTCATTTTCATTCATGTAAAACCTTGTATGTAATATTCTTTTATTGGGGCACTTCCAGGTTGCGGAAGATGTCACCGTTTGTATATTATTTACTTTTCCGCACTAGGATAGACCCAAGGAGGAGGGCACAAGTAACCGGGTTCTGGAGTCCAGTGGGAGACCAACTCGAGGAGTCGAGTCCGGGTCTCCTAACTCTAAAATTGGTAGGGTTGCTTGCCGCTCTCGTAGGGGTCTAGGGGTGTGGGTTTGGCTATTCATCACGACCGTGGAATCCGTGTTTTATACTGGCTCGTATTGAAAACACGGACGTCCTAGTATATCCAATATTTCATATGATTCTTCTGCTGCGATATCTGTGATGTGATCATGTGATGTTCTGTGATAGATACTTGTATATAGTATATATGATATATTATATAGACGTTACTTATGTTTTACACCCGCGCTAGCCCTGCCCCGCTCTGCCGTTAGTTACCTAACCTAACGGTGCACGAGGGGACATCGAGGCGAATGCGGATGGCATAAGTGTACGTCGTATTTATCTGTGATGATTAGGTACTTAAATGATGGGACTTCATTAATGTGATTAATGAAATAAAAAGAAACCTAAGATGTTGTAGAATCGAATTTCAAAATAAAACAGGTAGCTACAGTTCTTGCTTTGCACAGCGATATATACGATATATCCTGCACCTTATTCGATGAGGAAAGGACCGAGATCCCTTCACCGGGAGTGACTCCTTTAGCAATAACTGGCAGATGCTACACACTCGGTTTGTCTTTTGATTGCTTTTAAGTGTTTTTGCTTTGCACAGTGATATATATGATATATCCCGCACCTCATTCGACGAGGAAAGGACCGACGATCCCTTCACCGGGAGTGACTCCTTTAGCAAAACTAGAAAAGCCTCAAAAACACTCCATTTCAAAATCATTTGATTCTACAACGATATCAAGTTCATTACGCAAAAGGTTTTCAGAAAAACCTGTCGTAGCCCTCCGTCATTTCAGATAAGTACTAGTTAGTATTCGTGCTGCGGTAGTTTGGCATTCGTCAAGGCGTAGTGTACGGTAGCTAACTAGTATTTATCTGCTTGTGCATATGATGCGATTGGATTAGGGTATTCGTACGGCGTTGTTTGGCATTCGTCAAGGGTCGTGCGAGTGGGTTTAATTCGATCAAGAAATGTACGGGTTGAACTTGACTAGTGGACTATGGGTTGTTTGGCATTCGTCAAGGTCATAGCGAGCTAGGGGCAAAATATTATCGGGAATTTCAAGTGTTGAAATTTGCAATGAGATTGCATACCTTCTATGAGATAGTTGGATCCCGATACCCGCTGCGAGTAAGTGTTACTCCTGGGAGAGTTTTACGCATTACAATTAGCTGATCAAGTAGGTGTCTAGAAAGGTGTCAACGGGGTTACGCCTCTGGGAAAACGAGGTTTACATTAATTAGGTTCGTGCGAAAGCATGGGGGACCTCCCTCAAAGTACCGACACTGGCCTGGCTGAAAGATTGGCGAACTTGTAGTGTGTAATTAATCCCGGCTAGTCTTTCCTTTTAGGGTTTGAAGGAAGATTTGATAAAAAGCAGTGGGAGCCATCCTGATTAGATAAAATAATAACCAATCTATTCTTGACAGAGCGCACGCTGAGTGTTTTCTTCTCTCTCTCTCCAGGTAGCGACCATATCACGCCTTAATCAAGATAATAATACGGATTATTGACTGAACCCGCTTGTTATACTGAGCTGGGGAACGTTGGTCCCGCTCCAACTTATAATTGTTATAAGACAGAGCAGGAAATTGGGGAATACCAGATTTCCCGTACCGCCCAAACGAAGAGAGTGCATGCTGATGCATCATCTTCGGGTGTGTTCATTACAAAGAACTGTTTCTCAGTATCCTTTACGTCCTGGGTATGTGATACCAGATCAGGATCCCAGATATGTAATCTGTTACATAGGGCTACAGATAGGTAGAGAACTGAGAACGGGTGATAAGTTTCATGAGGCAGAAAACGGGGCAAGTGTTGCAGCCAAGTCTGTTGGTCACTGTCACCCTGTATTACAATACATGATTCTGAACGAATGTTATTAGATACCGAACCTGATATACAAAATCATATCAGTCTCTTTATCAGTAAAGAAATGATAAAATTTTGTATTGTTGGATAATGTTTTGAACATTTCCTATATCAAAAGTTGATCGGCTCAGGCACGTTATCTAAAAGCATTGACGTTCTAAATCAAACTACAGTTCTTTAGTATACAGAACACACACAAGAGGAAGAGTTCAGAAATGAACGAATCCTTCTTGAGGTATTGTAGACTAGGTCATATCAATGCGACCCGACTGGCTGAGTTACATTTAGATGCATATTTAAATCAGTTTGAATTTACATCTTGTGAAACTCGCCAGTCATGTCACAAAGATAAGATGACCATAGCTCCGTTTACTGGAAACAGAGAAAGAGTTAGTAAACTCTTGGGATGATACATGTTGATGTATGTAAGGTCCTCTGTCTACACATGCCAAGACCGGTTCTTTATACTTCATTATATTCTCTGATAATCTCTCAAGATTCAGTCATATGTTCCTGTTGAAACACAAGTCTGAACTTTTGAGATATTCACAGAATATAAGTTAGAAGTAGAGAACCAATACGGGTATAAGTATTATGTCCTTTGATGAGATCAAGGAGGAGAATACTTGAGCACGAAATTCCTGGACTATTCTAAAGGAGAATGGGATTCTCTCTCAGCATTACTCCTCCGTATACACCATAGCACGATGGTATATCGGGACGGAGCAATAACACCCTATATGATAAGGTGTGCTCTATGATGAGTACTACTGAGTTACCTATTTCCTTTTGGGAGTTATGCACTTGAGAAGCTGCATACCTATTGAATAGGGTTCCAATCAAATCAGTTGCCTACCGCTTCATATGTGATATGGAAAGGGAAGAGCCCATATCTTAAGTTGGTTAAGATTTGGGGTTGTCTGGCCTATGTCTAAAAGCAAAATCCGGACAAGCTCAAGGCAACGTCTGTTATGTAGAACTGGAAAAGTTCCAGCTATACGAACTACAGCAGATGATTTGATAGAACCAAGGGATTCAGTAGATACCAACGAACCTCAGCCTCTCTGCCGATCTAGTAGGGTTCCTCACCCACCTGAGAGATACTTCGGTTTCTCTATGACAGTGGGAGCGAGGATTGCATCATGAGATGATGACCCAACTATTTTCGAGCAGGCCGTCGAGAGTAAGACTCTGTAAGAATGGCTGGATGCTTAGTGATCTGAGATGGAATCCTTATACACCAACAAAGTATGGACTTTGGTTGCTATATCTGAAGGGTTAAATCCCCATCAGGAGCTAGTATATCTTGAGAAGATTACTTGGTGTAGATGGAAAAGTTGAGACTTTCAAAGCTAGACTTGATAAAGGTTTTCGTCATCGACCAGGCGTGGATAATGATGAAACCTTTTCAAGTGGCTATGCTTAAGTCCTTCCAGATCCTACTTGCCACGGCTACATACCATGACTACGATCTCTGGTGGTTGGGTGTCTTGACTGCTTTTCTAAATGATGATTTGGAAAAGAGCGTCTATAAGTACACAGCCAGAGGGCTTCGTAGACAGTGGGAGCAGCGGAAATATGTGCAAGATGTTTTATAGGATAAAGCAGGCATCGCGGAGTTGGAACATCTGTTTTGATGAATTAGTCAAAGAATTTGACATCATCAAAATGGTAGATGAACCTTGTATAAACAAAAAGGTAGTAGGGAGTATGGTGACGATCCTCGTAGAGTACGTGGATGACATACTCTTGATGGGGAAGGAGTTTCCTATGCTACGCTCGATCAATCTCCGATTATCACGATGATTCTCCATATAGGATCAAAGTGATACCTCCTAAATCCTGGGTTTTTGGATCTATGAGATAGATCTAATTGGATGTTAGGACTCTCACTAGTTGTAGTGAGACGGTATCAACCGATCCTGGGGAGAATCACTGGAAGGGTTCCAGGGTAATAATGACGACTGAGTGTCAGTCGCAGGCATTGTCTTTACCCTCAGTAAAGGGACGGTATGTTGGAAGAGTTCCAAGCTAGATACCGTGACATACTAGACGATAAAGGCACGATACATCGCTACTTAAGATGCTACCAAAGAGGCTGTTTGGGTGTATATTGGTTCATAAGATGAACTACGTTCCTACCATTGTGTGACAATGGAGTTGTGGCTTATGCCAAGGAACGCCCATCCCATCAGTGATCCAGACATATTCTAAGGCAGTATCACTTGATCATGGAGATGATTGATCTCCAAGGTGATCGAGGTTTGGAGAGTAGACTCAGAGGACAACACAGCGGATCCACTCACAAAGGCCTGTTCCCAGAGAGAGACTTTTATGGGATGGTTGAGTATGAGATACTACAACCACTGCTATCAGATGGCCCTAGTGCAAGTGGGAGATTGTTAGTTATATGAATGCCCTAGAGTCCATTACTGTACATAGGATGTATATTGTAGTGGATGCTGGGACGTATATAGGGAGGACTTTCTTGCTCGACATGATAGTATGCTATCTGGTTGAACTTTACCTTAACGTGTATGCTGATTGTCTCTCTGTTACATGTT
The DNA here is from genome assembly GCA_030015575.1 of Agapanthus africanus. Classification (NCBI taxonomy): domain Eukaryota; kingdom Viridiplantae; phylum Streptophyta; class Magnoliopsida; order Asparagales; family Amaryllidaceae; genus Agapanthus; species Agapanthus africanus. The sequence goes on from JASDDO010000001.1 coordinate 277,343,878, forward strand.
GGTAAAGCCCTTAGGATCTGTACTTGACTACCTGGACTATGATGCGGATCATACTAGTGGGGACATGGTAGTCCATAAGTACATCCTTCAAAGTCCCTAGTCGTGGGTGTATCGAGACGGGGCATCGATATACCAGTGTAAACTAGCGCATACCTTCTCGACCCATACAGATGGGCGATGGATGATCCCATATCCATTGGTGTTTGACATCAGAGATGATATACGGGTGCTCAGTAGAGACTGGGTACATAGGACGGACTCGCCGAGAACTCCCAGATGGTATTATACCTCACGTCAGATGGCAGTTCTCTGGTGACACTGGTACAGAGTAGTCTGTTGACCCGAGATCGTCATAGAGTCTTGTGTGGTTCCCACTGTGCTTTGATTTCCATCTTACCACGTCCAAGAGGGCGTGCAAAACGGTGGTTTCTGGGTACAATCCCGAGTCACATGGAGACAATGAGCGATAGGAGGGGATTCGTCTCTCCCGGTATAGGGAGTTGATGTTGCGCTGTGTTCGATTGGCTATAACAGGAAATCCCTGGCCAGGGTTGCTGAGATTTACTGGTAAGTGTTACCAGTAGTTTCTCGAACAGTTATAGACCTCATATCGACACGACTTATCGAGCTATTGGGGTCTGACGTTAACCACCCCTAGGCGAGATATGCGACATATCAGACGATCAGACCGGACTGTACGGTAGTGTTACTGGTTGGATTCACTGGAGTGTGAGCGGGCTTGCTCGTCGATCTTCTGATCGCTCAATACCCGGGTGGCCGTTACGTTTAGCAGACCGCTTGCGGCTTGTGGGTGCTTGATATGATCATCAACTGCTGCCGGCGTATTGACGAGTCTTTATTGTCCTACACAGAGGTTTCCTGGCTCAAGCGAAACGAAATAGGAGCGCATATGAGATATGTGCGAGACCGAGAATAATGCGTGTATGTGATACCGTATTCCATTCTCGCGATGAATGTATCGAAAGGTTTTACGCGATATAACCTAGTTATCGAATCAAGGGTTGGTTCGATAAGCCGATACATAGAATACTAGTCGGTTATATGCGATATGTCCGGATCGTTAAATCAAGTGTTGATTTAATGATTTAATGCATAATTATATATTTGATATATTACTTTGCATTAACTAGTATTGGTTCACTTTAAATGGATTTTCTCACTCGGATTGTACACATTGTATATGTGATATACTTTTGTGCACTTGATTGTATCATGTTTGATGATACATGTTATGCTAGGGTTTTTGTGTAAAGATCAAACCATGGTTACATAATTATGGTTAGGGTTTTGTTTTATTCACTTATTTATTTATCCATTTCATTTTGGAAAATAAATGAGAAGAGAAAAGAATGGTGGCTTTATTTGTTGTTTAGTTGAAGCTTCATGAAGCTTTGACTTTGTCCACCATTCTTATCTCATCCTTAACCCTAACAATTCCTTTAACCCTTGGTTAATTCTCTACACATAACCATAGTTAAAATTATGATAAGGATTGTTTTTCTATTCTTTTTGATTAACTTATCATATATCATTTTCTTCTTCTTCTTCCTTGAACTCAAGAAGAAAACCATTCTTTATCAATGGTGATTGATGAAAACAAGTGAGAAATCCAATTCTAAAGTCTACCCACTTCCTATTTCTTCATCCTCTACCTCTTGCCAAGTAGTAGAGTGTGTTTTCTTCACAAGTTTCTTGACTTGGTGAAGTCGGAGCTTGATTTAACGATGCCTCGACGTAGATCATCTTCGGCATGGACATCGACGACCTAGCTTGCCCATTATCCGACGAAGCCGATGCTAGAGCCCGGGAACTCATTTGGACAACGAGGGGACTTTGTTGCGGAGCTATGGAGGTGGAGCACCGGATCTACAAAGGTTGTATTTCCGTATTCTTTATAGTTAAGTTGTTAACTAGTTTGCTTTTCGCCTAGATTTCTAGCAAACGATCCGTAGTTTAGGGTTTCTCGGCACGTTAACATTTGAAAATGGCATGGTTGATGCCTTGTGAGACCTCATTAGGATGCCTAGGAACCCTACAAGGACCGGATCTACAAAGGTTGTATTTCCGTTCCCTTAGTTAAGTTGTTAACTAGTTGCATGTTTCGCCTAAAATCTAGTTAACGATCCGTATTAGGGTTTCTCGGCACTTGTAAAATTTGAAATTGGCATGGTTGATGCCTTGTGAGACCTCATTAGCGTGCCTGGGAACCCTACAGTGGTATCAGATCCTAGCTAGAGCCTTAGGCGATGCGTAGATGAAGTTTGAAACCCGAACGAACCCGAAATCCTAAAATTTCACGCTCTCTGGACCTTTTTCAAAGACTGGGTTTTTTCCAGATTAAAAAGGCTTAAAAAATTCAGCAGGGAATTATAAGAATTACGGTGCAAAATTTGACCAAAGATACTTCAAGATTGCGGCGGAACCGCGGCATAAGCCTAGCTTATACGGCGGTTCCGCAGCAATAGTGTGACGTCACCCTCCCTATTTTGCACAGTAACTTCCTTTATTCAGTGCTGAGTTCTCTGGGTATTTTTAAATATCACTCAAGAGTTGAGTTTTCTAGGGTGGTTTGGGAGTTCGAAGATTCGATCGGATTATCAAGTTTTGTCTATGTGTCTTTCCGGATAATTATTGAATATGTTAAAAAGTTCGACCGGATATAAACACCCAATTTTTCCCCTGCCGGAAAATTTCCAAGTGTTGGATTTTTCTGAGGTTTAAAGACGTTCTAAGTAGTGCAAGTAACACGATGGTCCCTCTAGAAGACAACAAACCTTAACTCGATTATGTGACCGTCCTGAACTGCCCTTTGAACCTTCGGGTTTGGGGCAGTACGGCGTGCCACATGTGAGGCGTTGGCTTGACCCTTCTACGGCTGGACCGTTGGTACTGAGGCACGAAGTGAATGTCTTTGAACTTATTTCATGAGTTGAGCTGTTTCGGGAAAACTTGGGTGTTCGATTGTTCGATCGGAAAGTTTAACATTTTCTACTTATCCGGAATGTGATACAATAATTGGAATTCACAAGTAGTTATGAGATAACTGAATGAATGTTATAAACATAGCAGTTTAGTCTCACTTGATCGGTTGCTACAGAATTTTGATGTGATCAAAAGTCCGTCGCAATCACGTAGCGTACGCGGATACTCGCCGGGTAAACTTAATAGACAGCCATGCCCCATAGCCCCGACCAAGTGACTGTAGGAGAACCCCGTCGCCGAAAGCATCCGTTCGGGTGCTTGCGGCAGCGGTGTTCCGCCTTGGTGCACTTCGTCGACAGTATCGGGGGTGCGGCCGTCTAATAAAGTTTGCGACGAGCATTCGATCATGATGTCGGGAATCTTGTTGAATTGCCCGACTTGATATTGAAAAGTGTTTTCGATAATGAGACTAAAATGCGGGGTTTATAATAGTTAGGCATGTGATGCCTAAGGAATTCATTTGATTAGGCATGCGATGTCTATGTAGGTTGCGGATTCCAACTGTTGTAGTTTTACACTTTCTTTTCTGTGACCGTAAGTGTAATATGTGATATCGCCGGTTTCGTTGCTATATGCCAACGACAATTGGGATACGCATGTTTACTTACGTTGATGACATGTGATGTTATGTGTTGCTGGATATGTTATATTGGATCGTCGTGTTTGAATAGCCGGGGGTTTTTATGTGAGATGAGTGTTTTTCATTTTCATTCATTTAAAAACTTGTATGTAATATTCTTTTATCGGGGCACTTCCAGGTTGCGGATGATGTCACCACTTGTATATTATTTTCTTTTCCGCACTAGGATAGACCCAAGGAGGGGAGCACAAGTAACCGGGTTCTGGAGTCCAGTGGGAGACCAACTCGAGGTATCGAGTCCGGGTCTCCTAACTCTAGAATTGGTGGGGTTGCTTGCCGCTCTCGTAGGGGTCTAGGGGTGTGGGTTTGGCTATTCATCACGACCGTGGAATCCGTGTTTTATACTGGCTCGTATTGAAAACACGGACGTCCTAGTATATCCAATATTTCATATGATTCTTCTTCTGCGATATCTGTGATGTGATCATGTGATATGTTCTGTGTTGGATACTTTATATAGTATATATGATATATTATATAGGCTTTACTTATGTTTTACACCCGTGCTAGCCCTGCCCCGCTCTGCCGTTAGTTACCTAACCTAACGGTGCACGAGGGGACATCGAGGCGAATGCGGATGGCATAAGTGTACGTCGTATCTATCTGTGATGTTTAGGTATTTAAATGATGGGACTTCATTAATGTGATTAATGAAATAAAAGAAACCTATATATGTTGTAGAATCGAATTTCAAAATAAAATAGGTAGCTACAGTTCTTGCTTTGCACAGCGGTATATATGATATATCCTGCACCTTATTCGATGAGGAAAGGACCGAGATCCCTTCACAGGGAGTGACTCCTTTAGCAATAACTGGCAGATGCTACACCCCTCGGTTTGTCTTTTGATTGCTTCTATAGTTTCTGCTTTGCATAGTGATATATATGATATATCCCGCACCTCATTCGACGAGGAAAGGACCGACGATCCCTTCACCAGGAGTGACTCCTTTAGCAAAACTAGAAAAGCCTCAAAAGCACTCCATTTTAAAATCATTTGATTCTACGACGATATCAAGTTCATTACGCTCATGGTTTTCTGAAAACCTGCGTAGCCCTCCGTCATTTCAGATAAGTACTACTTAGTATTCGTGCTACGGTAGTTTGGCATTCGTCAAGGCGTAGTGTACGGTAGCTAACTAGTATTTATCTGCTTATGCATATGATGCAGATTGGATTAGGGTATTCGTACGGCGTTGTTTGGCATTCGTCAAGGGTCGTGCGGGTGGGTTTAATTCAATCAAGAAATGTACGGGTTGAACTTGACTAGTGGACTATGGGTTGTTTGGCATTCGTCAAGGTCATAGAACACTAGGGGTAAAATATTATTGGGAATTTCAAGAGTTGAAATTTGCAATGAGATTGCATACCTTCTATGTGATAGTTGGATCCCGATACCCACTGCGAGTAATTGTTACTCCCGGGAGAGTTTTACACATTACAATTAGCCGATCAAGTAGGTGTCTAGAAAGGTGTTAACGAGGTTATGCCTCTGGGAAAACGAGGTTTACATTAATTAGGTTCGTGCGAAAGCACGGGGGACCTCCCTCAAAGTACCGACACTGGCCTGGCTGAAAGATTGGCAAACTTGTAGTGTGTAATTAATCCCGGCTAGTCTTTCCTTTTAGGGTTTGAAGGAAGATTTGGTAAAAACAGTGGGAGCCATCCTGATTAGATAAAATAATAACAAATCTATTCTTGCAAGAGCGCACGCTGAGTGTTTTCTTCTCTCTCTCTCCAGGTAGCGACCATATCACGCCTTAATCAAGATAATAATACGGATCTTTGACCGGACCCGCTTGTTATACTGAGCTGGGGAACGTTGGTCCCGCTCCAACTTATAATTGTTATAAGACAGAGCAGGATATAGGGGATTACCAGAATTCTCGTGCCACCCAAACGAAGAGAGTGCATGCTGATGCATCATCTTCGAGTGTGTTCATTACAAAGAACTGTTTCTCTGTATACTCTACGTCCTGGGTATGTGATACCAGATCAGGATCTCAGATATGTAATCTGTTATATAGGGCTACAGAAAGGTTGAGAACTGAGAACGGGTGATAAGTTTCATGAGGCTGAAAACGGGGCAAGTGTTGCAGCCAAGTCTGTTGGTCACTGTCACCCTGTATTCCAAATACATTGATTCTGAACGAATGTTATTAGATACCGAACCTTATATACAAAATCATATCAGTCTCTTTATTTGTAAAGAAAGGATATAATTTTGTATTGTCGGATAATGTTTTGAACATTTCCTATATCAAAAGTTGATTGGTTCAGGCACGTTATCTAAAAGCATTGATGTTCTAAATCAAACTACAGTTCTTTAGTATACTGAACACACAAAAGAGGAAGAGTTCAGAAATGAACGAATCCTTCTTGAGGCATTGTAGACTAGGTCATATCAATGCGACCCGACTAGCTGAAGTTACATGAAGATGCATATTTAAATCAGTTTGAATCTACATCTTGTGAAACTTGCCAGTCATGTCACAGAGATAAGATGACCATAGCTCCGTTTACTGGAAACAGAGAAAGAGTTAGTGAACTCTTGGGATGATACATGTTGATGTATGTAGGTCCCCTGTCTACACTTGCCGAGACCGGTTCTTTATACTTCATTAAATTCTCTGATGATCTCTTTTGATTCAGACATATGTTCCTGTTGAAACACAAGTTAGAACCTTTTGAGATATTAACAGAATATAAGTTAGAAGTAGAGAACCAATACGGGTATATGTATTATGTCCTTTGATGAGATCAAGGAGGAGAATACTTGAGCACGAAATTCTATGAACTTTTCTAAAGGAGAATGAGATTCTCTCTCAGCATTACTCTTCCGTATACACCATAGCACGATGGTATATCGGGGCGGAGCAATCACACCCTATATGATAAGGTGTGTTCTATGATGAGTACTACTGAGTTACCTATTTCCTTTTTGGGACTTATGCACTTGAGAAGCTGCATACCTATTGAATAGGGTTCAAATCAAATCAGTTGCCTACCACTTCATATTTGATATGATAAGGGAAGAGCCCATCTCTTAAGTTAGTTAAGATTTGGGGTTGTCCAGCCTATGTCTGAAAAGCAAAATCCGGACAAGCTCGAGGCAAGATCTGTTAGGTAGAACTGGAAATGTTCCAGCTATACAAACTGCAGCTGATGATTTGAAAGAACCAAAGGATTCAATAGTTACCAACGAACCTCAGCCTCTCCGCCGATCTGGTAAAGTTCCTCACCCACCTGAGAGATACTTCGGTTTCTCTATGACAGTGGGAGCGAGGATTGCATCATGAGATGATGACCCAACTAGTTTCGAGCTGGCCATTAGGAGTAAGACTCTGTAAGAATGGCTGGATGCTTAGCGATCTGAGATGGAATCCTTATACACCAACAAAGTATGGACTTTGGTTGCTATATCTGAAGGGTTAAATCCCTATCAGAAGCAAGTATATCTTGAGAAGATTACTTGGTGTACATGGAAAAGTTGAGACTTTCAAAGCTAGACTTGTTAAAGGTTTGCATCATTGACCAGGTGTGGATCATGATGAAACATTTTCTAAAGATCTATGCTTAAGTCCATCCAGATCCTACTTGCCACGGCTACATACCATAACTACGATATCTGGCGGTTGGATGTCATGACTGCTTTTCTAAATGATGTTTTAGAAGAGAGAGTCTATAAATACACAGTCAGAGGGCTTCGTAAACAGTGGGAGCAGCGGAAACGTGTACAAGATGCTTTATAGGATAAAGTAGGTATCGCGGAGTTGGAACATCTGTTTTGATGTTGTAGTCAAACAGTTTGACATCATCAAAATGGTAGATGAACCTTGTATATACAAAAAGGTAGTAGGGAGTATGGTGATGATCCTCGTAGTGTACGTGGATGACATACTCTTGATAGGGAAGGAGTTTCCTATGCTACGCTCGGTCAATCTCCGCTTATCACAATGATTCTCCATAATGGATCAAAGTGATACCTCCTAAATCCTGGGTTTGGATTTGTGAGATAGATCTAATTGGATGTTAGGATTCTCACTAGTTGTAGTGAGATTGTATCAATCGATCCTGGGGAGAATCACTGGAAGGGTTCCAGGGTGATAAAGACGACTGAATGTCAGTCGCAGGCATTGTCTTTACCCTCAGTAAAGGGACGGTATGTTGGAAGAGTTCCTAGCTAGATACCGTGGCTAACTAGATGATAAAGGCACGATACATCGCTACTTAAGATGCTACCAAAGAGGATGTTTGGGTGTATATTGGTTCATGAGATGAACTACGTTCCAACCATTGTGAGACAATGGAGTTGTGGGTTATGCCAAGGAACGTCCGTCCCATCAGTGATCCAGACAAATTCTAAGGCAGTATCACCTGATCATGGAGATGGTTGATCTCCAGGGTGATCGAGGTTAGGAGAGTAGACTCAGAGGACAACACGGCGGATCCACTCACAAAGGCCTTTTCCCAGAGAGAGACTTTTATGGGATGGTTGAGTATGAGATACTACAACCACTGCTATCAGATGGCCCTAGTGCAAGTGGGATATTGTTAGTTATATGTATGCCCTAGAGGCCATTACTATACATAGGATGTATATTGTAGTGGATGCTTGGACATATATAGGGAGGACTTTCTTGCTCGACATGATAGTATGCTATCTGGTTGCTCTTTACCTTAACGTGTATACTGATTGTCTCTCTGTTGCATGTTGGTAAAGCACTTAGGATGTGTACTTGACTACCTGGACTATGATGCAGATCATACTAGTGGGGACATGGTAGTCCATAAGTACATCCTTCAAGGTCCCTAGTCGTGGGTGTATCGAGACGGGGCATCGATATACCAGTGTAGACTAGCGTATACCTTCTCGACCCATACAGATGGGCGATGGATGATCCCATATCCATTGGTGTTTGACATCAGAGATGATATACGGGTACTCAGTGAAGACTGGTTACACTGGACGGACTCGCCGAGAACTCCCAGATAGTATTATACCTTACGTCAGATGGCAGTTCTCCAGTGACACTAGTACAGGTTAGTCTGTAGACCGGAGATCGTCATAGAGTCTTGTGTGATTCCCACTGTGCTTTGATTTCCACCTTACCACGTCCAAGAGGGCGTGCAAAATGGTGGCTTTTGGGTACAGTCCCGAATCACATGGAGGCAATGAGCGATAGGAGGGGATTCGTCTCTCCCGGTATAGGGAGTTGATGTTGCACTGTGTTCGATTGGCTATAACCGGAAATCCCTGGCCAGGGTTGCTGAGATTTACTGGTAAGTGTTACCTGTAGTTTCTCGAATTGTTATAGACTTCATATCGACACGACTTATCGAGCTATTGGGGTCTGACGTTTACCACCCCTAAGCGAGATATGCGACATATCAGACGACGAGACCGGACTGTACGGTAAGTGTTACTGGTTGGATTCACAGGAGTATGAGCGGGCTTGCTCGTCGATCTTCTGATCGCTCAATACCCGGGTGGCCGTTAAGTTTAGCAGACCGCTTGCGGGTTGTGGGTGCTTGATATGATCATCACCTGCTGCCGGCGTATAGACGAGTCTTTAGAGTCCTACACAGAGGTTTCCTGGCTCAAGCGAAACGAAATAGGAGCGCATATGAGATATGTGCGGGACCGAGAATAATGCGTGTATGTGATACCGTATTATATTCTCGTGATGAATGTATCGATTGGTTGTATGCGATATAACCTACTTATCGAATCAAGGATTGATTCGATAAGCCGATACATTGGATATTAGTCGGTTATATGCGATATGACCGGATCGTTAAATCAAGTGTTGATTTAATGATTTAATGTATAATTATATATATTTGATATATTACTTTGCATTAAATAATATTTGTTCACTTTAAATGGATTTTCTCACTTGCTTTGTGCAAGTTGTATATGTGATATACTTTTGTGCACATGATTGTATCATGTTTGATGATACATGCTTATTTGGTTAAGTGTAAAGAATTAAACCATGGTTAAGTTGATGATTAGGGTTTTTCTTATTCCTTTATTTATTTGTTTATTCATTTTGGAAAAGATAAGAAAAGAATGGTGGCTTTATTTGTAGTTTTGTTGAAGCTTCATGATGCTTTGACCTAGTCCACCATTCTTGTCTCTTGCTTAACCCTAACCATCATAACTAACCATGGTCTATTCTCTACACTTAACTAAGGTTAGAATATGATAAGAATCAATTCTTTTTCAATTATTATTTAACACTTATGATATTCTTTCTTCTTCTACTTCTTCTTCACATGAAGAAAAGCTTGCTATCAACAATGGCAACTAGTGAAAAAGAGTGAGAAATCCAATTCTAAAGTGAACCCACTTCCTATTTCTTCATCCTCTACCACTTGCCAAGTAGTATAGGGTGTTTTCTTCACAAGTTTCATGACTTGGTGAAGTGCGAGCTTGATCTTGTGATGCCTCGACGTAGATCATCTTCGGCATCATAGTCGATGACCTAGCCCGCCCATTTCTCCGATGAAGCCGACGCTAGAGGCCGGGATTCTATTTGGACAGCGAGGAGACTTCATCATGTAGCTATAGAGGTGGAGGACCGGATCTACAAAGGTTGTATTTCCGTTCCCTTAGTGAAGTTGTTAACTAGTTGCATGTTTCGCCTAAAATCTAGTTAACGATCCGTATTAGGGTTTCTCGGCATGTGTAAAATTTGAAATTGGCATGGTTGATGCCTTGTGAGACCTCATTAGCGTGCCTGGGAACCCTACACTTTTGGTTTTGATTTCTAGGTTTTGATTTACTTAGACTACGTACGCCTCGAGACATTTCGTAATTTATGTGCCAGTCACGCTCGGTACTTTTCGAATCGTCACAAAGATGGTATCAAAGCGTTAGGTCTTACCTTCGGAGTGTAGGATGACCCTTGGTTGATGGAGTAGTTGACTTAAGAAGAGTGACGTACCGTGGGTATGTTCCGCGGCATACTTACGATACGCTACTCCGCTTAAGAAGCCTTAGAATGTACATTTCCTTGCACAGCATCATATTCATTCATATGATATATCCTCATCGATATTGGTTTATGGGTTCTGCTGCCACGATTACACGGGCAGAGAGAGCTACGGCTAGAGTTGCGTCAGCACGAGCTCGTCACGGACGAAGACTGACCAGGGCGTGATTCCAGGGACATACGATGCATAGAGCCTTCGTTTTATTGTGTTTTCGCGCCATGAGCGTTTGAAGGATTGCTTTTACGAGATTTCTCGGACGTGCAGATTAGCACCAGCATATTAGGCTACCGCCAGAGGCCAGCCAGATTGTGATGACCGTTAATGCACCGTATTTTGATGATTGAGGCACTGTTCAGCGTGCGGACGAATGAGCCAGTGACTTCGACAAATGAAAAGATTTCGCCCTAGATGTTTGAAGTTAATGCCGCACGAGTTATACTTTGTGATGTGATAGAAGATCGCTAGTCACCAAAGATGAATGAGTAGGACGTGTGATTCATTGCCTACCCCGATGCGAGGTCATCAGATTGATTGATTCCAGCTTGAGAAGACTTTACTTCACACGGATATGTTGGGAGTTGATAGAGACGATCGAATGTCAGAAAACCATTTTCCAAGTTTAAAGTATTTGGAGAAAACATGCAAGTAACTCTACGGACCCTCTAGAAGAATGAAACCCTAACTCGACATAATGACCATATGAAAGCCTTTGAACCTTCGGGTTTGCGGCAGTTCCGCGGTGCCATTAATCAGGTTTGGGTTTGCCCTTCTACGGTTGGTCCATAGGTGTTGTGGCATGTACTCGATATTATTAAACTGTACTCAAGATGTTGAGTGCTTGGAGGATTATGGAACTTTGACGAATCGATCGAAATGTTCAACGTCATTCGGATATCATGTGATGGGATACATTGTTTGGGAGACTCCAGATAAGAGTATAGCCGTTGGAGCGTAGTCCATGCAGCCATAAAGAGACGAGTCCGAATCAGTCGACATTAGAGAACAGTGGAGCAAGAGGTTCGTGCCGGATCTTGATAAGATGACATTTCACTCCGCAGACATCAGAGATGTGATACGCAAGCAGAGGCGTTGACTATGGATATATCTTCCAGGAGGAGTCGTAATGAGTATGCAGCCATTCCGGAACAAGAAATAGATTTAGTAATGATGATGACTTCCGGAAAGTTCGGCAGAAACGGGATTTGGGGAAAGACCTTGGGTAACGTCTTAGAAATCGTTATGCGAATTTTTCCGTTTTAGGGTAAAATTGTCGGTATTTTCTCTTTTAACCCGACTGGGATCAAACGTCCATATAGAGTCGCCAGCACCTAGTTTAGCTAAAATATATCAAGTGCGCAAGCTTTGGGGGTATACGGGACGTTTTGGTTCAATTAGAATTTTTCCCAATTTAAATATTATTTTAATGTGATATTTATATTTTGGGTTTGGGAAATTTCTCCAAAATTTGTATCTTGGCAAACTAATCAAGTTTGAGTAAACAAAACCTTACTTATAATATCTAGATATTATTGTTTGTGCAAAGGGATTTAAAAGTTTAAAGAAAAGAAATAGAATGGGAGAGGTGGCATGTGCATGAATGTACATTGATGAGCATTTATGTGCATTTATCATTGACTTAACTAGAACAATCCACACAAATCCCTTACCTTCCTCTCTTGGCCGACTTCTTCTTTCTTTCCTCTGCCCTTGGTCATTTCTTTCACCAATTGCAACAATCCAAATCAATAAATCTCCAAAATTACCTTAAATTAACACAAAAATACTTCAAGTCTTGAATTTTGCCTTCATGATCACTTGGAGCTAGGAAATCTTGGATCTTGTGAGCAAGTATTGATAGGTAAAATCCCTAATCTGTTAAATAGGAGTTTTTATGGTGTTTAGCTCGTTGGTTGTAGCATAGAACACTTTAAGTATCGATTAGTGCAATATCGTGTTTTTAGTGTCTTTTTAGAGTCTCTGTGATCTGCTGCGATATGAGATTTTTACTGAGTGACCAAACAAGTTGGTAGTGATGTACTAGTGAATTTAAGATCCCACCTGAGACACGAGACCCACCCCACCGGCTTTGGCCGGCGACCCAAGCATGAATTCCGGCGACACCGGTTTTGGAGGGGAGTTGAGTGTTGGGTTTTTTGTGGGCAGCTATCTGCTGTTCGTTAAGAGTGTTTGGTACTGTTTAAATTTTTAATATTTACAGTATGCAAAATCTGGGATCGTTTTTCTATAATCTAGTGTTTTGAGTCCGCGCGATACGTTATCCGTGTAAGTGCACGGCGGCGCCCCGGCCGTCAATCCGACGCCGGAATGCGGAAGCGGTGATAAACTTTATTTTTTGCGGACTTTGCAAACCGGCACCACCGCGCACTAAACTCCGGATCGTAACCATTAACAAGTCTAAGCTAACTAGAATACGGGTTAGAGATGTACCGACTGATCCGAGTCCTCCGGTCTTCATTTCCACTCCAATCTCCTCGCGAGATCTCCGTCCGTCTCCTCCTCGTCGGAAAGGGCACCACATCGCCTGTAGCTTTTACGGGCTCCCACCTCAATACCGAGGCAACTCGGGCGTGAAGCTGGCGAATCGACGCGTCCAAGATTTGCTGTAGGAAGTGTAGTGTAGAGTGGATGTCTCACTTTGGGGTTTGTTGCCATTTGTAGATGATGGAGGAATGGTGTATAGAAAATTGGTGCTTTCAATTTTCTAGCAATGGAATGAGATGAAGAATGATATTCACCAAATGAATCACTCTCAAAGATGAAGCTCTCTCCTTCTCTTTTCTTCTTCTCACTTTTCTTTTCTCTCTTCAAAAATGAAAACTCTCATACTTAGAAAATGGTGGAGCAAAGGTTATGAAGCATGAAGGGAGGTGAGTGTAGGAGATGAAAGAGGTGACCACATCAAGAGACAAGAAAACATACACCATGCTTCACCTTTTTTTCAAACCATACCCTTTCATGTCACTCAATTCAAAAGCATGGAGCAAAAGAAATGAAAGCTATCATAATCAATACTTTTGCAAGAAACCCCCTCCACAAAAGTAATTTGCAAAACTGCAAATTACCCCCTCCATCGGAAAAGTCCGGCCGGGAAAGAACAAAGGAAAACCGGCCGGAACAGAATGCAAACTGGCAACTCCAGAAAACTGGTCCCGTAATAAATTACAGGAAAACCCCGATACTGTGCATACACACCCGCATCTGTATTCCGTCCGGGATACAAATGCAAAGAGACAAAATCTACACTGTACTAAACTAGGACCGGCTTAAACCAAAGCCGGCTAGTAATATCCGTCCGATCCTGATCCGTGCAATACCGCACGTATCTGATCGAACCCTGCCATATAACCATACGGCTACCAGTACAAACCGTCCGATCCTGATCCGTGCAATACCGCACGTATCTGATCGGACCTTGCCATATCTCCATACGGCCTCTACAGCGTTTCGCCCGAAACTTGAGTAACTGAAAGTGTGGCGGACTCTAAAGACTCGTCAATACAATGGCTGTGGATTTAACCACTAGCCCGTCAGAGGTATAAGCCAATACGTAACGGGCCACCAGCTATTTGACTAAAAGGGACGTCGATGAGCGAACTCATCCTGACACCCCACTGAGCCTGTCAGTGACAATATCCGTGCAGTCCGGTCCGTTCGTCTATGAGTATCGCATGGCGGGCCTAGGGGGTTGGTAAAAGTCAGACCCCCAAAAGCGGTACAAGTCGTGTCGGAGTGTATCCCAGAACACCCTGAGATACTACTGGAATACCTACCAGTAAATCTCCTTGCCTTGGCCAAGGACTTTGTGTAATGGCTCTCCTAGACACAGCACGACCTCACCCCCAATACCGGGAGAGACGAACCCCTGAAGATACGCTCACTGCCTCCATGTGGCTCGGGACTGTACCCAACTAAAACCTGTTTGCACGACTCCTTTGAGCCGTGGTAGGGTAGTAATCAAAGTACAGTGGGAACTCACACGAGACAAATGACGATCCCCAGGTCGATGAACTAACCTGCACACATGTCACCAGGGAACTGCCATCTGACGTCTGGTATATGACCAACTAGCATGTTCCCGGCGAGTCCTGTCCGGTGTACTCATAACCCAATGAGCACCTGTATACATCTTAGGTGATCCAACTGACACCAGTGGCTTGTGAGACCGGCCACCGCCCCTCGTCGGGGTCTCGACTGTATACACTAGTCTACTAATGGAGTATCGATGCCCGGTCTCGAAACTCCCACGACTAGGGACCTTTCAAGGATATGCTTGTAGACCCCAGCTCCCACTTATATGATCGCCCTCATACTGCTGGTGGTCAAGCAAGAATCCTAGGGGCTCTATCAACGTGTAATAGCGACGTGTCATGTCACTTAAAGCAGTACACGATGATAAAGGTAAACCAGATAGCATACTATCATCTCGAGTAAGACTGTCCTACCGGGATAGGTCCTCCCTCAATCATTACAATCACGTACCTGTGACCTAATAATTGACTCTGAGGGCACTATCTCCAACAATCCGACACGGTCAGTGCACGTTGTGCTGGTTTTGCTCTTAGGTTGTTTTCGTCGTGTCACTACGCACGTTAGCCACAATACGAACACTTGAGTGTATGTTTGTGTTGTTGTGTAGGTTAATTGTAGTTTGTGCATGTTTTTGGTCGATTACTAATATATATACTTGTGTTATCGTTTTGTTGTTTTAGGTTCGCAGGCGAGGACTTCGGACGCTGTGAAGAAGGGGAAACAGGTGGTTGGCTTCATTGCGAGGATGGTTGTGTCAGTGATATGTATGCCCTAGAGGTCATTATTGTACATGCGATGTATATTGTACTGGATGCTTGGACATATATATGGAGGACTTTCTTGCTCGACATGATAGTATGCTATCTGGTTGCACTTTATATTAACATGTACTCTGATAGCCTCTATGTTACATGTTGATAAAGCCCTTAGGATGAGTACTTGACTACATGGACTATGATGCGGATCATACTAGTGGGGACAGTGTAGTCGCTAAGTATATCCTTCAAATGTTCCTAGTCGCAGGTGTATCGAGACAGGGCATCGATATACCAGAGTACACTAACGTATGCTTCTTGACCTATGTAGATGGGCGATGGATGATCCCATATCCATTGATGTTTGACATCAGAGATAGTATACGGGTGCTCAGTAGAGACTGGGTACACTGCACGGACTCGCCGAGAACTCCCAGATGGTATTTTACCTCACGTCAGATGGCAGTTCTTTGGTGACACTGGTACAGGTTAGTCTGTAGACCCGAGATCGTCATAGAGTCTTGTGTGATTGCAACTGTGCTTTGATTTCCATCATACCATGTCAAAAAAGGCATGCAAAATGGTGGCTTTTGGGTACAGTCCCGAATCACATGGAGGCAATGAGCGATAGGAGGGGTTTCGTGTCTCCCGGTATAGGGAGTTGATATTGCACTGTGTTCGATTGGCTATAACTGGAAATCCCTGGCCAGGGTCGCTAAGATTTACTGGTAAGTGTTATCAGTAGTTTCTCGAACTATTACGGACCTCATATCAACACGACTTATCGGTTACTGGAGTCTGACGTTTACCACCCCTAGACTGGATATGCGACATATCAGACGAAGAGACCGGACTGTACGGGAGTGTTATTGATTGGATTCGCAGGAGAATGTACAGGCTTGCTTGTTGATCTTCTGATTGCTCAATACCTGGGTGGCTGTTACGTTTAGCTCACCGCTTGCAGCTTGTGGGTGTTTGATATGATCATCACCCACTGCCGGCGTATTGACAATTCTTTAGAGTCCTACACAAAGGTTTCCTGGCTCAGAAAAACGGAGTAGGAGCACATATGTGATGTGTGCGGGACCGAGAATAATACGATATGAGATACCGTATTCTATTCTCGCGATATATGATATCGGCCGGGTATATGTGATATAGCCGGGTCATCGGATCAAGTGTTGATTCGATGAATTGGTACATGTTATATTAGTCGGTTATATGGAATATAGCCGGATTGTCAAATCAAGTGTTGATTCGATAATTTAATGTATAATTTTATATGTAATATATTACATTACGTTAACTAATATAAGCTCGATTTATTAATTTATTTTCTCACCGGATAATACATTGATATATATGCGATATATGTTAATTGTATTATTTTCGTTTGTTGCAAAATATATTATATATGTGATATATAATATTGTAACAAGTTATGATTACAAATACAACATGATTTGTGGAGATTAAACAAGTTAGGGTTTGATTTAGGTTAGCATTTGGGTTAGATTTATCATGAAGCTTCTAAAAGCTTTATTTTGTTTTAAGCTCAGATATTTTGTAAAGATATTTTGTGTAGATATTTCTTAACCCAACCCAAACCCTTTTCCCTAGTTAAATCTCTACAAGGGTTAAACCTTCATTCTTAACCCAAGGTTGGTTTTGTATCCATCAAAAAATAATTCATTATTCATCACAAATAGATTTCTTCTTCTTCTTCCTCCTTGAAAAGCTTTCTAGCTTTTTGACTTGTGATGATTTAGAAGTAAGAAAATGAAAACAAAAGAGAGCAAAATTCCTACTTCATCACCCTCATCTATTCAAGCCACTTAGATTAGGGTGTTCATATCACTAATACTTGATTAGAGAAGTAAAAACTTGATCTTGAGATTCATCATGGTAGATCATCTTCGAAAAGGAAGATTTCAAGCAAGAATGGATCATTCGACTTGTGAAGCCTCTCTAGAGTCCGTGAGATCATGGACCGCGGCAAAGGGACTACTACTCGAAGCTTATGAAGCGAAGGAACGGACTACAAAGGTTGTAATCCCTCTCTCTTAGATGTAAAATTGTTTACATGAATGTTTAAACTTAATTCTCTAGTTAAGATCTTGGTCAGGGTTTGTTTAGCACCCCAAAAATTTCAATATGGCATGTGTGATGCCTTCCTAAACCTTGCTAAGATGCTATACTAACCTTACAGGTTGGTGAGTAGATTTAACATCTACATGGGAATCGCCCGCATGGCGTTATGCGTCTGGGCTAGTGATGTTAATTTTGTCGCATATTTTATGTCATATTTAGAATTGCGCATTTACCCTACTGCTTAGTTAATTGTTGTGCTTGGACTAGTACCCTTAGGACACCGCACTATTATTGACGGCTCATGTTGCACGATCACTGATTGTATGCCACACACACCGTCAATAACTGCTATGTCATGCACAACCCATATATAGAAATGATATTGTTTGGTTAGGGTCATTGAGACATTGATTCATATTTCTTTATGCATATGACTTATAGCGTACCTGTATACCTAAAGGCTTACACATATGCCCTGACATGCTTACACGCTAGATACCTATATACCTTTAGGGTAGTGTACCATTAGTGATAAGTATAAACACATATGAGACATCGCTACATGTACATTTGGCATACCAACATACATATACCTGTAGGGTATTATGGATAAGCATAGAGTCATACCTTGCTACAGATACTTTTACATCATACATACTTACATATGGACACACAAAGCTTGCTATACCGACATGGTTATGCATACCTTGTTATAGCTACATGTTCACCTGTATATGATATTGCATCTGATTTCGGAGAAATCAGGAACAACATGATATATATTTAATAACTTGTTGCAGTAAAATAGCGGTTTTCATTTATATGCTCATATTACTGTTTCATGCTGCATATGTTACATTCTTGGATTTCATATGATATTCTCTGATATTGTTACTCTTAAGTATATATAACAGTGGAGTGGGACGCTCTTATATATGCATATATATATATATATATATATATATATATATATATATATATATATATTAGTGGAGTGGGATGCTAATATATATGTATTGATTCATGAATTTATACTTATTCATTACTTGATGTTTTCTGGATTTGAGGACCACGGTTATTTCATGAAATTATGCATTATTTGAAAAACCCGGTTTCTCTTGATATGATATTTCTGCAGCCACCATGAGATTTATCGGTTCTGATATATATAAACCCTACGCTAGGAAAGGAGGGTTCCGTGTGCGGGTACGTGGTGGGGCCCGGAGGTACCCCGGGGGAAGAATCTCAGTGAGGAGATGAGTTAGTGGGGGAACCATACTTTTCGGTGACATTACTAATGACTCGGCGGTTATCGTGGGGATACCGACAGGAGTCATGTACGTATGGATAATTCAAAAGGCGAGGGTCAGAGCAAGGCACTCGAGCTTTCGTTATAGCGTATGATACGTACCTATCAGGGGGCCAGTCGTGGTGACAGCACCTGATAGATCAGCCTTTCTGTGTCGATGCTTGACACTTGTTTCATGATGTTTTGGGTGTCGATGTTAGACACTCACCTTATATGAAACTTACTTGATACTGATATTGTATAC
The DNA here is from genome assembly GCA_030015575.1 of Agapanthus africanus. Lineage (NCBI taxonomy): Eukaryota > Viridiplantae > Streptophyta > Magnoliopsida > Asparagales > Amaryllidaceae > Agapanthus > Agapanthus africanus. Next base: position 277,362,971 of record JASDDO010000001.1, read on the forward strand.
ACAGGATATGTGGGATATACTGATATTGTACTCACAGGATATGTAAGATATACTTGATATTCGACATTCAGGATATATGAGATTTACTTGATGTTGTACATTAAGGATATATGACACTTACATGATATGAGAGCCAATTTGGGGGCTGATTTGTGGAAATTGGGAATTGGATTGTCTTGTTGGATTTTGGTCCTACCACGAGGTTAGGATTTCCATGGAAATGACATATTTTATTCCATATTTATTGTTTATGCACTGCTTCATGTATTAGTAGTACCTTTCTTGTCTGTTGGATATATACATTGTCATATCATTACTTCATGTACTTGTTGTACCTGATAGAGTACCTTACATGACTGTTACATATATATCGTCATATTATTGCTTCATGTATTAATTGTACCTTCCAGTGTACTTTTCATGATTTTTGCATTACATATGACCATTCATTGCTATTAGATGCTTATGTTAGGTTCGCTCTTTACGTGCATACTCGCGATTACCTGCATATGTTATTTTACTATTCACGAGTTGGCAACTCAACCCGTTATGCCACAGTGTTTTGCAGGTGTTCCTCAGGATAGTCAGAGGCAGGGCTATTTTCATCCGTCGTATCATCTTTTGCTGTGGATACCACTTCGCCTAACAGTGTGCAGTGTTGCTAAGGTAGGTTTTGTAGTTATTTAATGTCGCTTCTTATATATTTCGTTGTATCCTGTACTCTCCATCTACCATTACCTTGTATGACTTAGAGACGTGATGTGAGGACAATATTGTATATTATTTTGTGACTTGGATGTTTTCATGCAGTTCTATTCATATCGTCTCTTTCTTCGCTATGGCATCATATATCTGTTGTGGTGGTTGTTTTCCTCCTTATGGCGTGGATTTTCTCCCGTTGGGATATTTTACTTTATATTTAAGTTGTACCCATTTTTGGGGATGGTTTTTATAAAGGAGGTGCTGCCAAAATTTTCAAGAAAGTAAATTGGACTTAGAATTTATACTTGAGATTTTCAAAAGTTTAAACAATGTTTCTTATTTTTTCTTGTCTTTTAATTCTTTAGATTTCTGGGTTTTGGCTTTCTTTTACTGCGTTACGCCTGTAGACGTTGCGTAGTATTAGGGCCGTCACGTGCCACTTTCGGGTCGTGACAAAGTTGGTATCAGAGCGCTAGGTTTTACCTTTCAGAGTGTAGGATGAACTTGGTATGATGGAGTAGGTAGCTTAAGCAGAGTAACGTAGTGTGTGTATGTCCGCGGCATACTCACGATGCGGTACTCCGCCTAAAGTGACCTAAGTACTAATTTCTTGAAATTCCTTCCTTGATGATTCATATTCTTGTGATTCAATTTCCGCGTTCTTATCGAATCTTATATTCCAATTATAGTCTTTTCCGCCGATGACTATAGGGACTCAGAGTGATGCAGCGAGGGACGAGGTCAGGATTGGCTCGGGTAGGACGAGGACTGACCAGGATGGCACGCTCGTTGCACAGGAGCAGACGGATCCGCCTTCGACAGATAGTATCGCTAGGCTTATGACAGAGATGCAGGACATGCGCCAGACGATGGGTTCATTGGTTGAGGCCATTCGAGCGCAGCGACAGGAGGTTGTCACCCCTGTTACCCAGTTGTTCCTTGCGGTCAGTACACAGCATTCCGTCACCTATACAGCACCAGTGGATGCAGCTCCAGTTAACGAGGCACATCTTCCAGAGACTTTGGGAGTTCTAGAACCGTAGAGGACTCGTACCGGTGTACCATCTCGGAGACAGAGGCCTAGTCATCGAGACAGATTTCGTGACCGTCGCGGGAGTAACAGAGGCTTTGGACGAGGACAGTCGTCCAGCTCTCAACCCCAAGAGGGTCAGCAACATTATTCTGGATGCTATCGATGCAGGAGCCTTCATCACCACATCAGGAGATGGTCCCTAACACCGCGTTAGGGTTGTATTCAGAGAGGTCGTGGACGCGGAGGGCTCGATCAGAATGGATAGGTTAGCAGAGGAGGATTTCAGCCAGTTGCGTCTAGGGGGCAAACACGAGAGTTTGCTTCTACTCATCGGGACGCGCGGGCGTCTAATGCAGAGTTTTCAGGTATTCTAAATTAATATGTTCTTAGATGTACTTGTTTTTTTTTACACACTATATGCCGTGGTTGGGCCGAGAGTCGTGTTAGCTAGATCAACCGTTTGTTGTGTTAACTTCTGTCAGCAATTCTTTTGTTGCGCGACACGTATTTCGGTCGTGTGCCGATCGGATAGGAGGTAAAGTTTCGTCCGTCGTTGTTATCCTTTTAGAGATGTTAGATTTGACGTTCTCCTGGGCACGGACTTGTTAGCTACGTGCTAGGCGTATGTGGACTGTCACGAGGAAACAGTCAGGTTTTGTTTCCCGGAGAGTCAGTTCTTGTTGTGCAGGGGACAGATGTGCCGCCTCTCACAGCTCGAATTCAGCTTTTCGCTAGTCGGCTTTTGAGGAGAGGATGTCGAGGATTCTTGGCATTCATTCGTGATACCGGAGCCACAGTGGGTTTGTTGGACCGGGTTCCTTCATGCGAGAGTTTTTCGACGTTGTTCCAGATGAGCTAGCGAAGCTTAGGGAGCTTAAGGATCAGCTGCAGAGTTGTTGGTTGGGGGGATTGTGCGCTTGAGTCTTTCGCATTGGGGAGCTCCTATTGCTGTTCGTCAAGGAGAAAGACGACAGTTTGAGGTTTGGTATTGATTGATCGTCAATTGAACCGGCTTACGGTGCGGATAGGTATCCTTTACCTCACATTGATGATTTCATCGATCAGCTCCAGTGTGCGAGACATTTTTCTAAGTTTGTTTGGGATCAGGTCATCATTGTTGCGGCTACGGAGTGATGACATTCTGAAGACTGCCTTGTGCGTGCTACTGGCTTTGTGTGTCTTAGTGGGGTTATTAGACTAACCAATGCCCTAGCAGCATTCGTAGATGTGATGAACCATATTTCTTCAGGCCGTTCCTCGACCAGTTATTATTGTGTTATTGATGACATTCTGGTCTATTCAATGTGTCGTGAGGGACAGGAGTAGCACTTGATGATTTGTTTTGCAGACATTGGGAGAGCCCAGCGGTTTGCTAGATTCTCGGAGTGTTCCTTCAGACTTGTTTGTGTTGACTCCTAGGTCTTGTAGTTACGGGAGACGGTTTTCGTATGGTCCCGAGGAAGATCGAGGCCGTACAGCTTAGGCCCAGACTTGTGTGCTGGACAGAGGTCCACAGATTTTGGGCTTAGCAGGTTTTTACCGCCGTTTCGTGCTGTATTACTAATGTATCGCTGCACCGTTGATTGGACTGACCAGAAAGGAGGTTCTTTTTCTTTGAACAGAGGCATGCGTGCGGAGTTTTCCAGCAGTTGGAGATTCGATTGACAACTGCACCAGTTCTTTCTTGCTTTCTGGTTCGGACGACTTTGTTGTTTAACTGTGACGTTTCACGAGTGGGGCTCGATTGTGTACTGAGGTGACACCATAGAGTTATCGCTTTCTGCATCCCGACAATTGGAGGAAGTAAGAGCAGGATATCCCACTCATGATCTGAAGATGGCCGTGGTGGTCGTGCGTTGGAGATTTGGAGACATTACTTGTTCGGAGAGTCGTGTCAGATTTTCACGGACCACCAGAGCTTAATGTACATCTTCCTACAGCGGGTTTGATTATTGAGATAGTCTTCTGCAGATTTACAGTTCTTGTGTGATCGTTGAGTACAGCTTGAGTTCGCCTCTACACTGGGGACAGCTTGCTCATGTCCGCACCCGTCCATTTTTCCTTAATCGTTTTGGAGAGTTGCAACCTTTAACCGTTCCGAAGTGGGAATAGGAGCAGATCTCCAAGAATTTCGTTATGGTGTCTACCCAGGTTTAGTATGGGTGTGACTCCATTCGGGTGTTTGTTGTCCGGTTATACTCGGTTTGCTCAGTTATTCTTTGTTAAGTTTGTGCACTGCACGGAGTTCCTTCATGGGTCGTATCCAATGAGGGTACCTTCTTCTCTTTCCATCTTGGGCAGGAGCTTCAGGAAGCCTTGGGTACTGGTTGAGTTTTAGCTCCGCCTTTCCATCCACAGGATGACGGTTTTGTGAGAACGGGCTATACCGACTTTAGAGGATATGCTTGTGCGTGCGTACTAATTGTTGTCGACAGTTAGGATCGTCACTTGCAATTGTTAGGATTCTCCTTCGATAGCAGTTATCAGGAGACATTCCAATTGGCAACCTTTAGGTTTAGTTGTTAGGTCGTGTCGATCGCCGTTCTATTTTTCTGACTCTACGTAAATAGGATTTTTGGACCCCAGCTAGTCTAGAGACTTCGGAAATGATCCAGTTGGTTCAGGTCAGGATGATGACAGTCCTGTGCGGACAGAGGTCTTATGCCGACCATGGTGGTCACAGTCTTGAGTTAGCAGTGGGATATCATGTATTCCTACGGATTTTTTTGATGAATGACGTGTTGAGTTTTGGGAAGCTTACCCCAGGATTGTCGGTCCTTTCGAGATCCTTAAAGCGAGTTAGTCCCGTTTCCTATAACTTGGCACTTCCACCCAAATTATTGAGTATTCACCCTGTATTCCTTGTGTCGATACTTTGCAATAACCTTCATGACCTTTCTCACATGATTCAGCATCAGACCATTTAGCTTTAACGCGATCTTTTCATTCACCGGCACCTATTTGTGTCAGTGGCTCGATAGGTGGAGAAACTTCGGTCAAGGGAGAGTTTTCTTCGACATAGCCATATAGTGAGGTGATCACTTGGGAGGCTGCGAGCGAGATGTGAGACTTTGTAATCTTCTCTTTGAAGGTACGCTTAGTGAGAATTTTAAATTTGGGGACGAATTTCTATAAGGGGGGAGATTGTAACGTTTTAGAAATCGTTATGCTAATTTTTCCGTTTTAGGGTAAAATTGTCGGTATTTTCTCTTTTAACCCGACTGGGATCAAACGTCCATATAGGCTCGCCTGCACCTAATTTAGCTAAAATAAAACTTATGCGCAAGCTTTGGGGATATGGGACGTTTTGGTTCAATTAGAATTTTTTCCAATTTAAATATTATTTTAATTTGATATTTACATTTTGGGTTTGGGAAATTTCTCAAAAATTTGTATCTTGGCAAATTAATCAAGTTTGAGTAAACAAAACCCTACTTATAATATCTAGATATTTTTGTTTGTGCAGAGGGATTTAAAATTTTAAAGAAAAGAAATAGAATGGTAGAGGTGGTACGTGCATGAATGTACATTGATGAGCATTTATGTGGATTTATCATTGACTTAACTAGAACAATCCACACAAATCCCTCACCTTCCTCTCTTGGCCGACTTCTTCTTTCTTTCCTCTGCCCTTGGTCATTTCTTTCACCAATTGCAACAATCCAAATCAATAAATCTCTAAAATTACCTTAAATAATCACAAAAATACTTCAAGTCTTGAATTTTGCCTTCATGATTACTTGGAGCTAGAAAATCTTGGATCGTGTGAGCAAGTATTGATAGGTAAAATCCCTAATCTGTTAAATAGGAGTTTTTATGATGTTTAGCTTGTTGGTTGTAGCGTAGAACTCTTTAAGTATCGATTAGTGCAATATCATGTTTTTTAGTTTCTTTTTAGTCTCTCTGTGACCTGCTGCGATATGAGATTTTTACTGAGTGACCAAACAAGTTGGTAGTGATGTACTAGTGAACCTAAGACCCCACTTGAAACACGAGACCCACCCCACCGGCTTTGGCCGGCGACCCAAGCATGAATTCCGGCGACACCGGTTTTGGAGGGGAGTTGAGTGTTGGGTTTTTTGTGGGTAGCTATCCGCTATTGGTTAAGGGTGTTTGGTATTATTTAAATATTTAATATTTACAGTATGCAAAATCTGGGATCGTTTTCCTATAATCTAGTGTTTTGAGTCTGCGCGATACGTTATCCGACACGGTCCGTGCACGTTGTGCTGGTTTTGCTCTTAGGTTGTTTTCGTCATATCGCTATGCACGTTAACCACAATACGAACATTTAAGAGTATGTTTTGTGTTGTTGCGTCGGTTAAATGTAGTTTGTGCATGTTTTTGGTCGATTACTAATATATATACTTGTGTTATCGTTTTGTTGTTTTAGGTTCGAAGGCGAGGACTTCGGACGCTGCGAAGAAGGGGAAACAGGTGGTTGGCTTTACTTAGCCAGGACGGTTGGTGAGTAGATTTAACATCTACAGGGGAATCGCCCGCATGGCGTTATGCGTCTGGGCTAGAGATGTTAATTTTGTCGCATATTCTATGTCATATTTAGAATTGCGCATTTACCCTACTACTTAGTTAATTGTTGTGCTTGGACTAGTACCCTTAAGACACTGCACTATTATTGACGGCTCATGTTGCACGAGCACAGATTGTATGCCGCACACACCGTCAATAATTGCTATGTAACGCACAACCCACATAAAGAAATGATATTGTTTGGTTAGGGACAATGAGACATTGATTCATATTTCTTTATGCATATGACTTATAGCGTACCTGTATACCTACAAGCTTACACATATGCCCTGACATGCTTACATGCTAGTTACATATATACCTATAGGGTAGTTTACCATTAGTGATAGGTATATACACATATGAGATATAGCTACATGTACATCTGGCATAGCTACATACATATACCTGGAGGGTATTATGGAAAAGCATAGAGACATACCTTGCTACAGATACTTTTACATCATACATACTTACATATGGACACACATATCTTCCTATACCGACATGTTTACGCATACCTTGTTATAGCTACATGTTCACCTGTATATGATGTTGCATCTGATTTCGGAGAAATAATGAACCGCATGATATATATTTAATAACTTGTTGCAGTAAAATAGCGGTTTTCATTTATATGCTCATATTACTGTTTCATGCTGCATATGTTACATTCTTAGATTTCATATAATGTTCTCTGATATTGTTACTCCTAAGTTTATATAATAGTGGAGTGGGACACTGTTATATATACATATATATATATATATATATTAGTGGAGTGGGATGCTAATATATATGTATTGATTAATGCAATTATACTTATTCATTATTTGATGTTTTCTGGATTTGAGGACCGTGGTTGTTTCATGAAATTGTGGATTATTTGAAAAACCTGGTTTCTCTTGATATGATATTTTTGCAGCCACCATGAGATTTATCGGTTCTGATATATATATACCCCACGCGAGGAATGGAGGGGTCCGTGTGCAGGTACATGGTGGGGCCCGGAGGTACCCCGGCGCAAGAATCTCAGTGAGGAGATGAGTTAGTGGTGGAAAACCATACTTTCCGGTGACATTACCAATGACTCGGCGGTGATCGTGGGGATACCGACGGGAGTCATGTACGTATGGATACGTCGAAAGGCATGGGTCAGTGCTAGGAACTCGAGCTTTCGGTATAGCGTATGATACGTACCTATCAGGGGCCAGTCGTGGTGACAACACCTGATAGATCAACCTTTCTGTGTCGATACTTGACACTTGTTTCATGATATTTTTGGTGTCGATGTTAGACACTCACCTTATTTGAAACTTACTTGATACTGATATTGTACACACAGGATATATGGGATATACTGATATTGTACACATAGGATATGTGAGATATACTTGATGTTGGACATTCAGGATATATGAGATTTACTTGATGTTGTACATTAAGCATATATGAGACTTACATTATATGAGAGCCAATTTGGGTGCTGATTTGTGGAAATTGGGAATTGGATTGTCTTGTTGGATTTTGGTCCTACCACGACATTAGGATTTCCATGAAAATGACATGTTTTATTCCATACTCCACATTTATTGTTTATGCAGGGCTTCATGTATTCGTAGTACCTGATAGAGTACCTTTCATGTCTGTTGCATATATACATTGTCATATCATTACTTCATGTACTTGTTGTACCAGATAGAGTGCCTTACATGACTGTTACATATATATCGTCATATTATTACTTCATGTATTAATTGTTCATGCTAGTGTACTTTTCATGATTTTTGCATTACATATGACCATTCATTGCTATTAGATGCTTATGTTAGGTTCGCGCTATACATGCATACTCGCGATTACCTGCATATGTTATTTTACTATTCACGAGTTGGCAACTCACCCCGTTATGCCACAGTGTTTTGCAGGTGTTCCTCAGGATAGTCAGAGGCAGGGCTATTTTCATCCGTCGTATCATCTTTTGCTGTGGATACCGCTTCGCCTGACAGTGTACAGTGTTGCTTAGGTAGGTTTTGCGGTTATCCAATGTCGCTTGTTGTATATTTCGTTGTATCCTGTACTCTCCATCTACCATTATCTTGTATGACTTAGAAACGTGATGTGAGGACGATATTGTATATTATTTTGTGACTTGGATGTTTTTATGCAGTTCTATTTATATCGTCTCTTTCTTTGCTACGGCATCGTATATCTGTTGTGGTGGTTGTTTTCCGCCTTTTGTCATGGATTTTCCCCCGTTGGGGATACTTTACTTTATATTTATGTTATACCCATTTTTGGGGTTGGTTTTTACAAAGGAGGTGCTGCCGAAATTTTCAAGAAAGTAAATTGGACTTAGAATTTATTCTTGAGATTTTCAAATGTTTAAACAATGCTTCTTATTTTTTCTAGTCTTTTAATGGTATAAATTTCTGGGTTTTGGCTTTCTTTTACTGTGTTACGCCTGTAGACGTTGCGTAGTATTAGGGCCGTCACGTGCCAATTTCGGGTCGTGACAAAGTTGGTATCAGAGCGCTAGGTTTTACCTTTCGGAGTGTAGGATGACCTTGGTATGATAGAGTAGGTAGCTTAAGCAGAGTAACATAGTGTGTGTATGTCCGCGACATGCTCACGATGCGGTACTCCGCCTAAAGTGACCTAAGTACTAATTGCTTGAAATTCTTTCCTTGATGATTCATATTCTTGTGATTCGATTTCTGTGTTCTTATCGAATCTTATATTCCATTTATAGCCTTTGGCGCCGATGACTATAGGGACTCAGAGTGATGCAGCGAGGGCCGAGGTCAGGATTGACTCGGGTAGGATGAGGACTGATCAGGATGGCACACTCGTTGCACAGGAGCAGACGGATCAGCCTTTGACAGATAGTATTGCTAGGCTTACAACAGAGATGCAGGACATGCGCCAGACGATGAGTTCATTAGTTGAGGCCATTCGAGCGCAGCGACAGGAGGTTGTCACCCCTGTTACTCAGTTGCTCCTTGCGGTCAGTACACAGCATTCCGTCACCTATACAGCACCAGTGGATGCAGCTCCAGTTGACGAGGCACATCTTCCCAAGACTTTGGGAGTTCTGGAACAGTGGAGGACTTGTACCGGTGTACCAACTCAGAGACAGAGGCCTAGTCGTCGAGATAGATTTCGTGACCGTCGCGGGAGTAGCAGAGGCTTTAGACGAGGACAGTCATCCAGCCCTCAACCCCAGGAGGGTAAGCAGCATTATTCTGGATGCTATCGGTGCAGGAGCCTTCATCACCACATAAGGATTTGTTCCGTAACACCGCATCAGGGTCATATTCAGAGAGGTCGTGGACGTGGAGGGTTCGCTCAGAATGGACAGGTTAGCAGAGGAGGATTTCTGCTAGTTGCGGGTAAGGGGCAGACACGAGAGTTTGCTTCTACTCATCGGGACGCGCGGGCATCCAATGCAGAGTTTTCAGGTATTCTAAATTCATATGTTCTTAGATGTACTTGTTTGTTTTACACACTTTGTGCCGTGGTTGGGCCGAGAGTCGTGTTAGCTAGATCAGCCGTTTGTTGTGTTAACTTCTGTCAGCGATTCTTTTGTTGAGCGACATGTATTTCAGTCGTGTGCCAATCGGATAGGAGGTAAAGTTCCGTCCGTCGTTGTGATCCTTCTAGAGATGTTGGATTTGACGTTCTCCTGGGTACGGACTGGATAGCTACGTATGTTGAATATAGTGCCCTCAGAGTCAATTATTGGATCGCAGGCACGTGATTGCAATGATTGAAGGAGGAGCTATGCCGGTAGGACAATCTTACTCAGGATGATTGTATACTATCTGGTTTGTCTCTATGATCGTGTACATGCTTTAGATGACATTGTGGTTCACTATTACACGTTGATAGAGAATAGTATGCTACCATGGTTTGTCTTTATCATCATGTACTGCTTTAAGTGACCTTACAGGTCGCTATTGCACTCTGATAGAGCCCTTAGGATTCTTGCTTGACGACCAGCAGTATGATGGCGATCATATACGTGGGAGCTGGGGTCTATAAGCACATCCTTAAAAGGTCCCTAGTCGTGGGAGTTTCGAGACTGGGCATCGATACTCCATTAGTGGACTAGTGTATACAGTCGAGACCCCGACGAGGGGCGGTGGCCGTCTCACAAGCCATTGGTGTCAGTTGGTTCACCTGAGATGTATACAGGTGCTCATTGGGTTATGAGTACACCGGACATGACTCGTCGGGAACATGCTAGTTGGTATTATACCTGACGTCAGATAGCAGTTCCCTGGTGACATGTGTACAGGTTAGTTCATCGACCTGAGATTGTCATTTGTCTCGTATGAGTTCCCACTGTGCTTTGATTACTACCCCACCATGGCTCAAAGGAGTCGTGCAAACAGGTTTTAGTTGGGTACAGTCCCGAGCCACATGGAGGCCGGTGAGTGGATCGGTAGGGGATTCATCTCTCCCAGTATTGGGAGTGAGATCGCGCTGTGTCTAGGAGAGCCATTACACAAAGCTCTCGGCCGAGGCAGGAGATTTACTGGTAGGTATTCCAGTAGTATCTCAGGGTGTTCTGGGCTACACTCCGACACGACTTGTACCGCTTTTGGGGGTCTGACTTTCACCAACCCCTAAGGCCCGACATGCGATGCTCATATACGAATAGACCGGACTGTACGGATATTGTCACTGACAGGCTCAGTAGGGTGTCAAGATGAGTTCGCTCATCGACCTCCCTTTTGGTCAATACTTGGTAGCCCGTTACGTATGGCTAATACCTCTGACGTGGTAGTGGTTAAATCCATAGCCAAAGTATTGATGAGTCTTTAGAGTCCCCCACAGACAGTTTCTCAAGTTTCGGGCGAAACGTTGAAGAGGCCGTATGATATATGGCAGGGTCCGATCATATACGTGTAGTAGTGCACGAATCATGATCGGGCGGATCATACTAGTAGGCGTTGGTTTAAGCCGGATCCTAGTATTAAATTTGTTGGATTACTTTAATCTCGTCGCATTCGCATTCAGTCGGAATGCGGATGCAGGTATGTATATACAGGTGAAGGGTGTCCTTGTGATCCGTCACGAGTTTACTTCAGATGTTGCCACAACTTTTTATTGTTGCAAACATTTGGATTAATGTTTGTTAATGGAAATTATGAGCTAGAAACCATCATTTTGTGCATTAAATGATACATGTACTTCATAGATGAGTCATGGTATCATTTCTTGTGCAAACATCACTTTATGTGATTGGTTAGTGTGTTGAATTGATGTGATGAGAGAGGAAGGGCAGCCACTTGATATTGGGTTTGTTCTTGTATTTTCTTCTTGCTCTCTCACAATAATACAACATAAAAGGAAAAAGTGCTTCTTCTTCTTCTTCTTCCTCTAGCTCACAAATTCCATCAATGGCAACACCTTCAACCTCCATCCAAATCAATGGATGCAAGAGACAAAGTGATCACAAACATTCTCTACAACACCTTGGAAACATCGGCTAGCACACTTCGTGCCCGAGTTGCTTCGGATGAAGCGGGAGCCCGTAAAAAGACACGTAGATGTGGTGCCCTTTCCGATGAGGAGATCAAGACCGGAGTTGCCGCGGGGAGCTTGTGATGGTGGCCAAAGACCGAAAGACACGGATCGATCGGTATAGCATTCTATCCCTTCTCTAGATGGCTAGTTATAGGTTAATGATTCGATCCGGGTTTTAAGCATACGATAGCGCCGGTTTCCAGTTTAGAAAAATTTTCGTTTCCGAAATTTTGGCCTCGGAAAGACGGCCGGGGCGGTACCGTAGTCTTACATGGTATCAGAGACACGCCATTAACCTTTACTAGCTTGCTCTAGCATGTTTAGAACTTCGATCGGATGAAATTTCCAAAAACCGCGTTTCCGATTGTTCTGTTTCTTTCGATTTTATTTTGTGCTCTAAAAATTTTTTTGGGCATGTCAGAAAATCAAGCAGGGTTTTTTAAGAGAACTGAGAAAATTTGGTGGGCTGATTTCACTGTAGCGCGGCAGATCCGCGGCCGTACCCACATTTTGGCCGCGGATCCACGGCCGTACTGTAGCCACAGTGCACCAAATTTCTTCAGTAGGTCTCTGACTTGGAAAAGGGGTTTCAGGTAATTTTATTTTGGGCCCAGATTTATTTGAGTACTGGGTATTGTGCTAGGGGCCTACTTCGGGAAATTTTGTCGATCGAAAATTTTAAACATGTTTGTTCACAGTATTTACATTGTATCTGGGACCGTGAATGTCATTTGATCGGTAAATCCTGTCTAATTGCTATAACCCTTTTAGACGGATTTTCGAACGTGACATTCACGTTGATGTTCTGTGTTGTGCAGTGATGTTGCAGATTTGTCGTGGTGGATAGCATGGATGCAATGGTAGTACAGTTTGGTTGTATTTGTACATTTGATATTGCGGGGCGAGCGTCCGACATATGGACTGCCATCACTGCCTGTTTGTATATTATTCTTTTAGGGCACGACCGGGCTGAGATCGATGTACCCGTTGTATGTATAGTTTACTTTCTGTACTAGGATTACCCCGCGGTGGGGTGCACGGATAGCCGGGTTCTAGAAGGCAATGGGCCGCATCTCATGGCTTTGAGACAGAGGGGGCTTCACTCTAGAATTGGCGGGCTATTCGCCGCACTCGTAGGGGGTACAGGTTGACCCAAGGAGGGGTGCTCAAGTTACCGGATTCCATGAAGTGTTGGGTGGTCCATTCACGTTGTTGAAAGGGGCTGCCTCGCTTCAGGTTTTGGCAGGTAACTTGCCGCGCCCGTAGGGGTCTATGATTTCATTGCACAGGCTATCCACACGACGAGGGGAACGTCGGGTTTCAGTAGCGGCTCTATGAAATCCGGGGATCCCAGATTATCTGTATTGTTCTGTGATGCTTATTATATTTCTGTGTTGCATTTTATCACGCCTTGAGCGATTATTATATATTGATATATATACTAGTAGATGTTGTATATGTTTTACACCCGTGCTAGTCCAGTCCCCGCTCTGTTGTTAGTTAAGTAACCTAACGGGTAATGACGGGACCCAATGGCGAATGCAGATGGAATATACGTACATCATATTTTCGTTCTTTATTGGTGTGATCAATTGATGGGACTGCACTGATTCGGATCAATGCAAGCTAAACAAACCTATTCTGACGTTGTTGGAACAATTTTCAAAAAGCTGTTATTGGAAGGACGTTCGCTTTTGTTTTGCACAGTGGTATTCGGTTATGAATATCCAGCACCTCAGTCGACGAGGCAAGGGCCGAGATCCCTTCACCAGGAGTGACCCCTTAGACAGATGTTTGCGTCAGGGTAATAACTTCACTATAGTCGATTACTTTTTGCTTTGCATCGTGGTATTCATTTGGAATATCCTGCATCTCATTCTACGTGGAAAGAGCCGAGATCCCTTCATCGGGAGTGACCTCTTTAGCAAAGGTTTCGCCACTATATTTTTATGAAAAGCTATGCAGTTCCTTCAATGATATCAAGTTCATTACGTTAAAGGTTTTTCACCAAAAAACATCCGTAGCCCTCCATCATTTCAGATTAGTATTACTTAGTATTCGTGCTACGTATGAAGTGCTTAGCCGAGACGTATTGTTCGGTAGCTATGTAGTGCTTTTCTGTTGCATGGATATGAGATTGGTTAGGACAGTCGTGCGGTCATTTTGGCTCAGTCAAGGACTCGTGTGGGTGGGTCTAATGCAATCAAGATAATGACGGGTTGAACTTGACTAGGATCCTTACATATGTTGGCTCAGTCAAGGCCACTTGGGTCCTAGGGGTAAAAATCACATCGGGAGTTTCTAAAGAAACTGAAAATTGCCAAGCATGCGCATACCTTCTGGAGTATGGTGACGTGAGTAGATTCTATCACGTTATCATGCGATGATAGTTGGATCCCAGTTCCCACTGATGAGTTGGTTTACTCCTCGGGTGATCCCGACTAATTCTTCTTTCAGGTTTGGTGGAGAATTTAAGGATACAGTGGGAGGTTTCGTGATTAGATAAATTGATAACCATTCTGATCTAGGTTAAAGTGCACGCTGAGTGTATCTTTTCTCTCTCTCTTTGACAGCGACCATGGCCCGACCCATGACTATGACTCAGTGACCAAGTTGACCGAACCTTCTTATAACACTGGCTTTTGGATTGTCAGAGTTGCATACCTCATTGTCACTCCTTCTTTTACCCTTTTCTCCAAAACACCCCGTATTACTACGAACATCCACTTCTATTGGATAAAACCATCGTATAGTTATATACGAAGTCGAAAGAACTTGTTCAAGATTCGAGGATGGTTTCCGGTTCTGGAGAAAACGAATAGGACTATTCAGTTGACTTTTCCTTTTACCTTCTCTCAGGTTGCGAGTGCTCCTTGGATTAGGAAAAGTACACCTATTATGCTAATTGGATAGTCTTCTTCCAAACCATAGGCAGGTGCCGAACGATAAGGAATGAAGAAAGCAGATTAGCCTAAGTGTGGTGTACAGAAGGTAATATGTAAAGACAAATAAAGGGATTAGAAAGAGGGCAAAGTAAACTGCGACTGCTATTCATGACCAAACCAAGTATTTCATCGCCACTCTTACTTCACCTTTGTATTTCTCCAGAATACTCTGTATCACTACGAAGATCCACAGTTATTTGGATACTCCATCGTATGGTTATATACGAACTCGAAGGAACTTGTTCCAGTTCGGGGATGGTTCTGGTTCAGGAGAAATAGGAATAAGGTTTTATTCAGTTGTCTTTTATCTTTACCTTCTCTCGGGTTGCGAGTGCTCCTAGGATTAGGACAGTACACCGATTATGCTTATTGGATAGTCTTCTTCCAAACCATAGGCTGGTGTCGAACGGTAGGGAAGGAAGAAAACCATTTAGCCTAAGAGGATGTACAGAAGGTAATGACTAAAGATATATAAAAGGATTTGGAAAGATGGCAAAGAAATATACGGTTACAGTTGTGAATCTGGATAATGAAAGAGGCATTACTAGGAATACCCGGATACCCCTATGAAACATTTCAATGTTTCAGTTTCACTGTGTACTGTTGAAAGAAAACTGATTTCCCAATTAGCACTTGCTCCAGGGTATGTATTTACCAGGCATGACTCTCACATCTGTATAGTTTTACAGATGATGAGTGGGAGTAAGCTATTGGGAATTAGGTGATCATCCTCATTATATCGGGATTCGTTGAAATTAGTGATATTTGAGGAAATCGCCTGGGTTGTTTGCCGGACGGCAAACATTTGGTTTTGAATATCCGTTGTTATGCACCAATTTCAAATTGATATATCTGTACATTTATTTTTATAAAGTGAGATATAACTTTTTTAAATTATGTCTATGACATTTACCTATATCAGTTGATGGTTAGGTAAGGAGTATTAAACAGCGGTGTAATTCTTCATAACCATAGTACAGTTTTCAACGGACGACGCACAGTTTTTGAGTTATTCAATTCAGGGGACATGTACAGAATATTGTATGTTGTCAAGTGTCCATTAGGACAGAGGAGTTGGTCCTCGTACTATATTCTGTTTTCTTGTGACTTCTCTAGTTTTTAGACATGTGTTTCATAGAAATGTAAGGTCTATGTTTTGAGAAGTTATAGGTATAAAAGTAAAGTAGAGAACCAGTTGTTGCAAGTATCGGGATTCTTCAAGGTGATCGAAGATGTAGATACTTGTGTATGGTATTCAGTTGATTGTAATGATTTTGAGAAACTTGTTTCTCTTTCAGGTTAGTCATATCTGGATGAATTCGTAAGTTGAGTAACGTTGATCGGCCTCCTTCCATTTAGTTGACATGCGCTGGAGACAGCTGCATGATTTGAATCTGGTTCCAATTAAATCTGTGCCTCTGTTTCTATATTGGATATAGAACGGTTCATATCTTAATGATGTTAAGGTACGGGGAGTTGTCCGGCTTATGCTTAAAACCAAACTCTGGATAACTCAAGGCACGTTTCTGTAATGGCTGTTTGTGGGTTGACCCGGGCTATGGCGAGGGTTGACTTTCTACGATCTGGAAGATCAATAGTGATGTTATTCTTGACTCGCCACAGTTTTAATAAAAATGGATTTTTTCAGAAAACAGTAGTGGGAATATGGTAGAACTGGAAGTGATTCGAGAACCGCAAATGATTACTGAAAATTTGATAAGAACCTAAAGATTAAATCTGGTTTGACATTCTATTAGCCACTCCGCAGATGTGGTGGGTAACCTCAGGCACCCGAGAGGTACTCCGGTAGCTTCAAGGACGATGACAGGGAGGTTCTTATTTACCCAGATTTGACACTACTGTTGTTCCAGGCTATGAGACCTGACAGGAGGATGAGTATAGCGTCGTTCTGAACTAGCTTTAGAAGTGCACGTATATATGACTCTGCCAGAGGGTTGTCGTAGTCAGTGGGAGCAGCGGAAGCATAGTGGACAAGTAGCTTATGTCTATTTATGGACTAAAGCAGATATAGCGGAGATAGATCATTTATTTCTAATATGACAGTCATAGGTTTGACTTCATCAGAATAGGGGATGAATCTGTTAAGAAGGTAATAGGGTGAGATGTCTTGGTATTTGGATGACATACACAGCGTAGGAAGTGAAATTCCTATACTACGATCGGTTATACTTTGGTTGTCACACAGTGGTTTCTCTACATAGGATATGGATGTTATATCAGATATTCTGGTTACTAGATCTATGGTTTTAGATCTAGATTTGGGTAGTTTCCCAATCTGGGTACTTAGACAGTATTCTAAAGGTAGAATGGACGACTCCTGGCACGGTAGTGTACCTACAGTTGATGGAGTCACCCTCTCTGAAGGTGTCTTACAGACTAAAAGGGATAGGGATGTGCATGATTGGCAAATCACTTACTTAGGCAATTGAGTTGATCATGAGATGTCAAGTACCACACCAGATGTTGTTTTTGCACGAGATGCAATATGTTGGTATTGATCCAACCCTGGAGAAAGGATCGGGAGCAGTTTTAGAACACAAGTGGATGTTCTAGGGATATGATAACAACAAACTCTTTCGGGAGACGGTTATCATTCCAGGCTTCCAAGGTGACCTGGATGACAGAGTGACTGTCAGAGTTATAGTTTTCCCTCTGACGAGGGGCAGTGTTTTGGACAGGTGGTCCAAGCGGATACTGAGGGAGGTGTGGCGCAGGATACTGATTAAGTTCAGTTGACGATACAGTCTAAGAAGTTTGGATTTGAAGTTCATTTATGAACTAGGTCCCATCAGATATCCAGACATATTCTAATACAGGTATTGCTCATTTCGGGAGATGGCTTTCTCCGCGAACTTGAGATAAAGAGAGATATAGAAAGAAACATCAGAGCGGATCCACTAACTGAGGCTATTCCTCAAACGTAATAGTTTCACAAACGGGCTTTGCGAGACTGATCAGTAGAGGAGTTGGGTGTTCGGTATCACACTGGCTATGAGTATGCGATATCGCAATAATTAGCCAAGAGTGCAAGTGGGAGATTGTTGGATATAGTGCCCTCAGAGTAAATTATTGGATCGCAGGCACGTGATTGCAATGATTGAGGGAGGACCTATGCCGGTAGGACAATCTTACTCAGGATGATTGTATACTATCTGGTTTGTCTCTATCATCGTGTACATGCTTTAGGTGACATTGTGGTTCACTATTACACGTTGATGGAGAATAGTATGCTACCATGGTTTGTCTTTATCATCGTGTACTGTTTTAGGTGACCTTACAGGTCGCTATTGCACGCTGATAGAGCCCTTAGGATTCTTTCTTAACGACCAGCAGTATGATGGCGATCATATACGTAGGAGCTCGGGTCTATAAGCACATCCTTAAAAGGTCCCTAGTCGTGGGAGTTTCAAGACTGGGTATCGATACTCCATTAATAGACTAGCGTATACAGTCGAGACCCCGACGAGGGGCGGTGGCCGGTCTCACAAGCCATTGGTGTCAGTTAGTTCACCTAAGATGTATACAAGTGCTCATTGGGTTATGAGTACACCGGACAGGACTCGTCGGGAACATGCTAGTTGGTATTATACCTGACGTCAGATAGCAGTTCCCTGGTGACATGTGTACAGGTTAGTTCATCGACCTGAGATCATCATTTGTCTCGTGTGAGTTTCCACTGTGCTTTGATTACTACCCTACCACGGCTCAAAGGAGTCTTGCAAACAGGTTTTAGTTGGGTATAGTCCCGAGCCACATGGAGGCAAGTGAGCGGATCAACAGGGGATTCGTCTCTCCCGGTATTGGTGGTGAGATCGCGCTGTGTCTAGGAGAGCCATTACACAAAACCCTCGGCCGAGGCAGGAGATTTACTGGTAGGTATTCCAGTAGTATCTCAGGGTGTTCTGGGCTACACTCCGACACGACTTGTACCGCTTTTGGGGGTTTGACTTTCACCAACCCCCTAGGCCCGACATACGATGCTTATAGACGAACGGACCGGACTGTATGGATATTGTCACTAACAGGCTCAGTAGGGTGTCAGGATGAGTTCGCTCATCGACCTCCCTTTTGGTCAATACTTTGTAGCCCGTTACGTACGGCTAATACCTCTGACGTGCTAGTGGTTAAATCCACAGCCAAAGTATTGACGAATCTTTAGAGTCCCCCACAGACAGTTTCTCAAGTTTCGGGCGAAACGTTGTAGAGGCCGTATGATATATGGCAAGGTCCGATCATATACGTGCAGTAGTGCACGGATCATGATCGGGAGGATCATACTAGTGGGCTTTTGTTTAAGTCGGATCCTAGTATTAGATTTGTTGGATTACTTTAGTCTCGTCGCATTCGAATTCAGTCGGAATGCAGATGCAGGTATGTATAAACAGGTGAGGGGTATCCTTGTGATCCATCACGAGTTTACTTTAGATGTTTTCGTATCTTTTTATTGTTGCAAACATTTGGATTAATATTTGTTAATGAAATTATGAGCTAGAAACCATCATTTTGTGCATTAAATGATACATGTACTTCATGGATGAGTCATGGTATCATTTCTTGTGTAAACATCACATTATGTAATTGATTAGTGTTTTGAATTGATGTGAGGAGAGAGGAAGGGCAGCCACTTGATATTGGGTTTGTTCTTGTATTTTCTTCTTGCTCTCTCACTATAATACAACACAAAAAGAAAAAGAGCTTCTTCTTCTTCTTCCTCCTCTAGCTCACAAATTCCATCAATGGAAACACCTTCAACCACCATCCAAATCAATGGATGCAAGAGACAAAGTGATCACAAACATTCACTACAACACCTAGGACACGTCGGCTAGCACACTTCGTGTCCGAGTTAATTCGGATGAAGCGGGAGCCCGTAAAAAGAATCGTAGATGTGGTGCCCTTTCCGACGAAGAGATCATGACCGGAGTTGCCGCGGGGAGCTTGGGATGGTGGCTAAAAATCGAAGGACACGGATCGATCGGTATAGCATTCTATCCCTTCTCTAGAAGCTAGTTGTAGGTTAATGGTTCGATCCGGGTTTTAAGCATACGATAGCGCCGGTTTCTAGTTTAGAAAAAATTTCGTTTTCGTATTTTGGCCTCGGAAAGACGGCCGGGGCGCTACCGTAGTCTTACAACGTGCTAGGCGTATGTGGACTGTCACGAGGAAACAGTCAGGTTTTGTTTTCCCGGCGAGTCAGTTGTTGTTGTGCAGGGGGACAGTTGTGCGCCTCTCACAGCTCGAATTCAGCTTTTTCGCTAGTCGACTATTGAGGAGAGGATGTCGAGGATTCTTGGCATTCATTCATGATACCGGAGCCACAGTGGGTTTGTTGGACTGGGTTCCTTTGTGCGAGAGTTTTCCGACGTTGTTCCACATGAGCCGGCGAAGCCTAGGGAGCTTAAGAATCAGCTGCAAAGTTGTTGGTTTGGGGGATTGTGCGTCTGAGTGGTTCGGATTGGGGAGGTCCTACTTTTATCGTCAAGGAGAATGACTGCAGTTTGAGTTTTGGTATTGATTGATCGTCAATTGAACTGGCTTACGGTGCGGATAGGTATCCTTTACCGCGCATTGACGATTTCATCGATCAGCTCCAGAGTGCGAGACATTTTTCTAAGTTTTTTTGGGATCAGGTCATCATTGTTGCGGGTTCGGAGTGATGACATTCCGAAGCTGCTTTGTGCGTGCTACGGGCTTTGTATGTCTTGGTGGGGTCATTGGACTCACTATTGCCCTACCAGCATTCGTAGATGTAATAAACAAGATTTCTTCAGGCCGTTCCTCGACCAGTTATTGTTGTGTTATTGATGACATTCTGGTCTATTCAATGTGTCGTGAGGGACAGGAGTAGCACTTGAAGATTTGTTTTGCAGACATTGGGAGAGCTTAGCGGTTTGCTAGATTCTCAGAGTGTTCCTTCAGACTTGTTTGTGTTGACTCCTAGGTCTTGTAGTTATGGGAAATGATTTTCGTATGGTCCCGAGGAAGATCGGGAGCTTACAGCTTAGGCCCAGACTTGTGTGCTGGACAGAGGTCCGCAGATTTTAGGCTTAGCAGGTTTTTACCGCCGTTTCGTGCAGTATTACTAATGTATCGCTGCACCGTTGACTGGACTTACCAGAAAGGAGGTTCTTTTTCTTTGGACTGAGGCATGCGTGCGGAGTTTTCCAGTAGTTAGAGATTCAGTTGACAACTGTACCAGTTCTTTCTTGATTTCTTGTTCGGACGACTTTGTTGTTTAACTGTGATGTTTCGCGAGTGGGGCTCGATTGTGTACTGATGTGACACTATAGAGTTATCGATTTTTGCTTCCCGACAGTTGGGGGAAGTACGAACAGGATATCCCACTCATGATCTGGGGATGGCCGCGGTGGTCGTGCATTGGAGATTTGGAGACGCTACTTGTTCTGAGAGTCGTGTCAGATTTTCACGGACCACCAGAGCTTAATGTACATTTTCCTGCAGCGGGTTTTGATTGTTGAGATAGTCTTCTGCAGATTTACAGTTCTTGTGTGATCGTTGAGTATAGCTTGAGTTCACCTCTACACTAGGGACAACTTGCTCATGTCCGCGCCCGTCCATTTTTCCTTAATCGTTTTAGAGAGTTGCAACCTTTAACCGTTCCGAAGTGAGAATGGGAGCAGATCTCCACGAATTTCATTATGGTGTCTACCCAGGTTTAGTAAGGGTGTGACTCCATTCGGGTGTTTGTTGTCCGGTTATACTCGGTTTGCTCAGTTATTCTTTGTTAAGTTTGTGCGTTGCACGGAGTTCCTTCATGGGTCGTATCCAATGAGGGCACCTTGTTCGCTTGTCGTCTTGGGCAGGAGCTTCAGGAAGCCTTGGGTATTAGTTGAGCTTTAGCTCCACCTTTCCATCCGCAGGATAATGTTTTTGTAAGAACGGGCTATACTGACTTTAGAGGATATGCTTGTGCGTGCGTACTAATTGTTGTCGACAGTTGGGATCGTCACCTGCCATTGTTAGGATTCTCCTTCGATAGCAGTTATCAGGAGACATTCCAATTGGCAACCTTTAGCTTTAGTTGTTAGGTCGTGTGGATCGCCATTCTATTTTTCTGACTCTGCGTAAATAGGATTTTTGGACCCCAGCTAGTCTAGAGACTTCGGAAATGATCCAGTTGGTTCATGTCAGATGATGACAGTCCTGTGCGGACAGAGGTCTTATGCCGACCATGGTGGTCGTAGGCTTGAGTTCGCAGTCGGAGATCATATATTCCTACGGATTTTTCTGGTGAATGACGTGTTGAGTTTTGGGAAGCTTACCCCAGGATTGTAAGTCCTTTCGAGATCTTTAAAGCGAGTTAGTCCCATTGCCTATAACTTGGCACTTCCGCCCATATTATTGTGTATTCATCCCGTATTCCTTGTGTCGATACTTTGCGATAACCTTCATGACCTTTCTCACTTGATTCAGCATCAGAGCATTTAGCTTTGACGTGATCTTTTCGTTCACCGGCACCCATTTGTGTCAGTGGTTCGACAGGTAGAGAAACTTCGGTCAAGGGTCTTGCCATCTGTAGAGAGTTTTCTTGGACGTAGCCATATAGTAAGGTGATCACTTGGGAGGCTGTGAGCGAGATGTGAGACTTTGTAATCTTCTCTTTGAAGGTACTCTTAGTGAGAATTTTAAATTCGGGGACGAATTTCTATAAGGGGGGAGATTGTAACGTTTTAGAAATTTTTATGCGAATTTTTCCGTTTTAGGGTAAAATTGTCGGTATTTTCTCTTTTAACCTGACTGGGATCAAACGTCCATATAGGCTCACCAGCACCTAGTTTAGCTAAAATAAAGCTAGTGCGCAAGCTTTGGGGGTATATGGGACGTTTTGTTTCAATTAGAATTTTTCCCAATTTAAATATTATTTTAATGTGATATTTACATTTTGGGTTTGGGAAATTTCTCCAAAATTTGTATCTTGGCAAACTAATCAATTTTGAGTAAACAAAACCCTACTTATAATATCAAGATATTTTTGTTTGTGCAAAGGGATTTAAAATTTTAAAGAAAAGAAATAGAATGGGAGAGGTGGCATGTGCATGAATGTACATTGATGAGCATTTATGTTCATTTATCATTGACTTAACTAGAACAATCCACACAAATCCCTCACCTTCCTCTCTTGGACGACTTCTTCTTTCTTTCCACTGCCCTTGGTCATTTCTTTCACCAATTGCAACAATCCAAATCAATAAATCTCTAAAATTTCCTTAAATAATCACAAAAATACTTCAAGTCTTGAATTTTTCCTTTATGATCACTTGGAGCTAGGAAAGCTTGGATCTTGTGAGCAAGTATTGATAGGTAAAATCCCTAATCTGTTAAATAGGAGTTTTTCTGATGTTTAGCTCGTTGGTTGTAGCGTAGAACTCTTTAAATATCAATTAGTGCAATATCGTGTTTTTAGTGTCTTTTTAGTGTCTCTGTGATCTGCTACGATCTGAGATTTTTACTGAGTGACCAAACAAGTTGGTAGTGATGTACTAGTGACCCTAAGATCCCACATGATACATGAGACCCACCCCATCGGCTTTCGCCGGCGACCCAAGCATGAATTTTGGCGACACCGGTTTTGGAGGGGAGTTGAGTGTTGAGTTTTTTGTAGGTAGCTTTCTACTGTTGGTTAAGGGTGTTTGGTACTGTTTAAATTTTTAATATTTACAGTATGCAAAATCTGGGATCATTTTCCTATAATCTAGTGTTTTGAGTCCGCGCGATACGTTATCCGACACGGTCCGTGCACGTTGTGCTGGTTTTGCTCTTAGGTTGTTTTCGTCGTGTCGCTGCGCACATTAGCCACAATACGAACACTTGAGAGTATGTTTTGTGTTGTTGCGTCGGTTAAATGTAGTTTGTGCATGTTTTTGGTCGATTACTTATATATATACTTGTGTTATCGTTTTGTTGTTTTAGGTTCGCAGGGGAGGACTTCGGATGGTGCGAAGAAGGCGAAACAAGTGGTTAGCTTTACTTAGCCAGGACGGTTGGTGAGTAGATTTAACATTGATTAGTAGAGTTTTTGCGTGCTTAGTTAATTACCGCAATCAAGACGGTTTCGCTTGTAGCTAGCCGGTTGAGTACGGGTCGTCCGCAGGGAGATGGGAATCTTTTTCTATGTGCTTTGACAAGTTAAGTCCAAATGTCCAGGTTTGTTTTTAGATTAACTATGTGCTAAAATGATATATAAAGAGAGCTTTTTAGGGTTAGGATTAGGTTAGTTTGAGTTAGGAGTCGCTCACTTCTTTCGTTGCCACTCTTAATATCGGTGTTACGGTAATCGGCAACAACGGGGATTAGCACGACTAGGAAGGAACTTGCGAGTATAAGCTATGCTTTCCAACGCTTAAGTTCTTCCTTTTGGTGCTTGTCCGTCCGTTCTTGGCTCTTAGCCTTAACCTCCGGTAAATTCAAACACAACCGGTCTCACTAAGGAATCACCGCTATCATGTAGGATAGCGTGCCGTAGGGAGCGGATTGTAGTTCAATTAACGGGAGTCCGAATTAAGATTTTGGGCAAGAAAAGAGTGAGAGAGATTTCCTTCTCTCAAACTTTCCTTATCCTACCCTAACAAGTAAGAAAACTACTCACCCATTACAAGAAAAAGGAAAATAAAACAAAGGAGGAAGATAGAAAGAAAGAGGTTAGAAAATTACAACTAGCTAATTGAGACCTCACTTTAGCAAGGATCAAGCTTAAGCATCATTGTTGTTTAAGGATAAAGAAAAAGAGAACAAGAAAGAAACAAACAACAAATAACAACAACTAGATTAGCAAATGAAAAATACAAGCAATTATAATTAACAAAATAACAAGACAAGCATGGTAACAAAAAGAACTCCTTTATTCATCCTTCACTCACAAAAGCTCACTACAAGTTTTTAATGGAGAAGAGATGAGAAGAGGAAGAAGAACAACAACATATATCCTAAAATCTAAATACAAGAATAAGCACACTTGGCTTTGGCAAGTTCTGGACTATTTATAGGCTGGGAACTGGAAACCTAGGGCAACAACCTGCCTCCATATAGAATGACCAAAATACCCCTGAAACCTCATCCACTGCGGAGTCCGTACGGCCGCGGTTCCGCGGCGTAAGCATGCTTATGCCGCGGAACCGCTGCCCTTTAGGAGACTTAGGTCATGAAATTCTGTGGTTTTCCCTGGTTTTTAGTAATCTTCAGTGTGGTCTATGTTGTTTCTCATAATATCTTCGCAATATTTCCAGAATTTCATCAGAACAAAAGGTGATGTGACGTGGATCTTTTGCCATGATTTCCTTGAGCTCCACGTAGATATGTTGGATCTTGTGTTGACATTGAGCTTTGTGCATGAAAATGACATCGATTTGCCATTTTGTCCCTTAAACTGGTGTGCGGCAACATATGGATAGAGAGCGGAGACCCGTATTTTATCTGTGGTTGGCAGTAATCCGGATTTTGTCGTGTTTTTCCATGAATTTCACCGTTTAGAGCTGAGAACCTGTATCCTGCAATTAACTAGCAAACACGGCTCAAGAGTACCTACCGATAAGCAATGTGATAAAAATTGGGCGGTTTAAAAATGCAAAAATCTGATATGAACAAATACCCCCAAACTTATCATTTGCTCGTCCCGAGAAAAACCAATTTATTCACAAAAAATTCCTAACCTCACTTTCGCAAGGAACGCGGTTGCACTGAGTATGTGCAACAAGCCGTTAAAGCTCTAGGTGTCCCTAGTAGGAGGAGTGTTGTCTCCTGAGGGTTTTCAGCGAATACTACCCACAAAATCCGGTCAAGCTAGTTTTGCAAAATAACTATGATTCAAAACCTAAAGTTTTCTTTCAGAAAATAACAATTCTATTATCCTGGGTCTAGACTATCGAACCTTTATTTTTCACACCTCACTTCTTATTTAACTTAAGATTTTATATGTCTTTACGTGAAGTGCAAATAGTGTCGTTAAGTTCCAGAAGGATCGATTAAAGTCATCATGTCACACAATAAAGCCCAGATAAAAGTTTTAAAAGGATCACATAAGTTTTATAAAGAGTTAAGCATTTCTCAAGTTTCGTTTTCCAGTAAAGTTTCGACTTCAGAATTTCTATCTTCCCTAACAGGAAACTAGGTCTTATTTTTCACTCCACCTTTTTTTTGTTTTCATTTCATACACACCTCTGTGAACGTGCAATAGTCTTTATCATAGAATAAAACCTTCATATCTCCGCTAGAATTTTTTTTTATAAAAACCTGTCTTTTGTCAAGATTATTCTCACACAAAGAACCGTTAGGAATTTGAACTTGGAAAGAACACTTGCTTGACTTTGTTTTAATCTGGACTTTTTAGGCTTCTTAAGGAGCTTTGGGCCAATGCACCCAAACCAGTTAGCTTTAGGGCATTAGGTGTAAAGACACCCCAGCGGACTTAATTACTCAAGTTACCTTGGCCCAAAAACAAAAGACAATTTAGCGTGAAAATCATGATGATTCAATGCGAATGGAGATATAACAAGCAGTTCAGTTATTTTTTTGGATAAAAGACGTGTTTAGTTGGTTAGGTGTGTAATCATTCCAATCATGTTCCAGATGGGTTATTTTTCAGAATTAGTTCCAATTAAGGCATCAATAACATTCCTTCATATTTGCTTCACTTCATAAACTATTCTTGATATTACTTATTTCAGAACAAACCTATTTGATCCTCAGAAAATCCTTTATCCATTTAAAAGTTTTTAGACATAAAAGACTTGTCATCTAATTTCCAAAACTCACGATACGTGTAGTGTGATGTAAAGACGTATATCAGCTATAGTTAACTTCAAAAGAGAGTTATCTTTCAGGTTTTCAAAATCAAAAAATATGATTTAGTTAGTCTTATCTTATCAAACAAAACCGTCGAAATATTGAATCAGAGTTCTCCCACTAGCTAACTTGAAAGAAAAGTTTTTATGTTCTTAGAAAATTTTCTGATTTTTATGTATTTTATGGATTTTAGTATGCAGATGCAAAATATACATATGAATGCGAAGGTTAGAAATGCGTACCGAGCGTACCCCCAAACTTAAACTGGACAGTGTCCTCACTGTCATTGCATGAAGAGATAATTGAAGGGTCAAAATTGTCGGTTAGATATACACAATTTTTTTTGTTTTTGTTTTTAGAGAAAAGAAAAAATAGTAAAAATGTAAAAGAATATTCACAAATATATACAAAAAGGTATATACATACCCCTAAACTTATTTGGAACAGTGTCCACTGTTCTTGGCTGGATAACCGAAGTCTGGTGGTAGGCAGAGGAAGATTATGCAGGGTAAACCGGCTCCTGTATGACCAGGAGCTCCTCTGTTGGTTCGGCGCTAAGGTACGGTTTAAGTCGGTGTCCGTTTACTTTGAAAAATGAACCGTCCTTTGGATTCTCCAAATCCACAGCGCCATGCGGATACACATTCCTGTTTAGTTGATAAAACTGCACATTTGTATTACATTTTTCCTACCATTTTCATATTAAAAGGGGACTTTATTATAATATATTATACATATGAGGGTTTATGTGTAAAAACATTATTTTCCATGTGTTAATATATTTTAATTATCATTTGGTAGGAAAATGTATGCAAATATTATTGACCTAATCCTAGTAGAACAAAGTCTACTAAAATCTTATTTGAGTTGTTGTGCAGAATATTTCCAAGTTGTTATGAAGAATTTATCAAACAAATCAATTTGTTGAAGAAAACTTACCAAATTAAGAAGCAAAACTTAAAGACCAAGTGTGGAAGCAACCGAGAGAAGATTTCTGAATTCTAAAGATGCCTAGGATTGCCAAATGTCAAAATCAGAGAGCCTAAGAAAATTGGGGAAGAGATCCTCACCATTGGCCGCGGAACCGCGGCCAAACCCCCCTGTTGGTCCAACTAAAAGATTCTGGCTTTGCACTATAAAAGGGCACCGAGGGCCTCTTCGAAAAGCTATCATGCCGACGAGATCACGAAGTCCAAGACGGCTCACGCATCTAGGCAGATCATCAACTGTTCGTCTACCTCCTTGGAAGAGATCGAGAAGCAAACTAGTCTTTGTAATCATTTTCTAACGAATCAAAGTGTAGATTGTTCAAGTTGATTAATAAAGGTAGTTGTTTTATTTAATTCTTTTGCATTTTACATTATATTTTCCCTCTCTATCTTTTCATCTTCTTTTCCTAACATGCGCGAGTAATTCTCCGCTTGTTAGGGTTCGTAGGATTAGGGTAGGCTAATGGATGATGAACATCTCTATACCTTTTTTAATTCCTATAAAGTTTATAAACTTTATCAACAGAATCATTAACATCCTAATCGGGCGTGCTAGTAATTCTTTGCTAGTTCCGACCGCGATTAGAGATTAGATTAATGATTTTTTTGGTAAAGGCTAGATATGAACGGAGTTCCGTGTCGAGATAAGGGTTAAGAACGGGATTCATTTTCCCTCTAGAAACCCTAATCTACACGCATCACCGTCGTTCTAGTTCAAAATCTATTAATGGATAAAAAGGGTAACTTTTAATTAATCGTCCATAACTACTAAATCCTAACGAACCCTACAAGCCCTCTTGTTATATTATCTACATCTCTAAAATAATCTAGATCTATATTTTACATTCTTGTTTAACGTAGATCTAGAAACCATTCTATAAAATTCTTTTTCCCTCCTCTCTTTTTCAACACATCTAAAGTAAAAGTAAAAGGTTCCACGTTTCCCAGAGGATGACCTGTACTCATCTCGGTCTAGCTACGTGCGACACCGTTATTGATTGTGGTTAACTACAAACAAACACTTTTTCGAACCAATCAAATGGCGCCGTTGCCGGGGATACGTGCGTAATTTTTTATTCTTACTATTTGTGTTGAATTCATAGACGATTCATATCATTATTAAAACAAAACTGCAAATTGCATATTTAACGATTTGTGTGTTAATTTTGCGAGGGAATCTGGAGTCACGGACTTGAGGGAACAGGAGATCTAGGGTTTCACACTTCTCTGGTATCTTTTACAACTCCTTCTCTCTCCTCTCAAATCCAATAAAATCTATTTTCCGCAGGATTCTTTGGAAAATTGCGTCGCTCAAAAAATCTTTTTGCAAAAGTTTTGTGATTTGTTTTGTTTTGCATATTTAATACGGACTTTAAGGGGCAAAGACCAAATCAAGATTAGGTGGGGATTTCATCACCCTTCCTAAGCCCCACAAATCACAAACCGAGCATATAGATCAACCCTTCATTAATTTAAAAAATATCTAGACCAGACTTTAAGGACTGTCGCGCTTAATAAGGACAGAGGAAGGTCGTGGGTAATCTATCGTTTATTCGCATTACTTTTGTAGTGCCTAGGCAAGTGTGACAAAGGATAGTGGTTTTTAATTAGTCCCACGACGTGGTTCCTTCCCACTTACCTGGCACTTACCTGGCTACAAGGGTAGTACGGAGGCGGTAGAGGATTGATCCTGCGGCTTGTCCTTTGGAAGTCTAGGAGCGGTCTAGAGACTGGACCTAGGTGACCTTAGTTCTAGGGTTGCTTGTGCATCGTAGGGTGATTTTTCTTGAGTCCCACTTTTTCGAAACAAACCAAATTTAAATCACACACACGCTGCCACTTGCACTAAACCCGCTTAGTGCATGCTCGGCTGGACACGGGATCCTAGTGCCCGTCTTGTTCGCGTTCCTGCTATAGACGCCGAAGTCGGTACTTCTTCATCTTCTTTTCCCCCACCACACACCACATCAACCGAGATGGACGACACTCCATCAGAGTATAACACCACGCTGCCACCGCCCGGAGGTGCGCAGAATTCACCGCGCATCTCTCTCCAAGAGAGATGCTATCCTATTCGTGGTCCTCTTCCTACTTGTCTATCTCTTCCACCACCTAACGGGGATAATTTCGAAATTAAACCCCATTACATCAATCTGCTGCCCAAATTTCACGGGCTTAAGTCGGAAGAAGCGTACGTTTTCATCACCAAATTCGAAAACGTATGCGCAATGATGGGTACTTCACAATTGACTTTAGATGCTATGCGCTTACGTCTTCTCCCATTCACACTGTGCGACTTGGAAGAAAAATGGCTTTATAATACTGCCGCACACTCTATCACTAATTGGGATGAATTCGTCTTAGCATTTCTTAAGAAGTTTTACCCAAACCATAAGACTGCCCACATTAGGAGCGAGATCAACCAGTTCACCCAGCTTCCTAATGAACCATTTTGGAAGTGCTTTGAACGTTTCAAAGTTCTGCTTGTCCAATGCCCCCATCACAGAATACAAAGATGGGATTTATGTCGGATTATATATGAGGGCATTAATCCAGCGACAAAGCAGATGCTTGAAACAATGTGTCAATGCAATTTCGTGTCTAAAGATGATGGTGAAGCATGGAAATATCTGGAAGATCTCGCTGAACACACGTTGCAGTGGGAAAGCGTAAGACCACCTACAACTAAGGGAGGTATTCACCAGCTCGACGTTTCCATCGCAGTGAAAGCTGAAATGGCAGCGATACAAAAGAAACTCGACGCTATTGAAAACAAGTTCTCATCTTTCTCCCTAAATCAGGTCAGGCTTCCTAAGACCGTCTGTGGTTGCTGTTCGGATCCTTCACACTTAACGGAAGAATGTCCTATGAATGCATCGTTTCAAGATAATGCTGCTTTTCAGCAGCGGCCTAGAAACGACCCTTATTCTTCCACGTACAATCAAGGATGGAGGAATCATCCTAACTTTGCTTGGAATCAAAACCAACAAAGCAATTATCAAAGACCTCCTCCACAGCAACCACAACCACAGAATCAGCCCCCCTTTCAGTCACAGAATTTCCAAAATCCGGCCAACATTTCTACACCACAAGTGGCCGGTATTGACAACTCACTTGCACAAACTTTGGATATGTTCATGAAACAAACCATGCAAAATTTGGCTGAGATGAGGTCTTCTATTGATGCCCTAACGAAAAACTCCTCCTCCCATGGTGAGAGTATCAAATAAATAGAAAACCAAATCGCACAGTTAAACGCCGCAATGAGTGTGAGAGAGAAAGGGAAACTCCCATCTCAACCCATACCCAATCCTGGCCACTCACAAAATTATAATGTGAATGCTGTTACTACGTTGAGATCGGGGAGAGTGCTGAACAACCGAGTGGGTGAGCAGTGTGATGATAGTGACACCAATGATACCCCTTCTTCTTCTTCTTCCCCTAATACGTCTTCCACCTTCAACCGAGCCTATTCTCCGTTTTCCCCAAGGCTCGAACCCTTCACCCATTTTGCCAAATCTATCTAAGTCGATTCCCACTACAGTTTTGGGATCGAATCCGTCCCCACAATCCTCTCTAATGTTGGACCAAACCCTTATTGATAAAGCACCTTATCCAAACAGGTTAAGGGGCAACAGACCAAGTCCACAAATGGAGAAGATTGTGGAAATTTTTAAGCAAGTTAACATAAACATTCCTCTCCTAGATGCTATTCAACAAGTTCCGTCATATGCGAAAATCCTAAAGGACTTGTGCACTAGAAAGAGAAAAGTTCAAGTACCTAAAAAAGTTTTCCTTGCGAGTAATGTGAGCACTGCTTTTACACAACAACTACCCAAGAAACGAAAGGACCCCGGAAGTCCTACAATTTCTATTTCTATTGGGGGTAAAAATATCAATCGTGCTCTACTCGATCTAGGTGCTAGTGTTAACTTGCTTCCGTATTCTGTTTATGAGAAATTAGGGATCGGAGAGTTAAAGCCTGCACATTGCACTCTTTAGATGGCCGATCGATCTATCACCCAACCAAGGGGTGAGCTAGAGGATGTGTTAATCAAAGTCGGGGAATTCATATTCCCTGTGGACTTTATCGTTATAGATACACAACCTGTGGTAAACCCACTCAATCAAATCCCGGTGATACTCGGTCGACCCTTTTTGGCCACTTCCAACGCAGTAATCAATTGTAGAAACGGCTCTATGACCCTATCTTTTGGAAAGAAGTCAATTGAGCTTAACATTTACAAGTTGGGAAGTGAACCCTCTGAACCCTATGCTCATGTGTGTTCTGTCGAATTAATGGATGTCGACAGCAGCAAATTTGATCAACCTCATGATACTGATTCTTTTCATATGTTGCTTGATACAGACTCTTCCACCGAGTTGTCCGGGTCAACATCTAACACTGATGAGGAACTTTTTATAGAGTCTGACGATCACCCCATTTTTTCTGATGACATTATTCTTCGGGGTATCGATGAAAGCTTTAAGGAAATTTTCGCTGATGAACTCGCATTTTTACAAGACAAGGGTGTTGAGATGAATCAACTCCAAGGTGAAGAAATTGGACCTCCACCCCTTCTTTTGGACAATCATGATAATGCGAGTAATCCATCATTACTATCACTGTGTCGTCTCTCCAAATTGAGACGCAATCCTTTTCCATTACACATCTTGTCACCTCCCCACTTCTTCACGTCGAAAGGTGACATGTTCTTCCACAAACCTTGGTGCTTCATCGATAAAATTTTTGAATGGTTGGTGTTGACCTTCGGTCTTTGCAATTCTTGGCATTGACCAATAACCTTGACCCCCAAGTGCGATTTTAAAAGATTAAAATTGTTTAACTCAAGTTTGGGGGGTGGTATATTTTGGCTCTTGAAAGAAAATGATTTTTTACAAAATTATGAGCCTAAAATAAGTTTGGGGGAGGATTTTCACTTTCATATACTTTTGCCCCCATTAATAATTTCCTCCCAAGTCTACAGGTTTTTTGAGCTTAACGGATGACATCAGTGAGGACACTGCTGTAAACAGGTTTGGGGGAGGTTTGTGCTTATTTACACATCAATTTGCATCATATTGTGCATAAGCACAACATTTTCAAAATAAAAAAATTCAAAATTTTTTTTATAACAAAAGAGTAGAAAGTGAAAAATTACATCCAATAGATAGGAATAGTTTAAGAAAACCAAGAAAATTAGAAGTTTTCTTAAACGAACTAGTAATAAGTAGTTATGAGCTGTTGTCCCAAGGGTTAGTAAGATGAAGGAAGTCACTAATCTGAGAATAAAAATAAGTCTGAAAAATAGTTTCTATTCTGGAAGCCAAATATTTGAATGTTGATACCCTACTATATGCACTTACATACGTCTTGAAACTCGAGATAGTAGAGGATACCTTGAAATGCTCTTGTCTAAAAGCCAAAGTATGAAGGAAATGAAAAAAAATTGAAGAAAAATATAAAAATGGTTAAAAGAAAAAAAATGAACACTGGATTTGTTATCGCCAAGGCAGCAATAAAAAAATATACCGAGGGTGCCTCTTCACCTAGTGTCCTAAGGCCAACTGGTCTGGGAGTCACTGCTAAGCCTTAGGTGGTGCAAGACGAGGAAAATATTATCACCGAATCCGCAAGCACATGAGTAATCGGTCGGTTAGTACCTCAAGAAGTATTAACGGTCGGATGAAAATTTATGAGCAAATCTTAATATTCATCAAATTAAAAAGTACTAAGGTAGATGGACAAGAGTATGATAGCTTGAATTGAATTCTCCGAGTGTGGATGTTCTTTACACACACGTGGGGTTATCTGATCAATGTTTGGATGAAAGGTAGGAATGAAGAATAAAGACGATGTTTTTTTTGAGGGATGATGTGATTTCTAACATTTTTTCATGACTATTAAGATAGGGCTCATAACAACTGAAAAGCTAGTGTAGTTGGAAACTCTTCTTTTCAAAGTCTTTCTTTTATGGTTCTTATCTTTATATGTAAATTTCACCATCTTTCTTTTGTTATAGGATTTTGTGGGTGTAATCCGCTGAAAACCCTCAGGAGACAACACTCCTCCTACTAGGGACACCTAGAGGTTTAACGGCTTGTTGCACATGCTCAGTGCAATCGTGTCTGCCTACGAAAGTGTGCTTAGTTTTCTCCTTTCCTTTTCTCCTCTTGAATAAACTAGTTTGCTCGGGACGATCAAAGATAAGTTTGGGGGTATTTGTTCAGTTGATAAAACTGCACATTTGTATTACATTTTTCCTACCATTTTCATATTAAAAAGGGACTTTATTATAATATATTATACATATGAGGGTTTATGTGTAAAAACATTATTTTCCATGTGTTAATATATTTTAATTATCATTTGGTAGGAAAATATATGCAAATATTATTGACCTAATCCTAGTAGATCAAAGTCTACTAAAATCTTATTTGAGTTGTTGTGCAGAATATTTCCAAGTTGTTATGAAGAATTTATCAAACAAATCAATTTGTTGAAGAAAACCTGCCAAATTAAGAAGCAAAACTTGGAGACCAAGTGTGGAAGCAACCGAGAGAAGATTTCTGAATTCTAAAGATGCCTAGGATTGCCAAATGTCAAAATCAGAGAGCCCAAGAAAATTGGTGAAGAGATCCTCACCATTGGCCGCGGAACCGCGGCCAAACCCCCCTGTTGGCCGCGGATCCGCGACAATCTAGAGAGATTGTGTGCTAAAATTTTGTGGAGTAAATCTCTGCTGAATTTTACCAAGTTTCCAACTAAAAGATTTTGGCTTTGCACTATAAAAGGGCACCGAGGGCCTCTTGGAAAAGCTATCACGCCGACGAGATCACGAAGTCCAAGACGGCTGACGCATCCAGGTTGATCATCAACTGTTCGTCTACCTCCTTGGATGAGATCGAGAAGCAAACTAGTCTTTGTAATCATTTTCTAAGGAATCAAAGTGTAGATTGTTCAAGTTGATTAATAAAGGTAGTTGTTTTATTTAATTCTTTTGCATTTTACATTATGTTTTCCCTCTCTATCTTTTCATCTTCTTTTCCTAACATGCGCGAGTAATTCTCCGCTTGTTAGGGTTCGTAGGATTAGAGTAGGCTAATGGATGATGAACATCTCTAAACCCTTTTTAAGTCCTATAAAGTTTATAAACTTTATCAAAAGAATCATTAACATCCTAATCGGGCGCGCTAGTAATTCTTTGCTAGTTCCGACCGCGATTAGAGATTAGATTAATGATTGTTTTGGTAAAGGCTAGATATGAACGGAGTTCCGTGTCGAGATAAGGGTTAAGAGTGAGATTCCTTTTCCCTCCAGAAACCCTAATCTACACGCATCACCATCATTCTAGTTCTAAATCTATTAATGGATAAAAAAGGTAACTTTTCATTAATCGTCCATAACTACTAAATCCTAACGAACCCTACAAGCCCTCTTATTATATTATCTACATCTCTAAAATAATCTAGATCTATATTTTACATTCTTATTCAACGTAGATCTAGAAACCATTCTATAAAATTCTTTTTCCCTCCTCTCTTTTTCAACACATCTAAAGTAAAAGTAAAAGGTTCCACGTTTCCCAGAGGACGACCCATACTCATCTCGGTCTAGCTACGTCCGACACCGTTATTGATTGCGGTTAACTACAAACAAACACTCTTTCAAACCAATCAATTCCGCACAAAGTATGGCCCTTTCCAGCGAGATCTGAGCTTACCTGGATGGAAATACAGCCGGGTGTCGTAAAGTAGTACCTGTTGACCAGGTACGAAAGTTTTGCGCAAAAGGTGTTTATCGTGAAACACTTTCGTTCGGTTTTTAACGACAACCGCGTTTTCGTAAGCCTCATCCCTAAGCTCGCTCAATTCGTTCAACTGCAGTTTCCGATGGCTGCCCGCATCTTCGACAGATAGATTCAGTTCTTTTATCGCCCAAAATGCGCGATGCTTTATTTCCACAGAGAGGTGGCAAGCCTTTCCGTACACAAGACGATAGGGAGACATGCCAGGAACGGTCTTATAAGCGGTTCGAAATGCCCAAAGGGCATCAGTGAGTTTCAGCGACCAATCCTAACGGTTCTTGGAAACCGTCTTCTCCAGTATCTGCTTGATTTGCCAATTTGAAACTTCGGCTTGCCCACAGGTTTGGGGGTGGTAGGGCGTAGATAGCTTATGATTAATGGAATATTTCCGCATCAAGGCCTCGAAAGTCTTATTGCAGAAATGATTTCCATTGTCGCTAATGATCGCCCGGGGGTGCCCAAACCGGGAGAAAAATGTTTTCTTTAAGAAACCTAACGACAGCCTTGATGTCGTTAGTCCGGCAGGGCAGTCTCGACCCACTTAGAGATGTAATCAACAGCGAGAAGGATGTACAAGTTCCAAAAAGAGCTGGGAAGCGGCCCTATGAAATCTATCCCCCAAACGTCAAAAATCTCCACAACCAAGATTGGTTGGAGCGGCATCTCGTTCCTCCTGGATATCCGGCCCAAGTGTTGGCAACGGGAGCAAGCCTTTCAGTAGTCATGAGCGTCTTTGAAGAGTTGTGGCCAGTAGAAACCACACTGCAAGATCTTCTCAGCTGTCTTTCTGGGGCCAAAATGCCCACCACATGCTTGATCGTGGAAAAATGACAGCACATTCTTGAATTCATCGTCAGGGACACACCGACGAATAATCTAGTCGGGACAGTACTTGAACAGATAGGGTTCGTCCCAGTAAAAGTGTTTTACTTGGAATAAGAATCGAAGTCTGTCCTGACTTGACCATTCAGTCGGTAGTAATCCTGTGGCCAAATAGTTCACAATATCTACGAACCAGGGTTCGCAAGATACTGTCAAGAGCTGTTCATCCGGGAAAACGTCGTTGATCGGAATTTGAAGCGACGGCGAAGAAGGAAGTCGTGAGAGATGGTCGGCGACTACGTTTTCACATCCTCTTTTGTCCTTGATGACAAGGTCAAACTTTTGAAGCAAGAGGATGCAACGTATCAGCCGAGATTTTGCATCTTTCTTCGCAAAAAGATGGCGCAGAGCAGAATGGTCTGTGTAGACAATGACTGGAGAGCCGATGAGGTAGGGCCTGAACATTTCTAAAGCAAACACAACAGCCAAGAATTCCTTCTCAGTTGTTGTATAATTAAGTTGGGCGTCGTTCAGGGTTCGGCTAGCATAATAGATTACGTGCGGCATCTTGTTGATGTGTTGTCCAAGGACATCACCAATGGAAAAGTCGGATGCATCGCACATAATCTCAAATGGGTGCGTCCAGTCAGGTGAAGAAAGAATGGGAGCAGAAGTGAGTGAGCTTTTTAATGACTCAAACGCGGTCACACAGCTCGAGATGAAGTTGAATGGCGTGTCCTTGGCCAGCAAAAGAGTCAAGGGCCTAGCAATCTTGCTAAAGTCCTGGATGAACCGTCTATAGAAACCGGCATGGCCAAGGAAGGCTCGGATTTCTCGGACGCATCTGGGAGGAGGGAGATTGGAAATGACCTCAATCTTCGCTTTGTCAACCTCTAAGCCATTTTGCGAAATGATATGTCCTAAGACAATACCTTCGCGCACCATGAAGTGGCTCTTCTCCCAATTCAAAGTGAGGTTCTTGTCCTTACATCGGGTAGGGACAGCGTCGAGATGCAGCAAACACTCATTAAAGGAATTGCTGAAGATAGAGAAATCGTCCATGAAGATCTCCACGAATTTTTCCACCATGTCTGAGATGATTCCCATCATACACTGCTGGAAGGTAGCGGGCGCATTGCATAACCCAAAGGGCATGCGACGATATGCAAACGTGCCGAAAGGACAAGTGAATGTGGTCTTGTCCTGGTCTTTTTCGGCGATGGGAATCTGATTATAGCCGGAGTGGCCATCAAGAAAACAGTAGTACTCATGTCCAGCCAATCGTTCAAGCATCTGGTCAATGAAAGGTAGCGGAAAGTGGTCCTTCTGCGTTGCGACGTTGAGTTTTCTGTAATCGATACATACTCGCCACCCAGTTTGAGTGTGAGTAGGGACTAACTCGTTCGCCTCGTTAGTGATGACCGTTATGCCCGATTTCTTGGGAACAACGTGAATGGGGCTAACCTACTGGCTATCAGAGATAGGGTAAATGATACCACTATCCAGACACTTTACGATTTCCTTTTTCACAACCTCCTTCATGACTGGGTTGAGTCACCTTTGTGGATCCCTGGCTGGTTTGGCATCATCCATCAGATGAATTTGATGTTCAGCGATCAGGTGACTAATCCCCTTGATGTCCGCCATGGACCAGCCAAAAGCTTGCCTATTGCTGTGTAAGACCGCAAGAAGGGCTCTCTCATGCTCGGGAGCTAGAGAAGCCGAGATGATAACAGGGAGGGTCTCGTTCTCACCCAAGTAAGTGTACTTAAGGTGAGACGGCAAAGGCTTGCGTTCGAGCGTTGGAGGTGAAACGATTGAA
Source organism: Agapanthus africanus (assembly GCA_030015575.1). Classification (NCBI taxonomy): domain Eukaryota; kingdom Viridiplantae; phylum Streptophyta; class Magnoliopsida; order Asparagales; family Amaryllidaceae; genus Agapanthus; species Agapanthus africanus. The sequence goes on from JASDDO010000001.1 coordinate 277,400,977, forward strand.
GGCAAGATTGGTGAAAAGGTCTCGAACTCAAAGGATTCCAACAAAGGTTCAAAACGAGTGTAAGCGACCGAGTTGGATGGTTCAGGTAACTCATACGGAAATTCGAAGGATTCAAACTCTGGTGGTGAGTGGCTAAGATAGTTCGAGAAAGTGAAAGACTCGTAGTCATTGTCGGGCGCAGAAACAGCAGCAGTTTCGAAGAGGAACGCACTAGTGGCGTTAAGGTTGTCGTGATCGAACAAAAACTCCTCGAATTCACACTCTTCCGGGGTTATCTCCTAGATTGAGCAAACGTCTAGTATATGAGCATTAGGTTCGGTGGGCTGATTCCCCAACCTAAAAATCTTGAGTTCAATTGTCATATTTCCAAAAGACAGGTTCATCGAACTATTTCAACAATTGATCACAGCATTTGAGGTTGCAAGGAATGGACGACCGAGTATCACCGGAATTTGATTCCGGGGGTTAGCTACAGGCTATGTGTCTAATACAATGAAGTCAATGGGGAATATGAAGTCCCCAACCTTGATTAACACATCCTCTAGCTCACTCCTAGGATGGGTGATTGATCGGTCGGCCATTTGGAGAGTACAGTGTGTGGGTTTCAGCTCTTCTACACCTAGTTGCTCATATACTGAGTACGGAAGCAGGTTAACACTGGCACCAAGATATAATAGTGCGCGGTTGATGTTCTTATCCCCAATGGTAATAGAAATCATAGGACAGCCAGGATCCTTCCGTTTTTGAGGTAAAGATTGGGTAAGAGCATCACTCACAACACTAGCCAAGAAAACTTTCTTGGGTACCTGAGATTTCCTCTTTTTCGTGCATAAGTCCTTTAAGATTTTGGCGTAGGAAGGGACTTGTTGGACAGCATCTAAAAGGGGAATGTTAATGGTAACTTGCTTAAACAACTCCAGAATCTTCTCCATTTGTGGATTTTGTTTATTGGACCTCAATCGGTTTGGAAATGGAACGTTTTTAAAATTGGTTGAGTCCAATGCTTGTGGATGAGATTGTGGAGTTGGAACGGATCCCAGAGCTGGTGTTTTCGTGGAGTGAGAAGTGGGTCCATTCAGAGCAGAAGAAGAAGAAGAAGAAGAAGAGCCCTTTGACGAATGGAGAATAGGCTCTGAAGAAGAAGAAGAAGAAGAAGCGACTGGGGTGTCATTATCCTCAATTGTTGTGCCGATGTTGTTGGGCAGCATCCTTCCCGATCTCAATGTAGTCACGGCACTCACATTATGGTTCTGTTGTTTAAGAGCAACATGTACATTATGTGGGTGAACGGGATTTGGGAGTGGTTGAGATGGAAGCTTCCCCTTCTCTCGCTCGCTTAACGCCGCATTCAGCTGTGCAATCTAGGCTTCGATGGTCTTGATGCTTTGCCCGTGTGCAGCAGTGTGTTGCACCAAAGACTGAATAGTCGACTGGATGTTGTCGGTGGATTGTGTCGATTGTTTAATGAACGCCTCCAGACTTCATTCTAGCGAGGAAACCTTATCGTTGTTTGACGGAACAAAGTTGTTTTGTGGAAAAGAATTGTTGGGTGCAAAGTTGTTCGTCTGATTTTGAAAAGGATAGGGTTAGAAGGGCTGCTGAAACTGATGTTGAGTTTATTGTTGCGCTTGTTGTTGCGGAGGAGGGGGCCTCTGGAAATTGTTGCCTTGGAATTGATGCTGATTCTGATTCCAAGCGAAATTGGGGTGGTTCCTCTAATCGGGATTATAGGTGGAAGAGTATGGATCATTTCTCGGCCTTTGCTGAAATGAAGCATTAAACTGATCCTGTCCTTAAGATGGTGGATTGTAAGGACACTCTTCGGTTAAGTGAGAAGGAACGGAACAACAAGCACAAATGGTACGAAGGGGAAGAACGGGGGCAGGAGCAGGAGATGAGAATTTGCTCTCTATCGCTTCAAGTTTTCTCGTTATTGCAGCCATTTCAGCTTTCATTGCAATAGAGACATCAAGTTGGTGAATTCCTACCCTAGACTGACCAGTAGAAGTGGAGGAAGAAGAAGAAGAAGAAGTTGGGCTGGTGCTCTCCCATTAAAACGTTTGTTCCGCAAGGTCATCGAAGAATTGCCACGCCTCCTCGTCAGATTTCGATAGGAAGTAGCCCTGGCAAATGGTTTCCAACAACTGCTTAGTTGCTGTGTTCAGGCCCTCGTATAAGGTTTGGCAAAGTTGCCATTTCTCGATACCATGGTGAGGGCACTGAACAAGAAGGTCTTTATACCGGTCAAAGCACTTCCAGAAGGGTTCAGTAGGAAGCTGGGAGAATTGGTTGATTTCGTTACGGATCCTTGCGGTTTTATGATTCGGATAGAATTTCTTGAGAAACGCTTTCACAAACTCGTCCCAACTGGTTATGGAGTGGGAAGCAGTGCTATACAGCCACTTTTCAGCAAGATCGCACAAAGTGAACGGAATGACCCGTAGCCGTATAGCATCGTCCGACAGCTGGGTGGTTTTCATCATGGCACAAACATTTTGGAACTTGTTGATGAAGATATAGGCATCTTCAGATTCAAGCCCATGAAATTTCAGAAGCATGTTAATGAAATGGGGCTTAATTTCAAAATTATCCCCATTGGCCGGTGGAAGGGAAAGACAGGTGGGAAGTGCAGAACGGGTAGGATAGAAACGATCCTGGAGCGCGATTCGCTGTGGCGCTACAACAGGCGGTGGTGGTGGGTTATTCACATCCATAGGAGGTGGAATCAATCCCGGGGGAGTTGTAGGGATGTTTGGATTAAATCCTGACATCGCGGAAGAAGAGGTTGGTGATGGTGAAGGTGAGGATGTATGAACAGAATTCCGGTCAACGTCGGAGTTGGCCGGCAAAGGTAAGGGTGAAAGAGGCGTGGACGGAGTTTCGAAGTCTGAGTCGATCGTGTTGTCGGTAGCGACTAACGTAACGCGGACTAGGCGGGCGCTAGTGTCCCGAGTCCAAGCGGGTATACACTAAACGAGTTTATTATAGTCAAAGCGGAGAAGGTGAGGGTAAGAAAACGTCAATGGAGAAATACGATGGGTGGTGGGTGAAAAAATGTATTCTGGCGACAAAGGGCAAGTTTTTATAAAAGTTTTTGGTTTTGTGTTCTTTTTAGAAAGAGCTTTACAGAAATAAGTACGGACTTACGGCTTCAAGCAATCACAAACAAGATATGCACAATCGCACCTAGATCTAGGGTCACCTAGGTCAGCTAGACAGCTCCTAACTGTTCCAAAGGGCTAGAAATAGGACCTCAAACCGCCTCTTCTCCGCCAATTGCGGCCAGGTAAGTTCCAGGTAAGTGGGAGGCTCCCCACTACGTAAGTAGTGGTCCTAATTAAGTAACCACTTGCCTTGGACACACTTGTCTAAACACCGCAAAGTCAGGATAGGATAAACGGCCGATGCCTGTAACTAGTCCTCTGTCCTATTGAGCGCGAAGTCCTTAGGGCGGAGTCTTGTATTTTTTTAATTAAACAATGGTCAATGCATATACTTTTTATGATTTCTGGGGTCCTAGGAAGGGTGATGAAATCCCCACCCAATCTGGATTGGTTTCAAGCCCCTTAAAGTCCGTATAAATATATGCAAAGCAGTAACAATCAACTGCAATCAATTTTTATTTTTTAGCGCGGCGCAAAGAATCCTGCACAAAAATAATTTATTAGAAGGGGGAAGAGAATTTGCGCAAAGAATGCTGCAGAAAACACAGTTCAGTGCAGTTCAGAGGAGTGGGCAAGAGGAGAGAGATACTCACAGAAGTTTTGAGATGCAGAAGGCACCAAGTGGCCGTGGTTCCGCGGCCTAAGCCTGCTTATGTGTCACGACCCGAAAATTACGGAACATGACCGGCACTTAAACTACGAAACGTCTCGAGGCGTTCGTAATCTAAGTAAGCCGAAAACCCAGAAATCCAAACCAAGAAAAACAGTAGAGTGAAGGAAAACCAATTTAAATCAAGTAGTTTTAATAGCATAAGCCGAATTATGCGTTTTTAAAACATCAAATATTTCCTGAAAATTTCGGCAGAGTCTCCTTTGTAAATACTGGCCCCCAAACGGGATACAATATAAATAGTATACGAAATCAATAAAAAGGCATCCCCAAGCGGGAGCTAGCTCTTCGTCAATCGACGGTCACAACCACACAAGCAATATAATATAAACGCCAACGGTGAGGATCAAAATTCAAAGGAAACTCAACCATAAGAAAACAACAGAAATAAGACGCGCGACTCTAAGGTCGAAGGAATAAACAACACTGGTCTCTATCTCTGAAATAAATACATGTTTGGTTGATGGAACTTCTAGATACAACTGAATAATAATATACAATGTATAATGATGGGTACGATACAAATAAACCCACCTACTAGTAAGTCACCCGAACGAACTATGCCCGCAAAGCCATAAAGAAACCTGTACGACAAAACCTGCAAGAAACTGGGGCACAACGGGGGTGAGTTGCCAACTCGTGAATAGAAAAACATCTACGAATAGAAATCGCATAAATAACGCAATCCTAGGTCAATGATTATAATATATCCTCAATTATAAATAACAAGCAGCCTATAACAAAGCTAGGGTAAATATCTAACCCGAGTGTAATCTCATGTGCCCGTGCCAGTGCCTCAGGTAGCAATATATCATATGAATGAGGTATGAATGCATGAAAACATAATACATGTAAATGAAGAACTGTTTTCATAATTTAGTGAGATTTCCTTTGTATTTTTAAAATGAGGTATCATAATGAAATCAGCATAAAACAGTGCCTAGCATCGGCACAAAACATAATCCCAATATCTCGATATCTCTGTATCACAGTCTCTGTACCTCAATATCTCGAAATCTCAATGTCTCAATCACAATATCTAGGGCGCCGTCACTCCAGACCGGCCCCTACCATCCATCTCAAGACCACGACGGTATCCTCCGGATATCCGACGCGTTGGGTAAAATCACCGGTAGGTAGTGCTCCCCTGCCAGGCTCACATCGTCATCATCACGCGCTTCTTGCCCCGGGGTACCTTACCGGGTCCACCATGTACCCGAAACAGTTCATCCGCCTCCTCGAATCTGGTCTCGAAATCCATCAGCAAACTCATGGTGGACGACTCATACATCATGGGAAAACCGCACTTTTTATTTTAAAGAGAGAAAGAAGTTTATATAAGTTTTGCGGTTTTCCCCCAAAACCAGAAAATCTCATAGAAATCCGAATCCAATCCTCAATAGCATGTAAACAGTGCATATCGGCATAAAAATCCATGAATGCGGCATAACAATGAATATTAACATGCATGAAGTAACAAGTAATATCTACAATGTCTAATCTAGCATATAAGGCGAGTACACTAATATCATGTCTAAATTATTAGCTAACAACCTATGTCAATGCAATAGTATTTCTAAAGTGTACATAGCATGGCAATTACCGATGAAGATGTGTGTGAGCCGGCAAGTAAGTGTACGTGGTACATACGCATCATCGGTAATGGTGCTGATGTCCTAACAGCATGATATCAATAATGTAGTACGAAACATAATATAAGCATGCGATGCGAAGCGAACCACAATAATGAGCGGAAGCTGAATACTAGACGCAACTATAACTAATCTGCATTAATCTAATATAAGTCCTACAAATGGTGCATTTTGAAATAACACGAATCATGGGGTTTTGAAAATAGGGGCTACGGTGTTTTTATGAAAAGATACGTCTTTTGAAATCTCCGTAGGATCCCTTGGGCTGTCTTTTGAAATACCGACGGTTCGTTAGTTTTTGAAATAGGTAAGAATCGAATCTAATCTAACAACTAAACTAAACTAAAGGGCTATGCTAACCAGCTGGACTACAGGTAAGGAAACCGCCTAACATCTGAGTTGATATATATACATACCTGTTTATATATTAGTCGGTGATCCCGCCTCAATAATATCATATCCGATACCATATCTATAATCAGACATCCCAAGTCAAGAGTGCGGATTAATCATCAATATATAGCTCGTACGTAAATCCGTCGTACGGCATCCCAAATCTGGGTACGGGTCAATATCACATTCATCATACTATTCATCTGGTATCCTCTTTATCAAATATCATGATCGGGGTACTGATCTACGTCTAGTACAATACTGATACAGCCTAAGTATGCATGCAGGTGTAAGAATCACTACGCCAAAAGACCCGCTAAAATATCATGTCGTATATCAATACGAACCAAATCACATCGCCGATCTCCCGGCCTCAAGCCCAATCTCATCGACTCATCTCAAATTCCAATACTATTCTCAAATTCAGTATATGAACACATAGTCCCATACCTATGTGAACACATAAATATATATATATTCCCATATACGCAAATATGAAAGAACGAATGTATGCAAGTATGTGTGTGCGTGCGTGTGTGAGTGTGACCACTACTCTAGGGTTTCGCAACGACACTAAACCAATCCAAAAATACCAAATATCCATCTTTATCATCAATAATCTCAACAACATAAAATCAATATCTGTGTGTATACGTATTCGTATACATCACCACGAACTGCGGGGGTGCTATACGCCATCCACCCGACTTCTCCCTGTAGATATAAATCTACTCACCTGTATCCTGCATGTCGGTGTCGATAACGCCATGCTCCGTCGCCTCGGAATCCATGTGAAGGTACCTACAATGATCAACCATAGCAATGCGTATGAAAATCAAGGCAGAAAACCGATACAGCGCACAGTGTGCTCATAGGTTGGAACCTATGGCCCAAACACGCAAATCCAACAAACAAGCCCTGTTGTCGATGTACGAACACCCGACAACCAAATACAAATCCAAATATCAAGAAAGTGGATTTAAAAATACGGAAAATATCGCCTAAAACACACAAAAATGATCCCAGATTTTCCCCAGATGACAATTAGCCAAAACTGCATATAGGAGGGGTCTAATTTAGTGCAAAATGAGCCCTGGAACAAAAATTGACCGATTCTCTCCTACTCTGGCCGCAAATTGCGGCCAGAATGATTAAATTTGCGGCCGTAGGTTTGAGTTAGGGGCTTGGGTCTTGGTGGTAGCTTCCTAGGTGCCTGCACGACTCACTGTCAGCTCAATTTTATTTTTGGTGCCCCCGGGTTGCTCCAGATTCCAAAACACCATCACAGATCACACAAACCGACATGAAAAGTTCCGTAATTCTGTATTTTTGGGTTTCAGGTTGTGCTAGGCCAGTGTTTTGGTCAATATGGGGTCTAAGGTCACCATTAGGGTCCAATTGCACAGCCACATCTCAACTTTCCCCTAACCCTCTCTAAGTTGGTCCAAAACATACCAAATTACATGATATCGATATGAAACTTGAATTGAAACTTAAGCATAAGAAATAACACTCTAATTTTGAAGAAATTACCTCATAAGACCCTCATGAATCCTCAACCGTACCAAAACATCTACTTTCTTGGTCCAAAGCGTAGATCTTGAGCTTGTGAGCAAGTTTAGTGAAGTGGGAATGAGGTTTTGTGTTTGTTTTCATGGTGTTGTGGGGGGTTTTAAGAGGATGAAGAAGGAGGAAGGGCAGGAGCAACAGCTGAGCTCAAAGAGGGGAGAGAAAATGGATGTGGGGAAATGATGGGAGCATGGCTACAAAAGAGAAAAAGTTAACCTATACCTACCCCCTCTCTCTCATCATCAATCCATTTCCTTTTTCCTTTTCTTTTCTTTTCTTTCTTACTCAAATAGTAGATCCAAAGTAATAGCTATGGTAAGAAAATGTAACACAAGTGTAGGAAAAAGATATGTGTATGTTTTGCACAAAATTGCTAAAAACCCGATTAGCGATTTTTAATCGCGATTAGCACTAAATTAGCATATAATTAATCATAAAAACTTAAAAATATCATAATTCCATAAAATACTCTATTTTAGAATTTTCCATAATTTTTCCAAAATTTTTCCCATTTATCGGTATTTAATTATAAATTTAATATTAAAATAATCAATAAAATAATATTAAATTATAAAAATTCCCAAAATAATATTTTATTATTTTGAAATGTTACAATCTTCCTCCCTTAAAGAAATTCGGTCCCAGAATTTAAATTTAAACCCCCAATTTCTAAAACATTTCAATAAGAAATTCAAGTCGTCGGGGCTCCGAAATCATCAATACATAAACGCATCATAGCGCAATGCATGCGCATGAGTAATGAGCAGATAACTCAAAAACAAAACTCCTTCAAGCATCCCGCAATCATCGGAGTTATGGTAAGGACACGAATGCCAAATCCAAAGCAAAACCAATATGATATAAATCAGAACTATACATGTAAATATCAAATCTATACGTGTAAGTTTCTAAAGGAAATGCATGCCAAATCTTTTAAAGTCGTTGTGCAATGCGCATAACACAGCACAGTGGCAGACGTCTATTATAAGAAAATAACCATATACGTATATACCTTTTGTTTAATATGCACGTTCCGCCGTTTTGAAAACAATTTAGAAGGGTTTCCTTGTTTTAAACGTTTCGTGTCTTATCAGACGCGTAGGTAAATACTGAGACTATAGCTCGCTTTTGAAAATCCCTTCGATAACTATCAATGCATGCAAAATATACCCAGGTACTGTCCTCTGACTAGTCCTGCTCAGTATAAAAACATATAGCAATCATCATAAAAACGTACCGCTCCATAAGAAATCAATCCCAAAATATACATATGAATACTACGTGCGTCTGGTGCGCACGGAAATCAAGATCCATAAATGTGCCATACATGTGCACAGAAACAACATCTAAGTGCATCGGGTGTGCATGAAGCATCTGTCATGGGCCAAATGTGTGCCTGACAGCAAAAACAGGTGCATCTAACATGCACGAAAAATCCCGATTTAGTGCATCTGGTGTGCAACCAAAATCGTACCTCATAACATGCGCCCAACATGCGCTAAAATCCAAATCCGGTGCATCCATCATGCACGAAATCATGAAATCCAATATCAAGCGCCCAAACACGCGTAAAATCCAATCAGGTGCATAAAGTGCACAAACAAACATCGAACATCCCAATCGAAATCGAAGTCCAGTGCAACTAAGTGCACAGAATACATGTCACTGCACTGCAAGCATATGTAAACTATACAGAGTGCAAAAACCAAATCGTGTGCGTGCATACGCACAAAATCAACTCAAATGTATGAAACCCATGAAATCATATATATGGGAAATCAAGGCACGAAAACAATATCAAGTGCAACAACTGTGCAAAATCGCAAATATCCGATAGGTACAACCATGGTGCATGAAAACAAATATCATGAATCCAATCATCAAATCAGTCATGCGAATAGATCGCCCAAAACATCGAAATCAATAATGGCGGAATAGTACCGCTCAAGCGCAACCTCCAAGAATCTCGGACCAACTGTCGTGGTCACTCATAGCATGTCTCGTCGACGATCCTGAACTCTGGCCTGCTGGTGTGCGTAACATGACCACTCCTGGGTCCAAGCCTTCTCTGTGGATTACCAATCTCATGGTCCACCGGATCATCGGCCTTGTCAGGTGTGCTAACGGGGACTATTCCGTTTTGGCACTTCTCTGGTCATCTCTCGGTCAATCCTCACGACCACTCGTCAAGCAGCATGTCACTGGCGTCGGCCTCTGGCTCTCTGAATGCACGTGACACATCTAATCCTGGGTGCAAATATCATTGCAGCGGTATCCTGGAAGGAATCCTGCTCAAGGTCTCTTCCAAATTTCGTCTCTGCCTAATGTCACGACCCGAAAGAGCACGTGACTGGCCCTTGAACCATATGAAGTCTATAGGACCCCATCTGATCCAAGTAAGCCAAAAGCCCAGCAATCTAAAACCATTTAAAGAGTAAATAAGGAAAACTGTTTTTGAAAAGTAAGGAAATCATGTTTGGAAATCAAAGTTTTTAAATAACTAAGCCGAATATGCATTTTTTAAAAATGTGTAACCTTTCCTGAAAATTTCGGCAGAGTTTCCTTCGTAAAAACTGGCCCCGAACGGGGTACAACAAGAATAATATATATGAAATGATAAAAGGCATCCCCAAGCGGGAGCTAGCTCTTCGTCAATCGACGGTCACAACCACGCAAGCAATAAAAATATACAACGCCAAAGGCGAGGATCAAATCCAAAAAGAACTCAAAACAGCCAGAAAACCGCAATACTACTAGCGCGACTCTAAGGTCGAAATAAAACAACACTGTTTTCTAAGTCTGAAACAATAAACAAGTTTTGGTTGATGGACAATTCTAGATACAATAAATAATACATGAACAAGGGCGGTTCTGATACAAAAGAACCTACCTATCCAAGCAAGTCACCCATAAGGAAGCAGTGTGCCAGAAATGCCGCTATGGAATCTGTACGGCAAACCTGCAAGAACTGGGGCACAACGGGGGTGAGTTGCCAACTCGTGAATAGAAAGATATCTACAAGCAGAAATCAAATGCATGACCCATCCTAGGTCAAAACGATCAGATATACATAAACCTCAATATGAATAAAGCTGAAGCATGCTAAACTGGCAATGTAATCTGTATACATGAGTGTAGTGCCAAGTGCTCGTGCTAGTGCCTCAGGTAATCGCATGTCATGAATATGAGGTATAACCAATGTAATCAAATCTGCACACTCGTGGATCCCGTCCACTCGTCACCCACTGACAATAACCACCATGCATGTAAATATCATGAATCATGTGCATGGGAAATAATATGTGGATATAACCACTCGTGTCCCTCGCGACACATCAGAATCATGGAACCAGGGTGCCCAGCATCGACACCCGAAAACATCATGAAAACTGTGCCCAGCATCGGCACGTAAATCCTCATATATCGGGCTCCGTCAGTCCGAATCGGCCCGCGGGCTCTGTCTGCGGTATCGGCCCTCGGCCCCGGCAGTATGCCCAAAACATCTATCGACTCTGGTCGGTATCCTCCGGATAACCGTCAGGTCCAACCAATCACCGGTAGGTACTCGCCCGCCTCCAGGCTCAATCGGCAAAGCTCATCGATCATCTTGCCGAGGGAAACCATACCGGGTCCACCATGTACCCGCAATCGGCTCATCCACACCTCGATTCGGGTTACACATGTCGCTCTCAGCACCGAGAAAACACATGGTGGACGCACTGAAATATCATATCAAGGGTAACCGGGTTTTTAAAGAAATGACATATTCTCTTTTGAAATACCCTCGGTTCCCAAATTCAAAAATATCATAGAAACAACATATCTCAATGCGTACAGTCAAAGCATGATGTATGCGGCATGTAACAGTAATGCAAGTATATCAGTAAGTCATGCAACATGGAATAATAATGTGCACATGTCGAGGGAGACCGCTCTTTTAAAAGGAATCTGTTTTTAAAGAGTATCTTGCGGTTCCCAAATCCCCAATCAAGGTAGAATCATCTATATATGTGTACAGATATAAGTGTACAATATGCCATGCCAGAATCATATCATGAATGCAATAGTACTATAGTGTAGTGACATGGCAATTATCGATGATGAGTGTGTGAGCCGGCAACAAGTGTACGTGGAACATATGCATCATCGATAATGGTGCTGGTGTCCTAGCAGCATGACTGAAATATAACCACAGTACAAGCGATGCAATGCAAATAGCATGAATATGCGGAATCGAATAATCAACGCAAAAGTAAAGAATCTACACCAATCTGTACAAGTCATGCAGGGGTGCCATTTGAAATAAGACGAATCAGGGCTTTTGGAAAAACAAGGGCTACGGTGTTTTAAGAAAAGATACATCATTTGAAAATATCCGTATGACCCTTCTGCCTATCTTTAAAATATCCCCGATTCGTTAGTTTGAAATAGGTATGACTCAGTCCAGTCTAATGTCTACTAAGTAATCTAGACAGGAGGGGTAAGAAACCACCTAATCTGAGTCAATATATATAGATATGATAGTCGGTGATCCCGCCTCAATAACATATCGTAAGATATCCTCAAGTCATGAGTGCGGATCTATCATCAATATCGGCTCGTACGGTAGATCGTCGTACGGCATCCCAATAGCTGGGTAGGGGTCAATATCACAGTACCTCATCATATATCAGGTATCACTATCATCAGATTGCATAATCTGGGGTACTACTCTAAGTCTAGTACAAATCGATACCATCTATAAAAATATGAATGCGGGTAAAGCACATGTCCAAAGGCCCGCTAAAACTATCATATCGCACCTCGAAGACAAGCTTTGTCACATCGCCGATCTCACGGCCTCACATCAAGTATCATCTCAAACCACGTATCATCCTCAAATCCCGTATATAAACACATAGTCCCATATCCATGTGTAGATATACGCACCATCATATGCACTCTAATAAATGAAAGAATGAATGCAAGTATGTGTGTAAATGTATGTGTGAGTGCAACCACTACTCTAGGGTTCGCACTATACTAAACCAATATATTCTTATCATCAAAATATCATTATTACCATCAATAACCCTAAACAACACATAATAAATATTCGTGTGTATACGTATTCGTATACATCACCACGGACTGCGGGGGTGCTATACGCCATCCACCCGACTTCTCCCCGTAGATATAAATCTACTCACATTGCTTCTCGTGTGCCAAAGCCGATGTCGCTATCTTCACCTCCTTTGCCTCAACATCACGCGGGGTACCTACAAGTATATCACAATGCTTGTAAACACAAGCACATGAAAATCACATCGGAAACCAAAATAGCACACGCTACCCGCATAGGTAAAAACCCATCGACTCGCATGTAAACACAATCAAAATCCACTTGTCGTTGACGTCCAAACGCCACCCGACAGGAATGAATCACCAAATACCAAAATCCATGCTAAAACAAGTCCCAAATTATACACCAACATAGGAAAATCAACCCAGATTTCACCCTAGATGGAATCAGTCAAAACTAGACATACTCAGGGTCAAAACTAGAGGAAATGGGGGCATGCACAGAAAACGAGGCAATTCCTTAAAATACCTTATTTTAAAATTTTCCATAATTTTTCCCCATTTATCTGTATTTAATTATACCAGAATATTAAAATATTCATTAAAATAATATTAAATTATAAAATTTCCCAAAAATCATATTTTATTATTTTGAAGACATTACAATCTACCCCCCTTAAAGAAATTCGGTCCCCGAATTTAAATTTAAACCCCCAAATACTAAAATATTTCAATACAAATTCCAAGTCATCGGGGCTCCGAAATCATCTATACATAAAACATCATAGCGCAATGCATGCGCATGAGTACTGAGCAGATAACTCAAAAGCAACACTCCATCAAGCATCCGCAATCATCGGAGTCATGGTAACGACACAATGTCAAATCCAATACAAAATCAATATGATATGGACCAAGACTATACATGTAGACACCCAATCTATACATGTAATTAGCTGATGCAACTGTATGCCAAATCTTTTTAAGTCGCTGTACGATGCGCGTAACACTGCACAGTGGCGGACGTTTCTCATAAGAAAATAACTATATATGTGTATATGTATCCTTTGTTTAATAAGCACGTTCCACCATTTTGAAAATAATCAGAAGGGTTTCCTTGTTTTTAAAACGTTTGTGTCATATCGGACACGTAGGTATATACTGAGACTATAGCTCGCTTTTCGGAAATCCCTTCGATAACTATCGATGCATGCAAAATATATCCAGGCACTGTCCACTGACTAGTCCTGCTCAGTATGAAAGCAAATATCCCACATCATAAAAATGTACTGCTCCAAAAGGAATAAATTCCAAAAATGCACATAACACCACCCTGTGCGTCTGACGCGCACGGAAATCAAAATCCATATATGCGCTAAACATGTGCACAAAACAACATCTAGGTGCAACGGGTGCACGAAGCATCTGTCATAGGCAACATGTGTGCCTGACAGCCAAAACAGGTGCATCTGACATGCACGAAGAATCTCGATTTAGTGCATCTGGTGTGCCCCAAAATCGTATCTCAAAACATGCGCCCAACATGCGCGAAAATCCAAATCGGTGCATCCATCATGCACGAATGAAAATCTAGACCCTGCGCACTCAATATGCACGGAATCACAAAATCCAATAGCAACGTCGAATATGCGTAGGTCCAGTCAAAAGCACGGAGTGCAAGAATCCACATCAATATCACAGTCAAAATCGACATACCGAAAGGCATCAAATCGAAGTCAGGTGCAATCGTAATGCACAAAATATAAATCCGGTGCAACAAAGGCACGAAATATAAATCTGATGCGATAAACGCAAGAAACATAAAACTGGGGCGACAAATGCACGAAGTATAGAACTGGTGCATCCCATGCACAAATACCAAGCAATAACTCAAATACGTAAGCAGCAACACCAAGTGTATCTAGATATGAAGAAAATCATAAACGTGTGCAGCTGCGGGCACAAAACACATATCGATGCACTACAAGCACATATAAGCTATACCGAGTGCAAAATCAAAACACTAAAATTACATGAAACTCTGCTGGAAGCGTAAACCAAATCACCAGTATAAAATAGGCATGAAATCGCAATCAACAGCTCAAGAGTAATAACTATGTACAAGGTATAAATACCCAGTAGGTGCAACCATGGTGCACAAAATCAAATATCATGAAACTCAGTCATCAAGACTAAATCATGCGAATAGATCGCCCAAAATACCAAAATCCAAAGCAACGGATACGTGATAATCAAATCACAAAATCACAAATCATAATTACCGTCGTCGGTATACCCTCCTTCAGCGTCGAGAAGGTACCGGTACATCCGATGCTAGCGGCGCAAGATATCTACTTGCCTCTTGCTCGCGGTCGGCGTCCTCTGCCTCAGGTTCCTGATCTTTCCTGTAGATTACCAACTCGCAATCCATCGGCTCACCGGCCCGGTCAGGAGTGCTGACAGGAACGATTCCGTTCTTGCACTTCCCTGGTCATCTCTCGGTCAATCCTCACGACCGCTCGTAAAGCAGCATATCTCTGGCGCCGACCTCGGGTCCTCTGAATGCATATCACACATCCGATCCTGGGTGCAACTCTTATTGCAGCAGTGTACTGGAAGGAATCCTACTCAAGGTCTCTTCTAATCTTGCCTAAGCCAAACTGTAAGGAGGCTGGTACTCTGGCGTGATCTTTTCTCGCTCTCTGGACCTCTGCGTCCTTAGTACAACATCTCCTCGGAAGCTGGTTGCATCTTTGCGCCTCTGTATGCATGTCCGGCCTTTAATCTTAACGGGGTGTAGTAACAGCTCGTCTGCCTCTCGCACGAACTTCTTGTCCCGCTTGTCTGTATCATCGACCATTCGACGTCGCGTCTTTATCTACACACTGCAATGTCCTCGGCTACGGTCCACCCGAAGTCTCTAACACGGACTCGAAATCACGAACTCAGTATCTTCATCACTCAGTAGAAGATATCTAGCCGAACACGTCCTCAGCGTGCATATCGCATCTCTGATGTCAGCGGAGTGGAACGTCATCTCGTCGAAATCTCGTGCAAACTCTTTACTCCACCTTGCTCCACTATCGACTGATTCGGACCCATCTCATCATGGCTACACAGACTGCGCTCCGACGGCTATGCTCGTATCTGGAGTCTCCCAAGCAGTGTCCCATCACATGATATCCGAATGACGTCGAATCATCCGATCGACTCGTCAGAACCTCACAATCCCCTAAGAGCTCAACATCTCGGGTACAGTTTAATAGTATCGAGTACATGCCACAGCGTCGGTGGTCCAGCCGTAGAAGGGCAAACCCAAGCCTCACTAATGGCGCCGTGGAACCGCCGCAAACCCTAAGGTTCGAAGGCTTTCACACGGTCATTAAGTCGAGTTAGGGTTTCATTCTTCTAGAGGGTCCATAGAATCACCTGCATGTCTTTCCGTATACTTTAAACTTGGAAAATAGGTTCCTGATATTCGATCGTCTCAATCGACTCTCAACGAATCTGCATGAAGTCGCCTCTAGCTGGAATCAATCTATCTGATGACCTCGCATCGGGGTAAGCGAACGAACCACATGTCCTAGTCATTAATCCTCGGTGACTAGCGACTCACTATCACATCTCTAAGAATATGCTCATGCTGCAGTAGCTCCAATCATCTGGGCGATATCTCATCACTCGCAGCAACAACTGGCTCCTTCGTATATACGCTAAACAGCGCCTCAATCCTCCAGAAAAGGCGATACATAAGCGGTCATCTCTGAATCGGTCTGCTCTAGATCTGAGCAAGACTCTCCACACTGGAGATCTTCAACTCAGCTGGGCCCGCTCCGGTGCAAAAATCGGACGAATCACCTTCGTCTCTCAAATCGGGTAGACTAGCTATCATCTGTCGCATATCTGCCTGAAAGCTTCGGCAATCTCAGCTCGTAAGCTCCGAAAGCAACATCCTGTCAATCTCAGCAACAGCTGGTCCATCTGTCTGCACGGTAGGCGACATCATAATCTCTGAGGTACGCTGTACATCAACAGTCCTCTCTCAAGTGGCAGCTCTAACAATGACCCGATCATCCGGTGCAAGACCAAGCACTCGCCTCCACTAGAGGTCACACTCATCAATACCAACTCGAGACGTTCCCATGTCACCAGAAAACACAATGGTCGGCCCTCGTACCGGACGAGCTCGCCCTGACCGTAACCCTAGCAGCAGCCCAAACTGTGCTCAACCATGGCGACAGGAACCTCAATCGAGTATCGAAGAGAGCAGGTCAATGGCAAGAAAGAGAACAACAGATCCAAAGTGGATACATGATCATAAGAAGGAACGGCATCAATAAAGGTATGATCATGAAACTAATAGAATCGGGGATCTCAAATGGATGTATAATCATGGATATGAAGAGAATCACTGATCTCGAAAGTATGTACATCCTAAGGTTCCTTAAACGGAGTGGCGTGTCGTAAGTATGCCGCGGAACATACCAACGGTACGTCACTCTACTTTAGTCACCTATTCCATCAACCAAGGGTCATCCTACGCGAAGAAAGTTCGGGTCTAATACCCCCTCGACCAAGTCTAAGTTCCGTAAGGTCAAGCCTAAGTTCCTTATATAGATAACGCCTTAGGCTCCACATAGTCAAACTTAGACTCGAACAAAGGTCAACCTAGCGCTCTGATACCAACTTTTTCACGACCCGAAAGAGCACGTGACTGGACCTTGAACCATATGAAGTCTATAGGACCCCATCTGATCCAAGTAAGCCAAAAGCCCAGCAATCTAAAACCATTTAAAGAGTAAATAAGGAAAACTGTTTTTGAAAAGTAAGGAAATCATGTTTGGAAATCAAAGTTTTTAAATAACTAAGCCGAATATGCATTTTTTTAAAATGTGTAACCTTTCCTGAAAATTTCGGCAGAGTTTCCTTTGTAAAAACTGGCCCCGAATGGGGTACAACAAGAATAATATATATGAAATGATAAAAGGCATCCCCAAGCGGGAGCTAGCTCTTCGTCAATCGACGGTCACAACCACGCAAGCAATAAAAATATACAACGCCAAAGGCGAGGATCAAATCCAAAAAGAACTCAAAACAGCCAGAAAACCGCAATACTACTAGCGCGACTCTAAGGTCGAAATAAAACAACACTGTTTTCTAAGTCTGAAACAATAAACAAGTTTTGGTTGATGGACAATTCTAGATACAATAAATAATACATGAACAAGGGCGGTTCTGATACAAAAGAACCCACCTATCCAAGCAAGTCACCCATAAGGAAGCAGTATGCCAGAAATGCCGCTATGGAATCTGTACGGCAAACCTGCAAGAACTGGGGCACAACGGGGGTGAGTTGCCAACTCGTGAATAGAAAGATATCTACAAGCAGAAATCAAATGCATGACCCATCCTAGGTCAAAACGATCAGATATACATAAACCTCAATATGAATAAAGCTGAAGCATGCTAAACTGGCAATGTAATCTCTATACATGAGTGTAGTGCCAAGTGCTCGTGCTAGTGCCTCAGGTAATCGCATGTCATGAATATGAGGTATAACCAATGTAATCAAATCTGCACACTCGTAGATCCCGTCCACTCGTCACCCACTGACAATAACCACCATGCATGTAAATATCATGAATCATGTGCATGGGAAATAATATGAGGATATAACCACCCGTGTCCCTCGCGACACATCAGAATCATGGAACCAGGGTGCCCAGCATCGACACCCGAAAACATCATGAAAACTGTGCCCAGCATCGGCACGTAAATCCTCATATATCGGGCTCCGTCAGTCCGAATCGGCCCGCGGGCTCTGTCTGCGGTATCGGCCCTCGGCCCCGGCAGTATGCCCAAAACATCTATCGACTCTGGTCGGTATCCTCCGGATAACCGTCAGGTCAAACCAATCACCGGTAGGTACTCGCCCGCCTCCAGGCTCAATCGGCAAAGCTCATCGATCATCTTGCCGAGGGGAACCATACCGGGTCCACCATGTACCCGCAATCGGCTCATCCACGCCTCGATTCGGGTTACACATGTCGCTCTCAGCACCGAGAAAATACATGGTGGACGCACTGAAATATCATATCAAGGGTAACCGGGTTTTTAAAGAAATGACATATTCTCTTTTGAAATACCCTCGGTTCCCAAATCCAGAAATATCATAGAAACAACATATCTCAATGCGTACAGTCAAAGCATGATGTATGCGGCATGTAACAGTAATGCAAGTATATCAGTAAATCATGCAACATGGAATAATAATGTGCACATGTCGAGGGAGACCGCTCTTTTAAAAGGAATATGTTTTTAAAGAGTATCTTGCGGTTCCCAAATCCCCAATCAAGGTAGAATCATCTATATATGTGTACAGGTATAAGTGTACAATATGCCATGCCAGAATCATATCATGAATGCAATAGTACTATAGTGTAGTGACATGGCAATTATCGATGATGAGTGTGTGAGCCGGCAACAAGTGTACGTGGAACATATGCATCATCGATAATGGTGCTGGTGTCCTAGCAGCATGACTGAAATATAACCACAGTACAAGCGATGCAATGCAAATAGCATGAATATGCGGAATCGAATAATCAACGCAAAAGTAAAGAATCTACACCAATCTGTACAAGTCATGCAGGGGTGCCATTTGAAATAAGACGAATCAGGGCTTTTGGAAAAACAAGGGCTACGGTGTTTTAAGAAAAGATACATCATTTGAAAATATCCGTATGACCCTTCTGCCTATCTTTAAAATATCCCCGATTCGTTAGTTTGAAATAGGTATGACTCAGTCCAGTCTAATGTCTACTAAGTAATCTAGACAGGAGGGGTAAGAAACCACCTAATCTGAGTCAATATATATAGATATGATAGTCGGTGATCCCGCCTCAATAACATATCGTAAGATATCCTCGAGTCATGAGTGCGGATCTATCATCAATATCGGCTCGTACGGTAGATCGTCGTACGGCATCCCAATAGCTGGGTAGGGGTCAATATCACAGTACCTCATCACATATCAGGTATCACTATCATCAGATCGCATAATCTGGGGTACTACTCTAAGTCTAGTACAAATCGATACCATCTATAAAAATATGAATGCGGGTAAAGCACATGTCCAAAGGCCCGCTAAAACTATCATATCGCACCTCGAAGACAAGCTATGTCACATCGCCGATCTCACGGCCTCACATCAAGTATCATCTCAAACCACGTATCATCCTCAAATCCCGTATATAAACACATAGTCCCATATCCATGTGTAGATATACGCACCATCATATGCACTCTAATAAATGAAAGAATGAATGCAAGTATGTGTGTAAATGTATGTGTGAGTGCAACCACTACTCTAGGGTTCGCACTATACTAAACCAATATATTCTTATCATCAAAATATCATTATTACCATCAATAACCCTAAACAACACATAATAAATATTCGTGTGTATACGTATTCGTATACATCACCACGGACTGCGGGGGTGCTATACGCCATCCACCCGACTTCTCCCCGTAGATATAAATCTACTCACATTGCTTCTCGTGTGCCAAAGCCGATGTCGCTATCTTCACCTCCTTTGCCTCAACATCACGCGGGGTACCTACAAGTATATCACAATGCTTGTAAACACAAGCACATGAAAATCACATCGGAAACCAAAATAGCACACGCTACCCGCATAGGTAAAAACCCATCGACTCGCATGTAAACACAATCAAAATCCACTTGTCGTTGACGTCCAAACGCCACCCGACAGGAATGAATCACCAAATACCAAAATCCATGCTAAAACAAGTCCCAAATTATACACCAACATAGGAAAATCAACCCAGATTTCACCCTAGATGGAATCAGTCAAAACTAGACATACTCAGGGTCAAAACTAGAGGAAATGGGGGCATGCACAGAAAACGAGGCAATTCCTTAAAATACCTTATTTTAGAATTTTCCATAATTTTTCCCCATTTATCTGTATTTAATTATACCAGAATATTAAAATATTCATTAAAATAATATTAAATTATAAAATTTCCCAAAAATCATATTTTATTATTTTGAAGACGTTACACCTAACTGTCCGGAAGTCATCGTCCTTTACTATATCTGTTTCTTGTTCAGGAACAGCTGCATACTCACTGTGACTCCTTCTGGAAGGTATATCCAAGTAAAATGCCTCGGCATGCGTATCACATCTCTGATGTCGGCGGAGTGGAACGTCATCTCATCCAGACCTGGTATGAACCTCTTACTCCACTTTTCTCTAATGTCGACTGCTTCGGACTCGTCTCGTCGTGGCTGCATGGACTGAGCTCCAACGGCTATCCTCATATCTGGAGTCTCCCAAGAAATGCATCTCACCACCTAGCATGCAAATTAAGTCGAGCCATCCAATCGATTCGCCGAATCCTCATAGTCCCCCAAGAGCTCAACATCTTGGGTACAGTATAATAGTATCGAGTACATACCACAGTATCGGTAGTCTAGCCGTAGAAGGGCAAACCCAAGCCTCACTAGTGGCGCCGTAGAACTGCCGCAAACCCTAAGGTTCCAAGGCTTTCACACGGTCATTAAGTCGAGTTAGGGTTTCATTCTTCTAGAAGGACCATAGAATTGCTTGCATGTCTTTCCGAATACTTTAAACTTTGAATAGTAGGTTTCTGACATTCGATCGTCTCTGTCGACTCTCAACGTCTCGGCGTGAAGTCGTATCTAGCTGGAATCAATCTACCTGATGACCTCGCATCGGGGTAGACGAACGAACCACATGTCCGATTCATTCATCCTTAGTGACTAGCGAACTTCTATCATCTCTTAGTACAACTCGTACTGCAATAGCTCCAACATCTGGGGCAATATCTCGTCGTTCACAGCAATGACTGGCTCACTCATCTGCTCGCTGAACCGTGCCTCAATCATCATGAACAAGCAATACACCAACGGTCATCAAAATCTGGCTGGCCTCTGTCAGCGGCTCAATCCTCTGGTGCTGATTTGCACGTCCGAGTAATCTCATACAGCGATCCATCCAACGCTCGTGGCGCAAAACACAATCAAAAGACACATCTCTACAATCGTATGTCGCCGGGATCATGCCCTGGTCAGTCCTCGTTCGTGACGAGCTCGTATTGACCGCAACTCTAGCCGTAGCTCTCCCTGGCCGTAATCGTGGCAGCAAAACCAAAACCGGTACCGATGAGGCTAGATCAGGAATGAATATGATACTGAACAAGAAATGTACATCCTAAGGCTTCTTAAGTGGAATGGCGTGTCGTAAATATGCCGCGGAACATACCCACGGTACGTCACTCTACTTTAGTCACCTATTCCATCAACCAAGGGTCATCCTACGCTCCGAAGGTAAAACCTAACGCTCTGATACCAACTTTGTCACGACCCGAAAAGTACGGAACATGACCGGTACTTAAACTACGAAACGTCTCGAGGCGTTCGTAATCTAAGTAAGCCGAAAACCCAGAAATCCAAACCAAGAAAAACAGTAGAGTGAAGGAAAACCAATTTAAATCAAGTAGTTTTAATAGCATAAGCCGAATTATGCGTTTTTAAAACATCAAATATTTCATGAAAATTTCGGCAGAGTCTCCTATGTAAATACTGGCCCCCAAACGGGATACAATATGAATAGTATACGAAATCAATAAAAAGGCATCCCCAAGCGGGAGCTAGCTCTTCGTCAATCGACGGTCACAACCACACAAGCAATATAATATACAACGCCAACGGCGAGTATCAAAATTCAAAGGAAACTCAACCACAAGAAAACCACAGAAATAAGACGCGCGACTCTAAGGTCGAAGGAATAAACAACACTGGTCTCTATCTCTGAAATAAATACATGTTTGGTTGATGGAACTTCTAGATGCAACTGAATAATAATATACAATGTATAATGATTGGTACGATACAAATAAACCCACCTACTAGTAAGTCACCCGAACGAACTATGCCCGCAAAGCCGTAAAGAAACCTGTACGGCAAAACCTGCAAGAAACTGGAGCACAACGGGGGTGAGTTGCCAACTCGTGAATAGAAAAGCATCTACGAATAGAAATCGCATAAATAACGCAATCCTAGGTCAATGATCATAATATATCCTCAATTATAAATAACAAGCAGCCAATAACACGGCTAGGGTAAATATCTAACCCGAGTGTAATCTCATGTGCCCGTGCCAGTGCCTCAGGTAGCAATATATCATATGAATGAGGTATGAATGCATGAAAACAGAATACATGTAAATGAAGAACTGTTTTCATAATTTAGTGAGATTTCCTTCGAATTTTTAAAATGAGGTATCATAATGAAATCAGCATAAAACAGTGCCTAGCATCGGCACAAAACGTAATCCCAATATCTCGATATCTCTGTATCACAGTCTCTGTACCTTAATATCTTGAAATCTCAATGTCTCAATCACAATATCTAGGGCGCCGTCAGTCCAGACCGGCCCCTACCATCCATCTCAAGACCACGACGGTATCCTCCGGATATCCGACGCGTCGGGTAAAATCACCGGTAGGTAGTGCTCCCCTGCCAGGCTCACATCGTCATCATCACGCGTTTCTTGCCCCGGGGTACCTTACCGGGTCCACCATGTACCCGAAACGGTTCATCCGCCTCCTCGAATCGGGTCTCGAAATCCATCAGCAAACTCATGGTGGACGACTCATACATCATGGGAAAACCGCACTTTTTATTTTAAAGAGAGAAAGAAGTTTATATAAGTTTTGCGGTTTTCCCCCAAATCCAGAAAATCTCATAGAAATCCGAATCCAATCCTCAATAGCATGTAAACAGTGCATATCGGCATAAAAATCCATGAATGCGGCATAACAATGAATATTAACATGCATGAAGTAACAAGTAATATCTACAATGTCTAATCTAGCATATAAGGCGAGTACACTAATATCATGTCTAAATTATTAGCTAACAACCTATGTCAATGCAATAGTATTTCTAAAGTGTACGTGGCATGGCAATTACCGATGAAGATGTGTGTGAGCCGGCAAGTAAGTGTACGTGGTACATACGCATCATCGGTAATGGTGCTGATGTCCTAACAGCATGATATCAATAATGTAGTACGAAACATAATATAAGCATGCGATGCGAAGCGAACCACAATAATGAGCGGAAGCTGAATACTAGACGCAACTATAACTAATCTGCATTAATCTAATATTAGTCCTACAAATGGTGCATTTTGAAATAACACGAATCATGGGGTTTTGAAAATAGGGGCTACGGTGTTTTTATGAAAAGATACGTCTTTTGAAATCTCCGTAGGATCCCTTGGGCTGTCTTTTGAAAGACCCACGATTCGTTAGTTTTTGAAATAGGTAAGAATCGAATCTAATCTAACAACTAAACTAAACTAAAGGGCTAAGCTAACCAGCTGGACTACAGGTAAGGAAACCGCCTAACATCTGAGTCGATATATATGCATACCTGTATGTATATTAGTCGGTGATCCCGCCTCAATAATTTCATATCTGATACCATATCTATAATCAGACATCCCAAGTCAAGAGTGCGGATCAATCATCAATATATAGCTCGTACGTAAATCCGTCGTACGGCATCCCAAATCTGGGTACGGGTCAATATCACATTCATCATACTATTCATCTGTTATCCTCTTTATCAAATATCATGATCGGGGTACTGATCTACGTCTAGTACAATACTGATACCGCCTAAGTATGCATGCAGGTGTAAGAATCACTACGCCAAAAGACCCGCTAAAACATCATGTCGTATATCAATACGAACCAAATCACACCGCCGATCTCCCGGCCTCAAGCCCAATCTCATTGACTCATCTCAAATTCCAATACTATTCTCAAATTCAGTATATGAACACATAGTCCCATACCTATGTGAACACATAAATATATATATATTCCCATATACGCACATATGAAAGAACGAATGTATGCAAGTATGTGTGTGCGTGCGTGTGTGAGTGTGACCACTACTCTAGGGTTTCGCAACTACACTAAACCAATCCAAAAATACCAAATATCCATCTTTATCATCAATAATCTCAACAACATAAAATCAATATCTGTGTGTATACGTATTCGTATACATCACCACGAACTGCGGGGGTGCTATACGCCATCCACCGGACTTCTCCCCGTAGATATAAATCTACTCACCTGTATCCTGCGTGTCGGTGTCGATAACGCCATGCTCCGTCGCCTCGGAATCCACGTGAAGGTACCTACAATGATCAACCATAGCAATGCGTATGAAAATCAAGGCAGAAAACCGATACAGCACACAGTGTGCTCATAGGTTGGAACCTATGGCCTAAACATGCAAATCCAACAAACAAGCCCTGTTGTCGATGTACGAACACCCGACAACCAAATACAAATCCAAATATCAAGAAAGTGCATTTAAAAATACGGAAAACATCGCCTAAAAAACACCAAAATGATCCCAGATTTTCCCCAGATGACAATTAGCCAAAACTGCATATAGGAGGGGTCTAATTTAGTGCAAAATGAGCCCTGGAACAAAAATTGACCGATTCTCTCCGACTCTGGCTGCAAATTACGGCCAGAATGATTGAATTTGCGGCCGTAGGTTTGAGTTAGGGGCTCGGGTCTTGGTGGTAGCTTCCTAAGTGCCTGCACGACTCACTGTCAGCTCAATTTTATTTTTGGTGCCCCCGGGTTGCTCCAGATTCCAAAACACCTTCACAGATCACACAAACCGACATGAAAAGTTCCGTAATTCCGTATTTTTGGGTTTCAGGTTGTGCTAGGCCAGTGTTTTGGTCAATATGGGGTCTAAGGTCACCATTAGGGTCCAATTGCACAGCCACATCTCAACTTTCCCCTAACCCTCTCTAAGTTGGTCCAAAACACACCAAATTACACGATATCGATATGAAACTTGAATTGAAACTTAAGCACAAGAAATAACACTCTAATTTTGAAGAAATTACCTCATAAGACCCTCATGAATCCTCAACCGCACGAAAACATCTACTTTCTTGGTCCAAAGCGTAGATCTTGAGCTTGTGAGCAAGTTTAGTGAAGTGGGAATGAGGTTTTGTGTTTGTTTTCATGGTGTTGTGGGGGGTTTTAAGAGGATGAAGAAAGAGGAAGGGCAGGAGCAGCAGCTGAGCTCAAAGAGGGGAGAGAAAATGGATGTGGGGAAATGATGGGAGCATGGCTACAAAAGAGAAAAAGTTAACCTATACCTACCCCCTCTCTCTCATCATCAATCCATTTCCTTTTTCCTTTTCTTTTCCTTTCCTTCTTACTCAAATAGTAGACCCAAAGTAATAGCCATGGTAAGAAAAAATGTAACAGAAGTGTAGGAAAAAGATATGTGTATGTTTTGCACAAAATTGCTAAAAACCCGATTAGCGATTTTTAATCGCGATTAGCACTAAATTAGCATATAATTAATCATAAAAACTTAAAAATGTCATAATTCCATAAAATACTCTATTTTAGAATTTTCCATAATTTTTCCAAAATTTTTCCCATTTATCGGTATTTAATTATAAATTTAATATTAAAATAATCAATAAAATAATATTAAATTATAAAAATTCCCAAAATAATATTTTATTATTTTGAAATGTTACATTATGCCGCGGTTCCGCGGCAGTAAGGGTGATGTGGGGCTTCAAAAATTTTGTGGGTCCTTCCTTGGCTGTCCTCTTCTTGTCTGGATTTCCTGAATCTTGATTTGCTCACTGTATCTGCTCCAGATTTTTACAGTAGACCGTTGGCTCCGTCTTGATCCGTCGCGGTGTAGCCGCGAGATATGGGTCTAACTTCCCACGTCTTTGGCACTGAACTCGACCGTCTTTTTATCCTGCACACTTGCACAAAAACTAATCAAAAATAACAAGATGGTTTTTTACAATGTATTTTTTTTTCCGGTTAGATTTATATTCACAAATTAACCCAAAATTACACAAAGAAATAAACTACCGTCTCCCCGGCAACGGTGCCATTTGATTGGTAGAGTTTTTTCGTGCTTAGTTAATTACCGCAATCAAGACGGTTTCGCTTGTAGCTAGCCGGTTGAGTACGGGTCGTCCGCTGGGAGATGGGAATCTTTTTCTCTGTGCTTTGACGAGTTAAGTCCAAATGTCCAGGTTTGTTTTTAGATTAACTATGTGCTAAAATGATATATAAAGAGAGCTTGTTAGGGTTAGGATTAGGTTAGTTTGAGTTAGGAGTCGCTCACTTCTTTCGTTGCCACTCTTAATATCGGTGTTACGGTAATCGGCAACAACGGGGATTAGCACGACTAG
Source organism: Agapanthus africanus (assembly GCA_030015575.1). Classification (NCBI taxonomy): domain Eukaryota; kingdom Viridiplantae; phylum Streptophyta; class Magnoliopsida; order Asparagales; family Amaryllidaceae; genus Agapanthus; species Agapanthus africanus. The sequence goes on from JASDDO010000001.1 coordinate 277,427,816, forward strand.
GAAGGAACTTGCGAGTATAAGCTATGCTTTCCAACGCTTAAGTTCTTTCTTTTTGTGCATGTCCGTTCGTTCTCGGCTCTTAGCCTTAACCTCCGGTTAATTCAACCACAACCGATCTCACTAAGGAATCACCGCTATTATGTAGGATAGTGTGCCGTAGGGAGCAGATTGTGGTTCAATTAACGGGAGTCCGAATTAAGATGTTGGGCAAGAAAAGAGTGAGAGAGATTTCCTTCTCTCAAACTTTTCTTATCCAACCCTAACAAGTGAGAAAACTACTCATCCATTACAAGAAAAAGGAAAATAAAACAAAGGAGAAAGATAGAAAGAAAGAGGTTAGAAGATTACAACTAGCTAATTGAGACCTCACTTTGGCAAGAATCAAGCTTAAGCATCAATGTTGTTTATGGATAAAGAAAAAGAGAACAAGAAAGAAACAAACAACAAATAACAACAACTAGATTAGCAAATGAAAAATACAAGCAATTATAATTAACAAGATAAGCATAGTAACAAAAAGAACTCCTTTATTCATCCTTCACTCACAAAAGCTCACTACAAGTTTTTAATGGAGAAGAGATGAGAAGAGGAAGAGGAACAACAATATATATCCTAAAATCTAAATACAAGAATAAGCACACTTGGGTTTGGCAAGTTCTGGACTATTTATAGGCAGGGAACTGGAAACCTAGGGCAACAACCCGCCTCCATATAGAATGACCAAAATACCCCTGAAACCTCATCCACAGCGGAGTCTGTACGGCCGCGGTTCCGCGGCCTAAGCTTGCTTATGCCGCGGAACCGCGGCCCTTTAGGAGACTTAGGCCATGAAATTCTGTGGTTTTCCCTGTTTTTTAGTAATCTTCAGTGTGGTCTATATTGTTTCTCATAATATCTTCACAATATTTCCAGAATTTCATCAGAACAAAAGGTGATGTGATGTAGATCTTTTGCCATGATTTCCTTGAGCTCCGCGTAGATATGTTGGATCTTGTGTTGACATTGGGCTTTGTGCATGAAAATGACATCGATTTGCCATTTTGTCCCTTAAACTGGTGTGCGGCAACATACGGATAGAGAGCGGAGACCCGTGTTTTATCTATGGTTGGCAGTAATCCGGATTTTGTCGTGCTTTTCCATGAATTTAACAGTTTAGAGCTGAGAACATGTATCCTGCAATTAACTAGCAAACACGGCTTAAGAGTACCTACCGATAAGCAATGTGATAAAAATTGGGTGGTATAAAAATGCAAAAATCTGATATGAACAAACATCTACAGGGGAATCGCCCGCATGGCGTTATGCGTCTGGGCTGAAGATGTTAATTTTGTCGCATATTCTATATCATATTTAGAATTGCGCATTTAACCTACTGCTTAGTTAATTGTTGTGCTTGGACTAGTACCCTTAGGACACCCCACTATTATTGATGGCTCATGTTGACTGATTGTATGCCATACACACCGTCAATAATTGCTATGTCACGCACAACCCACATATAGAAATTATATTGTTTGGTTAGGGACATTGAGACATTGATTCATATTTCTTTATGCATATGACTTATAGCGTACCTGTATACCTGCAGGCTTACATATATGCCCTGACATGCTTACATGCTAGTTACCCATATACCAATAGGATAGTTTACCATTTGTGATAGGTATATACACATATGAGACATAGCTACATGTACATCTAGCATACCTACATATATATACCTGGAGGGTATTATGGATAAGCATAGAGACATACCTTGCTACTGATACTTTTACATCATACATACTTACATATGGACACACATATCTTGCTATACCGACATGGTTACGCATACGCTGTTATAGCTATATGTTCACTTGTATATGATGTTGCATCAGATTTCGGAGAAATCGGGAACCGCATGATATATATTTAATAACTTGTTGCAGTAAAATAGCGGTTTTCATTTATATGCTCATATTACTATTTCATGCTGCATATGTTACATTCTTGGATTTCATATGATGTTCTCTGATATTGTTACTCCTAAGTATATATAACAATGGAGTGGGACGTTGTTATATATGCATATATTGTTACTCCTAAGTATATATAACAATGGAGTGGGACGCTGTTATATATGCATATATATATATATATTAGTGGAGTGGGACGCTAATATATATGGTATTGATTCATGCAGTTATACTTATTCATTACTTGATGTTTTCTGGATTTGAGGACCGTGGTTGTTTCAAGAAATTATGTATTATTTGAAAAACTCGGTTTCTCTTGATATGATATTTCTGCAGCCACCATGAGATTTATCGGTTCTGATATATATATATACCCCACGCGAGGATAGGAGGGGTCCGTGTGCTGGTATACGGTGGGGCCCGGAGGTACCCCGGGGCATGAATCTCAGTGAGGAGATGAGTTAGTGGGGGAAACATACTTTCCGGTGACATTACCAATGACTCGTCGGTTATCGTGGGGATACCGACGGGAGTCATGTACGTATGGATACGTCGAAAGGCGAGGGTCAGAGCTAGGCACTCGAGCTTTCGGTATAGCGTATGATACGTACCTATCAGGGGGCCAGTCGTGGTGACAGAACCTGATAGATCAGCCTTTCTGTGTCGATGCTTGACACTTGTTTCATGATGTTTTGGGTGTCGATGTTAGACACTCACCTTATATGAAACTTACTTGATACTGATATTGTACATACAGGATATGTGGGATATACTGATATTGTAGACACAGGATACGTGAGATATACTTGATGTTGGACATTCAGGATATATGAGATTTACTTGATTTTGTACATTAAGCATATATGAGACTTACATGATATGAGAGCCAATTTGGGGGCTGATTTGTGGAAATTGGGAATTGGATTGTCTTGTTGGATTTTGGTCCACGAGGTTAGGATTTCCGTGGAAATGTCATGTTTTATTCCATACTCTACATTTATTGTTTATGCACTGCTTCATGTATTCGTTGTACCTGATAGAGTACCTTTCATGTCTGTTGCATATATACATTGTCATATCATTACTTCATGTACTTGTTGTACCTGATAGAGTGCCTTACATGACTGTTATATATATATCGTAATAATATTGCTTCATGTATTAATTGTACCTGCTAGTGTACTTTTCATGATTTTTCTATTACATATGCTATTAGATGCTTAGGTTAGGTTCGAGCTGTACGTGCAAACTCGCGATTACCTGCATATGTTATTTTTACTATTCACGAGTTGGCAACTCACCCCGTTGTGCCATAGTGTTTTGCAGGTGTTCTTCTGGATAGTCAGAGGCAGGGCTATTTTCATCCGTCGTATCATCTTTTGCTGTGGATACCGCTTCGCCTGACAGTGTGCAGTGTTGCTTAGGTACATTTTGCGGTTATCTAATGTCGCTTGTTGTATATTTCGTTGTATCCTGTACTCTCCATCTACAATTATCTTGTATGACTTAGAGACGTGATGTGAGTACGATGTTGTATATTATTTTGTGGCTTGGATGTTTTTATGCAGTTCTATTTATATCGTCTCTTTCTTCGCTACGGCGTCGTATATTTGTTGTGGTAGTTGTTTTCCGCCTTTTGGCGTGGATTTGCTCCCGTTGGGGATGCTTTACTTTATATTTATGTTGTACCCATTTTTGGGGTTGGTTTTTACAAAGGAGGTGCTGCCGAAATTTTCAAGAAAGTAAATTGGACTTAGAATTTATACTTGAGATTTTCAAAAGTTTAAACAATGTTTCTTATCTTTTCTTGTCTTTTAATGGTTTAGATTTCTGGGTTTTGGATTTCTTTTTCTGTGTTATGCCTGTAGGCGTTGCGTAGTATTAGGGCCGTCAGTGCCAATTTCGGGTCGTGACACCTTGACAGGACCTTTCTGAAATACTATACGAGAAGACTTGGACTCAGGATCAGTCATATTGTACACGCCCAACAGGCCAGAGTTCAGCATCGTTGATGAGACATGTTATGAGTGACAACGACAGTTGGCCAGGGACTCTTAAAGGATGTGTTTGAGCGGGACTATTCCACCATACTTGATTTCGGTATTTTGGCCGATCTATTCACATGATTGAGTTTTGATGACTGAGTTTCATGATATTGTTTTCGTGCACCATATTTGCACCTATTGAGTTTTTACGTTTTGTGCATAGTTATTGCACTTGATTCAGTTTTGTGCTATGGCTGCACATGTTTATGATTTCATGGATTGCATACAACTGATTTGATTTTTGTGCAGGTGGTATGCACTCGATTTGGTTTTTGCACTCGGTATAGCTTACATTAGCTTGCAGTGTGTGGATACGTGTTTTGTGTACCACAGTTGCACTTGACTTTGATTAGATATCATTCGAGATGTTGATTTTGATTTCATGCCTATGTTATGCCTGTGATTTGACTTATGCTTTCGGCATAGTTTTCATACACTTTTAGTATTTTGATTCGATTTTGTGCATGCTGATGCACATGGTTGTGAGATTATATGCCACGGTATACCAAATTTGGATTTCGATTGAGAGGTGTTGTATACCGTCGATTTCGATTTCGATTGCGATATTCGATATTGTTTTCGTGCACCTTGTGCACTGGATTCGGATTCTTGCGCATATTTGGGCGCTTGATGCGATTTTGGTGCATACCAGATGCATTAAATCAAGATTTTCGTGCATATTTGGTTCACCTGGTATTGCTGTCAGGCACATCCGCTGCCTTCGACAGGTATTTCGTGCACACCCGTTGCACTTAAATTTAGTTTTCGTACACGTGTCATTCATGGATTTTGATTTCCGTGTGCACCAGACGCGCGTGGCATTCTTAAATACAGTTTGGGATTGATTTTGAGTAGCATGTTATTATGATATTTACTATTTGGTTTAGTACTGAGGGGGACTAGTCAGAGAACAGTATCTGAGTATATTTTTGCATGCATTGATAGTTAACGAAAGGATTTCCAAAGAGGAGCTATAGTCTCAGTATTTACCTACGTGTCCGTGATGACACGAAACTTTTTACAAGGGAAACCCTTCAAAAATTGTTTGCAAAACGGCGGGACGTGTATATTAAACAAAGGATATATATATATATATATATATATTTATTTATTTATTTTCTCACAATGGACGTCCGCCACTGTGCAGTGATACACACATCGCACAGCGATTTGAAAAAGGTTTGGCATGCAATGCTTCCAGATGTTTTAATGATGTATATCATGTTGGTTTTCATATTGGATCTTGACATTGGTGTCTTCACCTTAACTCCGATGATTGCGGGATGCTTGACGGGGTTTTGATTTTGAGTTATATGCTTATTTTTCATGCACATCCATTGCGCTACAAGATGTTTTATGTATTTATGATTTCGGAGCCTCGATGAATTGATTGTTTTGCTGCAATGTTTTAGTATTTGGGGAGTATTAATTCAAATTCGGGGACCGAATTTCTTTAAGGGGAGAAGATTGTAACGTTTTGAAAATCGTTCAGGTGAAATTTCGGATAATCGGTAAAATAACGGGTGTTTTCTGTAAAAATCAAGATATAAATATCTTTTAATATAAAATTAATTATACCTATTCTAGCTATGAAATTGCTAGTATTTGGTATTTAATGGGTCACTTGTAAATTTCTAGTTTACAGAAAAAATTTCCGAAATTAATTATTTTAATATTACTTTAAGCCTTCAACAATACATTTAATTAGGGATAATTACAAATTGAACTGGGTTAATATAAGTTGTGTGCATCATGACATATAAAACCAAAATTTAACATGTTGTTTTTGAAATAAAAAAAATTTATCAAGATGGTTCCTGAAATTTAAAGAAAAAAAGGCTTAAATAGTGAAATTAATGTAAATGGAAACTTGGGGTATAGTAATTATCATTTTCTCTCACCCCACACACACACCCACACCCACACACACCGCACTAGCCAACTTGGATGAACCCATGCTGCCCCCCTCCCCAATTTCATGCCTCACACTTCTAGTGTAAAAAGAAAAGAAAAGAATGAGGTATGGGTGTTATTATATAAAGTATGGGGTTTTCTTTCACCTGGACTTTTCTCCCCACACCCAGACACTTTACTCTCACCCCTTCCCAAATTCTGGCCGAGCCCTCTTCAACACCAGCCCCCCCCCCAATTTTCTCCTCTCATTTCTCATCAAAAACTTCATCATTTTGCCTCAAAAATCAAGCTAAAACCTCAAAAATTCTTCAATCCAACTCTTACTCATTATTTTTTTGCCCAAGCTAGCATGAATCAAAGTGCAAGAAGCAAGTTTGGGATGCTAGATTCATGTTGGATCTCCTGAAATTGTGAGGTATAATCTTGTTAGTGTATATGCCCTAGGGGCCGTTATTGTATCATACTAGTTTGTATATTACTTAATGGAAGCTTGGGATATTCACATGTATATAACAGTCTTGCTAAACATGGTAGTATGCTACTTGGTTTTTCTATCTTAATATGTGAGTATACGTATTGATAGAGCTCTTAGGATCTTGCTTGACTACCGGCGTTGTGATGGCAGTCACACTAGTGGGGGCTGGGTAGTCTACAAGCACATCCTTATTCAGGTCCCTAGTCGTAGGATTATCGAGACAGGGCATCGATACTCCGGAGTAGACTAGTGTGTACGCTTCTCATCCCAGTTGGGGAGATGGTCTGTCCCACAGCCGTCAGTACGTCATACTGGAGATAGTATGCAGGTGCTCGTTGGGTTACGGGTATACCGGACAGGACTCACAGGGAACTGTTGGATGGTTTTATACCAGTCGTCAGTGAACAGTTCCCAGGTGACATGAGTACAGCATAGTCCGCAGACTTGACACTGCTACTTCGCCTCGAGTGTGTCCCACTGTTCTTAGATTGCTACCCTACCACGGCTCAAAGGAGTCGTGCAAACAGGTAGTAGTTGGGTGCAGTCCCGAGCACTTGGAGGCAGTGGCGGTTAGACAGGATTCGTCTCTCCCGGTATTGGGGGTTGATATCGCGCTGTGTCAGAGAGCCATTACGCAAAGTCCCTGGCCAGGGCAAGCGAGATTTGCTGCTAGGTTCCAGTAGTTTCTCAGGGTGTAATGGGCTTCGCTCCGACACGACTTATACCGCTATTAGGGGACTGACGCTTGCCGCCCCCCTTGGCCCGATATGCGATAGTCTTAGACGAACGGACCGGACTGTACGGAGATTGTCACATCAGACTCAGTAGGAGTTCGGATGGGTTTCCTCATCGGCCTTCTTATCGACATCTACCTGAGGACCGTTACGTACAGCTAGTGCCGCTTGCGGTCTGTGGTTAAACCCACTGCCAGCGTAGTAGTCGAGTTTCTAGAGTCCCACACAGAGAGTTTCCCTACTCCAGGCGAAACGATATAGAGGTCGTATGGTTTTACGACAAGGGTTCGGATGCATACGTGTGTTTACACACGTACGACTTTCGGACAGTTTTTACCAGTCGGCTTTGGTTTAAGCCAGTTACTGGTATCCGGTTATTAGATTTATACAGTCTAAAGTTTTTCCGTATTTTTGCGGAAAGGAGGGGCGTTCTCGTAATTGCGCGAGAAGCTTCTAGAAGGTGGTGACTAAGGAGGTTTAGGTGGCATATACATTGAATGAGATTAGTGAGTCATATGGATGATTCATCCATGTCATTAATGCTTCATAATTGCTTAATGACTCATGGAGATGAATCACCACAAGATATTTATCAAGCATGGTTGTAAATCATTTTCTTTTCTTTTCTTGATAAAATAAAATGCTTGATATATATTATGATAACTCATTTTCTCTTCTCATTATTATGTTCATCTTCTCTCTCCTCAAGCTCTCCCTCTTCAAACCCTAATCCTCCCCTCTCATGTGTTGAGTACAAGGATTAGTTAGACTAATTAAACCATAACCCTCACTCTATATCACCTAGCTTCTTTGATTAGCACTTAAAGAAAGTTTGTTGCCTCAAGTTTAGAGGCTAAGCTTGGAGTAAAGCTCTCGGGTGGATCGTCTACTACTTCGAGAAGGCCGAGGAGGAGGTGGAGTTCGTAAAGACGAAGGACACGGTTCTTTAGGTATAATCCCTTTACATAGTAGTTGTTAACTTCTATGTTTGATGTTAGTTATCGTTTAGTTTCGATTCATGCGGTTAGTCGATGTTTAAGCAAAGAACAAGATCGTTTTTCATATTTTCGCCTCCCCGCAAGTCGTGGGGTGTTGTACATTGACTTACAGTGGTATCAGAGCCTCGCTAAACAATAAATAACTTACTTGCAAATTTGTATGAATTTCGAACGGAAAAAACGAAACCGGAAAAGCCCAAAATCACAAGTTTCTGTCGATTTTTAAATGAAGTCCAAAATTTTTTCAGGGATGTTCAGAAAGCTTTAAAAGACAGTAGAAGAACACCCAAGAAAATTGGGCCCCTGAATCGCCTAAAGCGCCGCGGAACCGCGGCGGATCCCACCGATCCGCCGCGATTCCGCCGCCGAGTTGGCGATTCAGGAACCCAATTTTCCTGTGTTGCTTCTCTGTGATATTTGGTATTTTCTGGAATATTTTATTTTTGCTCAGGTTTCAGATTTACAGAGAAGTATTGGAGCAAAATTGAAAGTGTTTAATCGGTCGAAATTATACAGTATTTGCTTGTTGGATTATATCTGTGTTTGTATAATGTGTTCGTAAACCTCCCCTAACTGCTAGTATGTCGGTTGGCAGGGGGTTGCACATTTCTGTAATGGTTTTTACTGTTTGTGGACATGAACTGTGTTGGAATGTTGTGATGTTTAGCCGGGGTTTTGTGATGGGTTATTAATTAATTCATTTGATGTAAATGTAATTTGTTGTAATATTATTTTGCGGGGCACATCCAGGTTGCGGTTGTAGCCACCGTTGTATTATTTCATTTTACTATTTTTGCTCCTAGGACAGACCCAAGGTGGGGTGCACAAACTGCCGGGTGTGTAGTTTGCCGTACCCGTTGGGGTCTTGGGTGGGGTAATGGCTATTCATCACAACTGTGTAATCCGTCTTTTGTTGCAGGCTCAAAACAAACACGGATTGCTTGCAAATCCAATAAAGTTCATCTGTGATCTGGAATGCCTATTATTGCGTCTGACGAATGTACAATATCTATATATGATAGCTATTTAGACGTCACTTATGTTTTACATCCGCGCTAGCCCAGTCCCCGCTCTGTCGTTAGTTAAGTAACCTAACGGGTGATGACGGGACCCCGTGGCGAATGTGGATGGCATAAGAGGACGTTGTATTTTCGTTGTTTTCTGCAATGATAGGTTAATGATGGGACGCATTATTTATAATGCAAAGAAAATAAACCAAAAGTTAATCGTTGGAACAATTTAAAAGAAACCACTCGGTTAATTTTAAAAAAACAGATATTTTTAAATGCGGAGCTTTAACCACTCCTTTTAAAAGCTATCAGGTTCCTTCGGTTATATCAAGTTCACTACGTTCACGGTTTCGCCAAAACCATTCGTAGCCCTCCGTCATTTCATTTGGGTATTCAGTAGTATTCAAGATATGCATTTTGGCCAAAGTCAAGGCATAGTGTTTGGTAGCTGCTGGGTTTTCATTTGTTGCATAAGATAGATGAGTTAGTTTGGGACAGTCGTATTATCATTTGACCAAAGTCAGGGGTATATACGGATGGGTTCAAATTGACAAGATAATGACGGGTAGAACTTGACATGTGACTTATGACATTTTGACCAAAGCCAAGGTCATAAGAGCATGGGGCAAAAACTTATATCGGGAATTTCTAAAGAAACTGAAATTTGCAAAGTGATGCATAACATTTGGAGTTTGATGAATGTTGGTAGCATTCCTTCAACATTATCATACGATAATATTTGAATCCCGATCCTACTGTGAGTATATGCTACTTATCAGGAGATTCGTCACTTAACGATCAATGCTATAAACCAAGTAGGTGTCCAGAAAGGTGTCAGCGGGGTTACGCCCCCAGAGAAAAGAGGTTATTTAATTAAGGAACTTCGCGAAAGCGTTGGAAAAGCTCCTTCGAAGTATCGACACTAGCCTGGCTGAACGGTTAAGCAAGAATTGTACAGTGAGAATAGTCCTGGCTAATTCTTCTTTTATGGTTTGAGGAAGGATTCGAGAAACAGTGGGAGCCATCCAGTTTAGATAAACTAAAAACCACTCTAAACTTGCAAGAGCATCATGCTAAAGAGTTTTCTTCTCTCTCTCCTAATTGCAGCGACCCTGAAAATGACTGGACTTAAGTTACTTTTAGAGAAAAATATACTGACAGGGCCAAACTATAAAGATTGACTGCGGAATGTCAAAATGGCTTTGACCTATGACACATTGGGGTACGTCCTCACCGCTACGGCACCTGCTGTCCCTGGTCCCAAATCCAGCAATGCGGATAAGGAAATCCGCAAAACCTGGGATTTAGATTGCGCGAAAGCCAAGTGCATCGTGCTTGCCTCAATGAACAATGAACATCAGAGGAGGCACGAGGATATGGACCTTGATGGCATATTTCTCCATACAAAGGAACTTTATGGAGAGCAATCTCGTATAGCAAGATACGAGACCTCTAAGAACTTGTTTCGAGCGAGGTTGGCTGTCGGGTCATCAGTAGGAGAACATGTCCTAAAGATGATCGGCTATATTGAAGAGCTCGCAGACCTCGGGACGACTTTGGATAATGAGCTCTATACAGACCTTATTCTCCAGTCCCTTCCTCACACCTACGCCCAGTTTATCCTGAACTTCAACATTCAAAGAAAAGAAGTTGAACTTCCGGAACTCCTGAACATGTTAAGGAGTGCAGAGTGCACCTTACAGAAGACAAGGGAAACACCCGCTATGTTTGTTAGCAGTACATCTTCTTCCGGGTCCAAGACAAGGGCCAAAGGAAGGAAGAAGAAGGCCGCCACCAAACCTAGAGGAGGTGTTAGTAAGGTGGGAGGGAAGGGAAAGAAAAAGTTTGCGGTACCGGTAGTTGGCCAGGATGAGTGCTTCCATTGTCACAGGAAAGGGCACTGGAAGAAGGATTGCAAGGCGTGGAACGCCAAGAACCAGGAACCGAAGCAAGTTGTGGCTTCGACTTCAGGTGTGTTTGTAATTGAGAATTGTCTGTCGATCAACTCTACTTCCTGGGTATTGGATACCGGATCAGGATCTCATATTTGCAATTCATTGCAGGCACTGAGAAACCGTAGAGTGCTGAAGGAAGGTGATATGACCCTAAAGGTTGCTAACGGAGCTAGCGTGGGAGCTGCGTCCGTCGGGGATTATCACCTAGGATTGACGAGTGGACACATTTTGGTTTTACATAACTGTTTTTTTGTATCAAGCTTAACGTGTAATATCATATCAGTTTCCTTGTTATCAAATAAAGGTTATGATTTCACGTTTGTAAGAGATATTGTTAACATCCACCTTAATCATGGTTTGATTGGGTCCGGTACACTAAATAACGGTATATATGTTTTAAACCAACTCCAAATTTTCAATGTCCAGAACACACTTAAAAGAAAGTCTCCAGATTTAAATAAAGCTTTCTTATGGCATTGTAGACTGGGTCACATCAATGAGAGAAGGTTGACTAAGTTGCGTAGAGAAGGATATTTGGACTCGTTCGAATATCAAACTTATGACACTTGTCAATCTTGTCTCAAAGGAAAGATGACAAAGACTCCATTTACTGGACATGGAGTAAGAGCGAGCGAGCTCTTAGGACACATACACGGCGATGTATGTGGTCCATTGTCTACACATGCAAGAGGTGGTTTTTCCTATTTCATTACTTTCACGGATGATTACTCAAGATACGGATTCATTTATCTGATGAAACATAAATCCGAGGCTTTTGAGAAATTCCAAAGGTATAAGAATGAAGTAGAAAACCAAACCGGCAAAAGTATCAAGACACTTAGATCTGATCGAGGTGGTGAATACTTGAGTGCCGAGTTCCTAGGTTACCTAAAAGAGAAAGGAATTCTCTCTAAGCTTACTCCTCCATACACTCCACAGCATAACGGTGTATCGGAGAGACGAAATCGAACCCTATTGGATATGGTACGATCCATGATGAGTAATACTGAGTTACCGCGATCTTTTTGGGGTTATGCGCTAGAATCAGCAGCATATCTTCTGAACAGGGCTCCTACCAAGACTGTGCCTACCACTCCATATCAGATGTGGACTGGGAAGAAACCCCATCTTCAGCATATGAAGATTTGGGGATGTCCAGCTTATGTTAAAAAGCAGCATGTGGACAAGCTCGAGGCACGATCAGTAAAATGTATGTTTGTGGGATATCCAAAGAACTCCAAGGGATATTATTTCTATTACGCAGAGGAACAAAAGGTTTTTGTTTCTCGTAATGCCCATTTTCTAGAACATCAGTTTTTAGAAAAGGAAATAAGTAGGAGCGAAATAGAACTGGAAGAAATTCCAGAACCACAAGCTGCTACTGAAAGTTTGGTAGAACCGGAAGTTCAAGAAGAACAGGACATTCCCGCAACCCTCCGCAGGAGTAGTAGGCCGTCTCATCCGCCTGAGAGATACTACGGTTTTCTCATAGATGGGGATAGAGAGGATTGCATCATAGGTGATGATGAACCTACTGACTTCCAGCAGGCCATCCAGAGCGGCGACTCGGTACGATGGCTAGATGCAATGCGGACCGAAATGGAGTCCATGTACACCAACAAAGTATGGACTTTGGACTTTGCTCCAGATGGGGTAAAACCCATAGGATGCAAATGGATCTTCAAGAAAAAGATTGGTGTAGATGGACAGGTGGAAACCTATAAGGCTAGACTTGTTGCAAAGGGTTTTCGTCAAAGACCTGGTTTGGACTATGACGAAACTTTTTCTCCAGTGGCTATGCTCAAATCCATTCGGGTCCTTCTTGCTACTGCTGCCTTCCATGATTATGAAATCTGGCAGATGGACGTAAAGACGGCTTTTCTGAATGGAAATTTAGAAGAGTGCGTCTATATGGATCAGCCAGAGGGTTTCAATCAGAGCGGGATCAGCGGGAAAGTATGCAAGCTGCTTAAGTCCAGGCATCGCGGAGTTGGAACATCTGTTTTGATGAAACAGTCAAAGAATATGACTTTATCAAAAATCCAGATGAACCGTGCATATATAGTAAAGTTGTAGCCAGAAGTTTCGTATTCCTCGTCTTGTACGTGGATGACATTCTATTGATAGGAAATGACATTCCTATGCTACAATCTGTCAAAGGATTCTTGTCACACAGGTTCTCCATGAAAGACCTGGGTGATGCCTCTTACATTCTGGGGATCCGGATCTATCGTGATAGATCCAAGATGATGTTGGGACTTTCGCAGTCCAGGTATATCGACACTGTACTGAAAAGATTCAGTATGGAAGATTCTACGCGCGGTAATCTACCGGCTTGTCACGGAATCACCCTCTCCAAAAAGATGTCTCCCAAGACTAATTTGGAAAGGGAACGCATGTCTATTATACCCTACGCTTCTGCGGTAGGCTCTATAATGTATGCGATGTTGTGCACCAGACCAGATGTAGCTTACGCACTGAGCGTGGTAAGCCGGTATCAGTCAGACCCAGGGGAGAAGCACTGGATAGCAGTAAAGAACATTCTCAAGTACCTGAGAAGGACTAAGGACATGTTCTTGGTTTACGGCGGAAAAGACCTCAGGTTGGAGGCCTTTGCTGATTCCGGCTTCCAGAGTGATAAGGACGATTCCAAGTCCATGTCGGGTTATGTCTTTACCCTCAATGGAGGGGTGGTGTGCTGGAAGAGCTCCAAGCAGGACACCATTGCCGACTCAACGATGGAAGCGGAGTATATAGCTGCTTGCGATGCCGCAAAAGAAGTAGTCTGGATGAAGAAGTTCCTAACAGAACTTCAGGTGGTTCCTACCATAGTTGATCCAATACCTCTGTATTGCGACAACAACGGAGCTATAGCTTTAGCAAAGGAACCAAGGTCCCATCAGAAGTCCAGACACATCTTAAGGCGGTATCACCTGATCAGGGAGATCATTGATCGTCAGGAGATCGAGGTACGGAGAGTTTCTTCTGAAGAGAACATTGCTGATCCATTCACGAAGGCCCTACCTCAGATTCAGTTCGAGAGGCTACTCGAGATCATCGGTCTTCGATATGCCAGTACATGGCCCTAGTGCAAGTGGGAGATTGTTAGTGTATATGCCCTAGGGGCCATTATTGTATCATACTAGTTTGTATATTACTTAATGGAAGCTTGGGATATTCACATGTATATAACAGTCTTGCTAAACATGGTAGTATGCTACTTGGTTTTTCTATCTTAATATGTGAGTATACTTATTGATAGAGCTCTTAGGATCTTGCTTGACTACCGGCGTTGTGATGGCAGTCACACTAGTGGGGGCTGGGTAGTCTACAAGCACATCCTTATTCAGGTCCCTAGTCGTAGGATTATCGAGACAGGGCATCGATACTCCGGAGTAGACTAGTGTGTACGCTTCTCATCCCAGTTGGGGAGATGATCTGTCCCACAGCCGTCAGTACGTCGTACTGGAGATAGTATGCAGGTGCTCGTTGGGTTACGGGTACACCGGACAGGACTCACAGGGAACTGTTGGATGGTTTTATACCAGTCGTCAGTGAACAGTTCCCAGGTGACATGAGTACAGCATAGTCCGCAGACTTGACACTGCTACTTCGCCTCGAGTGTGTCCCACTGTTCTTAGATTGCTATTCTTAGATTGCTACCCTACCACGGCTCAAAGGAGTCGTGCAAACAGGTAGTAGTTGGGTGCAGTCCCGAGCACTTGGAGGCAGTGGCGGTTAGACATGATTCGTCTCTCCCGGTATTGGGGGTTGATATCGCGCTGTGTCAGAGAGCCATTACGCAAAGTCCCTGGCCAGGGCAAGCGAGATTTGCTGGTAGGTTCCAGTGGTTTCTCAGGGTGTAATGGGCTTCGCTCCGACATGACTTATACCGCTATTAGGGGACTGACGCTTGCCGCCCCCTAGGCCTGATATGCGATAGTCTTAGACGAACGGACCGGACTGTACGGAGATTGTCACATCAGACTCAGTAGGAGTTCGGATGGGTTTCCTCATCGGCCATCTTATCGACATCTACCTGGGGACCGTTACATACAGCTAGTGCCGCTTGCGGTTTGTGGTTAAAGCCACTGCCAGCGTAGTAGTCGAGTCTCTAGAGTCCCACACAGAGAGTTTCCCTACTCCAGGCGAAACGATATAGAGGTCGTATGGTTTTACGACAAGGGTTCGGACGCATACGTGTGTTTACACACGTACGACTTTCGGACAGTTTTTACCAGTCAGCTTTGGTTTAAGCCAGTTACTGGTATCCGGTTATTGGATTTATACAGTCTAAAGTTTTTCCGTATTTTTGCGGAAAGGAGGGGCGTTCTCGTAATTGCGCGAGAAGCTTCTAGAAGGTGGTGACTAAAGAGGTTTAGGTGGCATATACATTGAATGAGATTAGTGAGTCATATGGATGATTCATCCATGTCATTAATACTTCATAATTACTTAATGACTCATGGAGATGAATCACCACAAGATATTTATCAAGCATGGTTGTAAATCATTTTCTTTTCTTTTCTTGATAAAATAAAATGCTTGATATATATTATGATAACTCATTTTCTCTTCTCATTATTATGTTCATCTTCTCTCTCCTCAAGCTCTCCCTCTTCAAACCCTAATCCTCCCTTCTCATGTGTTGAGTACAAGGATTAGTTAGACTAATTAAACCATAACCCTCACTCTATATCACCTAGCTTCTTTGATTGGCACTTAAAGAAAGTTAGTTGCCTCAAGTTTAGAGGCTAAGCTTGGAGTAAAGCTCTCGGGTGGATCGTCTACTACTTCGAGAAGGCCGAGGAGGAGGTGGAGTTCGTAAAGACAAAAGACACGGTTCTTTAGGTATAATCCCTTTACATAGTAGTTGTTAACTTCTATGTTTGATGTTAGTTATCGTTTTGCTTCGATTCATGCGGTTAGTCGATGTTTAAGCAAAGAACAAGATCGTTTTTCATATTTCCGCCTCCCCGCAAGTCGTGGGGTGTTGTACATCGACTTACAAATCTAAATCCTATAGTTAAATTGTTGTATTAATACTTTAACTCAAAACATAATTAGTTAGTAATATGGGTTAGATTGCAAGTTTAAGATTTCAAGAGAGGGTTTTGGAATTCAAGTGAGTGTTGTATCACTTGTTTTTGGTTGTAATGGGTAGCTTAACATCTTAAGTTTTGGAGAATGTAAGCTAGTAGTTAGTTTATTAATTGTTGCTTCAAAATTTGCCCAATTTCATAATTTTTGCAAACTAGCTTTTTATAATTAATATAATTAGAAGAGAGAAAAATTTAGAAATGGTTTGTGTGACTTAGTTGAATTAATTAGTGAGCATTATGGCCACTAAAATTTGTTTAAAATATTTATATTGGTTAAAACATCAAGTTTTGAACGAAAAGGGTATTTGTGCTAACTAGGTTTTGGTTTAATGAAATTTAGCAAGATTAAAAATCTAGTAAATGTTTATGTGGCATAATTAAGATAATTTGTGCATATTGTTACCACTAGTTTTGCCAAAACATCAAGATTTATTTTAAAATGGTTAATGACCTCTTACTAGGCTTTTTAGAAATAAATCGATTTGGTTAATTATAAGGTTTGATGAATTGCACCCTATTTCTTATAGCTTTTAGTGAGTTGTGTGTAAGTGCACGGCGGCGCCCCGGCCGTCAATCCGACGGCCAAATGCGGAAGCGGTGATAAACTTTAATTTTTCTTGAACTGGCAAACCGCCGCGCACTAATACCCGGATCGAACCACTAACTAGTCCTAGCAATCTACAAGAATGGGTTAGAGATATACCGACTGATCCGAGTCCTCCGGTCTTCATCTCCACTCCGATCTCCTCGCGGGATCTCCGGTCGTCACCTCTTCACCGGAAGGGCACCACGTCGCCTGCATCTTTTACGGGCTCCCGCCTCAATACCGAGGCAACTCGGGCGCGAAGTAGGCTAGCCGACGCGTCCAAGATTTGCTGTAGAATAGAGTAGAATAGCTGTCTCTTTGGGGTTTAGGAGGTTGCCAATTTGGAGGGATTTGTGCAAGATTAATCATGGATGAAAGCTTGATGAAGAATTGAGCAAGCTCTTAAAAGGAATGAGCATACCCTCAAAAATGAGCTCGGCCAAGCCAAACAGAAATGAGCTCTCTGGAATAAGAATGAAGCCAACACTCATAAATTAATCCTCATCTCATTTTCTATCACTCCAGCACACTCAAATTAATTTATTCTCCCCTTTTCTAATAAATTAATCCACTCACTCCAAGAACAGTGGCCGGCCATACCAAAAAATCCATCATGAAATCACAACCATAACCCACACTCCAAAACAAGTAATCAACAACCATGATTGCTACAAAAAGTCAAGCAATCATGAAGCATGGAAGGTCAAGGGATGGGCTCCATCATGAAACCATCATGATAAAACAAAAATGCAAAGACCCCCTCCACAACCACTTATTTGCAACAATGCAAATAAGCCCTCCTCCACCAAACTTCGGCCAATGAACGGAACAATGGAAATCGGCCGAAACGGAAAGCAAACTGGCAACTCCAGAAAACTGGTCCCGTAATAAATTACAGGAAAACCCCGATACTGTGCATACACACCCGCATCTGTATTTCGACCGAAATACAAATGCAAGGAGACAAAATCTACACTGTACTATACTAGGATCCGGCTTATACCAAAGCCGGCTAGTAATATCCGTTCGATCCTGATCCGTGCAATACCGCACGTATCTGATCGAACCCTGCCATATAACCATACGGCCTATAGTACAGACTGTCCGATCCTGATCCGTGCAATACCGCACGTATCTGATCGGACCTTGCCATATCTCCATACGGCCTCTACAACCTTTCGCCCGAAAGCTGAGTAACTGAATGTGGGGGACTCTAAAGACTCATCAACACCTTGGTTGTGGATTTAACCACTAGCACGTTAGAGGTATAAGCCAATACATAACGGGCTACCAGGTATTGACTAAAAGGGACGTCCGTGAGCGAACTCAGCCTGACACCCTACTGAGCCTGTCAGTGACAATATCCGTACAGTCCGGTCCGTTCGTCTATGAGTATCGCATGGCGGGCCTAGGGGATTGGTAAAAGTCAGACCCCCAAAAGCGGTACAAGTCGTGTCGGAGTGTAGCCCAGAACACCCTGAGATACTACTGGAATACCTACCAGTAAATCTCCTTGCCTCGGCCGAGGGCTTCGTGTAATGGCTCTCCTAGACACAGCACGACCTCACCCCCAATACCGGGAGAGACGAACCCCTGAAGATACGCTCACTGTCTCCATGTGGCTCGGGACTGTACCCAACTAAAACCTGTTTGCACGACTCCTTTGAGCCGTGGTAGGGTAGTAATCAAAGTACAGTGGGAACTCACACGAGACAAATGACGATCCCCAGGTCGATGAACTAACCTACACACATGTCACCAGGGAACTGCCATCTGACGTCTGGTATATGACCAACTAGCATGTTCCCGGCGAGTCCTGTCCGGTGTACTCATAACCCAATGAGCACCTGTATACATCTTAGGTGATCCAACTGACACCAGTGGCTTGTGAGACCGGCCACCGCCCCTCGTCGGGGTCTCGACTGTATACACTAGTCTACTATGGAGAATCGATGCCCTGTCTCGAAACTCTCACGACTAGGGACCTTTTAAGGATATGCTTATAGACCCCCAGCTCCCACTTATATGATCGCCCTCATACTGCTGGTGGTCAAGCAAAAATCCTAGGGGCTCTATCAACGTGTAATAGCGACGTGTCAGGTCACTTAAAACAGTATACGATGATAAAGGTAAACCAGATAGCATACTATCATCTCGAGTAAGACTGTCCTACCGGGATAGGTCCTCCATCAATCATTACAATCACGTACCTGTGACTTAATAATTGACTCTGAGGGCACTATCTCCAACATTGTGAAACCACGAGTTTGAGTTTTTCTCGATCACTCGGCGTTTGTACGCTGATGTTGAGCGTTATTCGGTTCTTTTTCTTGAGCGGACCATAGGTTTTGACCTATGTAAGGTTCGTGTGTCGTTTTGGTTATGAGTCGGATTTTAATGCGACACGATATATTATGACATGTAGATACCCTCACGTGGACTTCGAGACGACAAGCAAGCGCGTGGCGATATCGGCATCGACGAGCGAAGATCAGGTGAGTAGATTATATCTAAGGGGGAAGTCGGGTGGATGGCGTATAGCACCCCCGCAGTTCGTAGTGTAGTTGATGATATGTTATATATTTACATATGTGTTGTGAACTTGGATGATAGTGTCATGGTTGATTTCCTAGTCGCAAACCATAGAATAGGTTTGCACACACGCACACACCCCCTTGCATGCATTATTATTATTACTTGTGCGTATATGGGGATACGTGTATATATAGACACACATAGGTATGAGACTATATATATATATACGTATACCTATACATAGATAATGAGGATAGTGGATGATTGTTGGAGATGAGTCGATTAGATTGGGCTTGATGCCACGAGATCGGTGATGTGATTTGGATCGTATTATGAGATACGACATGTGATAAAAGTGGATCGGTAGGCGACGTGTTTTTATACACACGCATTTATATATGTGGATGGTATCAGATTGTACTAGACTGTAAGGCAGTACCCCTAATTCATGATATGATGATAAAATACCAGATAAATGATGAGATTGATGTGATAGTTAACCTATACCCAGATTTGGGATGCCCTACGACGGATTTACCGTACGAGCTAACGATTGATGATAGATCCGCACCCTTAACTCGAGGATGTCATATGATATATTGTACCATACGTGGTACTATAGAGGCAGAATCACCGACTATTATATATAGGTATATATATATCGACTCAGATTTTGGTGGTTTCCATACCCCTTTAGATTGGTTGTTAGTTAGACCTATAGTTTACCAAGTAGATATTAGACTGGACCCGAGTCATACCTATTTCCAAAACTAACGAATCGTGAGAATTTTAAAGACATACCAAGGGATACTATGGATATTTCAAAAGATGTACCTTTCCTTAAAAACACCATAGCCCTTATTTTCAAAATACCACGATTCGTAATATTTCAAAAGGCAAAACAGTATATCACATGTATAGTAAGGTAGATTCCTTATTGTTACGTTATTATTCATGTTCCGCATATTATTGTTGTATTTACTATGCAGTTGCCTTTATTAAGTTGTTATCGCCTCATTGCATGTTATTGTGTACTTAGTGATTATGAAACCATGCTGTTAGAACACCAGCACCATTATCGATGATGCGTATGCTCCACCTACACTCACTTGCCGGCTCACACACATCTTCATCGGTAATTTCCATGTCACGTACACTTTAGAAAATACCATTTCATTGACATTGCTTGCTAGCTGATAGTCGCAACATGTTATAGCTTCCTTATGCTAGTTTAACTATTGCATTCTTTGCATGATATCAGTTGCATTCATATACTTAATGGTCATGCAACATTATGGAGATTTATGCCGATATTCACTGTTTACTTACTCTTGATTCTTGGATTTCGGATTTCCATGAGATTTTTGGATTTGGTGGGGAAACCACAAGAATATATATAAACTTCTCTCTCTCCCCCTCTTTTTAAAATGCAAGTTGCGGTTTTCTCGTGATGTATGAGTCGTCCACCATGAGTTTCATGATTGCTGTTGGATTTTGAGACCCGATTCGAGAAGCCGGATGAACCGTCTCGGGTACATGGTGGACCCGGTAAGGTACCCCGGGGCAAGAAGCTCGAGTTGTAGACGATGAGCCCGGCAGAGGCAGACTGCCTACCGGTGATTGTTTGGTGCGGAGGATATCTGGAGGATACCGACCGTGGTCGTGTGATTAGATGATATGGGCCGATCCGGACAGACGGAGTCTGAGATATTGAGATATTGAGATTTGAGATACTGAGATTTATGTTTTGTGTCGATCTTTGACACTGATTCTCTGTTGATTTCATTGATGTTACTCGATTGATATACATATAGAAATCTCATAAACAAAGAAAACAGTTGTCTTATTCATGATGTATTCGGTTTCCATTAGTAATGCATTCATACATCATATATCTGATATGTGGCTATCTGAGACACGGACACGAGCACGTGTATTGCACTTACATGTAGATGGATCTGGATTTTATTTGAGGATATTACTTGATATGACCTAGGATAGCGTCATACATGCGATTTCTGCTCTGTGATGTTTTCTACTCACGAGTTGGCAACTCACCCCCATTGTGCCACAGTTCCTTGCAGGTTTTTCCGTACAGGTTTCATTGCGGCTTTGCTGGCACCCAGCTCCTTCCGGGTGATTGCTTTGGCAGGTCGGTTCACTTGCATCGTGACCACCATTGTATATTTATTTATTTCTGTTGTATCTAGAAACTCCATCAACCAGATTAATATATTTGATAGAGATAGAAGACCAGACTTTTATTTATTTTGACCTTAGAGTCACGCGTTTTATTATTATAGTTTTCATGTTGATTTGAGTTTCTTTTGAGTTTTGAACCTCGCCCTTCGGCATTGTATATTATCCTGCTTGCCTGGTTGTGACCGTCGATTGACGAAGAGCTAGCTATCGCTTTGGGATGCCTTTTATTATTTCGTATACTATTCATGTTGTACCCCGTTTGGGGCCAGTATTTACAAAGGAAACTCTGCCGAAATTTTCAGAAATGAGTTGATGTTTTTAAAGCGCATAATTCGGCTTATGCTATTAAAACTACTTGCTTTAAATTGGTTTTTCCTTCACTCTACTGCTTCTTTTGTTTTTGATTTCTGGGTTTTGGCTTACTTAGACTACGTACGCCTCGAGACGTTTCGTAATTTAAGTGCCGGTCTTGCTCGGTACTTTTCGGGTCATGACACTTGTGGACCTTGCTTCAAGAGCCAGCAAGGGAAAGTTTTGCAACAGATTTGTGAAGAAAAATGGACTTTGATGAAGACTTGAGGCTTGGATGCAAGACGAAGAAAAAAGAGAAGAGGAAGAAGAGAAGGAGGGTTTGCTGCTGCTGCTGCTGCTGCTGCTGTGCAGGAGAAAAAAGAGAGGGAGAGAGATGTGATGAGTGTGTGAGGGATTGAGTGTTTGTTGTTTTTTTTTTGAAAAACAAATGAGAGTCAACCATGCCCCTCTCCCTCCTCATTTATTGCCAAGCATGCTTGCTCATGCCCATCATGCCCTCTTTCTCTCCTCAATTCTCACAAGTCAACCCCAAAAGAACTAACTATATTTAAATTTTTGAAAAGTAATAAACTTAATTAACTTCATCACATCCTAATGAAGTGGGTTAATACACCATGGCTACATAACATGGTTTAACCCCCAAATTAGCCCTAGGTTATCATGCACATGTGTGTGCAAGCCCAATTTAAATTCTAATAAAATATTCATTAATTTTTATAAAATATTTGAAAACCGTTTTGGTAAACTTTTTACTAAAAACCCCGCAATAACGCATAATTAACCACTAATCGCATTCTAAGGTGTTACAGTTATACACACAACATGTATGTATAAGACTTACACCATACTACGGTTAATGTTAGGATTAATATTTATTCATAAGCAATTACATTTAGTGAAGATATTTTGATGGTTGGAAGCTTGGAGAAGTTTCAAGATAACCATTGACTTAGTCTACTCTTTTATTTTCCTTAAGATATTTATCAACCCAACCATTAACCATATACAATGGTTAACTCTCTACAAGGGTTAGATATATGATATACTCACCCATGATTGCAATTTTAACCTTAATAGATTCATTCTTTCATCACTTGAGTTTCATCTTCTTCTTCCTCATTTTAAGCTTTCTAGCTTTTGACAAAATGATGATAGATATAGGGTGTTTGCTTCACTAATCTACACAATTAGTGAAGATATAGCATGAGGTAGTGTCTCCTTGACGTAGATCATCTTTGGCCCCGAAGACTTCGAAGCAAGCTTGTTCGTTTCTTCATTGGAGCCTTTCTAGAGTCCGGGGGATAGTGATCGCAGCGAAGGGACAACTACATGGAGCTATTGAAGTGAAGGACCGGTCCACAAAGGTTGTATTCCTTGTTCACTTAGATGTAAAGAGTTTACATATTATGTTTAACCTTAATTCTGTAGTTCGATTACTTGGCGGGTTGGTTTAGCACTCCAAAATTTTTAAAATAGCATGATTGATGCTTGCTAAAACCTTCACAAGGTGCTAAGCTATCCCTGCAGTGGTATCAGAGCCAAGCTAGAGCATTAGGCGTTGTCTAGACAAAGTTTGAAGTCCGATCGAACTCCGAAACCCCAATAAATCCCACTTTCTGGAAAAAATTTCAAAAGTTGAAATTTTCATATTAAAAATACTCAGAAAATCATGAAGGGAATTCTATGGACCCACCAGAAGAATGAGTCCCTAACTCACTACAGTGACCGCGCAACCGCGGCCAAAACTTGGTTTTGGCGGCGGTTCCACGGCTCCATTGTGGAGTCTTGGGACGGGCCCTTCGGCGACGGACCGTAGGTGTTGGGGCATGCTTTTGGGAACTTTTAATTCTGCTCAAGTGTTGAGCTCTCTGGGAATTTTTGGGAATTCGTTGCATCGATCGAATTATTTAACTTCACCTAGCTATCTGTGTTTGTGATACAATATTTGGAATCCACAGAATTGGTTATGAGATAACTAGTTTGAATTTTATAAATCTAGCGGTTTATTCTCATTTGATCGGTTGCCACGGGATTTTGATGTTGATCAAAACTCCATTGCAATTACATAGTGTACGCGGATACTCGCTGGGTAACCTTATTAGATAGCCATCCCCATAGCCCCGACCAAGTGACTGTAGGAGAACCCCGTCGCGAAAAGCATCCGTTCGGGTGCTCACTGCTGTGGTGTTGCACCTTAGTGCACTTCGTCGACGGCATTGGGGGGGGTGCGGCCGTCTATTAATGTTTCCGACGAGCATTCGATCGGGTTATCGGGAATCTTGTTGAATTACCCGACAAGTTATTGGAAAGTGTTTTCAATATCGAGACTAAAATGCGGGGTTTATAATTGTTAGGCATGAGATGTTTAAGGAATTCATTTAGTTAGGCATGGAATCCAATGTATGTGATATTTTGGGTATATGATGTCTAAGGTCATTGCGGATTCCAACTGTTGTAGTTTTTCACTTTCTTTTCTGTGACCGTAAGTGTAATATGTGATGTATTGCCGGTTTCGGTGCTATATGTCAACGACAATTGGGATACGCATATTTTCTTACGTTGATGACATGTGAGGTTATGTGTTGCTGTTATATGTTATATTGGATCGTCGTGTTGTGAATAGCCGGGGGTTTTTATGTGAGATGGGAGTTTTTCAATTTCATTCATATAAAAGCTTGTATGTAATATTCTTTAATTGGGACACTTCCGGGTTGACGATGATGTCACCATTGTATATTTTTTACTTTTCTGCATTAGGATAGACCCAAGGCGGGGAGCATAAGTAACCGGGTTCTAGGGTATTGTGGGAGACCATCTCGAGGAGTCGAGACCGGGTCTCCTAACTTTAGAATTGGTAGGGTTACTTGCCGCTCTCGTAGGGGTCTAGGGATGTGGGTTTGGCTATTCATTGCGACCGTGGAATCCGTGTTTTATACTGGCTTAACTTAAAACTCAGAATTTCTAGTATATCCAATATTTCATATATAATTCTTCTGCTGCTGATATTCTATGACGTGATCATTTTATATGCGTGAGATGAATGCTTATACTATATATATATATATATATATATATATATATATATGATATAATAAATATTGTTGCTTTCGTTTCTTATGTCATGCTTGGGAAGCATAACAGACGGGACTTCATTATTGAGATTAATGAAATAAAAAGAAACCTAAAGATGTTGTAGTAACTTGTTTTAAAAACTGGTAGCTCTAGTTCTTGTTTTCATAGCAGTATTCCTTGTAGAATATCTAGCACCTTATTCGATAAGGAAAGAGCCGAGATCCCTTCACCGGGAGTGAGCTCTTTAGCGAAACTAGCAGATACTACAAACTCGGTTTGTCTTTTGACTGCTTCTATATTTTTTTCTTTGCATAGTGGTATTTGTGGAATATCCTGTACCTTATTCGATGAGGAAAGAGCCGAGATCCCCTCACCGGGAGTGACCTATATAGCATAACTAGTAAAGGCCTCAAAAGCACTCCTTTTTCCAAATCACTCGATTCTACGACGATATCAAGTTCATTACGCTCGTGGTTTTCTTAAAAACTGGCATAGCCCTCCGTCATTTCAGATAAGTACCGCTTAATATTCATGCTGCAGTAGTTTGGCATTCGTCAAGGCGTAGTGTATGGTAGCTAACTAGTGCTTATCTGCTAGCATACGATGTGATTTGATTAGGGTATTCGTACGACGTTTTTTGGCTTTCGTTAAGGGTCGTGCAGGTGGGTTTAATTCAATCATGAAATGTACGGGTTGAACTTGACTAGCGGACTATGGGTTGTTTGGCATTCGTCAAGGTCATCGCACGCTCGGGGTAAAAGTATTGTTAAGAATTTCAAGTGTTGAAATTTGCAATGAGATTGCATACCCTCTATGAGATAGTTGGATCCCGATACCCACTGCGAGTAAGAGTTACTCCTGCGAGAGTTTTACACATGACAATTAGCCGATTAAGTAGGTGTCTAGAAAGGTGTTAACGGGGTTATGCCTCTGAGAAAACAATGTTTATTTTAATTAGGTCCATGCGAAAGCACGGGGAACCTCCCTCAAAATACCGACACTTGCCTGGCCGAAAGATTGGCGAACTTGCAAGGTGTAATTAATCCCGGCTAGTCTTACCTTTTAGGGTTTGAAGGAAGATTTGACTAAAACAGTGGGAGCCATCCTGATTAGATAAAATAATAACCAATCTAAATCTTGCAAAGTGCGCACGCAGAGTGTTTTCTCTCTCTCTCCTGGTAGCGGCCATATCATGCCTTAATCAAGATAATAATATGGATGCATTGACCGAAGCTCCTTATTATAATGAGCTAGGGAATGTTGGTTCTGCTCAATCTTATAATTGTTATAAGTCCAAGCAGGAAATAGGGGAATATTCGGATTTCCATGCCACCAATTCGAAGAAAGTACATGATGATGCATATTCTTCGGTTGTCCTTATTACCGAGAACTGTTTTTCAGTATTCTCTACGCCCTGGTATGTGATACCGGATCAGGATCCGGCATATGTAATATGTTACATGGGCTACAGAAAGGTAGAGTATTGAGAATGGGTGATATATCTCTAAGTGTTAGAGAATGGTGCAATTGTTGCAGCCAAGTCAGTTGGCAGATATCATCTTGTATTTAATACATTGATTCTGAACGAATGTTATTACATACCGAACCTGATATACAACATTAATCAGATTCTTTATTAAGCTAAAGAAGGATATAATTCTGTATTGAAGGATAATGTTGTGAACATTTTCCTGAATTAAGAGTTGATTCGATCAGGCACGTTGTATAATAGCATATAAGTTCTAAATGAAACTACAGTTCAAGGTATGTAGAACACACATAAGAGGAATAGTTTAGAAATGAACGAATCTTTCTTGAAGCATTGTAGACTAGGTCATATCAATGCGACACGACCAGCTAAGTTATATAAAGATGAATATAAGAATTTGTTCGAATTTTCATCCTATGATACTTGCCAGTCTTGTCTCAAAGATAACATGAACAATACTCCGTTTACTGTAAACAGAGAAAGAGTTAGTGAACTCTTGGATAGATACATGATGATGTATAGAGTCCTATGTCTACAAATGCCAAGGATGGTTCTTTTCAGAATCAGGCGGGTAAAAGTATTAAGTCCTACGATGTGATCGAGGAGGAGAATACTTGGGCGTGGAGTTTCTGGATTATTTAAAGGAGAATGTGATTCTCTCTCAGCTTACTCTTTCGAGTACACCACAGCACAACAGTGTATCGGGACGGAGGTATCATACCCTATGAGATATGGCGCGCTCTATGATGAGTATTGTTGAGTTGCCTGTTTCCTTCTGGTGTTATGCGCTTGAGAAGCTGCATACCTATTGAATGGTGTTCCATCCAAATCAGGACCTACCACTACATATGGGATATGGAATGGGAAGAGACCATATCTTAAAAGAGTTAAGATATGGGGTTGTCCGGCTTATGTTGAAAAGCAAAATCCGGACAAGCTCGAGGCAATGTTAGTTTTGTAAGTTTGTTAGGATATCCCAAACATTTGCGAGGGAATATCTTCTACCACTCTGAGGAGCAAAAGGTGTTTTGTTTCTCAGCATGCCACCTTTTTAGAAAAGGAATTTCTTGTGAAGAAATTAGTGGTCATGAGGTAGAACTGGAAGAAATTCCAGCTAGACAAACTAACAGCTGATAATTTGGTGAAACCAAAGGATTCAATAGTCTCCAACGAAGCTTAGCTTCTCCGCGAATCTGGTAGGGTTCCTTAATCCACTTGAAAGATACTACGGTCTTCTCAGTGACAGTAGGAGCGAGGATTGCATCATGAGATGATGACCCAACTGGCTTCAGGCAGTTGGAACGTCTGTTTTGATGTGATAGTCAAAGAGTTTGACATCATCGAAAAGGTAGATGAACCTTGTATATACTAGAAGGTTGTAGAGAGTAGGGTTTTCTTCCACTTATTGTACGTAGATGACATACTCTTGATAGGAAATAGTTTCCTATGCAACACTCGGTCAAGATCCTTTTATCACGGGGATTCTCAATAGTAGATCTTGATGATTCCTGCTACACCTTACAGATTATGATCTATAGTGATAGATCTATATGGATGTTGGGAGTGTCCCAAATCCAGGTACACTAATACCGTACTAAAGGGGTTTAGTATGGACGATTCTAAGCATGGTGGTTCGCCTACTTACTCTTGGATCACTCTCCCCAAAAAGATGTATCCCGAGACTGATTTGAAGAGAGCTCGCATGCAAGTGATACCCTATGCTTCGGCAGTAGGCTCTATCAGAGTATGCTATGTTATGTACTGGACTAGATGTAGATGACCCACTAGATGTAGTGATCAGGAATCAATCGGATCTTGGGAGAATCACTGGACCGCTGTGGAGGACATTCTTAAGTACTTGAGAAGCACTAAAAGAAAGTTCTTTGTTCCAGCTTCAGGAGTGATAAGTTCGACTAAGAGTCAGTCACAGGTATTGTCTTTACCCTTGGTAAAGGGACGGTATGTTGGAAGAGTTCCAAGCTAGATACCGTGACATACTAGACGATAAAGGCTGAATACATTGCTACAATTGATACTACCAAAGTGGCTGTCTGGGCATTTCTTGTTTATGAGATGAACAAAGTTCCTACCATTGAGCATCCAATAATTATTATTATGACAACAATGGAGTTATGGCTTTGGCCTAGGAACGAAGGCCCCATCAGCGTTCCAGACATATTCTGAGGCAAGTATCACCTGATCCTTGAGATGATTAATCTCCAAGGGATCGAGGTTAGGAGAGTAGACCAGAAGGTTGACACAGCGGATCCACTCACAAAGGCCTTACCCCTAGAGAGCCTTCTATAGGATGGTTGAGTATGTGATACTACAACCACTGCTAAATTGTTGGGTACTGGATACTACAACAGATGGCCTTAGTGTAAG
The DNA here is from genome assembly GCA_030015575.1 of Agapanthus africanus. NCBI lineage: Eukaryota > Viridiplantae > Streptophyta > Magnoliopsida > Asparagales > Amaryllidaceae > Agapanthus > Agapanthus africanus. The sequence continues at coordinate 277,456,585 of JASDDO010000001.1, forward strand.
TGGAAGATTGTTCGTTATATGTATGCCCTAGAGGCCATTACTGTACATGTAATGTATATTGTAGTGGATGCTTGGACATATATAGGGAGGACTTACTTGCTCGACATGATAGTATGCTATCTGGTTGCACTTTATCTTAACATGTACACTTATTGTCTCTCTATTACATGTTGATAAATCGCTTAGGATGAGTACTTGACTACCAAGATTATGATGCAGATCATACTAGTGGAGACAGGGTTGTCGATAAGTACATCCTTCAAATGTTCATAGTCGTGGGAGTATCGAGACAGGTCATCGATACTCCAGAGTAGACTAGCGTATGGGCTTCTTGACCCATATGATGGGCGATGGATGATCCCATATCCATTGGTGTTTGACATCAGAGAAGATATACGGGTAGGTATACAGGTGCTCAGTGGAGGCTGGGTACACTGGACGGACTCGCCGAGAACTCCTAGATGGTATTATACCTATCGTCGAATAGCAGTTCTCTAGTGACACTGGTACAGGTTAGTCTGTAGACCCGAGATCGTCATAGAGTCTTGTGTGATTCTTACTGTGCTTTGATTTCCACCATCCCACGGTCAAGAGATCGTGCAAAACGGTGGATTTTGGGTACAGTCCCGGGTCACATGGAGGCAATGAGCAATAGGAGGGGTTTCGTCTCTCCCGGTATAGGGAGTTGATGTTGCGCTATGCTCGATTGGCCATAACAGGAAATCCCTGGCCAGGGTTGCTGAGATTTACTGGTATGTGTAATCAGTAGTTTCTAGAACCGTTATGGACCTTGCATTGGCATGACTTATCAAGTTATTGGGGTCTGACGTTATACCACCCCTAGGCTGTTGATATGCGACATATTAGACGAAAAGACCGGACTGTACTGTAGTGTTACTGATTGGATTCGCAGGAGTGCGAGCAGGCCTGCTTGTTGATCTTCTGATCGCTTAATACCCGGGTGGCCGTTATGTTTAGCAGACCGCTTGCGGCTTATGTGTGTTTGATATGATCATCACTTACTGCTGGCGTATTGACGAGTCTTTAGAGTCCTACATAGAGGTTTCCTGGTTCATGAGAAACGGAGTTGGAGCACATATGTGATATGTGCGTGACCGAGATTAATACGAGTATGTGATACCGTATTCTATTCTCGCGATATGTGATATCGGTCATGTATATGTGATATAGCAGGGTTATCAGATCAAGTGTTGATTCGATAAGTTGATTCATCTGATATTAGTCGGTTTTATGTACTATAGCCGGATTATTAAATAAAGAGTTGATTTAATAGTTTAATGTATAATTATATATTTGATATATTAAATAACATTAACTAATATTAGCTCACTTAAGATTTCTTTCTAACTTTATTGATACATTGATATATATGTGATATATATTAATACTATTCTTTTTGCACAAAATATATATGTGATATATATTGTTGTGTCATGCCAGGTTATACATGCTACATATATGTATGAGACTTACACCTTGCTAGGCTTAATATTTATTCCTAAGTAATTACAATTGGTGGAGATATTTTGATGGTTGGAAGCTTGGAGAAGTTTCAAGATAACCATTGACTTAGTCCACTCTTTTGTTTCCTTAAGATATTAATCAACCCAACCATTGACCATACACAATGGCTAACTCTCTACAAGGGTTAGATATATGATATCTTGAGTTTCATCTTCTTCTTCGTCATTTTAAGCTTTCTAGCTTTTGACAAAGTGATGATAGATTGTAAGAAAACCAAATCTAAAGTGAGCAATATTCCTATTTCATCATCCTTTACTATTAGCCATTTAGTTTAGGGTGTTTGCTTCACTAATCAACACAATTAGTGAAGAGATAGCATGAGGTAGTGTCTCCTCAATGTAGATCATCTTCGGCCTCGAAGACTTCGAAGCAAGCTTGTTCATTTCTTCATGGGAGCCTTTCTAGTGTCCGGGGGATAATGATCGCAGCGAAGGGACTACTACACGGAGCTATTGAAGTGAAGGACCGGTTTACAAAGGTGGTATTCCTTGTTCACTTTGATGTAAAAAGTTTACATATTATGTTTAACCTTAATTCTCTAGTTCGATTACTTGGCGGGTTGGTATAACACCCAAATTTTTTTAAAGTAGCATGATTAATGCTTGCCAAAACCTTCACAAGGTGCTAAGCTATCCCTACAGGTAAACGTCAGACCCCAATAACCGATAAGTCATGCTGATGTGAGGCTCATAACGGGTCGAGAAACTACTTTTAAAACTTACCAGTAAATCTCTAAATCAGCCCTGGCCAGGGACTTCCCTGTTATGGCCAATCGAGCACAGCGCAATATCAACCCCCAATACCGGGAGAGACAAAACCCCTCCTATCGCTCATTACCTCCAAGTGACTCAGGACCGTACCCAAAAAACCACCGTTTTGCACGTCCTCTTTAACGTGGTAAAGTGGAAATCAATGCACAGTAAGAATCCCACAAGACTCTATGACGATCTCGGGTCTACGGGCAAACCTGTACCAGTATCACCAGAGAACTGCTATCTCACGTCAGGTATAATACCATCTAGGAGTTCTCGGCGAGTCCGTCCAGTGTACCCAGTCTCTACTGAGCATCCATATACCATCTTTGATGTCAAACACCAATGGATATGGGATCATCCATCGCCCATCTGATGGGTCGAGAAGCGTATACGCTAGTCTACACTGGTATATCAATGCCTGTCTCAATACACCCACGACTAGGAACATTAAAGGATGAACTTATGGACTATCACAGCCCCACTGGTATGATCTGCATCATAATCCTGCTAGTCAAGTACACATCCTAAGGGCTTTACCAACATGTAACCATAAGACAGTATCAAGAGACAAGCATACATGTTAAGATAAAGAGCAATCGGATAGCATACTATCATGTCGAGCAAGAAAGTCCTCTCTATATATGTCACAACCCGAAATTTAGCTCATGACCGGTACTCGAATCACGCAATGTCTAAAGGCGTGACGTAATTCAAGTAAGCCGAAACCCAGAAATCTAAACCTTTTTAAGAAAATAAAAAAGATGAAGTTTTGAAATAAAGGTAGGGTGTAATCAATATTTTCTAAATGCATAAGTAAAAGAACATGAAAAATGCAAGTGGAATTTATTAGTTGAAAAACATGTTTCGTCTTTTAAAAATTTGGGCAGCACATCCTTTGTATATTTTGATCCAAAACCACAATACATGATAATATAAAAGGCATCCCCAAGCGGGACCTAGCTCTTCGCCAAACAGTGGATCTACAACCACGCAAAAGCATAAATATAAGTATACGACGCCTAACGATGAAGTTCACTACAAAAGATAAAGGAATAAGCAAGACATCAAAACCACAAGTAGCGGAAAGCCCCTCGCTCTAAGTCTCGCAACCACAAGTCTCACTATGTCTCATTACTTATACAAATACTGGTTTGATTGATGGATTTGACTAGATAAAATATGAATAATAAATACAAGAGGGGTACGATCCAATATGTACCACCTACCAAAGCAATCACCCGAATGCAACTGCGTGCCAACGATGCCGCTACTGATCCAAACGGTCAACCTGTAAGGACTGTGGCACAACAGGGGTGAGTTGCCAATTCATGAGTAGAAAAACATCAACAAGTAGAAATCGAATAAAATAACGATTTCCTAGGTCAACTATATCATAAGGTAATATTATGACATCTATGGTGACCGTATCTGTATATGTGCTAGTACTATAAGTAAATGTCTATCAGCATGTGGATATCATCCAACAATATAATCAAAGGATGCATGCAAGTGAATCCGGACCACGTGTCAACTAATGACACAACAACATCATGCATGTAAATATCATAAAAGCATATGCATGAAAATATAAGAATATAAATCAACCTGTGTCCCTCGCGATACAATAAATCATGGAACCTGAGTGTCCAGCATCGACACTCTTAACATCATGAAACCCATGCCCAGCATCGGCACGTAAATCCTCATAACTCTCGGGCTCCGTCAGTCAGGATTGGCCCTCGGGCTCCGTCATTCCGGATCGGCCCTTATCATCTCTCGATTGCGGTCGGTATCCTCCGGATATCCGTCGAGCCCAAATACTATCACCGGTAGGTAGTACTCCCCTGCCAGGCTCATCGTCTACTACGCGACTTCCCTTTCTTGCCCCGGGTTACCATACCGGGTCCACCATGTACCCGCAATCGTCCTCATCAAGCTCCTCGAATCGGGTATCACTGTCACATGTCTCAGAACCTAGAAAACCCATGGTGGACGCATTGAAATATCATATCAAGAGAAACCGGGTTTTTAAAACAGTACATACTTTCTTTTGAAATAACCACGGTTCTCAAATCCAGAAATCTCATGAGAACATCATATATCAATGCGTATAATCGTAAATCATCATGTATGCGACATATAATAGAATGTAAGCATATTCGTATATCATGCAACATGGAACAGTAATATGCGCATAACTAGGGAAAACCGCTCTTTAAAATGAATCATGTTTTTAAATATATCCGGCGGTTCACAATTTCTCCAGGGTCAATGCAACATCATAAAAAGGTACACATGCAACTATAGGAGGCAATTCATGCAAAGAATCATATCATGATGCAGCAATTCTACTGTGTAGTGACATGGCAATTATCGATGATGAAGTGTGTGAGCCGGCCAATCTGTGTACGTGTAACATACGCATCATCGATAATGGTGCAGGTGTACTAGCACAGGTATATATAATGCAATGAGAATAACATGAATGCAGCATAATGTCAGCTAAAAGCTATAAGGTATACGTATCTACATGATCGAGTCGGTGAATCTATCAATCGGCATCCAGCCTCACAACATCACGTACGGTATAATCCTGTTAGTGTATATGCCCTAGAGGCCATTACTGTATCATACTAGTTTGTATATTACTTGATGGAAGCTTGGGATATTCACAGTTGTATAGACAATCTTGCTCAATATAGTAGTATGCTACTTGGTTTGTCTCGGCTTTAATGTGTACATGTGTGTTTCTTTATTGTATCACCTATACGCATTAGTAGAGCCCTTAGGATCTTTGCTTGATTACCGGCGTTATGATGGCGATCACACTCGTGGGGGCTGGGTAATCCACAAGCACATCCTTATACACATCCCTAGTCGTGGGATTATCGAGACAGGGCATCGATACTCCGGAGTAGACTAGCGTATGCGCTTCTCATCCCAGCACGGGAGACGGTCTGTCCCACAGCCGTCAGTATGACGTACTTGAGATAGTATGCCGGTGCTCGTTAGGTTACGAGTACACTGGACAGGACTCGTCGGGAACTGATGGTTGGTATTATACCTATCGTCAGTTATCAGTTCCTAGGTGACATGAGTACAGCTTAATCCGCTGACTTGACACTGTCACTTCGCCTCGAGTGTGTTCCCACTGTTCTTTGATTACTACCCTACCACGGCTCTACTGATTCGTGCAAACAGGTAGTAGTTGGGTGCAGTCCCGAAGCACTTGGAGGCAGTGACGGTTAGACAGGATTCGTCTCTCCCGGTATTGGGGGTTGACATCGTGCTGTGTCTAGGAGAGCCATTACACGAGTAGTCCCTGGCCAGGGCAAGCGAGATATACGGGTAGGTTTCCAGTGTTATCTCAGGGGGTTCTGGGCTTCACTCCGACACGACTTGTACCGCTATTAGGGGACTGACGTTTACCGCCCCCTAGGCCCGCCATGCGATGTATCAGACGAACAGACCGGACTGTACGGAGATTGTCACATACAGGCTCAGTAGGAGTTCGGATGGGTTTACCTCATCGGCCTTCTTATCGACATCTACCTGGGGACCGTTACGTACAGCTAGTGCCGCTTGCGGTCTGTGGTTAAACCCACTGCCAGCGTAGTGTCGAGTCTTTAGAGTCCCACACAGAGAGTTTCCCTGCACTGAGCAAAACGCGTAGAGGCCGTATGGTTTTACGGCAGGGCTGCGATCACGTACATACACTTGTGTGCGTGTGGTGTTCGGGCAGGCAATACTAGTGGGCTTTGGTTTAAGCCGGATCCTAGTATTGCACGGATGGATTTGTTTTGTCTTCTGTGCATCCACATTCTACGGAATGCGGATGCAGGTGTGTATGCACAGTTTTTCGGAGCGTTGGAGGAGGAGGTGCCTCATTAGGGTTTTGGCAGTTGGTTCGGCCAAAACCATTATATGGCAGGCTCATCAGGGTTTTGGCAGTTCGTTTGGTCAAAACCATTATGAGCCGCGGACATCATTTACTAATCCTTTTAGTGATAATTTTATGATGGCTAATTGCATTGACCATTTGACCACCATGACCTCTCTTGACTTTGTTGACCGGTTGACCGGGTTGACCATTGACCTTCAAAAGGGATCTACACTCTTCTTTTCTTTTTCTTTTTCTATTTTGATTATGATAATGGTCATTTCAATGTAGCCATCAAACTTTAACTTGATGGGATTAGTAATGATAATGTTTTTGAATTATTGCAACCATGGTTACTTTTCTTTAGTTCATAATTTCTTTCTCATTCACTCTCTTGTTTTTTCAAGTGAGAAGAAAAAGAAATGAACCATGGTTGCTAGCTCCTCCTTTTTCTTCCTCCTCTTGATTCATCTTTTGATCTCATGTGTTGAGAGATAAAGATCCCACAAAGACAAAACCATTCATCTACCACTTCTACACTACCTAGGGCTTCTAGATTAGCAATCTCTTTGCCCTAGTTACCTCGGCTCGAGGTGGAGCTCGGTGTACATCTCTCGGGTGGATCGTCTTCGACTCAAGGAGGCCGCGGAGGTGACCAAAGTCCGGATCAAGCCTCGGAGCAAGAAAGGAGAAGAACAAGAAGAAGAGAAGGAGATCAAGTTGAGGTATAACCCCTAACCGAGTAGATAAATCTCTTGTTAGGATGCTAGTATGTTGTTTAGTAAAGATCCGGCTTTTACGGTCCATGTTACCATGCTTAAGAAAATTTTTGTTTTACCGTTTCCGCAACCCCGAAAGTACCGGGAGAGGTAACGTGGACCTAACAGTGGTATCAGAGCCTAACTAAACACACCCTAGCATGTTAGCAAAGTATTTAGAATATCGACCGGACGAAAAACCGCAAAATCACCCCGAAAAATTCAGTTTCTACCGATTTTCAGATCTGTTTCAAAATCAATAAATCATATACTAAAAATCGGCTCAGGCTTTTTATAGAATACTGAAGAAAAATGGTCACCTAACTCGGTTAAAGCGCCGCGGTTCCGCGGCATAAGCTTGCTTATGCCGCGGTTCCGCGGCATAAGCTTGCTTATGCCGCGGAACCGCGGCCGAGTTAACTCGGTTGGCGATTTTCTTTTCTGCAGTATTCTTATATGGGTATTTTGGGATTTTTGATATATGACTTCTCTGCCCAGATTTTCCAGAAAGCAAAATATGTTTTTGGGGCTTAAAAATCCGTATTTTTGGTCGATGTTCTGTAGACTTTGGCTAATGGTTATATCTGTAATGTTATATGTGTATTGAACGTCTACTAATCGCTATACGTCGATTAGTGGGGGTTATACATATCTGTGATCTGTGTCATTGATGGTATGTGTATATGAACTCGTTGGATTGTCGCGGATGAATAGCCGGGGTGGATGTGAGATAAGAGTTTCTTTTTCTTTCATTCATGTAATAAATTTGTAAATTGATGTAATATTATTTGTATGGCCGCACAACCGGGTCGGGGTTGTAGCCATCATTGTATAATTCTTTTTACTGTTTTTGCTCCTAGGATAGACCCATGGAGGGGGTGCACAAACTACCGGGTATCTCGAAGTGCCGAGTGGCCTACTCACGGCGTTGAGGGAGGTTGCTTCGCTTCGGGTACTTGGCGGGTAGTTTGCCGCACCCGTAGGGGTCTTGTGTGGGGTATTGGCTATTCATCGCGACCGTGTAATCCGTTTTTCGTTGCAGGCTCGAACGAATCGCGGGTTCCTAGTATATCCAAAGTGTTCATCTGTGATCTGGATTGGCTATCATTGCTATATATCTATATATAATAACTATTTAGGCGTTACTTATGTTTTTCAGCCGCGCTAGCCCAGCCCCCGCTCTGTCGTTAGTTAAGTAACCTAACGGGTGATGACGGGGCCCCGTGGCGAATGCGAATGGCATAAGCGTACGTCATATTTTGGTTGTTTTCTGCAATGGTAGGATTTAAATGATGGGACGCATTAAAAGAACTAATGCAAGAAAATAAACCTAAAAGACGTTGTGGGAACAATTTTTCAAAAAAAAGCTGTTATTGCAAAGACGTTCACTTTTGTTTTGCATCGAGGTATTCGGTTATGAATGCCCAGCACCTCATTCGACGAGGCAAGGGCCGAGATCCCCTCATCGGGAGTGACCCCTTGGACAAAAGTTTGCATCAGGGTAATAACTTCACTATAGTCGATTAATTCTTGCTTTGCATCGAGGTATTCAGTTTGGAATATCCTGCACCTCATTTGATGAGAAAAGAGCCGAGATCCCTTCACAGGGAGTGACCTCTTTAGCAAAAGTTTTTCGCCACTATATTTTCAAAAAGTGTATCACGTTCCTTCAACGATATCAAGTTCATTACGTTAACGGGTTTTCGCCAAAACCCAGCCGTAGCCCTCCGTCATTTCTTATAAGTTATACTTAGTATTCGTGCTGCGTTTGTTGACCGTGTCAAGGCGCAGTGAACGGTAGCTGAGTATTGCTTATCTGCTGGATACAATATGATTGGTTAGGACAGTCGTGTAACCTTGTTGACTGTGTCAAGGGTTATGCGGGTGGGTTTAATGCAATCAAGATAATGACGGGTTGAACTTGAGTAGGACCCTTTGATTTGTTGACTGTGTCAAGGTCACTTGGGTCCTAGGAGCAAAAACCACATCGGGAGTTTCAAAAGTACTGAAACTTGCTAGTGTTGCATACCATTTGGGGTGTGATGATTCTGGTAGGATTCTTTCAGTTTTGTCACGCGATGATATTTGGATCCCGATCCTACTGTGAGTATATGCTACTCCTCGGGAACTTTCTCGCTTAACGATCAATGCTATAAACCAAGTAGGTGTCTAGAAAGGTGTTAGCGGGGCTACGCCCACAGGGAAAAGAGGTTACTTAATTAAGGAACTTTGCGAAAGCGTTGGAAAACCTCCCTCGAAGTACCGACACTGGCCTGGCTGAATGGTTAAGCAAGTATTGTACTGTGAGATTGATCCCGACTAATTCTTCCTTTATGGTTTGAGGAGGGATTCGAGAGTCAGTGGGAGTCATCCTGTTTAGATAAATTAAAAAAAAACCAATCTAAACTTGTAAGAGCGCACGCTGAGTGTTTCTTTTCTCTCTCTCCAGGTAGCAACCATTTCACGCCCTAATCAAGATAATAAAATGTATCGCTTGACCGATCCGAATTCTTATTCGGGGCTGGGGAACGTTGGTTCAGCTCTAACTTGTGATAACAGTCATAAGTATAAGCAAGGCGAAGGGGATTGTATGGATTCCCAGGATACCCAGTTGAAGAAGAAGCAAGGTTTTGCATCTACTTCAGGTGTTCTTGTAATTGAGAACTGTTTTACGGTCAGCCCTACCTCCTGGGTACTTGATACCGGATCAGGATCTCATATCTGTAATTTATTGCAGGGACTGAGAAAAAGTAGGAAAGTTGCACAGGGTGATATGTCGCTCAGAGTAGCGAACGGAGCACAAGTTAATGCGGCAGCCGTCGGTGAATATCACCTAGTATTGCCAAATGGCAAGACTATGATTTTGAACGATTGCTACTATATACCTTCCATGATTTGCAACATCATATCGGTTTCTTTACTCGATAAAGATGGATATAACTTTGTTCTTGATAGAAATATCATGAACATTTACCTTCATAAGGTACTGGTTGCAGAAGGTACACTGTGTAATGGTATCTACGTTCTAAATCAGAATACAGTTCTCAATGTACAAAACACACGCAAGAGGAAGAATTCAGATACGAATGAATCCTACTTGTGGCATTGTAGACTTGGTCATATCGGAGAGAAAAGACTGAGTAAGTTCCATAAAGATGGACTCTTGGATGCGTTCGAGTTTTCATCTTATGAAACTTGTCAGTTGTCACGACTCGAAAGTACGGAACGCGACTGATACTTAGATTACGAGACGTCTAAAGGCGTACCGTAACCTAAGTCAACCAAAGCCCAGAAGAATCTAAACCAAAATCAAAAGAGAGTGAAGGAAAACCTTACATGAAAGCAATTTTTTAAATCAATCAAGTTGCATAGAATCTCTTTTTAAAAACATCAAAAATTTCCGAAAATTTCGGCAGAGTCTCCCCTGTATTTACTATCACCCAAAATGGGTACAACAAGATAATAAACCTGTAATCATAAAATGGCATCCCCAACGGGAGCTAGCTCTTCGCCCAAGGCGGATCACAACCACAACCAATATATAAGTAATATCAAGAAAAGAGCATAAAAGAAACGCAAAATATCAGAAAACACAACGCCGGCTCAAGTGAGCTCGACCCAAAAGAAACCCCAAATATACAAATCTTTCAGTCTCATCACTAGGTCGCATATACAATATAAAATGGTAGATGGAGAATACTAGATACAAAAATAGAGCAAAAAGAAACAAAGTGTGCTCGCAACCCACCTACGAGCAATGTCACGAGTCTGAGCAAAAGAAGCTGATGATAAGATAGCCCGTCGTTACAAGGATGACGGGTCCGACCTGCAAGACACTGTGGCACAACGGGGGTGAGTTGCCAGCTCGTGAGTAGAATATAACATCTAGTAAGGCAATCGTAAGAATGCACGCAAATGCGTCACAACATATATGTCCAAATGTGATGTAATACCTCTAGTATGCATGCACATGTATGCAATGTCATTACTAAATATTTAAGTGTTTCAATTGCTAAAAGTTCTGCATTCTAATCCTTAGAAAAAGAATATCTGTATAATAGCTAAATACCATCAAGAAATCATCCGAAAATCCGTGTCAAGTATCGACACCAAATATGAAATCACATCTGTCCCAATGTCTCACTGTATCAATGTCTCAAATATCGGGCTCCGTCAGTCCGGATCGGCCCATATCATCAAATCTCACGACAACGGTCGGTATCCTCCGGATATCCGCCGCGCCAGACATCACCGGTAGGTAGTCTTTCCCTGCCAGGCTCATCGTCTACAACTCGATCTTCTTGCCCCGGGGTACCATACCGGGCCCACCATGTACCCGAGACGGTTCATCCACTCCTCGAATCGGGTCTCGAAATCCAACAGAAAACATGAAAACTCATGGTGGACGACACATACATCACGAGAAAACCGCAACTTCGTTTTTAAAAATGATAAATATAAGCTTTTGTTAAATTCTTGCGGTTTTCCCCAAAAATCCAGAAATCGCAGCAATACTGAAATCCTCAAGAAAATCATAATGTCCACATGTTATATATGATGAATGTCTATGATAACAAGGTATGCGATGTGAATTGTGGCTAGAAATCTATGTAAATATGATGATGATGCGAGGTATATACATGCTATGCAATCTCATATATCATGTATGATGCAAGTGGCGATACTGAGCTAAACAGGTTCTATAGTGCACGTGGCATGGCAATTACCAAAGGCGTCTGTGTCACATGAATAGTGCGCGTGCAACAGATGCCAATGGTAATGGTGTTCGTGTCCTATGAAGTGTTATCGCACATGAATATCCATGCAATCTAGCATACTATTAACTATAAGGGTATGCAGTGTAAATAAAGGGGTAAGCTAACTAACAATATAAATCTTGCAAGAAATAGGGTAATCCTAACTAGGGGCGCATCGCGCCATCCAGACAATTCCCCCATAGATGAATACATCTACTCACCTAATGCCTCGCTAATCCGATCCGACCACCGCCTTGCCTTTACGCGCCGCGTCCGATGTTTCCGCGACCGATTCTATAATTGCACAACACCAAGCATAAGATTACATAACCTAAAACGATGCAAGTCACATTATACAAATATCGACGCTCCCGAATTAAACATTACGTGCACTCGGTGCGCGGGAAAACACACGAAAATCGCTAAATCTTAACTAGAATCGTTATTTCGGGGAAATTGACAAAACTAAAACCCGACTAGACAAAACCCCGCGCTCGCGCACTCTAATAGTCGTTTATGAAGCTAATTATATCGCTAATATAAAGCAATTAGATCACATTCTAATTTTTATAAAAATCTAGTAAGCAAAAAGCATACCGATTTGATACAAATATCGCAATTTTATCGATTTAGCGAGCGTAACCTTACGCAATTAACCAATCTAACCAAATAGGTAACCAAAGCCCTAACTTAACTCCATCAACCATGCTACAAACCCTTATTTGAAATCAAATCCCTCTCTTGATTTTCATGAACAAGTAATTATAACTAAATTAATACTTCAAAATTCAATTTTTAGCACATTCAATCTACAATTTAACAACTAGTTTAGAAATTTCACCTCACAAGTTGAATCCTAGCATGCTCAAGCCACCAAAGAAGTCTCCTTTCTTCAAGTTTTGAACTAATTTGGCTTGAGGAGAGAGTGGAATAAGGATTAGGTTTGAATTTGTGAAGAAATTTGTTGATTTCGGTGGATTTTTGAAGGAATTATGAAGCAAGAAGTGAGGGGAAAATGAGAACTGAAGCAAGGGAGCTCGGCCTGAGGTGTAGGAGGTGAGTGGTGAGGGAATGGAGTAGAAATTTCTACACAAAAGCTATCTTCCAAAGTCAATTAATAAATGTTACATCATTTTTTTACAAAAAAACCATTTTTAATGCATTTTTAAACCATAGAACCAAAATTCTTGGAATGTTTTGGTAAAATTTTTGTTACTAATATATTTTAGTTTATAATGGTTCCTAAGTGTGTAATTTACCTAATTAAATTTTTAATTATCACTAATTTAATGTATTTTTAAAAGCTTAAAATAATATTAAAAATAATTAATTACGAAAAAAAAATTTATTTAACTAGAAAATTATAAGTGGCATTTTAGTGACCAATTTATAGTAATATCTTATCTAAATTTTGTATAATTAGGTCCGCAATGAAAAATACCTATTTTGACTTTTTACGGAAAAAGCCGAAAAATTAGCCGATTACCGAAAAACTGCCTACACGATTTTCGAAGGGTTACAATCTTCCCCCCTTAAGGAAATTCGGTCCCCGAATTTAGAATATAACTACGCGTACCTTCAAAAAGATGGGGATATCTCTTCCTTATCTCGACCTCGGTCTCCTAGGTGACCTCCTTGCTGTTTGAGCCACGCCAAAGGACCTTGACGGACGGTATAACCTTCGACCTTAATTTCTTCACCTGCCGATCCAAAATGACCACCGGCTGCTCGGTGAAAGAAAGATCACGCTCTAGCTGGATCGTCTGGTGCTGAATCGTCTGGGAAGGATCATGAAGGTACTTGCGGAGCATCGAGACATGAAATACGGGGTGAACATCGGGGAAGCTGGGCGGAAGAGCTAACCGATAAGCGACCGGACCAACACGTTCTAGGATCTCGAAAGGACCAACATATCTAGGACTCAGTTTCCCTTTCCGCCCAAATTTCATCACACCTTTCAGCGGAGAGACCTTCAGGAAAACATGATCGCCAACAGCGAACTCGAGTCGGCGACGGCGCCTGTCAGCATATGATTTCTGCCTGCTCTGTGCCGCTCTCATCCTGTCCCGAATCAGCTGTATCTTCTCGTTCGTCTCCTGTACAATCTGCGACCCCAAAATACTGCTCTCCCTAAGCTCTGTCCAACATACAGGCGATCGACATCTCCTCCTATATAAAGCCTCGAAAGGTGCCATCTGAATCGTCTCCTGGAAGCTATTATTGTAGGAAAACTCGATCAAAGGCAAATGACGTCCCAGCTACCAGCGAAATCTAAAACACAAGCTCTGAGCATGTCCTCAAGAGTCTGAATCGTACGCTCCGACTGACCGTCAGTCTGCGGATGAAAGGCTGTGCTAAAACTCAATCGGGTGCCCAATGCTTCCTGGAGTTTCTGTAAAGAATCGGCTGGTAAACTGGGTGCCACGGTCGGACACGATGCAAGTCGGAACACCATGCAGTCGCACTATCTCATCAATATAAACCTGGGCGTACTGAGAAAATCCAAAAGTGGTCTTCACTGGCAGGAAGTGAGCCGCTTTCGTCAGTCGATCCACAATCACCCAAATAGAGTCATACCCTCGACTAGTCCTAGGTAGACTCACAATGAAGTCCATGGAGACCTGCTCCCACTTCCACTCAGGGATGGGCAAAGGCTGTAACTCGCCGGCTGGCCTCTGGTGCTCGGCCTTGACTTGCTGACAAGTCAAGCATCTCGACACGAAGTCTGTAACATCCTTCTTCATCCCGTCCCACCAGTAAACCTCTCTCAAATCACGGTACATCTTGGTGGAACCAGGGTGAACACTGTATACCGATCTATGTGCCTCCTCGAGAATATCATGCCTCTGTCCCTCTGAATCTGGCACGCACAGTCGGGTCCTAAATCGAAGTATCCCCTGATCATCAATCACGAACTCAGAAACTCTGCCCTGCCGAATCTGCTCAATAATCTCTAAAATACGGGCATCGCCGGACTATGCCTCACGGATACGGTCAAGTAACTGTGGGCGTGCTCTGAAATGGGCCAGCTGTCCCCCTGTAGGAGTAAACTCGAACTGCACTCTGCTGTCACATACCACCTGCCAATCCGCCGTCGACTGCATCAGTACTGTGCTCAAGCAAGATAAGCTGCCTCCGGGCCTCCTGCTCAAAGCATCTGCCACTACATTCGCCTTGCCCGGATGGTATTGAATCTCGCAGTCATAATCCTTCACAAACTCCATCCAACGGCGCTGTCTCAGGTTCAGATCTCGCTGCTGGAAGATATACTTCAAACTCTTGTGGTCAGTGAATATCTGGCACGACTCACCGTATAGGTAATGTCTCCAGATCTTAAGTGCAAATACCACTGCAACCATCTCTAAATCATGGGTGGGGTAGTTCTGTTCGTGTTTCCTCAGCTGCCGAGAAGCATACGCGATAACTCTGTCGTGCGGCATCAATACACATCCCAGCCCCACTCGAGAAGCATCACAATATACCACGAACCCGCCTGATCCTGAAGGCAATGCTAACACTGGTGCAGTAGTCAGACGATTCTTCAACTGCTGGAAACTATCCTCACATGCCTGGGTCCAATCAAAAGGAACTCCCTTCCGGGTCAACCCGGTCAATGGTGCAGCAATGCGGGAGAAATCCTGGACAAAACGTCGATAATAGCCGGCCAGACCTAGAAAGCTGCGAACCTCTGTAACTGATACTGGTCTAAGCCAACGCTGAACTGCCTCGATCATCTTCGGGTCCACACAAATACCATCTCTCGTCACCACATGACCCAAGAAGTCGACACTGTCTAACCAGAATGCGCACTTGGAAAATTTGGCGAACAGCTGATGCTCCCTCAAAGTCTGCAATGTGATACGTAAGTGCTGCTCATGCTTCTCCCGACTCCGAGAATAAACCAAGATGTCGTCAATGAACACAATAATGAACTGATCGAGATACGGCCTGAATACACGGTTCATCAAATCCATAAATGCTGCCGGGGCATTGGTGAGCCCGAACGACATCACCAAGAACTCATAATGACCATATCGAGTACGGAAAGCGGTCTTCGGAATATCCTCCTTCCGAACCCGCAACTGGTGATAACCTGACCATAAATCAACCTTCGAGAAGAACCCTGCACCCTGGAGCTGATCGAATAAGTCATCAATGCGGGGTAGGGGATATCTGTTCCGCACAGTAACCCGGTTCAGCTGACGATAATCAATGCATAAGCGCATACTTCCGTCCTTCTTCTTAACAAACAAGACGGGAGCACCCCAAGGTGACACACTCGGTCGGATAAGCCCTTTGTCAAGCAAGTCCTGTAACTGATCCTTTAGCACTCTCAGCTCCGCCGGGACCATCCGATAAGGCGGTATAGAGATAGGCCCCGTACCGGGTGTCAGGTCAATGCAGAACTCAATCTCGCGCTCTGGTGGCAGACCAGGCAGCTCGTCAGGGAATACATCAGGAAACTCTCTCACAATAGGGACCTGGTCCAACGGAACCTCTGTGGAGCTAGTATCACAAACATAGGCTAAGAATCCCTGACACCCTTTCCTTAAGAGCTGACCAGCGCGAAGAGATGAAATCAAGCTGGGAAGGGTAGCGCTACGATCTCCCTGAATAACAAGAACCGCCTCACCAGGAAAACTGAATCTGACTGCTTTCTCACGGCAGTCCACGGATGCATAGCAGGTGGCTAGCCAGTCCATACCAAGAAGAACATCAAAGTCTAGCATATCGAGGAGAATCAAATCAACTGAAGAATCTCTCTCCCCGATACGAACGGAACACGATCGGTACACAAAACGGGCAATAAAAGACTCGCCTACCGGGGTAATAACGACAAGCGGCTGATCTAACGGAGAAGACTCTCGGCCTAACCTCGGTGCAAAGTACGTGGATACATAGGAATGTGTGGAGCCTGGATCAAATAATACCCGTGCATCAAAAGAACATACTGGCAGAGTACCTGTCACGACGGCATTGGATGCCTGTGCATCCTGAGGAGTCAACGTGAACACTTGGGCCTGTCCACCACTAATAGCTGGCTGTCCTCTGCCTCTACCTCGGCCTCTACCTCTGCCTCTGTCGCCTCATCCTCTTTGAACCGGACCGCCACGCCCACGGCCTCTAGAAGCTTCTGGCTGGCGTGGAGCATCATCAGGAGTAGGAAGTAGAGCTCTCTGAGTAGGTGGTGAGGGTGGTAAGGTCACATGCGGGACTGTCGCCGTGCCTTGACGTCCCATGGTACAGTCTCTGATACGGTGGTACTGACTCCCACACCGAAAACATCGTGGAGACGACTGCTGGGTCTGTGGATATGAACCAAATAACTGACCTCGTCTCAATCCTCTGCCTCCACCATCTCCCGGAAATAATCTATCGCGGTGTCTGCCCATCTGCCGATGAGCTGGCGTATCAGTACGGATCCTCTTCGGCCCAGAAACGACCGGAGTCTTAGAAATACGCTCCTCCAAAAGTAAGGCTGCATCCATCGCGGCTGCGTATGTATCAATGTGCTGGGTGCCGATGGCAAGGAATAGCTGTGTATCAAGCCCTCGTACAAACCTCTTTATTCTCTTCTCTTCTGTGTCGACTAGGTACGGAGCATATCGAGACAACTGGGTAAACTGTATATCATACTCCGACACTGTCATCCTAGGAGTCTTGCGCAAAGACTCAAAACTACGGGCTCGAGCATCTCGGACACTCTCCGGAAGAAAACGGGCAAGAAATGCAGATGTAAACTCATCCCAGGTCATAGAAGGCAGACCTGTAGCTCGGCCTCTCTCTACTGAATCGTACCATGTCTGGGCAAGACCCTCCAGACGAAAACTCGCAAACTCCACCAATCTATCATCAGAACACCTCAACGAACGGCAAATCCAAGCCATCCTATCAAGAAATGCCTGTGGGTCCTCTGTCGCATCTGTACCGGTAAAAGCTGGAGGTCTCAATCTCATGAACTCCTGTAGTGAAACAGGGATAGTCTCCGTAGCAGCAGCAGGAGTGACCATCTGTGTAGCAGGTACGATCGTGGTCTGTGCGGTGGAAGGAACGTCCTCGGATCTCTGTGCCCGGCTGGACTCAACTAAATATCCTATCATCTGTCGCAACTCTTGCATGCCGGCCTCTAATCTGGCAATACGGTCTGGATAAGGCGGATCAGTATGACCCTGAGGGGTAGGCGTATCCTCCCGCTCGATCCTCGCCTCAGACGGGCCCGCCCGAATCTCAACCCTAGCGGCAGCCCGCTGAGCTCTCGTAGTCTTTGGCGGCATCGAAGCTGGAATAAGAAACAGGACTGATAAGGACATTGCAATTGAATCAAGGAATGCAAGGAATCAAGAAAGGAAATACAAGCAATTATGTCCTAAGGTCACTTAGACGGAGTACCGTATCGTAAGTATGCCGCGGATCATACCCACGCTACGCCACTCTGCTTAAGTCACCTACTCCATCTACCAAGGTCGTCCTACACTCAGAAAGGTAAAACCTACGCTCTGATACCAACTTTGTCACGACCCGAAAGTACGGAACGTGACTGGCACTTAGATTACGAGACGTCTAAAGGCGTACCGTAACCTATGTCAACCAAAGCCCAGAAGAATCTAAACCAAAATCAAAAGAGAGTGAAGGAAAACCTTACATGAAAGCAATTTTTTAAATCAATCAAGTTGCATAGAAACCCTTATTAAAAACATCAAAAATTTCCGAAAATTTCGGCAGAGTCTCCCCTGTATTTACTATCCCCCAAAATGGGTACAACAAGATAATAAACCTGTAATCATAAAATGGCATCCCCAAGCGGGAGCTAGCTCTTCGCCCAAGGCGGATCACAACCACAACCAATATATAAGTAATATCAAGAAAAGAGCAAAAAAGAAACGCAAAATATCAGAAAACACAACGCCGGCTCAAGTGAGCTCGACCCAAAAGAAACCCCAAATATACAAATCTCTCAGTCTCATCACTAGGTCGCATATACAATATAAAATGGTAGATGGAGAATACTAGATACAAAAATAGAGCAAAAAGAAACAAAGTGTGCTCGCAACCCACCTACGAGCAATGTCACGAGTCTGAGCAAAAGAAGCTGATGATAAGATAGCCCGTCGCTACAAGGATGACGGGTCCGACCTGCAAGACACTGTGGCACAACGGGGGTGAGTTGCCAGCTCGTGAGTAGAATATAACATCTAGTAAGGCAATCGTATGAATACACGCAAATACGTCACAACATATATGTCCAAATGTGATGTAATACCTCTAGTATGCATGCACATGTATGCAATGTCATTACTAAATATTTAAGTGTTTCAATTGCTAAAAGTTCTGCATTCTAATCCTTAGAAAAAGAATATCTGTATAATAGCTAAATACCATCAAGAAATCATCCGAAAATCCGTGTCAAGTATCGACACCAAATATTAAATCACATCTGTCCCAATGTCTCACTGTATCAATGTCTCAAATATCGGGCTCCGTCAGTCCGGATCGGCCCATATCATCAAATCTCACGACAACGGTCGGTATCCTCCGGATATCCGCCGCGCCAGACATCACCGGTAGGTAGTCTTCCCCTGCCAGGCTCATCGTCTACAACTCGATCTTCTTGCCCCGGGGTACCATACCGGGCCCACCATGTACCCGAGACGGTTCATCCACTCCTCGAATCGGGTCTCGAAATCCAACAGAAAACATGAAAACTCATGGTGGACGACACATACATCACGAGAAAACCGTAACTTCGTTTTTAAAAATGATAAATATAAGCTTTTGTTAAATTCTTGCGGTTTTCCCCAAAAATCCAGAAATCGCAGCAATACTGAAATCCTTAAGAAAATCATAATGTCCACATGTTATATATGATGAATGTCTATGATAACAAGGTATGCGATGTGAATTGTGGCTAGAAATCTATGTAAATATGATGATGATGCGAGGTATATACATGCTATGCAATCTCATATATCATGTATGATGCAAGTGGCGATACTGAGCTAAACAGGTTCTATAGTGCACGTGGCATGGCAATTACCAAAGGCGTGTGTTTCACATGAATAGTGCGCATGCAACAGATGCCAATGGTAATGGTGTTCGTGTCCTATGAAGTGTTATCGCACATGAATATCCATGCAATCTAGCATACTATTAACTATAAGGGTATGCAGTGTAAACAAAGGGGTAAGCTAACTAACAATATAAATCTTGCAAGAAATAGGGTAATCCTAATTAGGGGCGCCTCGCGCCATCCAGACGATTCCCCCATAGATGAATACATCTACTCACCTGAATGCCTCGCTAATCCGATCTGACCACCGCTTTGCCTTTACGCGCCGCGTCCGATGTTTCCGCGACCGATCCTATAATTGCACAACACCAAGCATAAGATTACATAACCTAAAATGATGCAAGTCACATTATACAAATATCGACGCTCCCGAATTAAACATAACGTGCACTCGGTGCGCGGGAAAACACACGAAAATCGCTAAATCTTAACTAGAATCGTTATTTCGGGGAAATTGACAAAACTAAAACCCGACTAGACAAAACCCCGCGTTCGCGCACTCTAATAGTCATTTATGAAGCTAATTATATCGCTAATATAAAGCAATTAGATCACATTCTAATTTTTATAAAAATCTAGTAAGCAAAAAGCATACCGATTTGATACAAATATCGCAATTTTATCGATTTAGCGAGCGTAACCTTACGCAATTAACCACTCTAACCAAATAGGTAACCAAAGTCCTAACTTAACTCCATCAACCATGCTACAAACCCTAATTTGAAATCAAATCCCTCTCTTGATTTTCATGAACAAGTAATTACAACTAAATTAATACTTCAAAATTCAATTTTTAGCACATTCAATCTACAATTTAACAACTAGTTTAGAAATTTCACCACACAAGTTGAATCCTCGCATGCTCAAGCCACCAAAGAAGTCTCCTTTCTTCAAGTTTTGAACTAATTTGGCTTGAGGAGAGAGTGGAATAAGGATTAGGTTTGAATTTGTGAAGAAATTTGTTGATTTCGGTGGCTTTTTGAAGGAATTATGAAGCAAGAAGTGAGGGGGAAAATGAGAAATGAAGCAAGGGAGCTCGGCCTGAGGTGTAGGAGGTGAGTGGTGAGGGAATGGTGTAGAAATTTCTACACAAAAGCTATCTTCCAAAGTCAATTAATGAATGTTACATCATTTTTTTACAAAAAAACCCTTTTTAATGCATTTTTAAACCATAGAACCAAAATTCTTGTAATGTTTTGGTAAAATTTTTGTTACTAATATATTTTAGTTTATAATGGTTCCTAAGTGTGTAATTTACCTAATTAAATTTGTATTTATCACTAATTTAATGTATTTTTAAAAGCTTAAAATAATATTAAAAATAATTAATTACGAAAAAAATTTATTTAACTACAAAATTATAAGTGGCATTTTAGTGACCAATTTATAGTAATATCTTATCTAAATTTTGTATAATTAGGTCTACAATGAAAAATACCTATTTTGACTTTTTACGGAAAAAGCCGAAAAATTAGCCGATTACCGAAAAACTGCCTACACGATTTTCGAAGGGTTACATCAGTCTTGTCTCAAAGGGAAGATGACCAAATCTCCGTTCACCGGACATGGAGAAAGAGCAGCAGAGCTCTTGGGACTCGTACATAGTGATGTATGTGGTCCGATGTCTACACATGCAAGGGGTGGGTTCTCGTACTTCATCACATTCACTGACGATCTCTCTAGATTCGGATATGTGTATATGATGAAACACAAATCTGAAACTTTTGAGAAATTCAAGGAATTCAGAAATGAAGTAGAGAACCAGACTGGCAAAAGTATCAAGATCCTCCGGTTTGATAGATGAGGGGAGTACTTAAGCACGGAATTCCTAGATTACTTGAAAGAGAATGGTATTCTCTCTCAGCTTACTCCTCCTTATACACCACAGCACAACGGTGTTTCGGAGCGGAGGAATCGTACCCTATTGGATATGGTTCGCTCCATGATGAGTAGAGCTGAGTTACCTCTTTCATTCTGGGGATATGCACTTCAAACTGCAACACATCTATTGAATCAAGTTCCATCCAAATCCGTGCCTAAGACTCCGTATGAAATATGGAGTGGTAAGAGTTTGTATCTTAAACGTATTAAGATTTGGGGTTGCCCAGCTTATGTCAAAAAGCAGAACCCAGACAAACTTGAGGCACGGGCAGTTTTGTGTAAGTTTGTGGGATACCCAAAAGATTCAAATGGGTATCTATTCTACTATGCAGAGGAACAGAAGATAATTGTTTCAAGAAATGCCACATTTTTAGAAAAAGAATTTCTTGTTAAAAATATTAGTGGCAGCACGGTAGAACAGGATGAAATTCCAGAAACACAAGCTTTAACAAAACATTTGGTGGAACCGCTAGATTCAGTTACAACCAACGAACCTTAGCCACTCCGCAGATCTGGTAGGATTTCTCGTCCGCCCGAGAGATACTTCGGTTTTCTCATAGACGGGGATCGAGAGGATTGCATCTTGGAAGAAGATGACCCTACCAGTTTCAGGCAGGCCATTATCAGTAGGGACTCTGATAAGTGGCAAGAAGCAATGCAATCAGAAATGGAGTCCATGTATGCCAATAAAGTGTGGACCTTGGATATTGCTCCACCTGGGGTAAAACCCGTTGGATGCAAATGGATCTACAAAAGGAAAGTTGGTGTAGATGAGCAGGTGGAAACCTATAAGGCTAGACTCGTTGCAAAAGGTTTTCGTCAAAGACCTGGTTTGGACTATGACGAAACTTTTTCTCCGGTGGCTATGCTCAAATCCATTCGGATCTTACTTGCCATTGCTGCCTTCCATGACTATGAAATCTGGCAGATGGATGTTAAAACGGCTTTCCTAAACGGTTGTTTGGAAGAGTGCGTTTACATGGATCAGCCAGAAGGTTTCGTAGACAGTGGGAGCAGCGGGAAGGTGTGCAAGTTGCTTAAATCCATTTATGGATTAAAGCAGGCATCGCGGAGCTGGAACATCTGTTTTGATGAGGCAATCAACGAATTTGATTTCATCAAGAACGAAGATGAACCTTGTGTCTATAAGAAAATTGTAGCACGAACTGTCGTATTCCTAGTATTATACGTGGACGACATTCTTTTGATAGGAAATGACATTCCTATGCTACAATCGGTCAAGCTATTTTTGTCACAAAGGTTCTCCATGAAGGACCTGGGTGATGCCTCATACATTCTGGGGATCAAGATCTATAGAGATAGATCCAAGGGACTACTGGGACTTTCGCAGTCCAGGTACATAGAGACCGTACTAAAGAGATTTAGTATGGAGGATTCCAAGCGCGGTAACATAACCGCATTGCACGGAATTACCCTCTCCAAGAAGATGTCTCCTAAGACTGACGAGGAGAGGGTTCGCATGAGCACTATACCCTACGCATCGGTGGTAGGATCTATAATGTATGCGATGCTATGTACAAGACCAGATGTAGCTTACGCGCTAAGCACGGTAAGCCGGTATCAGTCAGACCCAGGTGAGGACCACTGGACAGCAGTGAAGAACATTCT
Organism: Agapanthus africanus; assembly: GCA_030015575.1. Taxonomy (NCBI): domain Eukaryota; kingdom Viridiplantae; phylum Streptophyta; class Magnoliopsida; order Asparagales; family Amaryllidaceae; genus Agapanthus; species Agapanthus africanus. The sequence goes on from JASDDO010000001.1 coordinate 277,479,858, forward strand.
CAAGTACCTGAGAAGGACTAAGGAGATGTTCCTGGTTTACGGTAATAGAGACCTTAGGGTCGAGTCCTTTACCGATTCAAGCTTCCAGAGTGACAAAGATGACAGCAAGTCTGTCTCGGGTTTTGTGTTTACCCTCAACGGAGGGGCGGTTTGTTGGAGGAGTTCCAAACAGGATACCGTCGCAGACTCGACGATGTAGGCTGAATACATTGCTGCAAGCGATGTCGCAAAAGAGGCTGTCTGGATGAAGAAGTTCATTAGTGGACTTCAGGTGGTTCCGTCCATTGTTGACCCAATATCTTTGTATTGCGATAACAATGGGGCTATAGCTTTAGCGAAGGAACCAAGGTCCCATCAGAAATCCAGGCACATCTTAAGGCGGTATCACCTGATCAGGGAGATCATTGATCGCCAGGAGATCGAGGTGCGGAGAGTGGACACAAAAGACAACATGGCGGATCCATTCACGAAGGCCTTACCCCAGACTCAGTTCGAGCGGCTGATCGAGATGATAGGTCTTCGATACGCCAGTACATGGCCTTAGTGCAAGTGGGAGATTGATAGTGTATATGCCCTAGAGGCCATTACTGTATCATACTAGTTTGTATATTACTTGATGGAAGCTTGGGATATTCACAGTTGTATAGACAATCTTGCTCAATATAGTAGTATGCTACTTGGTTTGTCTCTGCTTTAATGTGTACATGTGTGTTTCTTTATTGTATCACCTATACGCATTAGTAGAGCCCTTAGGATCTTTGCTTGATTACCGGCGTTGTGATGGCGATCACACTCGTGGGGGCTGGGTAATCCACAAGCACATCCTTATACACGTCCCTAGTTGTGGGATTATCGAGACAGGGCATCGATACTCCGGAGTAGACTAGCGTATGCGCTTCTCATCCCAGCACGGGAGACGGTCTGTCCCACAGCCGTCAGTATGTCGTACTTGAGATAGTATGCGGGTGCTCGTTAGGTTACGAGTACACTGGACAGGACTCGTCGGGAACTGATGGTTGGTATTATATATATCGTCAGTTATCAGTTCCCAGGTGACATGAGTACAGCTTAGTCCGCTGACTTGACACTGTCACTTCGCCTCGAGTGTGTTCCTACTGTTCTTTGATTACTACCCTACCACGGCTCTACTGGGTCGTGCAAACAGGTAGTAGTTGGGTGCAGTCCCGAAGCACTTGGAGGCTGTGACGGTTAGACAGGATTCGTCTCTCCGGTATTGGGGGTTGACATCGCGCTGTGTCTAGGAGAGCCATTACACGACTAGTCCCTGGCCAGGGCAAGCGAGATATACTGGTAGGTTTCCAGTGTTATCTCAGGGTGTACTGGGCTTCACTCCGACACGACTTGTACCGCTATTAGGGGACTGACGTTTACCGCCCCCCTAGGCCCGCCATGCGATGTATCAGACGAACAGACCGGACTGTACAGAGATTGTCACATACAGGCTCAGTAGGAGTTCGGATGGGTTTACCTCATCGGCCTTCTTATCGACATCTACCTGGGGACCGTTACGTACAGCTAGTGCCGCTTTCGGTCTGTGGTTAAACCCACTGCCAGCGTAGTGTCGAGTCTTTAGAGTCCCACACAGAGAGTTTCCCTGCGCTGAGCAAAACGCGTAGAGGCCGTATGGTTTTACGGCAGGGCTGCGATCACTTACGTACACTTGTGTGCGTGTGGTGTTCGGGCAGGCAATACTAGTGGGCTTTGGTTTAAGCCGGATCCTAGTATAGCACGGATGGATTTGTTTTGTCTTCTGTGCATCCGTATTCTACGGAATGCGGATGCAGGTGTGTATGTACAGTTTTCCGGAGCGTTGGAGGAGGAGGTGCCTCATTAGGGTTTTGGCAGTTGGTTCGGCCAAAACCATTATGTGGCAGGCTCATCAGGGTTTTGGCGGTTCGTTTGGTCAAAACCATTATGAGCCGCGGACATCATTTACTAATCCTTTTAGTGATAATTTTATGATGGCTAATTGCATTGACCATTTGACCACCATGACCTCTCTTGACTTTGTTGACCGGTTGACCGGGTTGACCATTGACCTTCAAGAGGGATCTACACTCTTCTTTTCTTTTTCTTTTTCTATTTTGATTATGATAATGGTCATTTCAATGTAGCCATCAAACTTTATCTTGATGGGATTATTAATGATAATGTTTTTGAATTATTACAACCATGGTTACTTTTCTTTAGTTCATAATTTCTTTCTCATTCTCTCTCTTATTTTTTCAAGTGAGAAGAAAAGGAAATGAACCATGGTTGCTAGCTCCTCCTTCTTCTTCCTCCTCTTGATTCATCTTTTGATCTCATGTGTTGAGAGATAAAGATCCCACAAAGACAAAACCATTCATCTACCACTTCTACAATACCTAGGGCTTCTAGATTAGCAATCTCTTTGCCCTAGTTACCTCGGCTCGAGGTGGAGCTCGGTGTACATCTCTCGGGTGGATCGTCTTCGACTCAAGGAGGCCGCAGAGGTGACCAAAGTCCGGATCAAGCCTCGGAGCAAGCAAGGAGAAGAACAACAAGAAGGGAAGGAGATCAAGTTGAGGTATAACCCCTAACCGAGTAGATAAATCTCTTGTTAGGATGCTTGTATGTTGTTTAGTAAAGATCCGGCTTTTACGGTCCATGTTACCATGCTTAAGAAAATTTTTGTTTTACCGTTTCCGCAACCCCGAAAGTATCGGGAGAGGTAACGTGGACCTAACAAATCCATCGTACGACATCCTCTAGTCAAGGGTATGGATCAAACCTCAAGAAAAACTCATCACGTACGGAAAATCATCGTACGGCGGCATTAAACCAATGGGGATCCTATCAACCTATATGACAATGAAGGTACGGACTTAACGTCTCGTACGGCATATCACTCAAGATTCACAACATTATATATATATATCTATGTACCTAGGTCCCAGATCACATCTACAACAATCTCGTATCAGGGGACCGGCAAGGTATCAATCATCTCAAACGACTCACATCCGTATACCAACATATCATCAAGTCACCAGATCACTTCGTATATTCTTTCCATCGCATTAAGTAAATTTATATATACATTCTACCCTATACATCAAATGTCATGTTACTCTGAAAATTCATACTTATTCTAGTGCAACTATATATCTATAAGTCGCGATTCACATTCACTTTTCATATCTTAAAAGCTTTCATGTTATATCTCAATACATATTTTCTATCATTCATCTCTAACTATTTTTTACCATAACCCTAGTCTCTTAATCTAGGTTTCCTTACCCATATTCTATATATAAATCGGTTTCCATCAAATTTGCGGGGGTGCTATACGCCATCCACCCGACTTACTCCGTAGATACAGATCTACTCACCTTGCTACTTTCTTTCCGAAATCGATGACGCCACGCTCCGTCCTTTCGGAATCCACGTGAAAGTACCTATAATAACACACAATCGCAATCGCTTATTAAAATCGAATCCGGAAACCAAAATGGCACACGGATCGCCTATAGGTTAGAACCTATAGGCCACGCATGCAAAACCAACCAATAATCCATTGTCATTGATGTACGAACATCCAACAACCAAAAACAATACCAAATGTCAAAACTTAACATTTAAAATATGGGAAACACGAAACAGCAACATGGGAAACACGAAACAGGAACATAGGAAAACCACTCCCAGATTTCACCCTAGGCCAAACTAGCACATTTTGCATATTGGGATGCTCTAGACATTAGATAAGGAAGCTACAGAATCAAATTCACCATGTTACATACAGGCGTGGCCGTAATTTGCGGCCACAAGGGATATATTTGTGGCCAGAAAATAGGGGTAGGGGATCAGGTTTCGAGGGAAGATTTATGGTTGCCTGCACGTCTCATGGTCAAGGGAACTTCTTTTGCAATGGTCTCGGGTCATCCCAGATTCCTATATACCACCACTAATTCCACAAAAACCTGATATCGACGAATCTAATGTTCATATTTTGGGGTTTTGGTCACTGGTCTAGGTCAAGAATTGGTCTCTAGGGTCTTGTAAACAGCCACTAGGCATCACCCAATCCACACAACACTCAAACCCATCTCTAGGAATCTCCAAGCTCACAAATACACACCTTAACCCAATTCTAACTAACTAGAATGCTAGGAAAACATAAACTAAACTAAATGGAAGGGATTATACCTCATGGATGGAACTCAAGGGAAACCCTAGCTTCACAAAGTCATCAAAATCCAACTTTGCTAGGTCCATTGTGTGGAGGATGAAGAGGGGATCATTTTTTGTGAAAGGGGTTTAGGGTTTTGATGGAGTTTTTGAGGTGGACCTTGGGGTTGATGGTGGAGAGAAGTGAGGTTGAAGGATATGAGGAAAAAGATGAAGGAAATAATAGGGTGAACACTAGATGGTAGCCCCCCTCTCTCTCACTCTCTTATTCTCACCCTCTCTCACTATTATTTACCCTTTTACCCTTTCTCTTTTATGTTTTAAAACCAAATCACATAATACCCATAAAACAACACAAGTGCAACAACATGTAACCAAATGCAACATGACATGGTGTACTAGCCACGGAAAACTGTAGAAACACGGATTTGGCTTAATCGCGATTAGTAGTGCACTAATCGTGTTTTTATTTTAAACTGCATATACTTGATTCTAAAAATGCCAAATCCATTAAATATATTTTTAAATGAATAAATCATTTTAAATTTCCGATTATTTCACAATTATTGATATATATTTATACCCTTTTTCAAAAACCCAATTTCGCAAATCGGGCAGTTTTCGGGAAATATATTATTTTAATATTAAATTCCAAAAATAATATTTTATATTTTCTGAAATGTTACAATGTTCCCCCCTTAAATAAATTCGGTCCCCGAATTTAAATTTAAACCCCCAAAATCTAAAACATTTCAATAATCAGCTCAAATCAACGGGGCTCCGAAATCACGGAAAATATAGAAATAACACAGCGCATCGCGTGCGCCTGAAAACGAGTATAAACTCAAAATCGAACTCCGTTAAGCATCACGTAATCATCAGATTTGCATGCATATCCTCGGAGTTACAATGGAGATACAGATCTCGAAGTCCACTACAGAAATCCAATGTACACTAGTTAAATACTATAATACATATATAGTACGCATCCTTGAAAAACTCCAAAATCTGAATAAAATACATGCAAAATCTTTTCTGAATCGCTGCGTAATGCGTAAATCACGGCACAAGTGATGGTCGCTCATTTGTAAAGTAATAAGCATATGTTCATATAGGTTTTGCTCAAATATACGTCCTGTCCATTTGAAATATCCCAAAGAGCTTTTCCTTTATAAACGTTCGTGTCGCTCACAGACATGTAGGAAATAGTGAGACTATAGCTCCTTTTTGAAAACATTTTGGTAACTTTTAATACATGCAAAGTACTCAGGTACCGTCCTCAGATCAGTCCTGTTCGGCTACTTCATAATATAGTGCCTACCATGAAAACAAGGTGTTCAAGAGCAAAATCAGCCTCGATAGGGGTATCCAACAATCACGTGCGTCTGGTGCGCACGGAAATCAAATCCAATCTAAGTGCCACAATATGAACAAAAGCAAAACTAAGTGCAACGGGTGTGCACGAAAACATCTGTTCGGTGCAGCGGGTGTGCACGACAATAATATCGAGTGCATCTATAGTGCACGAAAATCTCAATACAGTGCAACTATCATGCACGAATGAAAATCCCAAACGAGTGCATCCGGTGTGCACAAAATCCAATATTGAGTGCCGAATATGCACTAAAAATCCAACCCAAGCACGTTAGGTTCGTAAAAAGCATCTAGTGCAGTAGCATGTATGAAAATGAACGACAAGTGCCAACGAGCGTGAAAATACAAATCTGGTAAAACGAATGCACAAAGGCATAAATCGGCGCAACCAATGTACGGAGTATAAATCTAGTGCAATCAACGCACGAAACACAAATACAGTACATGCAATGCAAAAAATACAAATATAGTGCATCCAGTGCACGAAAACTCATCAATAACTCAAATGTGTATAAAAACAACACTGAGTGTACTAAGGTGTATAAAATCATAAATATGTGCAACCGCGTGCACAAAACACATATCAATGCACTGCAAGCACATATGAGCTATACCGAGTGCAAAATCAATCGAGTGCATACTACATGCACAAAGTCAACGCAATTGTATGAAATCCACGAAATCATAAACACGTGCTACCAAGGCACAAAATCGACATCAAGTGCAATAGATATGCACAAATCGTAAATCAACACAACGGTGTATAAAATATATATCAAGTGCAATAACTATGCACAAAAATGTAAATACCCAATAGGTGCAGCCATGGTGCACGAAAACCAATATCATGAAACTCAATCATCAAAACTCAAATTCACGGGATATAAGCGTGATACTAGGATTACAAATGCAAATCACAACAAATGACATTGAGGTACACCTTCTACAATGTCGAAAAATGTTGGTGCACCCAAAACAGGCAGAGCAAGTACATCCGCTTGCCACCTGCTCACGGTCTGGCATCCTCTGTCTCCAGGTCTTCATTTCTTTGTGGATTACCAATCTCGCAATCCATCGGCTCGTCGGCCCGGTCAGGTGCGCCAAAGGAAACGATTCCGCTCTGGCATTTCTCTGGTCATCTCTTGGCTAATTAGTATGCCCACTCGTAAATCAGCATGTCACTGGCGTCGGCCATTGGCTCTCTGAATACACGTCATACATCTGATCCTTGGTGCAAGTCTAATTGCAGCAGTGTCCTGGAAGTAACCTGCTCAGGGTCTCTTCCAATCTCGCCTATGCCGAACTATACGGAGGCTGGTACTCTTGCATAATCTTTTCTTGCTTTCTGGACATCTGCGTTCTCAGCACAACATTTCCTCGGGAACTGGTCATACCCCAATGCCTAAGTATGCATATCAGGTCTCTAATCTCAACGGGGAGTAGCAACAGCTCGTTGACATCTCGCACGAACCTCTTGTTCCACACGTCCTTACTATCGTCTGCTTCGACATCACGTCATGCTATCTGCGTACTGCAATGGTCCTCGGCTACAGTCAATTCAGAGTCTCTCACATGGACTCGAAATCACGAACCCGATATCTTCATCACTCTATATAAGATCTCTAGCCGAACACGTCCTCAGGAACTCGTCCATACCATCAGAGGAATACTCAATACTCGTCCGTTCTCAATCAGCTCACAACGCATCTGGGTGAGGTCCTCTATCCGAAGCTGGTCAGCTTGCTGATCTCTTATCACATAATATTTGGACGACGTTAAACGTTTTGATCGATTTATCAAAGTTCCATAATCCCCCGAAAGCTCAACACCCGAGCACAGTTTAATAATATCTAGTACATGCCACCGTACCTATAGACCAGCCGTAGAAGGGCAAACCCAAGCCTCACTGATGGCACCGCTGAACTGCTGCAAACTATAAGGTTCAGAAGTGGTTCCATGATCATCATGTCGAGTTAGGGTTGCATTCTTCCAGAGGGTCCACAGAATTACTTGCATGTTCCTTCGAATACTTTAAACTTGGAAAAATAGGTTTCTGACATTCGTACGAACTTTTTAACTCCACCTAGACCACACGTGAATACCCTTCGTCCGCATGCTAAAGAATGCCTCTATCTTCCAGGAAAGACGGTGCATCACGGTCATCTCTGGATCGATCATCTCTAGACCTGAGTAAGACTCTCCACACTAGAAACCATCAACTCAACTGGGCCTGCGTCGACGCATCAATTCGACGAATCACCTTCGTCCCTCAACTCGGGATAGACTTGCTATCATCTGTCGCATCTCAGCTCGTAAGCTCCAGCGATCTCAGCTCGTAAGCTCTGGAAAAGACATCACATCAATCTCAGTAATAGCTGGGTCATCTGTCCACACGATAGACGATATCACAATCTCTGAGGTAGGCTGTACATCAACAGTACTCTTGCCACTGGCGGCTCTGACAATGGCCCGATCATCCGGTGTAAAACCAAACACTCGCCTCAACAAGATGTCACAACACAACACTACATTGAGACATTCCCATGTCACCAGAAAACACAATGGTCAGCCCTCGTACCAGATAAGCTCGCCCTGATCGCATCACTAGCAGCAGCTCAATCAGCGCTCAAACCATGGTGACAGGAACCTCACGCGTGTATCGATGAAAACAGAACAAGGGCAAGAAAGGAAGCGACAGATCCAGAATGGATACATGATCATAAGAAAAAACAGCATCAATGAAGTATGATCATGGAACGAACAAATTCAAGGATCTCAAATGGATGTATAATCATGGGTACGAAGAGAATCACAGATCTCAAAATATGTACATCCTAAGGTTTCTTAAGTTGAGAATCGTATCGTAAATATGCCACGGAACATACGTACGGTACGTCACCCTACTCAAGCTACCTACTCTATCAATCAGGGTCAACCTATGAAACGAAAATTCGGGTCTAATACCCCCTTGTTCATGTATAAGTTCCGTAAGGTCAAGCCTAGGTTCCAAAATACATACCCGCCCTAGACTCCGCATAGTCAAACATATACTCGAACTAAGGTTAAACCTAGCGCTCTGATACCAACTTTGTCACAACCCGAAATTTAGCTCGTGACCGGCACTCGAATCATGCAACGTCTAAAAGTGTAACGTAATTTAAGTAAGCCGAAACCCAGAAATCTAAACCTTTTTAAGAAAACAAAAGAGGTGAAGTTTTGAAATAAAGGTCGGGTGAAATCAATGTTTTCTAAATGCATAAGTAAAAGAACATGAAAATGGCAAGTGGAATTTATTAGTTGAAAAACATGTTTCGTCTTTTAAAAATTTGGGCAGCACCACCTTTGTATATTTTCATCCAAAGCCACATTACATGATAATATAAAAAGCAACCCTAAGCAGGAGCTAGCTCTTCGCCAAACGGCGGATCCACAACCACGCAAAAGCATAAATATAAGTATACGACGCCCAACGGTGAAGTTCACCACAAAAGATAAAGGATTAAGCAAGACATCAAAACAACAAGTAGCGGAAAGCCCCTTGCTCTAATTCTCACAATCACAAGTCTCACTATGTCTCATTACTTATGCAAATACTAGTTTGATTTATGGAGTTGATTAGATACAATATGAATAATAAATACAAGAGGGGTACGATCCAATATATACCACCTACCAAAGTAATCACCCGAATGCAACTGCATGCCAACGATGCCACTACTGATCCAAGCGACAAACCTGCAAGGACTGTGGCACAACGGGGGTGAATTGCCAACTCGTCAGTAGAGAAACATCAACAAGTAGAAATCGAATAAAATAATGATTTCCTAGGTCAACTATATCATAAAGGTAATACTATGCCAGTACTATAAGTAAATGCCTATCAGCATGTGGATATCATCCAACAGTATAATCAATGTATGTATACAAGTGGATCCCGTTAACGGGTCAACCAATGACACAACAAAATCATGCATGTAAATATCATAAAAGCATATGCATGAAAATATGAGAATATAAATCAACGTTTGTCCCTCGCAACACAACAAATCAAGGAACTTGAGTGTCCAGCATCGACACTCGAAACATCATGAAACCCGTACCCTACATCAGCACGTAAATCCTCATATCTCTCAGGCTTCGTCAGTCCGGATCGGCCCTAAGGCTCCGTCAGTCCGGATCGTCTCATATCAACTCTCGACTCCGGTCGATATCCTCCGGATATCCACCGATCCCAAATACTATCACCGGTAGGTAGTACTCCCCTGCCAGGCTCATCGTCTACTGTGCGACATCCCTTTCTTGCCCCGGGGTACCATACCGGGTCCACCATGCCCGCAATCGTCCTCATCCAGCTCCACGAGTCGGGTATCACTGTCACACGTCTCAGAACCGAGAAAACGCATGGTGGACGCACTGAAATATCATATCAAGAGAAACCGGGTTTTTAAAACATTACATACTTTCTTTTTAAATAACCACGGTTCTCAAATCCAGAAATCTCATGAAAACGGCATAAATCAATGCGTATAATCATAAAGTATGATGTATGCGACATATAATAGAATGTAAGCATATCCGTATATCATGCAACATGGAACAGTAATATGCACATAACTAGGGAAAACCGCTCTTTAAAATGAATCATGTTTTTAAATATATCCTGCGGTTCCCAATTTCTCCAAGGTCAATGCAACATCGTAAAAAGGTACACATGCAACTATAGCAGGCAATTCATGCAAGGAATCATATCATGATGCAGCAATTCTACTGTGTAGTGACATGGCAATTATCGATGATGAAGTGTGTGAGCCGGCCAATCTGTGTACGTGTAACATACGCATCAACGATAATGGTGCAGATGTACTAGCACAGGTATATATAATGCAATGAGAATAACATGAATGCAGCATAATGTAAATCATCCGTTAAAAGCTATATGGTATACGTATCTACATGATCGAGTCGGTGAATCTATCAATCGGCATCCAGCCTCACAACATCACGTACGGTATAATCCATCGTACGACATTCTCTAGTCAAGGGTATGGATCAAACCTCAAGAAAAACTCATCACATACGGAAAATCATCGTACGGCGGCATTAAACCAATGGGGATCCTATCAACCTATATGACAATGAGGGTACGGACTTAACGTATCGTACGGCATATCACTCAAGATTCACAACATTATATATATATCTATGTACCTAGGTCCCAGATCACATCCACAACAATCTCGTATCAGGGGACCGGCAAGGTATCAATCATCTCAAACGACTCACATCCGTATACCAACATATCATCTAGTCATCATATCACTTCGTATATTCTTTTCATCGCTTTAAGTAAATTTATATATACATTCTACCCTATACATCAAATGTCATGTTACTCTGAAAATTCATACTTATTCTAGTGCAACTATATATCTATAAGTTGCGATTCACACACACTTTTCTTATCTTAAAAGCATTCATGTTATATCTCAATACATATCTTCTATCATTCATCTCTAACTATATTTTTACCATAACCCTAGTCACCTAATCTAGGTTTCCTTACCAATATTCTATATATAAATCGGTTTCCATCAAGTTTGCGGGGGTGCTATACGCCATCCACCCGACTTCCTCCGTAGATATAGATCTACTCACCTTGCTACTTTCTTACCGAAGTCGATGACGCCATGCTCCATCGTCTCGGAATGCACGCGAAAGTACCTACAATAACACACAATCGCAATCACTTATTAAAATCGAATTCGGAAACCAAAACGACACACGGATCGCCTATAGGTTAGAACCTATAGGCCACGCATGCAAAACCAACCAATTATCCATTGTCGTTGATTTACGAACTTCCAACAACCAAAAACAATACCAAATATCAAAACTCATTCAAAATACGGGAAACACGAAACGGCAATATAGGAAAACCACTCCCAGATTTCACCCTAGGCCAAACTAGCACATTTTGCATATTAGGTTGCTCTAGACATCAGATAAGGAAACTACAGAACAAATTCACCATGTACAATACAGGTGTTGCCGCAGTTTGCAGCCACAGGGGATATATTTGCGGCCAGAAAATGGGGGAAGGGGCTCAGGTTTCGAGGGATGATTCATGGTTGCCTGCACGTCTCATGGTCAAGGGAACTTCTTTTACAATGGTCTCGGGTCATCCCAGATTCCTATATACCATCACTAATTCCAAAAAAACTCGATATCGACAAATCTAAAGATCGTATTTTTGGGTTTTGGTCACTAGTCAAGGTCAAGAATTGGTCTCCAGGGTCTTGTAAACAGCAACTAGGCATCACCCAATCCACACAACACTCAAACCCTTCTCTAAGAATTTCCAAGCTCACAAATCCACACCTTAACCCAATTCTAACTAACTAGAATGCTAGGAAAATATAAACTAAACTAAATGGAAGGGATTATACCTCATGGATGAAACTCAAGAGAAACCCTAGCTTCACTAAGTCATCAAAATCCAATTTTGCTTGGTCCATTGTGTAGAAGATGAAGAGAGGATCATTTTTTGTGAAAGGGGTTTAGAGTTTTCATGGTGTTTTTGAGGTGGACCTTGGGGTTGATGCTGGACGGAAGTGAGGTTGAAGGAGATGAGGAAAAAGATGAAGGAAATAATGTGGTGAACACCAGATGGCAGGCCCCTCTCTCACACTCTCTTATTCTCACCCTCTCTTACTATTATTTACCTTTTTACCCTTTCTCTTTTAAATTTTAAAACCAAATCGCATAATACCCATAAAACAACACAAGTGCAACAACATGTAACCAAATGCAACATGACATGGTGCACTAGACACGGAAAACTGTAGACACACGGATTTGGCTAAATCGTAATTAGTAGTGCACTAATCGTGTTTTCATTTTAAATTGCATATACTAGATTCTAAAAATGCCAAATCCTTTAAATATATTTTTAATTGAATAAATCATTTTAAATTTCCAATTATTTCACAATTATTGGTATATATTTATACCCTTTTTCGAAAGCCCCAATTTCGCAAATCGGTAAGTTTTCGGGAAATATATTATTTTAATATTAACTTCAAAAAATAATATTTTATATTTTCTGAAATGTTACAATATATGTCCAGGCATCCACTATAATATACATCAAATATACAATAATGGCCCCTCGGGCATACATACAACTAACAATCTTCCACTTGCACTAGGGCCAGCTGCTGTAGTATCGCATACCCAGCATCCCGAAGTCTCTCGAACTGTATCTTGAATGTCCTTCGTGAGTGGATCCGCAGTGTTGTTTTCCATGTCAACACTCCTGACCTCGATCTCCCGGCAATCAACTATCTCCCGGCGATCAACTATCTGCCGGATCAGTGATACCGCCTCAGAATATGCCTGGATCGCTGATGGGACCTGGGTTCCTTGGCCAAAGCCACTGCTCCATTGTTATCACAGTACAAAGGTATTGGATACTCAATGGATGGAACCACTCCATGTTCAGTTATGAAATTCTTCATCTAGACAGCCTCTTTGGTAGCATCGTTGGTAGCGATGTATTCAGCTTCCATCGTCGAGTCTGCCACGGTTTCCTCCTTAGAACTCTTCCAGCAAACCGCCCCTCCATTGAGGGTAAAGACAAATCCCGAGTGTGACTTAGAGTATTCCTTATCACTCTGGAATCTTGAATCGGTAAAGGACTCCACTTGGAGTTCTCCGTCACCATACACCAAGAGCATCTCTTTAGTCCTTCTCAAGTACTTGAGAATGCTCTTCACAGCTGTCCAGTGACTCTCTCCAGGATCTGCTTGATACCTACTCACTACACTTAGTGAGTATGCTACATCGGGTCTGGTACATAGCATCGCGTATATGATAGAGCCTACTGCCGAACCATAGGGTATCCCTTGCATGCGAGCTCTCTCCAAATCAGCCTTGGGAGACATCTCTTTGGAGAGTGTGAGTCCTGAGATTGTGGGTAAAAACCCACGCTTGGATTCTTCCATACTAAACCGCTTTAGTATGGTGTCAATGTACCTGGATTGGGATAATCCCAGTATCCATTTAGATCTTTCTCTATAGATCTTAATCCCCAAGATGTAGGAGGCATCCCCTAGATCTTTCATTGAGAATCTTTGTGATAAGAAGAGCTTGACCGATTGCAGCATAGGAATGTCATTTCCTATCAAGAGTATGTCATCCACGTACAATACGAGGAAGACCATACTCTCTGCCACCTTCTTGTATATATAAGGTTCATCTACGTTTTTACGAAGTCAAACTCATTAACAACGACATCAAAACATATGTTCCAGCTCCGCGATGCTTGCTTTAACCCGTAGATGGATTTAAGCAGCTTGCACACCTTTCCGCTGTTCACACTGTCTACGAAGCCCTCTGGCTGAGTCATGTACACGCACGCTTCCAAATCACCATTTAGAAAAGCGGTCTTAATATCCATTTGCCAGATTTCGTAGTCATGGTATGCAGCGATGGCAAGCATGATCCGGATGGATTTAAGCATAGCCACAGGAGAAAAGGTTTCGTCATAATCCACACCTGATCGTTGACGAAAACCCTTTGCAACAAGTCTAGCTTTGAAAGTCTCCACTTTCCTATCTACACCAAGTTTTTTCTTGAAGATCCACTTACTCCCAATAGGTTTTACCCCTTCAGGAGCAACTTCCAAAGTCTATACTTTGTTGCTGAACATGGATTCTATCTCGGACCGTATTGCATCCAGCCACTTCACTGAGTCCCCACTCTTGATGGCCTGCTCGAAGCTAGTTGGGTCATTATCCCCCATGATACAATCTTCGCTTCCACCATCAATGAGAAAAACGTAGTATCTCTCCAGTGGATGAGGAACCCTACTAGATCGGCGGAGAGGCTGAGGTTCGTTGGGAACTATCGAATTCTCTGGTTCCACTAAATCTTCAGTTATAGTTTGTTCTGCTGGAACTTCTTCCAGCTCTACCTCTTTTCCACTAATTTCTTTTGCAAGAAATTACTTTTCTAAAAAGGTGGCATGTTGAACAACAAACACCTTTTGTTTTTCACTGTGGTAGAATAGATATCCATTTGAATGTTTAGGATATCCAACAAACTTACAAAGAACAGATCGTGCCTCGAGTTTGTCCGGATTTCTCCTTTTGACATAGGCCGGACAACCCCATATCTTAACTCGTTTAAGACATGGTCTCTTCCCACTCCATATTACATATGGTGTGGTAGGTACAGATTTTGATGGAACCTGATTCAATAGGTATGTTGCTGCTTCGAGCGCATAACCCCAAAAGGAAATAGATAACTCAGCAGTGCTCATCATAGAGCGCACCATATCTAATAGGGTACGATTCCTCTGTTCCGATACACCATTGTGCTGTAGTGTATACGGTGGAGTAAGCTGAGAGAGAATCCCATTCTCTTTTAGGATGTCCAGGAACTCTGTGCTCAAGTATTCACCTCCTCGATTAGATCGAAGGATTTTAATATATTTACCCGTTTGGTTCTCGACTTCGGATTTATATTCCTTGAATTTCTCAAAAGCTTCAGACTTGTGTTTCATCAGGAACACAAGTCCGAATCTTGAGATATCGTCAGTGAATGTAATGAAGTACGAGGAACCATTCCAGGTATGTGTAGACATGGGACCACATACATCACTATATATCTGTCCAAAGACTTCCATAACTCTTTCTCCGTGTTCTGTAAACGGAGTTTTGGTCATCTTGCCTTTGAGACATGACTGGCAAGTGTCATAAGATGAAAATTCGAACGGATTCAAATATCCATCCTTATGCAACTTAGCTAGTCGTGTCGCATTGATATGACCCAGTCTACAATGTAATAAGAAGGATTCGTTCATTTCTTAACTCTTCCTCTTGTGTGTGTTTTGTACATTAAGGACTGTAGTTTGATCTAGAACGTATATGTCATTATTTAACGAGCCTGATCCAATTAACTTTTGATTCAGGAAGATGTTCATAACATTATCCTGTACTACAAAATTATATCCTTCTTTACTTAATAAAGAAACTGATATAAGATTGCATATCAGGGTCAGAATGTAATAGCATTCGTTCAGAATCAATGTGTTGCCACTTGGTAACACAAGGTGATATTCGCCAACTACTTTGGCTGCAATATTTGCCCCATTCCCTACTCCTACGGAATGATCACCTATTCCCAGTTCTCTACCTTTCCGTAGCCCATGTAACATATTACATATGTGGGACCCTAATCCAATATCTAATACCCAGGACGTAGAGTGAACTGAGAAACAGGTCTCAATAACAAACACACCCGAAGAAGATACATTAACATGCTTATTCTTCATTTGGACGGTGTGGGAATCCGGATATGTCCCTATTCCCTGTTCAGTCTTATAACAATTATAAGAAAGAACGGAACCAATGTTCCCCTGCACAGTAAAACATGCGGGTTCGGTCAATACATCCATATTATTATCTTGATTATGACGTGACATGGTCGCTACCTGGAGAGAGAGAGAGAAGAAAATATTTTAGCGTATGCTCTTGCAATATCAGATTGGTTATAATTTTATCTAATCAGGATGGCTCCCACTGTTTTTATCAAATCTTACTTCAAACCCTAAAAGGAAAGACTAGCCGGGATTAATTACACTCTACAATTTCGCCAATCTTTCAGCCAGGCTAGTGCCGGTACTTTGAGGGAGGTTATCCATGCTTTCACACGGACCTAATTAAAATAAACCTCGTTTTCCTAGAGGCATAACCCCGTTGTCTCCTTTTTAGACACCTACTTGATCGGCTAATTGTCCTGTGTAAAACTCTCCCAGGAGTAACTCTTACTCGCAGTGGGTATCGGGATCCAACTATCTCATAGAAGGTATGCAATCTCATTGTAAATTTCAACACTTTAAATTCCCGATAATATTTTGCCCCTAGCATGCTATGAACTTGACAGAGGTCAACAAATCATATTGCACTAGTCAAGTTCAACCCATCATTTCTGATTGAATCAAACCCACCCGCATAACCCTTGACAGAGGTCAACAAGGTCGTACGACTACCTAAATCCAATCGCATCATATGCTATACAGATAAGCACTAATCAACTACCGCACATTACGCCTTGACAGAGGTCAATAAGCGCATCATGAATACTAAATAATGCTTATCTGAAATGACGGAGCGCTGCGACAGGTTTTTAAGAAAACCTATTGCGTCATGAACATGATATCGTTGTAGAATCGAGTGAATTTTGAAAAGGAGTGTTTTTGAGGCCTTCACTAGTTTTGCAAAAGAGGTCACTCCCGGTAAAGGGATCTCGGCTCTTTCCTCATCGAATAAGGTGCGGGATATATCATATAGATCACTATGGAAAGCAAGAAACTCTAAAAGCAATCAAAAGACAAACCGAGTGTTGTAGCATCTGCCGGTTATTGCTAAAGAGGTCACTCCCGAAGAAGGGATCTCGGCTCTTTCCTTATCGAATAAGGTGCAGGATATATCACATATATCACTGTACAAAGCAAGAAACTGTAGCTACCCTTTTTGAAAATTTGATTCTACAACATCTTTTAGGTTTCTTTTTCGTTCATTAATCATATTAACGAAGTCCCATCATTTAAGCTTCCAAAGCATCATAGAAGAAACGAAAATACAACGTACGCTTATGCCATCCGCATTCGCCACAATGTTCCGTTATGCACCGTTAGGTTACTTAACTAACGGCATACCTGGACAGGACAAGCGCGGGTGCAAAACATAATCAACGTCTACTATATATTGTAAGTCTACGCCAGCGCCCCGGCCAATAATCTGAGGCCAAACGCGAAATAAAAACTTTTTCATAAACTGGCGCTAGCATAGACTGTAACCCAGATCGGGCCATTAACACTAAAATAGCTAACTGTAAAATGATAGAATGGACAAACCGATCGATCCGTGTCCTTTGGTCTTTAGCCATCATCCCACGCTCCTCGCGGCATCTCCGATCTCCTGTCTCCTAGTCGAGGTGGCACCACGTCAACGGATCTTTATACGGGCTCCCGTCTCTATACCGAGGCAACTCGGACATGAAGTTTGCTAACCGACATGTCCAAGATTGATGTAGAGAGTGTGTAGAATAGTTTGTCTCAAGGAACCCAAATCATTGGGTGAAGGTAAATGAAGTTGCCAATTTTGGTGAAGGAATGAGCTTTGAAATCATGCATATGAATCAATATTCATCAAGAAGTAGGCTTAACCATTCTTGGGGGGGCTGAAATTAGTGCTCGGCCACAAGGATAGGGGGTGAGCATTATCAAAGAAGTGGTGACCATTAGCATAAATATCAACACAAAGATCTCTATGGAAATAACTTAGCATGAACAAAACACTTTAATGCAAAGAATGAGTCAAATAAACACCTCACCAAGACTAGAACATCCTAGTTGCTGCTGGAGACCCAGCACCGCAATAAAAAACCTCATTTACAAAAGCCATATTTGCAAGAAATCCCCTTACAACAAGGATTCAACCAAGAAGGAAAGAAAGAAAAAATGGACAAAACAAAGATACAAACTGGCAACTTCAAAAAGCGATCCCGTAACTAATTACAAGATAACTCCAGTATAGTATATACATACCCGCATTTGTATTCCTACCGAATACAAAATGCAATGAGACAAAAATACTCATACACAATATATTACTAGGTCCGGCTTAAACCAAAGCCCACTAGTATTATCTGTCCGAACCATGACACGTGCACAAGTGCACGTGCATGTTCGAACCCTGCCATAAAACCATACGGCCTCTACAACGTTTCGCCCAAACTTGGGAAACAATCTTTGGGGGACTCTAAAGACTCGTCAATACTCTGGCAGTGGGTTTAACCACAAGTCGTCAGTGGTACTAGCTGTACGTAACGGCTGCCCATGTATTGACAGAAAGGGAAGCTGTTGAGCGAACTCATCCTGAAACCCTACTGAGCCTATCAGTGACAATATCCGTGCAGCCCGGTCCGTTCGTCTATGAGAATCGCATATCGGACCTAGTGGGCAGGTAACGTCAAACCCCCAATAGCGGTATAAGTCGTGTCAGAGTGTAGCCAAGAACACCCTGAGATACTACTGGAGTACCTACTAGTAAATCCCCTGCCTCGGCTGAGGGCTTTGTGTAATGGCTCTCCTAAACATAGCGCGATCTAACCCCCAATACCGAGAGAGACGAATCCTCTGCCGATCCGCTCACTTGCCTCCATGTGGCTCGGGACTATACCCAACTAAAACCTGTTTGCTCGACTCCTTGGAGCCGTGGTAGGGTCATAATCAAAGCACAGTGGGAACTCACACACGACAAATGACGATCTCGGGTCGATGAACTAACATGTACACATGTCACCAGGGAACTGCTATCTGACGCTAGGTATAATGCCAACTAGCTGGTTCCCGACGAGTCCTGTCCAGTGCACTCATAACCTAATAAGCACTTGTATACATCTTAGTTGATCCAACTGACACCAATGGCTTGTGAGACCGGACACCGCCCTTCGTCGGGGTCTCGACTGTTTACACTAGTCTACTCCAGAGTATCGATGCCCTGTCTTGAAACTCCCACAACTAGGGACCACTTTCAAGGATGTGCTTATAGACTACCCAACTCTCACGTATATGATCGCCATCATACTGCTGGCAGTCAAGAAAGAATCCTAGGGGCTCTATCGACGTGTAATAGTGAACTGTACTGTCACCTAAAGAAGTACACGATGATAAAGATAAACCAGATAGCATACTATCATCTCGAGTAAGACTGTCCAACCGGTATAGGTCCTCCCTCAATCATTGCAATCACTTACCTGCGATCCAATAATTGACTTTGAGGGCACTATATCCAATAATCACCCACTTATACTTAAGGCTAATTATTGCGATGTCGCATACTCACAACCCGTGTGATACCGAACATCCAACTCCACTACTAATCAGTTTCACAAAGCTCCTTTGTAAAAATATTGTGTTCAAGAAATAGCCTCAGTGAGTGGATCCGCTCTGATGTTTCTTTCTATGTCTCTCTTAATCTCAAGTTCGCGGAGAAAGCGATCTCCTGAATTGAGCAATACCTATCTTAGAATATCTCTGGATATCTGATGGGACCTAGTTCATAAATGAACTCCAAATCCAAACTTCTTAGACTGTATCGTCAACTGAACCTAATCAGTATCCTGCACCATGCCTCCCTCAGTATCCGCTTGGACCACCTGTCCAAACTACCGCCCCTCGTCAGAGAGAAAACTATAACTCTGACATTCACTCTGTCATCTATGTCACCTTGGAAGCCTGAAATGATAATCGTCTCCCGAAGGAGGCTGCCGTTATCAAATCCCTAGAACATCCACTTATGTTCTAAATCTGCTTCCGAATGTTTCTCCAGGATTGGATTAGTATCAACCTATTGCATCTAGTGCAAAAATAACATCTAGTGTGGTACTTGACATCTGATGATCAACTCAATTGCCTAAGCAAGTGATATGTTAATCATGGACATCCTTCTCCCCTTTAGTCTATAAGACACCTTTAGAGAGGGTGACTCCATCACCTGCAGGTACACCACCATGCCAGGAGTCATCTATTCTAAATACCTTTAGAATACTGTCTAAGTATCCAGATTGGGAAGCTACCCAAATCTAGATCTAAAACCTTAGATCTAGTAACCAGAATGTCTGATATTATATCCATATCCTGTGTGGAGAAACAACTGTGTGACAACCACAGTATAACCGATCGTTGGATAGGAATCTCATTTCCTACAAAGTGCATGCCATCCAAATACCAGGACATCACACCCGACCACCTTCTTAACAGATCCATCCCTTATTCTGATGAAGTCAAAGCCGATGATTGTCACATAAAAAAATAGACGATCTCTCTCCGCAATATCTGCTCGAGTCTATAAATATACATAAGCTACTTGACCATTATGCTTCCGCTTCTCCCACTGACTACGAGAACCCTCTGCCAGAGTCATATACACGTGCACTTCTAAAGCTAGTTTAGAACGACGCTATACGCATCTTCCTGCCGGCTCTCATAGCCTGGAAACAGTAGTGTCAAGTCTGGGTAAACAAGAACCTCCCTGTAACCGTCCTTGAGGCTACAGAAGTACCTCTCGGGTGCCTGAGATTACCCACCATATCTGCGGAGTGGCTAATGGAATGTCAAACCTGATTAAATCTTTAGGTTCTATTAAATTTTCCGTGATCGTCTGTTGTTCTGGAATCACTTCCAATTCTACCATACTCCCACTACTATTTTTTGAAAAAAATCCATTTTACTAAAACTGTGGCGAGTCAAGAACAATATCACCATTGATCTTCTAGATGGTAGAAAGTCAACCCTCGTCATAGCTTGGGCCAACCCACAAACTGCCGTTACAGAAACGTGCCTTGAGTTATCTAGAGTCTGGTTTTAAGCATAAGCCGGACAACTCCCCGTACCTTAACATCATTAAGATATGAATCATTCTATATCCAATATAGAAACCTAGGCACTGATTTAATTGGAACCAGATTCAAATCATGCAGCAGTCTCTAGTGCATGTCTACTTAACGGAAATAGGCTAATCAGCATTACTCAACTTAGGTGTGCATCCAATTATGAGTAACCTGAATGAGAAACAAGTTTCTCAAAATCATTACTATCGACCGAATTCCCAACACAAGTATCTACATCTTCGATCACCTTGAAGAATCCCGATACTTGCGACACCTGGTTCTCTACTTTATTCTTATACCTATAACTTCTCAAACTTGGACCTTGTATTTCTACGAAACACATGTCTAAAACTTGAGAAGTCATAAGTAAACTTGATATAGTATGAGGACCAACCCCTCTGTCCTGATGGACACTGGACAACAAACAATACTTTGTATGAGTCCCCTGAGTCGAATAACTCAAACCCTGTGCGTCGTAGGTTGAAAACTGTACCCTGGCGATTTCCTCAAATATCACCAATTACAACGAATTCCGATATAATGAGGATGATCACCTAATTCCAAATAACTTACTCCCACTCATCATCTGCAAAACCATACAGACGTGAGAATCATACCTGGTAAATACATACCCTGGAGCAAGAGTCTAATTGGGAAATCAGTTTTCCTTTAACAACACACAATGAAACTAAAAAATGAAAATGTTTCAAAGGGGTATCTGGGTACTCCTAGTAATGCCTCTTCCATTATCCAGATTCATGACTATAACCGTATATTTCGTTGCCATCTCTCCAAATCCTTTTATTTCTCTTTAGTCATTACCTTCTGTACACCTTCGTTAGGCTTAATGGTTTTCTTCCTTCCCTACCGTTCGGCACCAGCCTATGGATTGGAAGAAGACTATCCAGTAAGCGTAATAGGTGTACTCTCCTAATCCTAGGAGTACTCGCAACCTGAGAGAAGGTGATGATAAAAGACAACTGAATAAAACCTTATTCTATTTCTCCTGAACTGGAGAAAAAGCATAGGTGAAGTAGGAGTGGCGATGAACTACGCGGTTTGGTCATGAATGATAGTAGCCGCAATTTACTTTTCGCTCTTTCTAATCCTTTCATATGTCTTTACTTATTACTTTTTGTATACCCTACTTAGGAAAATTGGTTTTCTCCTTGTAAGTCTACGTTACCCACCCCGGTACTTACGGGGAGGCGGAATAGGTAAAAAACAAATTTTTATCACAAGGTAACATAGACTATCTTGAGGATCATTGCCAAACCATTTCTAACAAACAAGTAGAGGTTCTATCTACTATGCTTAGGAGATTATACCTCACGAAAACGGTTCTTCGGTTCTTCCCTCCACTGTCCTCCTCGTCCATGCAAGCTCCGAGGATCGATCCGGATCTTGGTCACCTCCGCGGCCTCTTAGAGTCGAAGACGATCCACCCGAAAGTCTATAGTCTGAGCTCCACCTCAAGCCGAGGTAACTAGGGCAACATGTTTGCTACTCTTGATGCCCTAGGTGATGTAGAGGAAGAAGATGGGTTTGTTTGTCTATTTAGAACATAATTTGCTCAACACATGAGACTATCAGGAATTCGTAGTGTGGAGGAAGAAGAAGCAAACCATGGGAGCTCTCATTTGAAGAGTGAGAATGAAAAGAAGATAATGATGCATAAGAAAAATAATTACCATTCTTTTGTCATGATAAAGTGTGATGGTTACCATTGATTTGACCATTATCATGTCAAATTAAATCCAAACCATAAGAAGAGTCTAGAGCTCAAAAGAAATATCCAAGTCAACAATGATCAACTAGGTCATATGGTCAACATGGTGAAATGGTCAAAGCAATTAGCAATAACACAATTATCATAAAAGGATTAGTAAATTATTTCCTCACCTCATAATGGTTTTGACCGAGTCAATGGTCAAAACCCTAATGAGGCAACTCCTTCTTCAATCCTCACACCCGTGCATACACACCCGCATCCGCATTCCGTAGAATGCGAATGCACAGAAGACAAAACTAATCCATTTATACAATACTAGGATCCGGCTTAAACCAAAGCCCACTATTATTTTCTACCCGAACATCATACATGCACAAGTCCACGTAAGTGATCGTAGCCCTGCCGTAAAACCATACGGCCTCTACACCTTTTGCCCAGTGCAGGGAAACTCTATGTGTGGGACTCCAAAGACTCGACAATACACTGGCAGTGGGTTTAACCACAGACCGCTAGCGGCACTAGCTGTACGTAACGGTCCCCAGGTAGATGTCGGTAAGAAGGCCAACGAGGTAAACCCCATCCGAACTCCTACTGAGCCTGAATGTGACAATCTCCGTACAGTCCGGTCTGTTCATCTAAGAGTATCGCATGTCGGGCCTAGGGGGCGGTAAACGTCAGACACCTAATGGAGGTACAAGTCGTGCCGGAGTGTAGCCCGGAACACCCTGTGAAACTACTGGAAACACTACCAGCAATTCTCGCTTGCCCTGGCCAGGGACTTTACGTAATGGCTCTTCTAGACACAGCGTGATATCAACCCCCAATACCGGGAGAGACGAATCCTATCTAACCGCTACCGCCTCCAAGTACTTCGGGACTGCACCCAACTACTACCAGTTTGCACGACTCTTTTGAGCCGTGGTAGGATAGTAATCAAAGTACAGTAGGAACACACTCGAGGCGAAGTAGCAGTGTCAAGTCGACGGACTAAGCTGTACTCCTGTCACCTGGGAACTGTTATCCGACGATAGGTATAGTACCAACCAACAGTTCCCGATGACTCCTGTCCAGTGTACTCGTAACCTAACGAGCACCCGCATACTATCTCCAGTATGACGTACTAATGGCTGTGGGACAGACCATCTCCCCTGCGGGGATGAGAAGCGTATACGCTAGTCTACTCTGGAGTATCGATGCCCCGTCTCGATAATCCTATGACTAGGGACTTATATAAGGATGTGCTTGTAGATTACCCAGCCCCCACTAGTGTGACTGCCATCACAATGCTGGTAATCAAGCAAAGATCCTAAGGGCTCCACTAATATGTATAAGCGATATGCTAAAAGAAACACACGCACATATTAAAGTAGAATCAAACCAAGTAGCATACTACCATTTTGAGCAAGACTGTCTATAAAACTGTGAATATCCTATGCTTCCATTAAGTAATATACAAACTAGTATGATACAGTAATGGCCTCTAGGGCATATACACTAACAATCTCCCACTTGCACTAGGGCCATGTACTGGCGTATCGAAGACCTATCATCTCGATCAGCAACTCGAACTGAGTCTAGGGTATGGCCTTCGCGAATGGATCTACAGTGTTATTCTCCGAATCTACTCTCTTCACCTCAATCTTCCGGCGATCTACGATCTCCCTGATCAGGTGGTACCGCCTCAAAATGTGCTTGGACTTCTGATGGGACCTGGGTTCCTTTGCTATGGCTATAGCGCCGTTGTTGTCGCAATACAGCGGTATTGGATCAATAATGGCAGGAACCACCTGAAGCTCCGTGAGGAACTTCTTCATCCAGACAGCTTCCTTTGCGGCATCGCAAGCAGCTATGTACTCCGCTTCCATCGTCGAGTCAGCAACGGTTTCCTGCTTGGAGCTCTTCCAACAAACCGCCCCTCCATTGAGGGTAAAGACATAACCCGACATGGACTTGGAGTCATCCTTGTCACTCTGGAAGCTGGAGTCAGCAAAGGCCTCGATCTGGAGGTCTTTTCTGCCATACACCAAGAACATCTCCTTAGTCCTTCTCAGGTACTTGATAATGTTATTTACTGCTATCCAGTGTTTCTCCCCTGGGTCAGACTGATACCTGCTTACAATGCCTAGTGTGTATGCTACATCTGGTTTGGTACACAACATCGTATACATTATAGTGCCTACCGCAGATGCGTAGGGTATAGATGACATGCGAGCCCTTTCCAAATCAGTCTTGGGAGACATCTCTTTGGAGAGGGTGATTCCGTGACAAGCCGGTAGATTACCATGCTTTGAATCTTCCATACTGAATCGTTTCAGTATGGTGTCGATGTACCTGGACTGCGAAAGTCCCAACACCCTCTTAGATCTATCACGATAGATCTGGATCCCCAGAATGTAGTTGGCATCGCCCAGGTCCTTCATGGAGAACCTTTGTGACAAGAATCCTTTGACTGACTGTAGCATAGGAATGTCATTTCCTATTAAGAGAATGTCATCCACGTACAAGACGAGGAATACCACAGTTCTCCCTATAATCTTACTGTAAATGCATGGTTCATCTGGATTTTTGATAAAGTCGAATTCTTTGACAGTATCATCTAAGCAAATGTTCCAACTCCGCGATGCCTGCTTTAGTCCATAAATGGACTTAAGCAACTTACACACTTTACCGCTGCTCTCACTCTGAATGAAACCCTCCGGATGATCCATATAGACTCACTCTTCCAAATTACCATTTAGAAAAGCCGTCTTTGCGTCCATCTGCTAGATCTCATAATCGTGGAAGGCAGCAATGGCAAGAAGGATCCGAATGGATTTAAGCATAGCCACTGGAGAAAAGGTTTCGTCATAGTCTAAACCAGGTCTTTGTCGAAAACCCTTTGCAACAAGTCTAGCTTTATAGGTTTCAACCTGCCCATTTAGACCAATCTTCTTTCTGAAGATCTATTTGCAGCCTATGGGTTTCACCCTTCCTGGAGCAATATCCAAAGTCCAAACTTTGTTGGTGTACATGGACTCCATCTCGGTCAGCATTGCATCCAGCCATTTTACTGAGTCACCACTCTGAATGGCTTGCTGGAAGTTAGTAGGCTCATTATTTTCAATGATGCAATCCTCTCGATCCCCATCTTTGAGAAAACCGTAGTATCTCTCCGGCGGATAAGACTTCCTACTACTCCTGTGGAGTGGCGCTGGGATGTCCGGTTCTCCTGAATCTTCTGGTTCTACCAAACTTTCAGTAATAGCTTGTGGTTTTGGAATTTCTTCCAGTTCTATTGCGCTCCTACTTGTTTCCTTTTCTAAAAAATGATGTTCCAGAAAGTGGGCATGACGAGAAACAAAAACCTTTTGTTCCTCTGCCTAATAGATAAGATACCCCCTGGAGTTCTTTGGGTATCCCACAAACATACACAGTACTGAGCGTGCCTCAAGTTTGTCCGCATGCTGCTTTTTAACAAAAGCTGGACATCCCCATATCTTCAGATATTGAAGATAGGGTTTCTTCCCACACCACATCTGATATGGTGTGCTAGGCACAGCCTTGGTAGGAACCTTGTTTAAAAGATATACAGCTGATTCTAGTGTATAACCCCAGAAAGATCGCGGTAACTCAGACTTACTCATCGTAGAACGAACCATATCCAATAGAGTTCGATTCCGCCTTTCCGATACACCGTTGTGTTGTGGTGTGTATGGAGGAGTAAGCTGAAAGAGAATTCCATTCTTTTTTAAGTAGCCCAGAAACTCGGCACTCAAGTATTCACCACCTCGATCAGATCTCAGTGTCTTGATACTTTTGCCTGTTTGTTTTTCAACTTCATTCTTGTATTCCTGAAATTTCTCAAAGGCCTCGGATTTATGCTTCATCAGGAAGACATGTCCATACCTAGAGAAATCATCCGTAAAAGTAATGAAGTATGAATAACCACTTCGCGCATATGTAGACATTGGACCACACACGTCACTGTGTATGAGCCCCAAGAGCTCGCTCGCTCTTACTCCGTGTCTAGTGAACGGAGTCTTTGTCATCTTTCCCATGAGACAAGATTCACAAGTAGCATAAGACTGATACTCGAACGGATTCAAGTATCCCTCTTTATGTAACTTTGTTAACCATGTCTCATTAATGTGACCCAGTCTACAATGCCATAAGAAAGCCTGATTTAATTCCGGAGACTTTCTTTTAAGTGTGTTCTGGACACTGAAGACCTGAGCTTGATTCATTACGTATATTCTGTTTTCTAATGTACCTGACCCAATCAGAACTTGATTTAGGTGTATATGGACCACATCGCTTACAAAAGTAAATTCATATCCTTCCTTAGAAAGTAAGGATACAGATATGATATTACAAGCCAGACTAGGTACATACAAACAGTTACGTAGAATCAATATTTGCCCACTTGTCAATCCAAGGTGATATTCTCCTACGGATTCAGCGTCCACGCTCATTCCGTTAGCAACCCTGAGAGTCATATCACCTAACCTGATAACTCTACGGTTTCTCAAAGCCTGTAATGAATTACAGATGTGAGATCCTGATCCGGTATCTAGTACCCAGGAAGTAGAGTTAATTGACATACAGTTTTCTATTACAAACACACCCAAAGCCGAAGCCACAACATGCTTCAAATCCTGGCTATTGGCTTTCAAAGCCCTGCAATCTTTCGGCCAATGTCCTTTCCCGTAATAATAGGAACGTCCCTCCTTCACTACATCTAGTCCCAAAACTTTTGCCCTTCCCTTTCCTTCTACTTCCCTGGTATCCTTCAGGGTGTAAGTAGAGGGTAGAGACTGTAGAATCAAGTTAGTATTTTACCCGTTCTTCAACGTGGTCTTCAGGTCCGTGAGCTTATCAAAATAGCTAGTCTCTGTAGGGACGTTGTCCCCTACAGATGACCCGACAACCAACCTCGTTTGAAGCAATTCGTTCGAAGTCTCATATCTTGCGATACGAAATTGCTCTCCATATAAATCTTTGTTATGGAGGAAGACAGAAACTAAGTCCATCTTCTCGTGTTGCCTCTGGTATGCACCATCAACTGAGGCCAACACGAGGCACTTGGTATTCGCACAGTCCTTTTTCGATGTCTTACGGATATCAATATCCGTGACAAGGGAAACTGGCCCTGACACGGCAGGGGTTTGATTAGTTAAGAGGTGTCCCAGCTTGTAATAGGTAATTGACATCTGGACAGACCTTTACCAGTCATAACAGTCAGATTCAGTCATTTTATTATCCAGATGTAACCTATGTCTGGTCACTGGGTCGCTGCATTTAAGAGAGAGAGAAGAAAACACTTAGCATGATGCTCTTGCAAGTTTAGATTGGTTTTTAGTTTATCTGAACAGGATGGCTCCCACTGTTTCTCGAATCCTTCCTCAAACTATAAAAGAAGAATTATTCAGGATTAATCTCACTGTACAATACTTGCTTAACCGTTCAGCCAGGCTAGTGTCATTACTTCGAGGGTGGTTTTACGACGCTATCGTGAAGTTCCTTAATTAAATAAGCTCTTTTCCCTGGAGGCGTAGCCTCGCTAACACTGTTCTAGACACCTACTTGGTTTATAGCATTGATCGTTAAGTGAAGAGTTTCCCGAGGAGTAGCGGATACTCACAGTAGGATGGGGATCCAAATATTATTGTGAGATAATGCTGATGGAATCATACCAACATTATCAAACTCCAAATGGTATGCAGCATTAGCATGTTTCAATTTCCTTAGAAACTCCCGATGTGGATTTTTGCCCCATGCACTTATGACCTTGACGAAGGCCAACATATCATAAGTCACATGTCAAGTTCTACCCATCATTGTCCAGGTTAATTTGAACCCACCCATACATACCCTTGACGAAGGCCAAAATACTAGTATGATTGTCCCAAACCAACGCATCTATCTATGCTACAGATAAATATTCAGCAGCTACCAATCACTATGCCTTGGCGAAGGTCAAAATACATAGCTTGAATACTACTGAACATTTAACTGAAATGATGGAGGGCAACGAATGGTTTTGGCGAAACCGTGAACGTAGTAAACTTGATATAATCGAAGGAACCTTGATATCTTTTAAAAGGAGTGATTTAAGCTCCGCATTTTTAAAAGTTTTTCTGTTTTGAAAAACCCGAGTGGTTTTGAAATTGTTCCAGCGATTCAGCTTTGGTTTTTTTTTCTTTGCATTAATATAATGCGTCCCATCAATTTAATCCTACCATTTGAGAAAACAACAAAAATAAGACGTACGCTTATGCCATCAGCATTCGGCACTGGGCCCTGTCATCACCCGTTAGGTTACTTAACTAACGACAGAGCGGGGGCTGGACTAGCGCGGATGCAAAACATAAGCAAAACCTACTAGATATCATATATAGATTTAAACATTCGTTAGACGCAATGATAGCCATTCCAGAACGGATGAATACATTGGATATACTAGAAATCTGCGCTTCGTTTGAGCCTGCAACGAAAGACGAATTACACGGTCGCGATGAATAGTCAAACCCCACACTAAACCCCTACGGGTGCGGCAAACTACCCGTCGAATACCTGAAGTGAAGCAACCTCCCTCAACAACGTGAGTAGGACATTCGGCACTTCAAAATACCCGGTAGTTTGTGCACCCCACCTTGGGTCTATCCTAGGAGCAAAAACAGTAAAAGAAATAATATACAATGGCGGCTACAACCTTAACCCGGATGTGCGGGCATAAAATAATATTACATCAAATTACAAATATTACATTGAATGAAAAATGAAAACTCTCATTTCACACCCTCGGCTATTTATCACGACAATCCAACAAGTTCATATACACAATCCAACATCACAGATCACAGATATCTACAACCCCTACTAATCGACGTATAGCGATTAGTAAACGTTCAGTACATATATCACATCACAGAAGATCCGATTAGCTAAAATACTTAGAATTTCGATCGATAACTTGATTTGAAACTACCCCAAGCACAACACAGTACTCAACAAAATCTGGGCAGAAACAAAATATCAGAGAAATCACAAAACACCATGTTGGACACTCTATATGAAAAACGAGTTGACTAGCAGTCGACTCGGCCACGGATCCACGGCGAAACGCTTGGTTTCGTCGCGCTTCCACGGCGGTCTGACCGATTCATGATCTCGTTTTTCTTGGGTATCCCTAAAAAAGCCTGCATGTATTTTTAAGGTCCCTGGAAAAAATTTTTGTACCAGTTTTTAAAAACGACAGAAAACGTGCATTTTTGACGTATTTTTGCGATTTCTCCGGCGATCGAATTTCTAACACTTTGCTAAAAAGTTAGTAATGGTTTAGCGAGGCTCTGATACCACTGTAAGTCTACGTTACCCATCCCGGTACTTACGGGGAGGCGGAATAGGTAAAAAACAAATTTTTATCACAAGGTAAAATAGACTATCTTGAGGATCGTTGCCAAACCATTTCGAACAAACAACTAGAGATTCTATCTACTATGCTTAGGAGATTATACCTTACGAAAATGGTCCTTCGGTTCTTCTCTCCGCTGTCCTCCTCGTCCATGCAAGCTCCGAGGATCGATCCGGATCTTGCTCACCTCCGTCGCCTCCTAGAGACGAAGACGATCCACCCGAGAGTCTATAGTCCGAGCTCCACCTCAAGCCGAGGTAACTAGGGCAACAAGTTTGCTACTCTTGATGCCCTAGGTGATGTAGAGGAAGAAGATAGGTTTGTTTGTCTATTTAGAACCTAATTTGCTCAACACATAAGACTATTAGGAATATGTAGTGAGGAGGAAGAAGAAGCAAACCATGGGAGCTCTCATTTGAAGAGAGAGAATGAGAAGAAGATAATGATGCATAAGAAAAATAATTACCATTCTTTTGTCATGATAAAGTGTGATGGTTACCATTGATTTGACCATTATCATTTCAAATTAAATCCAAGCAATAAGAAGAGTCTAGAGCTCACAAGAAATATCCAAGTCAACAATGGTCAACTAGGTCAAATGGTCAACATGGTGAAATGGTCAAAGCAATTAGACATAACACAATTGTCATTAAAAATATTAGTGAATATTTTCCTCACCACATAATTGTTTTGACCGAATCAATGGTCAAAACCCTAATGAGGCAACTCTTTCTTCGATCCTCACAACCATGCATACACACCCGCATCCGCATTCCGTAGAATGCGAATGTACAGAAGACAAAACTAATCCATATATACAATACAAGGATCCGGCTTAAACCAAAGCCCAGTAGTATTGTTTATCCGAACATCATTCGCGCACAAGTGCACGTAAGTGATCGTAGCCCTGCCGTAAAACCATACGGCCTCTACACCTTTTGCCCAATGCAGGGAGACTCTCTGTGTGGGACTCTAAAGACTCGACATTACGCTGGCAGTGGGTTTAACCACAGACCGCAAGCGGCATTAGCTGTATGTAACGGTCCCCAGGTAGATGTCGATAAGAAGGTCGACGAAGTAAACCCCATCCGAACTCCTTCTGAGCCTGAATGTGACAATCTCCGTACAGTCCGGTCTGTTCGCCTAAGAGTATCGCATGTCAGGCCTAGGGGGTGGTAAACGTCAGACCCCTAATGGCGGTATAAGTCGTGCCAGAGTGTAGCCCAGAACACCCTGAGAAACTACTAAAAGCACTACCAGTAATTCGCGCTTGCCCTGGCCAGGGACTTTGTGTAATGGCTCTCCTAGACACAGCGCGATATCAACCCCCAATACCGGAAGAGACGAATCCTATCTAACTGCTACTGCCTCCAAGTGCTTCGGGACTGCACCCAACTACTACCTGTTTGTATGACTCCTTTGAGCTGTGGTAGGGTAGTAATCAAAGTACAGTGGGAACACACTCGAGGCAAAGTAGCAGTGTCAAGTCGATGGACTAAACTGTACTCTTGTCACCTGGGAACTATTATCTAACGATAGGTATAGTACCAACCAACAGTTCCCGACGAGTCATGTCCAGTATACTCGTAACCTAACGAGCACCCGCATACTATCTCCTGTACGATGTACTAATGGCTGTGGGACAGACCATCTCCCCTGCTGGGATGAGAAGCTTATAGGCTAGTCTACTCCGAAGTATCGATGCCCCGTCTCGATAATCCTACGACAAGGGTCCTATATAAGGATGTGCTTGTAGATTACCCAGCCCCTACTAGTGTGACTGCCATCACAACGCTGGTAATCAAGCAAAGATCCTAAGGGCTCCACTAATATGTATAAGCGATATGCTAAAAGAAACACACGCACATATTAAAGTAGAATCAAACAAAGTAGCATACTACCATTTTGAGCAAGACTGTCTATACAACTGTGAATATCCCATGCTTCCATTAAGTAATTTACAAACTAGTATGATATAGTAATGGCCTCTAGGGCATATACACTAACACTCCTTTCCCTACCTTTCGGCACCTGCCTATGGTTTGGAAGACGACTATCCAATAAGCGTAATAGGTGTACTCTCCTAAACCAAGGAGCCCTCGCAACCTGAGAGAAAGTGATGATAAAAGTCAACTGAATAAACCAATTCAATCTCTCCAGAACCTGAATCTATCCTCAAAGAAGTCCCTTCGAGTTCGTATATAACCATACGATGGATTTATCCAATGGAAGTGGCTGTTCGTAGTAATACGAGGTGTTGTGGAGAAATGCAAAGGTTATAAGGAGAGGCAATGACTTATGCAACTTAGACAATCTATAAGCCAATGTTTTAAGAAAGTTCGGTCAACTTGGTCACTGAGTCATAGTCTAGGGTCGGTCAATGGTCACTGCCAAAGAGAGAGAGAAAAGAAACACTAGGCGTGCACTCTAATCTAGATCAGAATGGTTATCACTTTATCTAATCAGGAAACCTCCCACTGTATCGTCAAATTCTCCACCAAATCTGAAAGAAGAATTAGTCGGGATAACCCGAAGAGTAAACCAATTCATCAGTGGGAATCGGGATCCAACTCTCATCGCATGATAACGTGAAGGAATCCACCCACGTTATCACACTCTAGAAGGTATGCGCATGCCTGGCAAGTTTCAGTTTCTTTAGAAACTCCCAATATGATTTTTACGCCATTCTCTTATGACCTTGACGAAGGCCAACAAATCATAAGTCACATGTCAAGTTCTACCCGTTATTGTCCAGGTTAATTTGAACCCACCCGTATATACCCTTGACGAAGGCCAACAAATCATAAGTCACATGTCAAGTTCTACCCGTTATTTACCAGGTTAATTTGAACTCACCCGTACAACCCTTGACGAAGGCCAACAAGGTAATACGACTGTCCTAAACCAACACATCTATCTATGCAACAGAAAGGTAACAAGAAGCTTCCATCCACTATGACTTTGACGAAGGCCAACAAACATAGCATGAATACTAAGTGCTACCCGTCTGAAACGACAGAGGGCTACGGCTGGTTTTTAGCGAAAAACCTTTAGAACCTGATAGCTTTTTACAAAAATATATAGTGGTGAAAACCTTTGCTAAAGAGGTCACTCCTGGTGAAGGGATCTCGGCTCTTTCCTCGTGAAATGAGGTGCAGGATATTCCAACTGAATACCGCGATGCAAAGCAACAAGTTATCGACTATAGTAAAGTTATTATCCTGGCGCAAACTTCTGCCCAAGGGGTCACTCCCGGTGAAGGGATCTCGGCCCTTGCCTCGTTGAATGAGGTGCAGGATATTCCAACTGAATAACTCTGTGCAAAACAAAAGAAAACGTCTTTGTAATAACACTTTTTGAAAACTGTTCTAACAACGTCCAACAGGTTTGTTTTCCTTTGCATTGATCAGAATCAACGCAATCTTATCAATTAATCATACCAGAAAAGAACAAAAATAAAATGTACTAATATGCCATCCGCATTCGCCACTGGGTCTTGTCGTCACCCGTTTGGTTACTTAACTAACGACAGAGCGGGAATTGGACTAGCGCGGGTGTAAAGCATATACAACATCTACTAGTATATATACCAATATACAATAATCTCTCCAGGTGTGATAAATGCAACATTACAGAAAAGTAATAAGCATCACAGAACAATACAGATAATCTGGGAGCCCCGGGTTTCACAGAGCCGCAACTGAAACCCGGCGTTCCCCTAGTCATGTGGATAGCCTGTGCAATGAATCCTAGACCCCTACGGTTGCGGCAAGTTACCCGCCAAAACCTAAAGCGAGGAAGCCCCCTTTAGCAAAGTGAATGGACCACCCAGCACTTTACGGAATCCGGTAACTTGAGCATCCCTCCTTGGGTAAAACTGTACCCCCTACGAGTGCGGCGAATAGTCTACCAATTCTAGAGTGAGGCCCCCTCCGTCTCAAAGTCATGAGATGCGGACAAGTTGCCTTCCAGAACACGGCTATCCGTGCACTCCGTCGCGGGGTAATCATAGTACAGAAATGAAAATATGTACAATGGGTACATCGACCTCAACCCGTTCATGCCCTAAAAAAATATTATACAAACAGGAAGCGACGGCAGTCCACATGTTGGACGCTCAACCCGCAATATCAAATGTACAAATAAATCCAAACTGCACTACCATTGCACACAGCTATCCAACACGGCAAATCCTCAACATCATAACACAACACAGAACATCAACGTGAATGTCACGTTCGCAAACCCGTCTAAAAGTACTATAGCAATTAGACAAGATTTACCGATCTAATGACATTCACGGTCACAGATATAATGTAAGCACTGTAAACTAACACATTTAAAATTCCGATCGACAAAACTTCCCGGAGTGGGCCCCAAGTACAAATCCAGTACTCAAACAAATCTGGGCCCATACAAAATATTCCAGAAACCACAATTCCACATGAAGGACACCAAGAAGAAAAATGGTGCGCTGAAGCCCCAAAACGGCAGTGGAACCGCAGCAAACCCGTGGGTTCTGCGAGGGTTTTGTGGGATCAGTCTACCAAATTTCTTCTGCAGTCTTAGAAAAGCCTGCTCGATTTTATGACATACTCAAAATAATTTTTAGACGACAAAAAAATTTCGACAGAAACTTTACATTTGGAATTGCAGTTTTGGAAATTTTGTCCGATCGATATTTTAAACATGCTAGAACAAGGTAATATAGGTTAATGGAATGGCTCTGATACCATGTAAGTCTACGCCAGCGCCCCGGCTAATAATCTGAGGCCAAACGCGGAATAAAAACTTTTTCATAAACTGGCGCAAGCATAGACTGTAACCGGGATCGGGCCATTAACACTAAACCAGCTCACTGTAAAATGATAGAATGGCTATACTGATCGATCTGTGTCCTTTGGTCTTTATCCATCATCCCACGCTTCTCGCGGCATCTCTGATCTCCTGTCTCCTCGTCGAGGTGGCACCACTTCAACGGATCTATATACGGGCTCCCGCCTCTAAACTGAGGCAACTCGGACATGAAGTTTGCTAACCGACATGCCCAAGATTGATGTAGAGAGTGTGTAGAATAGTTTGTCTCAAGGATCTCAAGCCATTGGGTGAAGGTAAATGAAGTTGCCAATTTGGGTGAAGGAATGAGCTTTGAAATCATGCAAATGAATCAATATTCATCAAGAAGTGGGCTCGGCCATTCTTGGGGGGAGGCTGAAATTAGTGCTCGGCCACAAGGATGGGGGGTGAGCATTATCAATGAAGTGGTGATCATTAGCATAAATATCAACACAAAGATCTATATAGAAATATCTTAGCATGAACAAAACACTTTAATGCAAAGAATGAGTCAAATAAACACCTTACCAAGACTAGAACATCCTGGTTGCTGATGGAGCCTCAGCGCCACAAAAAAAACCCTCATTTACAAAAGCCATATTTGCAAGAAACCCCCTCACAATAAGGAATTCAGCCAAGAAGGAAAGAAAGAAAAAATGCCCACATTTGCAAGA
Organism: Agapanthus africanus; assembly: GCA_030015575.1. Classification (NCBI taxonomy): domain Eukaryota; kingdom Viridiplantae; phylum Streptophyta; class Magnoliopsida; order Asparagales; family Amaryllidaceae; genus Agapanthus; species Agapanthus africanus. The sequence continues at coordinate 277,515,499 of JASDDO010000001.1, forward strand.
AACCCCCTCACAACAAGGAATTCAGCCAAGAAGGAAATAAAGAAAAAATGGCCATAACAAAGATACAAACTGGAAACTTCAAAAAGCGATCCCGTAACTAATTACATGATAACCCCATTATAGTATATACATACCCGCATTTGTATTCCGACGTAATACAAAATGCAATGAGACAAAAATAGTTCTACACAATATAATACTATGTCCGGCTTAAACGAAAGCCCACTAGTATTATCTGTCTGAACTATGACACATGCACAAGTTCACGTGCATGTTCAAACCCTGCCATAAAACCATACGGCCTCTACAATGTTTCGTCCGAACTTGGGAAAGAATCTGTGGGGGACTCTAAAGACTCGTCAATACTCTGGCAGTGGGTTTAACCACAAGTCGTCAGTGGTACTAGCTGTACGTAACGGCTTCCCATGTATTGACAGAAAGGGAAGCTGATGAGCGAACTCATCATGAAATCCTACTGAGCCTATCAGTGACAATATCCGTACAGTTCGGTCCGTTCTTCTATGAGCATCGCATATCGGGCCTAGGGGGTTGGTAACGTCAGACCCCCAATAGCGGTATAAGTCGTGTCAGAGTGTAGCCCAGAACATCCTGAGATACTATTGGAGTACCTACTAGTAAATTTCCTTCCTCAGCCGAGGGCTTTGTGTAACGGCTCTCCTAGACACAGCACGATCTCACCCCCAATACCGGGAGAGACGAATCCCCTGTCGATCCGCTCACTTGCCTCCATGTGGCTCGGGACTGTACCCAACTAAAACCTGTTTGCACGAATCTTTTAAGACGTGGTAGGGTAATAATCAAAGCACAGTGGGAACTCACACGCGACAAATAACGATCTCAGGTCGATGAACTAACCTATACACATGTCAGCAGCGAACTGCTATCTGACGCTAAGTATAATACCAACTAGCAGGTTCCCCGCGAGTCCTGTCCGGTGCACTCATAACCTAATGAGCACCTGTATACATCTTAGGTGATCCAACTGACACCAATGGCTTATGAGACCGGCCACCGCCCCTCGTCGGGGTCTTGACTGTTTACACTAGTCTACTCTGGAGTATCGATGCCCTGTCTCGAAACTCCCACAACTAGGGACCACCTTTAAGGATGTGCTTATAGACTACCCAACTCTCACGTATATGATCGCCATCATACTGCTGGTAGTCAAGTAAGAATCCTAGGGGCTCTATCAACGTGTAATATTGAACTGTACTGTCACCTAAAGCAGTACACGATGATAAAGATAAACCAGATAGCATACTATCATCTCGAGTAAGATTGTCCTACCGGTATAGGTCATCCCTCAATCATTTCAATCACGTACCTGCGATCCAATGATTGACTTTAAGGGCACTATATCTAACATATATCTCATATATAATGTATATCCATTCATCTCAGAATCCACAGTGATCACATCATAGAGCAGCAGAAAAAACATATGAAATTTTGGATATACTAGGATGTCTGTGTTTTTTTGAGCCTATGTAAAACACTGATTCGACGGTCGCGATGAATAGCCAAACCCACATTCCTAGACCCCTATGAAAGCAGCAAATAACCCTACCAATTCTACAGTTAGGAGACCCGGACTCGACTCCTCGAGTTGGTCTCCCACTGGACTCTAGAACCCGGTTACTTGTGCTCCCCTCCTTGGGTCTATTCTAATGCGGAAAAGTAAATAATATACAACAACGGTGACATCTTCCTCAACCCGGAAGTGCCTCAATAAAAGAATATTACATACATTGAATTTTACATGAATGAAAATAAAAAACTCTCATCTCACATAAAACCACCGGCTATTCAAAACACGATGATCCAATATAACATATACAGCAACACATAACATCACATGTCATCCAAGTAAGTAAATATTCGTATCCTAATTGTCGTTGACCTATAGCAACGAAACCGGCGATACACCACATATTACACTTACGGTCGCAGAAAAAACTAGACGATCTTAAACATTCCGATCGAATCAACAAATACCCACAATTACCCAAAAAGCTCAACACTTTAGCGTAGTTTAAAATTATTAAGCACATGCCACAGTACCAATGGACCAGCCGTAGACGGGTCAACCAACGCCTCACATGTGGCACCGCTGAACCACCACAAACCCGAGGGTTTAGTCGCGGTTCTGACGGTCACATAATCGAGTTAAGGTTTTGTTCTTCTAGAGCGTCCATCGCATAACTTGCATGAGGTTTGAATGCTTTTTAATTACGGAAAATATCCGACACTTGGAAAAATTTCCGGCAAGGGTTAAAGCCGGTATTTGATATCCGATCGAACTTTTTAATACCGTCTAAAGTAACCCGAAAACAGTTAGAATTACGACGACGAAACACTCCGAGTTGCCTTTATAGTAAATTAACATCACATGAAAATTTAACAAAAACAAACAACACCTGAAACACCAAATCCCAGAGAACAGATCATGGAAAAAATTTGGGGCCAAAATTCTATACTTGGCCCGGCCACCTCGGAAAAAACACACATGTGCTCGGTCAAAATCCGAGCACAGGGTCCCAAATTTTCTTCCATGTTCCTGTAATCACTCAAATATCATTCTGTACTTGTTTAAAAAAAATTTCAGGGTCATTTAAAAATCGACAGAAACTCCTATTTGGTGTTTCAAGTTTCGGAGTTCGTTTCGGTTTCGTAATCTAACACAATACGTCTAATTCTCTAGCTAGGCTCAAATACCACTGTAGGGTTCCTATCAACGACAACAAGGTTTCGGGAGGCATCGTCCATGCCATTTTCAAAAATTTGTCGCTTTAAAAAACCCTAAACTAGAATCGATAACTAGAGAATCATACGAAACACAAAGTAAACTACTTTACATCTAAGTGTTTGCGGAATACAACCTTTGTAGACCGGCCCTTCGCTTCTAAAGCTCCGAGTTGAAGTCCCTTCGTTGCGATCCAAGTCCCGGACTCCTGCATGGCTTCTCAAGGTAAAAAGAACGATCTTACTTAAAGTCTTCGAGGCCGAAGATGATCTACGTCGAGGAGACACAAACTCAAGATACTACTTCACTAATTAAGAGATTAGTGAAGTTAACACCTTATACTAAAGTGCTAATCTAGTAGAGGATGATCAAGTAGGAAGTGGGCTCACCTTAGTTTTATTTTTCTCACAATATTTTCTCTCATTAGAAAACCCTAGCAAGCTTTTGCTCAAGGAAGAAGAAGATGACCTCAAGAGATGAGAATGAACTAATAAGGTGAGAGAAATAACCATGGGTGAGTTTGTATCATATATTAAGTCATGTAGAGGCATAACAATTGCTTAATTATAATGGTTAGGTTAATAAATATCTTAAGTAAAACAAAACTACTAGACTTAGTCAAAGTATCCACAAGCTTCTACAAGCTTCATGCATTTGGCTAATAATCCACTAATTTGGAATTACTTTAAATACTAAAACACACCATTATAATTAGTATGGTGTAAGTCTCATACACCCTTGTAGTGTGTATCAACAACCATGATAAAAAATAAAACACAATTAATATATATCACATAAATATTAAATGTGCACATGTGAGAATAATAAATGCTTAAGTGAGCTAATATTAGTTAATGCAAATTAGTCTATCAAATATACAATTATACACTAAATTATCAAATCAACACTTGATTTAATGATCCGGCTATATCACATATAACCGACTGATATTAAATCTACCAACTTATCGAATCAACACTTGATTCGATAACCCGGCTATATCACATATAACCGTCCGATACAAACATCGCGAGAACAGAATACGGTATCACATACTCGCACTATTCTCGGTCCCGCACATATCACATATGTGCTCCTACTTCGTTTTGCCTGAGCCAGTAAAACCTTTATGTTGGACTTTAAAGACTTGTCAATACGCCGGAAGTAGGTGATGATCACATCAAGCATCCACAGGACGTCAGCGGTACTAGCTGGACATAACGGCTATCCGGGTATAGAGCGATCAAAAGATTAACAAGCAAGACCGCTCTAGCTCCTGTAAATCCTGTCAGTAACACTACCGTACAGTCCGGTCTCTACGTCAGAAATGTCGCATATCCAGTCTAGGGGTGGTAAACGTCAGACCCTAATAACCGATAAGTCATGCCGATATGAGGCTTATAACGGGTCGGGAAACTACTGATAACACTTACCAGTAAATCTTTAAATCAGCCCTGGCCAGGGACTTCCCTGTTATGGCCAATCGAGCATAGCGCAACATCAACCCCCAATACCGGGAGAGACGAAACCCCTCCTATCTCTCATTGCCTCCATGTGACTCGGGAATGTACCCAAAAAACCACCGTTTTGCACGTCCTCTTGAACATGGTAGGGTGGAAATCAAAGCACAGTGGGAATCACACAAGACTCTATGACGATCTCGGGTCTACAGACTAACCTGTACCAGTGTCACCGGAGAACTGCTATCTGACGTCAGGTATAATACCATCTATGAGTTCTCGCCGAGTCCGTCCAGTGTACCCAGTCTCCACTGAGCACCCGTATACCATCTCTGATGTCAAACACCGATGAATATGGGGTCATCCATCACCCATCTCATGGGTCGAGAAGCGTATATGCTAGTCTACACTGGTTTATCGATACCCTGTCTCGATACATCCATGACTAGGAACATTAAAGGATGAACTTATGGACTACCATGGTCCCACTAGTATGATCTGCATCATAATCCTGGTATTCAAGTACACATCCTAAGGGCTTTACCAACATGTAACCATAAGACAGTATCAAGAGACAAGTATACATGTTAAGATAAAGAGCAACCTGATAGCATACTATCTTGTCGAGCAAGAAAGTCCTCTCTATATATGTCCAAGCATCCACTATAATATACATCATATGTACAATAATGTCCCATAGGGCATACATAGAACTAACAGTTATCGTAAGCATGCACGTAAATGGGTCACAATCCTACATATACAAGTATGATGCGTTGCACTAGTATGTATGCAACATGAATGAATGAATCAACACGAAACCTGGATGTATCTAGTATAAGAAAATCTATATCCTTTTCTTAGTAAAACTTTGTATGATAAAACTAGAGTATCATCAGTGAAATCGACAGAAAATCTGTGTCAAGCATCGACACAAAATATGTATCTCAAATCTCAATAGCCATCTCTCAGATCAGTTCTCAAATCTGTTACATTACACGATTCCGGTCGGTATCCTCCGGATAACCGCCAAGCAAATAATAACCGGTAGGAAGTGTTCCCGTGTCAGGCTCATCGTCATCCCCACAAAAACAATCTTGCCCCATAGAACCTTATCAGGTCCACGATGTACCCGAGACGGTTCATCCCACTCCTCGAATCGGGTCTCGAAAACCAACTCAAATCAGGAAAACTCATGGAGGACACCATATAGATCATATCATGAGAAAACCGCAACTTGCATTTTTTAAATGATAATAAGTTTATAAAATTCTTGCGGTTTTCTCCCAAAATCCGGAAATCTCATAAATACTGAAATCTCCAAACGAATCACAATATATAAACATGTCGGTAATGATGGATGTCCATGATATCGAGAATATGCAATGCGATGCTGTTAGTTATATATATGCCTTAGAGGCCATTGTTGTATATATGATGTATATTATAATGAATGCTTGGATATATATAGAGAGGACTTTCTTGCTTGAAATGATAGTATGCTATTTGGTTTCACTTTGTCTTAACATGTTGAATTGTATTGATTTACTGTCTTGCTCTCACTTATTGATAAAGCCCTTAGGATATGTACTCGACTGCTTGGACTATGATGTAAATCATACTAGTGGGGCCAGGGTTGTCCAAGAGTACATCCTATAACTGTTCCTAGTCGAGAGAGTATCGAGCCAGGGCATCGGTACTCCAGAGTAGACTAGCGTATACGCTTCTCGACCTATATGATGGGCGATGGATGATCCAATATCCATAGGTGTTTGACATCAGAGAAGGTATATGGGTGCTCACTGGAGACTGGGTACACCGAACGGACTCGCGAGAACTCCTACATGGTATTATACCTATCGTCAGATATCAGTTCTCTGGTGACACTGGTATAGGTTAGTCTGTAGACCCGAGATCGTCATAGCGACTTATGTGATTCCCACTGTGCTTTGATTTCCAACTTACCACGTTCATGAGAACGTGCAAAACGGTGGCTTTTGGGTACAGTCCCGAACCACATGGAGGCAATGAGCGATAGGAGGGTTTCGTCTCTCCCGGTATTGGGGGTTGATGTTGCGCTGTGTTCGATTGGCTATAACTGGAAGTCCCTGGCCAGGGCTGATATGGAGTGCTACCGGTAAGTGTTATTAGTAGTTTCTCAACCCGTTATGATCCTCACATCGACACGACTTATCGGTTACTGGGGTCTGACATTTATCACCCCTAGACTGGATATGCGACATGTCAGATAAAGTGACCGGACTGTACGTGAGTGTTACTGATTGGATTCACTGGAGTATGTATATGATTGCTTGTTGATCTTCCGATCGCTGAATACCCGGGTGGCTGTTATGTTTAGCTGACCGCTTGTAACTTATAGGTTTTGATATGATCATCACCTACTGCCGGCGTATTGACGATTCTTTAGAGTCCTACACAGAGGTTTCCTAGCTCAGGCAAAACGGAGTAGGAGCCCATATGTGATATGTGCAGGACCGAGATTAATACGATATGAGATACCGTATTTTATTCTCGCGATATGTAATATCGGCCGGGTATATGTTATACAGCCGGGTTATCGGATCAAGGGTTGATTCGAAAAAATGATACATGTTATATTAGTCAGTTATATGTAATATAGCCGGATTATCGGATCAAGTATTGATTCAATAATTTAATGTATAATTATATATGTGATATATTACATTACATTAACTAATATAAGCTCACTTAAATGATTCTTTTTCTCACTTGGATAATACAATGATATATATGATATATGTTGATTGTATTATTTTCTTTTGTTACATTATATATTATATATGCGATATATAATATTGTAACATGTTAAGGTTACAAATGCAACTAAGATTATGAGATTAAACCATGATTGGGGTTTATGGTTGGGTTTATATATATTTGTTTTTGGTAATTCAAATTGTGTGGATTAAGATCTGGATGTGCTTGAGGAAGCTTCATGATGTGTTGACTTAGTCCACCCTTTTTGATATTTTTGCTAGATATTTATTAACCCAACCCTAACCTTAACCCATGGTCATGTCTCTACAAGGGTTAAGCATGAAATGCTTAACCCTAGGATGCAATTCTAACCTCAACAATAATTCGTTATTCATCACAAAAACTTCTTCTTCTTCTTCCTCTCTCCAAAAAGCTTTTCTAGCTTTTGATTTGTGATGATATATTGTGAGAAATAGAAAACAAAAGAGAGCAAAATTCATACTTTATCATTCTCATCTATTCTAGCCACTTAGATTAGGGTGTTCACTTCACTAATACCTCATTAGAGAAGTGTGAGGTTGGGTTAGTGTTTCTTCAAGGTAGATCATCTTAGAAAGTGTAGACTTCAAGCAAGAAGCCTTATTCACCTCATGGAGCCTCTCTAGAGTCTGGGACCTTGATGATCGCAGCGAAGGGACTTTAACTCGGAGCTTATGAAGCGAAGCAACGGACTACAAAGGTTGTAATCCCTAAATCTTTGATGTTAAGGTGTTAACATATAGTTTAAGTTTGATTCTCTAGTTAAGATCTTAGATTTAGGGTTATCTATAATGGCAAAATTTGAAATTGGCATGAGAGATACCACCCGAAACCTTGCTTCCATTGTAGGTATCCCAACAGTGGTATCAGAGCTTAGATAGAGAATTAAATGGATAAGTGTAGGATTATGAAACTGAAACAACTCCAAAACACCCGACGAAAAGCCTTAGTTTCTGGAAATTTTTTCAAAGTGTCAAAAAATGTTCCAAACAGTTGCAGAGTGATGTATGTGATACAATATGAGCACCGTACAAATTTCAACCCATTCCAAAAAAAAAATTGCCGGCCACACCTACCCCAAAACCGACCACCTCGGATCTAAAGGGGCTGGAATTTGCATATTGTTTAAAGCTCTGGGTTTTGATACTTTCGGTGTTGTTTGTGTTTGTTAATTTTGCCTGATATGTTATCTTTTAGCAAAGGCAATTCGGAGTGTTTCTTATTCGTAATTCTATCTTTTGTTTCGGTTATTTTAGACGGTATTAAAAGTTCGAACGGATATCAAATACCAACTTTTTCCCTTGCTGAAATTTTTTCAAGAGTTGGATCTTTTTCTTCTTTAAAGAACATTCAAATAGTGTGCAAGTGATGCGGTGAACTCTCTAGAAGAATAAACCTTAACTCGATTTTGTGACCGTCAAAACTGCCACTAAACCCTAGGGTTTGTGGTAGTTTAGCGGTGCCACAAGTGAGGCATTGGTTAACCCTTCTACGGCTGGTTCATTGCTACTGTGGCATGCGATGGATAATTTTAAACTACGCTCAAGTGTTGAGCTTTTAGGAAATTTTGGGTGTTTGTTAATTCGATCGGAATGTTTAACCTCGTCTATCTTTTTTTGTAATGTGATACAATATGTGGAATTCATATAGTTAGGCATAAAATTCGTAATATGTGATATTTCGGGTTTATGATGTCTAAGAGGATTGTGGATTCCAAATGTTGTAGTTTTTCACTTTCTTTTCTGCGACCGTAAGTGTAATATGTAGTATATCGCCGTTGTCGTTGCTATATGTCAACGACAATTGTGATAAGCATATTTACTTACGTTGATGACATGTGATGTTATGTATTGCTGTGATATGTTATATTGGATCGTCGTGTTTTGAATAGCCGGGGGTTTTATGTGAGATGAGGGTTTTTATTTTCATTCATGTAAAATTCATTGTATGTAATATTCTTTTATTGGGGCACTTCCGGATTGAGGATGCTGTCACCATTTTATATTATTTACTTTTCCGTATTAGGATACACCCAAGGAGGGGAGCACAAGTAACCGGGTTCTAGGGTCCAGTAGGAGGCCATCTTAAGGAGTTTAGACCGGGTCTCCTAACCCTACAATTGGCAAGGTTACTTGCTACTCTCGTAGGGGTCTAGGGTTGTGGGTTTTGCTATTCATCAAGACCGTGGAATCCGTGTTTTATACAGGCTCAAAATAAAACACGGACCTCCTAGTATATCCAATATTTCATTTGTTATCTTCTGCTGCTGATATTTTGTGATGTGATCATATTATATGCATGAGACAAATGCTTTATTATTGTATACATGATATATAATAAACGTTGCTTATGTTTTACACCCATGCTAGTCCCGCCCCGCTATGCCGTTAGTTAAGTAACCTAACGGTGCATAACGGGACACTGTGACGAATGCGGATGGCATAAGCGTACGTTGTATTTTTGTTTCTTCTGTGATGCTTAGGAAGCTTAAATGATGGGATTCATTAATGATATTAATGAAAGAAAAGAAACCTAAAAGATGTTGTAGAATCAAATTTATAAAAAATGGGTAGCTCTAGTTTTTGCTTTGCATAGCGGTATTCTTTTTAGAATATCTAGTAACTTATTCGATAAGGAAAGAGCCGAGATCGCTTCACCGGGAGTGACCTCTTTAGCGAAACTAGAAGATGCCACAACCCACTCGGTTATGTTTTTGACAGCTTCTATAGTTCTTGCTTTGAATAGCGGTATTTATGAGATATCCTGCACCTTATTCGATAAAGAAAGAACCGAGATCCCTTCACCGGGAGTGAACTCTTTAGAAAAACTAGAAAAGGCCTAAAAAACACTCATTTTCAAATTCACTTGTTTCTACAACGATATCATTTTCATTACGTGAAAAGTTTTCTGAAAAACCTACGTAGCCCTCCGTCATTTCAGATAAGTATTATTTAGTATTCGTGCTACGGTAGTTTGGCATGCGTCAAGGCGTAGTGTACGGTAGATGATTAGTACTTATCTGTAGCATGAGATGTGATTGGATTACGGTATTCGTACGACGTTGTTTGGCATGTGTCAAGGGTCGTACGGGTAGGTTTAATTCCATCAGGAAATGTACGGGTTGAACTTGACTAGCGGGCTATAGGGTGTTTGGCATGCGTCAAGGTCATAGCATGCAGGGGTAAAAGTATTATCGGGAATTTCAAGTGTTGAAATTTGCAATGAGATTGCATACCTGCTTTGAGATTGTTGGATCCTGATACCCACTGCGAGTATGAGTTACTCCTCGGAGAGTTTTACACAGGACAATTAGCCGATCAAATAGGTGACTAGAAAGGTGTTAACGGGGTTATTCCTCTCGGAAAACGATGTTTATTTTAATTAGGTCCGTGCGAAAGCACAGGGAACCTCCCTCAAAGTACTAACACTGACCCGGCTGAAAGATCGAACGTGTAAAGTGTAATTAATCCCGGCTAGTCTTACCTTTTAGGTGTTTTAAGGAAGATTTGATAAAAACCAGTGGGAGCCATCCTGATTAGATAAGATAATAACCAATCTAATCTTGCAAAAGAATGCTCTAAAGTGTTTTCTTCTCTCTCTCTCTCCAGGTAGCGACCATGTCAGGCCTTAATCAAGATAAAAATATGGATGTATTGACCGAACCCGCTTATTATACTGAGCAGGGAAACGTTGGTCCCGCTCCAACTTATAATTGTTATAAGTTCGAGCAGGGAATAGGAGAATATCCGAATTCTCACGCCACCCAAACGAAGAACAAGCATGCTGATGCATCTTCTTCGGGTGTGTTAGTTATCGAGAACTGTTTCTCAGTTCACTCTACGTCCTGGGTATTAAATACCGGATCGGGATCACATATATGTAATATGTTACATGGGCTACGTAAAGCTAGAGAACTGGGAGAGGGTGATCATTCCATAAGAGTAGGGAATGGTGCAAGTGTTGCAGCCAAAGCAGTTGGCGAATATCACCTTGTGTTGCCAAATGGTAATATATTGATTCTGAACGAATGTTATTACATTCCGACCCTGATATGCAATATTATACCAGTTTCTTTACTAAGTAAAGAAGGATATAATTTTGTAGTACAGGATAATGTTATGAACATCTTCCTGAATCAAAAGTTGATTGGATCAGGCTCGTTAAATAATGGCATATACGTTCTCAATCAAACTACAGTACTTAATGTACAAAACACACACAAGAGGAAGAGTTCAGAAAAGAACGAATCCTTCTTGTGGCATTGTATACAAGGTCATATCAATGCGACACGACTAGCTAAGTTACATAAAGATGTATATTTGAAACCGTTCGAATTTTCATCTTATGACACTTGCCAGTCATGTCTCAAAGGCTAAATGGCCAAAACTCCATTTAGTAGACACGGAGAAAGAGATACAGAACTCTTGGGACTGATACATAGTGATGTATGCGGTCCCATGTCTATACATGTCAGGAATGGTGCTTCGTACTTCATTACATTCACTGATGATCTCTCAAGATACGGACATGTGTTCCTGTTGAAACACAAGTCCAAATCTTTGAGAAATTCAGAGAATATAAGAACAAAGTAAAGAACCAAATGGGTAAAAGTATTAAGATCCTTCGATCAGATCGAGAAGGAGAATACTTGAGCAATGAGTTCCGGGACTATCTAAAAGAGAATGGGATTCTCTCTCAGCTTACTCCTCCCTATACACCACAGCACAACGGTGTATCAGAGCGGAGGAATCGCACCCTATTAGATATGGTGCGCTCTATGATGAGCACTGCTGAGTTACCTATTTCCTTCTAGGGGTATGCACTGGAAACAGTTGCAGACCTAGTGAATATGGTTCCCACCAAATCTGTGCCAACTACTCCATATGAGTATAGAAAGGAAAAAGACCATATCTTAATTATGTTAAGATATGGGGTTGTCCGGCATATGTGAAAACACAAAATCCAGACAAGCTCGAGGCAAGGTGAATTCTGTGCAAGTTTATTTGATATCCCAAGCATTCGCAAGGGTATATCTTCTACCACTCCGAGGAACAAAAAGTGTTTGTTTCTCGACATGCCACCTTCTTGGAAAAGGGTTTTCTTATGAAACAAGATAGTGGCAATGAGGTAGAACTGGAAGAAGTTCCAGCAGCACAGGCTACAACTGACGATTTAGTGGAACCAGAGGATTCGATAGCTCCCAACGAACCCCTGCCTCTCCGCCAATCTAGTAGGGTTCCTCATCCACCTCAGAGATACTACGGTTTTCTCATTGACGGTGGAAGCGAGGATTGCATCATAGAAGATAATGACCCGACTAGTTTCGAGCAGGCTATCACGAGTGGAGACTCTATGAAGTGGCTGGATGCAATGAGATCTGAGATAGAATCCATGTACACCAACTAAGTATGGACTTTGGAAGTTGCTCCTGAAGGGGGTAAAACCCATTGGGAGCAAATGGATCTTTAATAAGAAACTTAGTATAGATGGAAAAGTTGTGACTTTCAAAGCTAGACTTGTTGCAAAGGGTTTTGGTCAACGACCAGGTGTGGATTATGACGAAACCTTTTCTCCGGTGGCTATGCTTTAGTCCATCTGGATCCTTCTTGCCATTGTTGCATACCATGACTATGAAATCTGGTAAATGGATGTTAAGACCGCTTTTCTAAATGGTGATTTAGAGGAGTGCGTGTACATGACCCAGCCAGAGGGCTTCGTAGACAGTGGGAGCAGCGGAAAGGTGTGCAAACTGCTTAAATCCATCTACGGGTTAAAGCAAGTATCGCGGAGTTGGAAAATCTGTTTTGATGTTGTAGTCAAAGAGTTTGACTTCATCAAGAACGTAGATGAACCTTGTATTTACAAAAAGGTAGAAGAGAGTAAGGTTGTCTTCTTCGTATTGTATGTGGATAACATAATCTTGATAGGAAATGATGTTCCTATGCTGCACTCGGTCAAGCTCTTCTTATCACATAGATTCTCAATGAAAGATCTAGGTGATGCCTCCTGCATTTTGGCGATTAAGATCTATAGAGATAGATATACAAGGATACTGGGATTGTCCCAATACAGGTACATTGACACCATACTAATGAGCTTTAGTATGGAAGAATCCAAGCGTGGTAACCAACCCACGATCTCTGGACTCACTCTCTCCTAAGACTGATTTGGAGAGAGCTCGCATGCAAGGGATACCCTATGCTTTGGCAGCAGGCTCTATCATGTACGCGATACTATGTACCTGACTTGATGTAGCATACTCACTAAGTGTAGTGAGTAGGTATCAAGCGGATCCAGGAGAGAGTCACTGGACTGTTGTGAAGAACATTCTCAAGTACTTGAGAAAGACTAAGGAGATGTTCTTGGTGTATGGTAACAGAGAACTTCAAATGGAGTCTTTTACCGATTCGAGCTTCCAAAGTGATAAGGACGACTCTAAGTCGCACTCGGGATTTGTCTTTACCCTAAATGGAGGGGCGGTTTGTTGGAAGAGTTCCAAGCAAGAAATCGTGGCAGACTCGACGATGGAGGCTGAATACATCGCTGCCAACGATGCTGCCAAAGAGTCTGCCTGGATGAAGAAGTTCATTACTGAATTTGGTGTGGTTCCATCCATTAAGCATCCAATACCTTTGTATTGCGATAACAATGGAGCTATAGCTTTGGCCAAGGAACCCAGGTACCATCAGAGATCCAAACATATTCTGAGGCGGTATCACCTGATCTAGGAGATAGTTAATCGCCGAGAGATCGAGGTCAGGAGAGTTGACACGAAGGATAACACTGCGGATCCACTCACGAAGGCCATACCCCAGATACAATTTGAGAGATCTTCGGGATGTTAGGTATGAGATACTACAACAGCTGGCCTTAGTGCAAGTGGGAGATTGTTAGTTATATATATGCCCTAGAGGCCATTGTTGTACATATGATGTATATTATAGTGGATACTTGGATATATATATATATATATATAGGTCTTTCATGCTCGACATGATAGTATGCTATTTGGTTTCACTTTGTCTTAACATGTTGACTTGTATTGGTTTACTTTCTTGCTCTCACGTGTTTATAAAGCCCTTAGGATATATACTCGACTAGTAGGACTATGATTTAGTTCATACTAGTGGGGTCAGGGTAGTTCAAGAGTACATTCTATAACTGTTCCTAGTCGAGAGAGTATCGAGACAGGGCATCGATACTCCAGAATAGACTAGCGTATACGGTTCTCGACCCATATGATGGGCGATGGATAATCCTATATCTATTGGTGTTTGACATCAGAGAAGGTATACGGGTGCTCAGTGGAGACTGGGTACACTGAACGGACTCGCCGAGAACTCCTAGATGGTATTATACCTATCGTCAGATAGCAGTTCTCTGGTGACACTGGTACAGGTTAGTCTGTAGACCAGAGATCGTCATAGAGTCTTGTGTGATTCCCACTGTGCTTTGATTTCTACCTTACCATGTTCATGAGAACGTTCAAAATGGTGGCTTTTGGGTACAGTCCCGAATCAAATGGAGGCAATGAGCGATAGGAGGGGTTTCGTCTCTCCCGGTATTATGGGTTAATGTTGCGCTGTGTTCGATTGGCTATAACTGGAAGTCCCTGGCCAGGGCTGATATGGAGTGCTACTGGTAAGTGTTATCAGTAGTTTCTCGACCCATTATGAGCCTCATATCGACACGACTTATCGGTTACTGGGGTCTGACGTTTACCACCCCAAGACTAGATATGCGACATATCAGACGAAGAGACCAGACTGTACGGGAGTGTTACTGATTGGATTCACAGAAATATGTACAGGCTTGCTTGTTGATCATCTGATCGCTCAATACCTGGGTGGCTGTTACGTTTAGCTGACCGCTTGTAGCTTGTGGGTGTTTGATATAATCATCACCTACTGCCGGCGTATTGACGATTCTTTAGAGTCCTACACTGAGGTTTCCTGGCTCAGGCAAAACGGAGTAGGAGCACATATATGATATGTGCGGGACCGAGATTAATATGATAGGAGATACTGTATTTTATTCTCGCGATATGTGATATCGGCCAGGTATATGTGATATAGCCGGGTTATCTGATCAAGGGTTGATTCGATAAAATGAAACATATTATATTAGTCGGTTATATGTAATATAGCCGGATTATCGGATCAAGTGTTGATTCGATAATTTAATGTATAATTTTATATGTGATATATTACATTACATTAATTAATATAAGCTCACTTAAATGATTCTTTGTCTCACTTGGATAATACATTGATATATATATATATATATATATATATATATATATAGAGAGATGATATATGTTAATTGTATTATTTTCTTTTGTTACATTATATATTATATATGTGATATATAATATTGTAACATGTTAGGGTTACAAATACAACTAAGATTATGAGATTAAACCATGATTAGGGTTTCTGTTTGGGTTTATATATATTTGTTTTTGGTAATTAAAATTGTGTGGATTAAGTTTTGGATGAGCTTGAGGAAGCTTCATGATGTGTAGACTTAGTCCACCCTCTTTGATATTTTTGCTAGATATTTGTTAACCCAACCATAAACTTAACCCATGGTCAAGTCTCTATAAGGGTTAAGCATGGCATGCTTAACACTAGATTGCAATTCTAACCTCAACAATAATTCATTATTCATCACAAAAACTTCATCTTCTTCTTTCTCTCCCCAAAAAGCTTTTCTAGCTTTTGATTTGTGATGATATATTATGAGAAATAGAAAACAAAAGAGAGAATAATTCATACTTCATCATCTTCATCTATTCTAGCCACTTAGATTAGGGTGTTCACTTCACTAATACCTCATTAAAGAAGTGTGAGCTTGGGTTAGTGTTTCTTCAAGGTAGATCATCTTAGAAAGTGAAGACTTCAAGCAAGATACCTCATTCACCTCATGGAGCCTCTCTAGAGTCCGGGACCTTGATGATCGCAGCGAAAGGACTTCAACTAGGAGCTTATGAACCGAAGGAACGGATTACAAAGGTTGTAATCCCTAACTCTTAGATGTTAAGGTGTTAACATATAGTTTAAGTTTGATTCTCTAGTTAAGATCCTAGGTTTAGGGTTATCTATAATGGCAAAATTTGAAATTGGCATGAGAGATGCCACCCGAAACCTTGCTGCCGTTGTAGGTATCCCAACAGATGTTTGTCTAGAAA
The DNA here is from genome assembly GCA_030015575.1 of Agapanthus africanus. NCBI lineage: Eukaryota > Viridiplantae > Streptophyta > Magnoliopsida > Asparagales > Amaryllidaceae > Agapanthus > Agapanthus africanus. The sequence continues at coordinate 277,531,694 of JASDDO010000001.1, forward strand.
ACTATGTATGAATGACAATGAGGTATATATGACTAGCAATCCTACGTATCCATCCTGATGGAGTGAACATACTACTATAAGTTACATATCATATATGATGAAATGCTCAGTTACTAATTTAAGCAAGTTCTATAGTGTTCCTGACATAGCTATTACCAATGGCATGTGTGTTCGCATAAATAGTGCACGTGCAGCATGAACCAATGGTAATGGTGCAAGTGTCCTATGTAATAATATGATGTGTAAAAAGATGCAATGCCATGCTATGAATGATTGAGACTACGCATATGAATACAAGAACTACTAATAATCCTAACTATCGTGCGCCTTGCGCTATCCAGACGATCCCCCATAGATGTGTACATGTACTCACTGGAATGTCTCGTCTAGTCGAATCCACGATCGATCCTATCGCCGCACAAATAGTTTATAAGAGGGCAGACATTTAAATAGATGCGAACACACAACAATACAAGACAACCAACGCACACTAGCTAGACGTGAGTGCACTTGGTGCATAAAACGAGTACGACATCGCCACAAAACACAACTAGGGGATGCTATGCATAGAAAACACCACAACTACAATTTAATCACACTAATCGCGCATTCACATCGCACTAGAATTTAGGAAAATGGGTCGTAGATCATCACAACCTCAAATTTAATTAAAACCTTTTCTTTAATAAAAACCTAGTTATCAACATTGAGCCATTTAGTGCAAAACTAGATGGATTAGCAAGTCTAGTAGCCACTAATCACACATGAATATTCTAATCAAGCCACACATATGTAAACTAATTTTAATCTCACATAAACACACACTAACAATTAATTTAATTTCATGAACTCCTAATTAAAATAATTAAAAGCCACTTTAGCAAAGTAATCAACAAGATTAGATTTGTAAAGCCTCTAGATAATAAACTATACTTAGCTAACTTAATTAAGTGGTAAAAACCCTAAGTTTAACCCAAACCCTTCTTTTTAAAACTCAAATCTTGCAAATAAAACTATTTTAACACCTAATTGAAATTAGATAAAGCAATTAATTAACAAAGTAACAATTGGGTTAAGGTTTATACCTCAAGAATTTGGAGATCTAACTTGCTAACTTGGCCACCCAAAATACTATCTTGCTTCAAGATCCAAGCTTAGTTTAGGCCAAGGAATTTTAGTGATAATTTAAGTACGAATTAGTGTTGTTTTTTTTGTGGATTTTGATGGGAAAAATGAGGGTTTTAGCAAGTGAAGAAGAAGGAGAATAGATGAGGGGGTCGCTGCAAATTCTGGTCGAGAGTGAGTGTGGGGGGGAGGGAGAGTGTGTGGGGGGGCATGGGAGTCAAAGCACAACAAACCATACCTCATTAACACCTTACCTCAATATTCTATTCATTTAATTATATTCTATTTCTCTTTTCTATGTAATTCTAAATCCACTTTGGTCAAACATTTTTTAAAACATGTTACAATATGTGTTTAGTGTGTCATGGTGCACTAAACTTGTAACCTATACTAATTTGTAATTAACACCAATTTAGTGTGTAAGTGCAAGTTTAAAATAATATTTAAAAATTAATAAATAAGGAAAATAATTAAGCTAACTAACAATTAAATAAGTGACTAATTAAATACACATACTAGCAATTACATAGTTAAAACAGGTATATTTAAGTCTATGTGGAAAAATAATTATAACTAAGTTTTACGGAAAACACGAGCTGTATTACTAATTATCGGACAATTAACCTAAACGATTTTTAAAACGTTACATAAGCACATCCTTATACAAGTCCCTAGTCGTAAGATAATCGAGATGGGGTATCGATACTCCAGAGTAGACTAGTGTATACGCTTATCATCCCAGCAGGGGAGATGATCTGTCCTATAATCATTAGTACGTTGTACTGGAGTAGTATGCATGTGCTCATTGGGTTAAGAGTTCCACTGGACGGACTCGTTGGGGACTGCTGGTTAGTATTATACCTATCGTCAGGTAGTAGTTCCCGGGTGGCATGAGTACAGATTAGTCCATTGACTTGATATCACTATTCGTCTCAAGTGTGTTCCCACTGCACTTAGATTACTATCCTACCACGGCTCAAAAGAGTCGTGCAAACAGGTAGTGTTAGTTGTATGTATGCCCTATAGGCCAAACAGGTAGTGTTAGTTGTATGTATGCCCTATAGGCCATTAATGTACATGATTGTATATTATAATTGATGCTTGGACATATATAGGGAGGACATTATTGCTCGACATGACAGTATGCTATCGGGTTACTCTTTATCTTAACATGTAGACTAGTATTGTGATACTTTCTTGCTCTAACATGTTGGTAAAGCCCTTAGGATGTGTACTTGACTATCAGGATTATGATGCCGATCATACTAGTGGGGCTAGGGTAGTCTACAAGTTCATCCTTTAATTGTTCTTAGTTGTGGGTGTATCGAAACAGGGCATCGGTATTCCAGAGTAGACTAGCGTATACGTTTCTTGACCCATTTGATGGGCGATAGATGATCCCACATCCATTGCTGTTTGACATCAAAGATTGTATATGGGTGCTCAGTGGAGACAGGGTATACTGAACAGGACTCACCGAGAACTCCTAGATAGTATTATACTTAACGTCAGATAGCAGTTCTCTGGTGACACTGGTACAGGTTAGTCTGTAGACCCGAGATCGTCATAGAGTCTTGTGTGATTCCTATTGTGCTTTGATTTCCATCCTACCACGTTCAAAAGTGCGTACAAACAGGTGGTTTTTGGTTACAGTCCCGAGTCACATGGAAGTAATGAGCGATAGGAGGGGTTTCTTCTCTCCCGGTATTGGGTGTTGATGTTGTGCTGTGTTCGATTGGCTATAACAGGAAGTCACTGGCCAAGGTTGATGATGAGATTTACCGGTAAGTGTTATCAGTAGTTTCTCGACCCGTTATGAGCCTCACATCGGCATGACATGTCAAGTTATTGGTGTCTGATGTTTACCACCCCTAGACTCGATATGCGACATATCAAACGAAGAGACCGGACATTACGGTAGTGTTACTTACTGGATTCACGGGAGTATGAACAAGCTTTCTTGTTGATCTTCTGATCGCTCAATACATGGCTAGCCATTATATCCAGCTAGTACCGCTGACAGCTTGTGAGTGACTGATATGATCATCACCTACTTCTGGCCTATTGACGAGTCTTTAGGGTCCTACACAGAGGTTTCCTGGCTGAAGCGAAACGAAATAGGGCACATATGTGATATGTGCGGGACCGAGATTGATACATGTATGTGATACAGTATTCTAATCTCGCGATATGGGTTATATATGATATAACTGGATTATTGAATCAAGTGTTGATTCAATAATTTGTTATATGAATATTTGATATACTTGTAAATGATATTAGTTGGTTGTATGAGATATAACCGGGTTATTAAATCAAGTGTTGATTTAATAATTTAATGTATAATTATATATTTGATATATTAACAAACATTAACTAATATTAGCTCACTTAAGAAATTGTTTTCTCAAAATACATTTAAATATATATGTGATATATATTAATGTATTCTTTTTGTGTCATTCTAGATGATACATTGGACTTGGGTGTATGAGACTCATACCTAACTAAAGATAATTTGAGTGATTAATTATTAAGGGGAAAACAAAATTTGGTGGAAATTAAGCATGGCTAAAGATACTTATAGAAGCATGGAGAAGCCTTGACTTAGTCCACTAATTTTGTTTTACTCTAAATATTTATTAACTTAACCATTATCTTTAGCCATGGTTAAGTCTCTACATGAGATATTTTCTCACCCATGGTTCATACTAGATCACTTCTTCATCTCCTTCCTTGCTCTCTAGCTTTCATGTGAGAAGAAAAAGAAAAAGAGAAAATTAATTCTAAAGTGAGCAAAATTCTTACTTCATCAATCTATACCAAACTGGCCATTTAGTATAGGTTGTTTGCTTCACTAATCCATTAGTTAGTGAAGAGATAGCTTGTGTTAGTGATTCTTCGACGTAGATCATCTTCGGCCTTGAAGATCTTTGAGCAGGCTCGTTCCTTTCACCAAGTGGAGCCAAAGGAGAGTCCGGGACACCACTACTTGGAGCAAAGGGACTACAACACGGAGCTTTAGAAGTGAAGGACCGGTCTACAAAAGTTGTATTCCTATTTCACTTAGTGTAAAGTTTGTTTACATGCATATAAAACCCTAATTCTCTAGTTAGATCCTTGGTTAAGGCTCGCTCGACACCCTAAAATTTTAAAATAGCATACTAGATGCGTATCGAAAACCGTCGGGGGTGTTAAGCGAACGCAATAGTGGTATCAGCTTACTCCTCCGTATACACCACAGCACATCGGTGTATCGGAGTGGAGGAATCACACCCTATTAGATATGGCGCGCTCTATAATGAGTACTGCTGAGTTACCTATTTCCTTTTGGGGGTATGCACTTGAGACAGCTGCATACCTATTGAATAGAGTTCAGACCAAATCAGTGTCTACCACTCCATATGAGATATGGAATGGGAAGAGACCATCTCTTAAATGGGTTAAGATATAGGGTTGTCCGGCCTATATTACAATTCAAAATCCGGACAAGCTTGAGGCAAGATCTGTTTTGTGCAAGTTTGTGGGATATCCAAAGGATTCCTAAGGATATATCTTCTACCTTACTGAGGAACAAAAAGTGTTTGTTTCTCAAAATGCCACCCTTTTTGAAAAGGAATTTATTATGAAAGAAATTAGTGGTAATGAGGTAGAACTGGAAGAAGTTCCAGCAGCACAAAGTACAACTGACGATTTGGTGGAACCGGAGGATCCAATAGTGCCCAACAAACCCCAACCACTCCGCAGATGTAGTAGGGTTCCTCATCCACTTGAGAGATACTACGGTTTCTCGTAAACGGTGGGAGCGAGGATTGCATCATCGAAGATGATGACCCAACTAGTTTCGAGCAGGCCATCAAAAGTGGAGACTCTGTGAAATGGCTGGATGCTATGCGATCTGAGATGGAATCTATGTACACTAACAAAGTATGGACTTTGGAGGTTGCGCCTGAAGGGGTAAAACCCATTGGGATCAAGTGGAACTTCAAAAAGATGATTGGTGTAGATGGAAAAGTTGAGATTTTCAAAACTAGACTTGTAGCAAACGGTTTTCGTCAACGACCTGGCGTCGATTATAATGAGACATTTTCTCATGTCGCTATGCTTAAATCCATCCGGATCCTACTTGCCATTGCTGCATATCATGACTACGAAATCTGGTAGATGGACGTCAAGACCGCTTTTCTAAATGGTGATTTAGAAGAGAGCATGTACATGATACAGCCAGAGGGCTTCGTAGATAGTGGGAGCAGCGGAAAGGTGTGCAAGCTGCTTAAATCCATTTACGGATTAAAGCAGGCATCACGGAGTTGGAACATCTGTTTTGATGAAGCTATCAAAGAGTTTGACTTCGTCAAAAATGTAGATGAACCATGTATATATATGAAGGCTGAAGAGAGTAAGGTGGTCTTTCTCGTATTGTTCATGGATTACATACTCTTGATAGGAAATGATGTTCCTATACTATACTCGGTCAAGCTCTTCTTATCACATAAGTTCTCTATGAAAGATCTAGGTGATGCCTCCTATATCCTAAGGATAAAGATCTATAGAGATAGATCTAAACGGATATTGGGATTGTCCCAATCTGGGTACATATACACCATACTGAAGAGGTTTAGTATGAAAGATTCCAAGCAAGGTAATTTACCCGCTTGCTCAGGAATCACTCTCTCCAAAGAGATGTCTCCCAAGACTGATTTGGAGAGGGCTCGCATGTAAGGGATACCCTATGCTTTGGCAGTCGGGTCAATCTTGTATGCGATGTTGTGTACCAGACTGGAAGTAGCTTACTCACTAGGTGTAGTGAGTAGGTATCAATCAGATCCTGGGGAGAAACACTGGACGGCTGTGAAGAACATTCTTAAGTACTTGAGAAGGACTAAAGAAATGTTCTTAGTGTATGGTAACAATGAACTCCAGGTGGAGTCCTTTACCGATTCGAGCTTCCAGAGTGATAAGGACGACAGTAAGTCGGTCTCAAGTTTTGTCTTTACCCTCAACGGAGGGGCGGTGTGTTGAAAGAGTTCCAAGCAAGACATCGTAGCAGACTCGACGATGGAGGCTGAATACATCGCTGCCAACGATGCTGCCAAAGAGGCTGTCTGGATGAAGAAGTTCATTGCTGAGCTTGGTATGGTTCCATCTATTGGGCATCTAATACTTGTGTATTGTGATAACAATGGAGCTGTGGCTTTGGCCAAGGAACCCAGGTCCCATCAGAGATCCAGACATATTCTTAGGCGGTATCACCTGATCAGGGAGATAGTAGATCGTTGGGAGATCGAGGTCAGGAGAGTTGACACGAAGGAAAATGTAGCGGATCCACTCATGAAGGTCTTCCCCTAGATGCAGTTTGAGAGACCTTTTGGGATGTTGGGTATGAGATACAACAACACATGGCCTTAGTGCAAGTGGGAGATTGTTAGGAATATGTATTCCCTAGATGTCATTATTGTACATGTGATATATATTATAGTGGATGCTTGGACATATATATAGAGGACTTTTTTGCTCAACATGATAGTATGCTATCTGGTTACTCTTTATCTTAACATGTTGACTGGTATTATTTACTGTCTTTCTCTCACATGTTGATAAAGCCATTAGGATATGTACTTGACTACCAAGATTATGATGAGATCATACTAATGGGGCCAGGATGGTTCAAAAGTACATCCTTTAATTAGTTCCTTGTCGAAGGGGATATCGAGACTAGGGCATCGATATTTCAAAGTAGACTAGTGTGTATGTTTCTTGTCCCTTAGTGGGCGATGGTTGATCCCACAACCATTAGTGTGTGACATCAAAGATTGTACACAGGTGCTCATTGGAGAATGGGTACACCAAACAGGACTCGTCGAGGACTCCTAGTTGGTAGTATACCTATCATCAGATAGCAGTCGTCTGGTGACACTGGTACAGGTTATTATGTAGACCCGAGATCGTCATAGTGTCTTGTGTGTCTCCTACTGTACTTTGATTTCCTCCTTACCACACTCAAAGGAGACGTGCAAACAGGTGGATTTTGGGTACAATCCCGAGTCACATGGAGGCAATGTGCGATAGGAGGGGTTTCGTCTCTCCCGGTATTGGGGGATGATGTTGTGCTATGCTCGATTGGCTATAACTGGAAGTCTCTGGCCAGGGCTGCTGCTGAGATTTACTGATAAGATTTATCAGTAGTTTCTCAAACCGTTATAGGCCAGACATCGGCATTACTTATCACGTTACTGGGGTATGATGTTTACCATCCCTAGACATGATATGCGACATATAGGACGAAGAGACTGGAATGTACGATAGTGTTACTGATAGATTTCATGGAGAGTATGGACGAGCTTTCTTGTTGATCTTCATATAGCTCAATACCCGGGTAGCCGTTACGTCCAGCTAGAACCGCTGACGGCTTGTGGGTGACTGATGTGATCATCACCTACTGTTGGCGTATTGACGAGTCTTTAGAGTCCTACACAGTTGTTTCCTGGTTCAAGCGAAACGAAGTAGGGCATTTATGTTGATATATACGTGGGCCTGATTAAATACGAGTATGTGATACCGTAATGTAATTTGGCAGTTATCTGTTATCGATTAGGTTATACGTGATATAACCGGATTATCGAATCAAGTGTTGATTTGATAATGTAATAAACAGATAAATGATATTAGTAGGTCATATGTGATATAACCTGATTATTAAATCATGTGTTGATTTAATAATTTGATATAATTATATGTTAACTAATATCATTAGCTCACTAATTGCTTTATAAATAAATATATATATGTTAATATATATATATTTGATATATATATATATATATTATATGAAACATGACTTGTTTTTCTACTTTAAGAAAATAGAAAATGAGGTGTAAATTGTGGAGATATTTATGGAATGGGAAAGGTATGGGTATTATTATTTGTATATTACTTTTGACTCACTATTCAAGCAGGGTTGCAATTTCTTATTGCATTTTTATTCCATGCTTGAATAAGTGAGGAAAGAGGGAGCCATTTTAGTTCACTCTCACCCATTCTTTGCTTTGAGCCTTAGCCATTTCTTAAGCTCTTGCTCTCTCTTTCTATCTACCATTTTCCTCACTTCACCTCTAAATTTAAACCCTCATATGTGATGTGAATCATTGAACTTCTGAGAACCCTAGTGAGCAAGTGGATCTTGAGTAGATTCTTGTTGTAGATGGAAAAGTTGAAACTTTCAAAGCTAGACTTGTAGCAAAAGGTTTTCGTCAATGACCAGGTGTGGATTTTGATGAAACCTTTTCTCCAGTGGCTATGCTTAAGTCCATCCGGATCCTACTTGCCATCGCTGCATACCATGACTACAAAATCTGGCAGATAGATATCAAGACCGCTGTTCTAAATGGTGATTTAGAAGAGAGCGTGTACATGACACTGACTGAGGGCTTCGTAGATAGTGGGAGCAGCGGAAAGATGTGCAAGCTGCTTAAATCAAAATACGGATTAAAGCAAGCATCGCAGAGTTGGAACATCCATTTTGATGTGGCAGTCAAAGAGTTTGACTTCATTAAAAACGTAGATGAATCTTGTATATACAAGAAGGTAGTAGAGAGTAAGGTTGTCTTCCTCGTATTGTACGTGGATGACATACTCTTGATAGGAAATAATGTTCCTATGCTACACTTGGTCAAGCTCTTCTTATCACAATGGTTCTCCTTGAAGGATTTGCGTGATGCTTCTTACATCCTGGGGAGAATCACTGGACAGCTGTGAAGAAGATTCTTAAGTACTTGAGAAGGACTAAAGAAATGTTCTTTGTGTATTGTAACGGTGAACTCCAGATGGAGTCCTTTACCGATTCGAGCTTCCAGAGTGATAAGGTCAACTATAAAACAGTCTCGAGTTTTGTCTTTACTCTCAGTGGAGGGACAGTATGTTGGAAGAGCTCCAAGCTAGATATCGTAGCAGACTCGACGATAAATGCTGAATACATCGCTAACAACGATGCTACCAAAGAGGCTGTCTGGATGAAGATGTTCATGAGATGAACTTCATGAGGTTCCTACCATTGTGATGTCAATGGAACTGTGGCTTTAGCCTAGGAACCCCGGTCCCATCAGTGATCCAGACATATTCTTAGGCAGTATCACCATATCAGGGAGATGGTTGATTTCCGGGTGATCGAGGTCGGGAGAGTTGAGACAAAGAATAACACGGCGGATCCACTCACGAAGGCCATATCCCAGATACAATTTGAGAGATTTTAGGATGTTGGGTATGAGATACTACAACAACTGGCCTTAGTGCAAGTAGGAGCTTATTTGTTGTATGTATGCCCTAGAGGCCATTATTGTACATGATTTTATATTATAATGGATGTTTGGACATATATAAGGAGGACATTTTTGCTCAATATGATAGTATGCTATCTAGTTACTTTTTATCTTGACATATAGACTAGTATTGTGATACTGTCTTGCTCTCATATGTTGGTAAATCCCTTAGGATGTGTACTTGACTACCAAGATTATCATGCAGATCATACTAGTGGGGTAAGGGTAGTCCACAAGTTCATCCTTTAATTGTTCCTAGTCGTAGGTGTATCGAGACAGTGCATCGATATTCCAGAGTAGACTAGCGTATACGTTTCTTGACCCATTTAATGGGCGATGGATGAACCCACACCCATTGGTGTTTGGCATCAAAGATTTTATACGGGTGCTCAGTGGAGACTGGGTATACTGAACAGGACTCGTCGAGAACTCTTAGATGGTATTATACCTAACGTCAGATAGCAGTTCTCTGGTGACACTGGTATATGTTAGTCTGTAGACCCGAGATCGTCATAGAGTCTTGTGTGATTCCCATTGTGCTTTGATTTCCACCTTACCACGTTCAAGAGAGCATGCAAACAGGTGGTTTTTGGGTACAGTCCCGAGTAACATGGAGGCAATGAGCGATCGGAGGGGTTTCGTCTCTCCCTGTTTTGGGGGTTGATATTGCGCTGTGCTCGATTGGCCATAACAGGAAGTCCCTAGCCATAGTTGATGATGAGATTTAATGGTAAGTGTTATCGGTAGTTTCTCGACCCGTTAAGAGCCTCACATCGGCATGACTTATCATGTTATTGGGGTCTGATGTTTACCGCCCCCAGACTCGATATGCGACATATCAGATGAAGAGACCAGACTGTACGGTAGTGTTACTTACTGGATTCACGGGAGTATGAACAAGCTTTCTTGTTGATCTTCTGATCACTCAATGCCTGGGTAGCCGTTACGTCCAACTAGTACCGCTGACGGCTTATGAGTCACAGATATGATCATCACTTACTGTTGGCGTATTGACGAGTCTTTAGAGTCCTACACAGAGCTTTCCTGGCTCAAGCGAAACGATGTAGGACACATATGTGATATGTGCGGGAGCGAGTTTGATACTTGTATGTGATACAGTATTCTAATCTCTCGATATGGGTTATATGTGATATAACTCGATTATTGAATCAAGTGTTGATTCAATAATTTGTTATATGTATATTTGATATACTTGTAAATGATATTAGTGGTTGTCTGAGATATAACCGGGTTATTAAATCAAGTGTTGATTTAATAATTTAATGTATAATTATATATTTGATATATTAATAAACATTAACTAATATTAGTTCACTTAAGAAATTGTTTTCTAAAAATACATTTAAATATATATGTGATATATATTAATGTATTCTTTTTGTGTCATGCTAGATGATACATCGGACTTGGGTGTATGAGACTCATACCTAACTAAAGTTAATTTGGGTGATTAATTATTAAGGGGAAAACAAAATTAGGTTGAAATTAAGCATAGCTAAAGATGCTTGTAGAAGCATAGAGAAGCCTTGACTTAGTCCACTAATTTTGTTTTACTCTAAATATTTATTAACTTAACCACTATCTTTAGCCATGGTTAAGTCTCTACATGAGATATTTTCGATCCCATGGTTCATACTAGATCACTTCTTCATCACCTTCCTTGCTCTCTAGCTTTCAATTGAGAAGAAAAAGAGAAAATTAATTCTAAAGTGAGAAAAATTCCTACATCATCAATTTATAACAAACTAGCCATTTAGTATAGGTTTTTTGCTTCACTAATCCATTAATTAGTGAAGAGGTAGCTTGAGTTAGCGATTCTTCGACGTAGATCATCTTCGTCCTCGAAGATCTTTGAGCAAGCTCGTTCATTTCACCTAATGGAGCCAAAGGAGAGTCCGGGACACCACTACTTGGAGTAAAGGGACTACTACACGGAGCTTTAGAAGTGAAGGACCGGTCTACAAAGGTTGTATTCCTATTTCACTTAGTGTAAAGTTTGTTTACATTGTTAGTTATCTATATGCCTTAGAGGCCATTATTGTACATATGATGTATATTATAGTGGATGCTTAGATATATATAGAGAGGAGTTTCTTGCTCGACATAATAGTATGCTATTTGGTTTCACTTTGTCTTAACATGTTGACTTATATAATTTACTGTCTTTCTCTCACATGTTGATAAAGCCTTTAGGATATGTACTCGACTACTGTGACTATGATGAGATCATACTAGTGGGGCCAGGGTAGTCAATGAGTACATCCTATAATTGTTCCTAGTCGAGGGTGTATCGAGAAAGGGCATCGATACACCAAAGTAGACTAGCGTATACGCATCTTGACCCATATGATGGATGATCCTATATCCATCGGTGTTTGACATCAAAGATGGTGTACGGGTGCTCAGTGGTGACTGGGTACACTGGATGGACTCGCCGAGAACTCCCAGATGGTATTATGCCTCACGTCAGATGACAGTTCTCTGGTGACACTGGTATAGGTTAGTCTGTAGACCCGAGATCATCATAGAGTCTTGTGTGATTCCCACTGTGCTTTGATTTCCATCATACCACATCCAAGAGGGCGTGCAAAATGGTGGCTTTTGGGTGCAGTCCCGAATCACATGGAGGCAATGAGCGATAGGAGGGGTTTCGTCTCTCCCGGTATAGGGAGTTGATGTTGCGCTGTGTTCGATTGGCTATAACTGGAAGTCCCTGGCCAGGGCTGATATAGAGTGCTACTGGTAAGTGTTATCAGTAGTTTCTCGACCTGTTATGAGCCTCACATCGACACGACTTATCGATTACTGGGGTCTGACATTTACCACCCCTAGACTAGATATGTAACTTGTAAGACGAAGAGACCGGACTGTACGGTAATGTTACTAATGGGATTCACAGGAGAATGTACAGGCTTGCTTGTTGATCTTCTGATCGCTCAATACCTGGGTGGCTGTTACGTTTAGCTGACCACTTGCAGCTTGTGGGTGTTTGATATGATCATCACCTACTGCCGGCGTATTGACGATTCTTTAGAATCCTACACAGAGGTTTCTTGGCTCAGGTAAAACGGAGTAAGAGCACATATGTGATATGTGTGGGACCGAGAATAATACGATATGAGGTACTGTATTCTATTCTCGCCATATATGATATCGGCCGGGTATATGTGATATAGCCGGGTCATCAGATCAAGTGTTGATTCGATGAATCGGTATGTGTTATATTAGTCGGTTATATGCGATATAGCCGGATTGTCGGATCAATTGTTGATTCGATGATTTAATGTATAATTATATATGTGATATATTACATTACATTATCTAATATAAGCTCGCTTTATTGATTCATTTTCTCACCGGATAATACATCGATATATAGGCGATATATATTAATTATATTATTTTCTTTTTTTACAAATATATATTATATATGTGATATATAATATTGTAACAAGTTATGATTACATATGCAACATGATTTGTGGAAATTAAACATGGTTAGGGTTTGATTTGGGTTAGCTTTTTCATGAAGCTTCTAGCAGCTTTATTTTTGTTTTAAGCATAGATATTTTGTGGAGATATTTATTAACCCAACCCAAACCCTTTACCCTAGTTAATTATCTACAATGGTTAAACCTTTCTTTCTTAACCAAGGGTTGCTATGGTAACCATAGATATAATTTCATTATTCATTACAAAAGACTTCATCTTCTTCTTCCTCCTTTAAAAGCTTACTAACTTTTGGTTTTGTGATGATTTAGTGTGAGAACTTGAAAATAAAAGAGAGCTAAATTCCTACTTCATCATCCTCATCTATTCTAGCCACTTAGATTAGGGTGTTCACTTCATTAATACTTGATTAGTGAAGTGAGAGCTTGAGTTAAAAATTCTTCAAGGTAGATCATCTTCGAATAGGAAGACTTTAAGCAAGAATGGATCATTCGAGTTGTGGAGCATCTCTTGAGTCTGGGAGATCATGGATCACGGCGAAGGGACTACTATTCGGAGCTTATAAAGCGAAGGAATGGACTACAAAGGTTGTAATTCCTTTCTCTTAGATGTAAAGATATTTACATGCTTTGTTAACCCTAATTATCTGGCAAAGATCCTCGCTTTAGGTTGTTCGGCACTTGAAAATTTTAAATACGGCATGGTTGATGCCTTATAGACCCTTGTGACAGTGCCTAGTAACCTTACAGTAGTATCAGAGACAAGCTAGAGCATTAGGCGTCGTGTATACGAAGTTAAAAGTCCGATCGAACCGCGAAACGTCAAATTTGACCCCCTCTCTAGAAATTTTTTAAAAAGGATGTTTTTTCTCTATTAAAAATACTCATAAAATTAAGCAGGTGATTCTATAGATAACTGTGAAATATGAGCTCCTAACTCTCTTAAGTCGCCGTTGAACTGCGGCAATACCATGCTTTGCGCGGTGGTTCCGCGGCCGTACTTGGGTGTCAGGGAAAGTAATTTCTTGGGTTCATCCGTATGTATTACTACATGCTTCTGGGTTTTTTAATATTACTCAAGTGTTGAGTTTTCTGGAGATCTATACAATTCGTTGATTCGATCAGAAGTTTAACATCGTTTAGTTTTCGTGGTAATTTAGAACGTGTTAAAAGGTTCGAACGGATATCAATAACTCATTTTTGCCCATAACGGAAAACTTTCAAGTGTTTAATTTTTCTCGAGTTTGAAACTTTCGGAAAAACATGCAAGCATATCTGTAGACCCTCTCGAAGAACGTAACCTTAACTCGATTATGTGACCGTCAAAACTGCCACTGAACCTTAGGGTTTGTGGTACTTTAGCGTTGCCACATGTGAGGCGTTGGTTTGACCCTTCTACGGCTGGTTCATTGGGGCTGTGACATATTATGGGATTTTTGAACACCACTCAAGTGTTGAGCTATTTGGGAAATCTTGGGTATTTGATTATTCGATTGGAAAGTTTAACTTTGTCTATTTATCTGGAATGTGATACAATATGTGGAATTCATATAGTTATGGATGAAATGCGAAGTTTGTGATATTTCGGATTTATGATGTCTAAAGTGATTGTGGATTCCAAATGTTGTAGTTTTACACTTTCTTTTCTATTACCATAAGCGTAGTATGTGGTGTATCGCCGCTTCGTTGCTATACATCAACGACAATCGGGATACGCATACTTTCTTACGTTGATGATATGAGATATTATGTGTTGCTGTGATATGTTATATTGCATCGTCATGTTCTGAATAGCCGGGGGTTTTATGTGAGATGAGGGTTTTTATTTTCATTCATGTAAAATTCATTGTCTGTAATATTCTTTTATTGGGGCACTTCCGGGTTGAGGATGATGTCACCATTGTATATTATTTATTTTTCCGGATTAGGTAGACCCAAGGAGGGGAGCACAAGTAACCGGGTTCCAGGTCCAGTGGGAGGCCATCTCGAGGAGTCAAGACCGGATCTCCTAATCCTAGAATTAGCAAAGTTGCTTGTCGCTCTCGTAGGAGTCTAGGGTTGTGGGTTTAGCTATTCATCGCGATCGTGGAATCCATGTTTTATACAGGCTCGAAATAAAACACGGACGTCCTAATATATCCAATATTTCATATGTTATCTTCTGCTGCAATGTTTTGTGATGAGATCATATTACTGCCTGGGACGAATGCTTATACTATATATATATATATGTTGATATATAAATATTACTGCTTTCGTTTCTTCTGTGATGCTTAGGAAGCATAACTGATGGGATTTATTAATGAAATTAATAAAAGAAAAGAAATCAAAAAGATGTTATAGAATCAAAACATTATAAAAAGGGTAGCAACAGTCTTGCTTTGCACAGCGGTATATATGATATACCCTGCATCTTATTTAATGAGGAAAGAGCCGAGATCCCTTCACCGGGAGTGACCTCTTTAGCAAAACTGGCAGATGCTACAAACTCACGGTTTAGTTTTTGATTGCTTCTATAGTTCTTGCTTTGCACCGCGGTATATATGATATACCCTGCACCTTATTCGATGAAGAAAGAGCCGAGATCTCTTCACCGGGAGTGACCTCTTTAGCGAAACTAGAAAAGCCTAAAAAACACTCATTTTCAAAATCACTTGTTTCTACAACGATATCAAGTTCATTACGTTCATGGTTTTCTGAAAAACCTGCGTAGCCCTCCGTCATTTCAGATAAGTACTACTTAGTATTCGTGTTAGTTTGTTGACTTAGTCAAGGCGTAGTGTACGGTAGCTAAATATTGTTTATCTGTTAAAGCATGAGATGCGATTGGATTAGGGTAGTCGTACGGCCTTGTTGACTTAGTCAAGGGTCGTACGGGTGGGTTTAATTCAATCGGGAAATGTACGGGTTGAACTTGACTTGCGATTTATGGTTTGTTGACTTAGTCAATGTCATAGATCGCTAGGGGTAAAAAGCATTATCGGGAATTTCAAGTGTTGAAATTTGCAATGAGATTGCATACCTTCTATGAGATAGTTGGATCCCGATACCCACTGCGAGTAAGAGTTACTCCTGGGAGAATTTTACACAGGACAATTAGCCGATCAAGTAGGTGTCTAGAAAGGTGTTAACGGGGTTATGCCTTTGAGAAAACGAGATTTATTTTAATTAGGTCCGTGCGAAAGCACGGGGAACCTCCCTCAAAGTACCAACACTGATCTGGCTGAAAGATTGGCGAACTTGTAGGGTGTAATTAATCCCGGCTAATCTCACCTTTTAGGGTTTGAAGGAAGATTTGATAAAAACAGTGGGAGACATCCTGATTAGATAAGATAATAACCAATCTAATCTTGAAAAAGCATACGCTAATGCGTTTTCTTCTCTCTCTCTCCAGGGAGCGACCATGTCAGGCCTTAATCAAGAAAATAATATGGATGTATTGACTGAACCCGCTTATTATACTGAGCAGGGGAACGTTGGTCCCGTTCTTTCTTATAAGTGTTATAAGACAGAGCAAGAAATAGGAGAATATCTTGATTCTCACACCGCCCAAACGAAGAACAAGCATGCTGATGCATCTTCTTCAGGTGTGTTAGTTATTGAGAACTATTTCTCAGTTCACTCTATATCCTGGGTATTAGATACCGGACCGGGATCCCACATATGTAATATGTTACGAAGGCTACGTAAAGGTAGAGAACTGGGAATGGGTGATCATTCCGTAACAGTTGGGAATGGTGTAAATGTTGCAGCCAAAGCCGTTGGCGAATATCACCCTGTGTTACCAAAAGGTAATACATTGATTCTGAACGAATGCTATTACATTCCGACCCTGATATACAATATTATATTAGTTTTTTTATTAAATAAAGAAGGGTATAATTTTGTAATACAGGATAATGTTATGAACATATTCCTGAATCAAAAGTGGATAGGATTAGGATCATTAAATAATGGCATGTACGTTCTAAATCAAACTACGATTCTTAATGTACAGAATACAAACAAGAGGAAGAGTTCAGAAATGAACGAATCCTTCTTATGGCATTGTAGACTAGGTCATATCTGTAGGGTGTTTTTCGTCACCCCATTGAGATGGGAATACGCGCGTGCTTGTCGGGCGTACTACAGATTCACCCTGCCTAGGGTAGGCCAGGATTTATTGATTGTGGGGATCCGAATCCCCGGCAGCCGCGGACTAAGCTGCCGTTAATTACCCCTCGCCTTTGGAGCGAGGGAATCTCCGATTAACGGGTTAAACTGGTCATGCGAACTCAATGTGCATTGTACGTGTGTTTTGTTTTGGAGGGGGGCTTGGATATATCGGGAGCCACGCAGAGTTTTTACGGGGGTCCCGCTACCCGGATAGCGGGCTGGGGGTCAAGGGGGCTAGCAACCCCCTTGCGGGGTGCGGGACAGCGCCCCGGCCCAAAAATTTTTTGGGAGGGAGAGTGTTGTAGAGTATGTGTATGTGTGTGTGTGTGTGTGTACATATATATATAAAATAAAAAAAGGGAAAGGGAATCCAAAGGATGCGTGGGGAAAAGCGCCAGCGCTTTGGGCGCTCGCGCTCCACTTGTCAGCCCGTGGGCGCTAGCGCTTTAGGCGCTAGGGCTCTGAGCGTAAGAGCTCTAGCGCTTTGAGCGCTAGTGCTTCACGTTTCAGCACGTGGGCGCTCGGGCGCTAGCGCTTTGAGCGCTAGCGCTTTGAGAGCAAGAGCGCTAGCGCTTTAAGCGCTAGCACTCCATGTGTCAGCACGTGGGCGCTCGGGCGCTAGCGCTCTGAGCGCAAGAGCACTAGCGCTTTGAGCGCTAGCGCTCCACGTGTCAGCACGTGGGCGCTTGGGCGCAAAAAAGACTTGGTCCCTGCAATGGGAGTTGTACTCCCAGAAAGGAGCACTTATTATTTTGTATGTGTGTGTGTTTGTGTGTGTGTGTGTGTGTGTATGAGGAGTTAAACTCCAAGGATATTTTGAATTTGATGAAGGGGCTTCTCCCCTTGAGCCCTAGTTCTTCCCTAATGTGGGCTTTCTGGAGATGGGTCTCCTTCTTCTTCCTGTCGTTTGGCCAGATCTTGAAGATCAAGAGATGTGAGATTTTAAAAATCTCTTCTTTTTTAGATCTAATGGTAGATCTAAGTTCCCCTTTGTGGGTTTTGTGGTGAAAAACTATTTAGTTTTGAAAAAGGAAGAGTAAAACTCTTGATTTAATTCAAAAAGAAAGAAGAAGGTTTTGGAACCTTGAGAAAGGCGGAAGAGGCGCAGGCCCTAATATTTTGGGAATGAAAAGGTATATGTTTTTTATTCATCATCATGTTGCCTTATATAGGCTTACATATTTACATATAGCCCCTTTGGGCTTTGCAAAATGGCGTTTTGCCCATCCCATGGCTCATGTGCCATTTCTTTTTGCACATAAGCCATGGGCTTTACAAAAATTTGGCTTTATGCTTATTTTGCATACATTCATGCATAAAAAATTACTTAAAAATTATTTATTACATGATCTATATTTTGGCATGGGGGAGGGCCGGCCGCTTCATGTTCCAGCTCGACTCGGGCATGGGCCCACTTGGCTTGGGGCTGACCTTGACTTTGACTTGGTCAACCGAGGTGCAAATTTTGACTTCAACAAAGTGCCCCCCATCAATAAATGCACACCACATATTTTGGACGTGTGCATGAAATTGATGGATTTTCTTTCGCGAGGAGGCGACTTGCTTTGCTCCCCCTTTTGGGATGCACTGCCCTTTTTATGACATGGACGGTCGACGCTTGACGCGTCTCCGAGACGGAGTGTCCGTGGTAGACGTTTCCCTGGCCCGGAGTGATTTGGTAGACATGCCCCCGGCACGGAGTGTCGCTGGTCGACGTTTCCCCGAGGCGGAGTGTCGGCTGGTTGATGTGTCTCCGAGACGGAGTGTCTGCTGGCTGACGTGTCCCCAAGACAGATTGTCTGCTTGCTGACGTGTCCCCGGCTCGGAGTGTCTGTGTTGGACATTTCCTCGGTAAGGAGTGTAGCTGGTGAACGTTTCCCCGGTACGGAGTGTCTGCATTGGATGTTTCCCCAGTACTGAGTGTCGCTGATCGACGTTTCCCCGAGGCGGAGTGTCGGCTGGTTAACGTGTCCCCGAGACGGAGTGTATGTTGTCGATGTGCCCCCGGCACGGAGTGTCTGCTTGATGTTTGCCAGAGGCGGAGTATCGGCTGGTTGATGTGTCCCCGAGACGGAGTGTCTGTTGTCGATGTGGCCCCGGCACGGAGTGTCTGCTTGACACTTCCCCGAGGTGGAGTATCGGCCAGTTGACATGTTCCCGAGACAGAGTGTCTGTTGTCGATGTGTCCCCGGCATGGAGTGTCTGCTTGACGTTTCCCCAAGGCGGAGTATCGGCTGGTTGACGTGTCCCCGAGACGGAGTGTATGTTGTCGATGTGCCCCCGGCGCGGAGTGTCTGCTTGACGTTTCCCCGAGGCAGAGTATCGGCTGGTTGACGTGTCCTCGAGACGAAGTGTCTAGACGGAGTGTCTGTTGTCGATGTGCCCCCGGCATGGAGTATCTGCTTGACGTTTCCCCGAGGCGGAGTATTGGCTGGTTGACGTGTCCCCGAGACGGAGTGTCTGTTGTCGATGTGCCCCCGGCACGGTGTGTCTGCTTGACGTTTCCCCGAGGTGGAGTATCGGCTGGTTGACGTGTCCCTGAGATGGAGTGTCTGTTGTCGATGTGCCCCCAGCACGGAGTGTCTGCATGACGTTTCCCCGAGGTGGAGTATCGGCCGGTTGACGTATCCCCAAGATGGAGTGTCTGTTGTCGATGTGCCCCCGGCACTGAGTGTCTGCTTGATGTTTCCCCGAGGCGGAGTATCGGCTGGTTGACGTGTCCCCGAGACGGAGTGTCTGTTGTCGATGTGCCCCTGGCACGGAGTGTCTGCTTGACGTTTTCCAGAGGCGGAGTATCGGCTGGTTGACGTGTCTCCGAGATGGAGTGTCTGTTGTCGATGTGCCCCCGGCACGGAGTGTCTGCTTGACGTTTCCCCGGCGCGGAGTGTCGTTGTTAGACGTTTCCCTGATGCGGAGTGTCTGTGTTGGACGTTTCCCCGATGCAGAGTGTCGCTGTTTGACGCAAAGGTCGATGTTGGAATTGGTTGGTTTGATTTTTTTGATTTGTGTTGATATCAGCATCGCTATACTGGAATATAGTACCAGGTGCGAATCGTCATCTGTCTTGAGAGGATTTGGGAATTAGTTTTCTGTTGGCATCTGCATTGCTGCACTGGAATAATGCCAGGAGCAACTCATCATTTGCCCCGGGTGGATTTGGGAATTGGTTTTTTGTTTGGAATCTGTATTGCTGCACAGGAATAATGCCAGGAGCAACTCATCATTTGTCCCGGAAGGATTTGGGAATTGCTGTCTTAGGAGACAGGTTTAGATCCTTATCACCTAAGGCTTTCCGATTTTATGGGCCGTAAGGGTCCCATAAATGCATTTTCTCCCTACGAGTCGAAAGGTTCTCGTAGGCGTTTTTTTTTCATTAGGAGTCGTGGGGACTCCTAAGTGTGTGGCTCCTTTGTGAGTCGTAAGGATCTCACGCGGGAATTTTCTCCTCACAAAGTCGAGAGGACTTTACGAGTGCATTTCATCACTTTTTTTACGAGTTTGCGCCCTTTCGGGTTTTCACAAACTCGCCGGCAGTCCTGCTGTTTTTACTCACGGAGCCCTTTCGGGTTTTCATCCGTGCCCATTTTGCTTGTGGACATACCTTCTTCTTTTTTTTCTTTCTTCTTCTTTTTTTTTGAATCTTCACCGCCGGTGAGACTTTGAATGTGGACTCGCCGGTAGGACTTGGGAGAGATTGGGATCATTTTACGCCCGTGGATTGTATACGGTTTTGCGGGATGATGATCCAGACCGTAGGGCCGGAAAAATTTCGGGACTTTGTTGGTGTCTGCATCCCTGCACTGGAATATGGTACCAGGAGCGACTCATCATTCGCCTTTGGATTATGGGAGTTGAAATTTGGTTGGCGTCTGCATCGCTGCACTGGAATGTAGTACCAGGAGCGACTCATTATTCGCCATTAGGGATTTAAGTTTGGAATTTGGTTGACGTCCTGCATCGCTGCACTGGAATATGGTACCGGGAGCGACTCATCATTCTCCGTTGGGGTATGGGTTTGGAATTTGGTTGGCGTCTGCATCACTGCACTGGAATATGGTACCAGGAGCGACTCATCATTCGCCACTTGGGGATTAGGGAGCGATGGCTTAGGAGACAGGTTTAGATCCCTATCACCTAAGGCTTTTCAATTTTATGGACCGTGAGGGTCCCACAAAAGCATTTTCTCCCTACGAGTCGTAAGGATCCCGTAGGTGTATTTTCTCCTTGGGAGTCATGAGGTCCCCCAAGTGTGTTTTTCCTTGGTGAGTCGTAAGGATCTCACGAAGGTTTTTTCTCCTCATGCATCGTGAGGACACATGAGTGGGTCTTATCAATGAAGCATAATTCCAAAGGAGGAGACTAGCCGCGTAACTGGTGATTGCGGTGGGGCATGGTTATGATGAGAATTATTTGAGCCCGTGGATTCTATACGATGGTCAACTTTGGGACCAACCGTATGGCCGGAAGAATTTTTAGTAAATGGATTTTTGTTGGCATCTGCATCGCTGCACTGGAATATGGTCCCAGGAGCGACTCATCATTCGCCTTTGTTTTGTTTGTTTTTTTTGTTTTCGTTTTTGTTTTACCGCGATTGCTCTATCATTTCAGCTTTTCTTATCGCGAAGATCGCGATTGCTCCATAATTTCGGCTATTTATTCATGGTTGCCCCATCATTTCGGCTTTATTTTCATCTTTATTTTACTTGCTGATTTTTATTGCGAGTTGCCACATCATTTCGGCTTTTCTTTATTTTTCTTTTAGTTACACATTTTTTGTTTATTTACATATATATTTAATTAAATTTTTTTTACATTCCTAGTTTAACGAATTAGAGGTCGATTATTCCCAGTTTAATGACATGGTGGTCAATTGTTTTCAGAGAAAGGAAGATGTCTAAGAGAATCAGTTTCACGAAGAACTTCGGTCTCCGTTTGTATGAAATTAGGCGGTCGTAGCTTGACTGTTTGCTAACACGCCTTTAGACAGTTCTATCTCTTCCGTCTTGTATTGCCTTTCGACCCAATCTTTGAAGACAAAACAGTTCTCAATGGAATGACCTATCATACAGTGATAGGGGCAATATTTTGGGTGGTCGGTCATATTCGCTTCTTGCGGTCACTT
Organism: Agapanthus africanus; assembly: GCA_030015575.1. NCBI lineage: Eukaryota > Viridiplantae > Streptophyta > Magnoliopsida > Asparagales > Amaryllidaceae > Agapanthus > Agapanthus africanus. The sequence continues at coordinate 277,553,881 of JASDDO010000001.1, forward strand.
TGATTCTGGCAGTTGTAGACCGTTTCTTAGGGCGTCCCTGAATATCTTGTGGACTTTTTCCCTTTTGAAGGAATAAACCTTATCCAGTTTCTCTTTCAGAGGCGATTCCCCTCCGGCGTATGTATCGGAGGGACCGGAGGCTGATCGCGGCCGTTTTTCACAAAGTCGCTCCGCTCTTAGGTTGAAAGGAGCATCGATCGGCTACTTCCGGATATCAATCCCCAGCTCACGAACCAAAATTTGATTTTTCTGTAATTGCAATCGAGCGACATGGGTCGTGAGATCCGCCACAACATTTGCCAGCTTGTCAATGTTAGAATGGACCTTGGCCATCTTCTTATCCCTATCCTGAAGTTGTCTTTGAAGCCATTGGAATAATGCTTGTCCCGTAGTTCTGGTTAAGACAACCGGGCCATCCTTATTGCCTGAGCTCAATCCCGAAAGAACCCCGGGCTCTGTTGGCTTATCAGCCTGAGCGAGCTCTGTAGGGTTCCTAGGCATGCTAATGAGGTCTCACAAGGCATCAACCATGCCAATTTGAAATTTTACGGGTGCCGAGAAACCCTAATACGGATCGTTAACAAGAATTCTAGGCGAATAAGCAACTAGTTAATAGCTTAACTAAAGGGAAAACGGAAATACAACCTTTGTAGATCCGGTCCGCCACCTCCATAGCTCCGCAATGAAGTCTTCTCGCTGTCCAAATGGAAACCCGGGCTCTAGCGTCGGCTTCATCGGAGAAATGGGCGGGCAAGGTCGTCGGCTTCGTGCCGAAGATGATCTACGTCGAGGCATCACAAGATCAAGCTCCCACTTCACCAAGTCATGAAACTTGTGAAGAAAACACACTCTACTACTTGGCAAGAGGTAGAGGATGAAGAAATAGGAAGTGGGTTCACTTTAGAATTGGATTTCTCACTCATTTCATCAAGTCACCATTGATGAAGTCTAGGTTTTCTTCTTGAAGAAGAAGAAGCAAAGAATATGATAAGTGTTTTAAAAAGTAAAATAATATGAATACTTATCATATCCTAACCCTAGTTAAGTGTAGAGAATAGAACATGGTTTGTTTAAATGGTTAGGGTTAAGCATGAAGACAAAATGGTTACAAAGTCAAACCTTCATGAAGATTCAACTACAAACAAAGAAAGCCACCATTTTCTCTTTATTCTTTCCAAAATAAATAAATAAATAAATAAATAAGAAAGAAAAACAAAACCCTAATCATTAACTTAACCATGGTTTAATCTTTACACTTAACCAAGTTAACATGTATCATCAAACATGATACAAACATGTGCACAAAAGTATATCACAAATACAACTTGTGCAAAGCATGCGAGAAAATCCATTTAAAGTGAACCAGTACTAGTTAATGCAAAGTAATATATCAAATATATAATTATGCATTAAATCATTAAATCAACACTTGATTTAACGATCCGGTCACATCGCATATAACCGACTAATATCCAATGTATCGACTTATCGAATCAATCCTTGATTCGATAACTAGGTTATATCGCATACAACCATATCGATACATTCATCGCGAGAATAGAATACGGTATCATATACACGCATTATTCTCGGTCCCGCACATATCTCATATGCGCTCCTATTTCGTTTCTCTTGAGCCAGGAAACCTCTGTGTAGGACTCTAAAGACTCGTCAATACGCCGGCAGGAGGTGATGATCATATCAAGCACCCACAAGCCGCAAGCGGTCTGCTAAACGTAACGGCCACCCGCGTATTGAGCGATCAGAAGATCGACGAGCAAGCCCGCTCACACTCCTGTGAATCCAACCAGTAACACTTACCGTACAGTCCGGTCTGATCGTCTGATATGTCGCATATCTCGCCTAGGGGTGGTAAACGTCAGACTCCAATAGCTCGATAAGTCGTGTCGATATGAGGTCTATAACAGTTCGAGAAACTACTGGTAACACTTACCAGTAAATCTCAGCAACCCTGGCCAGGGATTTCCGGTTATAGCCAATCGAACACAGCGCAACATCAACTCCCTATACCGGGAGAGACGAATCCCCTCCTATCGCTCATTGCCTCCATGTGATTCGGGACTGTACCCAAAAACCACCGTTTTGCATGCCCTCTTGGACGTGGTAAGGTGGAAATCAAAGCACAGTGGGAACCACACAAGACTCTATGACGATCTCGGGTCAACAGACTACTCTGTACCAGTGTCACCTGAGAACTACCATCTGACATAAGGTATAATACCATCTGGGAGTTCTCGGCGAGTCCGTCCAGTGTACCCAGTCTCCACTGAGCACCCGTATATCATCTCTGATGTCAAACACCAATGGATATGGGATCATCCATCGCCCATCTGCATGGGTCGAGAAGGTATACGCTAGTCTACTCTGGTATATCGATGCCCCGTCTCGATATACCGACTACTAGGGACTTTGAAGGATGTACTTATGGACTACCATGTCCCCACTAGTATGATCCGCATCATAGTCCAGGTAGTCAAGTACACATCCTAAGGGCTTTACCAATATGTAACAGAGAGACAATCAGTGTACACGTTAAGGTAAAGAGCAACCAGATAGCATACTATCATGTCGAGCAAGAAAGTCCTCCCTATATATGTCCCAGCATCCACTACAATATACATCCTATGTATAGCAATGGCCTCTAGGGCATACATATAACTAACAATCTCCCAATTGCACTAGGGCCATCTGATAGCAGTGGTTGTAGTATCTCATACTCAACCATCCCATAAAAGTCTCTCTCTGGGAATAGGCCTTCGTGAGTGGATCCGCCGTGTTATCCTCTGAGTCTGCTCTCCTAACCTCGATCACCCTTGAGATCAACTATCTCCATGATCAGGTGATACTGCCTTAGAATATGTCTGGATCACTGATGGGACGGACGTTCCTTGGCATAAGCCACAACTCCATTGTCACACAATGGGAGGAACTAAGTTCATCTCATGAACCAATATACACCCAGACAGCCACTTTGGTAGCATCTTAAGTAGCGATGTATCCAGCCTTTATCGTCTAGTATGCCACGGTATCTAGCTTGGAACTCTTCCAACATACCATCCCTTTACTGAGGGTAAAGACAATGCCTGTGACTGACTTTCAGTCGTCCTTATCACCCTGGAACCCTTCCAGTGATTCTCCCCAGGATCGGTTGATACCTTCTCACTACAACTAGTGAGAATCCTAACATCCAATTAGATCTATCTCATAGATCCAAAACCAGGATTTAGGAGGTATCACTTTGATCCTATTATGGAGAATTCTTGTGATAACCGGAGATTGACCGAGCGTAGCATAGGAAACTGCTTCCCTATTAAGAGCATGTCATCCACGTACTCAACGAGGATCGTCACTATACTCCCTACTACCTTTTTGTTTATACAAGGTTCATCTACCATTTTGATGATGTCAAACTCTTTGACTAAGACATCAAAACAGATGTTCCAACTCCGCGATACCTGCTTTATCCTATAAAGCATCTTGTACACGTTTCCGCTGCTCCCACTGTCTACGAAGCCCTCTGGCTGTGTACTTACAGACGTTCTCATCTAAAACATCATTTAGAAAAGCAGTCATGACACCCAACCACCAGATATCGTAGTCATGGTATGTAGCCATGGCAAGTAGGATCTGGATGGACTTAAGCATAGATCCTTAGAAAAGGTTTCAACATAATCCATACCTGGTCAATAATGCAAACCCTTTAATAAGTCTAGCTTTGAAAGTCTCAACTTTTCCATGTAAACCAAGTAATCTTCTCAAGGTATACTTGCTCCTGATTGGGATTTAACCCTTCAGATAAAGCAACTAAAGTCCATACTTTGTTGGTGTATAAGGATTCCATCTCAGATCACTAAGCATCCAGCCATTCTTACAGAGTCCCACTCCTGATGGCCAGGTCGAAACTAGTTGGGTCATCATCTCATGATGCAATCCTCGCTCCCACTGTCATAGAGTAACCGAAGTATCTCTCAGGTGGGTTAGGAACCCTACTAGATCGGCGGAGAGGCTGAGGTTCGTTGGTAACTATTGAATCCTTTGGTTTTATCAAATCATCTGCTGTAGTTTGTATAGCTGGAACCTTTCCAGTTCTACATAACTGACCTTGCCTCGAGTTTGTCCGGATTTTGCTTTTAGACATAGGCCGGACAACCCTAAATCTTAACTAACTTAAGATATGGGCTCTTCCCTTTCCATATCACATATGAAGTGGTAGGCATTGATTTGATTCGAACCTAATTCAATAGGTATGCATCTTCTCAAGTGCATAACTCCCAAAAGGAAAATAGGAAACTCAGTAGTACTCATCATAGAGCACACCTTATCATATAGGGTGTGATTGCTCCACCCTGATATACCATCGTGCTATGGTGTATATGGAGGAGTAATGCTGAGAGAGAATCTCATTCTCCTTTAGAATAGTCCAGGATTTCCGTGCTCAAGTATTCTCCTCCTTGATCTCATCAAAGGACATAATACTTATACCCGTTTTGGTTCTCTACTTCTAAATCATATTCTGTGAATATCTCAAAAGGTTCGGACTTGTGTTTCAACAGGAACATATGTCTGAATCTTGAGAGATTATCAGAGAATGTATTGAAGTACAAAGAACCGGTCTTGGCATGTGTAGACAGGGGACCTTTATACATCAACATGCATCATCCCAAGAGTTCACTAACTCTTTCTCTGTTTCCAATAAACAGAGCTGGTGTCATTATATCTTTGTGACATGACTGGCAAGTTTCACAAGATGTAAATTCAAACTGATTTAAATATGCATCTACATGTAACTTTAGCTAGTCGGGTCGCATTGATATGACCTAGTCTACAATGCCTCAAGAAGGATTCGTTCATTTCTTAACTCTTCCTCTTTTGTGTGTTCCGTATACTAAGAACTGTAGTTTGATTTAGAACATTAATGCTTTTAGATAACGTGCCTGAACCGATCAACTTTTGATATAGGAAATGTTCGAAACATTATCCAACAATACAAAATTTTATCATTTCTTTACTATTAAAGAGAGTGATATAATTTTGTATATCAGGTTCGGTATCTAATAACATTCGTTCAGAACCAATGTATTTGGAATACAGGGTGACAGTGACCAACAGACTTGGCTGCAACACTTGCCCCGTTTTCTGCCTCATGAAACTTATCACCCGTTCTCAGTTCTCTACCTATCTGTAGCCCTATGTAACAGATTACATATCTGGGATCCTAATCCGGTATCATATACCCAGGATGCGGAGGATACTGAGAAACAGTTCTTTGTAACGAACACACCCGAAGATAATGCATCAGCATGCACTCTCTTCATTTGGGCGGCACGGGAATTCTGGTAATCCCCAATTTCCTGCTCTGTCTTATAACAATTATAAGTTGGAGCGGGACCAACGTTCCCCAGCTCAGTATAACAAGCGGGTTCGGTCAATACATCTATATTATTATCTTGATTAAGGCGTGATATGGTCGCTACCTGGAGAGAGAGAGAAGAAAACACTCAGCGTGCGCTCTTGCAAGAATAGATTGGTTATTATTTTATCTAATCAGGATGACTCCCACTGCTTTTTATCAAATCTTCCTTCAAACCCTAAAAGGAAAGACTAGCCGGGATTAATTACCCACTACAAGTTCGCCAATCTTTCAGCCAGGCCAGTGTCGGTACTTTGAGGGAGGTCCCCCGTGCTTTCGCACGAACCTAATTAATGTAAACCTCGTTTTCCCAGAGGCGTAACCTCGTTAACACCTTTCTAGACACCTACTTGATTGGCTAATTGTAATGTGTAAAACTCTCCCAGGAGTAACTCTTACTCGCAGCGGGTATCGGGATCCAACTATCTCATAGAAGGTATGCAATCTCATTGCAAATTTCAACACTTGAAATTCCCGATTATATTTTGCCCCTAGCGTGCTATGACCTTGACGCATGCCAAACAACCCATAGTCCGCTAGTCAAGTTCAACCCGTACATTTATTGATTGAATTAAACCCACCCGCACGACCCTTGACGCATGCCAAACAACGCCGTGCGAATACCCTAATCCAATCGCATCGTATGCTAGCAGATAAGCACTAGTTAGCTACCGTACACTACGCCTTGACGCATGCCAAACAACCGCAGCACGAATACTAACTAGTACTTATCTGAAATGACAGAGGGCTACGACAGGTTTTTCTGAAAACCTATTGCGTAATGAACTTGATATCGTTGTAGGATCGAATGAATTTTGAAATGGAGTGTTTTTGAGGCTTTTCTAGTTTTGCTAAAGGAGTCACTCCCGGTGAAGGGATCGTCGGTCCTTTCCTCGTCGAATGAGGTGCGGGATATATCATATATATCACTGTGCAAAGCAAAAACTCTTAAAAGCAATCAAAAGACAAACCGAGTGTGTAGCATCTTCCATTTATTGCTAAAGGAGTCACTCCCGGTGAAGGGATCTCGGTCCTTTCCTTATCGAATAAGGTGCAGGATATATCATATACACCGCTGTGCAAAGCAAGAACTGTAGCTACCTATTTTATTTTGAAATTCGATTCTACAACATCATTAGGTTTCTTTTATTTCATTAATCTCATTAATGAAGTCCCATCATTTAAATTACCTAAACATCACAGATAAATACGACGTATACTTATGCCATCCGCATTCGCCTCGATGTCCCCTCGTGCACCGTTAGGTTAGATAACTAACGGCAGAGCGGGGCAGGGCTAGCGCGGGTGTAAAACATAAGTAACGCCTATATAATATATCATATATACTATATACTGTATCTATCACAGAACATCACATGATCACATCACAGATATCGTGGCAGAAGAAACATATGAAATATTGGATATACTAGGACGTCCGTGTTTTCAATACGAGCCAGTATAAAACACGGATTCCACGGTCGCGATGAATAGCCAAACCCACACCCCTAGACCCCTACGAGAGCGGCAAGCAACCCTACCAATTCTGGAGTTAGGAGACCCGGACTCGACTCCTCGAGTTGGTCTCCTACTGGACCCCAGAACCCGGTTACTTGTGCTCCCCTCCTTGGGTCTATCCTAGTGCGGAAAAGTAAATAATATACAAAGGGTGACAACTTCCGCAACCTGGAAGTGCCCCAAATAAAAGAATATTACATACAAGTTTTTACATGAATGAAAATGAAAAACACTCATCTCACATAAAAACCCCCCGGCTATTCAAACACGACGATCCAATATAACATATCCAGCAACACATAACATCACATGTCATCAACATAAGTAAATATGCGCATCCCAATTGTCGTTGACATATAGCAACGAAACCGGCGATATCACATATTACACTTACGGTCACAGAAAACAAAGTGTAAAACTACAACAGTTGGAATCCGCAACCTGCATAGACATCGCATGCCTAATCAAATGAATTCCTTAGACATCGCATGACTAACAATTATAAACCCCGCATTTTAGTCTCAAAATCGAAAACACTTTTCAATATTAAGTCGGGTAATTCAACAAGATTCCCGACATCCTGATCGAATACTCGTCGCAAACTTTAGTAGGCGGCCGCACCCCTGATACCGTCGACGAAGTGCACCAAGGCGGAACACCGCTACCGCGAGCACCCGAACGGATGCTTTCGGCGACGGGGTTCTCCTACAGTCAATTGGTCAGGGCTATGGGGTGTAGCTGTCTATTAAGTTTACCCGGCGAGTATCCGCGTACGCTACGTGATTGCGACGGACTTTTGATCACATCAAAATTCCGTGGCAACCGATCAAGTGAGACTAAAGTGCTTGATTTATAACATTCATTCAGTTATCTCATAACTACTTGTGAATTCCAATTATTGTATCACATTCCAGATAAATAGAAAATGTTAAACTTTCCGATCGAACAATCGAACACCCAAGTTTTCCTGATACAGCTCAACACATGAAATAAGTCTAACAACATTCAGTTCGTGCCTCAGTACCAACGGTCCAGCCGTAGAAGGGTCAAGCCTGTTAGTTATATGTATGCCCTAGAGGCCATTACTGTACATAGGATGTATATTGTAGTGGATGCTGGGACATATATAGGGAGGACTTTCTTGCTCGACATGATAGTATGCTATCTGGTTGAACTTTACCTTAACGTGTATACTGATTGTCTCTCTGTTACATATTGGTAAAGCCCTTAGGATGTGTGCTTGACTACCTGGACTATGATGCGGATCATACTAGTGGGGACTTGGTAGTCCATAAGTACATCCTTCAAAGTCCCTAGTCGAGGGTGTATCGAGACGGGGCATCGATATACCAGAGTAGACTAGCGTGTACCTTCTCGACCCATACAGATGGGCGATGGATGATCCCATATCCATTGGTGTTTGACATCAGAGGAGATATACGGGTGCTCAGTAGAGACTGGGTACACTGGACGGACTCGCCGAGAACTCCCAGATGGTATTATACCTCACGTCAGATGGCAGTTCTCTGGTGACACTGGTACAGAGTAGTCTGTTGACCCGAGATCGTCATAGAGTCTTGTGTGGTTCCCACTGTGCTTTGATTTCCATCTTACCACGTCCAAGAGGGCGTGCAAAACGGTGGTTTTTGGGTACAGTCCCGAGTCACATGGAGGCAATGAGCGATAGGAGGGGATTCGTCTCTCCCGATATAGGGGGTTGATGTTGCGCTGTGTTCGATTGGCTATAACAGGAAATCCCTGGCCAGGGTTGCTGAGATTTACTGGTAAGTGTTACCAGTAGTTTCTCGAAGTGTTATAGACCTCATATCGACACGACTTATCGAGCTATTGGGGTCTGACGTTTACCACCCCTAGGCGAGATATGCGACATATCTGACGATCAGACCGGACTGTACGGTAGTGTTACTGGTCGGATTCACTGGAGTGTGAGCGGGCTTGCTCATCGATCTTCAGATCGCTCAATACCCGGGTGGCCGTTATGTTTAGCAGACCGCTTGCGGCTTGTGGGTGTTTGATATGATCATCGCCTGCTGCCGGCGTATTGACGAGTCTTTAGAGTCCTACACAGAGATTTCCTGGCTCAAGCAAAACGAAATAGGAGCGCATATGAGATATGTGCGGGACCGAGAATAATGCGTGTATGTGATACCGTATTCAATTCTCGCGATGAATGTATCGATTAGGTTATATGCGATATACCCTAGTTATCGAATCAAAGGTTAATTTGATAAGCCGATACATTATATACTAGTCGGTTGTGTGCGACATGACCGGGTCATTGAATCAAGTGTTGATTTAATTATTTAATGCATAATTATATATTTGATATATTACTTTGCATTAACTAGTATCGGTTCACTTTAGATGGATTTTCTCACTCGGATGTGCACATTATATATGTGATATGATTTTGTGCATTTGCTTGTATCATGTTTGATGATACATGCTTTTTGGTTTGTGTAAAGATTAAACCATGGTTATTTAAATGGTTAGGGTTTTGTTTTTCATATCTATTTATTTATTTTCTTTTTGAAAAAAGAAATGAGAAGAATGGTGGCTTTCTTTGTTTGTAGTTGAAGATTCATGAACCTTTGACTTTGTCCACCATTCTTATCTCATGCTTAACCTAACCATTTGATTTAACCCTAGTTCAATCTCTACACTTGACCATGGTTTAGATTATGATAAGTTTTGATTTTTCTTTTCATTTTTAATGAACTTATCATAATTCTTTCTTCTTCTTCTTCATCTTCTTCCATGAAGAAACCTCCACTTCATCAATGGTGATTGATGAAGATGAGTGAGAAATCCAATTCTAAAGTGAACCCAACTCCTATTTCTTCATCCTCTACCTCTTGCCAAGTAGTAGAGTGTGTTTACTTCACAAGTTTCTTGACTTGGTGAAGTCGGAGCTTGATTTAGCGATGCCTCGACGTAGATCATCTTCGGCACGTCGTCGATGACCTAGCCCGCCCATTCTCCGATGAAGCCGACGCTAGAGCCCGGATTTGATTTGGACAGCGGAGACGACCTCATCTCGGAGCCGTGGAGGTGGAGGACCGGATCTACAAAGGTTGTATATCCGTATCCCTTAGTTAAGTGTTAACTAGTTATGCTTTTCGCCTAGAAATCTAGCAAACGATCCGTAGTCGGGTCTCTCGGCACTTGTAGAATTTGAAATTGGCATGTTCGATGCCTTGTGAGACCTCACTAGAGTGCCTAGGAACCCTACAGTGGTATCAGAGCCTAGCTAGAGCCTTAGGCGAAGTCCAGATGGAGTTTGAAGTCCGAACGAACCCGAAACCCGATCACAAATATGCTCTCTGTACTTTTTCCGAAAATGCGGATTTTTGTGTATTAAAAATGCCTAAAAAATTCAATAAATAATTATAAGAATTACTGTGCAAACTCAGGTGAATAATTCATCAAACAGAGCGCGGAACCACGGCAGAAGCCCAGCTTCTGCGGCGGTTCCGCGGCTAGGTGATGACGTCACCTCCCTATTGCTGCACAGTAATTCCTATTTTAATTTGATGGGTTTTCTGGGAATTTTCAATAATTTTTCAAGAGTTGAATTTTCTGCAGTTGATTTGGGGATTCGGTGTTTCGATCGGAGTATCAAATTTTGTCTGTGTGGCTTTCCGGATAAATTTTAGAATATGTTAAAAAGTTCGACCGGATATAAATACCCAATTTTTCCCCTGTCGGGAAATTTCCAAGTGTTGGATTTTTCCGTAGTTTAACGACGTTCTAAGTAGTGCAAGTAACTCGATGGACCCTCTAGAAGACAACAAACCTTAACTCGATTATGTGACCGTCTTGAACTGCCCTTTGAACCTTCGGGTTTGGGGCAGTACGGCGTGCCACATGTGAGGCGTTGGTACGGCTGGACCGTTGGTACTGAGGCACGAACTGAATGTTGTTAGACTCATATTTCAAGTGTTGATCTGTATCGGGAAAACTTGGGTGTTCGATTGTTCGATCGAAAAGTTTAACATTTTCTGTTTATCTGGAATGGGATACAATAATTGGAATTCACAAGAAGTTATGTGATAACTGAATGAATGTTATAAACATAGCAGTTTAGTCTCACTTGATCGGTTGCCACGGAATTTTGCTATGATCAAAAGTCCGTCGCAATCACGTAGCGTACGCGGATACTCGCCGGGTAAACTTAATAGACAGCCTCACCCCATAGCCCTGACCAAGTGACTGTAGGAGAACCCCGTTGCCGAAAGCATCCGTTCGGGTGCTCCCGGCAGCGGTGTTCCGCCTTGGTGCACTTCGTCGACGGTATCGGGGGTGCGGCCGCCTACTAAAGTTTGCGACGAGTATTCGATCAGACTGTCAGGAATCTTGTTGAATTACCCGACTTGATATTGAAAAGTGTTTTCGATAATGAGACTAAAATGCGGGGTTTATAATTGTTAGGCATGCGATGTCTAAGTAATTCTTTTGGTCAGGCATGCGATGTCTTAGGAGGTTGCGGATTCCAACTGTTGTAGTTTTACACTTTCTTTTCTGTGACCGTAAGTGTAATATGTGATATCGCCGGTTTCGTTGCTATATGTCAACGACAATTGGGATGCGCATATTTACTTACGTTGATGACATGTGATGTTATGTGTTGCTGGATATGTTATATTGGATCGTCGTGTTTGAATAGCCGGGGGTTTTTATGTGAGATGAGTGTTTTTCATTTTCATTCATGTAAAAACTTGTATGTAATATTCTTTTGTTGGGGCAATTCCAGGTTGCGGAAGTTGTCACCGTTTGTATATTATTTACCTTTCCGCACTGGGATAGACCCAAGGAGGGGAGCACAAGTAACCGGGTTCTGGAGTCCAGTGGGAGACCAACTCGAGGAGTCGAGTCCGGGTCTCCTAACTCTAGAATTGGTAGGGTTGCTTGCCGCTCTCGTAGGGGTCTAGGGGTATGGGTTTGGCTATTCATCACGACCGTGGAATCCGTGTTTTATACTGGCTCGTATTGAAAACACGGACGTCCTAGTATATCCAATATTTCATATGATTCTTCTGCTGCGATATCTGTGATGTGATCATGTGATGTTCTGTGATAGATACAGTTTATAGTATATATGATATATTATATAGACGTTACTTATGTTTTACACCCGCGCTAGCCCTGCCCCGCTCTGCCGTTAGTTACCTAACCTAACGGTGCACGAGGGGACATCGAGGCGAATGCGGATGGCATAAGTGTACGTCGTATTTATCTGTGATGTTTAGGTACTTAAATGATGGGACTTCATTAATATGATTAATGAAATAAAAGAAACCTAAGATGTTGTAGAATCGAATTTCAAAATAAAACAGGTAGCTACAGTTCTTGCTTTGCACAGCGGTATATGTGATATATCCTGCACCTTATTCGATGAGGAAAGGACCGAGATCCCTTCACCGGGAGTGACTCCTTTAGCAATAACTGGCAGATGCTACACACTCGGTTTGTCTTTTGATTGCTTTTAAGAGTTTTTGCTTTGCACAGTGATATATATGATATATCCCGCACCTCATTCGACGAGGAAAGGACCGACGATCCCTTCACCGGGAGTGACTCCTTTAGCAAAACTAGAAAAGCCTCAAAAACACTCCATTTTTAAAATCATTTGATTTTACAACGATATCAAGTTCATTACGCAATAGGTTTTCAGAAAAACCTGTCGTAGCCCTCCGTCATTTCTGATACGTACTGGTTAGTATTCGTGCTGCGTTTGTTGACCTCTGTCAAGGCGTAGTGTGCGGTAGCTGATTAGTGCTTATCTGCATAAGCATATGATGTGATTGATTTAGGGCAGTCGTGCGACCTTGTTGACCTCTGTCAAGGGTCGTGCGGGTGGGTTTACTTCAATCAGGAAATGACGGGTTGAACTTGACTAGCAGCCTATGGTTAGTTGACCTCTGTCAAGGTCATAGGACGCTTGGGGCAAAATATTATCGGGAATTTCAAGTGTTGAAATTTGCAATGAGATTGCATACCTTCTATGAGATAGTTGGATCCCGATACCCGCTGCGAGTAAGTGTTACGCCTGGGAGAGTTTTATACATTACAATTAGCTGATCAAGTAGGTGTCTAGAAAGGTGTCAACGGGGTTACGCCTCTGGGAAAACGAGGTTTACATTAATTAGGTTTGTGCGAAAGCACGGGGGACCTCCCTCAAAGTACCGACACTGGCCTGGCTGAAAGATTGGCGAACTTGTAGTGTGTAATTAATCCCGGCTAGTCTTTCCTTTTAGGGTTTGAAGGAAGATTTGATAAAAAGCAGTGGGAGCCATCCTGATTAGATAAAATTATGACCAATCTATTCTTGCAAGAGCGCACGCTGAGTGTTTTCTTCTCTCTCTCTCTCCAGGTAGCGACCATATCACGCCTTAATCAAGATAATAATACGGATTATTGACCGAACCCGCTTGTTATACTGAGCTGGGGAACGTTGGTCCCGCTCCAACTTATAATTGTTATAAGACAGAGCAGGAAATTGGGGATTACCAGAATTCCCGTGCCGCCCAAACGAAGAGAGTGCATGCTGATGCATCATCTTCGGGTGTGTTCGTTACAAAGAACTGTTTCTCAGTATCCTTTACGTCCTGGGTATGTGATACCAGATCAGGATCCCAGATATGTAATCTGTTACATAGGGCTACAGATAGGTAGAGAACTGAGAACGGGTGATAAGTTTCATGAGGCAGAAAATGGGGCAAGAGTTGCAGCCAAGTCTGTTGGTCACTGTCACCCTGTATTACAATACATTGATTCTGAACGAATGTTATTAGATACCGAACCTGATATACAAAATCATATCAGTCTCTTTATAAGTAAAGAAATGATAAAATTTTGTATTGTTGGATTATGTTTTGAACATTTCCTATATCAAAAGTTGATCGGATCAGGCACGTTATCTAAAAGCATTGATGTTCTAAATCAAACTACAGTTCTTAGTATACGGATCACACACAAGAGGAAGAGTTCATAAATGAACGAATCCTACTTGAGGCATTGTAGACTAGGTCAGATCAATGTGACCCGACTAGCTAGAGTTACATATAGATGCATATTTAAATCAGATTGAATTTACATCTTGTGAAACTCGCCAGTCATGTCACAAAGATAAGATGACCATAGCTCCGTTTACTGGAAACAGAGAAAGTTTTACTGAACTCTTGGGATGATACATGTTGATGTATGCAGGTCCCCTGTCTACACATGCCAAGACCGGTTCTATATACTTCATTATATTCTCTGATAATCTCTCAAGATTCAGTCATATGTTCTTGTTGAAACATGAGTCCGAACCTTTTGAGATATTCACAGAATATAAGTTAGAAGTAGAGAACCAAAATACGGGTATAAGTATTATGTCCTTTGATGAGATCAAGGAGGAGAATACTTGAGCACGAAAATCCTGGATTATTTTAAAGGAGAATGAGATTCTCTCTCAGCATTACTCCTCTGTATACACCATAGCACGATGGTATATCGGGGCGGAGCAGATACACCCTATTTGATAAGGTGCGCTCTATGATGAGTACTACTGAGTTACCTATTTCCTTTTTGGGAGTTATGCACTTGAGAAGCTGCTTACCTATTGAATAGGGTTCAAATCAAATCAGTAGCCTACCACTTCATATGTGATATGGAATGGGAAGAGCCCATGTCTTAAGCTAGTTAAGATTTGGGATTGTCCGGCCTAAGTCTAAAAGCAAAATCCGGACAAGCTCGAGGCAAGGCCTATTATGTAGAACTGGAAATGTTCCAGCTATACAAACTACAGCTGATGATTTCATAGAACCAAAGGATTCAGTAGATACCAACGAACCTCAGCCTCTCCACCGATCTAGTAGGGTTCCTCACCCACCTGAGAGATACTTCGGTTTCTCTATGACAGTGGGAGCGAGGAATGCATCATGAGATGATGACCCAACTAGTTTCGAGCTGGCCATCAGGAGTGAGACTCTGTAAGAATGGCTGGATGCTTAGCGATCTGAGATGGAATCCATGTACACCAACAAAGTATGGACTTTAGTTGCTATATCTGAAGGGTTAAATCCCCATCAGGAGCAAGTATATCTTGAGAAGATTACTTGGTGTAGATGGAAAAGTTGAGACTTTCAAAGCTAGACTAGTTAAAGGTTTTCGTCATTGACCAGGCGTGGATAATGATGAAACCTTTTCCAGTACCTATGCTTAAGTCCATCCAGATCCTACTTACCACGGCTGTATACCATGACTACGATCTCTGGTGGTTGGGTGTCATGACTGCTTTTCTAAATGATGTTTTAGAAGAGTGCGTCTATAAGTACACAGCCAGAGGGCTTCGTAGACAGTGGGAGCAGCGGAAACGTGTGCAAGATGCTTTATAGGATTAAAGCAGGCATCACGGAGTTGGAACATCTGTTTTGATGAATTAGTCAAAGAGTTTGACATCATCAAAATGGTAGATGAACCTTGTATAAACAAAAAGGTAGTAGGGAGTATGGTGGTGATCCTCGTAGAGTATGTGGATGACATACTCTTGATAAGAAAGGAGTTTCTTATGCTACGCTCGGTCAATCTCCGCTTATCACAATGATTCTCCACATAGGATCAAAATGATACCTCCTAAATCCTGGATTTTGGATCTATGAGATAGATCTAAATGGATGTTAGGATTCTCACTAGTTGTAGTGAGACGGTATCAATTGATCCTGGGGAGAATCGCTGGAAGGGTTCCAGGGTGATAAAGACGACTGAGTGTCAGTCACAGGCATTGTCTTAATCCTCAGTAAAGGGACGGTATGTTGGAAGAGTTCCAAGCTAGATACCGTGACATACTAGACGATAAAGGCTGGATACATCGCTACTTAAGATGCTACCAAAGAGGCAGTCTGGGTGTATATTGGTTCATAAGATGAACTATGTTCCTCCCATTGTGTGACAATGGAGTTGTGGCTTATGCGAAGGAACGTCCGTCCCATCAGTGATCCAGACATATTCTAAGGCAGTATCACTTGATCATGGAGATGGTTGATCTCCAGGGAGATCGAGGTTAGGAGAGTAGACTCAGAGGACAACACTGCGGATCCACTCACAAAGGCCTGTTCCCAGAGAGAGACTTTTATGGGATGGTTGAGTATGAGATATTGCAACCACTGCTATCAGATGGCCCTAGTGCAAGTGGGAGATTGTTAGTTATATGTATGCCCTAGAGGCCATTACTGTACATAGGATGTATATTGTAGTGGATGCTGGGACATATATAGGGAGGACTTTCTTGCTCGACATGATAGTATGCTATCTGGTTGAACTTTACCTTAACGTGTATACTGATTGTCTCTCTGTTACATGTTGGTAAAGCCCTTAGGATGTGTGCTTGACTACCTGGACTATGATGCGGATCATACTAGTGGGGACTTGGTAGTCCATAAGTACATCCTTCAAAGTCCCTAGTCGAGGGTGTATCGAGACGGGGCATCGATATACCAGAGTATACTAGCGTGTACCTTCTCGACCCATACAGATGGGCGATGGATGATCCCATATCCATTGGTGTTTGACATCAGAGGAGATATACGGGTGCTCAGTAGAGACTGGGTACACTGGACGGACTCTCCGAGAACTCCCAGATGGTATTATACCTCACGTCAGATGGCAGTTCTCTGGTGACACTGGTACAGAGTAGTCTGTTGACCCGAGATCGTCATAGAGTCTTGTGTGGTTCCCACTGTGATTTGATTTCCATCTTACCACGTCCAAGAGGGCATGCAAAACGGTGTTTTTGGGTACAGTCCCGAGTCACATCGAGGCAATGAGCGATAGGAGGGGATTCGTCTCTCCCGGTATAGGGGGTTGATGTTGCGCTGTGTTCGATTGGCTATAACAGGAAATCCCTGGCCAGGGTTGCTGAGATTTACTGGTAAGTGTTACCAGTAGTTTCTCGAAGTGTTATAGACCTCATATCGACACGACTTATCGAGCTATTGGGGTCTGACGTTTACCACCCCTAGGCGAGATATGCGACATATCTGACGATCAGACCGGACTGTACGGTAGTGTTACTGGTCGGATTCACTGGAGTGTGAGCGGGCTTGCTCATCGATCTTCAGATCGCTCAATACCCGGGTGGCCGTTACGTTTAGCAGACCGCTTGCGGCTTGTGGGTGTTTGATATGATCATCGCCTGCTGCCGGCGTATTGACGAGTCTTTAGAGTCCTACACAGAGGTTTCCTGGCTCAAGCAAAACGAAATAGGAGCGCATATGAGATATGTGCGGGACCGAGAATAATGCGTGTATGTGATACCGTATTCAATTCTCGCGATGAATGTATCGATTAGGTTATATGCGATATACCCTAGTTATCGAATCAAAGGTTGATTTGATAAGCCGATACATTATATACTAGTCGGTTGTGTGCGACATGACCGGGTCATTGAATCAAGTGTTGATTTAATTATTTAATGCATAATTATATATTTGATATATTACTTTGCATTAATTAGTATCGGTTCACTTTAGATGGATTTTCTCACTCGGATGTGCACATTATATATGTGATATGATTTTGTGCATTTGCTTGTATCATGTTTGATGATACATGCTTTTTGGTTTGTGTAAAGATTAAACCATGGTTATTTAAATGGTTAGGGTTTTGTTTTTCATATCTATTTATTCATTTATTTATTTATTTTCTTTTTGAAAAAAGAAATGAGAAGAATGGTGGCTTTCTTTGTTTGTAGTTGAAGATTCATGAACCTTTGACTTTGTCCACCATTCTTATCTCATGCTTAACCTAACCATTTGATTTAACCCTAGTTCAATCTCTACACTTGACCATGGTTTAGATTATGATAAGTTTTGATTTTTCTTTTCATTTTTAATGAACTTATCATAATTCTTTCTTCTTCTTCTTCATCTTCTTCCATGAAGAAACCTCCACTTCATCAATGGTGATTGATGAAGATGAGTGAGAAATCCAATTCTAAAGTGAACCCAACTCCTATTTCTTCATCCTCTACCTCTTGCCAAGTAGTAGAGTGTGTTTACTTCACAAGTTTCTTGACTTGGTGAAGTCGGAGCTTGATTTAGCGATGCCTCGACGTAGATCATCTTCGGCACGTCGTCGATGACCTAGCCCGCCCATTCTCCGATGAAGCCGACGCTAGAGCCCGGATTTGATTTGGACAGCGGAGACGACCTCATCTCGGAGCCGTGGAGGTGGAGGACCGGATCTACAAAGGTTGTATATCCGTATCCCTTAGTTAAGTGTTAACTAGTTATGCTTTTCGCCTAGAAATCTAGCAAACGATCCGTAGTCGGGTCTCTCGGCACTTGTAGAATTTGAAATTGGTATGTTCGATGCCTTGTGAGACCTCACTAAAGTGCCTAGGAACCCTACAAAGCCAACGCCTCACATGTGGCACGCCGTACTGCCCCAAACCCTAAGGTTCAAAGGGCAGTTCAAGACGGTCACATAATCGAGTTAAGGTTTGTTGTCTTCTAGAGGGTCCATCGCGTTACTTGCACTACATAGAACGTCTTTAAACCATGGAAAAATCCAACACTTGGAAATTTCCCGGCAGGGGAAAAAGTGGGTATTTATATCCGGTCGAATTTTTTAACAGTTTCTAAAATATCCGGAAAAACATAAACGAAGTTAAATTATCCGATCAAATTAACGAATCCCCAATAAAACCCTAGAAAACTCAACACTTGAGTGGAATTAAAAAATTCACATAAAAAATTGCCAAGAAAGGACCTAAGAATAAATATATGAAATTTGAGGGACTAAGTCCAAATTTGGGCAGCGGAAGCGCCGCCAAACCCCTGGTTTAGCCGCGGTTGCGCGGTCGAATTATGGAATTAGGGGCCCAAACTTCACAGTAATTCTTAGTTTTTCTTGCTTACTTTTCTCCATATTTTTTATTCACAAAAATCCACGAATTTCAAAAATGTACAGAGAGCATTTTAGGGTTTGGGTTTCGGTCCGATCGGACTTCTAATTCCATCTACGCATCGCCTAAGGCTCTAGCTAGGCTCTGATACCACTGTAGGGTTACTAGGCACGCTAATGAGGTCTCACAAGGCATCAACCATGCCAATTTGAAATTTTACGGGTGCCGAGAAACACTAATACGGATCGTTAACTAGAATTCTAGGTGAATAAGCAACTAGTTAACAGCTTAACTAAAGGGAAAACGGAAATACAACCTTTGTAGATCCGGTCCTCCACCTCCATAGCTCCGCAATGAAGTCTCCTCGCTGTCCAAATGGAAACCCGGACTCTAGCGTCGGCTTCATCGGAGAAATGGGCGGGCAAGGTCGTCGGCTTCGTGCCGAAGATGATCTACGTCGAGGCATCACAAGATCAAGCTCCCACTTCACCAAGTCATGAAACTTGTGAAGAAAACACACTCTACTACTTGGCAAGAGGTAGAGGATGAATAAATAGGAAGTGGGTTCACTTTAGAATTGGATTTCTCACTCATTTCCTCAAGTCACCATTGATGAAGTCTAGGTTTTCTTCTTGAAGAAGAAGAAGAAGAAGAAGCAAAGAATATGATAAGTGTTTTAAAAAGTAAAATAATATGAATACTTATCATATCCTAACCCTAATTAAGTGTAGAGAATAGACCATGGTTTGTTTAAATGGTTAGGGTTAAGCATGAAGACAAAATGGTTACAAAGTCAAACCTTCATGAAGATTCAACTACAAACAAAGAAATCCACCATTTTCTCTTTATTCTTTCCAAAATAAATAAATAAATAAATAAATAAGAAAGAAAAACAAAACCCTAATCATTAACTTAACCATGGTTTAATCTTTACACTTAACCAAGTTAACATGTATCATCAAACATGATACAAACAAGTGCACAAAAGTATATCACATATACAACTTGTGCAAAGCATGCGAGAAAATCCATTTAAAGTGAACCAGTACTAGTTAATGCAAAGTAATATATCAAATATATAATTATGCAATAAATCATTAAATCAACACTTGATTTAACGATCCGGTCACATCGCATATAACCGACTAATATCCAATGTATCGACTTATCGAATCAATCCTTGATTCGATAACTAGGTTATATCGCATACAACCATATCGATACATTCATCGTGAGAATAGAATACGGTATCACATACACGCATTATTCTCGGTCCCGCACATATCTCATATGCGCTCCTATTTCGTTTCGCTTGAGCCAGGAAACCTCTGTGTCGGACTCTAAAGACTCGTCAATACGCCGGCAGCAGGTGATGATCATATCAAGCACCCACAAGCCGCAAGCGGTCTGCTAAACGTAACGGCCACCCGGGTATTGAGCGATCAGAAGATCGACGAGCAAGCCCGCTCACACTCCTGTGAATCTAATCAGTAACACTTACCGTACAGTCCAGTCTGATCGTCTGATATGTCGCATATCTCGCCTAGGGGTGGTAAACGTCAGACCCCAATAGCTCGATAAGTCGTGTCGATATGAGGTCTATAACAGTTCGAGAAACTACTGGTAACACTTACCAGTAAATCTCAGCAACCCTGGCCAGGGATTTCCTGTTATAGCCAATCGAACACAGCGCAACATCAACTCCCTATACCGGGAGAGACGAATCCCCTCCTATCACTCATTGCCTCCATGTGATTCGGGACTGTACCCAAAAACCACCGTTTTGCACGCCCTCTTGGACGTGGTAAGGTGGAAATCAAATCACAGTGGGAACCACACAAGACTCTATGACGATCTCGGGTCAACAGACTACTCTGTACCAGTGTCACCTGAAAACTGCCATCTGACGTAAGGAATAATACCATCTGGGTGTTCTTGGCGAGTCCGTCCAGTGTACCCAGTCTCCACTGAGCACCCGTATATCATCTCTGATGTCAAACACCAATGGATATGGGATCATCCATTGTCACGACCCGAAAGTACGGAACATGACCGGCACTTAAACTACGAACGTCTCGAGGCGTAAGTAATCTAAGTAAACCGAAAACCCAGAAATCCAAACCAAGAAAAGTAGTAGAGTGCAGGAAAACCAATTTAAAACAAGTAGTTTTAATAGCATAAGCCAAATTATGCGGTTTTTAAGAACATCAAAATTTTACTGAAAATTTCGGCAGTCTCCTTTTTAAATACTGGCCCCCAAACGGGATACAACATGAATAGTATACGAAATCAAGAAAAAGGAATCCCCAAGCGGGAGCTAGCTCTTCGTCAATCGACGGTCACAACCACACAAGCGATATAATATACAACGCCAACGGCGAGGATCAAAAACTCAAAAGGGAACTCAAAACCACCAGAAATATAACGAGCGACTCTAAGGTCGAAAGAGTAAACAACACTGGTCTCTATCTCAATAAATACATGTTTGGTTGATGGAACTTCTAGATACAACAGAATAATGATATACAAGATATATAATGGGGGTATGATATAAGCAAACCCACCTACTAGCAAATCACCCGAATGAAACTGAGGCCGCAAGCCGTAAAGAAACCTGTACGGCAAATCTGCAAGAAACTGGGGCACAACGGGGGTGAGTTGCCAACTCGTGAATAGAAAAACATCTACGCACAGAAATCGCATAAATAACGCAACCTAGGTCAATGATCATAATATATCCTCAAATATAAGTATAACAGGCAGCCTATAACAATGACTAGGGTAATATCTAACCCGAGTATAATTTCATGTGCCCGTGTCAGTGCCTCAGGTAGCAATATATCATATGAATGAGGTATGAATGCATGAAACAGAATACATGTAAATGAAGAAACTGTTTTCATAAGTTAGTGAGATTTTCTTCGTATTTTTAAACTGAGGTATCATAATGAAATCAGTATCAACAGTGTCTAGCATCGACACAAAACATAAATCTCACTGTCTCGAAATATCAATGTCTCAAGCTCAATATCTAGGGCGCCGTCAGTCCGGACCGGCCCCTACCATCCATCTCAAGACCACGACGGTATCCTCCGGATATCCGACGCGTCGGGTAATATCACCGGTAGGTAGTGCTCCCCAGCCAGGCTCAACGTCAACACCACATTCCTCTTGCCCCGGGGTACCATACCGGGCCCACCATGTACCCGTGACGGTTCCTCCACTCCTCGACACGGATCTCCAAAACCACAGCAAACTCATGGTGGACGACACTTTACATCACTAGAAAACCGCAACATTTTATATTTTAAAAGATCATAAGTTGTAAATTTTGCGGCTTTCCCCGAAATCCAGAAATATCATAAATCTCAAGAAATCATCACAAGTGCATATGTCAATGATAATGAACTTGGCATGAACAACTGAATAACAGTATGCATGAAGTGGTAGGTAATAACTACAATGTCTAATATGGCATATAAGGGAAGTACACTAATATCATGTCAAAACTACCAGCTAACAATCTAAGTCAAGCAATTATATTCTCTAAAGTGTACGTGACATGGCAATTACCGATGAAGATGTGTGTGAGCCGGCAAGTAGGTGTACGTGATACATACGCATCATCGGTAATGGTGCTGGTGTCCTAACAGCATGATATCAATAATGGAATATGCAGCAAAAATAAATATGCGAGGCAGAGCGAACAGCAATAATGTGCGGGAGCTGAATACTAGACACAACGATAACTAATCTGCAATAATCTAATATAAGTCCTAGGAATGGTGCCTTTTGAAATAACACGAATCATGGGGTTTTGAAAATAGGGGCTACGATGTTTTTATGAAAAGATACGTCGTTTTTGAAATATCCGTAGATTCCCTTGAGCTGTCTTTAAAAATGCCCACGATTCGTTAGTTTTTGAAATAGGTAAGAAGTCTAATCTAATCTAACAACTACACTAAACTATACGGCTGAACTAACAAGCTGAACTACAGGTAAGGAAACCGCCTATCATCTGAGTCGATACATATACATACCTGTATATGTATAGTCGGTGATCCCGCCTCAATAATATCATATCCGATACCATATCTATAATCAGGCATCCCAAGTCAAGAGTGCGGATCAATCATCAATATAGCTCATACGTAAATCCGTCGTACGGCATCCCAATCTGGGTACGGGTCAATATCACATTCATCATACTATTCACCTGGTATCCTCTTTATCAAATATCATGATCGGGGTACTGATCTACGTCTAGTACCATACTGATACCGCCTACGTAAGCATGGACGTGTGTGAAACACTACGTCAAGGACCCGCTACAACGTCATGTCGTATCTAAGATACGAACCCTGCTATATCACCGATCTCACGGCCTCAAATCGAATCTCATCGACTCAGTTCTATCCCAAGTATCATCCTCAATCCGTATGTGAACACATAGTCCCATACCCATATGAACACATAGCTATAATGACTCCCATGAGCACATATCAATAGGAATGTATGCAAGTATGTATGTGTGTATGTGTAGTGCAACACTACCCTAGGGTTCGCAATGCTAAAATAATCCAACACACTAATATCCATCCTAAGCACCGTTATTAATCCCAAATAACATATAATAAAAGTTGGTGTGTATACGCATCCGTATACACCACCACGGACTGCGGGGGTGCTATACGCCATCCACCCGACTTCTCCCCGTAGATATAAATCTACTCACCTGAACCTCGCTAGCCGGTGCCGACGTCGCCACGCGCTTGCTTGTCGTCTCGAAGTCCACCTGGGGTACCTACATATCATAACGCACCGTATCGCATAAAAACCCAATTCGAAATCGAAACGTCATAAGAAAACCAAATCGGCACGCGTATCACGCATAGGTCCAAACCTATCGCCCACGCATGCAGGAATAGTCAAACCAACCCTCGATGTCGATGTACGAACGTCAAACCATCGAGAAAATCTAATCACACACATTTGCACATTCACGAACACTAATTTTAATATAAACTAGGTTAAAACTCACAAAAACGCCAATTTCACTTAAAAAGTCATTTTTCCGAAAATCTAGCAAGCACAATTCGCCGTTTTTGGTACAAAACACGATATTTAAATGAATGTAGCAGCCAATATATTTATTAAATATCTTAAATAAGTCGTATAAACAATTTCCGGAATTTAATCTCATTAATTTCCAAAAATCCTAATATTCTAGTTTACCAAAAATACCCTTTTTAACAATTTCAAAGCAAAATACACAAACTACAATCTAGCTTAGAATTGCATGATCCAAAGCATTAAACCACACTTAATAAAGTTAATGAAGCCAAGAAAAACCTAATCACACTTTTAATCCCAATTATATAACCAATTTCAAAAGCCTAGTTAGCAAATTAGCATAATTAACACAATTTCCTTAAACTAACCATTAACAACTAACTACTAATCTTGTTCTACAATTTTAGTGGCCACAATATTCACCATATAACTTAATTAGGTCACAAAAAGTATTAAGTAGATTTTTATTTCATCTAATTACATCCATCCTAAAACCTAGTTTCCAAAATATTTTCATTTGGACAATTACATGTTACAATTGGCAATAAGTAACAAATTTAAGTTGCATAACTTAAGATGCTAAAAAAAACAACCATCACACAACCATGAACACATGATCACAACCTAACATGATCTCAAACTCTTTCCATTACAACTAAGTCCCAATTAGAGTTGCATTCAAACTTAATTGACTTTAATCAAAGAAACTATACAATAATTAGATTTGGCTTGGGATTTATACCTCACCAAAAACAAGAGACCAAGCTTGAAATCTAGCCTCCCAAAATGGCCTCCAAGCTCCTAGATCCATGCAAGAATAGCTATTGAAAAATGGGTAGGAGTTAGATTTGAGTTTTGGTTTAATTTTGATGGAGATTTGATGGATTTTGAAGACTTTTTTGATGAGGAAAAGAGAGGGGAAGAAGGAGGAGGGGCTGCAGTTTGAGGGAGGATGGGGCTCGGCCAGCAGGTGGGGGAGGGGTGTGGAGGGTGTGTGTGTGAAAAAGAAAGTCCAAGTCAAGGTAAAATACCCCCCCAAGTCAACACCAACTTCTTCTCTCACTAATCTTTTCTTTTCCTTTCATTTCTATGAAATTCAAGTGCGGACCAAAGAGGGGCTGCTGAATTCAGCCATGGGGATAGTGAATGGGGGTGTGTGGGTGTGGGTACGGGTGTTGGGTGATGAAAAATGATAAATACAATACCCCAAACATCCATTTACGCTAAAAAAAAGCCTTTTTTTCTTCAATAATTTCTAAACCGTTTTGGCAAATGATTTCGTTCCAAAAACCACATGTTAAAATTTTATTTAATGTTTTATGATGCACAAAATTTGTTTCAACTCATTCCAATTTGTAATTTTCTCTAATTAAATGTATTAGTGACGGCTTAAATAATAATAAAATAATATTTTTTTCAGAAAATTTGAAATTTCACCAGCGGCTCAATGAACACCAAATAATAGCAATTATATAGCTAGAATATGTATATTTAATTTTTATAATAAGATATTTGCATTTTGACTTTTTACAGAAAACCCCCTCATTTTACCGTTTTTTTTTTGAAATTTCACCGAAACGATTTTCAAAACGTTACAATCTTCCCCCCTTAAAGAAATTCGGTCCCCGAATTTAAATTCAAACTCCCCCAAATACTAAAACATCTAAGAAAACCATCAAGTCGTCGGGGCTCCGAAATTGTAACTACATAAAACAATTCGTAGCGCAGCGCATGCGCTTGAAAAATGAGTATATAACTCAAATCAAAACTCCGTCAAGTATCCCGCAATCATCGGAGTCATGGAGAAGACATCAATGCCAAATCCAAATCAAAACCAATATGATATAACTCGAAACTATACATGTAAATATCGAATCTATATATGTAAGTATCTGAAGGAAATGCATGCCAAATCTCTTTAAGTCGTTGTGCACGCGTATAACACTGCACAGTGGCGGACGTCTATCATAAGGAAATAACTATATACATATATACCTTTGTTTGAAATGTACGTTCCGCCGTATTGGAAACAATTTAGAAGGGTCTCCTTATTTTAAACATTTCGTGTCATATCAGACACGTAGGTAAATACTGAGGCTATAGCTCGCTTTTTGGAAATCCCTTCAATAACTATCAATGCATGCCAAATATATTCAGATACTGTCCTCTGACTAGTCCTGCTCAGTACGAAAACACATAGGAATATCATAAAAACGTACTACTCTATAAGAAATCAATCCCAAAATATGCACATGAATACTACGTGCATCTGGTGCGCACGGAAATCAAAATCCATGAATGTGCCATACATGCGCACAGAAACAACATCTAAGTGCATCGGGTGTGCACGAAACATCTGTCGTAGGCAAGATGTGTGCCTGACAGCAAAATCAGGTGCATCTGACATGCACGAAAAATCTCGATTTAGTGCATCTGGTGTGCACCAAAATCGCATCTCAAGACATGCGCTCAACATGCGCGAAAATCTAAATCAGGTGCATCCATCGTGCACGAAATCATGAAATCCAATATCAAGCGCCGAACGTGCGCAAAATCAATCAGGTGCACAAGGTGCACAAAACAAATATCGAGTATCTCAATCAAAATCGAAGTCCATTGCATCTCTAAGAATCTCGGCCAACTGTCGCGGTCACTAGTGGGACGTCTCGTCGATGATCATGAACTCTGTCCTGCTGGTGTGCGTAACTATGACCACTCCTGGGTCAAGGTCTTCAATGTGAATTACCAATCTTTCGGTCCATCGGCTCATCGGCCCTGTCGGGTGTGCTAACGGGGACGATTCCGTTCTGGTACTTCTCTGGTCATCTCTTGGTCAATCATCGCGACCACTCGTAAGACAGCATATCACTGGCGTCGGCCTCTGGCTCTTTGAATGTACATGACACCTCTGATCCTGGGTGCAAGTATCATTGCAGCAGTGTCCTGGAAGGAATCCTGCTCATGGTCTCTTCCATGTCTCGTCTCTGCCAACTGTCCGGAAGTCGTTATCCTTTCCTATATCTGCATCTTGCTCTGGAACGACTGCATACTCATCGCGACTCCTTCTGGAAGGTAAGTCCAAGTACCATGCCTCGGCATGCGCATCGCCTCTCTGATGTCGGCGGAGTGGAACATCATCTCATCTAGATCTGGTGCGAACCTTTTACTCCACTTTTCTCTAATGTCGACCGCTTCGGACTCGTCTCGTCGTGGCTGCATGGACTGAGCTCCAACGGCTATCCTCGTATCTGGAGTCTCCCAAGAATGCATCTCACCACCTAGCATCCGAATTAAGTCGAGTTAGGGTTTCATTCTTCTAGAGGGACCATAGAATTGCCTGCATGTCTTTCCGACTACTTTAAACTTGGAATAATAGGTTTCCGACATTCGATCGTCTCTGTCGACTTCCAACGTCTCCGCGTGAAGTCGTCTCTAGCTGGAATCCATCTATCTGATGGCCTCACATCGGGTTAGGCGAACGATCCACATGTCCTAGTCATTCATCCACGATGACTAGCGACCTTCTATCATCTCTTAGTACAACTCGTTCTGCACTAACTCCAGCATCTGGGGCAATACCTCGTCGTTCGCAGCAATAACTGGCTCGCTCGTCTGCACGCCGAACAGTGCCTCGATCATCATGAATAAGCAACACACCAACTGTCATCAAGATCTGGCTGGCCTCTATCATTAGCTTAATCCTCTAATGTCGATCAGCACATCCGAGTAACCTCATAAAGGCGATCCGCCAAACGCTCGTGGCGCGGAAACACAGTCAAAAGACACCTTTCTATAATCGGGTGTCGCCGGAATCATGCCCTGGTCAGTCCTCGTTCGTGCCGAGCTCGTGCTGGCCGCAACTCTAGCCGTAGCTTTCCCTGCCCGTAATCGTGGCAGCAAAACCAACTGGTACCGATGAGGCTAGATCATGAAGGAATATAATACTGAACAAGGAAATGTACATCCTAAGGCTTCTTAAGTGGAGTGGCGTGTCGTAAATATGCCGCGGAACATACCAACGGTACGTCACTCTACTTTAGTCACCTATTCCATCAACCAAGGGTCATCCTACGCTCCGAAGGTAAAACCTAACGCTCTGATACCAACTTTGTCACGACCCGAAAGTACGGAACATGACCGGCACTTAAACTACGAACGTCTCGAGGCGTAAGTAATCTAAGTAAACCGAAAACCCAGAAATCCAAACCAAGAAAAGTAGTAGGGTGCAGGAAAACCAATTTAAAACAAGTAGTTTTAATAGTATAAGCCGAATTATGCGGTTTTTAAGAACATCAAAATTTTACTGAAAATTTCGGCAGAGTCTCCTTTGTAAATACTGGCCCCCAAACGGGATACAACATGAATAGTATACGAAATCAAGAAAAAGGCATCCCCAAGCGGGAGCTAGCTCTTCGTCAATCGACGGTCACAACCACACAAGCGATATAATATACAACGCCAACGGCGAGGATCAAAAACTCAAAAGGGAACTCAAAACCACCAGAAATATAACGAGCGACTCTAAGGTCGAAAGAGTAAACAACACTGGTCTCTATCTCAATAGATACATGTTTGGTTGATGGAACTTCTAGATACAACAGAATAATGATATACAAGATATATAATGGGGGTATGATACAAGAAAACCCACCTACTAGCAAATCACCCGAATGAAACTGAGCCCGCAAGCCGTAAAGAAACCTGTACGGCAAATCTGCAAGAAACTGGGGCACAACGGGGGTGAGTTGCCAACTCGTGAATAGAAAAACATCTACGCACAGAAATCGCATAAATAACGCAACCTAGGTCAATGATCATAATATATCCTCAAATATAAGTATAACAGGCATCCTATAACAATGACTAGGGTAATATCTAACCCAAGTATAATTTCATGTGCCCGTGTCAGTGCCTCAGGTAGCAATATATCATATGAATGAGGTATGAATGCATGAAACAGAATACATGTAAATGAAGAAACTGTTTTCATAAGTTAGTGAGATTTTCTTCGTATTTTTAAACTGAGGTATCATAATGAAATCAGTATCAACAGTGTCTAGTATCGACACAAAACATAAATCTCACTGTCTCGAAATATCAATGTCTCAAGCTCAATATCTAGGGCGCCGTCAGTCCGGACCGGCCCCTACCATCCATCTCAAGACCACGACGGTATCCTCCGGATATCCGACGCGTCGGGTAATATAACCGGTAGGTAGTGCTCCCCAGCCAGGCTCAACGTCAACACCACATTCCTCTTGCCCCGGGGTACCATACCGGGCCCACCATGTACCCGTGACGGTTCCTCCACTCCTCGACACGGATCTCCAAAACCACAGCAAACTCATGGTGGACGACACTTTACATCACTAGAAAACCGCAACATTTTATATTTTAAAAGATCATAAGTTGTAAATTTTGCGGCTTTCCCCGAAATCCAGAAATATCATAAATCTCAAGAAATCATCACAAGTGCATATGTCAATGATAATGAACTAGGCATGAACAACTGAATAACAGTATGCATGTGTTAGTTATATGTATGCCCTAGAGGCCATTACTGTACATAGGATGTATGTTGTAGTGGATGCTGGGACGTATATAGGGAGGACTTTCTTGCTCGACATGATAGTATGCTATCTGGTTGAACTTTACCTTAACGAGTATACTGATTGTCTCTCTGTTACATGTTGGTAAAGCCCTTAGGATGTGTACTTAACTACCTGGACTATGATGCGGATCATACTAGTGGGGACATGGTAGTCCATAAGTACATCCTTCAAAGTCCCTAGTCGAGGGTGTATCGAGACGGGGCATCGATATACCAGAGTAGACTAGCGTATACCTTCTCAACCCATACAGATGGGCGATGGATGATCCCATATCCATTGGTGTTTGACATCAGAGATGATATACGGGTGCTCAGTAGAGACTGGGTACACTGGACGGACTCGCCGAGAACTCCCAGATGGTATTATACCTCACGTCAGATGGCAGTTCTCTGGTGACACTGGTACAGAGTAGTCTGTTGACCCGAGATCGTCATAGAGTCTTGTGTGGTTCCCTCTGTGCTTTGATTTCCATCTTACCACGTCCAAGAGGGCATGCAAAACGGTGGTTTTTGGGTACAGTCCCGAGTCACATGGAGGCAATGAGCGATAGGAAGGGGATTCGTCTCTCCCGGTATAGGGGGTTGATGTTGCGCTGTGTTCGATTGGCTATAACAGGAAGTCCCTGGCCAGGGCTGATCAGAGAATTGCTGGTAAGTGTTACCAGTAGTTTCTCGACCCGTTATGAGCCTCATATCGACACGACTTATCGAGCTATTGGGGTCTGACGTTTACCACCCCTAGGCAAGATATGCGACATATCAGACGATCAGACCGGACTGTACGGTAGTGTTACTGGTTGGATTCACTGGAGTGTGAGCGGGCTTGCTCGTCGATCTTCAGATCGCTCAATACCCGGGTGGCCGTTACGTTTAGCAGACCGCTTGCGGCTTGTGGATGTTTGATATGATCATCATCCGCCGCCGGCGTAATGACGAGTCTTTAGAGTCCTACACAGAGGTTTCCTGGCTCAAGCGAAACGAAATAGGAGCGCATATGAGATATGTGCGGGACCGAGAATAATACCAGTATGTGATACTGTATTCGATTCTCGCGATGTGACATTGATCGGTTATATGCGATATAGCCGGGTTATCGGATCAAGTGTTGATTCGCTAAGATGTTACTAATGATACCAGTCGGTTATGTGCGTCATGACCGGATCGTTAAATCAAGTGTTGATTTAATGATTTAATGCATAATTATATATTTGATATATTACTTTGCATCAACTAGTATCGGTTCACTTTAAAATGGATTTTCTCACTCGGGTGTGCGCATTGCATATGCGATATGATTTTGTGCACTTGATTTATCATGTTTGATGATACATGTTTACTTGTGTTTTGTGTAAAGTTTAAACCATGGTTATGTAATGGTTAGGGTTTACATTTTCTTATTCATTTATTTGTTCATTTATTCTTTTTGGAAAAATGAATAGCATAAAGGAAAATGGTGGCTTGTTTTGGATTCTAGTTGAAGTTTCATGAAGCTTTGACCTAAGTAACCATTTTGTCTCATGCTTAACCCTAACCACTCCACTAACCCTAGTTTAATCTCTACACTTGACCATGGTTCATGTTATGATAAGTATTGATTTTCTTTTTCAATATTTATTCATCTTATCATATCTTTTCTTCTTCTTCTTCCTTGAACTCAAGAAGAAAAGCTTAGGTCATCAATGGTGATTGATGATAAAGAGTGAGAAATCCAATTCTAAATTGAACCCAACTCCTATTTCTTCATCCTCTACCTCTTGCCAAGTAGTAGAGTGTGTTTACTTCACAAGTTTCTTGACTTGATGAAGTCGGAGCTTGATTTAGCGATACCTCGACGTAGATCATCTTCGGCATGGACATCGACGACCTAGCTCGCTCGTTCTCCGATGAAGTCGACGCTAGAGCCCGGATTTGATTTAGACAGCGGAGAGGACCTCATCTCGGAGCCGTGGAGGTGGAGGACCGGATCTACAAAGGTTGTATTTCCGTTTCTCATTAGTTAAGTGTTAACTAGTTAGCTTTTTCGCCTAAACATCTAGCAAACGATCCGTAGTCGGGTCTCTCGGCACAGTTAAAATTTTAATTTGGCATGTTCGATGCCTTGTGTGACCTCATTAGGGTGCCTAGGAACCCTACAGTGGTATCAGAGCCTAGCTAGAGCCTTAGGCGAAGTCTAGACGGAATTTGAAACCCGATCGAACCCGAAACGCCAAATCAATCTTGCTCTCTGTACTTTTTTGAAAACAGTGAGTTTTTCCAAATTAAAAATTGCTAAAAAATTCAACAGGGAAAAATAAGAATTACGGTGCAAAAAGTTTCTGGTGAACAGTAAATTTCACGGCGGATCCGCAGCAGAAGCATAGCTTCTGCGGCGGATCAGCGGCCCCTTGATGACGTCAGCCCTGTTCCTTTGCACAGTAATTCCTAGTTCAAAGAGCTGAGTTTTCTGGGAATTTTTTAATATTTATTCAAGAGTTGAATTTTCTGCAGTTGTTTTGAGGATTCGGTGTTTCGATCGGGGTATCAAATTTTGTCTGTGTGGCTTTCCGGATAAATTCTAGAATATGTTAAAAAGTTCGACCGGATATAAATACCCAATTTTTCCCCTGTCGGGAAATTTCCAAGTGTTGGATTTTTCCGTAGTTTAACGATGTTCTAAGTAGTGCAAGTAACGCGATGGTCCCTCTAGAAGACAACAAACCTTAACTCGATTATGTGACCGTCTTGAACTGCCCTTTGAACCTTCGGGTTTGGGGCAGTACGGCGTGCCACATGTGAGGCGTTGGCTTGACCCTTCTACGGCTGGACCGTTGGTACTGAGACACGAACGGAATGTTGTTAGACTTATTTCATGTGTTGATCTGTATTGGGAAAACTTGGGTGTTCGATTGTTCGATCGGAAAGTTTAACATTTTCTATTTATCTGGAATGGGATACAATAATTGGAATTCACAACAAGTTATGAGATAACTGAATGAATGTTATAAACATAGCAGTTTAGTCTCACTTGATCGGTTGCCACGGAATTTTGATGTGATCAAAACTCCGTCGCAATCACGTAGCGTACGCGGATACTCGCCGGTAAACTTAATAGACAGCCTCACTCCATAGCCCCGACCAAGTGACTGTAGGAGAACCCCGTCGCCGAAAGCATCCGTCCGGGTGCTCGCGGTAGCGGTGTTCCGCCTTGGTGCACTTCGTCGACGGCATCGGGGGTGCGGCCGCCTACTAAAGTTTGCGACGAGCATTCGATCAGGATGTCGGGAATCTTGTTGAATTGCCCGACTTGATATTGAAAAGAGTTTTCGATAATGAGACTAAAATGCGGGGTTTATAATTGTTAGGCATGCGATGTCTAAGTAATTCATTTGGTCAGGCATGCGATGTCTGAGGTGGTTGCGGATTCCAACTGTTGTAGTTTTACACTTTCTTTTCTGTGACCGTAAGCGTAATATGTGATATCGCCGGTTTCGTTGCTATATGTCAACGACAATTGGGATGCGCATATTTACTTATGTTGATGACATGTGATGTTATGTGTTGCTGGATATGTTATATTGGATCGTCGTGTTTGAATAGCCGGGGGTTTTTATGTGAGATGAGTGTTTTTCATTTTCATTCATGTAAAAACTTGTATGTAATATTCTTTTATTGGGGCGCTTCCAGGTTGCTGAAGTTGTCACCGTTTGTATATTATTTACTTTTCTGCACTAGGATAGACCCAAGGAGGAGGGCACAAGTAACCGGGTTCTGGAGTCCACTGGGAGACCAACTCGAGGAGTCGAGTCCGGGTTTCCTAACTCCAGAATTGGTAGGGTTGCTTGCCGCTCTCGTAGGGGTCTAGGGGTGTGGGTTTGGCTATTCATCGCGACCGTGGAATCCGTGTTTTATACTGGCTCGTATTGAAAACACGGACGTCCTAGTATATCCAATATTTCATATGATTCTTCTGCTGCGATATCTGTGATGTGATCATGTGATGTTCTGTGATAGATATAGTATATAGTATATATGATATATTATATAGACGTTACTTATGTTTTACACCCGCGCTAGCCCTGCCCTGCTCTGTCGTTAGTTACCTAACCTAACGGTGCACGAGGGGACATCGAGGCGAATGCGGATGGCATAAGTGTACGTCATATCTATCTGTGATGTTTAGGTATATAAATGATGGGACTTCATTAATGTGATTAATGAAATAAAAAGAAACCTAAGATGTTGTAGAATCGAATTTCAAAATAAAACAGGTAGCTACAGTTCTTGCTTTGCATAGCGGTATATGTGATATATCCTGCACCTTATTCGATGAGGAAAGGACCGAGATCCCTTCATCGGGAGTGACTCCTTTAGCAATAACCGGTCGATGCTACGCCTTCGGTTTGTCTTTTGATTGCTTTTAAGAGTTTTTGCTTTGCACAGTGATATATATGATATATCCCGCACCTCATTCGACGAGGAAAGGACCGACGATCCCTTCACCGGGAGTGACTCCTTTAGCAAAACTAGAAAAGCCTCAAAAGCACTCCATTTTTAAAATTCATTTGATTCTACGACGATATCAAGTTCATTACGCAATAGGTTTTCAGAAAAACCTGTCGTAGCCCTCCGTCATTTCAGATAAGTAGTAGTTAGTATTCGTGCTACGTTTGTTGGCCTGCGTCAAGGCGTAGTGTGCGGTAGCTAACTGGTGCTTATCTGCATAAGCATATGATGTGATTGGATTAGGGTAGTCGTGCGACTTTGTTGGCCTGCGTCAAGGGTCGTGCGGGTGGGTTTAATTCAATCAGGAAATGACGGGTTGAACTTGACTAGCGGACTATGGTTTGTTGGCCTACGTCAAGGTCATAGGACGCTAGGGGCAAAATATTATCGGGAATTTCAAGTGTTGAAATTTGCAATGAGATTGCATACCTTCTATGAGATAGTTGGATCCCGATACCCGCTGCGAGTAAGAGTTACTCCTGGGAGAGTTTTACATATTACAATTAGCCGATCAAGTAGGTGTCTAGAAAGGTGTTAATGAGGTTACACCTCTGGGAAAACGAGGTTTACATTAATTAGGTTCGTGCGAAAGCACGGGGGACCTCCCTCAAAGTACCGACACTGGCCTGGCTGAAAGATTGGCGAACTTATAGTGTGTAATTAATCCCGGCTAGTCTTTCCTTTTAGGGTTTGAAGGAAGATTTGATAAAAAGCAGTGGGAGCCATCCTGATTAGATAAAATAATAACCAATCTATTCTTGACAGAGCGCACGCTGAGTGTTTTCTTCTCTCTCTCTCCAGGTAGCGACCATATCACGCCTTAATCAAGATAATAATACGGATTATTGACCGAACCCGCTTGTTATACTGAGCTGGGGAACGTTGGTCCCGCTCCAACTTATAATTGTTATAAGACAGAGCAGGAATTTGGGGAATACCAGATTTCCCGTGCCGCCCAAACGAAGAGAGTGCATGATGATGCATCATCTTCGGGTGTGTTCATTATACAGAACTGTTTCTCAGTATCCTTTACGTCCTGGGTATGTGATACCAGATCAGGATCCCAGATATGTAATCTGTTACATAGGGCTACAGAAAGGTAGAGAACTGAGAACGGGTGATAAGTTTCATGAGGCAGAAAACGGGGCAAGAGTTGCAGCCAAGTCTGTTGGTCACTGTCACCCTGTATTACAATACATTGATTCTGAACGAATGTTATTAGATACCGAACCTGATATACAAAATCATATCAGTCTCTTTATTAATAAAGAAATGATAAAATTTTGTATTGTTGGATAATGTTTTGAACATTTCCTATATAAAAAGTTGATCGGTTCAGGCACGTTATCTAAAAGCATTGATGTTCTAAATCAAACTACAGTTCTTAGTATACAGAACACACACAAGAGGAAGAGTTCAGAAATGAACAAATCCTTCTTGAGGTATTGTAGACTAGGTCATATCAATGCGACCCGACTAGCTAAGTTCCACATAGATGCATATTTAAAACAGTTTGAATCTACATCTTATGAAACTTGCCAGTCATGTCACAAAGATAAGATGACCATAGCTCCATTTATTGGAAACAGAGAAAGAGTTAGTGAACTCATGGGATGATACATGTTGATGTATGTAGGTCCCCAGTCTACACATGCCAATACCGGTTCTTTGTACTTCATTACATTCTCTGATAATCTCTCGAGATTCAGACATATGTTCCTGTTGAAACACAAGTCCGAACCTTTTGAGATATTCACAGAATATAAGTTAGAAGTAGAGAACCAAATACGGGTATAAGTATTATGTCCTTTGATGAGATCAAGGAGGAGAATACTTGAGCACGGAATTCCTAGACCATTCTAAAGGAGAATGAGATTCTCTCTCAGCATTACTCCTCCGTATACACCATAGCACGATGGTATATCGGGGCGGAGCAATCACACCCTATATGATATGTTGTGCTCTATGATGAGTACTACTGAGTTACCTGTTTCCTTTTGGGTGTTATGCACTTGAGAAGTTGCATACCTATTGAATAGGGTTCCAATCAAATCAGTTGCCTACCACTTCATATGTGATATGGAAAGGGAAGAGCCCATGTCTTAAGCTAGTTAAGATTTGGGGTTGTCCGGCCTTTGTCTAAAAGCAAAATCCGGACAAGCTCGAGGCAAGGTTAGTTATGTAGAACTGGAAAGGTTCCAGCTATACAATCTACAGCCGATGATTTGATGGAACCAAAGGATTCAATAGTTACCAACGAACCTCAGCCTCTCCGCCGATCTAGTAGGGTTCCTCACCCACCTGAGAGATACTTCTGTTTCTCTATGACAGTGGGAGCGAGGATTGCATCATGAGATGATGACCCAACTAGCTTCGAGCTGGCCATCAGGAGTAAGACTCTGTAAGAATGGCTGGATGCTTAGTGATCTGAGATGGAATCCTTATACACCAGCAAAGTATGGACTTTAGCTGCTATATCTGAAGGGTTAAATCCCCATCAGGAGCAAGTATATCTTGAGAAGATTACTTGGTGTAGATGGAAAAGTTGAGACTTTCAAAGCTAGACTTGTTAAAGCTTTTCGTCATCGACAAGGCGTGGATCATGATGAAACCTTTTCAAGTGACTATGCTTAAGTCCATCCAGATCCTACTTGCCACGGCTACATACCATGACTACGATATCTGGCGGTTGGGTGTCTTGACTGCTTTTCTAAATGATGATTTAGAAGAGAGCGTCTATAAGTACACAGCCAGAGGGCCTCGTAGACAGTGGGAGCAGCGGAAACGTGTGCAAGATGCTTTATAGGATTAAAGCAGGCATCGCGGAGTTGGAACATCTGTTTTGATGTGTTAGTCAAAGAGTTTGACATCATCAAAATGGTAGATGAACCTTGTATAAACAAAAAGGTAGTAGGGAGTATGGTGACGATCCTCGTAGAGTACGTGGATGACATACTCTTGATAGGGAAGGAGTTTCCTATGCTACGCTCGGTCGATCTCCGCTTATCACTAGGATTCTCCAATAGGATCAAAATGATACCTACTAAATCCTGGGTTTTGGATCTATGAGATAGATCTAAATGGATGTTAGAATTCTCACTAGATGTAGTGAGACGGTATCAACCGATCCTGGGGAGAATCACTGGAATGGTTCCAGGGTGATAATGACGACTGAGTGTCAGTCACAGGCATTGTCTTTACCCTCAGTAAAGGGACGGTATGTTGGAAGAGTTCCAAGCTAGATACCGTGGCATACTAGAAGATAAAGGCTGAATACATCGCTACTTAAGATGCTACCATAGAGGCAGTCTGGGTGTATAATAGTTCATGAGATGAACTTCGTTCCTACCATTGTGAGACAATAGAGTTGTGGCTTATGCCATGGAACACCCGTCCCATCAGTGACCCAGGCGTATTCTGAGGCCGCATCACCTGATCATGGAGATGGTTGATCTCCAGGGTGATCGAGGTTAGGA
This sequence comes from Agapanthus africanus, assembly GCA_030015575.1. Taxonomy (NCBI): domain Eukaryota; kingdom Viridiplantae; phylum Streptophyta; class Magnoliopsida; order Asparagales; family Amaryllidaceae; genus Agapanthus; species Agapanthus africanus. The sequence goes on from JASDDO010000001.1 coordinate 277,591,383, forward strand.
GAGTAGACTCAGAGGACAACACAGCGGATCCACTCACAAAGGCCTGTTCCCAGAGAGAGACTTTTATGGGATGGTTGAGTATGAGATACTGCAACCACTGCTATCAGATGGCCCTAGTGCAAGTGGGAGATTGTTAGTTATATGTATGCCCTAGAGGCCATTACTGTACATAGGATGTATGTTGTAGTGGATGCTGGGACGTATATAGGGAGGACTTTCTTGCTCGACATGATAGTATGCTATCTGGTTGAACTTTACCTTAACGTGTATACTGATTGTCTCTCTGTTACATGTTGGTAAAGCCCTTAGGATGTGTACTTAACTACCTGGACTATGATGCGGATCATACTAGTGGGGACATGGTAGTCCATAAGTACATCCTTCAAAGTCCCTAGTCGAGGGTGTATCGAGACGGGGCATCGATATACCAGAGTAGACTAGCGTATACCTTCTCAACCCATACAGATGGGCGATGGATGATCCCATATCCATTGGTGTTTGACATCAGAGATGATATACGGGTGCTCAGTAGAGACTGGGTACACTGGACGGACTCGCCGAGAACTCCCAGATGGTATTATACCTCACGTCAGATGGCAGTTCTCTGGTGACACTGGTACAGAGTAGTCTGTTGACCCGAGATCGTCATAAAGTCTTGTGTGGTTCCCACTGTGCTTTGATTTCCATCTTACCACGTCCAAGAGGGTGTGCAAAATGGTGGTTTTTGGGTACAGTCCCGAGTCACATGGATGCAATGAGCGATAGGAGGGGATTCGTCTCTCCCGGTATAGGGGGTTGATGTTGCGCTGTGTTCGATTGTCTATAACAGGAAGTCCCTGGCCAGGGCTGATCAGAGAATTGCTGGTAAGTGTTACCAGTAGTTTCTCGACCCGTTATGAGCCTCATATCGACACGACTTATCGAGCTATTGGGGTCTGACATTTACCACCCCTAGGCAAGACATGCGACATATCAGACGATCAGACCGGACTGTACGGTAGTGTTACTGGTTGGATTCACTGGAGTGTGAGCGGGCTTGCTCGTCGATCTTCAGATCGCTCAATACCCGGGTGGCCGTTACGTTTAGCAGACCGCTTGCGGCTTGTGGATGTTTGATATGATCATCATCCGCTGCCGGCGTATTGACGAGTCTTTCGAGTCCTACACAGAGGTTTCCTGGCTCAAATGAAACGAAATAGGAGCGCATATGAGATATGTGCGGGACCGAGAATAATACCAGTATGTGATACTGTATTCGATTCTCGCGATGTGACATTGATCGGTTATATGCGATATAGCCGGGTTATCGGATCAAGTGTTGATTCGATAAGATGTTACTAATGATACCAGTCGGTTATGTGCGTCATGACCGGATCGTTAAATCAAGTGTTGATTTAATGATTTAATGCATAATTATATATTTGATATATTACTTTGCATCAACTAGTATCGGTTCACTTTAAAATGGATTTTCTCACTCGGGTGTGCGCATTGCATATGCGATATGATTTTGTGCACTTGATTGTATCATGTTTGATGATACATGTTTACTTGTGTTTTGTGTAAAGTTTAAACCATGGTTATGTAATGGTTAGGGTTTACATTTTCTTATTCATTTATTTGTTCATTTATTCTTTTTGGAAAAATGAATAGCATAAAGGAAAATGGTGGCTTGTTTTGGATTCTAGTTGAAGCTTCATGAAGCTTTGACCTAAGTAACCATTTTGTCTCATGCTTAACCCTAACCACTCCACTAACCCTAGTTTAATCTCTACACTTGACCATGGTTCATGTTATGATAAGTATTGATTTTCTTTTTCAATATTTATTCATCTTATCATATCTTTTCTTCTTCTTCTTCCTTGAACTCAAGAAGAAAAGCTTAGGTCATCAATGGTGATTGATGATAAAGAGTGAGAAATCCAATTCTAAATTGAACCCAACTCCTATTTCTTCATCCTCTACCTCTTGCCAAGTAGTAGAGTGTGTTTACTTCACAAGTTTCTTGACTTGATGAAGTCGGAGCTTGATTTAGCGATACCTCGACGTAGATCATCTTCGGCATGGACATCGACGACCTAGCTCGCTCGTTCTCCGATGAAGTCGACGCTAGAGCCCGGATTTGATTTGGACAGCGGAGAGGACCTCATCTTGGAGCCGTGGAGGTGGAGGACCGGATCTACAAAGGTTGTATTTCCGTTTCTCATTAGTTAAGTGTTAACTAGTTAGCTTTTTCGCCTAAACATCTAGCAAACGATCCGTAGTCGGGTCTCTCGGCACCGTTAAAATTTTAATTTGGCATGTTCGATGCCTTGTGTGACCTCATTAGGGTGCCTAGGAACCCTACAGCATGAAGTGGTAGGTAATAACTACAATGTCTAATATGGCATATAAGGGAAGTATACTAATATCATGTCAAAACTACCAGCTAACAATCTAAGTCAAGCAATTATATTCTCTAAAGTGTACGTGACATGGCAATTACCGATGAAGATGTGTGTGAGCCGGCAAGTAGGTGTACGTGGTACATACGCATCATCGGTAATGGTGCTGGTGTCCTAACAGCATGATATCAATAATGGAATATGCAGCAAAAATAAATATGCGAGGCAGAGCGAACAGCAATAATGTGCGGGAGCTGAATACTAGACACAACGATAACTAATTTGCAATAATCTAATATAAGTCCTAGGAATGGTGCCTTTTGAAATAACACGAATCATGGGGTTTTGAAAATAGGGGCTACGATGTTTTTATGAAAAGATACGTCGTTTTTGAAATATCCGTAGATTCCCTTGAGCTGTCTTTAAAAATGCCCACAATTCGTTAGTTTTTGAAATAGGTAAGAAGTCTAATCTAATCTAACAACTACACTAAACTATACGGCTGAACGAACAAGCTGAACTACAGGTAAGGAAACCGCCTATCATCTGAGTCGATACATATACATACCTGTATATGTATAGTCGGTGATCCCGCCTCAATAATATCATATCCGATACCATATCTATAATCAGGCATCCCAAGTCAAGTGTGCGGATCAATCATCAATATAGCTTGTACGTAAATCCGTCGTACGGCATCCCAATCTGGGTACGGGTCAATATCACATTCATCATACTATTCACCTGGTATCCTCTTTATCAAATATCATGATCGGGGTACTGATCTACGTCTAGTACCATACTGATACTGCCTACGTAAGCATGGACGTGTGTGAAACACTACGTCAAGGACCCGCTACAACGTCATGTCGTATCTAAGATACGAACCCTGCTATATCACCGATCTCACGGCCTCAAATCGAATCTCATCGACTCAGTTCAATCCCAAGTATCATCCTCAATCCGTATGTGAACACATAGTCCCATACCCATGTGAACACATAGCTATAATGACTCCCATGAGCACATATCAATAGGAATGTATGCAAGTATGTATGTGTATGTGTAGTGCAACACTACCCTAGGGTTCGCAATGCTAAAATAATCCAACACACTAATATCCATCCTAAGCACCGTTATTAATCCCAAATAACATATAATAAAAGTTGGTGTGTATACGCATCCGTATACACCACCACGGACTGCGGGGGTGCTATACGCCATCCACCCGACTTCTCCCCGTAGATATAAATCTACTCACCTGAACCTCGCTCGCCGGTGCCGACGTCGCCACGCGCTTGCTTGTCGTCTCGAAGTCCACCTGGGGTACCTACATATCATAACGCACCGTATCGCATAAAAACCCAATTCGAAATCGAAACGTCATAAGAAAACCAAATCGGCACGCGTATCACGCATAGGTCCAAACCTATCGCCCACGCATGCAGGAATAGTCAAACCAACCCTCGATGTCGATGTACGAACGTCAAACCATCGAGAAAATCTAATCACACTCATTTGCACATTCACGAACACTAATTTTAATATAAACTAGGTTAAAACTCACAAAAACGCCAATTTCACTTAAAAAGTCATTTTTCCGAAAATCTAGCAAGCACAATTCGCCGTTTTTGGCACAAAACACGATATTTAAATGAATGTAGCAGCCAATATATTTATTAAATATCTTAAATAAGTCGTATAAACAATTTCCGGAATTTAATCTCATTAATTTCCAAAAATCCTAATATTCTAGTTTACCAAAAATACCCTTTTTAACAATTTCAAAGCAAAATACACAAACTACAATCTAGCTTAGAATTGCATGATCCAAAGCATTAAACCACACTTAATAAAGTTAATGAAGAAAAGAAAAACCTAATCACACTTTTAATCCCAATTATATAACCAATTTCAAAAGCCTAGTTAGCAAATTAGCATAATTAACACAATTTCCTTAAACTAACCATTAACAACTAACTACTAATCTTGTTCTACAATTTTAGTGGCCACAATATTCACCAAATAACTTAATTAGGTCACAAAAAGTATTAAGTAGATTTTTATTTCATCTAATTACATCCATCCTAAAACCTAGTTTCCAAAATATTTTCATTTGGACAATTACATGTTACAATTGGCAATAAGTAACAAATTTAAGTTGCATAACTTAAGATGCTAAAAAAAAACAACCATCACACAACCATGAACACATGATCACAACCTAACTTGATCTCAAACTCTTTCCATTACAACTAAGTCCCAATTAGAGTTGCGTTCAAACTTAATTGACTTTAATCAAAGAAACTATACAATAATTAGATTTGGCTTGGGATTTATACCTCACCAAAAACAAGAGACCAAGCTTGAAATACCGATGCCCCGTCTCGATATACCCACGAATAGGGACTTTGAAGGATGTACTTATGGACTACCATGTCCCCACTAGTATGATCCGCATCATAGTCCAGGTAGTCAAGTACACATCCTAAGGGCTTTACCAATATGTAACAGAGAGACAATCAATGTACACGTTAAGGTAAAGAGCAACCAGATAGCATACTATCATGTCGAGCAAGAAAGTCCTCCCTATATATGTCCCAGCATCCACTACAATATACATCCTATGTATAGCAATGGCCTCTAGGGCATACATATAACTAACAAGCTCTTCATCGTTTACACCGAGTTGACGTTGGGCAGCGTCAATCATATCATCACCATGGCTATGAAGAAGAGGAGGATTCGTTTCTTTTTGTCCGACCATGTAGACATTGCGAAACACATACCCAGCCATCTCTTTATCTTTGGCGGCTGATTTCGCGGAGCGGTCCGGGCTTTGGAAATTCATAAGTTTTAACATGGCCAGAGCCCTAGCACTTTCGTTGGCTCTATATCTGACCCGCTTCTCCCTCAGCTTCTCTGCCTTGAGCGCTTGGCAGGCTTCTGCTCTTCGGGAAGCCGCCATAGGCTGAGTGATAGGGAGGCTTGAGAAGACACCCAATCGAGCAATTGTCAGAGGCGCCACTGGAGCTTGCCCGGGATGCCTTGTTGCTTTGTTGGTGTTGATGGCCTTGCCCCCAGCTGGGGCCAAGGAAAGTCGTTCAAACACCGACTTGCGTTTGTGTTGGGCCGCCGTCGCGATCATGACATTCGGCCTTTTCCCCTTTGAGACCGGTTTGTCTGTTACCGGAGATTGAGGAGCTGGGACGGCGTTAGCTGACACGAACATGATAGAGCCAAATGGTAGAGCCTCCTCCTCCTTTTGTCGCTCGAGACTTGCCGCGAGGACCGTCCTGGAGTCTATCTTCATTGTGTAGGAGACGGGAGCCGTGCTGAGAGCTAAGCTGATCCTTGGAGACATCATTGCTGCGTCCGAAGATTGCAATTGGAGAACGTTAACCTGCACACAAAAAAAAACATGATTTTACTACAGGCAATTGATATGCATCTCAATTGAGTTCGCATGAAAGCTTAACCCGAAATATGGGAGGAGAGATTGGTCCCACCGGGCGTGCCAAAATCTGTAGGGTGTTTTTCGTCACCCCATTGAGATGGGAATACGCGTGCGCTTGTCGGGCGTACTACAGATTCCCCTGCGTAGGGTACGCCGGAATTTATTGATTGTGGGGATCCGAATCTCCGGCAGCCATGGACTAAGCTACCGTTAATTACCCCTCGCCTTTGGAGCGAGGGAACCTCCGATTAAAGGGTTAAACTGGTCATGCGAACTCAATGTGCAGTGTACGTGTGTTTTGTTTTGGAGGGGGGCTTGAATATATCGGGAGCCGCGCAGAGTTTTTACGGGGGTCCCGCTACCCGGATAGCGGGCTGGGGGTCAAGGGGGCTAGCAGCCCCCTTGCGGGGTGCGGGAGAGCGCCCCGGCCCAAAATTTTTTTGGGAGGGAGACTGTTGTAGAGTATGTGTGTGTGTGTGTGTATATACATATATATATATAAAATAAAAAAAGGGAAAGGGCATCCAAAGGATGCGTGGGGAAAAGCCCCAGCGCTTTAGGCGCTCGAGCTCCACGTGTCAGCACGTGGGCGCTTGGGCACTAGCGCTATGGGCGCTAGCGCTCTGAGCGCAAGAGCGCTAGCGTTCTATGTGTCAGCACGTGGCCGCTCGGGCGCTAGCGGTTTGAGAGCTAGAGCGCTAGCGCTTTGAGCGCTAGCACTCTACATGTCAGCACGTGGGCGCTCGGGCGCTAGCGCTTTGAGCGCTAGCGCTCTGAGCGTAAGAGCGCTAGCGCTTTGAGCGCTAGCACTCCACATGTCATCACGTGGACGCTCGGGAGTGCTAGCACTAGCGCTCTGAGCGCAAGAGCGCTAGCGCTCCACGTGTCAGCACGTGGGCGCTCGGACGCTAGCACTTTGGGAGCTAGCGCCCTGAGCGCAAGAGAGCTAGCGCTCCACGTGTCAGCACGTGGGCGCTCGGGCGCAAAAAGGGGCTTGGTCCCTGCAAGGAGTTGTACTCCCAGAATGGAGCACTTATTATTTTGTGTATGTGTGTGTGTGTGTGTGTGTATGAGGAGTTAAACTCCAAGGCTGTTTTGAAGCTGATGAAGGGGCTTCTCCCTTTGAGCCCTAATTCTTCCCAAAGTGGGGTTTCTGGAGATGGGTCTCCTTTTTCTTCCTGTCGTTTGGCCGGATCTTGAAGATCAAGAGATGTGAGATTTTAAAAATCTCTTCTTTTTGAGATCTAATGGTTGATCCAAGTTCCTCTTTGTGGGTTTTGTGGTGAAAAACTATGTAGTTTTGAAAAAGGAAGAATAAAACTCTTGATTTAATTCAAAAAGAAAGAAGAAGGTTTTGGAACCTTGAGGATGGAGGAAGAGACACAGGCCCTAATTTTTTGGGAATGAAAATGTATATGTTTTTTATTCATCATCATGTTGCCTTATATAGGCTTACATATTTACATATAGCCCCTTTGGGCTTTGCAAAATGGCGTTTTGCCCATCCCATGGCTCATGTGCCATTTCTTTTTGCACATAAGCCATGGGCTTTACAAAAATTTGGCTTTATGCCCATTTTGCATACATTCATGCATTATTTATTACATGATCTATATTTTGGCATGGGGGAGGGCCGGCCGCTTCATGTTCCGGCTCGACTCGGGCATGGGCCCACTTGGCTTGAGGCTGACCTTGATTTTGACTTGGTCAACCGGGGTGCAAATTTTGACTTCAACAATATCATTGCGACACGGCTAGCTAAATTGCATAAGGATGGATATTTGAATCCATTCGAATTTTCATCTGATGACATTTGCCAGTCATATCTCTAAGGCAAAATGACCAAAACTCCGTTTAGTGGATACGGAGTAAGAGTTACAGAACTCTTAGGGCTGATACATAGTGATGTATGTGGACCCATGTCTACACATGCCAGGAACGGTTCTTCCTACTTCATTACATTCACTGACGATCTCTCAAGATACGGACATGTGTTCCTGATGAAACACAAATCTGAAGCTTTTGAGAAATTCAGGGAATATAAGCACGAAGTAAAGAACCAAACGGGCAAAAGTATTAAGATCCTTCGATCTGATCGAGGAAGAGAATACTTGAGCAATGAGTTCCTGGACTATCTAAAAGAGAATAGGATTCTCTCTTAGCTTACTCCTCCCTATACACCACAGCACAACGGTGTACCGGAGTGGAGGAATCACACCCTGTTAGATGTGGTACGCTCTATGATGAGTAATGCTGAGTTTCTTATTTCCTTCTTGGGGTATGCGCTTGAGACAGCCATAAACCTATTGAATCTAGTTCCTTCTAAATCTGTACCCACCACACCATATGAGATATGGAGTGGGAAGAGACCATATTTTAAACGAGTTAAGATATGGGGTTGTCCGGCCTATATCAAAAGGCAAAATCCGGACAAGCTCGATGCACGATCAGTTCTTTGCAAGTTTGTGGGATATCCAAAGAATTCTCAAGGATATTTTTTCTACCACACTGAGGAACAAAAGGTGTTTGTTGCTCAACACGCCACCTTTTTAGAAAAGGAATTTCTTGCAAAAGAGATTAGTGGCTCTGAGGTAGAGCTGGAAGAAGTTCCAGCAGAACAAACTACAACAGAAGATTTGATGGAACCAGAGGATTCAGTAGTTCCTGACGAACCCCAGCCTCTCCGCCGATCTAGTAGGGTTTCTCATCCACCTGAGAGATACTACGGTTTTCTCGTTGATGGTGGGAGCGAGGATTGCATCATGGAAGATGATGACCCGACTAGCTTCGAGCAGGCCATCACGAGTGGGGACTCTGTGAACTGGCTGGATGCAATGCGATCTAAGATGGAATCGATGTACTCCAACAAAGTATGGACTTTGGAAGTTGCTCCTGAAGGGGTAAAACCATTGGGAGCAAGTGGATCTTTAAGAAGAAACATGGTGTAGATGGAAAAGTTGAGACTTTCAAAGCTATACTTGTTGCAAAAGGTTTTCGTCAACGACCAGGTGTGGATTATAACGAAACCTTTTCTCCAGTGGCTATGCTTAAGTCCATCCGGATCCTACTTGCCATTGCTGCATACCATGACTATGAAATCTGGCAGATGGATGTTAAGACCGCCTTTCCAAATGGTGATTTAGAAGAGAGCGTATACATGACTCAACCAGAGGGCTTCGTAGATAGTGGGAGCAGCGGAAAGGTGTGCAAGCTGCATAAATCCATCTACGGGTTAAAGCAGGCATCACGGAGTTGGAACATCTGCTTTGATGTTGTAGTCAAAGAGTTTGACTTCATCAAAAACATAGATGAACCTTGTATATATAAAAAGGTTGCAGAGAGTAAGGTTGTCTTCCTCTTATTGTATGTCGATGACATACTCTTGATAGGAAATGATGTTCCTATGCTGCACTCGGTCAAGCTCTTCTTATCACAAAGATTCTCAATGAAAGATCTTGGTGATGCCTCCTGCATATTGGGAATTATGATCTATAGAGATAGATCTAAACGGATACTGGGATTGTCCTAATCCAGGTACATTGACACCATACTAAAGAGGTTTAGTACGGAAGAATCCAAGCGTGGGAACCAACCCACGATCTCTAGACTCACTATCTCCAATGAGATATCTCCCAAGACTGATTTGGAAAGAGCTCGCATGCAAGGGATACCCTATGCTTCAGCAGTAGGCTCTATCATATATGCGATGCTATGTACTAGACCCAATGTAGCATACTTACTATGTATAGTGAGTAGGTATCAAGCAGATCCTGGAAAGAGTCACTGGATAGCTGTGAAGAACAATCTCAAGTACTTGAGAAGGACTAAAGAGATGTTCTTGGTGTATGGTAACGGAGAACTCCAGGTGGAGTCCTTTGCCGATACGAGCTTCCAAAGTGATAAGAGGACGACTCTAAGTCGCACTCGGGATTTTTCTTTACCCTCAACGGAAGGGCGGTGTGTTGGAAGAGTTCCAAACAGGAAACCGTTGCAGACTCGACGATGGAGGCTGAATACATCGCTGCCAACGATGCTGCAAAAGAGGCTGTCTAGATGAAGAAGTTCAATACTGAACTTGGTGTGGTTCCATCCATTGAGCATCCAATACCTTTGTATTGTAATAACAATGGAGCTGTGGCATTGGCCAAGGAACCCAGGTCCCATCAGTAGTCCAGACATATTCTGAGGCAGTATCACCTGATCCGGGAGATAGTTGATCGCCGGGAGATCGAGGTCAGGAGAGTTGATACGAAGGACACCACTGCGGATCCATTCACAAAGGCCATTCCCCAGATACAATTTGAGAGACTCTTCGAGATGTTAGGTATGAGATACTACAACAGCTGACCTTAGTGCAAGTGACAGATTGTTAGTTATGTATATGCCCTAGAGGCATAATTGTACATATGATGTATATTATAGTGGATGCTTGGATATATATAGAAAGAACTTTCTTGCTCGACATAATTGTATGCTATTTGGTTTCACTTTATCTTAACATGTTGACTTATATTAGTTTACTGTCTTCCTCTCACATGTTCATAAAGCCCTTAGGATATGTACTCAACTACTGGGACTATGATGAGATCATACAAGTGGGGCCAGGGTAGTCAATGAGTACATCCTATAATTGTTCCTAGTTGAGCGTGTATCGAGACGTGGCATCTATACACCACAGTAGACTAGCGTATATGCATCTTGACCCATATGATGGGCGATGGATGATCACATATCCATCGGTGTTTGACATCAAAGATGGTGTATGGGTGCTCAGTGGAGACTGGGTATACTGGACGGACTCGCCGAGAACTCCCAGATGGTATTATACCTCACGTCAGATGGCAGTTCTCTGGTGACACTGGTACATGTTAGTCTGTAGACCCGAGATCTTCATTGGGTCTTGTGTGATTCCTACTGTGCTTTGATTTCCATCATACCACGTCCAAGAGGGCGTGCAAAACGGTGGCTTTTGGGTGCAGTCCCGAATCACATGGAGGTAATGAGCGATAGGAGGGGTTTCATCTCTCCCGGTATAGGGAGTTGATGTTGTGCTGTGTTCGATTGGCTATAACTGGAAGTCCCTGGCCAAGGCTGATATAGAGTGCTACCGGTAAGTGTTATTAGTAGTTTCTCGACCTGTTATGAGCCTCACATCTACACGACTTATCGGTTACTGGGGTCTGACGTTTACCACCCCTAGACTAGATGTGCGACATATCAGACGAAGAGACCGGACTGTACGGTAGTGATACTGATGGGATTCACAGGAGAATGTACAAGCTTGCTTGTTGATCTTCTGATCGCTCAATACCTGGGTGGCTGTTACGTTTAGCTGACCGCTTGCAGCTTGTGGGTGTTTGATATGATCATCACCCACTGCCGGCGTATTGACGATTCTTTAGAGTCCTACACAGAGGTTTCTTGGCTCAGGTAAAATGGAGTAGGAGAACATATGTGACATGTACGGGACCGAGGATAATACGATATGAGATACCGTATTCTATTCTCGTGATATATGATATCGGCCGGGTATATGTGATATAGCCGGGTCATCGGATCAAGTGTTGATTCGATGAATCGGTACATGTTATATTAGTCGGTTATATGCGATATAGCCGGATTGTCGGATCAAGTGTTGATTTGATAATTTAATGTATAATTATATATGTGATATATTACATTACATTATCTAATATAAGCTCGCTTTATTGATTCATTTTCTCACCGGATAATACATTGATATATATGCGATATATGTTAATTGTATTATTTTCTTTTGTTACAAATATATATTATATATGTGATATATAATATTGTAACAAGTTATGATTACATATGCAACATGATTTGTGGAGATTAAACATGATTAGGGTTTTATTTGGGTTAGCTTTTTTATGAAGCTTCTGGATGCTTTACTTTTGTTTTAAGCATAGATATTTTGTGGAGATATTTATTAACCCAACCCAAACCCTTTACCCTAGTTAATTCTCTATAATGGTTAAACCTTTCTTTCTTAACCAAGGGTTGCAATGGTAACCATAGATATAATTTCATTATTCGTCACAAAAGACTTCTTCTTCTTCTTCCTCCTTGAAAAGCTTACTTGCTTTTGGTTTTTTGATGATTTAGTGTGAGAAATTGAAAATAAAAGAGAGCTAAATTCCTACTTCATCATCCTCATCTATTCTAGCCACTTAGATTAGGGTGTTCACTTCATTAATACTTGATTAGTGATGTGAGAGCTTGAGTTAAAGATACTTCAAGGTAGATCATCTTCGAATAGGAAGACTTCAAGAAAGAATGGATCATTTGATTTGTGGAGCCTCTCTTGAGTCCGGGAGATCATGGATCGTGGCAAAGGGACTTCTACTCGGAGCTTATGAAGCGAAGGAATGGACTACAAAGGTTGTAATACCTTTCTCTTAGATGTAAAGATGTTTACATGCTTTGTTAACCCTAATTATCTAGCAAAGATCCTCGCTTTAGGTTGTTCGACACTTGAAAATTTTAAATACGGCATGGTTGATGCCTTGTAGACCCTTGTTACAGTGCCTAGTAACCTTACATACATGCATATAAAACCCTAATTCTCTAGTTAGATACTTGGTTAGGGCTCGCTCGGCACTGTAAAATTTTAAAATAGCATACTAGATGCGTGCTGAAAACCGTCGGGGGTGCTAAGCGAACCCAGCTGGTAGTAGTTGGGTGCAGTCCTGAAGTATTTGGAGGCAGTAGCAGTTAGATAGGATTCGTCTCTCCCAGTATTGGGGTTTGTGCTGTGTTCGGAAAGCCATTACAAAAAGTCCCTGGCCAGGACAAGCGAGATTTACTGGTAGGTACTTCAGTAGTTTCTCAGGGTGTATTGAGCTCTACCTTGGCATGACTTATTGCGCTATTAAGGGTCTGACGGATACCATCCCCGTAGGACCGATATGCGAGTATCTTAGACGAAAAGACCAGACTGTACGGATATTGTCACAGATATGCTCAGTAGGAGTTCGGATTAGTTTTCTCATCAACCTTCTTATCGACAGATACCTGGATAGCCGTTACGTGCAGCTAATACCACTGACGGACTTGTGGTTAAACCCACTGCCAGCATACTGTCGAGTCTTTAGAGTCCCACACAGAGGGTTTCCCTGTTTCGGGCAAAACGATGTACAGGCCGTATGGTTTTACGGAAGGGTTCCGATCATTATGTGTACTGGCTACACGGATTTTGTTCGGACGGATAATACTAGTGGGCTTTGGTTTAAGCAGGATACTAGTATTACATTATTGGATTATTATTATCTCATTGTATTCGTATTTTTTGGAATACGAATACGGGTATGTATATACGGTGAGGGCATTCTTATAATTTCACAAGAGATGCTTCTAGATGCGGATGTTAGTTATATGTATGCCCTAGAGGACATTACTGTACATGCGATGTATATTGTAATGGATGCTTGGACATATATATGGAGGACTTTCTTGCTCGACATGATAGTATGCTATCTGGTTGCACATTATCTTAACATGTACACTGATTGTCTCTCTATTACATGTTTGTAAAGCCCTTAGGATGAGTACTTGACTACCAGGATTATGATGCAGATCATACTAGTGGGGACAGAGTAGTCGTTAAGTACGTCCATCAAATGTTCCTAGTCGTGGGTGTATCGAGACAGGGCATTGATATACAAGAGTAGACTAGCGTATAGCTTCTCGACCCATGTAGATGGGCGATCGATGATTCCATATCCATTGGTGTTTGACATCGGAGATAGTATACCGGTGCTCAGTATAGACTGGGTACAATGAATAGACTCTCCGAGAACTCCTAGATGGTATTATACCTCACGTCAGATGGCAGTTCTCTAGTGACACTAGTACAGGTTAGTCTGTAAACCCGAGATCGTCATAGAGTCTTGTGTGATTCCCACTGTGCTTTGATTTCCACTTTACCACGATAAAGAGAACGTGTAAAACGGTGGCTTTTGGGTACATTCCCGAATCACATGGAGGCAATGAGCGATAGGAGGGATTTTGTCTCTTCCGGTATTGGGGGTTGATGTTGCGATGTGCTCGATTGGCTATAACAGGAAGTCCTTGGTCAGGGCTGCTTCAGAGATATACTGGTAAGTGTTATCAGTAGTTTCTCGACCCGTTATGAGCCTCATATCGGCACGACTTATCGAGTTACTGGGGTCTGACGTTTACCAACCCTTGACGAGATATGTGACATATCGGAACAAGAGACCGGACTGTACGGTAGTGTTACTGATTGGATTCACAGAAGTACGGACATGCTTGCTTGTTGATCTTCTAATTGCTCAATACCCGGGTGGCCGTTATGTTTAGCAGACCGCTTGCGGCTTGTGAGTGTTTGATATGATCATCACCTACTGCCGGCGTATTGACGAGTCTTTAGAGTCCTACACAGAGATATTCTGGCTCAAGCGAAACGGGGTGGGAGCATATATATGATATGTGCGGGACCGAGATTAATGCGGGTATGTGATACTGCATTCTATTCTCGCGATTTGTGACATGATTGGTTATATATGATATAGCCGGGTTATCGGATCAAGTGTTGATTCGATAAGATATTACATTTGATATTAGTCAGTTATATATGATATAACCGGATTATTAAATCAAGTGTTGATTCAATAATTTAATGTATAATTATATATTTGATATATTACATTACATTAACCAATATTAGCTAACTTAAGAATTCTTTTCTCACTTGATGATATATTGATATATATGTGATATATGATAATTGTATTTTTTTCTTTTTACACACAAAATATATATGTGATATATATTGTTGTGTCATGCTAGGTTACACATGCAACCTGTTTGTATAAGACTTATACCATGCTAGGGTTAAGCTAGGGTTTTATTTGTTTTAAGCTTGTTCAAACTTTTGACTTAGTCATGGTTGTGAGCTTGAAAGCTTATGGATAACCTTTGACAAAGTCAACTTATTTGTCTAGTATAGGATATTTATTGTAACATTTTAAAAATAATTAAATAATTAATTAAATAAATAAAATCGTTTAAGTGAATTTTATAATTTTCGGTAAAGTAAAACGTAGTTTTCATAAAACTAAACCGTAATTATTTCTCACTATAAATTTAAAAATACTTATTTTAATTATGTTATTACTTGTAAATGGTGTTTATTTAGCCACTTATAAATTTTTGGTTTAATTAAATATTTTTCTTAAATTAATTATTTTAAATATTAACATAAGCTTTATTTTTACACTAAATTAGTGTAAATTACAAATTTGAATGGGTTAAATTTGCAAAAATGAACCATTGCATCTTAGAATCAAGTGTGTTTCATGCAAAATTTATTTTCAAAATTTTACAATGGTTCTAGACCATTCTAGGTCAAATGTTGTGAAGAAAATAAAGAATTTTAAAATACATTCATGAAAAGACTTAATTGTGTGATATTTTTGTGAAACCTTCTACACTTTTCTTCACCTTTTCTCACTCTCCTCTCTTTTCCTCACCTCATGGCCGGCCTCACCTCCATGGGCAGGCCCAAAATTTCCCCCCCATCATTTTTGCATTAAAAATCATCAAAATTCATCAAAAATTCAATAAAAAATCCACAAAATCCTAATGAATTCCTACCCTCTATTCTTTGCTCATCTTTATATGGATTTTGGAGATGGAAAGCGTTCATTTTGGAGGCTTATTTTCATGTTTGGATTTCATGTTATGGAGGTATAAATCTTCTTCTTTTGATTTATTGTTATTAGATGTTTCATTTAAGCATAATTAGATTTAATAAATAATTTCTATCTACAAGTTTTAAAATTCAAGTTAGGGTTTATAAAATTAAGCTATGGTTTTTATTAATTAAGTAGAGTTATAATAACTAGTTTAACATTTTTAGAAGTGGAAAATCTTGTATGGATGATATATTGTAAATTGTTTATCCAAAATTGTTAAAATTAATCCATTTTGCAAACTAGATTTCTATATATGGTATATATTGGTGAGATAAAATTCCAATTAATGTTTGTAACACTAGATTGTGGTTTTAATGAGGTTTTTAATTTATTGGTGGAATGAAAAACTTAAATTGGTTACTAGTTTCTATTGATAATTGAAAAATACTAATAAAAATAATATTTTTGCTAACTAGATTTTGGAAATTCTTAAATAAATGAAATTTAAAATATAATTTATGGTTTCTTTATATCATTATCATCATGAATTTTAGTTTAATGCATTAATTCATGCAAAATCAAGTTTAGTTACGATATAGTGAAATTTTGCTTTAAAATATCGAAATCGGGCAAGTTTGCAAACTAGAATTTTCCAATTAATACAATTGCGGCGTTAAAAATAAAGTAATGGGTTGTATAATCTAGTTATGCTATTTATTGAGTTTTATGACCATTAGTTTCATGTAAATGTCATGTTTTGAAGTAAAACGGTAAATTGGCGATTTCGGGTTTTTCGAAATCGGACGATTTGATTGATTTTTAGGGTTTTGATGGATTAAATCATGTTTTATATTATAAGTAACGAGTTTTTAAACTACAAGTTGTTTGTTGATGTTTATCTCGATCAATCGGCGTTTATACGCCGATATGGAGCGATATTTGCTCCTTTTGCAAGAGCGGGACATAGGTTTGAACCTATACGCGTTCCGTGCGTCGTTTTGACTTTTGTCCGTAATTCAATTTATGATACTACATATGTTTGCGTATAGCTACCCCTCACGTGGAATGCGGGCGATGAAGAAGAGGATGGCGACATCTTTTTCGGCAGACATGGACCAGGTGAGTAGATGTATATCTACGGGGGGAAGTCGGGTGGATGGCGTTTAGCACCCCCGCAAACGTAGAATAGGGATAGTACATATTGTCATTAGTAATCCAGACGTGACCTTAGATTCTTGATGAGTAGGACCTTTGTAATGACCCTAGGTTGGACTAGACTGATTAGAAAGACCATACCAGAGGATGAATACCTTGGAAGAGACTCGTAGGTTTCAGGTAGATACACACACACGCACACACTGAGACTCGACGTGGTGTACACGTGTATGTATATATATATATATATAGGACTAGGTGAAGGTATATATATATATATATACAAAATACGTATATGTGATACAAGGATGTGATATGTTACACGGGGATGAAACAATATAACTGGGCTGATGCCGTGATTCTTGGCTATACAGTCATGTTATGATGTTAGCGGATCATTAGAAAATGAGATAATGGATTTGTATACTTAAACAATAATAAAGGGTGGTGATGATATTGAAGTATATGGGACTCTAAAATAGAACCCGGACCGTAACCTGTGCCAGAAATTCTGATATGATATCATATAGGTGTGACTTGATTACGACATCATATAGGTATGACTTGATTTCGATATCATATATGTGTGACTTGATTACGATATCATATAGGTGTGACTTGATTACGATATGATCTAAGTGTGACTTAATCACAATATGATACATATGACATGATATTTCTGAGGATAAATTAACGATATATATTTATGCTGACAATGATGTATGATTGATGTATGCGATTACAGTATAGCACCTTGATCTTGACATGTGTTGATGATGATATTATATGAAAGATGAGACACGTAGGTGATACTTGACCCGTAGCGCAATATTGGGATGCCGTACGATGAATTTTACCGTACGAGGCATAGATATGATGATTGATCCGCACTCTTGATTCGAGGAAGCCGTATTACGTACGTGACGCTATTGAGGCTGGATCGCCGACTATTAGAAATATGGATTCAGACCTTAGGTGGACTCTTATTTCTTATTGACTAGTTTCTTAGGTTTAGTTCCTTAAGAGGGTAGATGGACACTAGTTTAGGCTCGATTCATATAGTTGTAGTTATACTTGTATATCACAGATGAGTGGTTATTACACATCCGTCTTTACATTCATACCGTAATCATAATGGTGCATGTTCATTCATATGTTTCTATAATCAGAATAAAACATTGCCTGTTAAGACACCAGCACCATTACCGATGATGCGCATATTCCACGCACACTTATTTGCCGGCTCACACACATCATCATCGGTAACTGCTATGTCACGTATACTTTAGATCATATTATCTTTTATTGATACAATCAGCTAACAGCTAGATCGATATAATATTCTGATTACTCTCTAGTGTTAGTATAGATATGGTATTTATTATTTAGACATTTCATGCATTCGCATTTTCATGTTATCATGCAGTATTATGGGGCATATGCCGACACTTATTATATACTTACTCATGATTTTGGGATTTTGGATTTCTATGAGATTTCTGGATTTTTGGAGAAAACCGCAAGAATATATAAAAATTTCTCTCTCTCTCTCCTCTTCTCTTTTAAAAATATAAGATGCGGTTTTCTCGTGATGTATGTTTCGTCCACCATGAGATTTCATGTTTTCTATTGGATTTCGAGACCCGATTCGAGGAGTGGATGAACCGTCTCGGGTACATGGTGGGCCCGGTATGGTACCCCGTGGCAAGAAGATCGAGTTGTAGACGATGAGCCTGGCAGGGGAGGACTACCTACCGGTGATGTCTGGCACGGCGGATATCCGGAGGATACCGACCGTTGTCGTAAGATTTGATGATATGGGCCGATCCGGACTGACGGAGCCCGAGATATTGAGACTATGAGACATTGAGATTATGAGGTATTGAGACATGAGATTTACATGTTTTGTGTCGATGCTTGACATGGATTTCTATGGATTTCATCGTTGATATTTCAGATTTTTATGCACATTTTACCATGATAAAAGTTAAAGATTTCTTATACAGATATATCTACATTTTAGGATTGGTTATTTCACATTCATGGTGCATGCATACTCATTTACATGATATAGTTCTATAAGAGGCACTGATACGAGCACGGAGCATTTGCACTTACACGTAGCTTATTATCTTGTCTTTACTTGATGACTAGTAGTATATTAGTATATTATTATCACCTAGGACAGCGTCGTGCATTCGATTTCTTTTCGCAGATATCTTCCACTCACGAGTTGGCAACTCACCCCGTTGTGCCAAATTTTATTACAGGTTCGATGTACAGGTTTTCCTGGCAGCTTGCTGGCACATCTTTTCATTCAGGGTGATTTGCACGGTAGGTTAGTTCACTTGTATCTGAACCGCCATTGTACTTTTATTATTTCATTTGTATCTAGAAAACTCCATCAACCAAACTTGTATTACTTGATAGGTTACTGGATCAGTTGTTTATTTCGACCTTAGAGTCGCGCTTGTATTATTATGATATCTGGTGGTTTTTTTTTTTTTTTAAGTTTTGAGCCTCGCCCTTTGGCGTTGTATACTATGGTGCATTGGTGTGGTTGTTTCCGCCGTTTGGCGTAGAGCTAGCTCCCGTTTGGGGATGCTTTTTATTGTTTGTGTATATTATACTTGTTGAACCCGTTTTGAGGCCAGTTTTTACAAAGGAGACTCTGCCGAAATTTTTGAGAAAATTGGATGTTGCTTTTAAACTTGTTTTCTACATGTTTTCCTTTTCTTCTTCTTCTTCTATGGTTTAGATTTCTGGGCTTCGGCTTACTAAGATTATGTTGCGCCTCTAGACGCTTCGTACTCTAAGCGCCGGTCATGTTCCGTACTTTCGGGTCGAGACAAAGTTGGTATCAGAGCGCTAGGTTTAACCTTGTATATGTCTAGGGTGACCCTTGGTTGATGGAGTAGGCGACTTAGGTAGAGTGACGTACCGTGGGTATGATCCGCGTCATACTTACGATACGCTACTCTTTTTAAGTAGCCTTAGGATGTACATTTGTTTGCACCGCATTTCATTCATTCCTTTGATCTATCTTCGTCAATATCGAAGGGTGGTTTCTGTTACCACGGGCATGGGCAGAAGGAGCTGCGGCTCGAATGCGATAACCATTAGGGTATCGGTTATTCTTGAGGATTGAACCATTGTTTAGCGTGCGGGAGAAGGGTATTCACATGCCGTCCAGACGAAGTTAAAGGATTCGAACGATTGTCAGAAACCCATTTTCCCAAGTTTAAAGTATTCGGAAGAACATGCAGGTATTTCGATGGACCCTCTAGAAGAATGAAACCCTAACTCGACATAATGACCACGAGAACGCCCTTGAACCTTAGGGTTTACGGCAGTTCCGCGGTGCCATTAGTGAGGCTTAGGTTTGCCCTTCTACGGCTGGACCATCGATGCTGGTGTATGTACCGGATATTTTTAAACTGTACTTGAGTGTTAAGCGCTCGGGGAATTATGGGATTTTGATGGATCGATCGAAAAGTTTAATGTAGTCCAGATATCAGGTGAAGGGATCGACTACGTGGGAGAATTTAGATATGAGTATTGCCGTTGGTAGCGCAGTCAGCACACCTATGAAGAGACAAGTTCGAAGCAGTCGACACCAGAGGAAAGGTGGAAAGAGGCGCACATTGACGATAGTATTTATGATTGTGATTTGTTGATTTGAATTTCATATTTCCGTTGATTGGATTTTTTTTTGGTATTTTGAGGATTTTGTTCTACGATTGGTATTTCTTATGTGTGCATTCATTACATTCTATTCGTGCTTCATATATCAGTTGTATTGATGTTGTTTTGTAATACCCAGTACACTCGATTTGGTTTTATACATTTTGAGATTTTGATTTGATTTCGTGCATATGTGTTACACATGATTTTGATATATGCTTCGACCTAGTTTTCATAGATTTTCGTACTGTGATTTCGATTTTGATATTCGGTGTATGTTTTCGTGCACCATGTGCACCTGATTGAGATTCTTGCGCACATTCGGTGCACCTGATACTATTTGTGCACACCAGATGCACTAAATCGTGTTTTGTGCAGATTAGATGCACCTGATATTAGAGTCGTGCACGCCCGTTGCACTTGACAGATGTTTTTGGTGCACACCTGTTGCACTCAGTTTTGTTTTTGTATGAATTCTTGGCATCTGTATTTGGTTTCGATTTCAGTGTGCACCGGACGCACATGATATTTTTATAATGTGATTGGGATTGATTTCAGTTTGATCAGTATGTTTTTATAATCATTACTATTGATTTGGTAACCAGGCGGGACGTGTATGTTAAATAAAAGATATATATATATAGCTATTTTTTTAAAAATAAACGTCCACTACTTATGCCGTGGCACGTGCATCACACGGCGATTTTCAAAAGAGGTTCTTGCATGCTTCTTTATCTAGATATTTGGACGATTTTACTATGATGCGCACTATAGATAAGTTGTAGTTTTGATGTATATTATGTTGGTTTTCATATTGGGTTTTGATATTTTATTCTCTCCATAACTCCGATGATTGCGTTATCCTTGACGGAGTTGATTTTAGTTTTGTGTTGATGATTTCGGTGCCCCGACGATTTGAGTGTTTTGCTGAATGTTTTAGTAATTGGGGGGTTTTAATTTAAATTCAGGGACCGAATTTCTTAAAGGGGGGAAGATTGTAACATTTTAAAAATAATTAAATAAATAAAATCGTTTAAATGAATTTTATAATTTTCGGTAAAGTAAAACGTAGTTTTCATAAAACTAAACCGTAATTATTTTTCACTATAAATTTAAAATTACCTATTTTAATATTGTTATTACTAGTAAATGGTGTTTATTTAGCCACTTATAAATTTTTAGTTTAATTAAATATTTTTCTTAAATTAATTATTTTAAATATTAACATAAGCTTTATTTTTACACTAAATTAGTGTAAATTACAAATTTGAATGGGTTAAATTTGCAAAAATGAACCATTGAATCTTAGAATCAAGTGTGTTTCATGCAAAATTTATTTTCAAAATTTTACAATGGTTCTAGACCATTCTAGGTCAAATGGAGTCAAGAAAATAAAGAATTTTTAAATAAATTCATGAAAAGACTTAATTGAGTGATATTTTTGTGAAACATTCTACACTTTTCTTCACCTTTCCTCACTCCCCTCTCTTTTCCTCACCTCATGGCCGGCCTCACCTCCATGGGCAGCCCCAAAATTTTTCCCCCGTTATTTTTGCATTAAAAATCATCAAAATTCATAAAAAATTCAATAAAAAATCCACAAAATCCTAAAAAATTCCTACCCTCTATTCTTTGCTCATCTTTATATGGATTTTGGAGATGGAAAGCATTCATTTTGGAGGCTTATTTTCATATTTGGATTTCATGTTGTGGAGGTATAAATTTTCTTCTTTTGATTTATTGTTATTAGATGTTTCATTTAAGCATAATTAGATTTAATAAATAATTTCTATCTACAAGTTTTAAAATTCAAGTTAGGGTTTATAAAATTAAGTTATGATTTTTATTAATTAAGTAGGGTTATAATAACTAGTTTAACATTTTTAGAAGTGGAAAATCTTGTATGGATGATATATTGTAAATTGTTTATCCAAAATTGTTTAAATTAATCAATTTTGCAAACTAGATTTCTTTATATTGTATATATCGGT
Source organism: Agapanthus africanus (assembly GCA_030015575.1). Classification (NCBI taxonomy): domain Eukaryota; kingdom Viridiplantae; phylum Streptophyta; class Magnoliopsida; order Asparagales; family Amaryllidaceae; genus Agapanthus; species Agapanthus africanus. Next base: position 277,613,737 of record JASDDO010000001.1, read on the forward strand.
GAGATAAAATTCCAATTAATTTTTGTAACACTATATTGTGGTTTTAATGAGGATATTAACTTGTTGGTGGAATGAAAAACTTAAATTGGTTACTACTTTCTATTGATAATTGAAAAATACTAATAAAAATGCTATTTTTGCTAACTAGATTTTGGAAATTCTTAAATAAATGAAATTTAAAATATAATTTACGGTTTCATTATATCATTATCATCATGAATTGTAGTTTAATGCATTAATTCATGGAAAATCAAGTTTAGTTGTGATATTGTGAAATTTTGCTTAAAAGTATCGAAATCGGGCAAATTTGCAAACTAGAATTTTCCAATTAATACAATTGGGGCGTTAAAAATATAGTAATGGGTTGTATAATCTAGTTATGCTATTTAATGAGTTTTATGACCATTAGTTTCATTTAAATGTCATGTTTTGAAGTAAAACGGTAAATTGGCGTTTTTAGGTTTTTCGAAATCGGACGATTTGATTGATTTTTAGGGTTTTGATGGATTAAATCATGATTTATATTATAAGTAACGAGTTTTTAAACTACAAGTTGTTTGTTGATGTTTATCTCGATCAATCAGCGTTTGTAAGCCGATATCGAGCGATATTTGGTCCTTTTGCATGAGCGGGACATAGGTTTTAACCTATACGAGTTCCATGCGTCGTTTTGACTTTTGTCCGTGATTCAATTTATGATACTACATATGTTTGCGTATAGGTACCCCTCACGTGGACTGCGGGCGATGAAGAAGAGGATGGCGACATCATTTTCGGCAGACATCGACCAGGTGAGTAGATGTATATCTACGGGGGAAAGTCGGGTGGATGGTGTTTAGCTTCCCCGCAAACATAGAATAGGGATAGTACTTATTGTCATTAGTAAACCATACGTGACCATAGATTCTTGATGAGTAGGACCCCAGTAATGACCCTAGGTTGGACTAGACTGATTAGAAAGACCATACCAGAGGATGAATACCTTGGAAGTGACTCGTAGGTTTCAGGTAGATACACACACACGCACACACTGAGACTCGACGTGGTGTACACGTGTATGTATATATATATATATATATAGGACTAGGTGAAGGTATATATATATATATATACAAAATACGTATATGTGATACAAGGATGTGATATGTTACACGGGGATGAAACAATATACTGGGCTGATGCCGTGATTCTTGGCTATACAGTCGTGTTATGATGTTAGCGGATCATTAGAGAATGAGATAATGTATTTGTATACTTAAACAATAATAAAGGGTGGTGATTATATTGAAGTATATGGGACTCTAAAATAGAACCCGGACCATAACCTGTGCCAGAAATTCTGATAAGATATCATATAGGTGTGACTTGATCACGACATCATATAGGTATGACTTGATTTCGATATCATATATGTGTGACTTGATTACGATATCATATAGGTGTGACTTGATTACGATATGATCTAAGTGTGACTTAATCACAATATGATACATATGACATGATATTTCTGAGGATAAATTAACGATATATATTTATGCTGACAATGATATATGATTGATGTATGCGATTACAGTATAGCACCTTGATCTTGACATGTGTTGATGATGATATTATATGAAAGATGAGACACGTAGGTGATACTTGACCCGTAGCCTAATATTGGGATGCCGTACGATGAATTTTACCGTACGAGGCATAGATATGATGATTGATCCGCACTCTTGATTCGAGGAAGCCGTATTACGTACGTGACGCTATTGAGGCTGGATCGCCGACTATTAGAAATATGGATTCAGACCTTAGGTGGACTCTTATTTCTTATTGACTAGTTTCTTAGGTTTAGTTCCTTAGGAGGTTAGATGGACACTAGTTTAGGCTCGATTCATATAGTTGTAGTTATACTTGTATATCACAGATGAGTGGTTATTACACATCCGTCTTTATATTCATACCGTAATCATAATGGTGCATGTTCATTCATATGTTTCTATAATCAGAATAAAACATTGCCTGTTAGGACACCAGCACCATTACCGATGATGCGCATATTCCACGCACACTTATTTGCCGGCTCACACACATCATCATCGGTAACTGCTATGTCACGTACACTTTAGATCATATTATCTTTTATTGATACAATCAGCTAACAGCTAGATCGATATAATATTCTGATTACTCTCTGGTGTTAGTATAGATATGGTATTTATTACTTAGACATTTCATGCATTCGCATTTTCATGTTATCATGCAGTATTATGGGGCATATGCCGACACTTATTATATACTTACTCATGATTTTGGGATTTTGGATTTCTATGAGATTTCTGGATTTTTGGAGAAAACCGCAAGAATATATAAAAATTTCTCTCTCTCTCTCCTCTTCTCTTTTTAAAATATAAGATGCGGTTTTCTCGTGATGTATGTGTCGTCCACCATGAGATTTCATGTTTTCTGTTGGATTTCGAGACCCGATTCGAGGAGTGGATGAACCGTCTCGGGTACATGGTGGGCCCGGTATGGTACCCCATGGCAAGAAGATCGAGTTGTAGACGATGAGCCTGGCAGGGGAGGACTACCTACCGGTGATGTCTGGCACGGCGGATATCCGGAGGATACCGACCGTTGTCGTAAGATTTGATGATATGGGCCGATCCGGACTGACGGAGCCCGAGATATTGAGACTATGAGACATTGAGATTATGAGGTATTGAGACATGAGATTTACATGTTTTGTGTCGATGCTTGACATGGATTTCTATGGATTTCATCGTTGATATTTCAGATTTTTATACACATTTTACCATGATAAAAGTTAAAGATTTCTTATACAGATATATCTACATTTTAGGATTGGTTATTTCACATTCATGGTGCATGCATACTCATTTACATGACATAGTTCTATAAGAGGCACTGATACGAGCATGGAGCATTTGCACATACACGTAGCTTATTATCTTGTCTTTACTTGATGACTAGTAGTATATTAGTATATTATTATGACCTAGGACAGCGTCGTGCTTTCGATTTCTTTTCGCAGATATCTTCCACTCACGAGTTGGCAACACACCCCGTTGTGCCAAATTTTATTACAGGTTCGATGTACAGGTTTTCCTGGCAGCTTGCTGGCACATCTTTTCATTCAGGGTGATTTGCACGGTAGGTTAGTTCACTTGTATCTGGACCGCCATTGTACTTTTATTATTTTATTTGTATCTAGAAAACTCCATCAACCAAACTTGTATTACTTGATAGGTTACTGGATCAGTTGTTTATTTCGACCTTAGAGTCGCGCTTGTATTATTATGATATCTGGTGGTTTTGTTTTTTTTTAAGTTTTGAGCCTCGTCCTTTGGCGTTGTATACTATGGTGCATTGGTGTGGTTGTTTCCGCCGTTTGGCGTAGAGCTAGCTCCCGTTTGGGGATGCTTTTTATTGTTTGTGTATATTATACTTGTTGTACCCGTTTTGAGGCCAGTTTTTACAAAGGAGACTCTGCCGAAATTTTTGAGAAAATTGGATGTTGCTTTTAAACTTGTTTTCTACATGTTTTCCTTTTCTTCTTCTTCTTTTATGGTTTAGATTTCTGGGCTTCGGCTTACTAAGATTATGTTGCGCCTCTAGATGCTTCGTACTCTAAGCGCCGGTCATGTTCCGTACTTTCGGGTCGAGACAAAGTTGGTATCAGAGCGCTAGGTTTAACCTTGTATATATCTAGGGTGACCCTTGGTTGATGGAATAGGCGACTTAGGTAGAGTGACGTACCGTGGGTATGATCCGCGTCATACTTACGATACGCTACTCTTCTTAAGTAGCCTTAGGATGTACATTTGTTTGCACCGCATTTCATTCATTCCTTTGATCTATCTTCGTCAATATCGAAGGGTGGTTTCTGTTACCACGGGCATGGGCAGAAGGAGCTGCGGCTCGAATGCGATAACCATTAGGGTATCGGTTATTCTTGAGGATTGAACCATTGTTTAGCGTGCGGGAGAAGGGTATTCACATGCCGTCCAGACGAAGTTAAAGGATTCGAACGATTGTCAGAAACCCATTTTCCCAAGTTTAAAGTATTCGGAAGAACATGCAGGTATTTCGATGGACCCTCTAGAAGAATGAAACCCTAACTCGACATAATGACCACGAGAACGCCCTTGAACCTTAGGGTTTACGGCAGTTCCGCGGTGCCATTAGTGAAGCTTAGGTTTGCCCTTCTACGGCTAGACCATCGATGCTGGTGTATGTACCGGATATTTTTAAACTGTACTTGAGTGTTGAGCGCTCGGGGAATTATGGGATTTTGATGGATCGATCGAAAAGTTTAATGTAGTCCGGATATCAGGTGAAGGGATCGACTACGTTGTGGAATTTAGATATGAGTATTACCGTTGGTAGCGCAGTCAGCACACCTATGAAGAGACAAGTTCGAAGCAGTCGACACCAGAGAAAAGGGGGAAAGAGGCGCACATTGACGATAGTGTTTATGATTGTGATTTGGTGATTTGAATTTCATATTTCCGTTGATTGGATTTTTTTTTTGGTATTTTGAGGATTTTGTTCTACGATTGGTATTTCTTATGTGTGCATTCATTACATTCTATTCGTGCTTCATATATCAGTTGTATTGATGTTGTTTTGTACATACCCAGTACACTCGATTTGGTTTTATACATTTTGAGATTTTGATTTGATTTCGTGCATATGTGTTACACATGATTTTGATATATGCTTCGACCTAGTTTTCATACATTTTCGTACTGTGATTTCGATTTTGATATTCGGTGTATGTTTTCGTGCACCATGTGCACCTGATTGAGATTCTTGCGCACATTCGGTGCACCTGATACGATTTGTGCACACCAGATGCACTAAATCGTGTTTTGTGCAGATTAGATGCACCTGATATTAGAGTCGTGCACGCCCGTTGCACTTGACAGATGTTTTTGGTGCACACCTGTTGCACTCAGTTTTGTTTTTGTATGAATTCTTGGCATCTGTATTTGGTTTCGATTTCAGTGTGCACCGGACGCACATGATATTTTTATGATGTGATTGGGATTGATTTCAGTTTGATCAGTATGTTTTTATAATCATTACTATTGATTTGGTAACCAGACGGGACGTGTATGTTAAATAAAAGATATATATATATAGCTATTTTTTTAAAAATAAACGTCCACTACTTATGCCGTGGCACGTGCATCACACGGCGATTTTCAAAAGGGGTTCTTGCATGCTTCTTTATCTAGATATTTGGACGATTTTACTATGATGCGCACTATAGATAAGTTGTAGTTTTGATGTATATTATGTTGGTTTTCATATTGGGTTTTGATATTTTATTCTCTCCATAACTCCAATGATTGCGTTATCCTTGACGGAGTTGATTTTAGTTTTGTGTTGATGATTTCGGTGCCCCGACGATTTGAGTGTTTTGCTGAATGTTTTAGTAATTGGGGGGTTTTAATTTAAATTCAGGGACCGAATTTCTTAAAGGGGGGAAGATTGTAACATTTTAAAAATAATTAAATAAATAAAATCGTTTAAATGAATTTTATAATTTTCGGTAAAGTAAAACGTAGTTTTCATAAAACTAAACCGTAATTATTTTTCACTATAAATTTAAAATTACCTATTTTAATATTGTTATTACTAGTAAATGGTGTTTATTTAGCCACTTATAAATTTTTAGTTTAATTAAATATTTTTCTTAAATTAATTATTTTAAATATTAACATAAGCTTTATTTTTACACTAAATTAGTGTAAATTACAAATTTGAATGGGTTAAATTTGCAAAAATGAACCATTGAATCTTAGAATCAAGTGTGTTTCATGCAAAATTTATTTTCAAAATTTTACAATGGTTCTAGACCATTCTAGGTCAAATGGAGTCAAGAAAATAAAGAATTTTTAAATAAATTCATGAAAAGACTTAATTGAGTGATATTTTTGTGAAACATTCTACACTTTTCTTCACCTTTCCTCACTCCCCTCTCTTTTCCTCACCTCATGGCCGGCCTCACCTCCATGGGCAGCCCCAAAATTTTCCCCCCGTTATTTTTGCATTAAAAATCATCAAAATTCATAAAAAATTCAATAAAAAATCCACAAAATCCTAAAAAATTCCTACCCTCTATTCTTTGCTCATCTTTATATGGATTTTGGAGATGGAAAGCATTCATTTTGGAGGCTTATTTTCATATTTGGATTTCATGTTGTGGAGGTATAAATTTTCTTCTTTTGATTTATTGTTATTAGATGTTTCATTTAAGCATAATTAGATTTAATAAATAATTTCTATCTACAAGTTTTAAAATTCAAGTTAGGGTTTATAAAATTAAGTTATGATTTTTATTAATTAAGTAGGGTTATAATAACTAGTTTAACATTTTTAGAAGTGGAAAATCTTGTATGGATGATATATTGTAAATTGTTTATCCAAAATTGTTTAAATTAATCAATTTTGCAAACTAGATTTCTTTATATTGTATATATCGGTGAGATAAAATTCCAATTAATTTTTGTAACACTATATTGTGGTTTTAATGAGGATATTAACTTGTTGGTGGAATGAAAAACTTAAATTGGTTACTACTTTCTATTGATAATTGAAAAATACTAATAAAAATGCTATTTTTGCTAACTAGATTTTGGAAATTCTTAAATAAATGAAATTTAAAATATAATTTACGGTTTCATTATATCATTATCATCATGAATTGTAGTTTAATGCATTAATTCATGGAAAATCAAGTTTAGTTGTGATATTGTGAAATTTTGCTTAAAAGTATCGAAATCGGGCAAATTTGCAAACTAGAATTTTCCAATTAATACAATTGGGGCGTTAAAAATATAGTAATGGGTTGTATAATCTAGTTATGCTATTTAATGAGTTTTATGACCATTAGTTTCATTTAAATGTCATGTTTTGAAGTAAAACGGTAAATTGGCGTTTTTAGGTTTTTCGAAATCGGACGATTTGATTGATTTTTAGGGTTTTGATGGATTAAATCATGATTTATATTATAAGTAACGAGTTTTTAAACTACAAGTTGTTTGTTGATGTTTATCTCGATCAATCGGCGTTTGTAAGCCGATATCGAGCGATATTTGGTCCTTTTGCATGAGCGGGACATAGGTTTTAACCTATACGAGTTCCATGCGTCGTTTTGACTTTTGTCCGTGATTCAATTTATGATACTACATATGTTTGCGTATAGGTACCCCTCACGTGGACTGCGGGCGATGAAGAAGAGGATGGCGACATCATTTTCGGCAGACATCGACCAGGTGAGTAGATGTATATCTACGGGGGGAAGTCGGGTGGATGGTGTTTAGCTTCCCCGCAAACATAGAATAGGGATAGTACTTATTGTCATTAGTAAACCATACGTGACCATAGATTCTTGATGAGTAGGACCCCAGTAATGACCCTAGGTTGGACTAGACTGATTAGAAAGACCATACCAGAGGATGAATACCTTGGAAGTGACTCGTAGGTTTCAGGTAGATACACACACACGCACACACTGAGACTCGACGTGGTGTACACGTGTATATATATATATATATATATATATAGGACTAGGTGAAGGTATATATATATATACAAAATACGTATATGTGATACAAGGATGTGATATGTTACACGGGGATGAAACAATATACTGGGCTGATGCCGTGATTCTTGGCTATACAGTCGTGTTATGATGTTAGCGGATCATTAGAGAATGAGATAATGGATTTGTATACTTAAACAATAATAAAGGGTGGTGATTATATTGAAGTATATAGGACTCTAAAATAGAACCCGGACCATAACCTGTGCCAGAAATTCTGATATGATATCATATAGGTGTGACTTGATCACGACATCATATAGGTATGACTTGATTTCGATATCATATATGTGTGACTTGATTACGATATCATATAGGTGTGACTTGATTACGATATGATCTAAGTGTGACTTAATCACAATATGATACATATGACATGATATTTCTGAGGATAAATTAACGATATATATTTATGCTGACAATGATATATGATTGATGTATGCGATTACAGTATAGCACCTTGATCTTGACATGTGTTGATGATGATATTATATGAAAGATGAGACACGTAGGTGATACTTGACCCGTAGCCTAATATTGGGATGCCGTACGATGAATTTTACCGTACGAGGCATAGATATGATGATTGATCCGCACTCTTGATTCGAGGAAGCCGTATTACGTACGTGACGCTATTGAGGCTGGATCGCCGACTATTAGAAATATGGATTCAGACCTTAGGTGGACTCTTATTTCTTATTGACTAGTTTCTTAGGTTTAGTTCCTTAGGAGGGTAGATGGACACTAGTTTAGGCTCGATTCATATAGTTGTAGTTATACTTGTATATCACAGATGAGTGGTTATTACACATCCGTCTTTATATTCATACCGTAATCATAATGGTGCATGTTCATTCATATGTTTCTATAATCAGAATAAAACATTGCCTGTTAGGACACCAGCACCATTACCGATGATGCGCATATTCCACGCACACTTATTTGCCGGCTCACACACATCATCATCGGTAACTGCTATGTCACGTACACTTTAGATCATATTATCTTTTATTGATACAATCAGCTAACAGCTAGATCGATATAATATTCTGATTACTCTCTGGTGTTAGTATAGATATGGTATTTATTACTTAGACATTTCATGCATTCGCATTTTCATGTTATCATGCAGTATTATGGGGCATATGCCGACACTTATTATATACTTACTCATGATTTTGGGATTTTGGATTTCTATGAGATTTCTGGATTTTTGGAGAAAACCGCAAGAATATATAAAAATTTCTCTCTCTCTCTCCTCTTCTCTTTTTAAAATATAAGATGCGGTTTTCTCGTGATGTATGTGTCGTCCACCATGAGATTTCATGTTTTCTGTTGGATTTCGAGACCCGATTCGAGGAGTGGATGAACCGTCTCGGGTACATGGTGGGCCCGGTATGGTACCCCGTGGCAAGAAGATCGAGTTGTAGACGATGAGCCTGGCAGGGGAGGACTACCTACCGGTGATGTCTGGCACGGCGGATATCCGGAGGATACCGACCGTTGTCGTAAGATTTGATGATATGGGCCGATCCGGACTGACGGAGCCCGAGATATTGAGACTATGAGACATTGAGATTATGAGGTATTGAGACATGAGATTTACATGTTTTGTGTCGATGCTTGACATGGATTTCTATGGATTTCATCGTTGATATTTCAGATTTTTATACACATTTTACCATGATAAAAGTTAAAGATTTCTTATACAGATATATCTACATTTTAGGATTGGTTATTTCACATTCATGGTGCATGCATACTCATTTACATGACATAGTTCTATAAGAGGCACTGATACGAGCATGGAGCATTTGCACATACACGTAGCTTATTATCTTGTCTTTACTTGATGACTAGTAGTATATTAGTATATTATTATGACCTAGGACAGCGTCGTGCATTCGATTTCTTTTCGCAGATATCTTCCACTCACGAGTTGGCAACACACCCCGTTGTGCCAAATTTTATTACAGGTTCGATGTACAGGTTTTCCTGGCAGCTTGCTGGCACATCTTTTCATTCAGGGTGATTTGCACGGTAGGTTAGTTCACTTGTATCTGGACCGCCATTGTACTTTTATTATTTTATTTGTATCTAGAAAACTCCATCAACCAAACTTGTATTACTTGATAGGTTACTGGATCAGTTGTTTATTTCGACCTTAGAGTCGCGCTTGTATTATTATGATATCTGGTGGTTTTGTTTTTTTTTAAGTTTTGAGCCTCGTCCTTTGGCGTTGTATACTATGGTGCATTGGTGTGGTTGTTTCCGCCGTTTGGCGTAGAGCTAGCTCCCGTTTGGGGATGCTTTTTATTGTTTGTGTATATTATACTTGTTGTACCCGTTTTGAGGCCAGTTTTTACAAAGGAGACTCTGCCGAAATTTTTGAGAAAATTGGATGTTGCTTTTAAACTTGTTTTCTACATGTTTTCCTTTTCTTCTTCTTCTTTTATGGTTTAGATTTCTGGGCTTCGGCTTACTAAGATTATGTTGCGCCTCTAGATGCTTCGTACTCTAAGCGCCGGTCATGTTCCGTACTTTCGGGTCGAGACAAAGTTGGTATCAGAGCGCTAGGTTTAACCTTGTATATATCTAGGGTGACCCTTGGTTGATGGAATAGGCGACTTAGGTAGAGTGACGTACCGTGGGTATGATCCGCGTCATACTTACGATACGCTACTCTTCTTAAGTAGCCTTAGGATGTACATTTGTTTGCACCGCATTTCATTCATTCCTTTGATCTATCTTCGTCAATATCGAAGGGTGGTTTCTGTTACCACGGGCATGGGCAGAAGGAGCTGCGGCTCGAATGCGATAACCATTAGGGTATCGGTTATTCTTGAGGATTGAACCATTGTTTAGCGTGCGGGAGAAGGGTATTCACATGCCGTCCAGACGAAGTTAAAGGATTCGAACGATTGTCAGAAACCCATTTTCCCAAGTTTAAAGTATTCGGAAGAACATGCAGGTATTTCGATGGACCCTCTAGAAGAATGAAACCCTAACTCGACATAATGACCACGAGAACGCCCTTGAACCTTAGGGTTTACGGCAGTTCCGCGGTGCCATTAGTGAAGCTTAGGTTTGCCCTTCTACGGCTAGACCATCGATGCTGGTGTATGTACCGGATATTTTTAAACTGTACTTGAGTGTTGAGCGCTCGGGGAATTATGGGATTTTGATGGATCGATCGAAAAGTTTAATGTAGTCCGGATATCAGGTGAAGGGATCGACTACGTTGTGGAATTTAGATATGAGTATTACCGTTGGTAGCGCAGTCAGCACACCTATGAAGAGACAAGTTCGAAGCAGTCGACACCAGAGAAAAGGGGGAAAGAGGCGCACATTGACGATAGTGTTTATGATTGTGATTTGGTGATTTGAATTTCATATTTCCGTTGATTGGATTTTTTTTTTGGTATTTTGAGGATTTTGTTCTACGATTGGTATTTCTTATGTGTGCATTCATTACATTCTATTCGTGCTTCATATATCAGTTGTATTGATGTTGTTTTGTACATACCCAGTACACTCGATTTGGTTTTATACATTTTGAGATTTTGATTTGATTTCGTGCATATGTGTTACACATGATTTTGATATATGCTTCGACCTAGTTTTCATACATTTTCGTACTGTGATTTCGATTTTGATATTCGGTGTATGTTTTCGTACACCATGTGCACCTGATTGAGATTCTTGCGCACATTCGGTGCACCTGATACGATTTGTGCACACCAGATGCACTAAATCGTGTTTTGTGCAGATTAGATGCACCTGATATTAGAGTCGTGCACGCCCGTTGCACTTGACAGATGTTTTTGGTGCACACCTGTTGCACTCAGTTTTGTTTTTGTATGAATTCTTGGCATCTGTATTTGGTTTCGATTTCAGTGTGCACCGGACGCACATGATATTTTTATGATGTGATTGGGATTGATTTCAGTTTGATCAGTATGTTTTTATAATCATTACTATTGATTTGGTAACCAGGCGGGACGTGTATGTTAAATAAAAGATATATATATATAGCTATTTTTTTAAAAATAAACGTCCACTACTTATGCCGTGGCACGTGCATCACACGGCGATTTTCAAAAGGGGTTCTTGCATGCTTCTTTATCTAGATATTTGGACGATTTTACTATGATGCGCACTATAGATAAGTTGTAGTTTTGATGTATATTATGTTGGTTTTCATATTGGGTTTTGATATTTTATTCTCTCCATAACTCCGATGATTGCGTTATCCTTGACGGAGTTGATTTTAGTTTTGTGTTGATGATTTCGGTGCCCCGACGATTTGAGTGTTTTGCTGAATGTTTTAGTAATTGGGGGGTTTTAATTTAAATTCAGGGACCGAATTTCTTAAAGGGAGGAAGATTGTAACATTTTAAAAATAATTAAATAAATAAAATCGTTTAAATGAATTTTATAATTTTCGGTAAAGTAAAACGTAGTTTTCATAAAACTAAACCGTAATTATTTTTCACTATAAATTTAAAATTATCTATTTTAATATTGTTATTACTAGTAAATGGTGTTTATTTAGCCACTTATAAATTTTTAGTTTAATTAAATATTTTTCTTAAATTAATTATTTTAAATATTAACATAAGCTTTATTTTTACACTAAATTAGTGTAAATTACAAATTTGAATGGGTTAAATTTCCAAAAATGAACCATTGCATCTTAGAATCAAGTGTGTTTCATGCAAAATTTATTTTCAAAATTTTACAATGGTTCTAGACCATTCTAGGTCAAATGGAGTCAAGAAAATAAAGAATTTTTAAATAAATTCATGAAAAGACTTAATTGAGTGATATTTTTGTGAAACATTCTACACTTTTCTTCACCTTTCCTCACTCCCCTCTCTTTTCCTCACCTCATGGCCGGCCTCACCTCCATGGGCAGCCCCAAAATTTTCCCCCCGTTATTTTTGAATAAAAATCATCAAAATTCATAAAAAATTCAATAAAAAATCCACAAAATCCTAAAAAATTCCTACCCTCTATTCTTTGCTCATCTTTATATGGATTTTGGAGATGGAAAGCATTCATTTTGGAGGCTTATTTTCATATTTGGATTTCATGTTGTGGAGGTATAAATTTTCTTCTTTTGATTTATTGTTATTAGATGTTTCATTTAAGCATAATTAGATTTAATAAATAATTTCTATCTACAAGTTTTAAAATTCAAGTTAGGGTTTATAAAATTAAGTTATGATTTTTATTAATTAAGTAGGGTTATAATAACTAGTTTAACATTTTTAGAAGTGGAAAATCTTGTATGGATGATATATTGTAAATTGTTTATCCAAAATTGTTTAAATTAATCAATTTTGCAAACTAGATTTCTTTATATTGTATATATCGGTGAGATAAAATTCCAATTAATTTTTGTAACACTAGATTGTGATTTTAATGAGGATATTAACTTGTTGGTGGAATGAAAAACTTAAATTGGTTACTACTTTCTATTGATAATTGAAAAATACTAATAAAAATGCTATTTTTGCTAACTAGATTTTGGAAATTCTTAAATAAATGAAATTTAAAATATAATTTACGGTTTCATTATATCATTATCATCATGAATTGTAGTTTAATGCATTAATTCATGCAAAATCAAGTTTAGTTGTGATATTGTGAAATTTTGCTTAAAAGTATCGAAATCGGGCAAATTTGCAAACTAGAATTTTCCAATTAATACAATTGGGGCGTTAAAAATATAGTAATGGGTTGTATAATCTAGTTATGCTATTTAATGAGTTTTATGACCATTAGTTTCATTTAAATGTCATGTTTTGAAGTAAAATGGTAAATTGGCGTTTTTAGGTTTTTCGAAATCGGACGATTTGATTGATTTTTAGGGTTTTGATGGATTAAATCATGCTTTATATTATAAGTAACGAGTTTTTAAACTACAAGTTGTTTGTTGATGTTTATCTCGATCAATCGGCGTTTGTAAGCCGATATCGAGCGATATTTGGTCCTTTTGCATGAGCGGGACATAGGTTTTAACCTATACGAGTTCCATGCGTCGTTTTGACTTTTGTCCGTGATTCAATTTATGATACTACATATGTTTGCGTATAGGTACCCCTCACGTGGACTGCGGGCGATGAAGAAGAGGATGGCGACATCATTTTCGGCAGACATCGACCAGGTGAGTAGATGTATATCTACGGGGGAAAGTCGGGTGGATGGTGTTTAGCTTCCCCGCAAACATAGAATAGGGATAGTACTTATTGTCATTAGTAAACCATACGTGACCATAGATTCTTGATGAGTAGGACCCCAGTAATGACCCTAGGTTGGACTAGACTGATTAGAAAGACCATACCAGAGGATGAATACCTTGGAAGTGACTCGTAGGTTTCAGGTAGATACACACACACGCACACACTGAGACTCAACGTGGTGTACACGTGTATGTATATATATATATATATAGGACTAGGTGAAGGTATATATATATATATACAAAATACGTATATGTGATACAAGGATGTGATATGTTACACGGGGATGAAACAATATACTGGGCTGATGCCGTGATTCTTGGCTATACAGTCGTGTTATGATGTTAGCGGATCATTAGAGAATGAGATAATGGATTTGTATACTTAAACAATAATAAAGGGTGGTGATTATATTGAAGTATATGGGACTCTAAAATAGAACCCGGACCATAACCTGTGCCAGAAATTCTGATATGATATCATATAGGTGTGACTTGATCACGACATCATATAGGTATGACTTGATTTCGATATCATATATGTGTGACTTGATTACGATATCATATAGGTGTGACTTGATTACGATATGATCTAAGTGTGACTTAATCACAATATGATACATATGACATGATATTTCTGAGGATAAATTAACGATATATATTTATGCTGACAATGATATATGATTGATGTATGCGATTACAGTATAGCACCTTGATCTTGACATGTGTTGATGATGATATTATATGAAAGATGAGACACGTAGGTGATACTTGACCCGTAGCCCAATATTGGGATGCCGTACGATGAATTTTACCGTACGAGGCATATATATGATGATTGATCCGCACTCTTGATTCGAGGAAGCCGTATTACGTACGTGACGCTATTGAGGCTGGATCGCCGACTATTAGAAATATGGATTCAGACCTTAGGTGGACTCTTATTTCTTATTGACTAGTTTCTTAGGTTTAGTTCCTTAGGAGGGTAGATGGACACTAGTTTAGGCTCGATTCATATAGTTGTAGTTATACTTGTATATCACAGATGAGTGGTTATTACACATCCGTCTTTATATTCATACCGTAATCATAATGGTGCATGTTCATTCATATGTTTCTATAATCAGAATAAAACATTGCCTGTTAGGACACCAGCACCATTACCGATGATGCGCATATTCCACGCACACTTATTTGCCAGCTCACACACATCATCATCGGTAACTGCTATGTCACGTACACTTTAGATCATATTATCTTTTATTGATACAATCAGCTAACAGCTAGATCGATATAATATTCTGATTGCTCTCTGGTGTTAGTATAGATATGGTATTTATTACTTAGACATTTCATGCATTCGCATTTTCATGTTATCATGCAGTATTATGGGGCATATGCCGACACTTATTATATACTTACTCATGATTTTGGGATTTTGGATTTCTATGAGATTTCTGGATTTTTGGAGAAAACCGCAAGAATATATAAAAATTTCTCTCTCTCTCTCTCCTCTTCTCTTTTTAAAATATAAGTTGCGGTTTTCTCGTGATGTATGTGTCGTCCACCATGAGATTTCATGTTTTCTGTTGGATTTCGAGACCCGATTCGAGGAGTGGATGAACCGTCTCGGGTACATGGTAGGCCCGGTATGGTACCCCGTGGCAAGAAGATCGAGTTGTAGACGATGAGCCTGGCAGGGGAGGACTACCTACCGGTGATGTCTGGCACGGCGGATATCCGGAGGATACCGACCGTTGTCGTAAGATTTGATGATATGGGCCGATCCGGACTGACGGAGCCCGAGATATTGAGACTATGAGACATTGAGATTATGAGGTATTGAGACATGAGATTTACATGTTTTGTGTCGATGCTTGACATGGATTTCTATGGATTTCATCGTTGATATTTCAGATTTGTATACACATTTTACCATGATAAAAGTTAAAGATTTCTTATACAGATATATCTACATTTTAGGATTGGTTATTTCACATTCATGGTGCATGCATACTCATTTACATGACATAGTTCTATAAGAGGCACTGATACGAGCACGGAGCATTTGCACTTACACGTAGCTTATTATCTTGTCTTTACTTGATGACTAGTAGTATATTAGTATATTATTATGACCTAGGACAGCGTCGTGCATTCGATTTCTTTTCGCAGATATCTTCCACTCACGAGTTGGCAACTCACCCCGTTGTGCCAAATTTTATTACAGGTTCGATGTACAGGTTTTCCTGGCAGCTTGCTGGCACATCTTTTCATTCAGGGTGATTTGCACGGCAGGTTAGTTCACTTGTATCTGGACCGCCATTGTACTTTTATTATTTTATTTGTATCTAGAAAACTCCATCAACCAAACTTGTATTACTTGATAGGTTACTGGATCAGTTGTTTATTTCGACCTTAGAGTCGCGCTTGTATTATTATGATATCTGGTGGTTTTGTTTTTTTTTAAGTTTTGAGCCTCGTCCTTTGGCGTTGTATACTATGGTGCATTGGTGTGGTTGTTTCCGCCGTTTGGCGTAGAGCTAGCTCCCGTTTGGGGATGCTTTTTATTGTTTGTGTATATTATACTTGTTGTACCCGTTTTGAGGCCAGTTTTTACAAAGGAGACTCTGCCGAAATTTTTGAGAAAATTGGATGTTGCTTTTAAACTTGTTTTCTACATGTTTTCCTTTTCTTCTTCTTCTTTTATGGTTTAGATTTCTGGGCTTCGGCTTACTAAGATTATGTTGCGCCTCTAGATGCTTCGTACTCTAAGCGCCGGTCATGTTCCGTACTTTCGGGTCGAGACAAAGTTGGTATCAGAGCGCTAGGTTTAACCTTGTATATATCTAGGGTGACCCTTGGTTGATGGAATAGGCGACTTAGGTAGAGTGACGTACCGTGGGTATGATCCGCGTCATACTTACGATACGCTACTCTTCTTAAGTAGCCTTAGGATGTACATTTGTTTGCACCGCATTTCATTCATTCCTTTGATCTATCTTCGTCAATATCGAAGGGTGGTTTCTGTTACCACGGGCATGGGCAGAAGGAGCTGCGGCTCGAATGCGATAACCATTAGGGTATCGGTTATTCTTGAGGATTGAACCATTGTTTAGCGTGCGGGAGAAGGGTATTCACATGCCGTCCAGACGAAGTTAAAGGATTCGAACGATTGTCAGAAACCCATTTTCCCAAGTTTAAAGTATTCGGAAGAACATGCAGGTATTTCGATGGACCCTCTAGAAGAATGAAACCCTAACTCGACATAATGACCACGAGAACGCCCTTGAACCTTAGGGTTTACGGCAGTTCCGCGGTGCCATTAGTGAGGCTTAGGTTTGCCCTTCTACGGCTAGACCATCGATGCTGGTGTATGTACCGGATATTTTTAAACTGTACTTGAGTGTTGAGCGCTCGGGGAATTATGGGATTTTGATGGATCGATCGAAAATTTAATGTAGTCCGGATATCAGGTGAAGGGATCGACTACGTGGTGGAATTTAGATATGAGTATTGCCGTTGGTAGCGCAGTCAGCACACCTATGAAGAGACAAGTTCGAAGCAGTCGACACCAGAGGAAAGGGGGAAAGAGGCGCACATTGACGATAGTGTTTATGATTGTGATTTGGTGATTTGAATTTCATATTTCCGTTGATTGGATTTTTTTTTTGGTATTTTGAGGATTTTGTTCTACGATTGGTATTTCTTATGTGTGCATTCATTACATTCTATTCGTGCTTCATATATCAGTTGTATTGATGTTGTTTTGTACATACCCAGTACACTCGATTTGGTTTTATACATTTTGAGATTTTGATTTGATTTCGTGCATATGTGTTACACATGATTTTGATATATGCTTCGACCTAGTTTTCATACATTTTCGTACTGTGATTTCGATTTTGATATTCGGTGTATGTTTTCGTACACCATGTGCACCTGATTGAGATTCTTGCGCACATTCGGTGCACCTGATACGATTTGTGCACACCAGATGTACTAAATCGTGTTTTGTGCAGATTAGATGCACCTGATATTAGAGTCGTGCACGCCCGTTGCACTTGACAGATGTTTTTGGTGCACACCTGTTGCACTCAGTTTGTTTTTGTATGAATTCTTGGCATCTGTATTTGGTTTCGATTTCAGTGCGCACCGGACGTACATGATATTTTTATGATGTGATTGGGATTGATTTCAGTTTGATCAGTATGTTTTTATAATCATTACTATTGATTTGGTAACCAGGCGGGACGTGTATGTTAAATAAAAGATATATATATATATATATATAGCTATTTTTTTAAAAATAAACTTCCACTACTTATGCCGTGGCACGTGCATCACACGGCGATTTTCAAAAGGGGTTCTTGCATGCTTCTTTATCTAGATATTTGGACGATTTTACTATGATGCGCAGTATAGATAAGTTGTAGTTTTGATGTATATTATGTTGGTTTTCATATTGGGTTTTGATATTTTATTCTCTCCATAACTCCGATGATTGCGTTATCCTTGACGGAGTTGATTTTAGTTTTGTGTTGATGATTTCGGCGCCCCGACGATTTGAGTGTTTTGCTGAATGTTTTAGTAATTGGGGGGGGTTTTAATTTAAATTCAGGGACCGAATTTCTTAAAGGGGGGGAAGATTGTAACATTTTAAAAATAATTAAATAAATAAAATCGTTTAAATGAATTTTATAATTTTCGGTAAAGTAAAACGTAGTTTTCATAAAACTAAACCGTAATTATTTTTCACTATAAATTTAAAATTACCTATTTTAATATTGTTATTACTAGTAAATGGTGTTTATTTAGCCACTTATAAATTTTTAGTTTAATTAAATATTTTTCTTAAATTAATTATTTTAAATATTAACATAAGCTTTATTTTTACACTAAATTAGTGTAAATTACAAATTTGATTGGGTTAAATTTGAAAAAATGAACCATTGCATCTTAGAATCAAGTGTGTTTCATGCAAAATTTATTTTCAAAATTTTACAATGGTTCTAGACCATTCTAGGTCAAATGGAGTCAAGAAAATAAAGAATTTTTAAATAAATTCATGAAAAGACTTAATTGAGTGATATTTTTGTGAAACCTTCTACACTTTTCTTCACCTTTCCTCACTCCCCTCTCTTTTCCTCACCTCATGGCCGGCCTCACCTCCATGGGCAGCCCCAAAATTTTCCCCCCATTATTTTTGCATTAAAAATCATCAAAATTCATAAAAAATTCAATAAAAAATCCACAAAATCCTAAAAAATTCCTACCCTCTATTCTTTGCTCATCTTTATATGGATTTTGGAGATGGAAAGAATTCATTTTGGAGGCTTATTTTCATATTTGGATTTCATGTTGTGGAGGTATAAATTTTCTTTTTTTGATTTATTGTTATTAGATGTTTCATTTAAGCATAATTAGATTTAATAAATAATTTCTATCTACAAGTTTTAAAATTCAAGTTAGGGTTTATAAAATTAAGTTATGATTTTTATTAATTAAGTAGGGTTATAATAACTAGTTTAACATTTTTAGAAGTGGAAAATCTTGTATGGATGATATATTGTAAATTGTTTATCCAAAATTGTTTAAATTAATCAATTTTGCAAACTAGATTTCTTTATATTGTATATATCGGTGAGATAAAATTCCAATTAATTTTTGTAACACTAGATTGTGGTTTTAATGAGGATATTAACTTGTTGGTGGAATGAAAAACTTAAATTGGTTACTACTTTCTATTGATAATTGAAAAATACTAATAAAAATGCTATTTTTGCTAACTAGATTTTGGAAATTCTTAAATAAATGAAATTTAAAATATAATTTACGGTTTCATTATATCATTATCATCATGAATTGTAGTTTAATGCATTAATTCATGCAAAATCAAGTTTAGTTGTGATATTGTGAAATTTTGCTTAAAAGTATCGAAATCGGGCAAATTTGCAAACTAGAATTTTCCAATTAATAGAATTGGGGCGTTAAAAATATAGTAATGGGTTGTATAATCTAGTTATGCTATTTAATGAGTTTTATGACCATTAGTTTCATTTAAATGTCATGTTTTGAAGTAAAACGGTAAATTGGCGTTTTTAGGTTTTTCGAAATCGGACGATTTGATTGATTTTTAGGGTTTTGATGGATTAAATCATGCTTTATATTATAAGTAACGAGTTTTTAAACTACAAGTTGTTTGTTGATGTTTATCTCGATCAATCGGCGTTTGTACGCCGATATCGAGCGATATTTGGTCCTTTTGCATGAGCGGGACATAGGTTTTAACCTATACGAGTTCCATGCATCGTTTTGACTTTTGTCCGTGATTCAATTTATGATACTACATATGTTTGCGTATAGGTACCCCTCACGTGGACTGCGGGCGATGAAGAAGAGGATGGCGGCATCATTTTCGGCAGACATCGACCAGGTGAGTAGATGTATATCTACGGGGGGAAGTCGGGTGGATGGTGTTTAGCTTCCCCGCAAACATAGAATAGGGATAGTACTTATTGTCATTAGTAAACCATACGTGAGCATAGATTCTTGATGAGTAGGACCCTAGTAATGACCCTAGGTTGGACTAGACTGATTAGAAAGACCATACCAGAGGATGAATACCTTGGAAGAGACTCGTAGGTTTCAGGTAGATACACACACACGCACACACTGAGACTCGACGTGGTGTACACGTGTATGTATATATATATATAGGACTAGGTGAAGGTATATATATATATACACAATACGTATATGTGATACAAGGATGTGATATGTTACACGGGGATAAAACAATATAACTGGGCTGATGCCGTGATTCTTGGCTATACAGTCGTGTTATGATGTTAGCGGATCATTAGAAAATGAAATAATGGATTTGTATACTTGAACAATAATAAAGGGTGGTGATGATATTGAAGTATATGGGACTCTAAAATAGAACCCGGACCGTAACCTGTGCCTGAAATTCTGATATGATATCATATAGGTGTGACTTGATTACGACATCATATTGGTGTGACTTGTTTTCGATATCATATATATGTGACTTGATTACGATATCATATAGGTGTGACTTGATTACGATATGATCTAAGTGTGACTTACTCACAATATGATACATATGACATGATATTTCTGAGGATTAATTAACGATATATATTTATGCTGACAATGATATATGATTGATGTATGCGATTACAGTATAAAACCTTGATCTTGACATGTGTTGATGATGATATTATACGAATGATGAGACACGTAGGTGATACTTGACCCGTACCCCGATATTGGGATGCCTTACGATGGATTTTACCGTACGAGGCATAGATATGATGATTGATCTGCACTCTTGATTCGAGGAAGCCGCAGTACGTACGTGACGCTATTGAGGCTGGATCGCCGACTATTAGAGATATGGATTCAGACCTTAGGTGGACTCTTATTTCTTATTGACTAGTTTCTTAGGTTTAGTTCCTTAGGAGGGTAGATGGACAGTAGTTTAGGATCGAGTCATATAGTTGTAGTTATACTTGTATATCACAGATGAGTGGTTATACATTCATACCGTAATCATAATGGTGCATGTTCATTCATATGTTTCTATAATCAGAATAAAACTTTTCCTGTTAGGACACCAGCACCATTACCGATGATGCGCATATTCCACGCACACTTATTTGCCGGCTCACACACATCATCATCGGTAATTGCTATGTCACGTACAGTTCAGATCATATTATCTTTTATGGATACAATCAGCTAACAGCTAGATCGATGTAATATTGTGATTACTCTCTGGTGTTAGTATAAATATGATATTTATTATTTAGACATTTCATGCATTCGCATTTTCATGTTATCATGCAGTATTATGGGGCATATGCCGACACTTATCATATACTTACTCATGATTTTGGGATTTTGGATTTCTATGAGATTTCTGGATTTTTGGGGAAAACCGCAAGAATATATAAAAACTTCTCGCTCTCTCCTCTTCACTTTTTAAAACACAAGATGCGGTTTTCTCGTGATGTATGTGTCGTCCAACATGAGATTTCATGTATCTGTTGGATTTCGAGACCCGATTCGAGGAGTGGATGAACCGTCTTGGGTACATGGTAGGCCCGGTATGGTACCCTGGGACAAGAAGATCGAGTTGTGGACGTTGAGCCTGACAGGGGAGGACTACCTACCGGTGATGTCTGGCGCGGCGGATATCCGGAGGATACCGACCGTTGTCGTGAGATTTGATGATATGGGCCGATCCGGACTGACGGAGCCCGAGATATTGAGACTATGAGACATTGGGATTTTGAGGTATTGAGACTTGAGATTTACATGTTTTGTGTCGATGCTTGACACGGATTTCCATGGATTTCATCGTTGATATTTCAGATTTCTATACACATTTTACCATGATAAAAGTTAAAGATTTCTTTTACAGATATATCTAGATTTCAGGATTGGTTATTTCACATTCATGGTGCATGCATACTCATTCACATGATATAGTTCTATATGAGGCACTGATACGAGCACGGAGCATTTGCACTTACACGTAGCTTATTATCCTGTCTTTACTTGATGACTAGTAGTATATTAGTATATTATTATGACCTAGGACAGCGTCGTGCATTCGATTTCTTTTCGCAGATATCTTCTACTCACCAGTTGGCAACTAACCCCCGTTGTGCCAAATTTTATTACAAGTTCGATGTACAGGTTTTCCTGGCAGCTTGCTGGCACATTTTTTCATTCAGGGTGATTTACACGGTAGGTTGGTTCACTTGTATCTGGACCGCCATTGTACTTTTATTATTTCATTTGTATCTAGAAAACTCCATCAACCAAACTTGTATTACTTGATAGGTTACTGGATCAGTTGTTTATTTCGACCTTAGAGTCGCGCTTGTATTATTATGATAACTGGTGGTTTTTTTTTTTTTAAAGTTTTGAGCCTCGCCTTTTGGCGTTGTTTACTATTGTGCATTGGTGTGGTTGTTTAGAGCTAGCTCCCGTTTGGGGATGCTTTTTATTGTTTGTGTATATTATACTTGTTGTACCCGTTTGGGGGCCAGTTTTTACAAAGGAGACTCTGCCGAAATTTTTGAGAAAATTGGATGTTGCTTTTAAACTTGTTTTGTACATTATTTCCTTTTCTTCTTCTTCTTTTATGGTTTAGATTTCTGGGCTTCGGCTTACTTAGATTACGTTGCGCCTCTAGACGCTTTATAATCTTAGCGCCGGTCACGTTCCGTACTTTTGGGTCGTGACATTTATTAACCCAACCCTTAACCTTAGGCTATGGTTAAGTCTCTACAAGGGTTAGGCATGATATTATCTAACCATGGTTGCATTTCTAAGCTGATCTCATTCATTCATTCATTCATTCATTCATCACAACTTCACTTGATCTTCTTCTTCCTCTCACTTGAAGCTTTTTAGCTTTTGAGTTTGTGATGAAAACTTGTGAGAATATGAAATCTAAATTGAACAAAATTCATACTTCATCATCCTCTACTACTTGCTATTTAGTATCGGGTGTTTTCTTTACTAATTCCATAATTAGTGAAGAGATAGCATGGGTTAGTGTCTCCTCGATGTAGATCATCTTCGGCCTCGAAGACTTCGAAGCAAACTTGTTCTATTGTTCTTGTGGAGCCTCTCTAGAGCCCGGAGTTCACGATCACAGTGAAGGGACAACTACACGGAGCTTATGAAGTGAAGGACCAGTCTACAATGGTTGTATTCCTTGTTCTCTTTAGTTGCAAAGTTGTTTGCTTTTTGATTCGTCGCTTTTTCTAGTAAACGATTCTATTTTAGGGTTAGCTAGAACGGCTAAAATTTTAATATGGCATGAAAGATGCCTCTCGAAACCTTGCTGCCGTGCTAGGCAACCCTGCAGTGGTATCAGAGACATGCTAGAAAATTAGATGGATTTTTTTAGGATTACGAAACCGAAATACTCCAAAACTTGCAACGCCAAAACTTGCTTTCTGTCGATTTTAAAAGGTCCTCAAAATTTTTTTTAAACAAGTGCAGAATGTTATATTATATATATCATGAACACCTGGAAAATTTCAAGGGGGTTGCTCGGATTTTGGCCGAGCACAATGTATGATTTTCCGAGCAGGCCGGCCATGTTCAAGTGTTCTGGCTTGAATTTTCCGTGTGTTCCAGAGACTGGGTTTTGGTGTTTCTGGTGTTGTTTGTTTTTTGTTAATTTTGCATGCGATGTGAACTTAGACTTTAAACAATTCGGAGTGTTTCGTATTCGTAGTTTTAACATTATTTTGGGTATTCGCATGTTGTTTAGGCAAACTTAAAAAGTTCGATCGAATGTCAAAATCCAATTTTTCCAAAATTAACGTATTCGGAAAAACTTGCAAGTAATTCTGTGAACCCTCTAGAGGAATGAAACCCTAACTCAACTTTTTGGATCGCGGAACCGCGGTCATACCCTAGGGGATGCAACAGTTCCGTGGCGACATGAGTGAGGCTTGGGTCTGTCCTTTTACGGCTGGTGCATAGGTACTGTGGCATGTTCTGGGTATTATTGAACTGTGCTCAAGTGTTGAGCTGTCGGGGAATTGTGGGACTTTGATGAATCGATCGAAAAGTTTAGCATCGTCCGGGTATCATGTGATGGGATACAATACTTGGAATCCACAAATAGTTATGAGATAACTAGTTTGAATTTTATAAATCTAGTAGTTTAGTCTCATCTGATCAGCTGCCACGGGATTTTGATGTGATCAAAAGTCCGTCGCAATCACATAGCGTACACGGATACTCGCCGGGTAACCTTACTAGATAGCCACTCCCCATAGCCCCGACCAAGTGACTGTAGGAGAACCCCATCGCCAAAAGCATCCGTTCGGATGCTCGCGGCCGCGGTGTTCCGCCTTAGTTCACTTCGTCGACGGCATCGGGGGGTGCGGCCATCTGCTAAAGTTTCCGAAGAGTATTCGATCAGGTTATCGGGAATCTTGTTGAATTGCCCGACAGGTTATTGGAAAGTGTTTTCAATATCGAAACTAAAATACGGGGTTGTGATGTCTAAGGAATTCATTTGGTTAGGCATGAAATCCAATATATGTGATATATTGGGTTTATGATGTCTAAGGTGGTTATGGATTCCAACTGTTGTAGTTTTCACTTTCTTTTCTGCGATCGTAAGTGTAATATGTGGTGTATCGCCTGTTTCGGTGCTATATGTCAACGACAATTCGGATACGCATATTTACTTACGTTGATGACATGTGATATGTGTTGCGGGGATATGTTATATTGGATCGTCGTGTTTGAATAGCCCGGGGCTTTATGTGAGATGTGAGTTTTTATTTTCATTCATGTAAAATCCATTGTATGTAATACTCTTTTATTGGGGCATTTCCAGGTTGAGGATGATGTCACCACTGTATATTATTTACTTTTCCGCATAAGGATAGCCCCAAGGCGGGAAGCACAAGTAACTGGGTTCTAGGGTCCAGTGGGAGACCATCTCAAGGAGTCGAGACCGGGTCTCCTAACTCTAGAATTGGCAGGGTTACTTGCCGCTCTCGTAGGGGTCTAGGGATGTGGGTTTGGCTATTCATCACGACCGTGGAATCCGTGTTTTATACAGGCTTAATCTAAAACACGGAAATCCTAGTATATCTAATATTTCATATGTTATCTTCTGCTGCTCTGTGATGTGATCACTGTGATATGTTCAGACGAATGCTTATATTATATATATATATATGATATATATTATATATTGTTGCTTTTGTTTCATATGTGATGCTTAGGAAGCATAATTTGATGGGACTTCATTAATGAGATTAATGAAATAAAAGAAACCTAAAAGATGTTGTAGAAACTTGTCTCGAAAACTGGTAGATCTAGTTCTTGCTTTGCATAACAGTATTCCTTGTAGAATATTCAGCACCTTATTCGATAAGGAAAGAGCCGAGATCCCTTCATCGGGAGTGACCTCTTAAACGAAACTAGCAGATGCTACACACTCGGTTCGTCTTCTGATTGCTTCTATAGTTTTTTCTTTGCATAGTGGTATTTGTGAAATATCCTGCCCCTTATTCGATAAGGAAAGAGCCGAGATCCCTTCACCGGGAGTGACCTCTTTAGCAAAACTAGTAAAAGCCTCAAAAAACACTCCTTTTAAAATTCACTCGATTCTACGACGATATCAAGTTCATTACATAAAATGTTTTCTTAAAAACATGTCGTAGCCTTCCGTCATTTCAGACAAGTACTACTTAGTATTTATGCTGCGCTTGTTGGCCTTTGTCAAGGCGTAGTGTGCGGCGGCTGATTATTGCTTATCTGTTTAAGCATATGATGCGATTGGATTAGGATAGTCGTGCGACCTTGTTGGCCTTTTTCAAGGGTCGTGCGGGTGGGTTTAATTCTATCAGGAAATGACGGGCTGAACTTGACTAGCATCCTATGGTTTGTTTGCCTTTGTCAAGGTCATAGGAGGTTAAGGGCAAAATATTATCGGGAATTTCAAGTGTTGAAATTTGCAATGAGATTGCATAACTTCTATGAGATAGTTGGATCCCGATACCCAGTGCGAGTAAGAGTTACTCCTGGGAGAGTTTTACACATTACAATTAGCCAATCAAGTAGGTGTCTAGAAAGGTGTCAACGGGGTTAAGCCCCAGAGAAAACAAGGTTTATTTTAATTAGGTCCGTGCGAAAGCACGGGGATCCTCCCTCAAAGTACCGGCACTGGCCTGGCTGAAAGATTGGCGAACTTGTAGGGTGCAATTAATTCCGGCTGGTCTTACCTTTTATTGTTTGAAGGTAGATTTGACTAAAACAGTGGGAGCCATCCTGATTAGATAAAATAATAACAAATCTAATCTTACAAGAGCATACGCTGAGTGTTTTCTTCTCTCTCTCTCCAAGTAGCGACCATGTCACTCCTTAATCAAGATAATAATATGGATGTATTGACCGAACCCGCTTGTTATACTGAGCTGGGGAACGTTGGTCCCGATCCAACTGTCACGACCCGAAATTCGACTCGTGACCGGCACTTAACCACGCAGCGTCTACAGGCGTAACGCGACTAAGTAAGCCGAACCCAGAAATCAAAACCATTTAAAAGTAGTGAGTGTTGAAAATATTTGATTAAAACATTTGGAAAACCTTAAATAGTTTAATAACAATCTTTAAAGTTGAGTTATCATCTTAATAATTTTGGAAGCATTCCTTTGTAAAACTAACCCCGAAATCGGGTACAACAGGATATAAGTGAAAATGATACAGGATATATTAAAGCATCACAGACAGGAGCAATCACGCCTAACGGTGGAAAACAAACACCACGAGAGTAATATACGACGCCGTAGCGAAGAAATGAGCAATAAGTAAAAACATCACAGAATAATAAAGCTGCATATATAAAGTCGGCCCCCACGAGCTCGACACCAGAATACAAATAATATACATCATCGTCCTCACACTGTCTCTAAGTCAAATACATGTAAAGGTAGATGGAGAATACTTGATACAAAAGTGTGTACAATAGAAGTAACCAGATACCACAACCCACCTAACAGCAAAACAGCTCTCGCACCAACGGTAGTGGTATCTGTAGCCAAAAGATGTAAGAAGACAGCCTGCCGCAACTACTCTGAGGGGAAACCTGCAAATACCGTGGCACAACGGGGGTGAGTTGCCAACTCGCGAATAGAGATAACATATAAAGGTGATCGCGAGCATGCACGTAGTGCGCTACTCTATCAAATGCCAGCAGATAAAGTCTATATGCGATAGGCAGTATGTGCATAATCATGCAAGTGCTCGGTCAAGTAAAATAACTACAGGATGAGATACATAATAATAAATGCTGAGCATGGGATGAAATAACATCTACACGGAATGTCACCGTTGAAAAATAATCGGTGCCCATCAATGCACCCAAATCCCAATAAACTCAGACGCCGGCACTCCCATCGGCCCTCAAATCCTGTAAAGCTCAGAAAATCATGAGTGCCCAACATCGGCACTCAAAATATCATGAAATAATAGTGTCCAGCATCGACACGCAAATCCTCATATATCGGGCTTCGTCAGTCCGGATCAGCCCACGGGCTCCGTCTACGGTATCGGCCCTCGACCCCGGCAGTACGGGTCATCCGGCATCCATCTATCGACTCTGGTCAGTATCCTTCGGAAAACCGCTAGGTCCAACCAATCACCGGTAGGTACTCGCCATCCTGCCAGGCTCATCGTCTAATCCACAAAAAACATTTCTCGCCCCGGGGAACCATACCGGGTCCACCACGAACCCGTAAACGGATCATCCAACTCCTCGAATCGGGTTTCAAGTACACGTCTCAGAACCGAGAAAACGCGTGGTGGACGCACCAAAATATCATATCAAGAGGAACCGGGTTTTCAAATAGTGCATAATTTCTTAAATAACCCCACGGTTCTCAAAACCAGAAATCACATGAAATCCCAAAACCAATGAATAAGTCAATGTGATGTGATAGGTACATCAAGTCATACTATAAGTAAAAGAGAGAAACGGCTTTTTAAATTAGTTTCAGTTTTCCAAAAGGCATCATGCGGCTCCCAATTTCTATGAAAATCATATCGAATCATATGTGAGATGAACTACAGTATAATGATCACGGCAATTCTACAGTGAGAGTGTCATGGCAATTACTAACGGTATGTGTGTAACATGCAGATTAGTGCTCGTGCAACATGAACCGTTAGTAATAGTGCGGTGCTTTATCAATTCTAAGTTTATATACATATATCAGGGAATGTAATATGCAACAAACAGTATCCATGTAGGTAAATGCAATATGTAGGTATAAGGTCCTATCAGCCCAGACGCATAACGCCATGCGGGCGATATCCCCGTAGATGTTATATCTACTCACCGTAATCTCGCGCTAAGTGTAGCCGACGACTTGTTTCCCTTTGTCCGCGGCGTCCGTCGTACTCGCTTGCGAACCTAGAATTACACAAGGAATAAGCATAAGCAACAATCCAGTAAAACGTGATACTAAGGCAGTACGGAAAAATAGCGTCACAAGCTAACGCGTGAACTCGATACACTAAAACATGCGTGTGCTAACCCTGAACTACCCCGATGCGCTGCGATGCACAGAATGCACCAGACCAGAACGAAGCGTACGTGTCGTGCTAAACACAAACCCCAAACTAAGGGAAACAGCTCCCAGATTTTTACGTGGAAGAAATCCCCAAAAGTAAATAAGACTAAACACTGCAAAACACACACAGACACTATCCTGCACAATACCAACACCAACAGAGGAGGGGAGGGCCGGCGTCGCCGGACCTGCAGGAGGGAGCCGCCGGTTTTTCTCCGGTGGAACTGGCTCGAACTTCAACAAAACACCCCAAAAACCCTGCACACCATTTTGAAGTTGTTTGTAACTCCAGAAAACACTCGCAGACAAAGCAGATCACCGTATCCTAATACAAGCTTAAATACGTTTTTAAAAAACTAATTTGGTAACTAATGGTATTTTAGTGCAAACTGAAAGAAAAACCTGGTTTAAATAGCTCTAATAGCACATAAAAGAGTTAACCAAACCATAAAAATACCAATCTAACATATACATCACAAATATCCTTCAATATCACTAAAAATGCAAACAAAACATGATTTCTACCCAAAATACTGCAAGATATGGAAAAAGGGTGTTAAACATGAGTTATATACCTTCAAAAGACCTTAGAAAAACTCAAAATTTCCAGCCCTAGCCTCAAGTGTACAGACTTGCCCCCAAACAACTCAAAAGAGCCACCTTTACAAGGGTTTTAGTGAAAAGAATGGGTTTTCGGCGTAGGGTTTGAGCAAGAATCAAAAGAGAAGTGAAAAGAGAAGGGAATGTGATGAATTTTGCAGGGTTTTTGCCGCTGCCTCGGCAGAAATTCTGCAATGAGAAAAGAGAGAGAGAATAGAGAAGGAAAATGGTCAAAACAAGGTCAATTTCTCACCTAACCACCATGCCTCTATTTCTATTTGAATTTTTAAAATAAAAAGGGTTTTGACTTGGTTTAAAATGGGTGGGGGATAATTAAAAACCATGCAAGAAAGAAAAATGGTTAACATGCTAACACCTTTTAACCTAGGTCACAAAATTGTGCTAAGTGTGCATGTGTGCACTTAACACAAAAATTCCCAATTAGAGTAAACACGACTAAAATATAATTAATAAACCCTACATATATATATATATATATATATATATATATATACACTTCACAACACAATTATCACTAATCAAGGAAGAAAATAAGATATTCGGGTTTTTATGAAAAACACGCACAATTGTTAATTAACGCGAAAACATTCTAAACGAAATTCAAAGTGTTACAATCTACCCCCCTTAAAGAAATTCGTCCCCGAATTTAAAATCTAACAACACGTACCTTCAAAGAGATGGGGATATTTCTTCCTCATCTCGCTCTCGGTCTCCCAAGTGACCTCCTCGCTGCTCGGACCACGCCAAAGTACCTTGACGGACGGTATCTCTTTCGATCTCAATTTCTTCACTTGTCGATCCAAGATGATTACCGGCTGCTCTGCATAGGAAAGGTCGCGCTCAAGCTGGATCGTCGGGTGCTGAATCGCATGCGAAGGGTCATGAAGATACTTGCGGAGCATCAAAATGTGTAATACGGGGTGCACATCTGGAAAACTGGGCGGAAGGGCTAACCGATACGCAACTGCACCCACACGCTCGAGGATTTCGAAGGGGCCCACATATCTGGGACTAAGCTTCCCCTTCTTTCCGAATCTCATCACACCTTTCATTGGGGAGACCCTCAAGAAAACATGGCCACCTACAGAAAATTCAAGTCTGCGCCGACGACGGTCCGCATAAGATCTCTGCCTACTCTGTGCTGCTCTCATCCTACCGAGAATCAACTGGATCTTCGCGGCCATCTCCACAACAATCTGCGGCCCTAAGATACTGCTATCTCTGAGCTCTGTCCAACAGGCGGGCGATCTGCATCTCCTCTTATAAAGTGCCTCAAACGATGCTATCTGAATGGTCTCCTGGTAGCTGTGGTTGTAGGAGAACTCTACTAAGGGTAAATGATGGTCCCAGCTACATCCGAAGTCTAATACGCATGCTCTGAGCATGTCCTCGAGAGTCTGAATAGTCCGCTCTGACTAGCCGTCTGTCTATGGATGAAATGCTGTGCTGAAACTCAAGCGGGTGCCCAAAGCCTCCTGAAGCCTATGCCATAGTCGGCTGGTAAACTGGGTGCCTCTGTCGGACACGATACACGTCGGGACTCCATGCAGTCGTACAATCTCATCGATGTATATCTGGGCATACTGAGCAAAACCGAAAGTCGTCTTCACTAGCAGGAAGTGAGCCGCTTTCGTCAAACGATCCACGATCACCCAGATGGAGTCATACCCTCGACTAGTCCTAGGTAGACCTACAATGAAATCCATAGAAATCTGCTCCCATTTCCACTCCGGAATGGGTAACGGCTGTAGCTCTCCCGCGGGCCTCTGGTGCTCGGCCCTGACTTGCTGACAAGTCAGGCATCTTGACACGAAATCTGTGATGTCCCTCTTCATTTCGTCCCACCAGCAAACATCTATCATATCATGGTACATCTTGGTGGAACCTAGATGAACACTGTACACCGATCGATGTGCCTCCTCAAGAATCTCACGCCTCAGCCCCTCAGCATCTGGTACGCACAGTCTAGCCCCAAATCGTAGTATCCCCTGATCATCGATAACGAACTCGGAAAATCTTCCCTGTCCAATTTGTGTCCTGATCTCTGAACATCGGTCATCACTGAGCTGTGCCTCGTGTATACGGTCAAGCAACTGTCGGCGTGCACGAACATGCGCAATCTGTCCTCCGATCGGCGTAAACTCGAACTGTACCCGGCTGTCGCATAAAATCTGCCAATTTGCCGACGACTGCCTCTGTACTGTGATCAAACAAAATAGACTACCCCTAGGCCTCCTGCTCAAAGCATCCGCCACTACATTAGCCTTGCCCAGGTGGTACAAGATCTCGTAATCGTAGTCCTTCACTAACTCCATCCAACGGCGTTGTCTAAGGTTCAGGTCTCGCTTCTGAAATATATACTTTAAACTCTTGTGATCAGTGAATATCTGGCACGACTCGCCATATAGGTAATGTCGCCAGATCTTAAGTGCAAAGACCACTGCAGCCATCTCCAAATCGTGAGTGTGGTAATTCTGTTCATTTTTCTTCAATTGCCGTGAAGCATACGCGATCACCCTGTCATGCTGCATCAATATGCACCCTAGCCCCACTTGAGAAGCATCACAATAGACCACAAATCCGCCTGATCCTGAAAGCAATAATAACACCGGCGCCGTAGTCAGTCGAGTCCGTAGCTGCTGAAAACTGTGCCCACACTCCTCCGTCCAATCGAAAGGAACTCCCTTCCGGGTCAACCCGGTCAAAGGTGTAGCAATACGGGAGAAGTCCTGCATGAATCGCCTGTAGTAACCGGCCAACCATAAAAAGCTGTGAATCTCCATAACTGATGTGGGTCTGGGCCAACTCCGAACAGCCTCGATCTTCCTCGGGTCTACGCATATACCATCTCGTGTAATCACGTGGCCCAAGAAGTCTACGCTGTCCAGCCAGAAAGCACACTTGGAGAATTTGGCGAAAAGCTGGTCCTCTCTCAAGGTCTGCAGTGTAATCCGCAGGTGCTGCTCGTGCTCCTCTCTACTCCGGGAATACACCAGAATATCGTCAATGAATACTATGATGAACAGATCAAGATACGGCCGGAAAATACGGTTCATCAAGTCCATGAATGCTGCTGGTGCATTGGTGAGTCCGAACGACATCATCAAAAACTCATAATGGCCGTAGCGCGTGCGAAAAGCTATCTTAGGAATGTCCTCCTTTCGAACCCGCAGCTGGTGGTAGCCTAATTGGAAATCGATCCTCGAAAAGTACCCTGCCCCCTGAAGCTGGTCGAACAAGTCATCGATGCGTGGCAAAGGATACATGTTCCGCACTATAACCCTGTTCAGCTGGCGGTAGTTGATACACAAACGCAAACTGCCGTCCTTCTTCTTAACAAACAGGACTAGAGCACCCCAAGGAGAAACTCTGGGTCGAATGAGTCCCTTATCCAGCAGATCTTGCAGTTGGCCCTTCAATTCTGTAAGTTCCGCCGGGGCCATCCGATAAGGCGGTATAGAAATAGGCCCCGTGCCAGGAATCAAGTCAATACAGAAAGAAATGTCGCGCTATGGCAGTAGCCCAGGAAGCTCGTCAGGGAACACATCAGGGAACTTGCTAACAATGGGAACCTGATCCAACGGAACCACTATAGCTCTAGTATGGCAAACATAGGCGAGAAATCCCTGACATCCATTCCTCAAAAGCTGTCCAGCGCGAAAGGAAGAAAGCACACTGTGAGGGGCGGCACCACGGTCCCCCAGCACAACAAAAGTCGACTCGCCGGGAAAACAAAATCTAACTGTCTTCTTGCGGCAGTCCACAGATGCATAGCACGTGGCTAACCAATCCATGCCCAAAAGAATGTCGAAGTCCAACATCTCAAGAAGGATCAAGTTGACAGGCAACTCTCTCTCGCCAATACGGACGGTACAGGATCGGAACACGTGCCTAGCAACAAACGACTCTCCCACAGGTGTGGTCACAACAAGCGGCTGATCAAGCAAACCGGACTCTCTACCCAAACTCGGCACAAAGTGTGTGGATACGTATGAGTGCGTGGATCCGGGATCGAACAACATGTTAGTGTATATGCCCTAGGGGCCATTATTGTATCATACTAGATTGTATATTACTTAATGGAAGCTAGGGATATTCATAGTTGTATATACAGTCTTGCTAAAAATGATAGTATGCTACTTGGTTTGTGTCTACTTTAATATGTGCATATGTTTCTTGTAACGTATCACTTATACATATTAGTAGAGCCCATAGGATCTTTGCTTGATTACCAGCGTTGTGATGGAAGTCACACTAGTGGGGGCTGGGTAGTCTATAAGCAACATCATATACAGGTCCCTGGTCGTTGGATTATCGAGATAGGGCATCGATATTCCAGAGTAGACTAAGTGTGTACGCTTCTCATCCCAGTTGGGGAGATGGTCTGTCCCACAGCCATCAGTACGTCGTACTGGAGATAGTATGCAGGTGCTTGTTAGGTTACGGGTACACCTGACAGGACTCGCAGGGGAACTGATTGGTTGGTATTATATCCGACGTCAGTTAACAGTTCCCAGGTGACATGAGTACAGCATAGTCCGCAGACTTGACACTGCTACTTCGCCTCGAGTGTGTCCTACTATTTTTAGATTGCTACCCTACCACGGCTCAAAGGAGTCGTGCAAACAGGTAGCAGTTGGGTGCAGTCCCGAGCACTTGGAGGCAGTAGTGGTTAGACATGATTCGTCTCTCCCGGTATTGGGAGATGATATCACGCTGTGTCAGAGAGCCATTAGGCAAAGTCCCTGGCTAGGGCAAGCGAGATTTACTGGTAGGTTCCAGTAGTTTTCTCAGGGTGTAATGGGCTTCGCTCCGACATGACTTATACAGCTATTAGGGGACTGACGCTTGCCGCCCCCTGGGCTCAATATGCGATAGTCTTAGACAAACAGACCGGACTATACGGAGATTGTCACATCAGGCTCAGTAGGAGTTCGGATGATTTTCCTCATCGGCCTTCTTATCGACATCTACCTGGGGACCGTTACGTACAGCTAGTGCCGCTTGCGGTCTGTGGTTAAACCCACTGCCAGCGTAGTGTCGAGTCTTTAGAGTCCCACACAGAGAGTTTCCCTGCTCCTGGCGAAACTATATAGAGGTCGTATGGTTTTACGACAAGGTTTCGGACGCATACATGTGTTTATGCACGTACGACTTTTTCGGACAGTTTTTACTAGTCGGCTTTGGTTTAAGCCAGATTCTAGTATCGGGTTACTGGATTTATACAGTCTAAAGTTTTTCCGTGTTTTCACGGATTGGAGTGGCGTTCTCGTAATTTGTCGGGAACCTTCTAGAAGAGTGGTGACTAAGGGGTTAAGGTGGCATCGCATTAAATGAGATTAGTGACTCATTTGAGTGATTCATCCAAGTCATTAATGCATCATAAATGCTTAATGACTTATAGAGATGAATCACTCATAGATATTTATGAAGCATGGTTGTTAATTCTATTATTTGATTTTTGGATAAATAATAATGCTTCATATATATTATGATAACATCATTATCTCATTTCATTATCATCTTCACCTTCTCTCTCCTCAAGCTCACTCTCTCTTCAAACCCTAACCTTAACCTCTCATGTGTTGAGATCAAAGGTTAGCTAGACTAATACATCCATAACCTCACTCTATATCCCCTAGGTAGCTTAGATTAGCACTTTAAGCAACCTAGTTATCTCAAGTTTGAGATCAAGCTTGGTGTAGGAGCTTTCGGGTGGATCGTCTTTGATTCGAGGAGGCCGTTGAGGTGCCGATGTTCCAAGGAGCTTACGAGGAGCGGAGGACAGCGATGAAGACCCGAAGGGCATGTAACATGAGGTATAACTTCGAATCCGAGTAGTTAAACCTCTAGCATATAGTTAGTAATGGTTTAGATTACGATTCATGCGCACAAGTCCGTGTTACGAAGCTTTGATAATCGTTTTTCATATATTCCGCCTCCCCGTAAGTTCGTGGGGTGCGTGACATGGACTTACAGTAGTATCAGAGCCAACTAAACCATTACTAGCTTGTTAGCAACTAGTTAGAAGTTCGATCGACGGAAAACGCGGAAACGAAACCCCGGAAAACCCTTAGTTTCTGTTAATTTTAAAAGTGTCTGAAAAATTATTTGAAATACCTTAAAATTCACAGGAGGGTATTTTAAGAATACTGGGAAAATACGAGACAACAACTCGGCAAAACGGCCATGGATCCGCGGCAATAGACTGCTTGTGCCGCGAATCCGCCGCCGAGTCAACTCCGAGTTGACTCGGATTTGCTCTGTAATTCTTAATTTTTAGTGTTTTGGTTCTCTGTATGTTCTGTTAATACCCAGGTTACTTCAGTGCTGCTTTGCTTTTGGGGTAGACACGGAATATGGTTATCGATCGATGTTCTAAGATATTTGCTAATTGGGTTTTTATCTGTAATGTTTAATGTGTTCGTAAACCTCTCCTAACTGCTAGTATGTCGGTTGGCAGAGGGTTGAACATTTCTGAAATGTTTACTGCTTGTGTATATGAACTGTATTGGACTGTTGTGATGATTAGCCGGGGTTTGAGATGTGTTTAATATTCATTCAATGTAAATGTAATTTGATGTAATATTCTTTTGCGGGGCACATCCAGGTTGCGGTTGTAGCCACCGTTGTATTATTTCTTTTTTACTGTTTTTGCTCCTAGGATAGACCCAAGGTGGGGTACACAAACTACCGGGTACGTCGAAGTGTTTAGTGGCCTACTCACGTGTAGGGTTCCTAGGCACACACTAGAGGTCTCACAAGGCATCAACCATGCCAAATTCAAATTTTTCTTGTGCCTACAAACCCTAATACGGATCGTTAACTAGAATTTAGGCGAAAACGATAAGTAGTTAACAACTTAACTAAGAGTAAACGGAAAATACAACCTTTGTAGATCCGGTCCTCCACCTCCATAGCTCCGTGATGAAGTCCCCTCGCTGCGATCATCGGATCTCGGGCTCTAGCGTCGGCTTCATCGGAGAAATGGGCGGGCTAGGTCGTCGACTTTGATGCTGAAGAGGATCTGCGTCGAGGCAACACAAGATCAAGCTCCAACTTCACCAAGCCATAAAACATGTGAAGAAAACACCCTATACTACTTGGCAAGTGGTAGAGGATGAAGAAATAGGAAGTGGGTTCACTTTAGAATTGGATTTCTCACTCTTTTTCTCAAGTTGCCATTAATTGAGGCAAGGTTTTCTTCTTGTTGAAGATAAAGAAGAAGAAGAAAGAATATGATAAGTATATATATCAAAATAGAAAATAAAATGAATACTTATCATATACCAACCATGGTTAGGTGTAGAGAATGAACTATGGTTTGGTTGAATGGTTAGGGTTAAGCAAACAAACAAAATGGTCAAGCTTTCAACACTTCATGAAGCTTCATGAAAGAAACAAAATAAGCCACCCTTCTATTTATCTTGCAAAAATGAATAAATAAATAAATGAATAGATAAGTAAATCAAAACCCTAACCATTAACATAACCATGGTTTAATTCTTTACACAAACCCAAGTTAGCATGTATCATCAAACATGATACAAACAAGTGCACAAAAGTATATCACATATACAACTTGTGTACATCAAGTGAGAAAATCCATTTTAAGTGAACCAATACTTGTTAATGCAAAGTAATATATCAAATATATAATTGTTCATTAAATCATTAAATCAACGCTTGATTTAACGATCCGGTCATATCGCATATGACCGACTAATATCCGATGTATTCCTCGATTCGATAACTAGGTTATATCACATACAACCATTCGATACATTCATTGCGAGAATAGAATACGGTATCACATACACGCATTATTCTCGGTCCCGCACATATCTCATATGCGCTCCTATTTCGTTTCGCTTGAGCCAGGAAACCTCTGTGTAGGATTCTAAAGACTCGTCAATACGCCGGCAGCAGGTGATGATCATATCAAACACCCTCAAGCCGCAAGCGGTCTGCTAAACGTAACGGCCACCCGGGTATTTGAGCGATCAGAAGATCGACGAGCAAGCCCGCTTATACTCCTGTGAATCCAACCAGTAACACTTACCGTACAGTCCGGTCTGTTCGTCTGATATGTCGCATATCTCGCCTAGGGGTGGTAAACGTCAGACCCCAATAGCTCGATAAGTCGTGTCGATATGAGGTCTATAACAGTTCGAGAAACTACTGGTAACACTTACTAGTAAATCTCAGCAACCCTGGCCAGGGATTTTCGGTTATAGCCAATCGAACACAGCGCAACATCAACTCCCTAT
This sequence comes from Agapanthus africanus, assembly GCA_030015575.1. Lineage (NCBI taxonomy): Eukaryota > Viridiplantae > Streptophyta > Magnoliopsida > Asparagales > Amaryllidaceae > Agapanthus > Agapanthus africanus. The sequence continues at coordinate 277,651,651 of JASDDO010000001.1, forward strand.
ACCGGGAGAGACGAATCCCCTCCTATCGCTCATTGCCTCCATGTGATTCGGGACTCTACCCAAAAACCACCGTTTTGCACGCCCTCTTGGACGTGGTAAGGTGGAAATCAAAGCACGGTGGGAACAACACAAGACTCTATGACGATCTCGGGTCAACAGACTACTCTGTACCAGTGTCACCAGAGATTTGCCATCTGACGTAAGGTATAATACCATCTAGGAGTTCTCGGCGAGTCCGTCCAGTGTACCCAGTCTCCACTGAGCACCCGTATATCATCTCTGATGTCAAACACCAATGGATATGGGATCATCCATCGCCCATCTGTATGGGTCGAGAAGGTATACGCTAGTCTACTCTGGTATATCGATGCGCCGTCTCGATATACCCACGACTAGGGACCTTGAAGGATGTACTTATGGACTACCATGTCCCCACTAGTATGATCCGCATCATAGTCCAGGTAGTCAAGTACACATCCTAAGGGCTTTACCAACATGTAACAGAGAGACAATCAGTGTACACGTTAAGGTAAAGAGTAACCAGATAGCATACTATCATGTCGAGCAAGAAAGTCCTCCCTATATATGTCTAAGCATCCACTACAATATACATCCTATGTATAGTAATGGTCTCTAGGGCATACATATAACTAACAATCTCCCACTTGCACTAGGGCCATCTGATAGCAGTGGTTGTAGTATCTCATACTCAACCATCCCATAAAAGTCTCTCTCTGGGAAAAGGCCTTTGTGAGTGGATCCGTCGTGTTGTCCTCTGAGTCTACTTTCCCAACATCGATCACCGTGGAGATCAACCATCTCCATGATCAGGTGATACTGCCTTAGAATATGTCTGGATCATTGATGGGACCGTGGTTCCCGGGCCAATGCCACACATCCATTGTCACACAATGGTAGGAACCTAGTTCATCTCATGAACCAATATACACCCAAACAGCCTCTTCGGTAGCATCTTAAGTAGCGATGTATCTAGCCTTTATCGTCTAGTATGCCACGGTATCTAGCTTGGAACTCTTCCAACATACCGTCCCTTTACTAAGGGTAAAGACAATGCCTGTGACTGACATTCAGTCGTCCTTATCACCCTGGAACCTTTCCAGTGATTCTCCCCAGGATCGATTGATACCATCTCACTACAACTAGTGAGAATCCTAACATCCAATCACTTCTATCTCATAGATCAAAACTCAGGATTTAGGAGGTATCACTTTGATCCTATATGGAGAATCATTGTGATAAGCAGAGATTGACCGAGCGTAGCATAGGAAACTCCTTTCTTATCAAGAGTATGTCATCCACGTACTCTACGAGGATCGCCATCATACTCCCTACTGCCTTTTTGTATATACAAGGTTCATCTACCATTTTGATGAAGTCAAACTATTTGACTACTACATCAAAACAGATGTTCCAACTCCGCGATGCCTGCTTTATCCTATAAAGCATCTTGTACGCGTTTCCGCTGCTCCCACTGTTTACGAAGCCCTCTGACTGTGTACTTATAGACTCTCTCTTCTAAAACATCATTTAGAAAAGCAGTCATGACACCCAACCGCCAGATATCATAGTCATGGTATGTAGCCGTCGCAAGTAGGATCTGGATGGACTTAAGTATAGATCCTTAGAAAAGGTTTCAACATAATCCATCCTGGTCAATGATGCAAACCTTTTACAAGTCTAGCTTTGAAAGTCTCAACTTTTCCATGTACACCAAGTAATCTTCTCAAGATATACTTGCTCCTGATGGGGATTTAACCCTTCAGATATAGCAACCAAAGTCCATACTTTGTTGGTGTATAAGGATTCCATCTCAGATCGCTAAATATCCAGCCATTCTTACAGAGTCCCACTCCTGATGGCCAGCTCGAAACTAGTTGGGTCATCATCTCATGATGCAATCCTCGCTCCCACTGTGATAGAGAAACCGAAGTAACTCTCAGGTGGGTGAGGAACCCTACTAGATCGGCGGAGAGGCTGAGGTTCGTTGGTTACTATTGAATCCTTTGGTTCTATCAAATCATCTGCTGTAGTTTGTAAAGCTGGAACCTTTCCAGTTATACATTACAGACCTCGCCTCGAGCTTGTCCGGATTTTTCTTTTAGACATAGGCCGGACAACCCCAAATCTTAACTAACTTAAGATATGGGCTCTTCCCTTTCCATATCACATATGAAGTGGTAGGCAACTGATTTGATTCGAACCTTATTCAATAGGTATGCAACTTCTCAAGTGCACAACTCCCAAAAGGAAATAGGAAACTCAGTAGTACTCACCATAGAGCACACCATATCACATAGGGTGCTATTGCTCCGCCCCGATGCACCGACGTGCTGTGGTGTATACGGAGGAGTAATGCTGAGAGAGAATCTCATTCTCCTTTAGAATAGTCCAAGAATTCCATGCACAAGTATTCTCCTCCCTGTTCTCATCATAGGAGATAATATTTATACCCGGTTTTTGGTTCTCTACTTCTATCTTATATTCTGTGAATATCTCAAAAGGTTCGGACTTGTGTTTCAATAGGAACAAATGTCTGAATCTTGAGAGATTATCAGAGAATGTAATGAAATACAAAGAACCGGTCCTGGCATGTGTAGACAGGAGACCTTGCATAGATCACCATGTATCAGTCCCAAGAGTTCACTAACTCTTTCTCTGTTTCTAATAAACAGAGCTATAGTCATCTAATCTTTGTGACATGACTGGCAAGTTTCACAAGATGTAAATTCAAACAGATTTAAATATGCATCTATGTGCAACTTAGCTAGTCGGATCGCATTGATATGACCTAGTCTACAATACCTCAAGAAGGATCCGTTCATTTCTGAACTCTTCCTCTTGTGTGTGTTCTGTATACTAGGAACTGTAGTTTGATTTAGAATATCAATGCTTTTAGATAACGTGCCTGAACCGATCAACTTTTGATATAGGAAATGTTCAAAACATTATCCAACAATACAAAATTTTATCATTTCTTTACTTATAAAGAGACTGATATGATTTTGTATATCAGGTTCGGTATCTAATAGCATTTGTTCAGAATCAATGTATTTGTAATACAGGGTGACAGTGACCAACAGACCTGGCTGCAACACTTGCACCGTTTTCTGTCTCATGAAACTTATCACCCGTTCTTAGTTTTCTACCTTTCTGTAGCCTTATGTAACAGATTACATATCTGGGATCCGGATCCGGTATCAAATACCCAGGACGTAGAGGATACAGAGAAACAGTTCTTTGTAATGAACACACCCGAAGGAGACGCATCATATGCACTTTCTTCGTTTGGGTGGCACGGGAATTCTGGTAATCCCCTATTTCCTGCTTTGTCTTATAACAATTATAAGTTGGAGCGCGACCAACGTTTCCCAGCTCAGTATAACAAGCGGGTTCGGTCAATACATCCGTATTATTATCTTGATTAAGGCGTGATATGGTCGCTACCTAGAGAGAGAGAGAAGAAAACACTCAGCGTGCGCTCTTGCAAGATCAGATTGGTTATTTATTTTATCTAATCAGGATGGCTCCCACAGTTTTTATCAAATCTTCCTTCAAACCCTAAAAGGAAAGACTAGCCGGGATTAATTACACACTACAAGTTCACCAATCTTTCAGCCAGGCCAGTGTCGGTACTTTGAGGGAGGTTCCCCGTGCTTTCGCACGGACCTAATTAATGTAAACCTCGTTTTCCCAGAGGCGTGACCCCGTTGACACCTTTCTAGACACCTATCGGCTAATTGTAATGCGTAAAACTCTCCCAGGAGTAACTCTTACTCGCAGCGGGTATCGGGATCCAACTATCTCATAGAAGGTATGCAATCTCATTGCAAATTTCAACACTTGAAATTCCCGATAATATTTTGCCCCTAGCAGTTCTATGACCTTAACATAGTCAATAAATCATAAGTGCTAGTCAAGTTCAATCCGTCATTTCCCGATTGTATTAGACCCACCCGCAGGACCCTTAACATAGTCAACAAAGTCGCACGACTACCCTAATCCAATCGCATCATATGCTTATGCAGATAAGCACTAATTAGCTACCGCACACTACGCCTTAACATAGTCAAAAAACGTAGCAGGAATACTAACTAGTACTTATCTGAAATGACGGAGGGCTACGACAGGTTTTTCTGAAAACCTATTGCGTAATGAACTTGATATCGTTGTAGAATCAAATGATATTGAAATGGAGTGTTTTTTAGGCTTTTCTATTTTTGCTAAAGGAGTCACTCCCGGTGAAGGGATCGTCGATCCTTTCCTCGTCGAATGAGGTGCGGGATATATCATATATATCGCTGTGCAAAGCAGAAACTATAGAAGCTATCAAAAACAAACCGAGTGTGTAGCATCTGCCAGTTATTGCTAAAGGAGTCACTCCCGGTGAAGGGATCTCGGTCCTTTCCTCATCGAATAAGGTGCAGGATATATCATATATACCGCTGTGCAAAGCAAGAACTGTAGCTACCTGTTTTTTTTTTTGAAATTCGATTCTACAACATCTTTAGGTTTCTTTTACTTTCATTAATCACATTAATGAAGTCCCATCATTTAAGTCGACCTAAACATCACAGATAAATACGACGTACACTTATGCCATCCGTGTTTGCCTCGATGTCCCCTCGTGCACCGTTAGGTTAGGTAACTAACGGCAGAGCAGGGCAGGGCTAGCGTGGGTGTAAAACATAAGTAACGTCTATATAATATATCATATATACTATATACAGTATTTATCACAGAACATCACAAGATCACATCACAGATATCGCAGCAGAAGAAACATATGAAACATTGGATATACTAGGACGTCCGTGTTTTCAATACGAGCCAGTATAAAACATGGATTCCACAGTCGTGATGAATAGCCAAACCCACACCCCTAGACCCCTACGAGAGCGGCAAGCAACCCTACCAATTCTAGAGTTAGGAGACCCGGACTCGACTCCTCGAGTTGGTCTCCCACTGGACTCCAGAACCCGGTTACTCATGCTCTCCTCCTTGGGTCTATCCGAGTGCGGAAAAGTAAATAATATACAAATGGTGACATCTTCCGCAACCTGGAAGTGCCCCAATAAAAGAATATTACATACAAGTTTTTTTTTTACATGAATGAAAATGAAAAACACTCATCTCACATAAAAAAAACCCCGGCTATTCAAACACGACGATCCAATATAACATATCCAGCAACACTTAACATCACATATCATCAATGTAAGTAAATATGCCGATCCCAATTGTCGTTGACATATAGCAACGAAACCGGCGATATCACATATTACACTTACGGTCATAGAAAAGAAAGTGTAAAACTACAACAGTTGGAATCCGCAACCTGCATAGACATCGCATGCCAAATCAAATGAATTCCTTAGACATTGCATGCCTAACAATTATAAACCCCGCATTTTAGTCTCATTATCGAAAACTCTATTCAATATCAAGTCGGGCAATTCAACAAGATTCCCGATATACTGATCGAATTCTCGTCGCAAACTTTAGTAGACGGCCGCACCCCCGATACCGTCGACAAAGTGCACCAAGGCGGAACACCGCTACCGCGAGCACTCGAACGGATGCTTTCGGCGACGGGGTTCTCCTACAGTCACTTGGTCGGGGCTAAGGGATGTAGCTGTCTATTAAGTTTATCCGGCGAGTATCCGCGTACGCTACATGATTGCGACGGACTTTTGATCACATCAAAATTCCGTGGCAACCAATCAAGTGAGACTAAAGTGCTATGTTTATAACATTCAAATCAGTTATCTCATAACTGCTTGTGGATTCCAAATATTGTATCACATTCCGGATAAATAGAAAATGATAAACTTTCCGATCGAACAACCAAACACCCAAGTTTTCCCGATACAGCTCAACACATGAAATAGGTTTAAAAACATCCAGTTCATGCCTCAGTACCAACGGTCCAGCCGTAGAAGGGTCAAGCCAACGCCTCACATGTGGCACGCCGTACTGCCCCAAACCCGAAGGTTCAAAGGGCAGTTCAAGACGGTCATATAATCGAGTTAAGGTTTGTTTTCTTCTAGAGGGTCCATCGCGTTACTTGCACTACTTAGAACGTTATTAAACCATGAAAAGATCCAACACTTGGAAATTTCCGGACAGGGGAAAAAGTGGGTATTTATATCCGGTCGAACTTTTTAACATATTCTAAAAATACCCGGAAAGCCACATAGACAAAATCTGATAATCCGATCGAATCTACGAACTCCCAATACAACCCAGAAAACTCAACTCTTGAGTGCATATTAAAAATTCCCAGAAAATACAGCACCCAAATATAAGAATTACTGTGCGAAGATAAATGGGAGAAGAGACAAAATGGCCGCGGAACCGCCGCATTAGCCATGCTAATGCCGCGGTTCCGCCGCACTTTGATGGAATTACGAACTCGTTTTTCACAGTAATTCTTATAAATCCCTGCTTATTTTTCTGCATATTTTTAAAATAGAAAAATCCACATTTTCAAAAATTGTCCAGAGAGCAATTTGAGTTAGGGTTTCGATATTCGTTCGGATTTCAAACGTCGTCTACACTTCGCCTAAGGCTCTAGCTAGGCTCTGATACAACTGTAGGGTTCCTAGGCATACACTAGAGGTCTCACAAGGCATCAACCATGCCAAATTCAAATTTTTCTTGTGCCTACGAACCCTAATACGGATCGTTAACTAGAATTTAGGCGAAAACGATAACTAGTTAACAACTTAACTAAAAGTAAACGGAAAATACAACCTTTGTAGATCTGGTCCTCCACCTCCATAGCTCCGTGATGAAGTCCCCTTGCAGCGATCATCGGATCTAGGGCTCTAGCGTTGGCTTTATCGGAGAAATGGGCGGGCTAGGTCGTCGACTTCGATGCCGAAGATGATCTACATCGAGGCAACACAAGATCAAGCTCCAACTTCACCAAGCCATGAAACTTGTGAAGAAAACACCCTATACTACTTGGCAAGTGGTAGAGGATGATGAAATAGGAAGTGGGTTCACTTTAGAATTGGATTTCTCACTCTTTTTCTCAAGTTGCCATTAATGGAGGCAAGGTTTTCTTCTTGTTGAAGATAAAGAAGAAGAAGAAAGAATATGATAAGTATATATATCAAAATAGAAAATAAAATGAATACTTATCATATACCAACCATGGTTAGGTGTAGAGAATGAACTATGGTTTGGTTGAATGGTTAGGGTTAAGCAAACAAACAAAATGGTCAAGCTTTCAACACTTCATGAAGCTTCATGAAAGAAACAAAATAAGCCACAATTCTATTTATCTTGCAAAAATGAATAAATAAATAAATGAATAGATAAGTAAATCAAAACCCTAACCATTAACATAACCATGGTTTAATTCTTTACACAAACCCAAGTTAGCATGTATCATCAAACATGATACAAACAAGTGCACAAAAGTATATCACATATACAACTTGTGTACATCAAGTGAGAAAATCCATTTTAAGTGAACCAATACTCGTTAATGCAAAGTAATATATCAAATATATAATTTTGCATTAAATCATTAAATCAACGCTTGATTTAACGATCCGGTCATATCGCATATGACCGACTAATATCCGATGTATCGACTTATTGAATCAATCCTCGATTCGATAACTAGGTTATAACACATACAACCATTCGATACATTCATCGCGCGAATAGAATACGGTATCATATACACGCATTATTCTCGGTCCCGCACATATCTCATATGCGCTCCTATTTCGTTTCGCTTGAGCCAGGAAACTTCTGTGTAAGACTCTAAAGACTCGTCAATACGCCGGCAGCAGGTGATGATCATATCAAACACCCACAAGCCGCAAGCGGTCTGCTAAACGTAACGGCCACCCGGTTATTGAGCGATTAGAAGATCGACGAGCAAGCCCGCTCATACTCCTGTGAATCCAACCAGTAACACTTACCGTACAGTCCGGTCTGTTCGTCTGATATGTTGCATATCTCGCCTAGGGGTGGTAAACGTCAGACCCCAATAGCTCGATAAGTCGTGTCGATATGAGGTCTATAACAATTTGAGAAACTACTGGTAACACTTACCAGTAAATCTCAGTAACTCTGGCCAGGGATTTCCGGTTATAGCCAATCGAACACAGCGCAACATCAACTCCCTATACCGGGAGAGACGAATCCCCTCCTATCGCTCATTGCCTCCATGTGATTTGGGACTGTACCCAAAAACCACTGTTTTGCACGCCTTCTTGGACGTGGTAAGGTGGAAATCAAAGCACAGTGGGAACCACACAAGACTCTATGACGATCTCGGGTGAACAGACTACTCTGTACCAGTGTCACCAGAGAACTGCCATCTGACGTAAGGTATAATACCATCTGGGAGTTCTCGGCGAGTCCGTCCAGTGTACCCAGTCTCCACTGAGCACCCGTATATCATCTCTGATGTCAAACACCAATGGTTATGGGATCATCCATCGCCCATCTGTATGGATCGAGAAGGTATACGCTCGTCTACTCTGGTATATCGATGCCCCGTCTCAATATACCCACAACTAAGGACCTTGAAGGATGTACTTATGGACCACCATGTCCCCACTAGTATGATCTGCATCATAGTCCAGGTAGTCAAGTACACATCCTAAAGGCTTTACCAACATGTAACAGAGAGACAATCAGTGTACACGTTAAGGTAAAGAGTAACTAGATAGCATACTATCATGTCGAGCAAGAAAGTCCTCCCTATATATGTCCAAGCATCCACTACAATATACATCCTATGTATAGTAATGGCCTCTAGGGCATACATATAACTAACATCACGTTGTTGAGGGAGACCGCTTCACTTCGGATACTTGGCGGGTAGTTTGCCGTACCCGTAGGGGTCTAGGGTGGGGTAATGGCTATTCATCACAACTGTGTAATCCGTCTTTTATTGCAGGCTCAAAGCAAAGGCGGATTGCTAGCAAATCCAATAAAGTTCATCTGTGATCTGGAATGCTTATTATTGCGTCTGACGAATGTACAATATCTATATATGATAGCTATTAGACGCCACTTATGTTTTACACCCGCGCTTGCCCAGCCCCCGCTCTGTCGTTAGTTAAGTAACCTAACGGGTGATGACGGGACCCAAAGGCGAATGCGGATGGCATAAGAAGGACGTAGTATTTTCGTTGTTTTTTGCAATAATAGGATAAATGATGGGACGCATTATTATAATGCAAAGAAAATAAACCAAAGTTGAATCGTTGGAACAAATTTAAAAGAAACCACTCGGTTATTTTAAAAGATCAGAATTTTTAATTTCGGAGCTTTAACCGCTCCTTTTAAAAAGTATCAGGTTCCTTCGATTATATCAAGTTCACTACGTTCACGGTTTTGCCAAAACCAGTCGTAGCCCTCCGTCATTTCAGTTAAATATTCAGTAGTTTTCAAGCTATGTATTTTGACCTTCGCCAACACATAGTGATTGGTAGCTGCTGGGTATTTATCTGTAGCATAGATAGATGCGTTGGTTTGGGACAGTCGTACTACTATTTTGGCCTTCGTCAAGGGTATGTATGGGTGGGTTCAAATTAACCTGGACAATGATGGGTAGAACTTGACATGTGACTTATGATATGTTGGTCTTCGTCAAGGTCATAAGAGCATGGGGCAAAAATCTATATCGGGAATTTCTAAAGAAACTGAAATTTGCAGAAAGAGCATACCATTTTGGAGTTTGATGAACGTTGGTAGGATTCCTTCAATATTATCATACAATGATATTTTGGATCCCGATCCTACTGTGAGTATATACTACTTATCAGGAGATTCGTCACTTAACGATCAATGCTATAAACCAAGTAGGTGCCTAGAAAGGTGTCAGCGGGGTTATGCCCCCAGAGAAAAGAGCTTATTTAATTATGGAACTTCGCGAAAGCGTTGGAAAACCACCCTCGAAGTATCGACACTGGCCTGGCTGAACGGTTAAGCAAGTATTGTACGGTGAGAATAGTCCTGGCTAATTCTTCTTTTATGGTTTGATGAAGGATTCGAGAAACAGTGGGAGTCATCCTGTTTAGATAAACTTAAAACCACTCTAAACTTGCAAGAGTATCATGCTAATAGTATTTTCTTCTCTCTCTTAATTGCAGCGACCTTGTGACCACACACAGGTTACATCTAGATAACAAATTGACTGAATCTGACTTATATGACTAGCAAAGGTCTGTCCAGATGTCCATTGCCTATGACAAGCTGGACCACCCTATTACTACTCAAGATCCCGCCATCCCAGGTCCAGTTTCCACCGTCACGGATATGGATATCCGCCAGACAAGGGAAAAGGATAAAGCGAAAGCCAAATGCCTCGTGTTAGCTTCAGTTGATGGTGTAAACCAGAAGCAGCACGAGAAGATGTACTCAGTTTCCATCTTTCTCCATAACAAAGATTTATATGGAGAGCGGTCTCATATCGCAAGATATGAGACCTCGACCGAATTAATTCAAGCGAGGTTGGCTGTCGGGTCATCTGTGGGGGACAACGTCCATACAATGACTAGCTATATTGATGAGCTCTAGGACCTGAAGACCACGTTGGGAAACATGTCAGATACTGACTTGATTCTACAGTCTCTACCTTCTACCCTGAAGGAAACCAGGGAAGTAGAAGGAAAGAGAAGGGCAAAAGTTTCGGGACTGAATGTAGTAAAAGAGGGTAGTTCCTATTATTATGGGATTGGGCATAGGCAAAATGATTGCAGGGCTTTGGAAGCCAGTAGCCAAGATACAAAGTATGTTGTGGCTTCAGCCTCAAGTGTATTTGTTATTGAGAACTGTTTGTCAATTTACTCTACTTCCTGGGTATTAGATACCGGAGCAGGATCTCATATCTGTAATTCATTACATGCTTTGAGAAATCGTAAAGTTATAAAGGTAGGTGATTGGTCTCTCAAAGTTGCAAACGGAATGACAGTGAATGCTGAATCCGTGGGAGAATATCGCCTAGGTTTGACAAGTGGGCATATATTGATTTTACGTAACTGTTTATATATACCTAGTATGACTTGTAATATCATATCAGTGTCCTCACTTTCGAGAGAGGGATATGATTTTACATTCGTAAGCGATGTAGTTAACATCCACCAAAATCAAGTTCTGATTGGGTCAGGTACATTAGATAACGGCATATACGTATTAAGTCAAGCTCAGGTTTTCAATGTCCAGAATACACTTAAAAGAAAGTCTCCAGAATTAAATCAGGCTTTTTTATGGCATTGGAGACTAGGTCACATCAATGAGAGAAGGTTGACTAAGTTACATAGAGAAGGATATTTGAATCCGTTCGAATATCAATCTTATGCTACTTGTGAATCTTGTCTCATGGGAAAGATGACAAAGACTCCGTTTTCTGGACATGGAGTAAGAGCAAGCGAGCTCTTGGGACTCATACACAGTGACATGTGCGGTCCAATGTCGACAAATGCGCGAAGTGGTTATTCTTACTTCATTACTTTTACGGATGATTTCTCTAGGTATGGATATATCTTCTTAATGAAGCATAAATCTGAGGCCTTTGAGAAATTCCAAGAATACAAGAATGAAGTGGAAAAACAAACAGGCAAGAGTATAAAAATATTGAGATCTGATCGAGGTGGTGAATACTTAAGTGCCGAGTTCCTGAGTTACTTAAAAGAGAATGGAATTCTCTCTTAGCTTACTCATCCATACACACCACAACACAACGGTGTATCGGAAAAGAGGAATCGAACCCTATTAGATATGGTTCGTTCCATGATGAGTAACGCTGAGTTAACGCGATCATTCTAGGGATTTGCACTAGAATCAGCTGCATATCTTTTGAACCTAGTTCCTACCAAGACTATGCCTACCACACCATATCAGATGTGGAGTGGGAAGAAACCCTATCTTCAGTATCTAAAGATTTGGGGATGTCCGGCTTTTGTTAAAAAGCAGCATGCGGACAAGCTCGAGGCACGATCAGTACATTGTAAGTTTGTGGGATATCCAAAGAACTTCAAGGGGTATCTATTCTATTACGCAGAGGAACAAAAAGTTTTTGTTTCTCGTCATGCCCACTTTCTGGAAAATCAATTTTTAGAAAAAGGAACAAGTGAGAGCGTAGTAGAACTGGAAGAAATTCCAGAACCACAAGCTATTACTGAAAGCTTGGAAGAACCAGAAGGTTCAGGAGAACGGGACATCCCGACGCCACTCCGTAGGAGTAGTAGGCAATCTCATCCTCTCGAGAGATACTACGGTTTTCTCATAGACGGGGATAGAGAGGATTGCACTATTGACTATGATGAGCCTACTAGCTGCCAGCAAGCCATTCAGAGCGGTGACTCAGTAAAATGGCTGGATGCAATGCGGACCGAAATGGAGTCCATGTACACTAACAAAGTATGGTCTTTGGACGTTGCTCCAGATGGGGTAAAACCCGTAGGATGCAAATGGATTTTCAGAAAAAAGATTGGTGTAGATGGACAGGTTGAAACCTATAAAGCCAGACTTGTTGCAAAGGGTTTCCGTCAAAGACCTGGTTTGGACTATGACGAAACCTTTTCTCCAGTAGCTATGCTTATATCTATTCGGGTCCTTCTTGCTATTGCTGCCTTCCACGATTATGAAATCTGGTAGATGGACGTAAAGACGGCCTTTCTAAATGGTAATTTGGAAGAGAGCGTCTATATGGATCAGCCAGAGGGATTCATTCAGAGTGGGAGCAGCGGTAAAGTATGCAAGCTGCTTAAGTCCATTTATGGACTAAAGTAAGCATCACAGAGTTGGAACATCTATTTTGATGATGCTGTCCAAGAATTTGACTTCATCAAAAATCCAGATGAACCATGCATATACAGTAAGATTGTAGGGAGAGCTGTAGTATTCCTCGTCTTGTACGTGGATGACATTCTCCTAATAGGAAATGATATTCCTATGTTACAGTCAGTCAAAAGATTCTTGTCACATAAATTCTCCATGAAAAACCTGGGTGATGCCACCTACATTCTGGGAAACCGGATCTATCGTGATAGATCAAAAAGGATGTTGGGACTTTCGCAGTTCAGGTACATAGACACCATAGTGAAAAGATTCAGTATGGATGATTCTAAGCGCGGTAACCTACCGGCTTGTCACGGAATCACCCTCTCCAAAGAGATGTCTCCCAAGACAGATTTGGAAAGGGATCGCATGTCGATTATACCCTACGCTTCTGCGGTAGGCTCTATAATGTATGCGATGTTATGTACCAGACTTGATGTAGCATACGCATTGAGCGTAGTAAGCCGGTATCAAGCAAACCCAGGGTAGAAGCACTGGATATCCGTGAAGAACATTCTCAAGTACCTTAGGAGGACTAAGGAGATGTTCTTGGTGTATGGCGGAAAAGTCCTCCAGATGGAGGCCTTTGCCGACTCCGGCTTCCAGAGTGACAAAGATGACTCCAAGTCCATGTCGGGTTATGTCTTTACTCTCAATGGAGGGGCGGTCTGTTGGAAGAGTTCAAAGGAGGAGACCGTTGCTGACTCAACAATGGAAACCGAGTACATAGCTGCTTGCGATGCCGCAAAAGAAGCTGTCTAGATGAAGAAGTTCCTCACAGAACTTCAGATGGTTCCTTCCAGTGTTGGTCCAATACCTCTGTATTGTGACAACAACGGCGCTATAGCTTTAGTGAAGGAACCCAGGTCCCATCAGAAATCCAGACACATCTTAAGGCGGTATCACCTGATCAGGGAGATCGTAGATCACCGGGAGATCGAGGTGAAAAGAGTAGAGACAGAGAATAACATTGTTGATCCATTCACAAAGGCCCTTCCTCAGACGCAGTTCGAGAGGCTATTCGAGATGATAGGTCTACGATATGCCAGCTCATGGCCCTAGTACAAGTGGGAGATTGTTAGTGTATATGCCCTAGGGGCCATTATTGCATCATACTAGATTGTATATTACTTAATGGAAGCTTGGGATATTCACAGTTGTATATACAGTCTTGCTAAAAATGGTAGTATGCTACTTGGTTTGTGTCTACTTTAATATGAGCATGTGTTTCTTGTAACGTATCACTTATACATATTAGTAGAGCCCATAGGATCTTTGCTTGATTACCAACGTTGTGATGGCAGTCATACTAATGGAGGATGGGTAGTCTGTAAGCAACATCCTATACAGGTCCCTGGTCGTTGGATTATCGAGATAGGGCATCGATATTCCGGAGTAGACTAAGTGTGTACGCTTCTCATCCCAGTTGGGGAGATGGTCTGTCCCACAGCCATCAGTATGTCGTACTGGAGATAGTATGCAGGTGCTCGTTAGGTTACGGGTACACCGGACAGGACTCGCAGGGGAACTGATTGGTTGGTATTATACCCGACGTCAGTTAACAGTTCCCAGGTGACATGAGTATAGCATAGTCCGTAGACTTGACACTGCTACTTCGCCTCGAGTGTGTCCCACTGTTTTTAGATTGCAACCCTACCATGGCTCAAAGGAGTCGTACAAACAGGTAGCAGTTGGGTGCAGTCCCGAGCACTTGGAAGCAGTAGTGGTTAGACAGGATTCGTCTCTCCCGGTATTGGGAGATGATATCACGCCGTGTCAAAGAGACATTACGCAAAGTCCCTGGCCAGGGAAAGCGAGATTTACTGGTAGGTTCCAGTAGTTTTCTCAGGGTGTAATGGGTTTCGCTCCGACACGACTTATACGGCTATTAGAGGACTGAAGCTTGCCGCCCCTAGGCTCAATATGCGATAGTCTTGTAAGTCCATGCTATCTCTCCCGGTACTTTCGGGCATGCGGAATTTGGTGAAAAACAATTTTCTAGAGGTGGTGACATGGACTCATAACCGGATCTTTGTTAAACATCTAACTAACAACCTAACTAGGAGTTGTTAACTACTCGGTTAGGGGGTTATACCTTTCTTTCTTGAACTCCTTCGTCTTCAAGCCTCGATGGTTGTCCGGATCGGCTTCACCCCGTCGTCTCCTTACGCCGAAGATCGATCCACCTGAAAGCTTCTACCTTTGGCTTCTTCTTCGGTCTTTGAAGAAAACTAGTTAACTTAGTTTGCTAAACCTTATGAACTAGAGTGAGTAGGGAAGAGTGTGTTGGGATTTTCTCTATGGTTCTTGGTTCTCAACACATGAGACAAGTGAACCATAGACTAAAGAGAGGGAGAGCAAGAAAAAGAAGAAGAGAGCTCAAGAATACAAGAGAGAGGGAGTGAAAATGATAGAATGAGCAAGACTTTTCTCACTTGGCTCTCATAATCAAAAACCATCATCACAAAAATAGTAATCAAGTATTGTGTAAATGGTTTAAGTCAAAATGGCTATATCATTTCATGCACTCATATTGCACAAGAGAACAAGCAAGTAAAAAGTCTTTGCCTTGAAATGATAGCCATTGTCATCAAGATGGTCAACTAGTCCAACCTAGTCAACCGGTCAATAAAGTCAACAAAGTCAACCCCTCAACAACCATGTCACCATAATACTTAATTAATATTATTGTTAATTACATATCATATTCTCATTAGGGTTGAGCAAAAAGTCAATAGTCAACAGTCAACGGTCAACAACCCTAATGAGAATCCTCTGCCTCTGTCTCTCCGTCAACTGTGCATACACACCCGCATTCGCGTTCCGAGGAACACGAATACATACTGGATAAAACCAATCCCAAAACGTACACTAGGATCTGGCTTAAATCAAAGCCCGCTAGTGTTAACTGTCCGGACACTGTACGTGCACAAGTGCATGGATGTGACCGAACCCTGTCGCAAAACCATGCGACCTGTCGCAAAACCATGCGACCTCTACTCTTTTGCCTAAAGGCGAATAGCTTTCTGTGTGGGACTCTAAAGACTCGACACTACGATGGCAGTGGGTTTAACCACAGACCGCAAGCGGCACTAGCTGTGCGTAAGGGTCCCCAGGTAGATGCCGACAAGAAGACTGACGAGGTGAAACCCATCTGAACTCCTACTGAGCCTGAATGTGACAGTCTCCATACAGTCCGGTCTGTTCGTCTGATACATCGCATGGAGGGCCTAGCGGGGCGGTAAACGTCAGTCCCCTAATAGCGGTACAAGTCGTGTCGGAGTGAAGCCCACTACACCCTGAGATAACACTGGAAGCCTACCAGTATATCTCGCTTGCCCTGGCCAGGAACTACTCGTGTAATGGCTCTCCTAGACATAGCGCGATGTCAACCCCCAATACCGTGAGTGACGAATCCTGTCTAACCGTCACTGCCTCCAAGTGCTTCGGGACTGCACCCAACTACTACCTGTTTGCACGACTATTTTGAGCCGTGGTAGGGTAGTAATCAAAGTACAGTGGGAACACACTCGAGGCGAAGTGATAGTGTCAAGTCAGCGGACTAAGCTGTACTCATGTCACCTGGGAACTGATAACTGACGATAGGTTTAATACCAACCGGTCAGTTCCCGACGAGTCCTATCCAGTGTATTCGTAACCTAACGAGCACCCGCATACTATCTCCAGTATGACGTACTAACGGCTGTGGGACAGACCGTCTCCTACAATGGGATGAGAAGCGCATGCGCTAGTATACTCCGGAGTATCGATGCCCTGTCTCGATAGTCCTGCGACTAGGGACCTGCATAAGGATGTGCTTATAGATTACCCAGCCCCCACTAGTGTGACTGCCATCACAACGCTGGTAATCAAGCAAAGATCCTAAGGGCTCCACTAATGTGTATAGGTGATATACTAAAATAAACACATGTACACATTGAAGTAGAAACAAACCAAGTAGCATACTACTATTTTGAGCAAGATTGTATATACAAGGTGAATATCCTAAGCTTCCATTAAGTAATATACAAACTAGTATGATACAGTAATGGCCTCTAGGGCATATACACAAACAATCTCCCACTCGCACTAAGGCCATGTACTGGCGTATCGAAGACCTATCATCTCGATCAGCCGCTCGAACTGAGTCTGGGGCAAGGCCTTGGTGAATGGATCTACAGTGTTATCTTCTGAAGCAACCCTCCGAACCTCGATCTCCTGGCGATCCACGATCTCCCTGATCAGGTGATACCGCTTCATGATGTGTCTGGATCTCTGATGGGACCTGGGTTCCTTCGCTAAAGCTATAGCCCCGTTGTTGTCGCAATACAGAGGTATTGGATCAACAATGGACGGAACCACCTGAAGTTCTTTCAAGAACTTCCTTATCCAGACAGCTTCTTTTGCGGCATCAGATGCGGCGATGTATTCCGCTTCCATCGTCGAGTCTGCAACGGTTTCCTGTTTAGAACTCTTCCAACACATCGCCCCTCCATTGAGGGTAAAGACAAAACCCGACATGGACTTGGAATCATCCTTGTCACTATGGAAGCTGGAGTCAGCAAAGGCCTCGATCTGGAAGTCTTTTCCGCCATACACCAAGAACATCTCCTTAGTCCTTCTCAGGTACCTGAGAATGTTCTTTACCGCTATCCAGTGTTTCTCCCCAGGGTTTGACTGATACCGGCTTACCACACTCAGTGCATAAGCTACATCCGGTCTGGTACACAACATCGCATACATTATAGAACCTACCGCAGAAGCGTAGGGTATAATTAACATGCGATCCCTCTCCAAATCAGTCTTGGGAGACATATCTTTAGAGAGGGTAATCCCGTGACAAGCCGGTAGGTTACCGCGCTTGGAATCTTCCATACTGAATCTTTTCAGTATGGTGTCGATGTACCTGGACTGTGAAAGTCCTACTATCCTCTTGAATCTATCACGATGGATCCGGATCCTCAGGATGTATGAGGCATCACCCAGGTCTTTCATGGAGAACCTGTGTGATAAGAACCCCTTGACAGATTGTAGCATAGGAATGTCATTTCCTATTAAGAGAATGTCATCCACGTATAAAACGAGGAATACTACAGTTCTCGCTACAAATCTACTATAGATGCATGGTTCATCTGGATTTTTGATAAAGCCAAATTCCTTGACCGTCTCATCAAAACAGATGTTCCAACTCCGCGATGCCTGCTTTAGTCCATAGATGGATTTAAGCAACTTGCACACCTTTCCGCTGCTCCCACTCTGAATGAAACCCTCTGGCTGGTCCATATAGACACACACTCCTCTAAATTTCCATTTAGAAAAGCGGTCTTTACGTCCATCTGCCAGATCTCATAATCGTGGAAGGCAGCAATGGCAAGAAGGATCCGAATGGATTTCAGCATAGCCACTGGAGAAAAGGTTTCCTCATAGTCCAAACCAGGTCTTTGACGAAAACCCATTGCAACAAATCTAGCTTTATAGGTCTCAACCTGTCAATCTACACCAATCTTCCTTTTGAAGATCCACTTGCATCCTACGGGTTTTACCCCGTCTGGAGCAATGTCCAACGTCCATACCTTGTTGGTGTACATGGACTCCATTTCGGTCCGCATTGCATCCAGCCATTTTACCGAGTCAACGCTCTGAACAACCTGCTGGAAGCTAATAGGCTCATCATAATCTATGATGAAATCCTCTCTATCCCCGTCTTTGAGAAAACCGTAGTATCTCTCGGGCGGATGAGACTGCCTACTACCCCTGCGGAGTGGCGTAGGAATGTCCTGTTCTTTTGAACCCTCTGGTTCCACTAAGCTTTCAGTAATAGCTCGTGGTTCTGGAATTTCTTCCAGTTCTACTGCGCTCCCACCAATTTCCTTTTCTAAGAACTGGTGTTCTAGAAAATGGGCATGACGAGAAAAAAAAACCTTTTGTTCCTCTTCGCAATATAAAAAATATCCCTTGGAGTTCTTTGGATATCCCACGAACTTGCACTGTACTGAGCGTGCCTCGAGCTTGTCCGCATGCTGCTTTTTGACAAAAGCTGGACTTCCCCATGCCTTAATGTGATTAAGATAGGGTCTCTTCCCACACCACATCTCATATGGTGTAGTAGGCACAGTATTACTGGGAACTCGGTTCAAAAGGTATGCAGCTGATTCTAGCGCATACCCCCAGAATGATCGCGGTAACTCAGCGTTACTCATCATGGACCGTACCATATCCAATAGGGTTCGGTTCCGTCTTTCCGATACACCGTTATGTTGCGGAGTGTATGGAGGAGTAAGCTGAGAGAGAATTCCGTTCTCTTTTAAATAGTCCAGGAACTCGGCACTCAAGTATTCACCACCTCGATCCGATCTTAGGATCTTGATACTTTTGCCGGTTTGTTTTTCTACTTCATTCTTATATTCCTGGAATTTTCCAAAGGCTTCGGACTTATGTTTCATTAAGAAGACATAACCATACCTTGAAAAGTCATCCGTAAAAGTAATGAAGTAAGAATAACCACTTCGCGCATGTGTAGACATTGGACCGCACACGTCGCTGTGTATGAGTCCCAAGAGCTCGCTCGCTCTTACTCCGTGTCCAGTGAACGGAGTCTTTGTCATCTTTCCTTTGAGACAGGATTGACAAGTGGCATACGATTGATATTTGAACGGATTTAAATATCCTTCTGTATGTAACTTCGTCAACCTTCTCTTATTGATGTGAGCCAGTCTACAATGCCATAAGAAAGTCTGATTGATTTCCGGAGACTTTCTTTTGTGTGTATTCTGGACATTGGAAATCTGTGGATGGTTTAATACGTATATACCATTGCTTAATGTACCTGACCCAATCAGAACTTGATTAAGGTGAATGTTTACAACATTACTTACAAACGCAAATTCATAACCTTCTTTAGAAGTCAAAGATACAGAAATGATATTACAAGTTGCGTTGGGTACAAAATAGCAATTACGCAAAACCAAAACGTGTCCATCTGACAACCCCAGGTGATAGTCCCCCAGGGCCTTAGCATCCATGCTAGCTCCGTTTGCAACTTTGAGGGTTAAGTCACCTGCCTTCAAAACCCTACTGTTTCTCAACGCCTGCAAAGAACTACAGATATGAGATCCTGATCCGGTATCCAATACCCAGGAAGTAGAGTTTATTGAAAGACAGTTTTCAATAACATACACAACTGAAGCTGTAGCCGCAACCTGCTTCAGATCCTGTGTTCTGGCCTTCCAAGCCCTGCAATCATTTTTCCAGTGTCCCTTTTTATGACAATAGAAGCATTCTTCCTTATCCACAAGTTTTCCCACTTTCTTTGTTGCTTTTGCCTTTCCCTTCGTATCCACTTTACTAACACCGCCCCTTGGTTTGGCGGGGGCTTTCTTCTTCTTTCCCTTGGCTTTCGCCTTGGACCTAGAAGAGGAAGATCCTCCTACAAACAATGTGGATGTTTCCCTACCTTTCTGTAGGGTGCCCTCTGCACTCCTCAGCATGTTGTGGAGTTCTGAAAGTTCAACTTCATTTTCTTGTAAGTTGAAGTTCAGGATAAACTGGGCGTAAGTGGAAGGAAGGGACTGGAGAATCAAGTCCGTATAGAGCTCATTCTCCAACGTGGTCCCAAGGTCCGCGAGCTCTTCTATGTAGCCAATCATCTTAAGCACGTGTTCCTCTACCGATGATCCGGCGGCCAACCTTGCCGAAAATAACTTTTTTGACACTTCGTATCTTGCGATACGAGACTGCTCTCCATATAGTTCTTTTGTGTGGAGAAATATGGATTCGAGGTCCATATTCTCGTGCCTCCTCTGATGTTCGTTGTCCATAGAGGCAAGCACGAGGCACTTGGCCTTCGCGCAATCAATTTCCCAGGTCTTACGGATTCCTTATCCGCGACGCTGGTTTTAGGACCTTGGACAGGGGGAGCTTTGGTGGTAAGAAGATACCCCAGCTTGTCGTAAGTGATTGCCATCTTGACATTCCTGAGCCAATCTTTGTAGTTTGGCCCTGTCAGTATGTTTTTATCTAGAAGTAACTTAAGTCCAGTCATGTCGATTGGTCGCTGCAATTAGGAGAGAGAGAAGAAACACTCAGCATGATGCTCTTGCAAGTTTAGAATGGTTTTTAATTTGTCTAAACAGGATGGCTCCCACTGTTTCTCGAATCCCTCCTCAAACCAAAAAGGAAGAATTAGTCAGGATCAATCTCACCGTACAATACTTGCTTAACCGTTCAGCCAGGCCAGTGTCGGTACTTCGAGGGAGGTTTTCCAACGCTTTCGCGAAGTTCCTTAATTAAATAACCTCTTTTCCCTGGGGCGTAGCCCCGCTAACACCTTTCTAGACACCTACTTGGTTTATAGCATTGATCGTTAAGTGAGAAATTTCCCGAGGAGTAGCATATACTCACAGTAGGATCAGGATCCAAATATCATCGCGTGACGAAACTGAAGGAATCCTACCAGAATCATCACACTCCAAATGGTATGCAACACTAGCAAGTTTCAGTTCTTTTGAAACTCGCGATGTGGATTTTTTTTGCCCCATGCTCTTATGACCTTGACTTTGGCCAAAATATCATAAGTCAAATGTCAAGTTCTACCCGTCATTCTCCAGGTTAATTTGGATCCATCCGTACCTACCTTTGAATTTGGCCAAAATGGCAGTACGACTGTCCCAAACCAACGCATCTATCTATGCTACACATGAATACCCAATAGCTACCAATCACTATGCCTTGACTTTGGCCAACATACACAGCTTGAATACTATTGACTATTCATGTGAAACGACGGAGGGCTACGAATGGTTTTGGCAAAACCGTGAACGTAGTGAACTTGATATAATCGATGTAACGAGATAGCTTTTAAAAGGAGTGGCTCAAGCTCCGCATTTAAAAGTTAGTTTTGAAAAGAACCGAGTGGTTTTCCGAAAGTGTTCCAACGATTTTAACTCGGTTTATTTTCTTGCATTAGTTCTTTTAATGCGTGATATTCTTGCATTAGTTCTTTTAGTGCGTCCCATCATTTAATCCTACCATTGCAGAAAACAACCAAAATATGACGTACGCTTATGCCATTCGCATTCGCCACGGGGCCCCGTCATTACCCGTTAGGTTACATAACTAACGACAGAGCGGGGGCTGGGCTAGCGCGGCTGTAAAACATAAGCAACGCCTAAATAATATCATATATAGATATATTGCAATGATAGCCATTTCAGATTACAGATGAAGACATTGGATATACTAGGAACCCGCAATTCGTACGAGCCTGTAACGAAAAGTAGATTACACGGTCGCGGTGAATAGCCAATACCCCACCCAAGACCCCTACGGGTGCGGCAAACTACCCGCCAAGTACCCGAAGCGAAGCAACCTCCCTCAACTCCGTGAGTAGGCCACTCGGCACTTCGGCATACCCGGTAGTTTGTGCACCCCCTCCATGGGTCTATCCTAGGAGCAAAAATAGTAAAAATAAATTATACAATGACGGTTACAACCCCGACCCGGTTGTGCGGCCATACAAATAATTATTACATCAATTTACAAATTTACATGAATTGAAAGGAAAGAAAACTCTCGTCTCACAACCCCCCGGCTATTCACTCGCGACAATCCAATGAATTCATATACACAAACCAATAACATTACAGATCACAGATTTGTATAACTCCCACTAATCGACATATAGCGATTAGCAGACGTTCAATACAAATATCACATCACAGAAAAAAACCGTCAGCTTAAGTCTTTTAGAAGTTCGATCAAAAATACGGATTTTCAGGCCCAAAACACAAAATTTTCGTTATGGAAAATCTGGGCAGAAAATACATATTCCAAAAATCCCAAAACAACCCCATAAAAACACTGCACAAAATTTGGATCTCGGCCGAGTCAACTCGGCCGCGTTTCCGAGGCGGGAGCGTGCTCCCGCCGCGTTTCCGAGGCGGGAGCGTGCTCCCGCCGCGTTTCCGCGGCGCTTTGACCGGTTCGTGGGACCAAATTTCGTGGGTGTTTAATAAAAACCCTGAGCCGATTTTTAAGATGAAATTTATCAATTTTACAGAACTTTAAAAATCGACAGCAACTTTGAATTTCGGGTTTATTTCGGGACTTTTTCTCCGATCGAATTTCTAGCTACTATGCTAACATGTTAGATAGAATTTAACTAGGCTCTGATACCACTGTAAGTC
Organism: Agapanthus africanus; assembly: GCA_030015575.1. Classification (NCBI taxonomy): domain Eukaryota; kingdom Viridiplantae; phylum Streptophyta; class Magnoliopsida; order Asparagales; family Amaryllidaceae; genus Agapanthus; species Agapanthus africanus. The sequence continues at coordinate 277,674,669 of JASDDO010000001.1, forward strand.
CATGCTACCTCTCCCGGTACTTTCGGGCATGCGGAATTTGGTGAAAAACAATTTTTCTAGAGGTGGTAACATGGACTCATAACCGGATCTTTGTTAAACATCTAACTAACAACCTAACTAGGAGTTGTTAACTACTCGGTTAGGGGGTTATACCTTTCTTTCTTGAACTCCTTCGTCTTCAAGCCTCGATGTTTGTCCGGATCGGCTTCACCCCGTCGTCTCCTTGCGCCGAAGATTGATCCACCTGAAAGCTTCTACCTTTGGCTTCTTCTTCGGTCTTTGAAGAAAACTAGTTCACTTGGTTTGCTAAACCTTATGAACTAGAGTGAGTAGAGAAGAGTGTGTTGGGATTTTCTCTATGGTTCTTGGTTCTCAACACATGAGACAAGTGAACCATAGACTAAAGAGAGGGAGAGCAAGAGGAAGAAGATGAGAGCTCAAGAACACAAGAGAGAGAGTGAAAATGATAGAATGAGCAAGACTTTTCTCACTTGGCTCTCATAATCCAAAACCATCATCACAAAAATAGTAATCAAGTATTGTGTAAATGGTTTAAGTCAAAATGGCTATATCATTTCATGCACTCATATTGCACAAGAGAACAAGCAAGTAAAAAGTCTTTGCCATGAAATGATAGCCATTGTCATCATGATGGTCAACTAGTCCAACCTAGTCAACCGGTCAACAAAGTCAACAAGTCAACAAAGTCAACCCCTCAACAATCATGTCACCACAATATTTAATTAATATTATTGTTAATTACATATCATATTCTCATTAGGGTTGAGCAAAAAGTCAATAGTCAACGGTCAACGGTCAACAACCCTAATGAGAATCCTCTGCCTCTGTCTCTCCGTCAACTGTGCATACACACCCGCATTCGCGTTCCGAGGAACACGAATACATACTGGATAAAACCAATCCCAAAACGTACACTAGGATCTGGCTTAAACCAAAGCCCGCTAGTGTTAACTGTCCGGACACTGTACGTGCACAAGTGCACGGATGTGACCGAACCCTGTCGTAAAACCATGCGACCTGTCGCAAAACTATGCGACCTGTCGCAAAACCATGCGACCTCTACTCTTTTGCCTAAAGGCGAATAGCTTTCTATGTGGGTCTCTAAAGACTCGACACTACGCTGGCAGTGGGTTTAACCACTGACCGCAAGCGGCACTAGCTGTGCGTAACGGTCCCCAGGTAGATGCCGACAAGAAGACTGACGAGATGAAACCCATCTGAACTCCTACTGAGCCTGAATGTGACAGTCTCCGTACAGTCCGGTCTGTTCGTCTGATACATCGCATGGCGGGCCTAGGGGGCGGTAAACGTCAGTCCCCTAATAGCGGTACAAGTCGTGTCGGAGTGAAGCCCAATACACCCTGAGATAACACTGGAAGCCTACCAGTATATCTCGCTTGCCCTGGCCAGGGACTACTCGTGTAATGGCTCTCCTAGACACAGCGCGATGTCAACCCTCAATACCGGGAGAGAGGAATCCTGTCTAACCGTCACTGCCTCCAAGTGCTTTGGGATTGCACCCAACTACTACCAGTTTGCACGACTCCTTTGAGCCGTGGTAGGGTAGTAATCAAAGTACAGTGGGAACACACTCGAGGCGAAGTGATAGTGTCAAGTCAGCGGACTAAGCTGTACTCATGTCACCTGGGAACTGATAACTGACGATAGGTATAATACCAACCGGTCAGTTCCCGACGAGTCCTGTCCAGTGCGCTCGTAACCTAACGAGCACCCGCATACTATCTCCAGTAAGACGTACTAACGGCTGTGGGACAGACCGTCTCCCACACTGGGATGAGAAGCGCATGCGCTAGTCTACTCCGGAGTATCGATGCCCTGTCTCGATAGTCCTGCGACTAGGGACCTGCATAAGGATGTGCTTATAGATTACCCAGCCCCCACTAGTGTGACTGCCATCACAACGCTGGTAATCAAGCGAAGATCCTAAGGGCTCCACTAATGTGTATAGGTGATATACTAAAATAAACACATGTACACATTGAAGTAGAAACAAACCAAGTAGCATACTACTATTTTGAGCAAGATTTATATACAAGGTGAATATCCCAAGCTTCCATTAAGTAATATACAAACTAGTATGATACGGTAATGGCCTCTAGGGCATATACACTAACAAGTATTAGACGAACAGACCGGAATGTACGGTGATTGTTATATCAGGCTCAGTAGGAGTACGGAAGATTTTCCTCATCGGCCTTCTTATCGACATCTACCTAGGGACTGTTACGTACAGCTAGTGCCGCTTGCGGTCTGTGGTTAAACCTACTGCCAGCGTAGTGTCGAGCCTTTAAAGTCCCACACAGAGAGTTTCCCTGCTCCAGGAGAAACGATATAGAGGTCATATGGTTTTACGACAAGGGTTCGGACGCATACGTGTGTTTACGCACGTACGACTTTTTCGGACAGTTTTTACTAGTCGGCTTTGGTTTAAGCCAGATTCTAGTATCGGGTTACTGGATTTAGAAAGTCTAAAGTTTTTCCGTGTTTTCACGGATTGGAGTGGCGTTCTCATAATTTGTCGGGAAGCTTCTAGAAGAGTGGTGACTAAGGGGTTAAGGTGGCATTGCATAAATTGAGATTAGTGACTCATTTGAGTGATTCATCTAAGTCATAAATGCTTAATGACTCATGGAGATGAATCACTCATAGATATTTATGAAGCATGGTTGTTAATTCTATTATTTTATTTTTGGATAAATAATAATGCTTTATATATATTATGATAACATCATTATCTCATTTCATTCTCATCTTCACCTTCTCTCTCCTCAAGCTCACTCTCTCTTCAAACCCTAACCCTAACCTCTCATGTGTTGAGATCAAGGGTTAGCTAGACTAATATATCCATAACCTCACTCTATATCCCCTAGGTAGCTTAGATTAGCACTTTAAGCAACCTAGTTATCTCAAGTTTGAGATCAAGCTTGGCGTAGGAGCTTTCGGGTGGATCGTCTTTGATTCGAGGAGACCGTTGAGGTGCCGATGTTCCAAGGAGCTTACGAGGAGTGGAGGACAGCGATGAAGACCCGAAGGACATGTAACGTGAGGTATAACTTCGAATCCGAGTAGTTAAACCTCTCGCATAAAGTTAGTAATGGTTTAGATAACGATTCATGCGCTCAAGTCCGTGTTACGAAGCTTTGATAATCGTTTTTCATATATTCCGCCTCCCCGCAAGTTCGTAGGGTGCGTGACATGGACTTACACAACACGTGTGCATCAACAGAACATACTGGAAGGATACCTGAGACCACCGCATTGGATGCCTGCGCGTCCTGATGCGTCAAAGCAAAAACTCGCGCCTGTCCTCCACCTGTGACTGACTGTCCTCTGCCTCGGTCACCCCGTCCTCTCTGAGCAAACCCCCACGCGCACGACCTCTCTGAGCATGGGTCTGACGCGGAGTAACAGTAGGTACAATAGGCTACTCCTTCTGGGGTGGTGAAGGTGGTAAGGTAACATGCGGTGCTGCTGTCTCACTCTGGTGTATCTCAGGACAATCTCTAACGAGGTGAAGTAGGCTGCCGCATCTAAAGCAACCCTGCGACGACTGCTGACTCTCCCGTGGATACGAACTAAACATCTGGCCTCGTCCCGAATCTCTACCACTCCTCGTACCTGAATGACACCTGTCGCGGCATCTGAATGTCTGTCTCCGTGCTGATATACCAGTACAAACTCTCTTCGGCTCTGGAACTACCGAAGTCTCAGCAAGGCGCTCCTCGACTAATAGGGATGCGTTTACAGCAGCTGCATATGTCTCGGAATGTTGTGTGCTAATCGCAAGGAAGAGTGGTGTGAGCAAGCCTCGGACAAATCTCATGACTCGCAACTCCTTAGTAGCCACTAGGTATGGAGCATAAACTGATAGTTCGGTGAACAGCACATCATACTCTGCAACTGACATCTCCGAAGTCTGGCGTAAAGACTCGAACCTGCGTGCTCTAGCATCTCTGACACTCAGTGGAAGAAAGCGGGCAAGGAATAGCACCACGAACTCTGTCCAGGCCATAGGAGGAAGACCTGCTGCTATACCCTTCTCGACTGATTCACACCATTTTTGCGCAAGACCTTCCAGGCGAAAGCACGCGAACTCTACCCATCTCGCATCTGCGCATCTAAGTGAACGACATATCCGAGCCATCCTATCAATGAAAGACTGTGGGTCCTCGGCTGCATCGGTGCCTGTGAAGACCGGAGGCTTCAGCCTCATAAACTCTGATAGCGATACTGAGATGACCTCTGTGGCTGTAGGGGCAACTTCTTGTACTGTGGGTACTATCACGGTCCCTGCAATGGGTGGAACTACCTCTGGTCGCTACGCTCGAAGTGTCTCAACTAGAGATCCCATCATCTGGCGCATCTCCTGCATACTGGACCCTACCGTCTGGCGCATCTCCTGCATACCAGCCCCTAACATGGCAATCTGATCTGTCACGGGAAGAATAGCCTGCTCGAGCACAACCGGTGTACTACTCGAATCAGTCCTCGTCTCGGACGAGTCAACTCGAATCTCGGCCCTTGCGGCCGCTCTCTACACCCTCGTAGTCTTTAGCGGCATAATGGCTGAAAGGAAAAAATATGATTCGATAAGGATACGGAAATCGAATCGCAAGAATGTATATACTCATGAAGGATATTTAAATCAATAAGTCCTAAGGTCTCTTAGGCAGAGTACCGTGTCGTGAGTATGCCGCGGAACATTCGCACGCTACGCCACTCTGCTTCAGCTACCTACTCCATCATACCAGGGTCATCCTACACTCCGAAAGGTAAAACCTACGCTCTGATACCAACTTTGTCACGACCCGAAATTCGACTCGTGACTGGCACTTAACCACGCAACATCTACAGGCGTAACGCGACTATGTAAGCCGAACCCAGAAATCAAAACCATTTAAAATTAGTGAGTGTTGAAAACATTTGATTAAAATATTTGGAAAACTTTAAGTAGTTTAATAACAATCTTTAAAGTTAAGTTATCATCTTAATAATTTTGGCAGCATTTTCTTTGTAAAACTAACCCCGAAATCGGGTACAACAGGATATAAGTGAAAATGATACAGGATATATTAAAGCATCCCAAACGGGAGCAATCATTCCCAACGGCGGAAAACAAACACCACGATAGTAATATATGACACCGTAGCGAAGAAATGAGCAATAAGTAAAAACATCATAGAATAATAAAACTGCATATATAAAGTCGGCTCCCACGAGCTTGACACCAGGATACAAAAAATATACATCATCGTCCTCACACTGTCTCTAAGTCAAATACATGTAAAGGTAGATGGAGAATACTAGATACAAAAGTGTGCACAATAGAAGTAACCAGACACCACAACCCACCTAACAGCAAAACAGCTCTCGCACCAACGGTAGTGGTATCTGTAGCCAAAAGATATAAGAAGACAGCCTGCCGCGACTACTCTGAGGGGCAACCTGCAAATACGGCGGCACAACGGGGGTGAGTTGCCAACTCGTGAATAGAGATAACATATAAAGGTGATCGCGAGCATGCACGTACTTCGCTACTCTATCAAATGCCAGCAGATAAAGTCTATATGCGATAAGCAGTATGTGCATAATCATGCAAATGCTCGGTCAAGTAAAATAACTACAGGATGAGATACATAATAATAAATGCTGAGCATGGGATGAAATAACATCTACACGGAATGTCAGCGTGGAAAAATAATCGGTGCCCATCAATGCACCCAAATCCCAATAATCTCAGGCGCCGGCACTCCCATCGGCCCTCAAATCCTGTAAATCTCAGAAAATCACAAGTGCCCAACATCGACACTCAAAATATCATGAAATAATAGTGTCCGGCATCGACACGCAAATCCTCATATATCGAGGTCCGTCAGTCCGGATCAGCCCACGGGCGCCGTCTGCGGTATCAGCCCTCGGCCCCGGCTGTACGGGTCATCCCGCATCCATCTATCGACTCTGGTCAGTATCCACCGGATAACCGCCAGGTCCAACCAATCACCGGTAGGTACTCGCGCCTGCCAGGCTCATCGTCTACTCCACGAAAAACATTTCTTGCCCCGGGGAACCATACCGGGTCCACCACGAACCCGCAAACGGATCATCCAACTCCTCGAATCGGGTTTCAAGCACACGTCTCAGAACCAAGAAAACGCGTGGTGAACGCACCAAAATATCATATCAAGAGGAACCGGGTTTTCAAATAGTGCATAATTTCTTAAATAACCCTACGGTCCTCAAAACCAGAAATCACATGAAATCCCAAAACCAATGAATAAGTCAATGCGATGTGATATGTACATCAAGTCATACTATAAGTAAAAGGGAGAAACGACTTTTTAAAATAGTTTCAGTTTTTCAAAAGGCATCATGCGGCTACCAATTTCTATGAAAATCATATCGAATCATATGTGAGATGAACTACAGTATAATGGTCACGACAATTCTACAGTGAGAGTGTCATGGCAATTACTAACGGTGTGTGTGTAACATGCAGATTAGTGCTCGTGCAACATTAACCGTTAGTAATAGTGCGGTGTTCTATCAATTCTAAGTTTATGTACATATAGCAGGGAATGCGGTATGCAACAAACAGTATACATGTAGTTAAATGCAATATGTAGGTATAAGGTCCTATCAGCCCTGACGCATAACGCCATGCAGGCGATATCCCCGTAGATGTTAAATCTACTCACCGTAGTCTCGCGCTAAGTGTAGCCGACGACTTGTTTCCCCTTTTTCGCGGCGTCCATCATACTCACCTGCAAACCTAGAATTACACAAGGAATAAGCATAAGCAACAATCCGGTAAAACGTGATACTAAGGCAGTACGGAAAAATAGCGTCACAAGCTAACGCGTGACCTCGATACACTTAAACGTGCGTGTGCTAAACCTGAACTACCCCGATGCGCTGCGATGTACAGAACGCACCAGACCAGAACGAAGCGTACATGTCGCTCTAAACACAAACCCCAAACTAAGGGAAACGACACCCAAATTTTTACCTGGAAGAAATCCCCAAAAGTAAACAAGACCAAACACTGCAAAACACACAAAGACACTATCCTGCACAACACCAACGCCAACAGAGGAGGGGGGCCGGCGTCACTGGACCTGCAGGAGGGAGCCGCCGGTTTATCTCCGGTGGATCTGGCTCGAACATCAACAAAACACCCCAAAAACCCTGCACACCATTCTGAAGTTGTTTGTAACTCCAGAAAACAGTCGCAGACAAAGCAGATCACCGTATCCTAATACAAGCTTAAATACGTTTTTAAAAAACTAATTTGGTACCTAAGGTTATTTTAGTGCGAACTGATAGAAAAACCTGGTTTAAATAGCTCTAATAGCACTTAAAAGAGTTAACCAAACCATAAAAATACCAATCTAACATATACATTACAAATGTCCTTCAATATCACTAAAAATGCACATAAAACATGATTTCTAGCTAAAATACTACAAGATATGGAAAAGGGGTGTTAAACATGAGTTATATACCTTCAAAAGACCTTAGAAAAACCCAAAATTTCCAGCCCTAGCCTCAAGTGTACAGACTTGCCACCAAACATCTCAAAAGAGCCACCTTTACAAGGGTTTTAGTGAAGAGAATGGGTTTTTGGTGTAGGGTTTGAGCAAGAATCAAAAGAGAAGTGAAAAGAGAAGGGAATGTGATGAATTTTGCTGGGTTTTTGCTGCTGCCTCAGCAGAAATTCTGCAATGAGAAAAGAGAGAGAGAAGAGAGAAGGAAAATGGTCAAAACAAGGTCAATTTCTCACCTAACCACTATGCCTCCATTTCTATTTGAATTTTTAAAATAAAAAGGGTTTTGACTTGGTTTAAAATGGGTGGGGGATAATTAAAAACCATGCAAGAAAGAAAAATGGTTATCATGCTATCACCTTTTAACCTAGGTCACAAAATTGTGCTAAGTGTGCATGTGTGCACTTAACACAAAAATTCCCAATTAGGGTAAACACGACTAAAATATAATTAATAAACCCTATATATATATATATATATATATATATATATATATATATATACACACACACACACACACTTCACAACACAATTATCACTAATCAAGGAAGAAAATAAGATATTCGGGTTTTTATGAAAAACACGCACAATTGTTAATTAACGCGAAAACATTCTAAACGAAATTCAAAGTGTTACACCAACTTATAATTGTTATAAGACCGAGCAGGAAATAGGGGAATGCCAGGATTCCCGTGCCGCCCAAACGAAGAAAGTGCATGCCGATGCATCTTCTTTGGGTATGTTCATTACCGAGAACTATTTATCAGTATCCTTTACGTCCTGAGTATGAGATACCGGATCAGGATCCCATATATGTAATCTATTACATGGGCTACAGATAGGTAGAGAACTGGAAATGGGTGATAAGTTTCAAGAGGTTGAACCGGTGCAAGTGTTGCAGCCAAGTTGTTGGCAGTTATCACCATGTATTACCAAATATATTGATTCTGAACGAATGTTATTAGATACCGAACCTGATATACAATATCATATCGGTCTCTTTATTTAGTAAAGAAGGATATAATTTTGTATTGTTGGATAGTGTTTTGAACATTTCCTATATCAAAAGTTGATCGGTTCAGGCACGTTATCTAAAGGCATATACGTTCTAAATCAAACCACGGTTCTTAACGTACAGAACACACACAAGAGGAAAAGTTCAGAACTCTTGGGATTGATACATGATGATGTATGTAAGTCCCCTGTCTATACATGCCAGGACCGGTTCTTTGTACTTCATTACATTCACTGATGATCTATAAAGATTCGGACATATGTTCCTGTTGAAACACAAGTCTGAAGCTTTTGAGAAATTCAAAGAATATAAGTCAAAAGTAGAGAACCAAAACGGGTATAAGTATTATGTCCTTTGATGTGATCAGGGAGGAGAATACTTAAGCACGGAGTTCCTGGACTATTCTAAAGGAGAATGAGATTCTCTCTCAGCATTACTCCTCTGTATACACCACAACATGTCGGTGTATCGGGGAAAAGCAATCGCACCCTATATGATATGGTGTGCTCTATGATGAGTACTAATGGGTTACCTATTTCCTTTTGGGGTTATGCACTTATAAAGCTGCATACCTATTGAATAGGGTTCCAATCAAATCAGGCGCCTACCACTCCATATGCGATATTGTATGGGAAGAGCCCATCTCTTAAGTAAGTTAAAATTTGGGGTTGTCCGGCCTATGTCAAAAGCAAGATCCGGACAAGCTCGAGGCGATGTCAGTTCTTTGGATGTTTATAGGATATCCCAAGCATTCGCAAGGGAATATCTTCAACCGCATCAAGGGAAAAAAGGTGTTTTATTTCTCGGCATGCCACCTTTTTTAGAAAAGGAATTTCTTGTTAAGAAATTAGTGGTCATGAGGTAGAACTGGAAGGAGTTCTGGCTATACAAACTGCAGCTGATGATTTGGTAGAACCGGAGAATTCAATAGCTTCCAACGAACCTCAGCCTCTCCGCCGATCTAGTAGGGTTCTTCACCCACCTGAGAGATACTTCAGTTTTCTCAATAATAGTGGGAGCGAGGATTGCATCATGAGATGATGACCCAACTAGTTTCGAGCAGGCCATCAAGAGTGGGTACTCTGTAAGAATGGTTGGATGCTAAGCGATCTGAGATGGAATCCATATACACTAACAAAGTATGGATTTTGGTTGCTTTATCTGAAGGGTTAAATCTCCATCAGGAGCAAGTATATCTTCAGAAGATTACATGGTATACATGGAAAAGTTGAGACTATCAAAGCTAAGACTTGTTGCAAAAGCTTCTCGTCATCCACCAGGTGTCGATAATAATGAAACCTTTTTTAGTGCCTATGCTTAAGTCCATCCGGATCCTACTTGCCATTGCTACATACCATGACAACGATATCTGGCGGTTGGGTGTCATGACTGCTTTTCTAAATAGTGATTTAGAAGAGAGCGTCTATAAGTACACAGCCAGAGGGCTTCGTAGTCAGTGGGAGCAGTGGAAACATGTGCAAGTTGCTTTATGGGTTAAAGCAGGTATCATGGAGTTGGAAAATCTTTTTTGATGTGGTAGTCAAAGCGTTTGACTTCATCAAAATGGTAGATGAACCTTGTATATACAAATGGGTAGTAGGGAGTATGGTGGTGATCCTCGTATTCTACGTGCATGACATACTCTTGATAGGAAAGGAGTTTCCTATGCTACACTCGGTCAATCTCCTCTTATCATAAGGATTCTCCATATAGGATCAAGGTGATACCTCCTAAATCCTGGGCTTTGGATGTATGAGATAGATCAAAGTGGATGTTAAGATTCTCACTAAGTGGAGTGAGATGGTATCAAACGATCATGGGAGAATCACTGGATAGCTTCTAGGGTGATAAGGTCGTCTGAATGTCAGTCACATGCATTGTCTTTACCCTCAGTGGAGGGACGATATGTTGGAAGAGTTCCAAGCTAGATATCGTCACATACTAGACGACAAAGGCTGGATACATGGCTACCAAGGATACTACCAAAGAGGCAGTCTGGGTGTATATAAGTTCATGAGATGAACTTCATTCCTACCATTGTGTGATAATGGAGTTGTGTCTTAGGCCTAGGAACCCCCGTCCCATCAGTGATCCAGACATATTCTAAGACAGTATTGCCTCGTCATGGAGATGATTGATCTCCAGGGAGATCGAGTATAGGAGAGTAGACATAGAGGACAACACGGCGGATCCACTCACAAAGGCATTTTCCCAAAAGAGACTTTTATGGGATGCTTGAATATGAGATACTCCAACCACTGTTGATTGTTGGGTATTGGATACTACGACAGATGGCCCTAGTGCAAGTGGGAGATTGTTAGTTATATGTATGCCCTAGAGGCAATTACTGTACATGCGATGTATATTGTAGTGGATGCTTAGACATATATATGGAGGAGTTTCTTGCTCGACATGATAGTATGCTATATGGTTGCACTTTAACTTAACATGTACACTGATTTTCTCTCTATTACATGTTGGTAAGGCCCTTAGGATGAGTACTTGAAAACTAGGATTATGATGCAGATCATACTAGTAGGGACAGAGTAGTCGTTAACTACATCCATCAAATGTCCCTAGCCGTGGGTGTGTCGAGACAGGGCATCGATACACCAGAGTAGACTAGCATTTTGCTTCTCGACCCATGTAGATGGGCGATGGATGATCCCATATCCATTGGTGTTTGACATCAGAGATAGTATACGGGTGCTCAGTGGAGACTGGGTACACTTAACGGACTCACCGAGTACTCCTAGATGGTATTATACCTCAAGTCAGATGGAAGTTTTCTGGTGACACTGGAACAGGTTAGTCTGTAGACCCGAGATCGTCATAGAGACTTGTGTGATTCCTACTGTGCTTCGATTTCCACCTTATTCGATAATGAAAGAGCCGAGATCCCTTCACCGGGAGTGACCTCTTTAGCTCTTGCTTCGAAGACTTTGAGGCCGAAAATGATCTATGTCTAGGAGACACTAACTCAAGCTATCTCTTCACTCACTATAGAATTAGCGAAGCAAACACCCTATACTAAATAGCATGTAGTAGAGGATGATGAAGCAGCAAGTGGGCTCACTTTAGATTTCATTTTCTCATACATTTTTCCTTTTAGTATAGGGTGTTTGCTTCAATAATTCCATAATTAGTTAAGAGATAGCTTGGATTAGTGCTTATTTCGGGAGGTATCGTCCATGCCATTTTCAAAATTTTGTCGTTCTTGCTAACCCTAGCATAGAATCGTTTACTAGAAATCGACGAAATATAATGCAAACATCTTTCCATTTGCAAAGTTGTTTGCATTATATTCCATCGATTTCTAGTAAACGATTCTAAGTTAGGGTTAGCTAGAACGGCAAAATTTTGAAAATGGCATGGACGATGCCTCCCGAAACCTTGCTACTGTGCTAGGAAACCCTGCAGGAGTATGGACAGGCTTGCTTGTTGATCTTCTGATCGCTCAATACCCGGGTGGCCATTACGTTTAGCAGACCGCTTGCGGCTTATGGGTATTTGATATGATCATCACCTACTTGCCGGCGTATTGACGAGTCTTTAGAGTCCTACACAGAGATTTCCTGGCTCAAGCGAAACGGAGTTGGAGTACATATGTGATATGTGCAGGACCAAGATTAATGCGTGTATGTGATACCGCATTCTATTCTCGCGATGTGTGACATGATTGGTTATATGTGATATATCCTGGTTATCGGATCAAATGTTGATTAGATAAGATGTTACATTTGATATTAGTTGGTTATATATGATATACCCGGATTATTATATCAAGCGTTGATTTAATAATTTAATGTATAATTATATATTTGATATATTACATTACATTAACCAATATTAGCTAACTTAAGATTTCTTTTCTCACTTGATGATACATTTATATATATGTGATATATATTAATTGTATTATTTAATTTTTACACACAAAATATATATATGATATATATTGTTGTGTCATGCTAGGTTACACATGCAATATGTATGTATAAGACTTATACCATGCTAGGGTTAAGCTAGGGTTTTATTTGTTTTAAGCTTGTTCAAACTTTTGACTTAGTCATGGTTGTGAGCTTGAAAGCTTATGGATAACCTTTGACAAAGTCAACTTGTTTGTCTAGCTTAGGATATTTATTAACCCAACCCTTAACCTTAGGCTATGGTTTAGTCTCTACAAGGGTTAGGCATGATATTATCTAACCATGGTTGCATTTATAACCTGATCTCATTCATTCATCACAACTTCACTTAATCTTCTTCTTCCTCTCACTTGAAGCTTTCTAGCTTTTGAGTTTGTGATGAAAACTTGTGAGAATATGAAATCTAAAGCGAACAAAATTCCTACTTCATCATCCTCTACTACTTGCCATTTAGTATAGGGTGTTTGCTTCACTAATTCCACAATTACTGAAGAGATAGCTTGGGTTAGTATCTCCTCGACGTAGATCATCTTCGACCTCGAAGACTTCAAAGCAAGCTTGTTCTATTCTTCTTATGGAGCCTCCCTATAACCCGGAGTTCATGATCGCACTGAAGGGACTACTACATGGAGCTTATGAAGTGAAGGACCGGTCTACAAAGGTTGTATTCCTTGTTCTCTTTAGTTGCAATGTTGTTTGCTTTTCGATTCGTTGCTTTTTCTAGTAAACGATTCTATGTTAGGGTTAGCTAGAACGGCTAAAATTTTAAAATGGCATGAAAGATGCATCCCTAAACTTTGCTGCCGTGCTAGACAACCCTGCTGGGGACACCTCATTATTTGATTTATTTATTTTGAGAAATAGATTTGTGAAGTGGAAATTGGAGATATTTGTTGCATAGGTGTGAAGCATGGATTATACATTTGATTATTAGTTTGGCTACACTATTGAAGCATAGTTTCTATTTTCTATGTGAAAATAATCCATGCTACATGATTGATGAGTATGAGCCATTCTCCACACTTGCACAACACTAGCTCATTTGTTCATTTCATTTCTCTTTCCATTTTCTCCTCCTTCTTCCTCAAAGACTCTAACCCTCACATGAGTTGTGAACTCTAGGGTCTCATGAGATAATATACTCCATTAGATACTCTACATTTTCTAGGCTACCTAGCTTAGAAAATTAGGTACCCTAGCTACCTCGGTTTAGAGGTTCGAGCTTGAGGTATAGACTCATGGGTGGATCATCCTCGACACAAGGAGGCCGATGATAAAGCGCGATCCGGATCTTCGAGGAGCTCAAGGAGAGGAGGAGAAGAAGACCCGAAGGACAAGGTTCTAGGAGGTATAAAACTCTTATTGAGTAGTTAAACATACAAGTGGATATAGCTAGTTAAGGTCTTCGTAAAGATCCTGGAGTTTAGTCGGTGTTGCGAAGCTTTCAAAAATCATTTTTTATAAATTCCACCTCCCCGCGAACCCGCAGGGTGTGGACATCGAATTACAGCTTGGTCGTCGGCCTCCTCGTGTCGAAGACGATCCACCCGAGAGTTTATAATTCAAGCTCCAACCTTAAACTTGAGGTAACTATAATACATAGTTTGCTAATCTAGGTGGCTTAGAAAATGTAGAGTGTTAATTGGGTTGTATTATCTTTCAAAACTATGGATTCTCAACACATGAGAGGGTTATGGTCTTGGGAACAAGAAGAGAGCAAGAGAGGAAAGAGAATGGGAAGTATATAATGAATTAGCATTGTGAAAAATGGCTAAGTCTTGGAAAAAATCATGCATGAAATATTTCATATAGAATATTGCAACCATACTTGAATAGTGAGAACAAATGAATAAACAAAAGAATTAGCCATGCTTCAAACCATGCCATAAATATCTCCTCCCTCTGCCTCATTATCTATTTAGATAAATGGATTTAAATCAAAATGAGGTGTCTTCTTCTAGAAGCATTTTAGAGAAATTACTAGAATACCCTCACCGTATATACATACCCGTATTCGTACGACAAAAAATACAATACCAAGAGATAAATTAATCCAATAGTATAATACTAGAATGCGGCTTAATCCTAAGCCCGATAGTATTATCCATCCGAACAAAATACGTGTAGCATGTATATGTATATGATCGAAACCCCAAATAGTATAATACTAGAATGCGACTTAATCCCAAGCCCGCTAGTATTATCCGTCCGACGTGTAGCCTGTACACGTATGTGATCGAAACCCTATACATAAATTCATACGGCCTCTACATCGATTTTCCTGAACCAGGGAAACCTTTGTTGGGGACTCTAAAGACTCGACAATACGCTGGCAATAGGTTTAACCACAAGCATGTTAACACCACTAGCTGTATGTAACGGCTACCCAAGTACCTGTCGAAAAGAAGGCCAATGAGAAAACTCATCCGAACTCCTACTGAGCCTATCCGTGACAATCTCCATACAGTCCAGTCTGTTCGTCTTAGAGTATCGCATGCCAGGTCTAGGCGGTGGAAAATGTCAGACCCAAATAACCTGACAAGTCATGCCGATATGGCTCAAAACCATCCGAGAATCTACTGATCTACCTATCAGTAATTCTCAATCCGCCTTGGCCACGGACTTATGGTGTTGGCCAATCGAACACAGCGCGACATCGACTCCCTATACCGGGAGAGACGAATCCCCAACAATCGCTCACTGCCTCCATATGGCTAAGGACTGTACCCAACTAAAACCTGTTTGCACGACTCAGTAGAGCCATAGTAGGGTAGTAATCAAAGCACGGTAGGAACTCACACGAGACAATTGATGACCTAAGGTCAACAGACTATCTGCACTCATGTCATCAGAGAACTGCTCTCTGACGATCGGTATAATACCATCTAGCCAGTTCTCGGCGAGTCCATCCAGTATACTCACCCCTAGTGAGCACCTGTGTATGATCTTAGGTGCTAAAGACCAATGGTTGCAGGACCAACCATCTCCCCTCATCGGGGTCTCGAAATGTATACACCAGTCTACTCTGGAGTATCGATGCCCTGTCTCGATACTCCAATGACTGGGGACATTTAAGGATGTGCTTATCGACTACCCAGCTCCCACAATATGATCATCATCACAACGCTGGTAGTCAAGCAATGATCCTACGGGCTTTATCAACATGTATAAATGATACGTAATAACAAGTAAAACATATGCACATGTTAAGATAAAGACAAACCAAATAGCATACTATCATATCGAGTAAGATTGTCCTGTACATACATATGTCCAAGCATCCATATGTATACATATACAATAATGGCCTCTAGGCCATACATATCCAACATAAAGTCCGTGTGGCTAGCACACATGCCTAATCGGAACCCTGCATGTATCAATATACAACCACTATATGATTTTGCCTGAACCGGGAAAACCTTCCGTGTGGGACTCTAAAGACTTATCAATATGCTGGCAATGTGTTTAACTACAAGTACATCAGCGGCACTAGCTATACGTAACGGCTACCCAGTTATTGAGTGAAAGGATGGCCAACGAGCAAACCCATTCATACCCCTACAGAGCCTATCTGTGACAATCTCCATATAGTCCGGGCACTTCGTCTAAGAGTATCGCATACCGGGTCTAGGGGTGGATAACGTCAGACCCCTACTAACCCGATAAGATATGCCGGTCTGAAGCTAATCACCCACTGAGAAACTACTGATATCATATCAGCAAATATCATCCAGCTTAGCCAATAATTTTTAGTGATGGCTGATCCAACACAGCACGACATCGACTCCCAATACCGGGAGAGACGAATCACTGACGATTGTTCACTGCCTTCATGTGGCAAGGGACTGTACCCATCTAAAATCTGTTTGCATGATTCCTTTGAGCCGTGGTAGGGTAATAATCTAAGTACAGTGGGAACTTATAACATTTTAGAAATATAAAATATTATTTTTGGAATTTAAATAACAATAAAAAATATTTCACGAAAACTATTCGATTACGAATTGGGGTTTTCGTAAAATGGTATAATTATATACCAATATTTGGAAAATAATGAGATATTAATATGCATTATTAATTATAAAGGCATTTATTGGATTTGGACATTTATAAATTATTATGCAATTATTTATATACAAGTTTATATTAAACTTGATTAGTGCACTACTAATCATGATTAGGACAACTCCAACTTCTTAATAATCATGGCTAGTGAACCATGACATGTTATATGTTGTTGCATGGTTTCATTTGTTATGTTGTTGTTATCTTTGTTTTTTTTAAAAGAAAGGGAAAATGAGAAAAAGAAAAAAAAGAGGGGACAGGAGAATATGGCCTTGAAAGGGAGAGAAGGGGGGAGAGAGGGAGAGCGAGGGTATATGGCTCATCACCATGCCTCCATCCTTCATACATTTTCTTATCCTCCTCCATCATTCTTCATCTCCTTCCTTCTCCTCCTCCTTCACCCTCCCCGACCACTATGAAACCTCCCCAAATCCTCATCAAAACCTCACACCAGCTTCATTCAAAATGACTAAAACCTAATCCTACACCCCCTAGCAAGCTCAAGTTTGGATTTCGAGGACTTTCAACCATCTTGGAATTTTCTTCAGTTTCTTCAAGAGGTATAACCTTCCCTTTTCATCTTGTTATGTAGTTTCTTCATCTCCTAGTTAAGTTTAGAGTTCAATTAAGCATGTTTAGTGATCTTGAAAATTTCTAGGTTGATTTTTAATGGATGAATGGACTTGTAAAGATGCAATTGTGGTTTAATTAGTGTTTACAAGACTTTACTGATGATATTCTGGCCAGACTAGAGACTAGAAACCCAAAACACGAACCTAGAATTTTCCCAATATCGGTTTTTGGGTGATTTGTGATGACTCTGTAGAATCTGCTATGACCCGAGAGCTTTATAAAATATGTTCCCAACACTGTGAGATGTGCAGACTACCAAGAATTTTACCTAGAAACCCAAGCCCCTATCTTCAAACCCAGGCCACAGATTTAATCCTAATGGCCGCAAATTGCGACCTGACCAGAGTAATAGGGTGTGATTTTTGGTGCATGGCTTTGTTATTTGATATCTAGACCTACTCTATTTGCAAAATGTCCTAATTTAACCCAGGGTAGAATCTGGGAGTGTTTTCCCTTATTTCTGATTTCGGGTTTCCGATTTCTGAAAACTTTGTTTTAGTATTTGAGTTTTGGCACGATCGTTGGACGTTCGTACGTCAAAGCTGAGTGTTATTTAGTTGTTCTTGAATGCATGGGCTATAGGTTCTAACTTATGAGCACTTCGTGTGCCGTATTGATTTTCGGATTTGGTTTTAATCTCGTTACGACGTGTGTTGATTTGTAGGTATCTTCGCGTGGACTTCCGAGACGATGAAGAAGAATAAGAATTCATCGACTTCGGCTAAGCAAAGATTAGCAGGTGAGTAGATCTATATTTATGGGGGAAGTCGGGTGGATGGCGTATTGTACCCCCGCAATCATAACAATGGAAAACCGATGTATAGAAAACATTTTGGAGAAACCTATGCTATGAACTTACGGATATGATCAAAGGATTTAGTATAAGATGACTCAGATTGATATATTGATATGATGAAATAACGATTGGAAGCGATATATCGATATATAATTGAAAAGAGGACAAGTACGAGATGATATATATTGATATAAGGATATGATGAAACAAGATAACATGAGCAGATATGCTTGATATGAGGATGTGAGGCGATATGAAACCATATATACATATGATAAGGTATGCTATGAGATTGATGAGATATGATGTGAGATTGATATAGATATGATAGGAGGTTGATATAGATATGACATGAGATATATATATATATATATACATATATATATATATATATGAGAATAAAGAATGATATGACGTACGAGACCGTAGATCTGTACCCTTGTTGATGTATTAGATCCTTAATCTATTTGATGATACAGTACGATATATTACCGTACGCGATAAGATATACCGGATGATTGATCCGCGCTCGTGACAAGATGATGATGTTCGATGATAGCGCACATATGATACTATGAGGCTGGATCCCCGACTTATGGATATGTCTTGATTCAAAGAATCTTGGCTGCTAAACACCTTAGTGGATAATGGGTTATATTTGATGTATCCATGGGTAGTTGCATATCTTAATACTGTTCATGTTATGCTGCATTATTCACCATGACATACGTACTATACTCCCAGTACTTACCTGCATATGGCTTTGTTTACTAGTACACCTGCACTATTACCGATGATGCGCATATTACACTTACACATATTCGCCGGCTCACACATTCATCATCGGTTTTTGCCATGCCACTTATACAGTAGAACTGCTATATCATGGTATTATTCTTAACTATAAAGTACATCCAATGTTCAGTAATTATCACATGACATGCTTACATGATAATACTTAAGATGTTTACAGTACTGTTCGATATTGCATATACTGTACTTTATGGTTGAATGCATTGCGATGCTGTTTTCATGAGATCTCTGGATTTAAGAACCGTGGTTATATTTCAAAGGTGATTACGTATTGTTTTAAAAACACGGTATCTCATGAAATGATATTTCGTGTCCACCATGAGTTTTCTCGGTTCTGAGCTATGTGATACCCGATTCGAAGAGTGAGGAGGAACCGTCTGCGGGTACATGGTGGACCCGATAAGGTATCCTGGGTTAAGAAGATCATGGAGTAGACGATGAGCCTGGCAGAGGATGTACTACCTACCGGTGATAGTTTGGACCAGACAGTTATCCGAAGGATACCGACCGGAGTCGTGAGATCAGGTGGATATAAGGGCCGATCCGATGATGCGGTGATTGATAAGGGTTTGGTTACGTGCTTTTAAATTTAAGTTTACCGCAATCAAGACGGTGTCGCTTGGTAGCTAGCCAGTTGAGTACGGGTCGGTCCACAGGAAAATGGTGTTTTCTCTTTTAGTTCTAACGAGTTAAGTCCTATTTTTGGTAGGGTTTTGGTTTAAAATCTAAGAATGCAATTAATTTGATTTAAAGTCTTGCTAGGGTTAGGATTAGGTTAGTTTGGAAAAGAGATTCTACTCACTGCTTTCTTTGCTCTCGTTAAGAATGTAGGTGTTAGGGTAATAGTCAACAAAAGGGGATTAGCACGACTAGGAAGAAACTTAGTTTCTTCCTTTTGGTCCTTGTCCGTCCTTTCTTAACTCTTAACCCTAACCTCTATTTGAATCAACCACAACCGGTCTAACTAGGAAATCACTGCTATCTTGTAAGATAGGGTGCCGTAGTGAGCGGTGTGTGGTTGATTTAAATAGAGTCCAAATTAAAATATTATATGGGCAAGGAAAGGAGTGAGAGATTTCCTTCTCTCAAACCTTCCCTATCCTAACCCTAACAAGTGAGGAATTACTCACTAATTAGGAAAGTTACGATAAAATTCATTTTTTTTAATTTTAAAAGATTATCTAAGTTGCAAATAATAAAAGACAAAATAAAATAGCAGATAATAAATTTAAATTAAGAAGAATGCAAGATAAAATGAAAAACACTTACTTTTATTGATGACCTCTTAACGATTACAATGGAAATTAAAATTTTAGACTAAGAATTAAAAAGAGGCATGCTTAATTAGGCTTTCGGCTTTCCTATTTATAGATAGGAGAAACCCTAGGTTTTACATCTGATCCATATTTGAAATTACAAGAACGCCCTAAGAAAGCCGGGTCAAAGCACCGACACCCACCGACACGTACACCGACACGTGCGTTGCACGGCCGTGGTTCCACGGCAGAAAGCCATGTTTGGCCATGGTTCCGCGGCCGTATTGTGGTCTCTTGGACTCAGTTCTTTAGGGATGTTTCAAGTTGCTTTTTCCTTCTGTTTTCTTCACTTGGTTCCTCAGAACCTTTTCTACTTTCTTCCAGATTTCCAACAGTGCAGAATTATGTGGACTTTTACCGTAAGTTTCACGTTGAAGTCTTGAATCTTGTGCTATCTTTGTGCTTTGTGCATTGAACTCTGTACTGATCTTCATTTATTCCTTGAACTGGTAGGCGGCATCATACGGATTCATCTATTGTTGGTCGTAGTCACACTTTTGTAACGTCTTTTCATAAATTTCACTGTATTGTTCTGAGAACCTGTAACCTACAACTATTTAGCAGACATGGATCAAAAGCACCTATTTATTTGTAATATGATTAAGAATAGGCGATATAATAATGCAAAATTCTGATATGAACAAATACCCCCAAACTTATCTTTTGCTCGTCCCGAGCAAAAACAATTTTATTCTTGAAAAAACCTAACCTCACTTTCGCAGGGAATCGCGATTGCACTGAGCTTGTGCAATAAGCTGTTAAACCTCTAGGTGTCCCAAGTAGGAGGAGTGTTGTTTCCTGAGGGTTTTCAGCGGAAACTACCCACAAAATTTGATCAATTTGGCATGTTGACTTTCATTCTTCAATTCGGTATTCTAGCAAGAATTTCTATTATCTTCAACTTAGAAACCATCAACCTTTATTTTTCATGCTTCATTTTCATTTAACTTAAGATCGTATATGTTCTACAAATTTATTAAGTTTTCAGCATCTTTTGAATTTTCCTCCTAAGGTTCTATCTCAACTTAGGAATTTTTATCATTTCTACTGAAGTTATAAGCCTCTCTTTCATTCCTATCTCTCATCCAAACCCCAATCATATATCCCTACGTGTGTATATGTTGTTGGATATAGTTCCCTCAAAGTCAATTATTGGATCGCAGGAACGTGATTCCAATGATTGAGGGAGGACATATGCCGGTAGGACAGTCTTACTCAAGATGATAGTATGCTCTCTGGTTTATCTTTATCATCGTGTACAGCTTTTGGTGATATTACAAATCACTATTACACATTTATAGAGCCCTTAGGATTCTTGCTTGACTACCAACAGTATGATGACGATCATATACGTGAGAGTTGGGTAGTCTATAAGTTCATCCTTAAAGTGGTCCCTAATCGTGGGAGTTTCGAGAATGGGCATCGATACACCATTAATAGACTAGTGTATACAGTCGAGACCCCAACGAGGGGCGGTAGCCGGTCTCACAAGCCATTGGTGTCAGTTGGATCACCTAAGATGTAGACAGGTGCTCATTGGGTTATGAGTACACCGGACAGGACTCGCCGGGAACCTGCTAGTTGGTATTATACCTGACGTTAGATAGCAGTTCCCTGGTGACATGTGTACAGGTTAGTCCATCCACCTGAGATCATCATTTATCTCGTGTGAGTTCCCACCGTTCTTTGATTACTACCCTACCACGGCTCAAAGGAGTCATGCAAACAGGTTTTAGTTGGGTACAGTCCCGAGCCACATGGAGGCAGTGAGCGGATCGGCAGAGGTTTCGTCTCTCCCGGTATTGGGGGTGAGATCACGCCGTGTCTAGGAGAGCCATTACACGAAGTCCTTGGCCAAGGCAGGAGATTTACTGGTAGGTATTCCAGTAGTATCTCAGGGTGTTCTGGGCCACACTCCGACACGACTCGTACCGCTTTTGGGGGTTTGACTTTTACCAACCGCTTAGGCCCGACTTGCGATGCTCATAGACAAACGGACCAGACTGTACGGATATTGTCACTGACAGGCTCAGTAGGGTGTCAGGATGAGTTCGCTCATCGACCTCCCTTTTGGTCAATACCTGGTAGCCCGTTACGCACAGCTTGTACCACGACGTGCTAGTGGTTAAATCCACAGCCAATGTATTGACGAGTCTTTAGAGTCCCCCACAGACAGTTTCTCAAGTTTCGGGCAAAACGTTGTAGAAGCCGTATGGTATTATGGCAGGGTTCGATCATATACGTGCAGTCGTGCACGGATCATGATCGGACGGATCATACTAGTGGGCTTTGGTTTAAGCCAGATCCTAGTATTAGATTTGTTGGATTACTTTAGTCTAATTGCATTCGCATTTAGTCGGAATGCGGATGCAGGTATATATATACAGGTGAGGGGTATCCTTGTAATCCGTCACGAGTTTACTTTAGATGTTGCCATATTTTTTTTATTGTTGTAAACATTAGGATTAATGTTTACATGTGGAAATTGTGAGTGGATTTCATGATGAGGTGCATTTAATGTAACATGGACATGTCTAGTGACTCATGGTCTCTTTATTTGTGCTAATGTCACATTAGGATTTGTTTATTGTGTTGAATTGATGGATGGAGAGAGAGAGAGGGCAACCATAGGCTTGGGGTTGGCTCTTGGGTTTTCATTCTTGTGCTCACAACAATAATTCAACATAATAACACAAAAGGCTCCTCTCTCTTCTTTCTTCTTCTTGCTCACAAGTTCCACCATTGGCATCATCTTCTTCCTCCACTCTAACCATCTCATGTGTTGAGAATCCTAGAGTGTCAAGAGACAAAGTTATCACACACATTCTCTACTTCACCTTGGACATGTCGGCTAGCAAATTTCGTGTCCGCGTTGCTTTGTTTCGAAGCGGCAGCCCGTAAAAGGAATCATAGATGTGGTGCCCTTTCCGACGAGGAGATTGGAGATCGAGCGAGATCGGAGATGCCGCATGGAGCTAAAGATGGTGGCTAAAGACCGAAGGACACGGATCGATCTGTATAGCTTTTCTAACCCTCTTTAGATCGCTAGTCTAATTTTAATGGTTCGATCCAAGATTAAAGTCCGCGTTTGCGGCAGTTTCAAGTTTATAAAAGGTTTTTATTTCCGCATTTTGGCCTCGGATAGAACGTCGGGGCGCTACCGTAGACTTACATGGTATCAGAGCCACACCATTAACCTTATATAGCTTGTTTTAAACAATGTTAATCTATTGAAAATGAAACTAAACCCAAACAGTGCCACTGCTGTCCAAGTCTCTGTCGTTTTTAAAAGTGTTCAAAAAAATTTTCAAACATGTGCAGAAGACCACCCATGAGACCATATGACCACTGCCTAAAGACGAGCCGCTGCCATCGGAAAAAACCGGCCACATACCATGATATTCCGGCCAGGCCGACCCAGGTAGGGTATTTGGGCTTCGTATTTAGGCTGCTGTCTGGTCTCTGGGTTGTCAGTGCAGTGGTATTGTTTGTTCGGCACAATTTGGATATGGTTTTATCAGTTTTTCTGGGATATTCGAGGGGTTATTTTGGATTCGATATTTTATAATATTGTTTAAAGTTTACAGTGCATTACATTATATCTGTGACCGTGAATGTCATTTGATCGGTAAATCTTATCTAAGTGCTATAGCCCTTTTAGACGGATTTGCGAACGTGACATTCACGTTGATGTTCTGGGTTGTGCTGTGATATTGTGGATTTGTCGTGGTGGATAGCCTGGATGCAATTGTAGTACTGTTTGATTATATTTGTATATTTGATATTGCGGGGCGAGCGTCCGACATGTGGACTGCCGTCACTGCCTGTTTGTATATTATTCTTTTCGGGCACGACCGGGTTGAGGTTGATGTACCCGTTGTACATATTTTATTTTCTGTACTAGGATTATACCACGGTGGGGTGCACGGATAGCCGGGTTCTAGAGGGCAACAAGCCCGCATCTCATGGCTTTAAGACGGAGGGGGCTTCACTCTAGAATTGGCGGGCTATTCGCCGCACTCGTAGGGGGTGTAGGTTAACCCAAGGAGGGGTGCTCAAGTTACCGAATTCCTTGAAGTGCTGGGCGGTCCATTCACTTTACTGAAGGGGGCTGCCTCTGTAAGTCCACGTTGTGACCCCCGGTTCTTGCGGGGAGGCGGAAACGGTATAAAAATCAAATTTTTTAGCGCATGGGGCAACATGGACTAACAAAGTCGGGATCTTTTTCTAAACTAAAACTAGCAAACAAGCTATAGAGAGTTAGCTACTCGGAAAGATGGTTATACCTAAACTTGAACTCCTTCTTCTTCAAACTTTATAGAGGTTGATGGTTCTTTCCTCGTCGCCTTCTTCCGTCGAAGATGGATCCACCTGAGGGTTCAACCTTCGGGCTCTTCCTCGAACTTTGAGTGAACTAGAATCTCCGGCTTGCTAAACCCTTGATCCTAGAGTGAGTAGAGAGTGTATAGGGGTTGTTTTCTTTTCAAGATGAGGGATTCTCAACACATGAGAAGGAATCACCTTGAGCTTGAGGAAGAAGAAGATGAAGTGAGGAGAGAGAATGATTATGATAGAATGAGCTCTTTTCTTTTGCAACCATAACTAAAAGAAAAGGAATTATCAAATTAATAATAATAAATCAAAAATGAAATAGTTGATGGTTGTATTTGGAATGACCACTATCATAACTTTCAATAAATGAGTGTAAGCATGAATCAAGGAGAATCCTTTCAAAGCATGATGGTGGTCAACATTCAACCATGGTCAACAAGTCAACCATGGTCAACAAGTCCACAAAATCAACCATAACAATATTTCATTTAATTACTATTATTAATTGATATTTCATAAATCTATTAGGGTTTGGAAAATGACGACTGTCAACTGTGCATACGCACCCGTTCCGAAACCCTAATGAAATACCTCATCCTCCGCCTCAAGCAACTGTGCATACACACCTGCATTCTCGTTCCGAGGAACAAGAATACCAAGATATAAAAGCAACCCCAAAAACTTATACCAGTATCTGGCTCAAACCAGAGCCTGCCAGTATAATCCGTCCGGACTCTAAACGTGCACAAGTGCGCGGATGAGAACGAACCCTGCCGCAAAACCATGCGACCTCTACTCTGTTTTGCCCAGAGGCGAATACCCTCTGTGTGGGACTCTAAAGACTCGACACTACGCTGGCAGTGGGTTTAACCACAGACCGCAAGCGGCACTAGCTGTGCGTAACGGTCCCCAGGTAGACGCCGACAAGAAGGCTGACGAGGTGAACCCCATCTGAACTCCTACTGAGTCTGAATGTGACACTCTCCGTACAGTCCAGTCTGTTCGTCTGATACATCGCATGTCGGGCCTAGGGGGTGGTAAAACGTCAGTCCCCCAATAGCGGTACAAGTCGTGTCGGAGTGAAGCCCAAAACACCCTGAGATAACACTGGAAGCCTACCAGTATATCTCGCTTGCCCTGGCCAGGGACTACTCGTGTAATGGCTCTCCTAGACACAGCGCGATGTCAACCCCCAATACCGGGAGAGACGAATCCTGTCTAACCGTCACTGCCTCCAAATGCTTCGGGACTGCACCCAACCACTACCTGTTTGCACGACTCCTTTGAGCCGTGGTAGGGTAGTGATCAAAGTGCAGTGGGAACACACTCGAGGCGAAGTGCCAGTGTCAAGTCAGCGGACTAAGCTGTACTCATGTCACCTGGGAACTGATAACCGACGATAGGTATAATACCAACCTTTCAGTTCCCGACGAGTCCTGTCCAGTGTACTCATAACCTAACGAGCACCCGTATACTATCTCCAGTACGACGTACTGATGGCTGTGGGACAGACCATCTCCCACACTGGGATGAGAAGTGCATACGCTAGTCTACTCCGGAGTATCGATGCCCTGTCTCGATAGTCCTGCGACTAGGGACCTGTATAAGGATGTGCTTTTAGATTACCCAGCCCCCACTAGTGTGACTGCCATCACAACGCTGGTAATCAAGCAAAGATCCTAAGGGCTCCACTAATGCGTATAGGTGATATCGCAAAATAAACACATGTACACATTGAAGTAGAAACAAACCAAGTAGCATACTACTATATTGAGCAAGATTGTTTATACAAGGTGAATATCCCATGCTTCCATTAAGTAATATACAAACTAGTATGATACAGTAATGGCCTCTAGGGCATATACACTAACAATCTCCAACTTGCACTAAGGCCATGTACTGGCGTATCGAAGACCTATCATCTCGATCAGCCGCTCGAACTGAGTCTGGGGTAGGGCCTTGTTGAATGGATCTGCAGTGTTTTCTTCTGAAGCAACCCTCCGAACCTCGATCTCCTTGCGATCCACGATCTCCCTGATCAGGTGATACCGCCTCAAGATGTGCCTGGATCTCTGATAGGACCTGGGTTCCTTCGCTAAAGCTATAGCCCCGTTGTTGTCGCAATACAGAGGTATTGGGTCAACAATGGACGGAACCACCTGAAGTTCTTTCAAGAACTTCCTCATCCAGACAGCTTCTTTTGCGGCATCAGATGCAGCGATGTATTCCGCTTCCATAGTCGAGTCTGCAACGGTTTCCTGTTTGGAACTCTTCCAACACACCGCCCCTCCATTGAGGGTAAAGACAAAACCCGACATGGACTTGGAATCATCCTTGTCACTCTGGAAGCTGGAGTCAGCAAAGGCCTCGATCTGGAGGTCTTTTCCGCCATACACCAAGAACATCTCCTTAGTCCTTCTCAGGTACTTGAGAATGTTCTTTACTGCTATCCAGTGTTTCTCCCCAGGGTTTGACTGATACCGGCTTACTACACTCAGTGCATAAGCTACATCCGGTCTGGTACACAATATCGCATACATTATAGAGCGTACCGCAGAAGCGTAGGGTATAATAGACATGCGATCCCTCTCCAAATCAGTCTTGGGAGACATCTCTTTAGAGAGGGTGATCCCGTGACAAGCCGGTAGGTTACCGCGCTTGGAATCTTCCATACTGAATCTTTTCAGCACGGTGTTGATGTACCTGGACTGTGAAAGTCCTAATATCCTCTTGGATCTATCACGATGGATCCGGATCCCCAGGATGTAAGAGGCATCACCCAGGTCTTTCATGGAGAACCTGTGTGACAAGAACCCCTTGACAGATTGTAGCATAGGAATGTCATTTCCTATTAAGAGAATGCCATCCACGTATAAAACGAGGAATACTACAGTTCTCGCTACAAATCTACTATAGATGCATGGTTCATCTGGATTTTTGATAAAGCCAAATTCCTTGACCGTCTCATCAAAACAGATGTTCCAACTCCGCGATGCCTGCTTTAGTCCATAGATGGACTTAAGCAACTTGCACACTTTTCCGCTGCTCCCATTCTGAATGAAACCCTCTGGCTGATCCATATAGACACACTCCTCTAAATTTCCATTTGGAAAAGCGGTTTTTACGTCCATCTGCCAAATCTCATAATCGTGGAAGGCAGCAATGGCAAGAAGGATCCGAATGGATTTCAGCATAGCCACTGGAGAAAAGGTTTCATCATAGTCCAAACCAGGTCTTTGACGGAAACCCTTTGCTACAAGTCTAGCTTTATAGGTCTCAACCTGTCCATCTACACCAATCTTCCTTTTGAAGATCCACTTGCATCCTACGGGTTTTACTCCGTCTGGAGCAATGTCCAACGTCCATACTTTGTTGGTGTACATGGACTCCATTTCGGTCCGCATTGCATCCAGCCATTTTACCGAGTCAACGCTCTGAACGGCCTGCTGGAAGTTAGTAGGCTCATCATAGTCAATGATGCAATCCTCTCTATCCCCGTCTATGAGAAAACCGTAGTATCTCTCGGGCAGATGAGACTGCCTACTACTTCTGCGGAGCGGCATAGGAATGTCCTGTTCTTTCGAACCCTCTGGTTCCACTAAGCTTTCAGTAATAGTCTGAGGTTCTGGAATTTCTTCCAGTTCTATTGCGCTCCCACTTACTTCTTTTTCCAAGAACTGATGTTCCAGAAAATGGGCATTACGAGAAACAAGGACTTTTTGTTCCTCTGCGTAATAGAAAAGATACCCCCTGGAGTTCTTTGGGTATCCCACAAACTTGCACAGTACTGAGCGTGCCTCGAGCTTGTCCGTATGCTGCTTTTTGACATAAGCTGGACATCCTCAAATCTTCAGGTACTGAAGATAGGGTTTCTTCCCACTCCATAACTCATATGGTGTGGTAGGCACAGTCTTAGTAGGAACTCGGTTCAAAAGGTATGCAGCTGTTTCTAGCGCATACCCCCAGAAAGATCGCGGTAACTCAGCGTTACTCATCATGGACCGTACCATATCCAATAGGGTTCGGTTCCGTCTCTCCGATACACCGTTGTGTTGCGGAGTGTATGGAGGAGTGAGCTGAGAGAGAATTCCATTCACTTTTAAGTAATTCAGGAACTCGGCACTTAAGTATTCTCCACCTCGATCCGATCTTAGAATCTTGATACTATTGCCGGTCTGTTTTTCAACTTCATTCTTGTAATCCCGAAATTTCTCAAAGGCCTCGGATTTGTGCTTCATTAAGAAGACATGTCCATACCTAGAGAAATCATCTGTGAAAGTAATGAAGTATGAATAACCGCTTCGCGCATGTGTAGACATTGGACCACACACGTCACTGTGTATGAGTCCCAAGAGCTCGCTCGCTCTTTCTCCGTGTCTAGTGAACGGAGTTTTTGTCATCTTTCCCATGAGACAAGATTCACAAGTGGCATAAGACTGATACTCGAACGGATCCAAGTATCCTTCTTTATGTAACTTAGTCAACCGTGTCTCATTGATGTGACCCAGTCTACAATGCTATAAGAAAGCCTGATTGATATCTGGAGACTTCCTTTTGTGTGTATTCTGGACATTGAAAATCTGTGGTTGGTTTAATACGTAAATACCATTGCTCAATGTACCTGACCCAATCAGAACTTGATTAAGGTGAATGTTTACAACATTTCTTACAAACGCAAATTCATAACCTTCTTTAGAAACCAAAGATACAAAAATGATATTACAAGTTGCGTTGGGTACAAAAAAGCAACTACGCAAAACCAAAACATGCCCATCTGTCATTCCCAGGTGATAGTCCCCCACGGCTTTAGCATCCATGCTAGCTCCGTTCGCAACTCTGAGGGTCATGTCACCTGCCTTAAAAAACCTACGGTTTCTCAACGCCTGCAAAGAATTACAGATATGAGATCCTGATCCGGTATCCAATACCCAGGAAGTAGAGTTTATAGAAAGACAGTTTTCAATAACATACACACCTGAAGCTGAAGCCGCAACCTGCTTCAGTTCCTGTGTCCTGGCCTTCCAAGCCCTGCAATCTTTCTTCCAGTGTCCACTCTTGTGACAATAGAAGCATTCCTCTTTACCAACAAGCTTCCCCGCAATCTTTGTTGCCTTTTCCTTTCCCTTCGTACCCACTTTACTAACACCGCCTCTTGGTTTGGCGGGGGCTTTCTTCCTCTTTCCCTTGGCTTTCGCCTTGGACCTAGAGGAAGAAGATCCTCCTACAAACAAAGCGGGTGTTTCCCTACCCTTCTGTAGGGTGCCCTCTGCGCTCCTCAGCATGTTGAGGAGTTCTGAAAGTTCAACTTCCTTTTCTTGCAAGTTGAAATTCAGTATGAACTGGGCGTAAGTTGATGGAAGGGACTGGAGAATTAAATCCGTATAAAGTTCACTGTCCAACGTGGTCCCAAGTTCCGCGAGCTCCTCAGTGTAGCCAATCATCTTAAGCATGTGGTCCGCTACCGATGATCCGACGGCCAACTTTGTCGAAAATAACTTCTTCGACACTTCGTATCTTGCGATACGAGACTGCTCTCCATACAGTTCTTTTGTATGGAGAAATATGGACTCCAAGTCCATATTCTCGTGCCTCCTCTGGTGATCGTGGTCCATAGAGGCAAGCACGAGGCACCTGGCCTTCGCGCAATCAATCTCCCAAGTCTTACGGATTTCCTTATCCGCGACGCTGGAGGTGGGACCTGGGACGGGGGGAGCTTTGGTGGTAAGAAGATACCCCAGCTTGTCGTAAGTGATTGCCATTTTGACATTCCTGAGCCAATCTTTGTAGTTTGGCCCTGTCAGTATGTTTTTATCTAGAAGTAACTTAAGTCCAGTCATTTCGATTTGGTCGCTGCAGGGGGAGAGAAGAAACACTTAGCACGATGCTCTTGCAAGTTTAGAATGGTTTTTAATTTGTCTAAACAGGATGGCTCCCACTGTCTCTCGAATACCTCCTCAAACCACAAAGGAAGAATTAGCCAGGATCAATCCCACCGTACAATACTTGCTTAACCGTTCAGCCAGGCCAGTGTCGGTACTTCGAGGGAGGTTTTCCAACGCTTTCACGAAATTCCTTAATTTAAGAACCTCTTTTCCCTGGGGGTGTAGCCCCGCTAACACCTTTCTAGGCACCTACTAGGTTTATAGCATTGATCGTTTAGTGAGAAATTTCCCGAGGAGTAGCATATACTCACAGTAGGATCGGGATCCAAATATCATTGAGTGACGAAACTGAAGGAATCCTACCAGAATCATCACACTCCAAATGGTATGCAAATCTAGCAAGTTTCAGTACTTGTGAAACTCCCGATGTGGATTTTTGCCCCATGCTCTTATGACCTTGGCGTGAGGTCAAAATGTCATAAGTCACATGTCAAGTTCTTCCCATCATTATCCTGGTTAATTTGAACCCACCCGTACCTACCCTTAACGTAGGCCAAAATGGCAGTACGACTGTCTCAAACCAACGCATTCTATCTATGCAACAGATAAATATCCGGCAGCTACCAATCACTGTGCCTTGGCGTGAGGTCAAAATACATAGCTTGAATACTACCGTATATTTAACTGAAATGATGGAGGGCTACGAATGGTTTTGGCGAAACCGTGAACGTAGTGAACTTGATATAATTGATGGAACGAGATAGCTTTTAGAAGGAGTGGTTCAAGCTCCGCATTTAAAAGTTAGTTTTGAAAAGAACCGAGTGGTTTTTCGAAAGTGTTCCAACGACTTTAGCTTGGTTTATTATCTTGCATTAGTTCTTTTAATGCGTGATATTCTTGCATTAGTTCTTTTAATGCGTCCCATCATTTAATCCTACCATTGCAGAAAACAACCAAAATATGACGTACGCTTATGCCATTCGCATTCGCCACGGGGTCCCGTCATCACTCGTTAGGTTACTTAACTAACGACAGAGCGGGGGCTGGGCTAGCGCGGCTGTAAAACATAAGCAACGCCTAAATATAAAGCAATGATAGACATTACAGATCACAGATGAATACATTGGATATACTAGCAATCCGCAATCCGTTCGAGCCTGCAACGAAAAGCGGATTACACGGTCGCGGTGAATAGCAAATACCCCACCCAAGACCCCTACGGGTGCGGCAAACTACCCGCCAAGTACTCGGCAGTTTGTGCACCCCTCCATGGGTCTATCCTAGGAGCAAAAACAGTAAAAAGAATTATACAATTACGGTTACAACCCCGACCCGGTTGTGCGGCCATACAAATAATAATATTACATCAATTTACATTTACAAATGAATGAAAGAAAAACAAAAGCTCATCTCACATCCACCCCGGCTATTCACCCGCGACAGTCCAACAGATTCATATACACATTCCAATATCATACACAGATCACAGAGATGTATAACCCCGACTAATCGACTTATAGCGATTAGCCGACGTTCAATACATACAAACATCACAGATATAACCATCATAGTCAAAGTGCAGTGAAGTTCGGAAAAAAAAATACGGAATTATAGGACCCCAAAAGTAAATTTATGTTCTGGAAAATCTGGGCACATATAATATATCTTAAAAATCCCAAAATCCTACCAGAAGAACACTGCACTAAAAACGATCATAAGAGGAAACAAAACGGCAGCGGTTCCGCGGCCTAAGCCACCTATTGCCGCGGAACCGCGGCGCTTTAAGGGAATCATGCGATCGTTTTTCTTGGGTGTTCTCACAAAACCCTGAGCCGATTTTAGGTGTATAACAAATCTTGTTTTGATCAGAAAATTTTTTAACAGAAACTAGGGTTTTGTAAAAGTTTGGTTTTTGGATTTTTACGGTTCCGAACTTCGTTACACTTCACTACCAAGCTAGTTTAAGTTTAGTTAGGCTCTGATACCACTGTAAGTCCACGTTGCGACCCCCGGTTCTTGCGGGGAGGCGGAAACGGTATAAAAATCAAATTTTTTAGCGCATGGGGCAACATGGACTAACAAAGTCAGGATCTTTTCCTAAACTAAAACTAGCAAACAAGCTAAAGAGAGTTAGCTACTCGGAAAGATGGTTATACCTAAACTTGAACTCCTTCTTCAAACTTTGTAGAGGTTGATGGTTCTTTCCTCGTCGCCTTCTTCCGTCGAAGATGGATCCACCTGAGGGTTCAACCTTCGGGCTCTTCCTCGAACTTTGAGTGAACTAGAATCTCCGGCTTGCTAAACCCTTGATCCTAGAGTGAGTAGAGAGTGTATAGGGGTTGTTTTCTTTTCAAGGTGAGGGATTCTCAACACATGAGAAGGAATCACCTTGAGCTTGAGGAAGAAGAAGATGAAGTGAGGAGAGAGAATGATTATGATAGAATGAGCTCTTTTCTTTTGCAACCATAACTAAAAGAAAATGAATTATCAAATTAATAATAATAAATCAAAAATGAAATAGTTGATGGTTGTATTTGGAATGACCACTATCATAACTTTCAATAAATGAGTGTAAGCATGAATCAAGGAGAATCCTTTCAAAGCATGATGGTTGTCAACATTCAACCATGGTCAACAAGTCAACCATGGTCAACAAGTCCACAAAATCAACCATAACAATATTTCATTTAATTACTATTATTAATTGATATTTCATAAATCTATTAGGGTTTGGAAAATGACGACTGTCAACTGTGCATACGCACCCGTTCCGAAACCCTAATGAAATACCTCATCCTCCGCCTCAAGCAACTGTGCATACACACCTGCATTCTCGTTCCGAGGAACAAGAATACCAAGATATAAAAGCAACCCCAAAAAATTATACCAGTATCTGGCTCAAACCAGAGCCTGCCAGTATAATCCGTCCGGACTCCAAACGTGCACAAGTGCGCGGATGAGAACGAACCCTGCCGCAAAACCATGCGACCTCTACTCTGTTTTGCCCAGAGGCGAATACCCTCTGTGTGGGACTCTAAAGACTCGACACTACGCTGCCAGTGGGTTTAACCATAGACCGCAAGCGGCACTAGCTGTGCGTAACGGTCCCCAGGTAGACGCCGACAAGAAGGCTGACGAGGTGAACCCCATCTGAACTCCTACTGAGTCTGAATGTGACACTCTCGGTACAGTCCGGTCTGTTCGTCTGATACATCGCATGTCGGGCCTAGGGGGTGGTAAAACGTCAGTCCCCCAATAGCGGTACAAGTCGTGTCGGAGTGAAGCCCAAAACACCCTGAGATAACACGGGAAGCCTACCAGTATATCTCGCTTGCCCTGGCCAGGGACTACTCGTGTAATGGCTCTCCTAGACACAGCGCGATGTCAACCCCCAATACCGGGAGAGACGAATCCTGTCTAACCGTCACTGCCTCCAAATGCTTCGGGACTGCACCCAACCACTACCTGTTTGCACGACTCCTTTGAGCCGTGGTAGGGTAGTGATCAAAGTGCAGTGGGAACACACTCGAGGCGAAGTGCCAGTGTCAAGTCAGCGGACTAAGCTGTACTCATGTCACCTGGGAACTGATAACTGACGATAGGTATAATACCAACCTTTCAGTTCCCGACGAGTCCTGTCCAGTGTACTCGTAACCTAACGAGCACCCGTATACTATCTCCAGTACGACGTACTGATGGCTGTGGGACAGACCATCTCCCACACTGGGATGAGAAGCGCATACGCTAGTCTACTCCGGAGTATCGATGCCCTGTCTCGATAGTCCTGCGACTAGGGACCTGTATAAGGATGTGCTTATAGATTACCCAGCCCCCACTAGTGTGACTGCCATCACAACGCTGGTAATCAAGCAAAGATCCTAAGGGCTCCACTAATGCGTATAGGTGATATCGCAAAATAAACACATGTACACATTGAAGTAGAAACAAACCAAGTAGCATACTACTATATTGAGCAAGATTGTTTATACAAGGTGAATATCCCATGCTTCCATTAAGTAATATACAAACTAGTATGATACAGTAATGGCCTCTAGGGCATATACACTAACAGCCTCGCTTCAGGTTTTTGCGGGTAACTTGCCGTGCCCGTAGGGGTCTAGGATTTCATTGCACAGGCTATCCACACGGCCAGGGGAACGTCAAGTTTCAGTTGCGGCTCAAAGGAAACCCGGGGATCCCAGATTATCTGTATTGTTCTGTGATGCTTATTACATTTCTGTGCTGTTGCATTTATCACGCCATAAGCGATTATTATATATTGATATATATACTAGTAGATGTTGTATATGTTTTACATTCGCGCTAGTCCAGTCCCTGCTCTGTCATTAGTTAAGTAACCTAACGGGTGATGACGGGACCCAGTGGCGAATGTGGATGGCATATACGTACATCATATTTTCTTTCTTTATTGGTGTGATCAATTGATGGGACTGCATTGATTCACATCAATGCAAGGTAATCAAACCTGTTTGATGTTGTTGGAACAATTTTCAAAAAGCTATTATTACAAGGACGTTCTCTTTTGTTTTGCACAGTGGTATTCGGTTATGAATATCCAGCACCTAAGTCGACGAGGCAAGGGCCGAGATCCCTTTACCGGGAGTGACCCCTTGGGCAGAAGTTTGCGTCACGGTAATAACTTCACTATAGTCGATTACTTTTTTTCTTTGCATCGCGGTATTTAGTTGGAATATCCTGCACCTCATTCTACGGGGAACGAGCCGAGATCCCTTCACCGGGAGTGACCTCTTTAACAAAGGTTTTCGCCACTATATTTATAAAAAACTATCACGGTCCTTCAATGATATCAAGTTCATTACATTATAGGTTTTTCGCCAAAAACCATTCGTAGCCCTCCTTCATTTCAGACGGGTGGCACTTAGTATTCATGCTATGTTTGTTGACCTTCGTCAAGGCATAGTGAATGGTAGTTGCTTGTTACATTTCGGTTGCATAGATAGATGCATTGGTTTGGGACAGTCGTATAGCCTTGTTGACCTTCGTCAAGGGCTTGTACGGGTGGGTTCAAATTAACCTTGACAATGACGGGTAAAACTTGACATGTGACTTATGATTTGTTGACCTTCGTTAAGGTCATAAAAGCATGGGGTAAAAATCACATCGGGTGTTTCTAAAGAAACTGAAACTTGCCAGGCATGCGCATACCTTCTGGAGTGTGATAACGTGAGTGGATTCCATTACGTTATCATGCGATGATATTTTGATCCCGATGCCCACTGATGAGTTGGTTTACTCCTCGGGTGATCCCGACTAATTCTTCTTTTAGGTTTGGAGGAGAATTTGAGGTTACAATAGGAGGTTTCCTTATTAGATAAAGAGATAACCATTCTGATCTAGGTTAGAGTGCACGCAGAGTATTTCTTTTCTCTCTCTCTCTCTTTGGCAGCGTCCATGGCCCGACCCTAGACTATGACTCAGTGACCAAGATAACCGAACCTTCTTAAAACTCTGGCTTTTGAATTGTCAGAGTTGCATACCTCATTGCCACTCCTTCTTTTACCCTTTTCTCCGGAACATTCCGTATTACTACGAACATCCACTTCCATTGGATAAAACCATCGTATGGTTATATACGAACTCGAAGGAACTTGTTCCAGATTCGAGGATGGTTTCCGGTTCTGGGGAAAATGAATAGGACTATTCAGTTGTCTATTCCTTTTAACTTCACTCAGGTTGCGAGTGCTACTTGGATTAGGACGGTACACCTATTACGCTAATTGGATAGTCTTCTTCCAAACCATAGGCAGGTGCCGAACGGTGGGGACTGAAGAAAACCAATTAGCCAAACGATAGTGTACAGAAGGTAATAAGTAAAGATATATAAAGGGATTAGAAAGTGGGCAAAGTAAACTGCGACTGCTATTCACAACCAAACCAAGTATTTCATCGCCACTCCGACTTCACCTTTGTATTTCTCCAGGACACCCCGTATCACTACGAAGATCCACAGTTATTTGGATAAATCCATCGTATTGTTATATACGAACTTAAAAGAACTTGTTCCAGTTCGAGGATGGATTCTGGTTCAGGAGAAATAGGAATAAGGTTTATTCAGTTGTCTTTTATCTTTACCTTCTATCACGTTGCGAGTGCTCCTAGGATTAGGAGAGTACACCCATTATGCTTATTGGATAGTCTTCTTCCAAACCATAGGCTGGTGCCGAACGGAGGGAAGGAAGAAAAATATTTGGCCTAAAGGTGGTGTACAGAAGGTAATGACTGAAGTCATATTAAGGGATTTGGAGAGATGGCTAACAAATATACGGTTACAGTTGTGAATCTGATAATGGAAGAGGCATTACTAGGAATACCAGGGTACCCCTACGAAACATTTTCATGTTTAGTTTCACTGTGTATTGTTAATAGAAAACTGATTTCCCAATTAGACCCTTGCTCCAGGGTATGTATTTACCAGGTATGATTCTCACATCTGTATGGTTTTACAGATGATGAGTGGGAGTAAATTATTGGGAATTAGGTGATCATCCTCATTATATCGGGATTCGTTGTAATTGGTGATATTTGAGGAAATCGCCTGGGTTTTTGCCGAACGGCAAATATTTGGTTTTGAATATCCGTTGTTATGCACCAATTTCAAATTGATATATCTGTACGTTTATTTTTATAAAGTGGGATATTACTTTTTGAAATTATGTCCATGACATTTACCTATATCAGTTGTTGGTTTGGTAAGGAGCATTCAACAGCGGTGTAAATCTTCATAACCATAGTACAGTTTTCAACCTACGATGCACAGGGTTTGAGTTATTCAACTCAGGGGACTTATACAAAGCATTGTATATTGTCCAGTGTCCATTAGGACAGAGGGCTTGGTTCTCGTACTATATTCTATTTACTTGTGACTTCTCTAGTTTTTAGACAAGTGTTTTGTACAAATGTAAGGTCTAAGTTTTGAGAAGTTATAGGTATAAGAATAAAGTAGAGAACCAGGTGTTGCAAGTATCAGGATTTTTCAAGGTGATCGAAGATGTAGATACTTGTATTCGGTATTCAGTTGATAGTAATGGTTTTGAGAAACTTGTTTCTCTTTCAAGTTACTCATATCAGGATGCATTCCTAAGTAGAGTAACACTGATCGGCCTCCTTCCATTTAGTTGACATGCACTGGAGACTGCTGCATGATTTGAATCTGGTTCCAATTAAATCAGTGCCTCTTGTAGGGTGTTTTTCATCAACCCATTGAGATGGGAATACGCGCGCGCTTGTCAGGCGCATTACAGATTCCCCCTGCGTAGGGTAGGCCGGGGTTTAATGACTGTGGGGAAACGAATCTCCAGCAACCGCGGACTAAGCTGCCATTAATTACCCCTCGCCTTTAGAGCGGGGGAACCTCCGAATAACGGGTTAAACTAGTCACGCGAACTTAATATGCAGTGCTGTGTTTTGAAGGGGTTTTGGGTATATCGGGGGCCCCGCAGAGTTTTTACGGAGGTCCCGCTACCCGGATAGCGCGCTGGGGGTCAAGGGGCGAGCAGCCCCCTTGCGGGGTGCGGGACAGCGCCCCGTTAGAATTTTTTTTCTAACAGGGACAGTGTCGTAGAGTGTGTGTGTGTGTACATATGTATACATACATATATATATATATATATATGTATATATATATATAAAAGGGGGGGAAATTCATCCAAAGGATGCATGGGGCCAGCGCCAGCGCTTTGAGCGCAAGAGCGCCTGCGCCACCACGTGTCAGCACGTGGGCGCTCGGGTGCTAGCGCACTGAGCGCTAGCACGCCACGTGTTAGCACGTGGGCTGTAAGGCGCTAGCGCTTTGGACGCTTGCACTCTTAGCACAAGAGCGCTAGCACGCCACGTGTCAGCACGTGGGCGCTCGGGCTCTAGCGCTTTGGGCACTAGCACTCTGAGCAGAAGAGCGCTAGCGCGCAACGTGTTAGCACGTGGGTGCTCAGGCGCTAGCGCTTTGGGCGCTAGTGCTCTGAGCCCAAGAGCGCTAGCGCGCCACATGTCAACACGTGGCGCGCTCGGACGCTAGCGCTCTGAGCGCAAGCGTGCTAGCTCTATGAGCACTAGCGCGCCACGTGTCAACACATGGGCGCTCGAGCGCTAGCGCTCTGTGCACAAGAGCGCTAGCGCATCACGTGTCAGCACATGGGCGCTCGAGCAGCAAAAGGAACTTGGTCCCTGCAATAAGAGTTGTACTCCCAGAAAGGAGCACTTATTATTCTGTGTGTGTGTGTGTGTGTGTGTGAGGAGTTAAAATTCTAAGATGTTTTGAAGCTGATGAAGGGCTTCTTCCCTTGAGCCCTAGTTCTTCCCCAAAGTGGGGTTTCTGGAGATGGGTCTCCTTCTTCTTTCTTTGTTGGCCGAATCTTGAAAATCAAGAAATATGAGATTGTAAAAATCGCTCCTTTCTGAGATCTGATGGTAGATCTGAGTTCCCCTTTATGGGTTTTGTGGTGAAAAACTATTTAGTTTTGGAAATGGAAGAGTAAAACTCTTGATTTAATTAAAAAAAATTGAGGAAGGTTTAGAAACTTAAGGAAGAAGAAGATCACAGATCTAGATTTTTCTTTGGAGAGAGAAAAAGTTATGAGATATTTTCATTATCCTTGCCTTTATAGGCTATACACTTTACATATAGCCCCTTGGGCTTTACACAAATGGCATTTTAGCCATCCCATGGCTCATGTGCCATTTCTTTTTGCACATAAGCCATGGGCTTACAAAAATTTGGCTTTATGCCCATTTCGCATACATTCTTGCATAAAAAATTACATAAAAAATTATTTATTACATGATCTATATTTTGGCATGGAGGAGGCTGGCCGCGGGCTCGACTTGGGCATGGGCCCGCTTTACCTGAGCTTGGGCCTATCTGGCTTGGGGGTTGACCTTGACCTTGACTCGGTCAACCGGTGTGCAAATTTTTACCCCAACAAATTGCCCCCCATCAATGAATGCACACCGCATGCATGAGTTGTGTGCACGAAATTGATGGAGCTTGAAGTTGGATTTCGAGGTGGAACATCATTCCAGCGGCGGAGCATCATCCCGGGGAGCATGATTCCCGGGGATCGGAGCATCATTCCGAATTGCGGAGCATAATTCCATGGCCGGAGTATCATTCTGATAAGCGGAGCATGATTCCCAAGGGTCGGAGCATGATTCCGAGGATCGGAGCATCATTCCGGAGAGCGGAGCATCATTCCGGAGAGAGGAAAATGATTCCGGGGATCGGAGCATCATTCCGAAGAGCGGAGCATGATTCCAAAGATCGGTGCAGATCGGAGCATCATTCCGTGGATCGGAGCATAATTCCGAAGGGCGGAGCATGATTCCAGTGTTCGGAGCATCATTCCGAAGGGCGGAGCATGATTCCAGAGATCGGAGCATCATTCCGAAGGGCGGAGCATGATTCCTGAGATTGGAGCATCATTCCGATGAGCATAATTTTGGAGATCAGAGCATAATTCCGAGGATCAGAGCATCATTCCGAAGAGCGGAGCATGATTCCGTGGATCGGAGAATCATTCCGAAGAGTCGGAGCTTAATTCCGCAGGGATCGAAGCATCATTCCGAAGAGTGGAGCATGATTCCATGGATCGGAACATAATTCCGATGAGCATAACTTTGGGGATCGGAGCATAATTCCGAGGATCGGAGTATCATTCCGAAGAGCGGAGCATGATTCCAGGGATCGGAGCATCATTCCGAAGAATCGGAACTTAATTCCGAAGGTATCGGAGCAACATTCCGAAGGGCGGAGCATCATTCCGAAGGGCGGAGCATCATTCCAAATAGTCGGAGCATAATTCCGATTTGCGGAGCATAATTCCATGGTCGGAGCATCATTTCGAAGGATCGGCAGACATTTTGACCGAAGCATAATTTCGATGCAGTGGTTGATTCCCAGGCGAAGCATAATTCCGACGGGGAAGGCAAATACTCCGAGGCGAAGCATGATTTTGACACGGGGTACATTCTGAGACGGAGCATGATTCCAGCGCAGAGCTTGTTGGTTGACTTGATTCCGAGGCGAAGCATAATTCCGACAAAGAGGGTAGATATCCCGAGGAAAAGCATGATTTCGACACGGGGTGAATTCTGGGACGGAGCATGATTACGCCGCAGAGGTTGTTGGTTTGATTTGATTTAGATTGACATCAGCATCGCTACATTGGAATATGGTACCGGAAGTGAATCATCATTTGTCATGAGAGGATTTGGGAATTGTTTTTTTTTTGTCGGCATCTGCATTGCTGCACTGGAATAATGCCAGGAGCAACTCATCATTTTCCCTGGGAGGATTTGGGGATTTTGGTTTTTACTTGGCATCAGTATCGCTACACTGGAATATGGTACCAGGAGTAAATCA
Source organism: Agapanthus africanus (assembly GCA_030015575.1). Classification (NCBI taxonomy): domain Eukaryota; kingdom Viridiplantae; phylum Streptophyta; class Magnoliopsida; order Asparagales; family Amaryllidaceae; genus Agapanthus; species Agapanthus africanus. Next base: position 277,715,435 of record JASDDO010000001.1, read on the forward strand.
TCATTTGCGCCTGCTCATCAGGAAGCGATGGCTTAGGAGACAGGTTTTAGGTCCTTATCACCTAAGACTTTTCAACTTTGTGAGCCGTAAAGGTCTCAGAGAGCATTTTCTCCCCACGGGTCGTAAGGATCCCGTAGGTGTATTTTCTCCTTAGGAGTCGTGTGGACTCCTAATTGTGTTGCTCCTTTGTGAGTTGTAAGGATCTCACGCGGGAATTTTCTCCTCACAAAGTTGAGAAGACTTTGTGAGTGCATTTCATCTCTTTTTTCACGAGTTTGCGCCCTTTCTGGTTTTCACAAACTCGCCGGCAGTCCTGCTGTTTTTACTTACGGAGCCCTTTCGGGTTTTCATCCGTGCCTATTTTGCTTGTGGACATACCTATTTATTTTAATTTTTTTATATTTGGTGGGACTTTGAATATGGTCTCACCGATAGGACTTGGGAGAGATTGGGATTGTTTTACGCCCATGGATTGTATACGGTTTTGCAGGATGTATGATCTAGACCGTAGGGCGGGATATTTTTCGGGACTTTGTCGGCGTCTGCCTCGCTGCACTAGAATATGGTACCAGGAGCGACTCATCATTCGCCGTTGGGGTTTGGGATTTGGAATTTGGTTGGTGTCTGCATCGCTGCACTGGAATATGGTACTAGAAGCGACTCATCATTCGCCACTTGGGGATTGGGCGAGCGATGGCTTTGGAGATAGGTTTAGATCCCTATTACCTAAGGTTTTTCAATTTTATGGGCCGTAAGGGTCCCATAAAACCATTTTCTCCCTACGAGCCGTAAGGATCCCGTAGGTGCATTTTCTCCTTAGGAGTCGTGAGGACTCCCAAGTGTGTTTTTCCTTTGTGGGTTGTAAGGATCCCATGAAGGTTTGTTCTCCTCATGCATCGTGAGGACATATGAGTGGGTATTCCCAGTGGACCATGATTCCAAGGGCGGAGACCGACCGCTGGACTGGTGGTTGCGGTGGGGCATGGGTATGAAGAGAATTATTTGAGCCCATGGATTGTATACGGCAGGCAATTTAGGAACTGGCAGTAGGGTTGGAAGAATTTTTGAGAAATTGGATTTTGGTTGGCGTCTGCATCGCTGCACTGGAATATGGTACCGGGAACGACTCATCATTCTCCGTTGTTTTTTTTTGTTTTACCGCGATTGCTCTATCATTTCAGCTTTTCTTATCGTGAAGGTCGCGATTGCCCTATCATTTTGGCTATTTATTCGCGGTCGCCACATCATTTCGGTTGTTTATTTTCATCTTTATTTTTACTCGCTGATTTTTATTGAGAGTTGCCCCATCATTTCGGCTCTTCTTTATTGTTATTTTATTTACACATTTTTTTGTTTATTTATATATATATAATTATGTTTTTTTACATTCCTAGTTTAACGACTTAGAGCTCGACTGTTCCCAGTTTAATGACGTGGTGGTTGACTGTTCCCAGTTTAATGACGCCGTGGTCGACTGTTCCCAGTTTAATGACGTGGTGGTCGATTGTTCCCAGTTTAATAATGTGGTGGTCGACTGTTCCCATTTTAATGACGTGGTGGTCGATTGTTTTCAGAGAAAGGCAGATGTCTGAGAGAATCAGTTTCACGAAGAACTTCGGTCTCCGTTTGTATGAAATTGGCGGTCGCAGCTGGACTGTTTGTTAACATGCCTTTAGACAGTTCTATCTCTCCTGCCTTGTATTGCTTTTCGACCCAATCTTTAAAGACGAAGCAGTCCTCAATGGCATGACCTATCACTCTGTGATAGGGGCAGTATTTGGGGTCGTCGGTCCTATTCGCTTCGTCCGGTCTTTTTGACTCTGGCAGTTGTAGACCGTTCCTCAGGGCGTCTTTGAATATTTTATGGATTTTGTCCCTTCTGAAGGAATAGACCTCGTCCAGCTTCTCTTTCAGTAGAGATTCTCCTCCCTCTCCGAACATTGGCTTCCGAAGTTGGTTGGCATTAGGCCCGCTCGACCCTTGCTTGTTTCGGTTAGCCGAGGTATTGAACGATTCAGTATCGTCGGAATTTCCACCTTTGCGATTTTCGTCCTTTTGGTTTCTCCAGGACCTATTGTTATTTTGGGAGTCAGAGGAGGATTCCTGCTTTGAGCACTCCAGCATCTGAACCTTCCTGGTCAGCTCTTGGAATGTTTTGAGACCCGCGGTGCATTGAAACGGGGCCATCCAATTGTTGAGATTTCCGACAAGGAGACTGACAGATTGGTCTTGCTCTATCGGCGGTTCGCATTTGACGGAGAGATTGCGCAATCGGGTTATAAAATCCGTGCTGCTTTTGTTGTTCTTGGGCTTAGGCCTTACGAGCTCGGCAATGGTGATCTTATCGTTGACGCTCATGAACCTTTGTCGAAACAAAGATTCCATTTGGACGAAAGTAGTAATGGAGCCATCCGGTATGCTCGCGTACCAGTCGAAAGTAACATTGGTCAAGCTATTAACGAACTGGCGGAGGAGAAGCGCATCGTTGCCCCCAGTATTCCCGCATGAGGCTTTGAAGTGGGCGATGTGCTAATTCGCATTTCCCGTCCCATCGAATCTTCTGAATTTAGGGATGACATAGCCGCTAGAAAATTCTACCAGATCATATTGAGCAGCATATGGTCTCCCGCTACTGCTAACATCTTTTTGCGCTTCAGCTTCGGCTACCAGTGTTTTGACTTTGCTGGCAACCAAATCCATGATTTGATCTTGAGTTAGCGGGCTACTGTCATCGGTAGCCAAGACATTTCCCGAGATAGGATGCGACTGATTTTCATGCGGTTCGCCCACTTTTGGATTTGTGGGAATAGGCGTCGGCTGCTTTGGGACACCGTTTCCCGGTTCACGAGCAGAGCCCTGCGCTTGATTGGGCGGCTGAGAGGCAAGTCGGGCCGTGAGCTGCAAGACGACGTTCGTCAAGTCATCAATTTTGGAGTAAAGTTTGGCCATCTCCATGTCTTTGCTTCCGAGCTGTTTTCGGAGCTCTTGGAGAAGCTGCTGCTCTGCATTCTTGGGACGGAAGATTGGCTCCTCTTCACTTTCCGAGCCCGACTCCTCATGGACCGAAGGGTCCTTCTGCCTATCATCCTCATCGAGAGGGTTTTCATCATCCAGCGGAGGCGTCTGTTCTTGGGAAGCGGTAACCACATTCAAGCCAGATTGGATTTGAGTTGTGGTGGCTCCATCCTTGCTCTTGCTATGCGTGCCTACCGTGTAGACGGTGTGGACCACATATCCAGCCATTTCCCCATCTTCGGCGGGGTAACCCTGTTCTTCGAACCCCATGAGGTTCAGCCTAGCTGGAGCCCTAGCCCTTTTGTTGGCTCTATATCTGAGCCTTTTCTGTCTTAGCTTCTCAATTTTTAGGGCTTGGCGGGCATCTGTCGCTTGGGAAGCCACCGTGAGTCGATTAGCCGGGAGCTTAGAGAAGACACCCGATCGAGCAGTTGTCAAGGGCACCGCCGGAGCTTGCTTGAGATGCCTTGTTGCTTTGTTGGTGTTGATAGCCTTGCCCCCAGCTGGGGCCAAGGAGAGTTGTTCGAACACCGACTTGCGATTGAGTTGGGGCGCCTTCGAGACCACAACATTTGGCCTCTTGCCTTTCGAGACCGGTTTGTCTGGCACCGGGGCTTGAGAGGCTGAGATGGCGTTAGCTGACACGAACAGGATATAGCCGAATGGTAGCGGTGGCTCTTCCCATTGTCGCCCGAGACTGGCCGGAAAGACCTTCCTGGTGTCCATCTTCATCGTGTAGGATATGGGAGCTGAGTTCATCTTCGGAGACATTGTTGAAAGGTGATTGCTTGAAAATCCTGCATGAAAGAGCATTATTTTAGTATAAATATAAATATGTATATTGATTGAGTTTGCATGAACGTTTTACCCGAAATATGGGAGGAGAGATTGGTCCCACCGGACGTGCTAGAATCTGTAGGGTGTTTTTCATCACCCTATTGAGATGGGAATACGTGCGCGCTTGTCAGGCGCATTACAGATTCCCCCTGTCTAGGGTAGGCCGGGGTTTAATGATTACGGGGACCCGAATCTCCGGCAGCCGCAGACTAAGCTGCCGTTAAATACCCCTCGCCTTTGGAGCGAGGGAACCTCCGATTAACGGGTTAAACTGGTCATGCGAACTCAATGTGCAGTGCTGAGCTTTGAAGGGCTTTTGGATATATCGGGGGCCCCACAGAGTTTTTACGGGGTCCCGCTACCCGGATAGCGGGCTGGGGGTGAAGGGGGCTAGCAGCCCCCTTGCGGGGTGTGGGGCAGCGCCCCGTTAGAAAGTTTTTTCTAACAGGGACAGTGTCGTGGAGTATGTGTGTGTGTACATATGTATACATATATATATATATATGTATATGTATATATATATATGTATATGTATATATATATATAAAAAGGGGGAAATGCATCCAAAGGATGCGTGGGGCCAGCGCCAGCGCTTTGAGCTCAAGAGCGCTAGCGCACAAAGTGTCAGCAAGTGGGCGCTCGGGCGCTAGCGCACTGAGCGCTAGCACTCCACGTGTTAGCACGTGGGCTCTAGGGTGCTAGCGCTTTGGGCGCTAGCGCTCTCAGCGCAAGTGAGCTAGCGTACTGAGCGCTAGTGCGCCACGTGTCAGCACGTGGGCGCTCGGGCGCTTGCGCTTTGGACACTAGCGCTCTGAGCGGAAGAGCGCTAGCGCACCACGTGTCAGCACGTCGGCTCTCGGACGCTAGCGCTTTGGGCGCTAGCGCTTTGAGTGCTAGCGCGCCACGTGTCACCACGTGGGCCCTCGGGCGCTAGCGCTCTGAGCGCAAGCGTGCTAGCTCTATGAGCGCTGGCGCGCCACGTGTCAGCACGTGGGCGCTCGAGCGCTAGCGCTCTGGGTGCAAGAGCGCTACCGCACCACGTGTCAGCACGTGGGCGCTCGAGCAGCAAAAGGAACTTGGTCCGTGCAATGGGAGTTGTACTTCCAGAAAGGAGCACTTATTATTCTGTGTGTGTGTGTGTGTGTGTATGAGGAGTTAAACTCCTAAGATGTTTTGAAGCTGATGAAAGGCTTCTTCCCTTGAGCCCTAGTTCTTCCCCAAAGTGGGGTTTCTGGAGATGGGTCTCCTTCTTCTTTCGTTGTTGGCAGGATCTTGAAGATCAAGAAATATGAGATTCTAAAAATCTCTTCTTTCTGTGATCTGATGGCAGATCTGAGTTCCCCTTTGTGGGTTTTGTGGTGAAAAACTATTTAGTTTTGGAAAAGGAAAAGTAAAACTCTTGATTTAATTTAAAAAAAGAGTGGATGGTTTAGAACCATAAAGAAGGAGAAGATCACAGATCTAGATTTTTCTTTGGACAGAGAAAAAGTTATGAGGTATTTTCATTATCCTTTCCTTTATAGGCTATACACTTTACATATAGCCCCTTAGGCTTTACACAAATGGCATTTTAGCCATCCCGTGGCTCATGTGCCATTTCTTTTTGCATATAAGCCATGGGCTTACAAAAATTTGGTTTTATGCCCATTGCGCATACATTCATGCATAAAAAAATTACATAAAAAATTACTTATTACATGATCTATATTTTGGCATGGAGGAGGCTGGCCGCGGGCTCGACTTGGGCATGGGCCCGCTTGACCTGAGCTTGGGCCCACCTGGCTTGGGGGTTGACCTTGACCTTGACTCGATCAACCGGTGTGCAAATTTTTACCCCAACACCTCTGTTTCTATATTAGATATAGAATGGATCATATCTTAAAGATGTTAAGGTATATGGAGTTGTCTGGCTTATGCTTAAAACCATATTCTGGATAACTCAAAGCACGTTTCTGTAATGGCTTTTTGTGGGTTGACCCGGGCTATGACGAGGGTTAACTTTCTACCATCTGGAAGATCAATAGTGATATTGTTCTTGACTCGCCACAGTTTTTGTAAAATGAACTCTTTCAGAAAACAGTAGTGGGAGTATGGTAGAACTGGAAGTGATTCCAGAACAGCAAACAATTACTGAAAATTTAATAGGACCTAAAGATTCAATCTGGATTGACATTCCATTGGACACCCCGCAGATATGGAGGGTAACCTCAGGCACCCGAGAGGTACTCCGGTAGCCTCAAGGACGGCGACAGGGAGGTTCTTGTTTACCCAGACATACCATTACTGTTGTTCCAGGCTATGAGACCCGGCAGGAGGATGAGTATAGCGTCGTTCTAAACCAGCTTTAGAAGTGCACGTGTATTGACTCTGCCAGAGGGTTGTCGTACTCAGTGGGAGCAGCGGAAGAATAGTGGACAAGTAGCTTATGTCTATTTATGGACTAAAGCATATATAGCGGAGATAGATCATCTATTTTTGATGTGACAGTCATGGGTTTGACTTCATGAAAATAGGGGATGGATCTGTTAAGAAGGTAGTAGATTGTGATGTCCTGGTATTTGGATGACATACACAGAGTAGGAAGTGAAATTCCTATACTACGATCGGTTATACTTTGGTTGTCACACAGTGGTTTGTCCACATAGAATTTGGATATTATATCAGGCATTCTGGTTACTAGATCTATGGTTTTAGATCTAGACAGCATTCTAAATGTGCTTTAGAATGGACGACTCCGGGCATGGTAGTGTACCTGCAGGTGATGGAGTCACCCTCTCTGAAGGTATCTTACAGACTAAAGGGGAGAGGGGTATGCATGATGGAAGATCACTTGCTTAGGAAATTGAGTCAATCATGAGATGTCAAGTACCACACCAGATGTTGTTTTTGCACTAGTTGCAATAAGATGATATTAATCAAATCCTGGAGAAACGTTCGGAAGAAGTTTTAGAACATAAGTGGATGTTCTAGGGATATGATAATGGCATCCTCCTTAGGGAGACGGTTGTCATTCCAGGCTTCCATGGTGACCTGGATGACAGAGTGACTGTCAGAGTTATAGTTTTCCCTCTGACGAGGGGCAGTATTTTGGACAGGTGGTCTAAGGGGATACTGAGAGAGGCATGGCACAGGATACTGATTAAGTTCAGTTGACGATACAGTCTAAGAAGTTTTGGATTTTGAGTTCATTTATGAACTAGGTCCCATCAGATATCCAGACATATTCTAAGACAAGTATTGCTCATTTCGGGAGATGGCTTTCTCCGCGAACTTGAGATAAAGAGAGACATAGAAAGAAACAACAGGGCGGATCCACTCACTGATGTTATTCTTCGAACACAATAGTTTAACAAACGAGCTTTGTGAAACTGATTAGTAGAGGAGTTGGGTGTTCAGTATCACACGGGCGGTGAGTATGCGACATCGCAATAATTAGCCTTGAGTGCAAGTAGGAGATTGTTGGATATAGTGCCCTCAAAGTCAATTATTAGATCGCAGGCACGTGATTGCAATGATTGATGGAGGACATGTGCCGGTAGGACAGTCTTACTGAAGATGATAGTATGCTATCTGGTTTATCTTTATCATCGTGTACAGCTTTAGGTGATATTAAAGATCACTATTACACATTGATAGAGCCCTTAGGATTCTTGCTTGACTACCAGCTGTATGATGGCAATCATATACGTGAGAGTTGGGTAGTCTATAAGCACATCCTTAAAGTGGTCCCTAGTCATGGTAGCTTCGAGACTGGGCATCGATACTCCATTAGTAGACTAGTGTATACAGTCGAGACCCCGACGAGGGGCGGTGGCCGGTCTCACAAGCCATTGGTGTCAGTTGGATCACCTAAGATATATACAGGTGCTCATTGGGTTATGAGTACACCAGACAGGACTCGCCGGGAACATGCTAGTTGCTATTATACCTGACGTCAGATAGCAGTTCTCTGGTGACATGTGTACATGTTAGTCCATCGACCTGAGATCGTCATATGCCTCGTGTGAGTTCCCACTGTGCTTTGATTACTACCCTACCACGGCTCAAATGAGTCGTGCAAACATATTTTAGTTGGGTACAGTCCCGAGCCATATGGAGGCAGTGAACGGATCGGCAGGGGTTTCGTCTCTCCCAGTATTGGGGGTGAGATCGCGCTGTGTCTAGGAGAGCCATTACACGAAGTCCTTGGCCATGGCAGGAGAATTACTGGTAGGTATTCCAGTAGTATCTCAGGGTGTTTTGGGCTACACTCCGACATGACTTGTACCGCTTTTGGGGGTCTGACTTTTACCAACCCCCTAGGCCCGACATGCGATGCTCATAGACGAACGGACCGGACTGTACGGATATTGTCATTGATAGGCTCAGTAGGGTGTCAGGATGAGTTCGCTCATCGACCTCCCTTTTGGTCAATACCTGGTAGCCCGTTACGTACAGCTAGTACTACAGACGTGCTAGTGGTTAAATCCACAGCCAGTGTATTGACGAGTCTTTAGAGTCCCCCAAAGACAGTTTCTCAAGTTTCGGACGAAAAGTTGTAAAGGCCGTATGGTATTATGGCAGGGTTCGATCATATACGTGCAGTCGTGCACGGATCATGATCGGACGGATCATACTAGTGGGCTTTGGTTTAAGCCGGATCGTAGTATTTGATTTGTTAGATTACTTTAGTCTCATCGCATTCGCATTCAGTCGGAATGCGGATGGAGGTATGTATATACAGGTGAGGGGTATCCTTGTGATCCACCACGAGTTTATTTTAGATGTTGCCATATCTTTTTATTGCTGTAAACATTTGAATTAATGTTTACATATGGAAATTATGAGTGGATTTCATGATAAGGTGCATTTAATGTGAAATGGACATGTCTAGTGACTCATAGTCTCTTTATTTGTGCTAATGTCAAATTAGGATTCGTTTATTGTGTTGAATTGATGGATGGAAAGAAAGAGGGCAGCTATAGGCTTGGGGTTGGCTCTTGGGTTTTCATTCTTGTGCTCACAACAATAATTCAACACAATAACACAAAAGGCTCCTCTCTCTTCTTTCTTCTTCTTTCTCACAAGTTCCACCATTGGCATCATCTTCTACCTCCACTCTAACCATCTCATGTGTTGAGAATCCTAGAGTGTCGAAAGACAAAGTTATCACACACATTCTCTACTTCACCTCAGACACGTCGGCTAGCAAACTTCATGTCTGAGTTGCTTCGGTTCGAAGCGGGAGCCCGTAAAAGGATTCATAGATGTGGTGCCCTTTCCGATGAGGAGATTGGAGATCGAGCGAGATCGGAGATGCCGCATGGAGCTAAAGATGGTGGCTAAAGACCGAAGGACACGGATCGATCGGTATAGTTTTTCTAAACCTCTTTAGATCGCTAGTCTAATGTTAATGGTTTGATCCGGGATTAAAGTCTGCGTTAGCGCCAGCTTCAAGTTTATGAAAGGTTTTTGTTTTCGTATTTTGACCTCGGATAGACGACCGGGGTGCTACCGTAGACTTACATATGTATCACCCCTACACTTGGAAATTCAATTCTAGCTATCATACTCTTGTCCATCGTCCAAAGTACTTTAAGTTGGTGAATTTTAGATTAAATTGTTCACACATCCTACATGCGACCTTTAATACTTCTTGAGGTACTAAACGACCGATTACAAAATGTGTTTGCGCATTTAGGCATAATTCCTCGTCTTGTAATACTTAAGGCTTAGCAGTGACTCCCAAACCAGTTGGTCTAAGGCACTAGGTGATAAAGCACCATCACTATATAAGTTTTTTAATTTATACAGCCTTAAGTAATTACAAAACCAGTGTTCATTTTCTTTTATCTCTTTATTCACATTTGTACTTTTATTTTCTTTTCCTTCATATTAAGGATTTTAGACAAGAGCATTTCAAGGTATCCTCTACTATTCCAAGTTTCAAGGTGCGTGTTTGTGCAAGTTGTAGGGTATATATTTTCAGAATTTAGACTTATGTTTCGGAATTATTTTTCAGACTTACATTTCAAATAAAAATTTCAATACTCTTCCCTTATTTTGACTTAGCCCAAGAACTGAACTCAAAATTTGTATATTTCTAAATAAACTACAATGGCATATATTTTCTATAGTTAAACTTTAAGAAAGGTTATTTTTAGGGTTTTTAATTTACTAAGTTTAGGATCTAGTTTTCCCCTACTATTCAACCGTCATGTCGAACTTAAGTCAAATATGGCCAAAATTGAATTTTTCAATTTTTATAATTTTAAAAAAATTTCAATTTTTTATTTGATTTTTTTTATCATTTGTTTTTTTTTTATATTTTTATATTTTTTTATAAAGATGCAATGCGGAATTAAATATGTAAAGAAAGAAAAAATAACTTTGTACAAAAAAATAAAAATATGCAATGCAATGATAACTATTTACAAACCACCTCTACCCCCAAACTTATCAAAAGCAGTGCCCTTACTGCTCATGGCCTTGCCGTTCCCTTGAACGTGAACGGGAATGTTCCTCTCTCGCCAGCAGGGTTCTAATGCTGTGCTCTATTTCTGTCACATAGTGATCCAGGTTGGTCACCATCCTTATTAATCTATCTATCCCCTAGTGGCTTTCCTAAGTTAACGTGTATGTGCTGCAGGGATAAGCTCTTCCTCGCTCGCGGTCGAGCTGGAGCTGGGTGTCTTGGCAGGTACATCCTCGGCCGGCTCACTGCGCGACCATACATCATTTAAGCATGTGTAGGACGTGGATACACCCTCAATAAGAGGTCTAATGGGGACACCTCCATATATATAAAACTCGAATTCCTCCACAGGGAGGAAATAGCGACACAGTTGTGTCACCAACATAGGACATGGGTAATTGGCAGCCCTTTTGCCCGAACCAATAGAATGGAGTTATACCATGCACATAGCTTGGGTTCCTAGTCATTATAGTGTGCACGATATGAAGGGATGGAGTGAAACTTGTCGTATTGTGCGAACTACCAAAAATGTTATTTTGTACCCAACGGCACACAGTGAGTACATTCGCAAAGAGGGTTCTAGCTTGGATGCCCTCACGTAGCTCCTTCGAACAGTCATTACCCATCAAGGGTAGGTAATCCTCGAATTGGAGGGGTTGGTCATGAGTAGGTAGTTTAGGTATTAAGGTGACTTTATGGATGAAGTCCCTATCGATTATGATTTCCCTATCCCCCCAAATCAACCTAATGTAACCATGTTGTGAAAGGCAACCATCCTCCATGCACTCATAAAATCAGGTGACGAGATCCGTAAGAGCGAAGGAGTTTGGATGGTTAAAAAGTAAGAAATTCCACCCTCGCCTTCGGATCTCTTCACCGAAATAGCTACCGTAGATCGTGTGTCAAACATTTATGAAAATTCTCTTTCAAATTGCAACGTGGGTGCGATCAGAGAAGTGCAAAATATTTCTAAAAATTTTAACAGAGAGGATCGAAGAAAGCAAATCACCTCTGAAGATTTCAGAGGGAGCAGACACCAATGCGCGGTGGATCCGCAGTCAGAAGCAGGGGTATGGCGGCGGAAGCGCGGCGGAGTGGGGCGATCTCCTTTCTCTGGTTGCTGCGGCGACTAGGGTTTTGAGAGAGGAAAATTTTAGGGGTTTGGTAAAATGCAGAGAGGAGTCGGGTTCTATTTATAGGGGGTGTTTTGGTTATTTTCAAAAAGGTCCTCTTAAAAAGAGGAATTTATTTTTAAATAATTTTTTTTATTTTTTTATTTACTTTATCTTAAAACTGAAAATTTACAAAAATACCCCCAAAAATTTGAATTTTTTTATATTTTAATTGTTTATTTATATGTTTTTTTTTATATAATTACAAGAGGTACATATCCCCAAACTTATTTGAAACAGTGTTTCCACTGTTTATGGCTGGATAACCGAATTTAGGGGTAGATGGAGGAAGATCAGTCAATGTAAATCGGCTGCTGCAAAAACAGGAGCTCCTCCGAAGGGTCCGCGGTGAGGAATGGTTTAAATCTATGTCCGTTCACTTTAAATAGTGAACCGTCCACTGGATTTTCTAAATCGACTGCACCATGCGGATATACGGTGCGTACCAAAAATGGCCATTTCCATCCAGATCTGGGCTTGCCGGGATGGAAATGTAGCCGGGTTTCGTAAAGTAAAACCTGTTGACCAGGTTTGAAAGTTTTGCGCATGAGGTGCTTATCGTGAAACACCTTCGTTCGGTTTTTGATGACAACCGCATTCTCGTAAGCTTCATCCCAAAGCTCGTTTAATTCATTCAATTGCAGCTTTCTATTGCTGCCCGCATCTCCGAGAGATAAATTAAACTCTTTTATCGCCTAAAATGCGTGATGCTCAATTTTAACTGGCAGGTGGCAAGCCTTTCCATAAACAAGCCTATATGGAGACATGCCAAGATCGGTCTTATAGGCAGTTCGAAATGCCCAAAGGGCATCAATAAGTTTTGACGTCCAATCCTTACGGTTTTTGGAAACCGTTTTCTCCAATATCTGTTTAATTTGCCGATTTGAAAACTCGGCTTGCCCACAAGTTTAGGGATGATAAGGAGTTGATAGCTTGTGATTAATGGAATATTTCCGCATTAAGGACTCGAAAGTCCTATTACAGAAATGAGTTCCATTATCACTGATGATTGCACGGGGGTGCCCAAACCGAGAAAAAATGTTTTCTTTGAGGAATCTAACAACAACCTTATTGTCATTAGTTCGACTAGGCACAGCCTCGACCTACTTAGAAACATAGTCAACAGTGAGGAGAATATACACGTTCCCAAAAAAATTGGGAATCGGTCCCATAAAATCTATCCCTCAAACATCAAAAATTTCAACAAGCATTATTGGTTGGAGCGGCATTTCATTTCTCCTAGATATCCCGTCCAAGTGTTGGCACCGGGAGCATGTCTTCCAGTAATCATGTGCGTCTTTAAAAAATTGTGGCTAATAGAAACCACACTGCAAGATCTTTTCTGCTGTCTTTTTAGGGCCAAAATGTCCGCCACATGCTTGATCATGGCAGAATGACAGCACGCTCTTAAACTCATTGTCGGGGACACACCGACGAATAATTTGCTCAGGACAGTATTTGACTAGATAAGGTTCATCGCAGTAAAAATGTTTTACCTGGGATAGGAATCGGAGTCTGTCCTGATTCGACCATTCATTTGGTATAAGTCCGGTGGCTAAATAATTCACAATATCAGCGAACCAAGGTTCGCATGACACAGTCAAGAGCTGCTCATCTAGAAAAACGTCTTTTATAGGAATTTGAAGCGTCGGCGAAGAAGGGAGACGTGAAATATGGTCGGCGACTACGTTTTCGCATCCTCTCTTGTCTCTGATGACGAGGTCAAACTCTTGCAGTAAGATGATCCAACGTATCAGCCGAGATTTAGCGTCCTTCTTCGCAAAAAGATGGCAAAGAGCTGAATGGTCAGTGTAAACGATGACTGGAGAGCCGATTAAGTAGGGCCAGAACTTTTCTAATGCAAAAACAACAGCTAAGAATTCCTTCTCGATTGCTGTGTAATTTAATTGGGCCTCGTTCAAGGTTCGGCTAGCATAATAAATTATATGTGGCATCTTATTAATGTGCTGTCCAAGGCAAGCACCAATGGCAAAATCAGATGCATCGCACATAATTTCAAATGGATGCGTCCAGTCAGGAGACGAAAGAATGGGAGCAGAAGTAAGTGAGTTTTTTAAAGATTCGAACGCCTTCATACAGCTCGAGTCGAAATCAAAAGTAGTGTCCTTGGCCAATAAAAGTTTCAAGCGTCTAGCTATCTTTCTAAATTCCTTGATGAACCATCTATAGAAACCGGCAAGGCCAAGAAAGGCTCGAATGTCTAGGACGCATTTGGGAGGAGGGAGATTGGAAAAGACTTCAATCTTAGCTTTATCTACCTCAATGCCATTTTGCAAGATGATATGTCCTAAGACAATACCTTCTCGTACCATAAAATGGCACTTTTCCTAATTTAGAGTAAGGTTCTTATCCTTAAACCAGGTAAGGACTGCATCTAAATGTAGCAAACACTCATCAAAGGAGTCGCCGAAAATGGAGAAATCATCCATGAAGATCTCCAAGAATTTTTCCACCATGTCTGAAAAATACCCATCATACATTGCTGGAAAGTAGCGGGTGCATTGCATAACCCAAAGGGCATGCGACGGTAAGCAAATGTACCGAAATGATAAGTGAATGTGGTCTTGTCTTGATTCTTTTCGGTGATGGGAATTTGATTATAGCCGGAGTAGCCATCCTAAAAGCAAAAAAATTCATGCCCAACCAATCGTTCTACCATTTGGTCAATAAAAGGTAATGGAAAATGGTCTTTCCGTATCGCGGCGTTGAGTTTTCTATAATCGATGCATACTCGCCACCCAGTTTGGGTGCGAGTAGGTATTAACTCATTCGCCTTATCTGTTATGACCGTTATGCCCGATTTCTTTAGGACAACGTGAATGGGGCTAACCTACTGGCTATCAGAGATAGGGTAAATGATACCACTATCAAGACATTTTATGATCTCATTTTTAACAGCCTCCTTCATTACTGGGTTGAGTCGTCTCTGTGGATCCCTTGCTGGCTTGGTATCATCCATCATATGAATATGATGTTCACCTATTAAGGAACTAATCCCCTTGATCTCCGCCATAGTCTAGCCAAAAGCTTGCCGATTACTTTGTAAGACCATTAAAAGGGCTTTCTCTTGCTCGGAGGCTAGAGAAGCCGAAATGATAACAAGAAGGGTCTCATCCTCACCTAAGTAAGTTTATTTAAGGTGAGACGGCAACAGCTTGAGTTCAAGTGTTTGAGGCGAAACAATTGAAGGTAAAATCGGTGAAATTGTCTCAAACTCGAAGGATTCCAACAGAGGTTCAAAACGAGTGTAAGCAGCCGAGTCGGATGGTTCAGTTATCTCATCCGAAAATTCAAAGGATTCAAACTCAGGTGGTGATGGTTCAAGATCGTTCGTGAAAGTGAAACACTCGTAATCATTATCGGGTGTGAAAGCATTATCAAAATCGAGGGGGAATGCACTTGTGGCGTCAAAATTGCTGTGATCGAACAGAAATTTTTCGAGCTCACGGTCCTCTTAGGTGATCTATTGGATAGAGCAAACATCAAGTATATTAGCATTAGGTTCGGCGGGATGATTCCCCAACTTAAAAATGTTGAGTTCAATTGTCATGTTTCCAAAAGATAGATTCATCGAACCATTCCGACAATTGATCACCGCATTAGAAGTTGCAAGGAATGGTCGACTGAGTATCACCAGAATTTGACTCCGGTGGTTAGCTACAAGCTGTATGTCCATAACAATGAAATCAACGGGGAATATGAAGTCCCCTACTTTAATCAACGCATCCTCTAACTCACCCCTAGGATGGGTGATGGATCGGTCGGCCGTTTGGAGAGTACAATATATGGGTTTCAGCTCTCCAACGCCCAGTTGCTCATATACAGAATAGGGAAGCAGGTTAACACTGGCACCAAGATCTAAAAGTGCGCGGTTGATGTTCTTATCCCAAATAGTTATCGAAATTTTAGGACAGCCAGGGTCCTTTCATTTTTGAGGTAAAGGTTGGGTAAGAGCATCTCTTACTGGACTACCCAAGAAAACTTTCTTTGGTACCTACGATTTCCTCTTCTTGGTGCATAAGTCCTTCAAGATTTTTGCGTAAGAAGGGACTTGTTGGATTGCATCCAAGAGAGGAATGTTAATGCTAACCTGTTTAAATAACTCCACAATCTTCTCCATTTGTGGATTTTGTTTATTGTATCTCAACCTGTTTGGAAATGGATCATTTTGAAAATTGGTTGAGTCCAATATTTGTGGAGGAGATTGCGGAGTTGGAACGGATCCGAGTGCTGGTGTGTTCGTGGAGTGAGATGTGGGTCCGTTCGGAGTAGTAGAAGAAGTGGAGCCATGTGAAGAATGGAGAGCAGGCTCTGAAGACGAAGAAGATGAAGATGAAGAAGCGGCAGCCAGGGTGTCATCATTAGTGCCAACATTGTTGTGCAACATCCTTCCATATGTCAATATAGTCACGACACTCACATTATGGTTTTGTTGTTCATGAGCAACATGTGCATTTTATGGGTGACCGGGATTTGGCAGTGGTTGAGATGGAAGATTCCCTTTCTCTCGCTCGCTTAAAGCAGCATTCAGTTGTGTAATTTAGGCTTCAATGGTTTTGATGCTTTGCACATGTGACGCAGTGTGTTGCACCAAAGACTGAATGGAAGACTGGATGTTGGCTAAGGATTGAGTACATTATTTTAAAAACGCATCCAGACTTCGTTCTAGCGAAGAAACCTTATCGTTATTTGGCTGAACAAAATTGTTTGGTGGATAAGAGTTGTTTAGTGCAAAATTGTTCGTTTGGTAAGGTTGGGGTTGAAAAGGTTGCTGATACTGAGTTTGTTGAGGGGCTTGTTGTTGTGGAGGAGGCCTCTGGAAATTATTGTTGCTTTGGAATTGTTGTTGATATTGATTCCAAGCGAAATTGGGGTGGTTCCTCCAACTAGGATTGTAAGTTGAAAAGTATGGATCATTTCTTTGTTTCTGCTAAAAGGAAGCATTGACTTGATCCATTCCTTGAGTAGGTGGGTTGTAAAGACATTCTTCAGTCAAATGGGATGGATCTGAACAACAAGCGCATATAGTGCGAGGGGGTAAAGCGGAGGCAGGAGAAGGCGATGAGAGTTTGCTCTCAATTGCTTCTAATTTTCGTGTAATTGCGGCCATTTCATCTTTCATTGCAATTGACATATCAAGTTGATGAACACCTGCCCTAGACTGGCCAGCGAAAGTAGATGAAGTGGACGAAGTCGTCTGTTTAGTGCTTTCCCACTGAAGTATTTGTTCAACAAGATCGTCGAGAAATTGCCAAGCTTCCTCGTCAGATTTTGTAAGAATGTGACCTTGACAAATGGTTTCCAGAAATTGCTTAGTTGCTGGGTTCAGTCCTTCGTCTAAAGTTTAACAAAGTTGCCATCTCTCGATAACGTGATGAAGACACTGAACAAGAAGGTCGTCAAATCGTTCGAAACACTTCCAAAAAGGTTAGGAAGGAAGCTGGGAAAATTGGTTAATTTCATTACGAATTCTCGCTGTCTTGTGATGTGGGTAAAATTTTTTAAGAAATGCCTTAAACAACTCTTCCCAACTTTTTATGGAATGCGATGCAGTACTATATAACCACTTTTCAGCTAGGTCACATAAAGTGAAAGGAATGACTCGTAGCCTTATAGCATGATTGGAAAGTTGGGTGGTCTTCATCATTGCACAAAACATTCTGGAATTTGTTAATGAAGATATAGGCATCTTAGGATTCCAGCCCCTGAAATTTGGGCAACATATTGATGAAGCGGGGCTTAATTTCGAAATTATCCCCATTTGCCGGTGGAAGTGAAAGACAAGTAGGAAGTGCGGAGCTGGTGGGATAGAAGAGATCCTGGAGCACGATTTGCTGGGGCGCTTCGACAGGCGGTTGTTGCAGGTTATTCGCACCTAATTGTGGTGGAATCAGTCCCGAGGTAGGTAAGGGGTTGTTAGGATTGAATCCTGACATCTCCTTAGAAGATGATGAATGTGAAGATGAAGGTAAAAAAGAAAAAGAAGTGGAGGGAGTTTCGACTTCGAAGTCGAACGCGTCGTCAGTAGCGAATAACGAGACACGGACTAAACGGGCGCTAGTGTCCTTAGTCCAACCGGAAATACACTAAACGAGTTGTAGTGTAGTCAAAAGTAGAATGTGAGGGTAAGAAAACATCAATGGAGAAATGTGAGTAAAGGTTGGGTGCAATGGAATTCTAGCGACAAATGGCAAGTTTTTGTAAAAAATTTTGTTTTTTGGTTTTTTTTTAATAAAGATTTTTGCAAAAGATTTTGTACGGAACTACGACACACTTTCAAGCAATCACAATTTAAGCATGCACAATCAAGCCTAGAGCTAGGGCTCCTAAGTCAACTAGACTGCTCCTAACTGGTCCAAAGCGACAAGTTGTGAGATATCCCTCAAATCACCTCTTCACCGACAATTGTGACCAGGTAAGCACAAGTGAAGAAAGGAGGATTCCGCTCACGAATCACCGAGAGTCGGACTTTTAAAGTTACCTTTCTCACTTGTTTAGCCTAGGCACCACAAAGTCAGGTTTAGATAAACGACTGAATGCCCACAACCTTCCTCTATCCTAATGAGCGCGACAGTCCTTAATTGGCTGAGTCTAGATATTTTTTAATTAACTCGAGGGTGATGCATATGCTTTTTGTGATTTCTGGGGTCTTAGGAAGGGTAATGAAATCCTCACCCAATCTGGATTGGTGTTATAGCTCCTTAAATTCCGTTTTAAATATGCAAAGCAATTAACACACAAAATCTAAAACACTTGCCAAATTTTTTTTTCTTTTTATTTGCGACGCAAAGAATCCTGCACAAAAATGATTTATTGGAGAGGGAGAAGAAGTTTTGCGCAAAGAACCCTGCAGGAAAATTTTTCAGTGGAGTTCAAAGGGTAGGAGAGAAGACAAAAATACTAACAGAGAATTTTCATGTGCTGACGTCAGCAAACTTCCATGGTTCCGTGATCAATTGCCTGTTAATGCCACGTTTCCGCGGTGGATAAGTCGGTTCAGGCCTCTAAAATTTTTCTGTTTTCTGTTGTAGTTCTCCTCTGTCTGTTCAGATCCTCTGTTTCTTGATTTGTTCACTGGGCTTACTCCAGATCTGAATCAATCCGTCTTCCGTTCCTGCACAATTCGCACAAAAACCGATCAAAAAGAACAAGTTGGATTTTTTATGTATTTTTTTATTTTTTCAATTTTTATATTTTTTTCAATTTCAATTAACCCGAAATTACAAAAAGAAAATAACTACCGTTTCCCCGGCAACGACGCCATTTGATTGATAAGGGTTTAGTTACGTGCTTTTAAATTTAAGTTTACCGCAATCAAGACGGTGTCGCTTGGTAGCTACTCGGTTGAGTACGGATCGGTCCAAAGGGAAATGGTGTTTTCTCTTTAAATTCTAACGAGTTAAGTCCTATTTTTGGTAGGGTTTTCATTTAAAATCTAAGAATAGGATTAATTTGATTTAAAGTCTTGTTAGGGTTAGGATTAGGTTAGTTTGGAAAAGGGATTCTGTTCACTGCTTTCTTTGCCCTTGTTAAGAATGTAGGTATTAAGGTAATAGTCAACAAAGGGGATTAGCACGACTAGGAAGAAACTTAGTTTCTTCCTTTTGGTTCTTATCCGACCTTTCTTAACTCTTAGCCCTAACCTCTATTTGAATCAACCACAACCGGTCTAACTAGGGAATCACCGCTATCTTGTATGATAGGGTGCCGTAGTGAGCGGTGTATGGTTGATTTAAATAGAGTCCTAATTAAAATATTATATGGGTAAGGAAAGGAGTGAGAGATTTCCTTCTCTCAAACCTTCCCTATCCTAACCTTAGCAAGTGAGGAATTACTCACTCATTAGGAAAGTTAGGATAAAATTAATTTTTTTATAATTTTAAAAGATTATCTAAGTTCCAAATAATAAAAGACAAAATAAAATAGCAGATAATAAATTTTAATTTAGAAGAATGAAAGATAAAATGAAAAATACTTACTTTTATTGATGACCTCTTGACGATTACAATGAAAATTAAAATTTTAGACTAAGAATTAAAAAGAGGCATGCCTAATTAGGCTTTCGGCTTTCCTATTTATAGATAGGAGAACCCTAGGTTTTACATCTGATCCATATTCGAAATTACAAGACTACCCTGAGAAAGCCAGGTCAAAGCACCGACACCCACCGACACGTGCACCGACACGTGCGTTGCACGGCCACGGTTCCACGGCAGAAAGCCATGTTTGGCCGCGGTTCCGCGGCCGTATTGTGGTCTCTTGGATTCAGTTCTTTAGGGATGCTTCAAGTTGCTTTTTCCTTCTGTTTTCTGCACTTGGTTCCTCAGAATCTTTTCTACTTTCTTCTAGATTTCCAACAGTGCAGAATTATGTGGACTTTTACTGCAAGCTTCGTGTTGAAGTCTTGAATCTTGTACTACCTTTGTGCTTTGTGCATTGAACTGTTTACTGATCTTCATTTGTTCCTTGAACTGGTAGGAGGCATCATACGGATTCATCTATTGTTGGTCGTAGTCTCGCTTTTGTAACATCTTTTCATGAATTTCACTGTATTGTTCTAAGAACCTGTAACCTGCAACTATTTAGCATACATGGATCAAAAGCACCTAATTATTTGTAACATGATTAAGAATGGGCGATATAATAATGCAAAATTCTGATATGAACATGCGGCGCCTGAGATATGAGGATTTACATGTCGATGCTGGACATGGGCTTCTTGATGTTTCAAGTGTTGATGTTGGACACTCAGGTCCCATGATGTTGATGTGTCGATGCTGGACACGGGTTGCATGATGTTTCGAGTATCGATGTTGGACACTCAGGTTTCATGATGTTGATGTGTCGTTGATGGACACACGTTGCTTGATATATATACATACATGCATACATTACAGATGACTATCATTACATGTTGTTATTGGCACGACTCTATTCTTGATACATATGCATACATAGTCACCCAAGATACCATAGTATTACCTTCATGATACAGTAGGACCTAGGGATAGTTGTCGATTCGATTTCTACCTGCTGATATTTTCTACTCATGAGTTGGCAACTTATCCTCATTGGGCCACAGTTTTCTTGCAAGTTCGACCACTTGGATCAGTAACGGTATCGCTGGCACACAGCTTCCTTCAGGGTGTTTTTCTTTGGTAGGTGAGATACACATTTGGAGCGTGACCACTCTTGTACCTATTATTTCCATTGTATTTAGATAAGCTCCATCAATCAGAAACTAGATATTGTATATTGGTAGACTTAGACACAGACTTGTATATTTGCGAGACTCAGAGTGAGATGGGTGTATGTTCACTATTTGAGCTGATGATGTATTGCTTTACTTATTATTCTTTCGGTGTTTGATCTTCGCCGTAGGGCATCATATATATGCTTATTGAGTGGTTGGGATTCCACCAATTGGCGAAGTGCTAGCTTCCGCTTGGGGATGCCTTTTTATTGCATGTATGTGGTTTTGGATCAAAATATACAAGGGTGGTGCGGCCCAAATTTTAAAGGACGAAAATGTTTCAAAGATTAGATTGCAAACTATTTCATTTTCATATAATGCTATTTATACTTAAAAGAAGGCTTAAATTCCTAATGCCGATGTTTTCAAAACCGCACCTCCACTATTTTCGGCAAATAGGTTCAGATTTCTGGGCCTCAGCTTACTTGAATATTGATACGCCTTTAGACGTTGCATGATTTAAGTGCCAGTCACGTGCCAAATTCCAAGTCGTGAAGAACTCACACGAGACAAATGAAAATCTCAGGTCAAAGGACTAATCTGTACTCATGCTACAAGAGAACTTCCATCTGACGATATGTATAATATCATCTAGAAATTCTCGGTGAGTCCGTCCAGTGTACTCAGCTCCAGTGAGCACATGTATACTATCTTAGGTGACTCAACACCAATGGCTTGTGAAACCGGCCACCGCCTCTCATCGGTGTCTCGAAAAGTAAACATTAGTCTACTCCGGAGCATCAATGCCTAGTCTCGATACTCTCTCGAGTAGGGACATTTAAGGATGAGCTTATGGACCACCTAGCTCCTACGTATATGATCGCCATTATAATTCTGGTAGTCAATCAATAATCCTACGGGCTTTATCAAAACGTATAGACATAATGATGTAGACAAACCAGATAGCATACTATCATCTCGAGTAAGACTGTTCTACATGTATTGGTCCTCATTCAATTATCATAATCGCCTACCTGCAATTACAATAATTGCTTTGAGGGCACTATATCCAACACTCACCGCACTTGTAGGGGTTATAGGATCGACCCGCGGAGGGGTGCACAAGTTACCAAATTCTAGAAAGCGACGGGTGACCAACTCATTTCATTGAGGCCGAGTTACCTAATTTCTAGAATTGGCAGGTTGCTTGTGTAAGTGCACGGCGGCGCCCCGGCCGTCAATCCGACGGCCAAATGCGGAAGCGGTGATAAACTTTAAATTTTACTTGAACTGGCAAACCGCCGCGCACTAATACCTGGATCGAACCATTAATTAGTCCTAGCTAACTACAAGATGGGGAAGAGAGATATACCGACTGATCCGAGTCCTCCGGTCTTCTCGTCGTCGTCCCGATCTCCCGCGGAATGTCCTGTCTCCACCTCGTCGCCGGAAGTGCACCACATCGCCTACTTCTTTTATGGGCTCCCACCTCAATACCGAGGCAACTCGGGCACGAAGCTGGCTAGTCGACGTGCCCAAGATGTGCTGTAGAATATTGTGTAGGACTTGTGTCTCATTTTGGGGTCGTAGGAATTGCCGTATGGTGGAGGAATTGATACAAGCTTTTGGAGGAGGAGCTAATAAGATTTTTGCCAAGCCAAAAGAGTGTAAATCCCTACACTAGAATTTTGGACAGCCCCCATCAAGAGCAAGGCCGGCCATGACTTGGTGAGAGGAGAGAATGAGAATGTAGTGTGATGGAAAAATGAGAGAGCCATCCAATAATACAATGGAGAGAGAGAAAGGTCATGATAACAAGAGATGATTACTAACCCAAACCCACACTCCACCAACCTCATCATCAACAACCATGATGAGCCAAAAGTCAAGCCATCATGAACAAATCAAGAAGTCAAGGTCAATGGAATGGTGCAACCATCATGACACAAGAATATGCAAAGACCCCCTCCAAAAATGCTTATTTGCAACAATGCAAATAAGCCTTCCTCCACCAATCTTCGGCCAATGAACGATACAAAGGAAATCGGCCGAAACGGAAAGCAAACTGGCAACTCCAGAAAACTGGTCCCGTAATAAATTACAGGAAAACCCCGATACTGTGCATACACACCCGCATTTGTATTCCGACCGAAATACAAATGCAATGAGACAAAGTCTACACTGTACTATACTAGGATACGGCTTAAACCAAAGCCGGCTAGTCATATACGTTCGATCCTGATCCGTGCAATACCACACGTATCTGATCGAACCCTGCCATATATCCATAAGGCCTATAGTACAAACTGTCCGATCCTGATCCATGCAATACCGCACGTATCTGATCGGACCTTGCCATATCTCCATACGGCCTCTACAACCTTTCGCCCGAAAGCTGAGTAACAGAATGTGGGGGACTCTAAAGACTCGTCAACACCTTGGTTGTGGATTTAACCACTAGCACGTCAGAGGTATAAGCCAATACGTAACGGGCTACCAGGTATTGACTAAAAGGGACGTCTGTGAGCGAACTCAGCCTGACAACCCTACTGAGCCTGTCAGTGACAATATCCGTACAGTTCGGTCCGTTCGTCTATGAGCATCGCATGGCGGGCCTAGGGGGTTGGTAAAAGTCAGACCCCCAAAAGCGGTACAAGTCGTGTCGGAGTGTAGCCCAGAACACCCTGAGATACTACTGGAATACCTACCAGTAAATCTCCTTGCCTCGGCCGAGGGCTTCGTGTAATGGCTCTCCTAGACACAGCGCGACCTCACCCCTAATACCGGGAGAGACGAACCCCTGAAGATACGCTCACTGCCTCCATGTGGCTCGGGACTGTACCCAACTAAAACCTGTTTGCACGACTCCTTTGAGCCGTGGTAGGGTAGTAATCAAAGTACAGTGGGAACTCACACGAGACAAATGACGATCCCCAGGTCGATGAACTAACCTGTACACATGTCACCAGGGAACTGCCATCTGATGTCTGGTATATGACCAACTAACATGTTCCCGGCGAGTCCTGTCCGGTGTACTCATAACCCAATGAGCACCTGTATACATCTTAGGTGATCCAACTGACACCAGTGGCTTGTGTGACCGGCCACCGCCCCTCGTCGGGGTCTCGACTGTATACACTAGTCTACTCTGGAGTATCGATGCCCTGTCTCGAAACTCTCACAACTAGGGACCATTTAAGGATATGCTTATAGACTGCCAGCTCCCACGTATATGATCGCCCTCATACTGCTGGTGGTCAAGCAAGAATCCTAGGGGCTCTACCAACATGTAATAGCGACCTGTAACGTCACCTAAAGCAGTACACGATGATAAAGGTAAACCAGATAGCATACTATCATCTCGAGTAAGACTGTCCTACCGGAATAGGTCCTCCCTCAATCATTGCAATCACGTGCCTGTGATCCAATAATTGACTCTGAGGGCACTATCTCCAACAATCTCCCACTTGCACTCAAGGCTAATTATTGCGATGTCGCATACTCACAGCCCGTGTGATACCGAACACCCAACTCCTCTACTAGTCAGTCTCACAGAGCTTGTTTGCGAAACTACTGCGTTCGAGGAATAGCCTCAGTGAGTGGATCCGCTTTGATGTTTCTTTCTATGTCTCTCTATATCTCATGTTCGCGGAGAAAGCCATCTCCCGAAATGAGCAATACCTGTCTTAGAATGTGTCTGGATGTCTGATGGGACATAGCTCATAAATGAACTCCAAATCCAAACTTCTTAGACTGTATCGACAACTGAACTTAATCAGTGTCCTACGCCATGCCTCCCTCAGTATTGCCTTGGACCACCTGTCCAAAATACTGCCCCTCGTCAGAAGGAAAAAACTATAACTCTGACAACCTCCTTGTCGTCCAGGTCACCTTGGAAGCCTGGAATGATAATTGTCTCCCGCATGAGGCTATCGTTATCATATCCCTAGAACATCCACTTATGTTCTATAACTGCTTCCGACTGTTTCTCCAGGATTGGATCAATGTCAACTTATTGCATCCAGTGCAAGAACAATATCTGGTATGGTACTTGACATCTCATGATTGACTCAATTGCCTAAGCAAGTGATCTGCCAATCATGCGCATCCCTCTCCACTTTAGTCTGTAAGACACCTTTAGAGAGGGTGACTCCATCTTCTGCAGGTACACTACCGTGCATGGAGTCGTCCATTCTAAATACCCTTAGAATGCTGTCAAAGTACCCAGATTGGGAGACCACCCAAATCTAGATCTAAAACCATAGATCCAGTAACCAGTATGTCTGATATAATGTCCAAGTCCCCTGTGGAGAAATCATTGTGTGACGACCAAAGTATAACCGATTGTAGTATAGGAGTTTCCTTTCCTACTATGTGTATGTCATCCAAATACCAGGATATCACACCCTACTACCTTTTCAACAGATCCATCCCCTATTCTGATGAAGTCAAACCCATGACTGTCACGTCAGAAATAGATGATCTATCTCCGGTACATCTGCTTTAGTCTATAAATAGACATAAGCTACTTGTCCACCAATTCTTCCGCTGCTCCCACTGACTACGACAACCCTCTGGCAGAGTCATATAGACGTACACTTCTAAAACTAGTTTAGAACGACGCTATACTCATCCTCCCGCCGGGTCTCGCAGCCTGGAACAACAGCAATGGTAATTGTGGGTAAACAAGAACTTCCCTGTCACCGTCCTTGAGGCTACCGTAGTACCTCTCGGGTGCCTGAAGTTACCCACCTTATCTGCGGAGTGGCCAATGGAATGTCAATCCAGATTGAATCTTTAGGTTCCTTATCAAATCTTCAGTAATCGTTTGTGGTTCTAGAATCACTTCCAGTTCTACCATACTCCCACTACTGTTTTCTGAAAAAATCCATTTTTAATAAAACTGTGGCGAGTCTAGAACAATATCTCTATTGTTCATCCAGATGGTAGAAAGTCAACCCTCGTCATAGCCTGGGTCAACCCACAAACAGCTATTACAGAAACGTGCCTTGAGTTGTCCAGTGTCTGGTTTTAATCATAAACCGGACAACTCCCCGTACCTTAACATCGTTAAGATATGAACTGTTCTATATCCAATATAGAACCATAGGCACTGATTTCATTGAACCAGATTCAAATCATGCAGCTGTCTCCAGTGCATGTCAACTAAATGGAAGGAGGCCGATCAGCGTTACTCAACTTAGGAATGCTTCCAATTATGAGTAACCTGAAAGAGAAGCAATTTCTCTTAATCACTACTATCAACTGAATACCACATACAAGTATCTACATCTTCGATCACTTTGAAGAATCCCGATACTTGCTACACCTGGTTCTCTACTCTATTCAAATACCTATAACTTCTCCAAATTCGAACCCTGTGTTTCCACGAAACACCTGTCTAAAAACTAGAGAAGTCATAAGTAAACCGAATATAGTACGAGGACCAACCCCTCAGTCCTGATGGACCCTGGACATCATACAATACTCTGTACAAGTCCCTTGAGTCTGATAACTCACTCACTGTGTGTCGTAGGTTGAAAACTGTACTTATGGTTAAGAAGAATTACACCGCTGTTTAATGCTCCTTACCTAACCATCCACTGATATAGGTAAATGTCGTAGACATAATTTCAAAAAGGTATATCTCACTCTATGAAAATAGACGTACAGATATATCAATTTGAAATTGGTGCATGACAGCGGATATTCAAAACCAAATATTTGCCGACCGGCAAACAGCCCAGGTGATTTCCTCAAATATCACCGATTACAACGAATCCCGATATAATGAGGATGATCACCCAATTCCCAATAACTTACTCCCACTCATCATCTGTAAAACCATACAGATGTGAGAATCATACCTGGTAAATGCATACCTTGGAGCAAGTGTCTAATTGGGAAATCAGTTTTCCTTTAACAGTACACAGTGAGACTGAAACATTGAAATGTTTCGATGGGGTATCCCGGTATTCCTAGTAATGCCTCTTCCAGATTCACGACTGTAACCGTATAGTTCTTTGCCAACTCTCCAAATCCCTTTTTATGTCTTTAGTCATTACCTTCTGCACACCCCTTTAGGCCAAATGGTTTTCTTCCTTCACTACCGTTCGGCACCAGCCTATGGTTTGGAAGAAGACTATCCAATAAGCATAATGGGTGTACTGTCCCAATCCTAGGAACACTCGCAATGCGAGGGAAGGTGAAGATAAAGGACACCTGAATAAACCTTATTCCTATTTCTCCTGAACCAGAATCCATCCCCGAACTGGAACAAGTTCCTTTCGAGTTCGTATATAACCATACAATAGATTATCCAAATAAACTGTGGATCTTCGTAGTGATATGGAGTGTCCTGGAGAAATACAAAGGTGATTTAGGATTGGCGAAGAAGTACTTGGTTTGGTCGTGAATAGCAGTCGCAATTTACTTTGCCCTCTTACTGATCCCTTGCTTTGTCTTAACTAAATACCTTCTGCACACCATCGTTATGCTAATTGGTTTTCTTCATTCCCTACCGGTCGGCACCAGCCTAAGGTTTGGATGAAGACAATCCAATTTGCATAATAGGTGTACTACCCCTAAACCAAGGAGTACTCGTAACCTGAGAGAGGGTAAAAGGAAAAGACAACTGAATAATCTTATCCGTTTTCTCTAGAACCTGAAACCATCCTCGAATAAATTCTTTCGAGTTCGTATCTAACCATACGATGGTTTTGTCCAATGGAAGTGGACGTACGTAGTAAAACGGGGTGTCCTGGAGAAAGGGGTAAAAGTAGGAGTGGCAATGAGGTATGCAACTCTGACAATCCAAAAGCCAATGTTAAGAAGGTTCGGTCAACTTGGTCACTGAGTCATAGTCTTAGGGTCGGGTCAATGGTCGTTGCCAAAGAGAGAGAGAAAAGAAACACTCAGCGTGCACTCTAACCTAGATCAGAATGGTTACCAATTTATCTAATCTGCAAACCTCCCACTGTACCGTCAAATTCTCCTCCAAACCTGAAAGAAGAATTAGTCGGGGTCACCCAAGGAGTAAACTAACTCATTAGTGGGAATCGGGATCCAACTATCATCGCATGATAACGTGACGGAATCCGCTCACGGTATCACACACCAGAGGGTATGCGCATATCTGGCAAGTTTCAGTTCTTTTGAAACTCCCGATGTGATTTCTGCCCCATGCTCTTATGACCTTGACTTTGGCCAACAAATCATAAGTCACATGTCAAGTTCTACCCATCATTCTCCAGGTTAATTTGAATCCACCCGTACAAGCCCTTGACGAAGGTCAACAAGGCTATACGACTTTCCCAAACCAACGCATCTATCTATGCAGCAGAAAGGTAACAAGCAGCTACCATACACTATGCCTTGACGAAGGTCAACAAACATAGCATGAATACTACGTGCTACCCGTCTGAAACGACGGAGGGCTACGAATGGTTTCTGGCGAAAACCTTTAACGTAATGAACTTGATATCGTTGAAGGAACGGATAGCTTTTAAAAATATAGTGACGAAAACCTTTGCTAAAGAGGTCACTCCCGGTGAAGGGATCTCGGCTCTTTCCCCGTAGAATGAGGTGCAGGATATTCCAACTGAATACCACGGTGCATAGCAAAAGTAATCAGCTATAGTGAAGTTAATGCCCTGACGCAAACTTCTGTCCAAGGGGTCACTTCCGGTGAAGGGATCTCGGCCCTTGCCTCATCAACTGAGGAGCAGGATATTCCAACTGAATATCACGATGCAAAACAAAAGTGAACGTCCTTGCAATAACAGCTTTTTGAAAAGTTTTCCAACAACATCAGATTAGGTTTGTTTTTAACTTGTATTGATCCGAATCAACGCAGTCCCATCAATTGATCACACCACAAAGAACGAAAAAATATACTGATGTACGTATATGCCATCCGCATTCGCCACTGGGTCCCGTCATTACCCGTTAGGCTAGCTAACTAACGACAGAGCGGGGACTGGACTAGCGCGGATGTAAAACATATACCACATCTACTAATATATATACCAATATATAATATTTCGCTCAAGGCGTGATAAAATGCAACATCACAGAAATGTACAGCATCACAGAAACAATACAGATATCTGGGATCCCCGGGTTTCACAGAGCCACTACTGAAACCCGACGTTCCCCTGGTCATGTGGATAGCCTGTGCAATGAAATCCTAGACCCCTACGGGCGCGGCAAGTTACCCGCCAAAACCTGAAGCGAGGCAGCCCCCTTCAGCGACGTGAATGGACCACCCAGCACTTCACGGAATTCGGTAATTTGGGCACCCCTCCTGGGTCAACCTGTATCCCCTACGAGTGCGGCGAATAGCCCGCCAATTCTAGAGTGAAGCCCCCTCCATCTCAATGCCATGAGATGCGGGCTTGTTGCCCTCTAGAACCCGGCTATTCGTGCACCCCTCCGCGGGGCAATCCTAGTACAGAAAGTAAAATATACATACAACGGGTACATCGACCGCAACCTGGTCGTGCCCCAAAATAATAATACAAACGGGCAGCGACGGCAGTCCACATGTCGGACGCTCGCCCCGCAATATCAAATGTACATAATACAACAAAACTGTACTAGCATTGCATCCAGGCTATCCCCCACGACCGATCCGCAACATCACAGCAAAAACAGAACATCAACGTGAAAGTCACGTTTGCAAATCCGTCTAACCGGGCTATAGCAGTTAGACCGGATTTACCGATCAAGTGAAATTCACGGTCGCAGATATAATGTAAATACTGTGAAATAATGTGTTTAAAATATCCGATCAATCAAATTTTAACAAGTGGGCCCCCAAGCATTACTGTAGCAGATCAAGAAATTCTGGGCCCAATGTTAATATTCCAAAAACCCTAAATTCCACTCAGGAGGCAACTGCAGAAATTTGACACAGTGATCACTGAAATGCGCGGCGGAACCGCGGTGAGAAGGGGGTGTTTGCGGCGGTTCCGCGCTCCCACAGTGGAGTCACTTCATCGAATTTTTACAGAGCTCATAGATTTTCCAGTACATCAATGTTTTACAACCTGAAAAAATTTTCGAGACCAAAAATTTTCAACAGAAACTGATGCTAGTGAAAATGTAGATTTTGGAATTTTGGTCGATCGGAAATGCAAAACACATTACACAAAGCTAGACTAAGTTAATGGCGAGGCTCTGATACCACTGTAAGTGCACGGCGGCGCCCCGGCCGTCAATCCGACGGCCAAATGCGGAAGCGGTGATAAACTTTAAATTTTACTTGAACTGGCAAACCGCCGCGCACTAATACCCGGATCGAACCATTAATTAGTCCTAGCTAACTACAAGATGGGGAAGAGAGATATACCGACTGATCCGAGTCCTCCGGTCTTCTCGTCGTCGTCCCGATCTCCCGCGGAATGTCCTGTCTCCACCTCGTCGCCGGAAGTGCACCACATCGCCTACTTCTTTTACGGGCTCCCACCTCAATACCGAGGCAACTCGGGCACGAAGCTGGCTAGTCGACGTGCCCAAGATGTGCTGTAGAATATTGTGTAGGACTTGTGTCTCATTTTAGGGTCGTAGGAATTGCCGTATGGTGGAGGAATTGATACAAGCTTTTGGAGCAGGAGCTAATATGATTTTTGCCAAGCCAAAAGAGTGTAAATCCCTACACTAGAATTTTGGACAGCCCCCATCAAGAGCAAGGCCGGCCATGACTTGGTGAGAGGAGAGAATGAGAATGTAGTGTGATGGAAAAATGAGAGAGCCATCCAATAATACAATGGAGAGAGAGAAAGGTCATGATAACAAGAGATGATTACTAACCCAAACCCACACTCCACCAACCTCATCATCAACAACCATGATGAGCCAAAAGTCAAGCCATCATGAACAAATCAAGAAGTCAAGGTCAATGGAATGGTGCAACCATCATGACACAAGAATATGCAAAGACCCCCTCCACAAATGCTTATTTGCAACAATGCAAATAAGCCCTCCTCCACCAATCTTCGGCCAATGAACGATACAAAGGAAATCGGCCGAAACGGAAAGCAAACTGGCAACTCCAGAAAACTGGTCCCGTAATACATTACAGGAAAACCCCGATACTGTGCATACACACCCGCATTTGTATTCCGACCGAAATACAAATGCAATGAGACAAAGTCTACACTGTACTATACTAGGATCCGACTTAAACCAAAGCCGGCTAGTCATATACGTTCGATCCTGATCCGTGCAATACCGCACGTATCTGATCGAACCCTGCCATATATCCATAAGGCCTATAGTACAAACTGTCCG
The DNA here is from genome assembly GCA_030015575.1 of Agapanthus africanus. NCBI lineage: Eukaryota > Viridiplantae > Streptophyta > Magnoliopsida > Asparagales > Amaryllidaceae > Agapanthus > Agapanthus africanus. Next base: position 277,746,420 of record JASDDO010000001.1, read on the forward strand.
ATCCTGATCCATGCAATACCGCACGTATCTGATCGGACCTTGCCATATCTCCATACGGCCTCTACAACCTTTCGCCCGAAAGCTGAGTAACAGAATGTGGGGGACTCTAAAGACTCGTCAACACCTTGGTTGTGGATTTAACCACTAGCATGTCAGAGGTATAAGCCAATACGTAACGGGCTACCAGGTATTGACTAAAAGGGACGTCTGTGAGCGAACTCAGCCTGACAACCCTACTGAGCCTGTCAGTGACAATATCCGTACAGTCCGGTCCGTTCGTCTATGAGCATCGCATGGCGGGCCTAGGGGGTTGGTAAAAGTCAGACCCCCAAAAGCGGTACAAGTCGTGTCGGAGTGTAGCCCAGACCACCCTGAGATACTACTGGAATACCTACCAGTAAATCTCCTTGCCTCGGCCGAGGGCTTCGTGTAATGGCTCTCCTAGACACAGCGCGACCTCACCCCTAATACCGGGAGAGACGAACCCCTGAAGATACGCTCACTGCCTCCATGTGGCTAACCTGTACACATGTCACCAGGGAACTGCCATCTGACGTCTGGTATATGACCAACTAACATGTTCCCGGCGAGTCCTGTCCGGTGTACTCATAACCCAATGAGCACCTGTATACATCTTAGGTGATCCAACTGACACCAGTGGCTTGTGAGACCGGCCACCGCCCCTCGTCGGGGTCTCGACTGTATACACTAGTCTACTTTGGAGTATCGATGCCCTGTCTCGAAACTCTCACGACTAGGGACCATTTAAGGATATGCTTATAGACTGCCAGCTCCCACGTATATGATCGCCCTCATACTGCTGGTGGTCAAGCAAGAATCCTAGGGGCTCTACCAACGTGTAATAGCGACCTGTAAGGTCACCTAAAGCAGTACACGATGATAAAGGTAAACCAGATAGCATACTATCATCTCGAGTAAGACTGTCCTACCTGGATAGGTCCTCCCTCAATCATTGCAATCATGTGCCTGTGATCCAATAATTGACTCTGAGGGCACTATCTCCAATAGCTTGCCGCACTCGTAGGGGTCTAGGATCGACTTTCTACGGGCTATCAGCATGACCGATGAATGTCGCGTCTCATTTACGGCTCAAATGAAACGCTGGGCTCCTAATTTATCCGCTATTCTATTTTGTTTTTCGCATTCCTGTGATGATTATTATCTGCCTGTGATGACCGTTATCTGCCTGCGATGTTGATATAAATATATTATATATTAGTAGATGCTTTTATATGTTTTGCATCCGCGCTAGACTTGTCCCCGCCCTGCTGTAAGTTAAGTAACTTTATAGTGAAGACTCGAGACCCCATGGCTAATGCGGATGGCATATAAAAACATGCTATTTTGGTTGTTTCTTGTCTGGCTTAGAAACCGGTAATGATAGGATCGCATTATATGTTTAATACAAGGAAAATAATTCTAAATGATGTTGTCGGAACCAATTTTTAAAACCACTTGTTTTTCTTCAAAACTATAGTCAAATTCTTTTGCTTTGCATAGAGGTATTCGGTTATGAATATCCTGCACCTCATTCTATTAGGGAAAAACCTTGATCCCTTCACCGGGAGTTCGCTCTGAAGAAAAAGTTTATGTTACTAGTTTTAAAAGCAGAGCCTAAACCACTCTATTTCAAAGCCACTCAAGTTCCCTCAACGATATCAAGTTCATTATGTTAACGGTTTTTCGCCAAAAACCAGCCGTAGCCCTTCGTCATTTCAGACGGGTAGTGCCTAGTATTCATTCTATGTTTGTTGGCCTTCACCAAGGCATAATGTATGGTAGCACGTGTTACTTTTCTGCGGCATAGAGATGCATTAATTTAGGACAGTCGTACAGCCTTGTTGGCCTTCGTCAAGGGCAAGTACGGGGGGGGGGTAGATTAATTAGAACAATGACGGGTATAACTTGACTTGCGACTTATGATTTGTTGGCCTTCGTCAAGGTCATAAGTGTAAGTCTATGATGCACACTCTACGGGGTTTGTAAAGAGGCGGGATTTTCAAAAAATGATTTTGAAGCATGTAACAAAGACATCTAAACAAAGAACTACCATAAGCCCTAACTAACAAAACTTCATAGGTTGTATTCTACTATGATAGAATTTTATACTATGAGATCGTGTCCTTCGGTCTTCTTAATCCTCATCTTAAGCTCCTCGCGATCGGGATCGAGCTTGGTCGTCGGCCTCCTCACGTCGAAAATGATCCACCCGAGAGTTCTTGATTCAATCTTCAAACTCAAAAATGAGGTAACTAAAATACCTAGTTTGCTAATCTAGGTGGTTTAGTGGATGTAGAGTGTGTTAATTGGATTAGTTTATCTCATTAACCCCATGTTTCTCAACTCATGAGAGGGTTGGGGTTTGAGGAAGAAGAAAAACTCAAGGAGGAGAGAGAATGCTTAGGTTAGAATGAATGAAGAAATGGCTAAGGAAAAATATCAAGCATTTTGATTTTACAATTAAAAATACAAGCCATGCTTGAATAGTATTCACAAATGAATAAATAAAACAAATAGCCATGCTTCATACCATTCTCAAATACACCTCATCCCTCCACCTCATTATCTATTTATAATAAATAGAATAACACAAAATAAGGTGTCTCCTTCTAGAAGCATTCTAGTATAAATACAAGAATAGCCCCACCGTATATACATACCCGTATTCATACTACAAAAAATACGAATACCAAGAGAGAAAATAATCCAATAATACAATAATAGATCATTATTAAATCAATACTTGATTCAATAATGCGGCTTAATTCTAAGCCCGCTAGTATTATTCGTCCGAACATAAATCCGTGTTGCAAGTATACGTATATGATCGGAACCCTATACGTATAACAATACGGCCTCTACATCGTTTTTCCTGAACTAGCGAAACCCTCTTTGTGGGACTCTAAAGACATGACAGTACGTTGACAGCGGGTTTAACCATAAGCTCATCAGTGGCACTAGCTGTACGTAACGGCTACCCAGGTACCTGTCGAAAATAAGACCGACGAAAAACTCATCTGATCCCCTACTGAGCCTAACCGTGACAATATCTGCACAGTCTGGTCTATTCGTCTGAGAGTATCGCATACCGGGTTTAGGGGGTGGTTAACATTAAACCCCTACTAACCCGATAAGTCATGCTGGTGTGGCTCAAGACAATCCGTGAAACTACTGATCTAACTATCAGTAATTCTCAACTACCCTGGCCAGGAGCTTATGGTGTTGACAAACCAAACACAGTGCGACATCGACTCCCTATACCGGGAGAGACGAATCTCTAACAATCGCTTACTGCCTCCATATGGCTCAGGACTGTACCCAACTAAAACCTATTTGCATGACTCCTTTGAGCCGTGGTAAGGTAGTAATCAAAGCACAGTGTCAACTCACACAAGACAAATGATGATCTCAGGTCTAAAGACTACCATACCCATGCCACATGAGAACTGCTATATGATACTTGGTATATTACCATAAAGTAGATCTCGCCGAGTCCGTCCAGTGAATCCACCATCAGTAAGCACCTGTATACAATCTTAGGTGAAATACACCAATGGTTATGGGACTAACCATCGCCTCTCATCGGGGTCTAGAAACATATACACCAGTCCAATATGAAATATCGATGCCCTGTCTCGAGATTCCTACGACTAGGGACATTTTAAGGATGTGCTTACAAACTACCCAGCCCCCACAAGTATGATCGCCATAACAACGCTGGTAGTCAAGCAATAATCCTACGGGCTTTATCAACATGTATAAGAAATACGTTATAACTAGTAAAATATATGCACATGTTAAGATAAAAGCAAACCAGATATCATACTATCATTTCGAGCAAGATTGTCCTGTACACATATATATCATCCATCACAAATAATGGTCTATAGGGAATACTTATCCTATAATCTCCCACTTCCACTAGAGCCAATTATTTGCATAACGCATCCCCAACATCTCGAACAGTCGAATTGTGATTGAGGTAAGGCCTTCGTGAATGGATCCGCTTTGTTGTCTTTTGTGTCCACTCTCCGAATCTCGATCTCCTTCACGATCTCCCTGATCAGGTGATACTGCCTCAAGATATCTCTGGATTTCTGATGGGACCTTGGTTCCTTTGCTAAAGTTACAGCCCATTGTTATCGCAATATAATAGTATTGGATTGATAATGGACGGAACCACCTGAAGTTCAGAAATGAACTTCCTCATCCAGATTGCCTCTTTTGTGGCATCGTTAGCAGCTATGTACTCAGTTTCCTTCGTTGAGTCTGTGATGGTGTCCTGTTTGGAACTCTTCCAATACACCGCCCCTCCATTGAGGGTAAACACATAACTCGAGATGGATTTAGAGTCATCCTTGTCACTTTGGAAGGCAGAGTCGGTAAAAGCCTCGATCTGGAATCCCCATTACCGTACACTAAGAACATCTACTTAGTCTTTCTCAGGTACTTAAGAATATTCTTTACTGCTATCCAATGCTTCTCACCTGCATTTGACTGATACCTGCTTAACACACTAAGTTCGTAAGCTACATCTGGTATGGTACATAGTATCGCATACATTATAGATCCTATCCCTGAAACGTAGGGTACAATGCTCATGCGAGCCCTCTCTTCAACAGTCTTTAGGGACATCGCTTTGGAGAGGGTGATCCCATGATAAGCGGGTAAATTAGCATGCTTGGAACCTTCCATACTAAACCACTTTACTATAGTGTCAATGTACCTGGACTATGAAAGTCCCAACATTCTTTTAGACCTATCACGATAGATCTTAATCCCCAGAATGTAGGAGGTATCATCCAAGTCTTTCATGGAGAACTTCCGTGACAAGAAGAGCTTGACCAATTGTAGCATAGGGATGTCATTCCCTATCAGGAGTATGTCATCCACGTATAATACGAATAAGACGAATTCTCCTCCTATAATCTTCTTATAAATGCATGGTTCATCTACATTTTTGATAAAATCAAATTCTTTGACGGTCTCATCAAAGCAAATGTTCCAACTCCGCGATACCTACTTTAATCCATAAATGGATTTAAACAACTTGCACACCTTTCCGTTGCTCCCATTGTTCAAAAAACCGTCTGATTGATCCATGTAAATACACTCTTCTAAATTTCGATTTAGAAAAGTGGTTTTCACGTCCATCTGTCAGATATCACATAGTCATGGAAAGCAGTAATGGTAAGTAGTATCCGAATGGATTTAAGCATAGCCACTGGAGAAAAGGTTTCATCATAGTCCAATTCTGGTCTTTGATGAAAACCTTTTGCAACATGTCTAGCTTTATAGGTTTCCACCAGCCATCTACACCATTTTTTTTTAAGATCTATTTGCGTCCAACAGGTTTTACCCCAAGAGGAGCAACTTCCAAAGTCCATACTTTGTTGGTGTACATGAATTCCATTTCAGATCTTATAACATCCAGCCACTTCATCGAGTCTTTACTCATGATAGCCTGCTGAAAACTAGTAGGCACATCATTGTCGATGATGCAATCCTCTCGATCCCCGTCTATGAGAAACCCATAGTATCTTTCAGGCGGATGAGAATGCTTACAATATCTGCGGAGTAGCGTCGATTCATCAGGCTCAATTGAAAGCTCAGGTTCTACTAAGTCTTCAGCAGTAATTTGTGGTTACGTAATTTCTTCTAGTTCTACCACACTCCCACTAATTTCTTTTGAAAAAACTTCATTCTCTAAAAAGACTATGTGGCGAGCGACAAACACATTTTGTTCTTCAGTATGGTAGACAAGATATCCCCGTGAATTCCTGGAGTATCCTACAAACTTGCATAAAACTGATCATGCCTCGAGTTTGACCGGATTCTGCTTTTTGACAAAAGCGGGACACCCCATGTAACGTTTTCAAAATCGTTTAGGGGAAATTTCAGATAATCGGTAAAATAACTGGTGTTTTGCGTAAAAACCAAGATATATTATCTTTGAACATAAAATTAAATATACCTATTCTAACTATGTAATTTCTAGTATTTGGTATTTAATGGGTCACTTATAAAAATTCTGGTTCACTAAAAATTTTCCGTAATTAATTATTTTAAATATTATTTTTAAGCCTTCACTAATACATTTAATTAGCGATAATTACAAATTGGAATGGGTTAATACAAATTTGTTCATCATGACACATTAAACCAACATGTAACATGTTGTTTTTGAAATGAAAATAAGTCGTCAAGATGATTTTAGAAAATATAAACTATAAAGGCTTAAATGGTGAGAAATAACTAAATAGAAATTGAGGTATGGTTCTAGATTGACTTAGGGTATAGTATTTATCATTTTTCCTCACCATACGAACCCACACCCATCCTCAACTTCTGCTGGATGAGCCTATGTAGCTGCCCCTCACACACCTCTCTCTTCAAAAAAAAGAAGAAAAGAATGGGAGAGTAATATTTAAAGGAGGTATGGGGTATTTGTTCGCTTGTGATATTTTTTGCAACACAATCACTCTCTTTCTCCCCCCTTAAAATGGCTGAACCCCACTTTGCCTACTGCAATAGCCCCCCTTGCTTCTTTCTCTTTCTTGTGCAAAGAAAACCCCAAAATTTCCATCAAAATCCAATGCAAAAACCTCACCAATTTGCATTAACTCCTAATCAAACCTTTAACCCTTTTTCCTTGGCCATTCAAGCATGGATTTTGGGAGCAAGAGAGCATTTTGGGTTGGCTAAGTTGCAAGCTAGATCTATGATTTGTGAGGTATAAATCCTAACTAAATTGTTAATTGTTGCTATAATACTTCAATATTAGCTAATTAGATGCTTAATTAGGTTTTAATTTCAAAACTTGGAAATTCAAGAATGGGATTTAAATGCAAGTTAGGGTTTTAGGTATTTGGATCATGGTTGTGTGATGTATTTAAGATCTTAAGACATGTAAAGGCAAAGCTAGTTGCTAGTTTGCTAATTGTATTTTAAAATTGTTCTAATTAAGATTTTTTTAGCAAACTAGGTTTTTAGAATTTAATTAAAAATGTGAGAATTAAATCTAGTTAGAGTTTTCATCACATCATTAACATTATAATTGTAGTTTAACACCTTAGGTCATGCAAAACCTAGTCTAGTTGTTGATTTGTGCATTGTTACTTTAAAATTGTTAAAATTGGATAATTTTGCAAACTAGAATTTTGGGTTAATGATAATTGATGAGATTAAAATATGGTTATGGGTTGTGTGACTTGGTTAAGGTATTTAGTGAATATTTTTGCCACTAGTTTTGTTTAAATATCAAGTTTTGTATTAAAACGGTTATTTGAGGCTTTATAGGTTTTCGGAAATAAATCAATTTGATTTATTTTGAGGTTTTGATGAGTTACAACTTATTTCATATTATAATTAGTGAGTTGTGAAACGACGATTGGTACGTTTGGGTTTTTTCTCGATCAAGCATTTGCACGCCAATGTCGAGGGTTATTTGGTTCTTTTGCATGAGCGGGTCATAGGTTTTAACCTATGCGTGTTTCGTGTGCCGTTTTGGTTTTGCTCACGATTTCGGTTTACGATATTATATTTGTTTGCATATAAGTACCTCTCACGTGGATTTCGGACGATGAAGAAGAGGATGGCGACATCGACTTTGACAGACAAGGACCAGGTGAGTAGATATATATCTACGGGGGTAGTCGGGTGGATGGCGTATAGCACCCCCGCAAGTTCGTAGCATTTGATGCGTTATGATATATAGATATTTATATATATAAGCTTTATACATGAGATGTGTATTGCTTAGAAAGATTTGCTTTGATGACTTTGGTTTAGAGTTAGCATATTCGGTTTATAGTACTAAAGTTTATATTCCTAGTCGCGAAACCTTAGTGTAATGTTTTGCACACACGCACACGCATACATTCGTTTTACTTATGCGTACACGGGGATATATATATACATATATGTTTGTGAGTTTGTAAGTATGTGTGTGTGTGTATATATATACTTGGATAATGAGGATAGTACATGGTAGTTGGAGATGAGTCGATGTGATTGGGCATGATGTCACGAGATCGGTGATGTGATTTGGTTCGTATTATGAGATACGGCATGATATTATAGAGGATCTTTAGGCGATGTGTTTTCATACACACGCATATATATGTTGATGGTATCAGAGTGTACTAGACTTTAGATCAGTACCCCTAATTCAGGATATGATGATAAGGATATCGGATGAATAATGAGATAAACGTGATATTCGACCCGTACCCAGATTTGGGATGCCGTACGATGGATTTACTGTACGTGATATGATTATGATGATAGATCCACACTCTTGACTCGAGGATGTCATATTATATATTGCATCGTACGTGATACTATTGAGGCGGGATCACCGACTACTAGAATAGATATCGATTCATACTTAGGTGGTTTTCCTTACCCCTTTCGATTAGTCTGTTAGTTTCGTCCTGTAGTTTAATTAGTAGATGTTAAACTGGGCTCGAGTCATAATTATTTCAAACTAACGAATCGTGAATATTTTAAAGACAGGCCAAGGAATTCTACAGATATTTCAAAGGACGTACCTTTTCTTAAAAACACCGTAGCCCTATTTTCTAAATACCACGATTCGTGTTATTTCAAATGCCAACGCTGTATAACTCATATTTATTATGTGTATTCTTTATTGTTCCATTTACTATTCATTTGCCATATATTCCTGCCATTCACATCGCATTGCATGCATAAATGTGTTCTTATTGTTATTATTAAAATCATGCTGTCAGGACACCGGCACCATTACCGATGATGCGTATGCTCCACGAACACTTGTTTGCCGGCTCACACACATCATCATCGGTAATTGCCATTTCACGTATACATTAGAAAATACTATTTCATTAGTATAAATTGCTAGCTGTTAATTTCGACATAATACTAGTACGCTTGCTGCTATATGATAGCTTAGACATTGCATTTATTATTGTGATATCTCATGCATATGTATTTTCATTTGTCATGCAATATTATGGAACTTATTTCCGGTATTTCATTGTTTTTTGGCCTAGAGATTGGGATTTCGGATTTACATGTGATTTCTGGATTTGGAGAATCCGCACGGATTTTATAAACTTATTATCATTTTAAAGATAGAAAATTGCGGTTTTCTCATGATATGATTTGACTGGAGTCTACCATGAGTTTTCTCAGCTCTTGAGCGATAACATACACACGATTCGAGGAGGAGGAGGAACCGTCTGTGGGTGCATGGTGGACCCGGTGCGGTACCCCGGGACAAGATGGTCGCAGATGATGGCGTTGATCCAAGCAGGGGAGCACTACCGACCGGTGATTTTATTGTGACTCGATGGATATCCGGAGGATACCGATCGGAGTATGGGCCAGTCCGGATAGCCGGAGCCCTAGACATTGAGATTTGAGTATACGGGCCAGTCCGGATTGCCGGTGCCTGAGATATTGAGATAGCGAGATATATATTTTGTGTCGATGCTAGACACTGATTTTTTGTTGATTTCAATAATGATACCTCGATTTATACATACAGATATCTCACTAAATTAAGAAAACAGTTTTCTCATTCATGAAGTATTCTGTTCTCATTATATTGCATCCATACATCATATTCGATATGTTGCTACCAGAGGCACTGACACGAGCACTTGGTATTACACTTATGTATAGATATTTACCCTGGCCATTATCAGATGTTTCAGGTTATAAATTATATGAATATTATGGTATGACCTAGGGTAGAGTCATACATGTGATTTCTACTTTGTGAAGTTTTCTACTCACGAGTTGGCAACTCACCGCCGTTGAGCCACAGTTTCTTGCAGGTTCTTCTGGGTGATTGCTTTGGTAGGTGGGTTCACTCGCATCGTGACCATCCTTGTATTTTATTTACATTGTTGTATCTAGTAAACTCTATCGACCAGACTTGTATAATTTTTTAACCTTAGAAGACCAGTTGTATATTCTTTCGACCTCAGAGTCACGCGTTGTATTATTATGGGTTTTCTTGATGATTTTGAGTTTTATTTTGAGTTTCATTTTGAGTTTTGATTCTCGCCCTTCGGCGTTGTATATTATATTGCTTGCGTAGTTGTGACCGCTATTTGGCGAAGAGCTAGCTCTCGCTTGGGGATGCCTTTTATCATTTATGTATATTATTCATGTTGTACCCATTTGGGGTCAGTATTTACAAAGGAGACTCTGCCGAAATTTTTGGAAAAGACTTGATGTTTTAAAAATGTTTACTATGAATTTCAGGTGATTTATACGCAAACTTTTAAACATGTTTTCCTTTACTTCTCCTTAAAATGGTTTAGATTTCTGGGCTTTTGGCTTACTTGAATTAGATGGAGTCCTATAGACTTCATATGATTCAAGTGCCAGTCGCGTGCCATTTCGGGTCGTGACAAAGCTGGTATCAGAGCGCTAGGTTAATCTTGGTTCGAGTCTATGTTTGACTATATAGAGTCTAGGGCGTATATATATATTCGGAAGCTATGCTTGACCATATGGAACTTAGAGTTGGTCGAGGGGGTATTAGACCCGAACTTTCGTCGCATAGGTTGACCTGGGTTGATGGAGTAGGTGACTTAAGGAGAGTGACGTACCGTTTGTATGTTCTGCGGCATACTTATGATCAATTAAGAAGCCTTAGGATGTACATTTCCTTGCATAGTATTATATTCATTCATGATCTACCTCATCGATATTGGGTTATAGTTTTTGCTGCCACGATTACACGGGCAGAGAGAGCTACGGTTAGAGTTGCGTCAGCACGAGCTCGTCACGGACAAAGACTGACCAGGGCGTGATTCCAGGGACACATGATTGCATAGATGTATCGTCCTATTGTGTTTTTGCGCCATGAGCGTTTGATGGATTGCTTTTACAAATTTCTCGAACGTGCAGATTAGCACCAGAGGATTGGGCCACTGTTAGAGTCCAGCCAGAATGTGATGACCGTCAATGCACCGATTATTCTTGATGATTGAGGCACTGTTAAGCATGCGGGAGAATGAGCCAGTTGTTTATGCGAATGTCGAGATATCGCCCAGATATTCGGAGCTATTGCAGCACGAGTTGTACTTAAAGATATGATAGAAGATCGCTAGTCACCATGGATGAATGACTAGGACATGTGGTTCGTTTGCACACCCCGATGCGAGGTCATCAGATTGATTGATTCCAGCTACAGGAGACTTCACGCAGGTACGTACGGAGTCAAAGGAAAATGATCGAATGTCAGAAACCCATTTTTCCAAGTTTAAAGTATTCGGAAAAACATGCAAGTAATTCTGTGTACCCTCTAGGAGAATGAAACCCTAACTCGATATAATGACCATGAGAACGCTCTGAAACCTTAGGGTTTGCAGCAGTTCGGCGGTGCCATTAATGAGGATTGGGTTTGCCCTTCTACGGTTGGTCTATAGCTACTGTGGCATGTACTGGATATTATTACTGTACTCAAGATGTTGAGCTCTTGGGGGATTATGGAACTTTGATGAATCGATTGAAAAGTTCGACGTCGTTCGGATACCATGTGATGGGATACATTGCTTCGGAGACTCCAGTTATGAGTACAGTCATTGGAGCGCAGTCCATGCAGCCACGAAGAGACGAGTCCAAATCAGTCGATATTAGAGAAAAGTGGAGTAAGAAGTTCATACGAGATCTTGTTGAGATGACGTTCCACTCCGCTGACATCAGAGATGTGATACGCATGCAGAGGCATTGAATATAGATATATCTTCAAGAAGGATTCGTGATGAGTATGCAGTCGTTCCGGAATAAGAAACAGATTTAGTACAAGGTGATGACTTCCGGCAAGTTCGGCAGAAACGAGATTTGGAGAGACCCAACAAGATCTTTCTGGAAACATTAGATGAGAAGACTTGGACCCATCGATCGAATTACGCACACCTAGTAGGCCAGAATTCGGCATCGTTGACGAGACATGTTATCAGTGACCATGACAGTTGGCCAGAGATCGTTAGAGGATGTGCCAGAGCGGGACTGTTTCCGCCATCTTTGATTTTGGTATTTTGGACGATTTATTTTCATAATTGTGATTTTGTGCACCATAGTTGCACTTGACTTCGATTTTATGTCATTCGAGATGCTGATTTTGATTTCATGCCTATGATATGCATGCGATTTGACTTATGCTTTCGGCATAGTTTTCATGCACCTTTAGTAATTTGATTCGATTTTGTGCACGCTGATGCACATGATTGTGAGGTTATATACCACGGTATTCCTGATTTGGATTAAGATGTGTTGTATACTGTCAATTTCGATTATGATACTCGATATTTGTTTTCGTGCACCTTGTGCACTTGATTTGGATTCTTGCACATACTTGACGCGCTTTATGCGATTTTGGTGCATGCCAGATGCACTAAATCGGGATTTTTCGTGCATATCAGATGCATCTGATATTGCTGTCAGGCACACCCGTTGCCTTTGACAGGTGTTTCGTGCATATTCGTTGCACTTAGATTTTGTTTCTGTAAACATGTATGGCACATTCATGGATTTTAATTTCCGTGTGCCCTAGACGCACGTGGCATTCATATACACATTTTGGGGAATGATTTCTTTTGGAGCAGAATATTTTATGATATTTACTATTTGGTATAGTAGCTGAGCAGAACTTGTCCGAGGACAGTACCTGAATATATATTTTTGTTGGAGATAGTGCCCTCAGAGTCAATTATTGGATCACAGGCACGTGATTGCAATGATTGAGGGAGGACCTATCCCGGTACGACAGTCTTACTCGAGATGATAGTATGCTATCTGGTTTACCTTTATCATCGTGTACTGCTTTAGGTGACCTGACAGGTCGCTATTGCACGTTGATAGAGCCCCTAGGATTCTTGCTTGACTGCCGGCAGTATGAGGGCGATCATATACGTGAGAGCTGGGGTCTACAAGCATATCCTTAAAAGGTCCCTAGTCGTGGGAGTTTCGAGACAGGGCATCGATTCTCCAGAGTAGACTAGTGTATACAGTCGAGACCCCGACGAGGGGCGGTGGCCGGTCTCACAGGCCACTGGTGTCAGTTGGTTCACCTAAGATGTATACAGGTGCTCATTGGGTTATAAGTACACCGGACAGGACTCGCCGGGAACATGCTAGTTGGTCTTATACCTGACGTCAGATAGCAGTTCCCAGGTGACATCTGTACAGGTTAGTTCATCGACCTGGGGATCGTCATTTGTCTCGTGTGAGTTCCCACTGTGCTTTGATTACTACCCTACCACGGCTCAAAGGAGTCGTGCAAACAGGTTTTAGTTGGGTACAGTCCCGAGCCACATGGAGACAGTGAGCGGATCTTCAGGAGTTCGTCTCTCCCGGTATTGGGGGTGAGGTCGCGCTGTGTCTAGGAGAGCCATTACACGAAGTCCTTGGCCAAGGCAGGAGATATACTGGTAGGTATTCCAGTAGTATCTCAGGGTGTTCTGGGCTACACTCCGACACGACTTGTACCGCTTTTGGGGGTCTGACTTTTACCCACCCCCTAGGCCCGACATGCGATGCTCATAGACGAACGGACCGGACTGTACGGATATTGTCACTGACAGGCTCAGTAGGGTGTCAGGATGAGTTCGCTCATCGACGTCCCTTTTGGTCAATAGCTGGTGGCCCGTCACGTATTGGCTTATACCTCTGACGTGCTAGTGGTTAAATCCACAGCCATAGTATTGACGAGTCTTTAGAGTCCACCACTCATTCTGTTACTCAAGCTTTCGGGCGAAACGCTGTAGAGGCCGTATGGAGATATGGCAGGGTCCGATCAGATACGTGCGGTATTGCACGGATCAGGATCGGACGGTTTGTACTAGAGGCCGTATGGATATATGGCAGGGTTCGATCAGATACGTGCGGTATTGCACGGATCAGGATCGGACGAACATTACTAGCCGGCTTTGGTTTAAGCCGGATCCTAGTTTAGTACAGTGTAGATTTTATCTCTTTGCATTTGTATCCGGACGGAATACAGATGCGGGTGTGTATGCACAGTATCGGGGTTTTCCTGTAATTTATTACGGGACCAGTTTTCTGGAGTTGCCAGTTTGCATTCCGTTCCGGCCGGTTTTTCTTTGTTCTTTCCCGGCCGGACTTTTCCGATGGAGGGGGTTATTTGCAAGTTTGCAAATAACATTTTGTGGAGGGGTTTATTGCAAAAGGATTTATTATGAGAGCATCTTTTCTTTTGTTGCATCATTCTTGCATTGAATGAGATTAGAAAGGGTATGGTTTGGATGTTCTTTTGTAATCATGATGTTTGCTTATGGTCACCCTTTTCTCATCTCCTACACTCACTCTCCTTCTTGGTTTAAGTATGGTTGATTTCATTTTTCCTCCACCATTCTCTTGATGAGGGGCCGGCCAATTTTAGATGAGGGAGAGAAAGGTTCATTTTTTGGTGTATTTTTGTTCATCTCATTTCCTTGCAAAATTGATAGCATCCTTTCCCTAAAAAGTTCATTCTTCCCTCCACATCAAATGGCAACCAATACCCCAAAGTGAGACATAAGCTCTACACAACACTTTCTATAGCAAATCTTGGGCGCGTCGACTCGCCAGCTTCGCGTCCGAGTTGCCTCGGTATTGAGGTGGGAGCCCGTAAAAGATGCAGGCGATGTGGTGCCCTTCCGGCGAAGAGGCGACAACGAGGAGATGACGGACGAAGCATCCGCGGGAGATCGGAGTGGAGACGAAGACCGAAGGACTCGGATCATTCGGTATATCTCTTCTCATCTTGTAGTTAGCTAGATATAGTTTAATGGCCCGATTCGGGTGTTTAGTGCGCGGTGGTGCCGGTTTGCAAAGTCCGCAAAAATTAAAGTTTATCACCGCTTCCGCATTTGGCCGTCGGATCGACGGCCGGGGCGCCGCCGTGCACTTACATTGGTATCAGAGCCTCGCCATTAACTTCGTCTAGCTTCGTTTGATGTGTTTTGCATTTCCGATCGACCAAAATTCCAAAATCTACATTTTCACTCACATCAGTTTTCTGTCGAAATTTTTTGATGTCCAAAAATTTTTCAGGTTGTAAAATATTGATGTACTGGAGACTATAAGACTACTGGAAAAATTCGATACATTCAGTCGACGATTGGAGCGCGGAACCGCGGCCAAACCCCCCCTGGGGCCGCGGTTCCGCCGCACATTGGAGTCGTCAATGCATCATTTTTTTCCAGTGGGCTTCTGGGCTTTTTTTAGGGGTTTTGGAATATTAAAATTGGGCCCAGGTTTTCTGTGAGTGCTACAGTTTTGATTGGGGGCCCACTTGTTAATTTTTGATCGATCGGATATTTTAAACACAACTTTCACAGTATTTACATTATATCTGCGACCGTGAATGTCACTCGATCGGTAAATCCGGTCTAACTGCTATAACCCGGTTAGACGGATTTGCGAACGTGACTTTCACGTTGATGTTCTGTGTTTTTGCTGTGATGTTGCGGATCGGTCGTGGGGGATAGCCTGGATGCAATGCTAGTACAGTGTTGTTGTATTATGTACATTTGATATTGCGGGGCGAGCGTCCGACATGTGGACTGCCGTCACTGCCTGTTTGTATTATTATTTTGGGGCACGACCTGGTTGCGGTCGATGTACCCGTTGTATGTATATTTTACTTTCTGTACTAGGTTTACCCCACAGTGGGGTGCACGGATAGCCGGGTTCTAGAGGGCAACGGTCCCGCATCTCAGGGCATTGAGACGGAGGGGATTCAGTCTGGAATTGGCGGGCTATTCGCCACACTCGTAGGGGGTACTGGTTGACCCAGGAGGGGTGCCCAAGTCACCGGATTCCGTGAAGTGCTGGGTGGTCCATTCACGGTGCTGAAGGGGGCTTCCTCGCTACAGGTTTTGGCGGGTGACTTACCTCGCCCGTAGGGGTCTAGGTTTTCATTGCACAGGCTATCCACACGACCAGGGGAACGTCGGGTTTCAGTAGTGGCTCTGTGAAACCCGGGGATCCCAGATATCTGTATTGTTCTGTGATGCTGTACATTTCTGTGATGTTGCATATTTTTCACGCCTTGAGCGAAATATAATATATTGGTATATATATTAGTAGATGTTGTATATGTTTTTTTTCGTCCGCGCTAGTCCAGTCCCCGCTCTGCCGTTAGTTAGCTAACCTAACGGGTGATGACGGGACCCAGTGGCGAATGCGGATGGCATATACGTACGTCAGTATATTTTCGTTCTTTGTGGTGTGATCAATTGATGGGACTGCATTGATTCGGATCAATGCAAGTTAAAACAAACCTAATCTGATGTTGTTGGAACACTTTTCAAAAAGCTGTTATTGCAAGGACGTTCACTTTTGTTTTGCATCGTGGTATTCATTTGGAATATCCTGCTCCTCAGTCGACGAGGCAAGGGCCGAGATCCCTTCACCGGGAGTGACCCCTTGGACAGAAGTTTGCGTCAGGGCTTTAACTTCACTATAGCCGATTACTTTTGCTTTGCATCGTGATATTCGGTTATGAATATCCAGCACCCCATTCTACGGGGAAAGAGCCGAGATCCCTTCACCGGGAGTGACCTCTTTAGTAAAGGTTTTCGTCACTATATTTTCTAAAAAGCTATCCGTTCCTTCAACGATATCAAGTTCATTACGTTAAAGGTTTTCGCCAGAAACCATTCGTAGCCCTCCGTCGTTTCATATGGGTAGTCAATAGTATTCAAGCTGTGTTTGTTGGCCAAAGTCAAGGCACAGTGTTTGGTAGCTGTTGGTTATTCATATGCAGCATAGATAGATGCGTTGGTTTGGGGCAGTCGTATAGCCTTGTTGGCCAAAGTCAAGGGCTTATACGGGTGGGCTCAAATTAACCTGGAGAATGACGGGCAGAACTTGACATGTGACTTATGATTTGTTGGCCAAAGTCAAGGTCATAAGAGCATGGGGCAGAAATCTCATCGGGAGTTTCAAAAGAACTGAAACTTGCCAGATATGCGCATACCTTCTAGAGTGTTATACCGTGAGCGGATTCCGTCACGTTATCATGCGATGATAGTTGGATCCCGATTCCCACTGATGAGTTGGTTTACTCCTCGGGTGACCCCGACTAATTCTTCTTTCAGGTTTGGAGGAGAATTTGAGGTACAGTAGGAGGTTTCCAGATTAGATAAAGGGATAACCATTCTGATCTAGGTTAGAGTGCACGCTGAGTGTTTCTTTTCTCTCTCTCTTTGGCAGCGACCATTGACCCGACCCAAGACTATGACTCAGTGACCAAGTTAACCTAACCTTCTTTACACTGGCTTTTAGATTGTCAGAGTTGCAGACCTCATTGCCACTCCTACTTTTACCCTTTTCTCCAGGACACCCCGTATTACTGCGAACGTCCACTTCCATTGGACAAAGCCATCGTATGGTTAGATACGAACTCGAAGGAATTCGAGGATGGTTTCCGGTTCTGGAGAAAACGGATAGAATTATTCAGTTGTCTTTTCCTTTTTGCCTTCTCTCAAGTTACGAGTACTCCTTAGTTTAGGAGATAGTACACCTATTACGCAAATTGGATAGTCTTCTTCCAAACTTTAGGCTGGTGCCGAACAGTGGGGAATGAAGAAAACCAATTAGCATAACGATGGCGTGCAGAAGGTATTAAGATTAAGACAAAGCAAGGGATTAGTAAGAGGGCAAAGTAAAATGCGACTGATATTCACGACCAAACCAAGTATTTCTTCGCCAATCCTAAATCACCTTTGTATTTCTCCAGGACACTCCGTATCACTACGAAGATCCACAGTTTATTGGATACTCCATCGTATGGTTATATACGAACTCGAAAGGAACTTCTTCCAGTTCGGGGATGGATTCTGGTCCGGGAGAAATAGGAATAAGGTTTATTCGGCTGTCTTTTATCTTCACCTTCTCTCGCATTGCGAGTGCTCCTAGGACTAGGACAGTACACCCATTATGCTTATTGGATAGTCTTCTTCCAAACCATAGGCTGGTGCCGAACGGTAGGGAAGGAAGAAAACCAATTGGCCTAAAGGGGTGTGCAGAAGGTAACGACTAAAGACATATAAAGGGATTTGGAGAGGTGGCAAAGAATTATGCGGTTATAGTTGTGAATCTGGATAATGGTAGAGGCATTACTAGGAATACCAGGATACCACATCGAAACATTTCAATGTTTCAGTTCAACTGTGTACTGTTAAAAGAAAACTGATTTCCCAATTAGACACTTGCTCCAGGGTATGTATTTACCAGGTTTGATTCTCACATCTGTATGGTTTTACAGATGATGAGTGGGAGTAAGTTATTGGGAATTGGGTGATCAACCTCATTATATCGGGATTCGTTGTAATCGGTGATATTTAAGGAGATCACCTGGGCTGTTTGCCGGTCGGCAAATGTTTGGTTTTGAATATCCGCTGTTGTGCACCAATTTCAAATTGATATATCTGTACGTCTATTTTCATAGAGTGAGATATACCTTTTGATATTATGTCGATGACATTTACCTATATCAGTGGATGGTTAGGTAAGGAGCATTAAACAGCGTTGTAATTCTTCTTAACCATAAAGTACAGTTTTCAACCTACGACACACAGTGAAATAGTTGTTAGACTCAGCGGACTTATACAGAGTATTGTATGTTGTCCAGTGTCCATTAGGACAGAGGGGTTGGTCCTCATACTATATTCTGTTTACTTTTAACTTCTCTAGTTCTTGACATGTGTTTCGTTGAAACACAGGGTCTAAGTTTTGAGGAGTTATAGGTATTTGAATAGAGTAGAGAACCAGGTGTAGCAAGTATCGGGATTCTTCAAAGTGATCGAAGATGTAGATACTTGTGTATGGTATTCAGTTGATAGTAATGATAAAGAGAAATTGCTTCTCTTTCAGGTTACTCATAATTGGAAGCATTCCTAAGTTGAGTAACGCTGATCGACCTCTCTCCATTTAGTGACATGCACTGGAGATAGCTGCATAATTTGAATCTGGTTCAATTAAATCAGTGCCTCTGGTTCTATATTGGATATAGAACAGTTCATATCTTAACGATGTTAAGGTACGGGGAGTTGTCCGGCTTATGATTAAAACCAGACACTGGACAACTCAAGGCACGTTTCTGTAATGGCTGTTTGTGGGTTGACCCAGGCTATGACGAGGGTTGACTTTCTACCATAAGAAAGATCGATAGTGATATTGTTCTTGACTCGCCACAGTTTTAATAAAAATGGATTTTTTCAAAAACAGTAGTGGGAGTATGGTAGAACTGGAAGTGATTCCAGAACCGCAAACGATTACTGAAGATTTGATAAGGAACCTAAAGATTCAATCTGTTTTGACATTCCATTGGCCACTCCGCAGATAAGGTGGGTAACTTCAGGCACCCGAGAGGTACTCCGGTAGCCTCAAGGACGGTGACACGGAAGTTCTTGTTTACCCACACTTGCCATTGTTGTTCCAGGCTGCGAGACCCGGCAGGAGGATGAGTATAACGTCGTTCTAAACTAGCTTTAGAAGTGCACGTCTATATGACTCTGCCAGAGGGTTGTCGTAGTCAGTGGGAGAAGCGGAAGCATTGGTGGACATCAGGCTTATGTCTATTTATAGACTAAAGCAGATATAGCGGAGATAGATCATCTATTTCTGATGTGACAGTCATAGGTTTGTCGTCATCAGAATAGGGGATGGATCTGTTGAGAAGGTAGTAGGGTGTGATATCCTGGTATTGGATGACATACACAAAGTAGGAAGTGATATTCCTATACTTCGATCGGTTATACTTTGGTCGTTACACAGTGTTTTCTCCACATGGGACTTGGACATTATATCAGACATACTGATTACTAGATCTATGGTTTTTAGATCTAGATTTGGGTGGTTTCCCAATCAGGGTACTTTGACAGCATTCTAAGAGTATTTAGAATGGACGACTCCTGGCACGGTAGTGTACCTGCAGGTGATGGAGTCACCCTCTCTAAAGGTGTCTTATAGACTAAAGGGGAGAGGGATGCGCATGATTGGCAGATCACTTGCTTAGGCAATTGAGTCAATCATGAGATGTCAAGTACCACACCAGATGTTGTTCTTGCACGAGATGTAATAAGTTGACATTGATCCAATCCTGGAGAAGCAGTCGGAAGCAGTTTTAGAACATAAGTGGATGTTCTAGGGATATGATAACGACAGCCTCATTTGGGAGACGGTTATCATTCCAGGCTTCCAGAGTGACATGGACGACAAAGAGGTTATCAGAGTTATAGTTTTCCTTCTGACGAGGGGCAATATTCTGGACAGGTGATCCAAGGCAATACTGAGGGAGGCATGGCGCAGGATACTGATTACGTTCAGTTGACGATACAGTCTAAAGAAGTTTGGATTTGGAGTTCATTTATGAGCTAGGTCCCATCAGACATCCAGACATTCTAAGACAGGTATTGCTCATTTCGGGAGATGGTTTTCTCCTCGAACTTGAGATATAGAGAGAGACATAGAAAGAAACTTCAGACCGGATCCACTCGCTGAGGCTATTCCTCGAACGCAAGAGTTTCGCAAACAGGCTTTATGAGACTGACTAGTAGAGGAGTTGGGTGTTCGGTATCACACGGGCTGTGAGTATGCGACATCGCAATAATTAGCCTTGAGTGCAAGTGGGAGATTGTTGGAGATAGTGCCCTCAGAGTCAATTATTGGATCACAGGCACGTGATTGCAATGATTGAGGGAGGACCTATCCCGGTACGACAGTCTTACTCGAGATGATAGTATGCTATCTGGTTTACCTTTATCATCGTGTACTGCTTTAGGTGACCTGACAGGTCGCTATTGCACGTTGATAGAGCCCCTAGGATTCTTGCTTGACTGCCGGCAGTATGAGGGCGATCATATACGTGAGAGCTGGGGTCTACAAGCATATCCTTAAAAGGTCCCTAGTCGTGGGAGTTTCGAGACAGGGCATCGATTCTCCAGAGTAGACTAGTGTATACAGTCGAGACCCCGACGAGGGGCGGTGGCCGGTCTCACAGGCCACTGGTGTCAGTTGGTTCACCTAAGATGTATACAGGTGCTCATTGGGTTATGAGTACACCGGACAGGACTCGCCGGGAACATGCTAGTTGGTCTTATACCTGACGTCAAATAGCAGTTCCCAGGTGATATGTGTACAGGTTAGTTCATCGACCTGGGGATCGTCATTTGTCTCATGTGAGTTCCCACTGTGCTTTGATTACTACCCTACCACGGCTCAAAGGAGTCGTGCAAACAGGTTTTAGTTGGGTACAGTCCCGAGCCACATGGAGACAGTGAGCGGATCTTCAGGGGTTCGTCTCTCCCGGTATTGGGGGTGAGGTCGCGCTGTGTCTAGGAGAGCCATTACACGAAGTCCTTGGCCAAGGCAGGAGATATACTGGTAGGTATTCCAGTAGTATCTCAGGGTGTTCTGGGCTACACTCCGACACGACTTGTACCGCTTTTGGGGGTCTGACTTTTACCCACCCCCTAGGCCCGACATGCGATGCTCATAGACGAACGGACCGGACTGTACGGATATTGTCACTGACAGGCTCAGTAGGGTGTCAGGATGAGTTCGCTCATCGACGTCCCTTTTGGTCAATAGCTGGTGGCCCGTCACGTATTGGCTTATACCTCTGACGTGCTAGTGGTTAAATCCACAGCCATAGTATTGACGAGTCTTTAGAGTCCACCACTCATTCTGTTACTCAAGCTTTCGGGCGAAACGCTGTAGAGGCCGTATGGAGATATGGCAGGGTCCGATCAGATACGTGCGGTATTGCACGGATCAGGATCGGACGGTTTGTACTAGAGGCCGTATGGATATATGGCAGGGTTCGATCAGATACGTGCGGTATTGCACGGATCAGGATCGGACGAACATTACTAGCCGGCTTTGGTTTAAGCCGGATCCTAGTTTAGTACAGTGTAGATTTTATCTCTTTGCATTTGTATCCGGACGGAATACAGATGCGGGTGTGTATGCACAGTATCGGGGTTTTCCTGTAATTTATTACGGGACCAGTTTTCTGGAGTTGCCAGTTTGCATTCCGTTCCGGCCAGTTTTTCTTTGTTCTTTCCCGGCCGGACTTTTCCGATGGAGGGGGTTATTTGCAAGTTTGCAAATAACATTTTGTGGAGGGGTTTATTGCAAAAGGATTTATTATGAGAGCATCTTTTCTTTTGTTGCACCATTCTTGCATTGAATGAGATTAGAAAGGGTATGGTTTGGATGTTCTTTTGTAATCATGATGTTTGCTTATGGTCACCCTTTTCTCATCTCCTACACTCACTCTCCTTCTTGGTTTAAGTATGGTTGATTTCATTTTTCCTCCACCATTCTCTTGATTAGGGGCCGGCCAATTTTAGATGAGGGAGAGAAAGGTTCATTTTTTGGTGTATTTTTGTTCATCTCATTTCCTTGCAAAATTGATAGCATCCTTTCCCTAAAAAGTTCATTCTTCCCTCCACATCAAATGGCAACCAATACCCCAAAGTGTGACATAAGCTCTACACAACACTTTCTACAGCAAATCTTGGACGCGTCGACTCGCCAGCTTCGCGCCCGAGTTTCCTCGGTATTGAGGTGGGAGCCCGTAAAAGATGCAGGCGATGTGGTGCCCTTCCGGCGAAGAGGCGACAACGAGGAGATGACGGACGAAGCATCCGCGGGAGATCGGAGTGGAGACGAAGACCGAAGGACTCGGATCATTCGGTATATCTCTTCTCATCTTGTAGTTAGCTAGATATAGTTTAATGGCCCGATCCGGGTGTTTAGTGCGCGGTAGTGCCGGTTTGCAAAGTCCGCAAAAATTAAAGTTTATCACCGCTTCCGCATTTGGCCGTCGGATCGACGGCCGGGGCGCCGCCGTGCACTTACATTGGTATCAGAGCCTCGCCATTAACTTCGTCTAGCTTCGTTTGATGTGTTTTGCATTTCCGATCGACCAAAATTCCAAAATCTACATTTTCACTCACATCAGTTTTCTGTCGAAATTTTTTGATGTCCAAAAATTTTTCAGGTTGTAAAATATTGATGTACTGGAGACTATAAGACTACTGGAAAAATTCGATACATTCAGTCGACGATTGGAGCGCGGAACCGCGGCCAAACCCCCCCTGGGGCCGCGGTTCCGCCGCACATTGGAGTCGTCAATGCATCATTTTTTTTCCAGTGGGCTTCTGGGCTTTTTTTAGGGGTTTTGGAATATTAAAATTGGGCCCAGGTTTTCTGTGAGTGCTACAGTTTTGATTGGGGGCCCACTTGTTAATTTTTGATCGATCGGATATTTTAAACACATCTTTCACAGTATTTACATTATATTTGCGACCGTGAATGTCACTCGATCGGTAAATCCGGTCTAACTGCTATAACCCGGTTAGACGGATTTGCGAACGTGACTTTCACGTTGATGTTCTGTGTTTTTGCTGTGATGTTGCGGATCGGTCGTGGGGGATAGCCTAGATGCAATGCTAGTACAGTGTTGTTGTATTATGTACATTTGATATTGCGGGGCGAGCGCCCGACATGTGGACTGCCGTCACTGCCTGTTTGTATTATTATTTTGGGGCACGACCTGGTTGCGGTCGATGTACCCGTTGTATGTATATTTTACTTTCTGTACTAGGTTTACCCCACGGTGGGGTGCACGGATAGCCGGGTTCTAGAGGGCAACGGTCCCGCATCTCAGGGCATTGAGACGGAGGGGCTTCGGTCTGGAATTGGCAGGCTATTCGCCGCACTCGTAGGGGGTACTGGTTGACCCAGGAGGGGTGCCCAAGTCACCGGATTCCGTGAAGTGCTGGGTGGTCCATTCACGGTGCTGAAGGGGGCTTCCTCGCTTCAGGTTTTGGCGGGTGACTTACCGCGCCCGTAGGGGTCTAGGTTTTCATTGCACAGGCTATCCACACGACCAGGGGAACGTCGGGTTTCAGTAGTGGCTCTGTGAAACCCGGGGATCCCAGATATCTGTATTGTTCTGTGATGCTGTACATTTCTGTGATGTTGCATATTTTTCACGCCTTGAGCAAAATATAATATATTGGTATATATATTAGTAGATGTTGTATATGTTTTTTTCGTCCGCGCTAGTCCAGTCCCTGCTCTGCCGTTAGTTAGCTAACCTAACGGGTGATGACGGGACCCAGTGGCGAATGCGGATGGCATATACGTACGTCAGTATATTTTCGTTCTTTGTGGTGTGATCAATTGATGGGACTGCATTGATTCGGATCAATGCAAGTTAAAACAAACCTAATCTGATGTTGTTGGAACACTTTTCAAAAAGCTGTTATTGCAAGGACGTTCACTTTTGTTTTGCATCGTGGTATTCATTTGGAATATCCTGCTCCTCAGTCGACGAGGCAAGGGCCGAGATCCCTTCACCGGGAGTGACCCCTTGGACAGAAGTTTGCGTCAGGGCTTTAACTTCACTATAGCCGATTACTTTTGCTTTGCATCGTGATATTCGGTTATGAATATCCAGCACCCCATTCTACGGAGAAAGAGCCGAGATCCCTTCACCGGGAGTGACCTCTTTAGTAAAGGTTTTCGTCACTATATTTTCTAAAAAGCTATCCGTTCCTTCAACGATATCAAGTTCATTACGTTAAAGGTTTTCGCCAGAAACCATTCGTAGCCCTCCGTCGTTTCATATGGGTAGTCAATAGTATTCAAGCTGTGTTTGTTGGCCAAAGTCAAGGCACAGTGTTTGGTAGCTGTTGGTTATTCATATGCAGCATAGATAGATGCGTTGGTTTGGGGCAGTCGTATAGCCTTGTTGGCCAAAGTCAAGGGCTTGTACGGGTGGGCTCAAATTAACCTGGAGAATGACGGGCAGAACTTGACATGTGACTTATGATTTGTTGGCCAAAGTCAAGGTCATAAGAGCATGGGGCAGAAATCTCATCGGGAGTTTCAAAAGAACTGAAACTTACCAGATATGCGCATACCTTCTGGAGTGTTATACCGTGAGCGGATTCCGTCACGTTATCATGCGATGATAGTTGGATCCCGATTCCCACTGATGAGTTGGTTTACTCCTCGGGTGACCCCGACTAATTCTTCTTTCAGGTTTGGAGGAGAATTTAAGGTACAGTAGGAGGTTTCCAGATTAGATAAAGGGATAACCATTCTGATCTAGGTTAGAGTGCACGCTGAGTGTTTCTTTTCTCTCTCTCTTTGGCAGCGACCATTGACCCGACCCAAGACTATGACTCAGTGACCAAGTTAACCGAATCTTCTTTACACTGGCTTTTAGATTGTCAGAGTTGCAGACCTCATTGCCACTCCTACTTTTACCCTTTTCTCCAGGACACCCCGTATTACTGCGAACGTCCACTTCCATTGGACAAAGCCATCGTATGGTTAGATACGAACTCGAAGGAATTCGAGGATGGTTTCCGGTTCTGGAGAAAACGGATAGAATTATTCAGTTGTCTTTTCCTTTTTGCCTTCTCTCAAGTTACGAGTACTCCTTAGTTTAGGAGATAGTACACCTATTACGCAAATTGGATAGTCTTCTTCCAAACTTTAGGCTGGTGCCGAACAGTGGGGAATGAAGAAAACCAATTAGCATAACGATGGCGTGCAGAAGGTATTAAGATTAAGACAAAGCAAGGGATTAGTAAGAGGGCAAAGTAAAATGCGACTGATATTCACGACCAAACCAAGTATTTCTTCGCCAATCCTAAATCACCTTTGTATTTCTCCAGGACACTCCGTATCACTACGAAGATCCACAGTTTATTGGATACTCCATCGTATGGTTATATACGAACTCGAAAGGAACTTCTTCCAGTTCGGGGATGGATTCTGGTCCGGGAGAAATAGGAATAAGGTTTATTCGGCTGTCTTTTATCTTCACCTTCTCTCGCATTGCGAGTGCTCCTAGGACTAGGACAGTACACCCATTATGCTTATTGGATAGTCTTCTTCCAAACCATAGGCTGGTGCCGAACGGTAGGGAAGGAAGAAAACCAATTGGCCTAAAGGGGTGTGCAGAAGGTAACGACTAAAGACATATAAAGGGATTTGGAGAGGTGGCAAAGAATTATGCGGTTATAGTTGTGAATCTGGATAATGGTAGAGGCATTACTAGGAATACCAGGATACCCCATCGAAACATTTCAATGTTTTAGTTCAACTGTGTACTGTTAAAAGAAAACTGATTTCCCAATTAGACACTTGCTCCAGGGTATGTATTTACCAGGTTTGATTCTCACATCTGTATGGTTTTACAGATGATGAGTGGGAGTAAGTTATTGGGAATTGGGTGATCAACCTCATTATATCGGGATTCGTTGTAATCGGTGATATTTGAGGAGATCACCTGGGCTGTTTGCCGGTCGGCAAATGTTTGGTTTTGAATATCCGCTGTTGTGCACCAATTTCAAATTGATATATCTGTACGTCTATTTTCATAGAGTGAGATATACCTTTTGATATTATGTCGATGACATTTACCTATATCAGTGGATGGTTAGGTAAGGAGCATTAAACAGCGGTGTAATTCTTCTTAACCATAAAGTACAGTTTTCAACCTACGACACACAGTGAAAGAGTTGTTAGACTCAGCGGACTTATACAGAGTATTGTATGTTGTCCAGTGTCCATTAGGACAGAGGGGTTGGTCCTCATACTATATTCTGTTTACTTTTAACTTCTCTAGTTCTTAGACATGTGTTTCGTTGAAACACAGGGTCTAAGTTTTGAGGAGTTATAGGTATTTGAATAGAGTAGAGAACCAGGTGTAGCAAGTATCGGGATTCTTCAAAGTGATCGAAGATGTAGATACTTGTGTATGGTATTCAGTTGATAGTAATGATAAAGAGAAATTGCTTCTCTTTCAGGTTACTCATAATTGGAAGCATTCCTAAGTTGAGTAACGCTGATCGACCTCTCTCCATTTAGTGACATGCACTGGAGATAGCTGCATAATTTGAATCTGGTTCAATTAAATCAGTGCCTCTGGTTCTATATTGGATATAGAACAGTTCATATCTTAACGATGTTAAGGTACGGGGAGTTGTCCGGCTTATGATTAAAACCAGACACTGGACAACTCAAGGCACGTTTCTGTAATGGCTGTTTGTGGGTTGACCCAAGCTATGACGAGGGTTGACTTTCTACCATAAGAAAGATCGATAGTGATATTGTTCTTGACACGCCACAGTTTTAATAAAAATGGATTTTTTCAAAAACAGTAGTGGGAGTATGGTAGAACTGGAAGTGATTCCAGAACCGCAAACGATTACTGAAGATTTGATAAGGAACCTAAAGATTCAATCTGTTTTGACATTCCATTGGCCACTCCGCAGATAAGGTGGGTAACTTCAGGCACCCGAGAGGTACTCCGGTAGCCTCAAGGACGGTGACACGGAAGTTCTTGTTTACCCACACGGTACTCCGGTATTCCTATACTTCGATCGGTTATACTTTGGTCGTTACACAGTGTTTTCTCCATATGGGACTTGGACATTATATCAGACATACTGATTACTAGATCTATGGTTTTTAGATCTAGATTTGGGTGGTTTCCCAATCAGGATACTTTGACAGCATTCTAAGAGTATTTAGAATGGACGACTCCTGGCACGGTAGTGTACCTGCAGGTGATGGAGTCACCCTCTCTAAAGGTGTCTTATAGACTAAAGGGGAGAAGGATGCGCATGATTGGCAGATCACTTGCTTAGGCAATTGAGTCAATCATGAGATGTCAAGTACCTCACCAGATGTTGTTCTTGCACGAGATGCAATAAGTTGACATTGATCCAATCTTGGAGAAGCAGTCGGAAGCAGTTTTAGAACATAAGTGGATGTTCTAGGGATATGATAACGACAGCCTCATTTGGGAGACGGTTATCATTCCAGGCTTCCAGAGTGACATGGACGACAAAGAGGTTGTCAGAGATATAGTTTTCCTTCTGACGAGGGGCAGTATTCTGGATAGGTGATCCAAGGCAATACTGAGGGAGGCATGGCGCAGGATACTGATTACGTTCAGTTGACGATACAGTCTAAAGAAGTTTGGATTTGGAGTTCATTTATGAGCTAGGTCCCATCAGACATCCAGACATTCTAAGACAGGTATTGCTCATTTCGGGAGATGGTTTTCTCCTCGAACTTGAGATATAGAGAGAGACATAGAAAGAAACTTCAGACCGGATCCACTCGCTGAGGCTATTCCTCGAACGCAAGAGTTTCGCAAACAGGCTTTATGAGACTGACTAGTAGAGGAGTTGGGTGTTCGGTATCACACGGGCTGTGAGTATGCGACATCGCAATAATTAGCCTTGAGTGCAAGTGGGAGATTGTTGGAGATAGTGCCCTCAGAGTCAATTATTGGATCACAGGCACGTGATTGCAATGATTGAGGGAGGACCTATCCCGGTACGACAGTCTTACTCGAGATGATAGTATGCTATCTGGTTTACCTTTATCATCGTGTACTGCTTTAGGTGACCTGACAGGTCGCTATTGCACGTTGATAGAGCCCCTAGGATTCTTGCTTGACTGCCGGCAGTATGAGGGCGATCATATACGTGAGAGCTGGGGTCTACAAGCATATCCTTAAAAGGTCCCTAGTCGTGGGAGTTTCGAGACAGGGCATCGATTCTCCAGAGTAGACTAGTGTATACAGTCGAGACCCCGACGAGGGGCGGTGGCCGGTCTCACAGGCCACTGGTGTCAATTGGTTCACCTAAGATGTATACAGGTGCTCATTGGGTTATGAGTACACCGGACAGGACTCGCCGGGAACATGCTAGTTGGTCTTATACCTGACGTCAGATAGCAGTTCCCAGGTGACATGTGTACAGGTTAGTTCATCGACCTGGGTATCGTCATTTGTCTCGTGTGAGTTCCCACTGTGCTTTGATTACTACCCTACCACGGCTCAAAGGAGTCGTGCAAACAGGTTTTAGTTGGGTACAGTCCCGAGCCACATGGAGACAGTGAGCGGATCTTCAGGGGTTCGTCTCTCCCGGTATTGGGGGTGAGGTCGCGCTGTGTCTAGGAGAGCCATTACACAAAGTCCTTGGCCAAGGCAGGAGATATACTGGTAGGTATTCCAGTAGTATCTCAGGGTGTTCTGGGCTACACTCCGACACGACTTGTACCGCTTTTGGGGGTCTGACTTTTACCCACCCCCTAGGCCCGACATGCGATGCTCATAGACGAACGGACCGGACTGTACGGATATTGTCACTGACAGGCTTAGTAGGGTGTCAGGATGAGTTCGCTCATCGACGTCCCTTTTGGTCAATAGCTGGTGGCCCGTCATGTATTGGCTTATACCTCTGACGTGCTAGTGGTTAAATCCACAGCCATAGTATTGACGAGTCTTTAGAGTCCACCACTCATTCTGTTACTCAAGCTTTCGGGCGAAACGCTGTAGAGGCCGTATGGAGATATGGCAGGGTCCGATCAGATACGTGCGGTATTGCTCGGATCAGGATCGGACGGTTTGTACTAGAGGCCGTATGGATATATGGCAGGGCTTGATCAGATACGTGCGGTATTGCACGGATCAGGATCGGACGAACATTACTAGCCGGCTTTGGTTTAAGCCGGATCCTAGTTTAGTACAGTGTAGATTTTATCTCTTTTCATTTGTATCCGGACGGAATACAGATGCAGGTGTGTATGCACAGTATCGGGGTTTTCCTGTAATTTATTACGGGACCAGTTTTCTGGAGTTGCCAGTTTGCATTCCGTTCCGGCCGGTTTTTCTTTGTTCTTTCCCGGCCGGACTTTTCCAATGGAGGGGGTTATTTGCAAGTTTGCAAATAACATTTTGTGGAGGGGTTTATTGCAAAAGGATTTATTATGAGAGCATCTTTTCTTTTGTTGCACCATTCTTGCATTGAATGAGATTAGAAAGGGTATGGTTTGGATGTTCTTTTATAATCATGATGTTTGCTTATGGTCACCCTTTTCTCATCTCCTACACTCACTCTCCTTCTTGGTTTAAGTATGGTTGATTTCATTTTTCCTCCACCATTCTCTTGATGAGGGGCCGGCCAATTTTAGATGAGGGAGAGAAAGGTTCATTTTTGGTGTATTTTTGTTCATCTCATTTCCTTGCAAAATTGATAGCATCCTTTCCCTAAAAAGTTCATTCTTCCCTCCACATCAAATGGCAACCAATACCTCAAAGTGAGACATAAGCTCTACACAACACTTTCTACAGCAAATCTTGGACGCGTCGACTCGCCAGCTTCGCGCCCGAGTTGCCTCGGTATTGAGGTGGGAGCCCGTAAAAGATGCAGGCGATGTGGTGCCCTTCCGGCGAAGAGGCGACAACGAGGAGATGACGGACGAAGCATCCGCGGGAGATCGGAGTGGAGACGAAGACCGAAGGACTCGGATCATTCGGTATATCTCTTCTCATCTTGTAGTTAGCTAGATATAGTTTAATAGCCCGATCCGGGTGTTTAGTGCGCGGTGGTGCCGGTTTGCAAAGTCCGCAAAAATTAAAGTTTATCACCGCTTCCGCATTTGGCCGTCGGATCGACGGCCGGGGCGCCGCCGTGCACTTACAATTTTCGCATGCATTGATAGTTTTTGAAGGGATTTCCAAAAAGGAGCTATAGTCTCATTATTTACCTACGTGTCTGAGATAACACGGAAAGAATTATACAAGGAAACCCTTCTAAATTATTTTCAAAAGGTGGGATGTGTATGTTAAATAAAAGATATATATGTATAGCTATTTTTCCTTAAAATGAACGTCCACTACTTATGTTGTGATACACGCATTGCACAGCGATTTGAAAAAGTGGTTTTTGCATGCTTCTCTATTCAGATGTTTGGACGATTACTACGATGCGTACTATATGTACATGTTATAGTTTTGAGTATATCATGTTGATTTCGTATTGGACTTTGACATCGGTATCTTCACCGTGACTCCGATGATTGCGTGATACTTGACGGATTTTTGATTTTGGGTTATGTACTTGTTTTTCATACGCATGCATTACAGTAAGATGTGTTTTATATATTGATGATTTCGGAGCCCCGACGATTTGAGTGTTTTGCTGAAATGTTTTAGTATTTGGCGAAGTTTTAATTTAAATTCGGAGACCGAATTTCTTTAAGGGGGAAGATTATAATGTTTTCAAAATCGTTTAGGTGAAATTTCGGATAATCGGTAAAATAACTGGTGTTGTAATTATCTTTCAACATAATATTAAACATACATATTCTCGTTATGTAATTGCTAGTATTTGGTATTTAATGGGTCACTTATAAAATTTCTGGTTTACTAAAAATTTTCCGTAATTAATTATTTTAAATATTATTTTTAAGCCTTCACTAATACATTTAATTAGCGATAATTATAAATTGGAATGAGTTAATACAAATTTGTGCATCATGACACATTAAACCAACTTGTAACATGTTGTTTTTGAAATGAAAAGAAGTCGTCAAGATGATTTTAGAAAATATAAACTATAAAGGCTTAAATAGTGAAAAATAACTAAATAGAAATTGAGGTATGGTTCTAGGTTGACTTGGGGTATAGTATTTATCATTTTTCCTCACCATACAAACCCACACCCATCCTCAACTTCTGCTGGCCGAGCCCATGTGGTTGCCCCTCATGCACATCTCTCTTCAAAAAAAAAAGAAAAGAAAAGAATAGGAAAGTAATATTTAAAGGAGGTATGGGGTATTTGTTTGCTTGTGATATTTTTTTCAACACAACCACTCTCTCTCTCTCCCCTCCAAATGGCCGAACCCCACTTTCCCTGCTGCAACAGCCCCCCTTGCTTCTTCCTCTTTCTTGTGCAAAGAAAACCCCAAAATTTCCTTCAAAATCCAAAGAAAAAACCTCACCAATTTCTATTTACTCCTAATAAAACCTTTAACCCTTTTTCCTTGGCCATTCAAGCATGGATTTTGGGAGAAAGAGAGCATTTTGGGTTGGCTATGTTGCAAGCTAGATCTATGGTTTTTGAGGTATAAATCCTAAGTAAATTGTTTAATTGTTGCTATAATAATTCAATATTAGATAATTAGATGCTTAATTAGATTTTAATTTCAAAACATGGAAATTAAAGAATGGGGTTTAAATGAAAGTTAGGATTTTGGGTATTTGAATCATGGTTGTGTGATGTATTTAAGATCTTAAGACTTGTAAAGGCAAAGCTAGTTGCTAGTCTGCTAATTGTATTTTAAAATTGTTCTAATTAAGAATTTTTTTAGCAAACTAGGTTTTTAGAATTTAATTAAAAATGTGAAATTTAAATATAGTTAGGTTTTTCGTCACATCATTAACATTATAATTGTAGTTTAACACCATAGGTCATGCAAAACCTAGTCTAGTTGTTGATTTGTGCATTGTTACTTTAAAATTGTTAAAATTGGATAATTTTGCAAACTAGAATTTTGGGTTCATGATAATTGATGAGATTAAAATATGGTTATGGGTTGTGTGACTTGGTTAAGGTATTTAGTGAATATTGTGGCCACTAGTTTTATTTAAACATCTAGTTTTGTACTGAAACGGTTATTTGAGACTTTCTAGATTTTCGGAAATAAAGCGATTTGATTTATTTTGAGGTTTTGATGAGTTACAACTTATTTCATAATATAATTAGTGAGTTGTGAAATCACGATTGGTACGTTTGGGTTTTTTCTCGATCAATTGGCATTTGTACGCTGATACCGAGGGTTATTTGGTTCTTTTGCATGAGCGGGTCATTGATTTTAACCTATGCTCGTTTCATGTACCGTTTTGGTTTTGTCTGCGATTTCGGTTTACGATATTATATATGTTTGCATATAGGTACCTCTCATGTGGACTTCAGACGATGAAGAAGAAGATGGCGGTATCGACTTCAGCAGACAAGGACGAGGTGAGTAGATATATATCTATGGGGGAAGTCGGGTGGATGGCGTATAGCATCCCCGCAAGTTCGTAGCATTTGATGCGGTATGATATATAGATATTTATATATATAAGTGTTATACATGAGATGTGTATTGCTTAGCAAGATTTGCTTAGATGACTTTGGTTTTGTGTTAGCGTATTCGGATTATAGTACTTAAGTTTAGTTTCCTAGTCGTGAAACCTTTGTGTAATGTTTTGCACACACGCACACACACACGCATACATTCGTTTTACTAATGCGTATATGGGGATATATAAATACATATATGTTTGTGAGTATTTATGTATATGTGTATGTGTGTGTGTGTGTGTACATATACATGGATAATGAGGATAGTATATGGTACTTGGAGATGAGTCGATGTGATTGGGCACGATGCCACGAGATCGTTGATGTGATTTGCTTCATATTATGAGATACAACATGATATTATAGTGGATCTTTAGGCGATGTGTTTTCAAACACACGCATATATATGTTGATGGTATCAAAGTGTACTAGACTTTAGATCAGTACCCCTAATTCTGGATAAGATGTTAAGGATACCGGATGAATAATGAGATAAACGTGATATTCGACCCGTACCCAGATTTGGGATGCTGTACGATGGATTTTCCGTACGTGATATGATTATGATGATAAATCCACACTTTTGACTCGAGGATGTCATATTATATATTGTATCGTACGTAATACTATTGAGGCGGAATCACCGACCACTAGATATAGATATCGACTCAGACTTAGGTGGTTTTCCTTACCCCTTTCGATTAGTCTGTTAGTTTAGTCCTGTAGTTTACTTAGTAGATGTTAGACTGGGATCGAGTCATAATTGTTTCAAAACTAGCGAATCGTGAGTATTTTAAAGATAGGCCAAGGGATTCTACGGATATTTCAAAGGACGTACCTTTTCTTAAAAATACCGTAGCCCAATTTTCTAAATACCACGATTTGTGTTATTTCAAATGCCAACACTGCATGACTCATATTTTTTATGTCTATTCTTTATTGTTCCATTTACTATTCATTTGCCATATATTCCTTCCATTCGCATCGCATTGCATGCTTAAATGTGTTTTTAATGTTATTATTAAAATCATGCCGTCAGGACACCAGCACCATTACCGATGATGTGTATGCTGCATGTACACCTGTTTGCCGGCTCACACACATCGTCATCAGTAATTGTCATGTCACGTACACATTATAAAATACTATTTCATTAGTATAAATTGCTAGCTGATAATTTCGACATAGTACTAGTACGCTTGCTGTTATATGATAGCTTATACATTGCATTTATTACTGTGATATCTCATGCATACGTATTTTCATTTGTCATGCAATATTATAGAACTTATTACCGGTATTTCATTGTTTATTACCCTTGAGATTGTGATTTCGGATTTCCATGAGATTTCTGTATTTGGAGAAACCGCAAGGATTTTATAAACTTATTATCATTTTAAAGATTGAAAATTATGGTTTTTTCATAATATGATTTGAGAGGAGTTCACCATGAGTTTTCTCGGCTCTTGAGCGATATCATACTCCCAATTCGAGGAGGAGGAACCGTCTGTGGGTGCATGGTGGACCCAGTGTGGTACCTCAGGGCAAGATGGTCGCAGATGATGGCGTTGTGCATGGCAGGGGAGCACTACCGAACGGTGATTTTATTGTGACTCGACGGATATCTTGAGGATACCAATCGGAGTATGGGCCAGTCCGGATAGCCGGAGCCCTAGACATTGAGATTTGAGGGTACGGGCTAGTTCGGATTGCCGGAGCCTGAGATATTGAGATTGCGAGATATATATTTTGTGTCGATTCTAGACACTGATTTTCTGTTGATTTCATTGATGATACCTCGATTTGTACATACAGAAATTTCAATAAATTAAGAAAATAGTTTTCTCATTCATGAAGTATTCCGTTTTCATTATGTTGCATCCATACATCATATTCGATTTCTTGCTACCCGAGGCACTGACACGGGAACTTGGTATTAAACTTATTTATAGATGTTTACCGTGGCCATTATCAGATGTTTCAGGTTATATATTATATGAATATTATGGTATGACATAGGATAGAATCATACATGTGATTTCTGCTCTGTGATGTTTTTCTACTCACGAGTTGGCAACTCACCCCGTTGTGCCACGTTTTCTTGTAGGTTTTGCCGTACAAGTTTTCTTGGCGGCTTTGCTGGCACAGTTCTTCGTTCCGGGTGATTGCATTGGTAGGTGGGTTCACTCGCATTGTGACCACCCTTGTATTTTATTTACATTGTTGTATCTAGTAAACTCCATCAACCAGACTTGTATAATTTTTTAACATTAGAAGACCAGTTGTATATTCTTTCGACCATAGAGTCGTGTGTTGTATTATTATGGGTTTTCTTCATGATTTTGAGTTTCCTTTTGAGTTTTGATCCTCGCCCTTCGGCGTTTTATATTATATTTCTTACGTGGTTGTGACCGCCATTTGGCGAAAAGCTAGCTCCCGCTTGGGGATGCCTTTTATCATTTATGTATATTATTCATGTTGTACCCGTTTGGGCTCAGTATTTACAAAGGAGACTATGCCGAAATTTTTGGAAAAAGCTTGATGTTTTAAAAATGTTTACTACGAATTTCAGGTGATTTATACGCAAACTTTTAAACAAGTTTTCGTTCACTACTCTTTAAAATGGTTTAGATTTATGGGCTTTTGGCTTACTTGAATTAGATGGAGTCCTATAGACTTCATATGATTCAAGTTCCAGTCGCGTGCCATTTCGGGTCATGACGCCCCATATCTTAAGATACTTAAGACATGGTCTCTTCCTACTCTACATTTCATATGGAGTGGTAGGTATAGACTGTTGGATATAGGTGCCCTCAAGGCAATTATTGTAATTAAAGGAGGACCTATATGAGAGAACAATCTTACTTGAGATGATAGTATATTATTTGGTTTGTATTTATCTTTAATGTGATGCGTTTTATTTACTATTACATATCGTTTAGACCTGAGATAAAACCCTAGGATTTTGCTTGACTACCAGGATGATGTTGGATATGTATGCCCTAGAGGCCATTATTGTATATGTATACATGTGGATGCTTGGACATATATATGTACAGGACAGTCTTGCTCGATATAATAGTATTCAATCTGGTTTGACTTTATCTTAACATATGCGTATGTTTTACTTGCTATTACATATCATTTATAAATGTTGATAAAGCCCGTAGGATCATTGCTAGACTACCTGCATTGTGATGGCGATCATACTTGTGGAAGCTGGATAGTCAGTACGCACATCCTTAAATAGTCCCTAGTCGTGGGAGTATTGAGACTGGGAATCGATATTCCGGAGTAGACTAGTGTATACGTTTCTAGACCCCGACGAGGGGCGATGGTAAGGTCCTGCAACCATTGGTCTTTCGCTCCTAAGATCGTATACAGGTGCTCACTGGGTGTGAGTACACGGGAGGGACTCGCCGACAACTTCCAGATGGTACTATACCTATCGTTATGTGGAAGTTCTCCGGTGACATGAGTACAGGTTAGTCTTTAGACCTAAGATCATCATTTTCTCGTGTGAGTTCCTACAGTGCTTTGATCGCTACTCTACCACGGCTCTACTGAGTCATGCAAACAGGTTTTGGTTGGGTACAGTCCCGAGCCACATGGAGGCAGTGAGCGATTGTCGGGGATTCGTCTCTCCCGGTATTAGGAGTCGATATCGTACTGTGTTCGATTGGTCAGGACCATAAGACCTTGGCCAAGGAAGTTGGGATTTACTGATAGGCTGATCAGTAGTTTCCCGGATTGGTCCTGAGCCGCATCAGCACGAATTATCAGGTTATTAGGGTCTAACGTTTACCATCCTCTAGACCCGGTATACGATACTCTCAAACGAAGAGACCAGACTGTACGGAGATCGTCACAGATAGGCTCAGTAGGGATCCGGATGAGTTTGCTCATTGGCCTTTCTTTTCGATAGGTACCCGGGTTGCCGTTACGTACAGCTAGTGTCGCTGACGTGTTTGTGGTTATGGATTTATCCAGTAACTCACTGCCGGCGTACTGTCGAGTCTTTAGAGTCCCAGACAGAGGGTTTTTCTGGTTCAAGCAAAATGATGTAGTAGCCGTATTGGATATGTGCAGGGTTCTAATCGATTGATGTACTTTGTACCCGAACTTTCGATCAAACAGTTGGTAATACTTGCTGGCTTGGGCTTGAGCCGGATTATTAAATCAGGTATTGATTTGATAATTTGCATATATGTATTTCGATATGTATATTCTAGTATTACGTTCTTCGTGTTATTCTATCTCTTTGGGCATTCGTATTTTTATCCGAGTGCAGGTATATATATATATATACAGTAGACTGTAATCCGTATTTTGTTACGGATAACATTGTAGAAGGTGGCCACCTCATTATGCTTTTTTCCATTTATTCTTTAAATAGAAATGGGGTGTAAATTGAAGGAGATGGGGTGTATGGTGAGAGCCATGGTTTCAATAGTTGACAAATGAATTATTTATTCATTTGTGGCAACTATTGAAGTATAGTTGATATTTTATATTGATGGATATTATTTTACAAAACCATTCTCATCTAATTTCTTAAAGTCTACCCTAGCACCACCATGAGGTTTTAGTAGCATCAAGCATGCCAAATCTTAAAATTTTTTGGTGCTAAGTTAGACTAACCAAGATCTTAACTAGAATTTTAGGGTTTCCTATGATGATATCATAAAACTAAGAGAAGGAATGTTGGCTACAACCTTTGATGACCGTGTCCTTCTCTTTTAAAGCTTCGGGATGTCCACGCAACTCCAATAGGCTCCACTTGGAATTTGACCGAGCTTCCTCCGATGATCTTCGTGCCGAAGATGATACATCCGAAGTCCGCCAATCCAAGCTACCTCTTCACTAAACACTTTAGTGAAGGAAACACACTGCACTTGATTGTTAATCAAGTGTAGGATGGTGAAGTAGGGGTTGTGTTTGCTCACTAGTTTTGTTCAAACTTCATGGTTCACATCACTTGTGAGGGGTTGAAGCTTAAAGGCTGTAATGACCCTAGTATTATTATACCTTCGTGTTTTCTTTCTTTAGTAAAATATTGTATTTATTTATTCGTAGTATTTTTCCGTAAATTTTTTTCTGTTAAATATATTATTTTATTATTCTATCTATTTTTCCCAAAACCATTTCTTTAAATTAAATTTTAAGTTATTTCAAATTAAACGCAATACCTAACTCAGCCCATAACCTAAATCGAATATCATTTTCATTTTATTTTATAAAACTATGAGCCTAAAAGCCCACTTTCTTTTCAAGTTACAACATATATTTAATTCTAAATAAATATGTGCCTGAACAACCTTATATATAATTTGTTAAGTCCTTGAATTGTTATTCCATAAGCCACATGTTCAAATCTCCGTTCTTGGAATTATTTTTTTTTTTATCAATTTTTATTCTTCTCATAACCTACAAATGAGAAATTTCATTTGATCTTTCTTTTAACTCCCAAAATAATTAGAATGGTTATGAGGCATAATTTATTAGAATTATGGAGGCCATAAAATTTTTCTATATCTCACTCCTCTTTCTTTTCATTATCACACTTTTCCATCATTTCACATATCCTTCTTCATCTAGATTCCCCGAAGAAGAACATGAAGAAATTCTTAAGAAAGTCTCGCTAGAAACGCGGGGTTATTAGCGGATAGACAAGCCCGGTGACAATACCGGCTTGTGTATGTAAGACCCTTCTCTTTTTTCCTCACTCCATCTCTTTCTCTCTATCTATCTCTTGTCATATTGCCATGAAAAACATCTCTTATCATATTATAGTCCCTAAATAATTAATTAAATGGATATATATATAAATAATAAACACACACAAACTTACACACATATATAGTTTGTAAAGTCTTTTTCATTACTCTCAATCCATATGTTAAGATTTCATTGTGACCAATTAGGACTGCATCGTTTGTTGTTGTATTTTAAATTACTTTATTTAAATTTTGTAGAAAAAAATGACGTTTCGAATAAATACCATGATTTCCTCATTCTCACATATGATATATCAATACCTTTACTTTTAAAATATTTTTTAGAAATTAATTTTTTCTTCTAAAAATTTCATTACATTTATATATGATAGAATATATTATTTTGTACATGTTTTAAAAATTTTAGATCGAATCACTTAACGGTTTAGGAATTACATCATTTTTATTCACTGTTCGTAAAAACAGATAACTGCATTTATCGGTCAACCTCTTAGACACATAACTTGGTCTACCATTATTCAAATTGAGCAAACTCAGGTGTTTTGGATATCTACATAGAATAATATAGATTTTATTAGTTTTAAATTTTCACTAAAAATCGACATAAAATATAGAAAACTGCGTTACAATATTAAGCAATGAATTTGGACAGAATCTGTCATGATT
The DNA here is from genome assembly GCA_030015575.1 of Agapanthus africanus. Lineage (NCBI taxonomy): Eukaryota > Viridiplantae > Streptophyta > Magnoliopsida > Asparagales > Amaryllidaceae > Agapanthus > Agapanthus africanus. Next base: position 277,785,814 of record JASDDO010000001.1, read on the forward strand.
GCACACTGTTTTTAAATTGGACATAACTCGAACACCCGATGTCCGTTTGTGACAAAATTTAGATGTGTAGATGGAAAATTGATAGAAATATAGTTTCCTGTATATATATTACGTATAAATGCATGAAACAATCCGATATACGCTTTGCAATATAACATATAGTTGCTGTCCAGAGATCTGAATTTCTGTTTTAAATGCCGAAATTAAATTGATCATAATTAGAGCTTTAGAAATCCAAATCATATGAATCTTGGTGTTTTGGATAAGTACATCGAAAGGTCTACAATTATATAATGATTTTGTAATCTGAAACCTGATGAAAATTAACTCAAACCGCGTTTTAAAAATATGTGACGGTGCTGAACAGATTCTGATCTGTTTTGCGCGATAATACGAAAACATGTATATCTCCCAAACCGATAATCGTATTTAGGCGAGACTGAAACTCACGTGTGTATAACGCTTAAGGCTATATTTTCATTTATATTATGATTTAAAATGACTTGATTAACTAGTTGTACATATAACATATTTACAACATTGTTTTGGACGTTACTTGTATACTTATCTCATATCATGTTCTGTGATTGCTTATTTATGTTTATTTATATGACTTGTGATTGAATCATTACATGCTAGAATTGACTTGATCTTGACACGACTCAATCATGAATACTTGAACCTAATATGTACACTTGAACCAACTTGACTCGAACCATTAATACAATTAGCATGACTTGCACTTGACATGATTACATGAACTCAATCTTGAAAACTTGATATCATATATCACCTATTGTATTCCTAGATTCGATCAAGGCTCAAAACATTAATCATATACTTATATACATGGGGTGTTGGGGTAGTTTGAGTATGAATCCTACGGAATCTCATGTGTCCCATTAATACAAATCATGTTGCTGTGGTACCGGACAGAAACGGTACAAATCATGTTGCTGTGGTACCGGGCTGAAACGGTACAAATCACAAATTCACGAATGAGGGCCCGTGTTTCCAAGCTCCTGGATGATAGCCTGTTCTGTTTGGAATACTTCAATAACAATTGAAGTCCCGATATTTTGGGCCCGTGATTCCTTACCCCTGGACGATAGCCTTGGGTTCGAGAACACTCTTGAGATTGGTTGATATTCACAATTAAACTGGCCTTAAGATATATTACCTTGTAGAGACCCCCTTTGGACACAGGAATCCACTTCATATTCACTATATCTAAACTCTATGGCTATGTTATACTTGTTTGCCATGCTGATATAGTTGACATACACATTACCTTGCATGCTACCATACTTGTTTATATGTTCATGATTTATATTCATGCTATACTTGTTTACGATGCTCATGTTATATTGCCATACTTACATAGTTGTCATTAACATTACAATGTTATACTTATTCATATTTTATTCCCATTCATACTATATCGCATGTCACCTTGCATATTCATTTATATACTTTCGCATCCCACCTTTCTTGGGGACTTACCGAGCGCAAGTTCGTTGATGGGCATTCCTCCCATTTCTTTGTTTCCTTGGAATGTTCGTCAGATGCTCTAAAGATTGAAGAGATTGAGCCGAGTCAGGAGAATTACTTTCAGCTTGCGGAGCAGACTGACTACTAATTCATTCTTTTCAGCTTTTACTTCCAGAATGCTACTTGTTTAGGCACTTCCTTTTATGTATCTTTGTTTTCAGACATCATGTATTTAGTTTGAAACTTGTGAATGTTGGGATTGTAAATATATAAAGTTGGATTTTCAATATCATGTCTTTTCTTCTTATTTTATACTGCTTATATACGCTTAGTGTATTTGTTTTGAGAAATGACCTTCTCGGAATAAATATGTCGCGGGTTTGTCCCGTGCCGTTACCGCTCTTTTGGGAAGCGGGGCGTGACAAAGGCATAAAGAGGAAGAAGAAGATGAAGAGGAGCTAGAGAGAAACTCAAGAAGGAGCTCTAGAAAAATACAAGTCAAGAATGAATGAGAGTGTATGGCAACTCTCTTGACCCCTCACTCATTCAAGCATGAAGTAAATTGCAATATTAAATTGCAACCATGCTTGAATAGTGAGTCAAGAGAAATAAATAAATGATAAATGCCATGCCTCACCATTCCTTCTCATTTTCCACCTCCTTTTCTATTTTCCAAAAATAGAAATTCATGCCATGCTTCATTATATATATATATATATATATATATATATATTAATACACATATATAACAAAATAATTAGTGAGCTAATAATATTAGTTAAGATATAATTATATCAAAAATAGTATATATCATATTATTAAATCAACACTTGATTTAATAATCCGGTTATATCACATATAACCTACAAATATCATTTATCTGTATATTACATTATCAAATCAACACTCAATTCGATAATCCAGTTATATCACATATAACCTAACCGATAACAAATAACTGCCAGATTACAATACAGTATCACATGCACGTATTTAATTAGGCCCTCGCACATATCACATATGTGCCCTACTTCGTTTCGCTAGAACCAGGTAACTTCTGTGTAGGACTCTAAAGACTCGTCATTACGCCAGCAGTAGGTGATGATCACATCAGTCACGCACAAGCCGTCAGTTGTACTAGCTGGACGTAACGGCTACCTGGGTATTGAGCGATTAGAAGATCAACAAGCAAGCTTTTCCAAACTTCCATGAAGCCTATAAATAACACTACCATACAGTCCGGCTTCTTCGTCTGATATGTCGCATATCGAGTCTGAGGGTGGTAAACGTCAGACCCCAATAACTTGATAAGTCATGCCGATGTGAGGCTCATAAAGGTTCGAGAAACTACTGATAACACTTACCAGTAAATCTCATCAACAGCCATGGCCAGGGACTTACTGTTAAAGGCAATCGAGCATAGCGCAACATCAACTCCCATTACCGGGAGAGACGAAACCCATTCTATCGCTCATTGCCTCCATGTGACTCGCGATTGTACCGAAAATCCACCTGTTTGCACGACTTCTTTGAGCCGTGGTAGGGAGGAAATCAAAGCACAGTAGCAGCCACACAAGACTCTATGACGATCTCGGATCTATAGACTAACCTATACCAGTGTCACCAGAGAACTGCTATCTGACGATATGTATAATACCGTCTAGGAGTACTCGGCGAGTCCTGTTCGGCGTACCCATTCTCTAATGAGCACCTGTGTACAATCTTTGATGTCAAACACCAATAGATATGGGATCAACTATCGCCCCATACAGGGACAAGAAACGTACACACTAGTCTACTCTGGAGTATTGATGCTCTGTCTCGATATTCGCTCGACTAGGAACAACTGAAGGATGTGCTTATGGACTACCCATGTCCCAGTAGTATGATCCGCATCAGAGTCCTGGTAGTCAAGCCTACATCCTAAGGGCTTTATCAACATGTATATGAGAGATGGTATAATACCAGTGAACATGTTAAGATAAAGGAAACCAGATAGCATACTATCATGTCCAGCAGGAAAGTCCTCCATATATATGTCCAAGCATATACTATATCGTACAATTGTTGGATATATGTATGCCCTAGAGGCCATTATATGAGAGTGGAAGTATCGGTATGTGTATATATATAATCAAAGAACATTCTTTCTCGACATGATAGTATGCTATCTGGCTGTACTTTATCTTGACATGTTCATTTGATCATGCATTTTACTCATTTGGTACATGTTGATAAATCCCTTACGATTTTTGCTTGACTACGGGGATTATGATGCGGATCATACTAGCGGGACATGTATAGTTTATAAGCATATCTTTGAAATGTTCCTAGTCGTGGGTGTATCAAGACGGGGAATCGATATTCCAGAGTGTTAGTTATATGTATGCCCTAGAGGCCATTACTGTACATACGATGTATATTGTAGTGGATGCTTGGACATATATAGGGAGGACTTTCTTGCTCGACATGATAGTATGCTATCTGGTTGTACTTTATCTTAACATATACTCTAATTGTCTCTTTGTTACATGTTGATAAAGCCCTTAGGATATATACTCGACTACTGGGACTATGATGAGATCATACTAGTGGGGCCACGATAGTCGACGAGTACATCCTATAACTGTTCCTAGTCGAGGGTGTATCGAGACAGGGCATCGATACACCAGAGTAGACTAGCGTATACGCATCTTGACCCATAAGATGGGAGATGGATGATCCCATATCCATCTGTGTTTGACATCAAGGATGGTGTACGGGTGCTCAGTAGAGACTGGGTACACTGCACGGACTCGCCGATAACTCCCAGATGGTATTATACCACACGTCAGATGGCAGTTCTCCGGTGACACTGGTACAGAGTAGTCTGTTGACCCGAGATCGTCATAAAGTCTTGTGTGATTCCCACTGTGCTTTGATATCCATCATACCACATCCAAGAAGGCGTGCAAAATGGTGGCTTTTGGGTACAGTCCCGAATCACATGGAGGCAATGAGCGATAGGAGGGGATTCGTCTCTCTCGGTATAGGGAGTTGATGTTGTGCTGTGTTCGATTGGCTATGACTGGAAATCCCTGGCCAGGGTTGCTGAGATTTACTGGTAAGTGTTATCAGTAGTTTCTCGAACTGTTATAGACCTCATATCCACACGACTTATCAAGCTACTGGGGTCTGACGTTTACCACCCCTAGGCGAGATATGCAACATATCAGACGACGAGACCGGACTGTACGGGAGTGTTACTGTTTGGATTCACAGGAGAATGCACAGTCTTGCTTGTTGATCTTCTGAGCGCTCAACACCTGGGTGGCTGTTACGTTTAGCTGACCGCTTGCAGCTTGTGGGTGTTTGATATGATCATCACCTACTGCCGGCGTATTGACGATTCTTTAGAGTCCTACACAGAGGTTTTTTGACTCAAGCAAAACGGATTAGGGGCACATATGTGATATGTGGAGGACCAAGGATAATGCGATATGAGATACCGTATTCTATTCTCGCAATATTTGATATCAGCCGAGTCATCGGATCAAGTGTTGATTCGATGAATCTGTACGGATAAATATTAGTCGGTTATATGCGATAGAGCCGAATTGTCGGATCAAGTGTTGATTCGATAATTTAATGTATAATAATATATATGATATATTGAATTAAATTAACTAATATTAGCTCACTAAAAGATTCTTTTTCTCACTCGGGTAATACATTGATATATATGCGATATATGTTAATTGTATTATTTTATTTTGTTAAAATAAATATTATATATGTGATATATAGTATTGTAACATGATATGGTTATTAATGCAACATGTTTAGTGGAGATTAAACATGGTTAGGGTTTGATTATGGTTAAGTTATTCTAGATGTTTCTAGAAGCTTTCTTTTTGTTTTGTGCAAAGATATTTGTTTAGATATTTTTGCATGATATTTCCTTAACCCAACCACACCCTTTAACCTTGGTTAATTCCCTACAATGGTTACTTGAACCATGGTTGTATTTCTAACCTTATGATTACTTTGCATTATTCATCACAAAAAGAATTATGATTTCTTCTTGCTTCTTCTTTTCATGGAAAAAGCTTTCTAGCTTTTTCTAAGTGAAGATTATGTGTGAGAAAAAGATTATAAATTGGAGCAAAAATCCTACTTCATCATCCTAATCTATCCTTGCCCTTTAGATGAGAGTGTTCACTTCATTTAGTGAGTGTTAGCTTGTGTTAATGAAACTTCAAGGTAGATCATCTTTGTTATCGAAGATCGGAAGCAAGACTGCATCTTTCTCTTCGTGAAGCCTCTCGAGAGTCCGGAACACGATGATCGCAGCGAAGGGACCTCAACACGGAGCTTAAGAAGTGAAGGACCGGATCTACAAAGGTTGTAATCCCTCTCACTTAGTGTTAAAGTGTTTAACATGCTTGTTTTCGCACAAACTCTAGTTTAAAGATCCGGTTTTGGGTTGTCCGGCACGGCTAAAATTTTAATCGGGCATGGTTGATGCCTCGTAGTCCTTTGTGTGCGTGCCTAGCAACCCTACAGTGGTATCAGAGATAAGGTAGAATTTTAGGCGAAGTCGGAGCAAAATTTAAAGTCCGATCGAACCCGGAAACCCCGACACGAACCCTTCTCTGGACATTTTCTGAAAATGTGATTTTTCTAAATTAAAAATGCTCAGAAAAACAAGGAGGAAAAACTAAGAATTAATGTGAAGTACAGCCCACTAGTTCGCTCATTTGGTCGCGGAACCGCCACCAAACCCTTGGTTTAGCCGAGGTTCCGCAGCGAAAATTTTGAATTAGTCCCTGGAACTTCATATATTTATTCTTAGATCCTTTCTTGTCATTTTTTTCTGGGAATTTTTTAATTTCACTCAAGTGTTGAGTTTTCTGGGTTGTATTGGGGACTCGTTGATTCGATCGGATAATTTAACTTCGTTTAGTTTGTCTGGATAATTTTTAGAAACTGTTAAAAAGTTCGAACGGATATCAATAATTTATTTTTTCCCCTGACGGAAAATTTTCAAAATTTGGATTTTTTCTCGAGTTTAAGAACATTCTAAGTCGTGCAAGTAACGCGGTGGACCCTTTAGAAGACAACAAACCTTAACTCGATTATGTGACCGTCTTGAACTGCCTCTGAACCTTAGGGTTTGTGGCAGTACGGCGTGCCACATGTGAGGCGTTGGCTTGACCCTTCTACGGCTGGACCATTGGTACTGATGCATGTGATGGATGTTTTAAAACTAATTTCAAGTGTTGAGAACTATTTGGGAAAATTTGGGTGCTTGATTATTCGATCGGAAAGTTTAACATTGTCTATTTATCTGGAATGTGATACAATATTTAGAATCCACATATAGTTATGAGATAACTAATTTGAATGTTATAAATCCAGCAGTTCAGTCTCAGATGATCGGTTGCCACGGAATTTTGATGTGATCAAAAGTCCATCGTAATCATGTAGCGTACGCGGATACTCGCCGGGTAAACATAATAGACAGCCATGCCCCATAGCCCCGACTAAGTGACTGTAGGAGAACCCCGTCGTCAAAAGCATCCGTCCGGGTGCTCGCGGCAGCGACGTTCCGCCTTAGTGCACTTCGTCAACGGTATCCGGGGGTGCGGTCGTCTACTAAAGTTTGCGACGAGCATTTGATCAGGATGCCGGGAATCTTGTTGAATTGCCCGACTTGATATTGAAAAGAGTTTTCGATAATGAGACTAAAATGCGGGGTTTATAATTGTTAGTCATGCGATGTCTAAGGAATTCATTTGGTTAGGCATGCGATATCTAAGGTGGTTGCGGATTCCAACTGTTATAGTTTTACACTTTCTTTTCTGTGACCGTAAGCGTAGTATGTGGTGTATCGCCGGCTTCGTTGCTATACACCAACGACAATCGGGATACGCATACTTGCTTACGTTGATGATATGAGATATTATGTGTTGCTGTGATATGTTATATTAGATCGTCGCGTTCTGAATAGCCGGGGGTTTTATGTGAGTTGAGAGTTTTATCTTTTTCATTCATGTAAAATTCATTTGTATGTAATATTCTTTTATTGGGGCACTTCCGGGCTGAGGATGATGTCACCATTGTATATTATTTACTTTTCCGCATTAGGTAGACCCAAGGCGGGGAGCACAAGTAACCGGGTTCTAGGGTCCAGTGGGAGACCATCTCGAGGAGTCGAGACCGCGTCTCCTAACCCTAGAATCGGTAGTGTTGCTTGCCGCTCTCGTAGAGGTCTAGGGATGTGGGTTTGGCTATTCATCGCGACCGTGGAATCTGTGTTTTATACAGGCTCGTATTAAAACACGGACATCCTAGTATATCCAATATTTCATATATGTTTCTTCTGCTGCAATGTTCTGTGATGAGATCATATTACTGCCTGAGACGAATGTTTATATTATATATATGAGATATATGTTATATTGCAGATTTCGTTTCAAATGTGATGCTTATAAAGCATAATAAAATGGGACTTCATTAATGAGATTAATGAAATAAAAGAAACCTAAGATGTCGTAGAAACTTGTCTCAAAAACTGGTAGCTCTAGTTTTTGCTTTTCATAGGAGTGTTCCTTGTAGAACATCCAGCACCTTATTCGATAAGGAAAGAGCCGAGATCCCTTCACCGGGAGTGACCTCTTTAGTGAAACTAGCAGATGCTACAAACTCGGTTTGTCTTTTGATTGCTTCTATAGTTCTTGCTTTGCATAGTGGTATTTGTGAAATATCCTGCACCTTATTCGATGAGGAAAGAGCCGACGATCCCTTCATCTGGAGTGACCTCTTTAGAAAAACTAGAAAAGGCCTCAGAAACATTCCATTTAAAAATCACTCGATTCTACAACGATATCAAGTTCATTACGCAAAGGGTTTTCTTAAAAACCTGTCGTAGCCCTCCGTCATTTCAGATAAGTAGTATTTAGTATTCGTGCTGCGTTTGTTGACCTCTGCCAAGGCGTAGTGTGCGGTAGCTGATTAGTGCTTATCTGTATAAACATATGATTTGATTGATTTAGGTTAGTCGTGCGACCTTGTTGACCTCTGTCAAGGGTCGTGCGGGTGGGTTTACTTCAATCAAGAAATGACGGGTTGAACTTGACTAGCAGCCTATGGTTTGTTGATCTCTGTCAAGGTCATAGGACGCTAGGGGTAAAATATTATTGGGAATTTCAAGTGTTGAAATTTGTAATGAGATTGCATACCTTCTATGAGATAGTTGGATCCCGATACCCGCATTGAGTAAGAGTTACTCCTGGGAGAGTTTTACACATTACAATTAGCCGATCAAGTAGGCGTCTAGAAAGGTGTCAACGAGGTTACGCCACTGGGAAAACGAGGTTTACTTTAATTAGGTTCGTGCGAAAGCACGGGGGACCTCCCTCAAAGTACCGACACTGGCCTGGCTGAAAGATTGGCGAACATTTAGCGTGTAATTAATCCCGGCTAGTCTTTCCTTTTAGGGTTTGAAGGAAGATTTGACTAAAAAAGTGGGAGACATCCTGATTAGATAAATTGATAACCAATCTAATCTTGTAAAAAGTGCACGCTGAGTGTTTTCTTCTCTATCTCTCCAGGTAGCGACCATGTCACGCCTTAATCAAGATAATAATACGGATGTATTTGACCAAACCCGCTTGTTATACTGAGCTGGGGAACGTTGGTCCCGCTCCAACTTATAATTGTTATAAGACAGAACAGGAAATTGGGGAATACCAGATTTCCCGTGCCGCCCAAACGAAGAAAGTGCATGCTGATGCATCATCTTCAGGTGTGTTCATTACATAGAGATACCAGATCAGGATCCCGCAAATGTAATTTGTTACATGGGCTACAGATAGGTAAAGAACTGAGAACGGGTGATAGGTTTCATGAGATTGAAAACGGTGCAAGTGTTACAGCCAAGTCTGTTGGTCACTATCACCCTGCATTACCAGAATACATTGATTCTGAACGAATGTTATTAGATACCGAACCTGAAATACAACATCATATCAGTCTATTTATTAGTAAAGAAAGGATATAATTTTGTATTGTTGGATAATGTTTTGAACATTTCCTATATCAAGAGTTGATCGGTTCAGGCACGTTATCTAAAAGCATAGACGTTGTAAATCATACTACAGTTCTTAGTATACGGAACACACACAAGAGGAAGAGTTCAGAAATGAAAGAATCCTTCTTGAGGTATTGTAGACTAGGTCATATCAATGCGACCCGACTAGCTGAAGTTACATAAAGATTCATATTCAAATTAGTTTAAATTTACATCTTGTGAAACTTGCTGGTCATGTCACAGAGATAAGATGACCACAGCTCTGTTTATTGGAAACAGAGAAAGAGTTAGTGAACTGTTGGGATTGATACATGCTGATGTATGAAGGTCCCCTGTCTACACATGCCAAGACCGGTTCTTTGTACTTAATTAGATTCACTGATTATCTTTCAAGATCCGGACATATGTTCCTGTTGAAACACAAGTCTGGAACTTTTTAAGAAATTCAATGAATATAAGTTAGAAGTAGAGAACCAAAAATAGGTATAAGTATTATGTCTTTTGATGTGATCAAGGAGGAGAATACTTGAGCACGGGATTCCTGGACTATTCAAAAGGAGAATGAGATTCTCTCTCAGCATTACTCCTCCGTGTACACCACAGTACGTCGGTGTATCGGGGCGGAGCAATCACACCCTAAGTGATATGGTGTGCTCTATAATGAGTACTACTGAGTTGCCAATTTCCTTTTGGGAGTTATGCACTTGAGAAGCTGCATAACTATTGAATAGGGTTCAAATCAAATCAGTTGCCTACCATTTCATATGTGATATGGAAAGGGAAGAGCCCATATCTTAAGTTTGTTAAGATTTGGGGTTGTCCGGCCTATGTCTAAAAGCAAAATCCCGACAAGCTCGAGGCAAGGTCAGTTATGTAGAACTGGAATGGTTCCAGCTATACAAACTACAGCTGATGATTTGGTAAACCCGAAGGATTCAATAGTTTCCAACGAACCTCAGCCTCTCCGCCGATCTAGCACGGTTCCTCACCCATCTAAGAGATACTTCGGTTTCTCTATGACAGTGGGAGCGAGGATTGCATCATGAGATGATGACCCAACTAGTTTCGAGCTGGCCATCAAGAGTGGGACTTTTTAAGAATGGCTGGATGCTTAGCGATCTGAGATGGAATCCTTATACACCAACAAAGTATTGACTTTGGTTGCTTTATCCGAAGGGTTAAATCCCCATCAGGAGCAAGTATATCTTAATAAGATTACTTGGTGTACATGGAAAAGTTGAGACTTTCAAAGCTATGCTAAAGTCCATCCAGATCCTACTTGCCATGGCTACTTACCATGACTACGATATGTGGTGGTTAGGTGTCATGACTGCTTTTCAAAATGATGTTTTAGAATAGAACGTCTATAAGTACACAGCCATAGGGCTTCGTAGACAGTGGGAGCAGCGGAAACGTGAGCAAGATGTTTTATAGGATAAAGCAGGCATCGCGGAGTTGGAACATCTGTTTTGATGTAGTAGTCAAAGAGTTTGAATTCATCAAAATGGTAGATGAACCTTGTATATACAAAAAGGTAGTGGGGACTATGGTGGTGATCCTCGTAGAGTACGTGGATGACATACTCTTGATAGGGAAGGAGTTTCCTATGCTATGCTCGGTCAATCTCCGCTTATCACAAGGATTCTCCATATAGGATCAAGGTGATACCTCCTAAATCTTAGGTTTTGGATCTATGAGATAGATCTAATTGGATGTTAGGATACTCACAAGTTGTAGTGAGATGGTATCAATCGACCCTGGGGAGAATCACTGGAAAGGTTCCAGGGTGATAAGGACGACTGAATGTCAGTCGCAGGCATTGTCTTTACCCTCAGTGGAGGGACGGTATGTTGGAAGAGTTCCAAGCTAGATACCGTGACTTACTAGACGATTAAAGGCAAGATACATCGTTACCAAGGATGCTACCAAAGAGGTAGTCTGGATATATATAAGTTCATAAGATGAACTTCGTTCCTACCATTGTGAGACAATGGAGTTGTGGCTTTTGCCAAGGAACCCCCCGTCCCCTCTGAAATCCAAATATAATTCTTAGGCAGTATCACCTGATCATGGATATTATTGATCACCATGGAGATCAAGGTTAGGAGAGTAGACACAGAGGACAACAGCACGGATCCACTCACAAAGGCCTTTTTCCCAGTAGAGACTTTTATGGGATGGTTGAGTATGAGATACATCAACCACTGCTAATTGTTGGGTATGTGATACCACAACAGATGGCCCTAGTGCAAGTGGGAGATTTTTAGTTATATGTATACCCTAGAGGCCATTACTGTACATACGATGTATATTGTAGTGGATGATTGGATATATATAGGGAGGACTTTCTTTCTCGACATGATAGTATGCTATCTGGTTGTACTTTATCTTAACATATACTCTGATTGTCTCTTTATTACATGTTGATAAAGCCCTTAGGATATGTACTCGACTACTGGGACTATGATGAGATCATACTAGTGGGGCCGCGGTAGTCGACGAGTACATCCTATAACTGTTCCTAGTCGAGGGTGTATTGAGATAGGGCATCGATACACCAGAGTAGACTAGTGTATACGCATCTTGACCCATATGATGGGCGATGGATGATCCCATATCCATCGGTGTTTGACATCAAGGATGGTGTACGGGTGCTCAGTAGAGACTGGGTACACTAGACGGACTCGCCGAGAACTCCCAGATGGTATTATACCTCACGTCAGATGGCAGTTCGCCGGCGACACTGGTACAGAGTAGTCTGTTGACCCGAGATCGTCATAGAGTCTTGTGTGATTCCTACTGTGCTTTGATTTTCATCATACCACGTCCAAGAGGGCGTGCAAAAAGGTGGCTTTTGGGTACAGTCCCGAATCACATGGAGGCAATGAGCGATAGGAGGGAATTCGTCTCTCCCGGTATAGGGAGTTGATGTTGTGCTGTGTTCGATTGGCTATGACTGGAAATCCCTGGCCAGGGTTGCTGAGATTTACTGGTAAGTGTTATCAGCTGTTTGTCGAACTGTTATAATCCTCATATCAACACGACTTATCAAGCTACTGCGGTCTGACGTTTACCACCCTTAGGCGAGATATGCGACATATAAGACGACGAGATTGGACTGTATGGGAGTGTTACTGTTTGGATTCACAGGAGAATGTACAGGCCTGCTTGTTGATCTTTTGAGCGCTCAATACCTGGGTGGCTGTTACGTTTAGCTGACCGTTTGCAGCTTGTGGGTGTTTGATATGATCATCACCTACTGCCGGCGTATTGACGATTATTTAGAGTCCTACACAGAGGTTTCTTGACTCAAGCAAAACGGAGTAGGGGAACATATGTGATATGTGCAGGACCAAGGATAACGCGATATGAGATACCGTATTCTATTCTCGCGATATTTGATATCAGCCGGGTCATCGGATCAAGTGTTGATTCGATGAGTCGGTACGGATAAATATTTGTCGGTTATATGCGATATAACCGGATTATCGGATCAAGTGTTGATTCAATAATTTAATGTATAATAATATATATGATATAATGAATTACATTAACTAATATTAGCTCACTAAAAGATTCTTTTTCTCACTCGGGTAATACATTGATATATATGCGATATATGTTAATTGTATTATTTTATTTTGTTACAATAAATATTGTATATCTGATATATAATATTGTTACATGTTATGGTTACAAATGCAACATGTTTTGTGGAGATTAAACATGGTTAGGGTTTGATTAGTGTTAAGTTATTCTAGAAGTTTTTAGAAGCTTTCTTTTTGTTTTGTGCAAAGATATTTGTTTAGATATTTTTGCATGATATTTCCTTAACCCAACAACACCCTTTAACCTTGGTTAATTCTCTACAATGGTTACTTGAACAATGGTTGTATTTCTAACCTTATGATTACTTTTCATTATTCATCACAAAAAGGATTATGATTTCTTTTTCCTTCTTCTCTTCATGGAAAAAGCTTTCTAGCTTTTTCTAAGTGATGATTATGTGTGAGAAAAAGATTATAAATGGGAGCAAAAATCCTACTTCATCATCCTCATCTATCCTTGCCCTTTTGATGAGAGTGTTCACTTCATTTAGTGAGTGTTAGCTTGTGTTAATGAAACTTCAAGGTAGATCATCTTTGTTATCGAAGATCGGAAGCAAGACTGCATCTTTCTCTTCGTGAAGCCTCTCTAGTGTCCGGAACACGATGATCGCAACAAAGGGACCTCAACACGGAGCTTAAGAAGTGAAGGACCGGATCTACAAAGGTTGTAATCCCTCTCACTTAGTGTTAAAGTATTTAACATGCTTGTTTTCGCACAAACTGTAGTTTAAAGATCCGGCTTTGGGTTGTTCGGCACGGCTAAAATTTTAATCGGGCATGGTTGATGTCTCGTAGACCCTTATGAGCGTGCCTCGCAACCCTACATAGAGTAGACTAGAGTATACGTTACTGGACCCATATGATGGGCGATGGATGATCACATATCCATTGGTGCGGTGACACCAAAGACTGTATACGGAGTAGGGTAGCTAGGCACACGCACAAGGGTCTACGAGGCATCAACCAAGCCCGATTTAAAATTTAGCCGTGCCGAACAACCCAAAGCCGGATCTTTAAACTAGAGATTAGGTGAAAACAAGCATGTTAAACACTTTAACACTAAATGAGAAGGATTATAACCTTTGTTGATCCGGTCCTTCACTTCTTAAGCTCTGTGTTGAAGTCCCTTCGCTGCGATCATCGTGTTCTGGACTCTCGAGAGGCTCTACGAAGAGAAAGTTGCAAGCTTGCTTCCAATCTTCGATAACAAAGATGATCTACCTTGAAGTTTCATTAACACAAGCTCTCACTCACTAAATGAAGTGAACACTTTCATCTAAAGGGTAAGGGTAGATGAGGATGATGAAGGAGGATTTTTGCTCTCATTTGTTTTCTTATTCTCATTCACTTTCATCACAAAATCAAAAGAAAGAAAGCTTTTTCATGAAGCTCAAGGAAGAAGATGAATGAATAAAATGAAAAACCTTTTGTGATGAATAATGAAAAGATAATCATGATGAATAATGCAACCATGTTTGACTAAACCTTTGTAGAGATTTAACTAGTGCTAGGCTTTGGGTTGGGTTAAAACATGAGTCATTTGAAAATATCTTAACAAAAACAAAAAGAAACCTTCTAGAATCATCAAGAAGGAACTAACCCAAAACAAACCCTAACCTTGTTTAATCTCCACTAATCATGTTGCATTAGTAATCATATCATGTTATAATATTATATATCACATATATAATATTTATTGTAACAAAATAAAATAATACAATTAACATATATCGCATATATATCAATGTATTACCCGAGTGAGAGAAAGAATCTTTTAGTGAGCTAATATTAGTTAATGTAATTTAATATATAATATTTATTATTATACATTAAATTATCGAATAAACACTTGACCCGACAATCCGGCTATATCGCATATAACCGACTAATATATCATTTACCAATTCATCGAATCAACACTTGATCCGATGATCCGGGTGATATCAAATATCGCGAGAATAGAATATGGTATCTCATATCGCATTATCCTCGGTCCTGCACATATCAAATATGTGCCCCTACTCCGTTTTGCCTGAGTCAAGAAAACTCTGTGTAGGACTCTAAAGAATCGTCAATACGCCGGCAGTAGGTGATGATCATATCAAACACCGACAAGCTGCAAGCGGTCAGCTAAACATTACAGCCACCCAGGTATTAAGCGCTCAGAAGATCAACAAGCAAGCCTGTACATTCTCCAGTGAATCAAATCAGTAACACTCCCATACAGTCCGGTCTCGTCGACTGATATGTCGCATATCTCGCCTTGGGGTGGTAAACGTCAGACCCAAGTAGCTTGATAAGTCGTGTTGATTTCAGGTCTATAACAGTTTGAGAAACTACTGATAACACTTAACAGTAAATCTCAGCAACCCTGGCAAGAGATTTCCATTTATAGCCAATAGAACACAGTGCAACATCAACTCCCTATACCAGGAGAGACGAATCCCCTCCTATCGCTCATTGCCTCCATGTGATTCAGGACTGTACCCAAAAGCCACCTTTTTGCACGCCCTCTTGGACGTGGTATGATTGAAATCAAAGAACAGTAGGAATCACACAAGACTCTATGACGATCTCGGGTCAACAGACTACTCTGTACCAGTGTCACCGGAGAACTGCGATTTGACGTAAGGTATAATACCATCTGGGAGTTCTCGGCGAGTCCGTCCAGTGTACCCAGTCTCTACTGAGAACCCGTACACCATCCTTGATGTCAAACACCGATGGATATGGGATCATCCATCGCCCATCTTATGGGTCAAGATGCGTATACGCTAGTCTACTCTGGTGTATCGATGCCCTGTCTCGATACACTCTCGACTAGGAACAGTTATAGGATGTACTCGCTGACAACCATGGCCCCACTAGTATGATCTCATCATAGTCCCAGTAGTCGAGTACATATCCTAAGGGCTTTATCGACATGTAACGTAGAGACAATCAGAGTACATGTTAAGATAAAGTACAACCAGATAGCATACTATCATGTCGAGCAAGAAAGTCCTCCCTATATATGTCCAAGCATCCATTACAATATACATCATATGTACAGTAATGGCCTTTAGGGTATACATATAACTAACAATCTCCTACTTACACTTGGGCCTTCTGTTGTGGTATCACATACCCAACAATTAGCTGTGGTTGAAGTATCTCATACTCAACAATCCCATAAAAGTCTCTACTGGGAAAAAGGCCTTTGTGAGTGCATCCGCGCTGTTGTCCTCTGTGTTTACTCTCCTAACCTTGATCTCCCTGGAGATCAACCATCTCAATGATCAGGTGATACCGTCTAAGAATTATATCTGGATCTCTGATGGGACGGTAGTTCCTTGGCTAACGCCACAACTCCATTGTCACACAATGGTAGGAACGAAGTTCATCTCATGAACTTATATATATCCAGACTGCCACTTTAGTAGCATCCTTGTTAACGATGTATCTTGCCTTTAATCGTCTAGTATGTCACGGTATCTAGCTTGGAACTCTTCCAACATACCGTCCCTCCACTGAGGGTAACGACAATGCCTGCGAATGACATTCAGTCATCCTTATCACACTGGAACCTTTCCAGTGATTCTCCTCAGGATCTTTTGATACCATCTCACTACAACTAGTGAGTATCCTAACATCCAATTAGATCTATCTCATAGATCAAAACCCAGGATTTTAGGAGGTATCATTTAGATCCTATATGGAGAATCCTTGTGATAAGCGGAGATTGGCCGAGCGTAGCATAGGAAACTCCTTCCCTAACAAAAGTATGTCATCCACGTACTTTACGAGGATCATAACCATACTCCCTACTACCTTTTTGTATATACAAGGTTCATCTACCATTTTGATGAAGTCAAACTCTTTGACTACCACAGCAAAACAGACGTTCCAACTCCGTGATGCCTGCTTTATCACATAAAACATCTTGCTCACGTTTCCGCTACTCCCATTGTCTACGAAGCCTTCTGGCTGTGTACTTATAGACGCTCTCTTCTAAAACATCATTTAGAAAAGCAGTCATGACACCCAACCACCAGATATCGTAGTCATGGTATGTAGCCGTGGCAAGTAGGATCTGGATGGACTTAAGAATAGCTTTGAATGTCTCAACTTTTCCATTTACACCAAGTAATCTTCTCAAGATATACTTGCTCTTGATGGGATTTAACCCTTCAGATAAAGCAACCAAAGTCCATACTTTATTGGTGTATAGGGGTTCCATCTCAGATCGCTAAGCATCCAGCCATTCTTACGGAGTCCCACTCGTGATGGCCAGCTCGAAAACTAGTTGGGTCATCATCTCATTATGCAATCCTCGCTCCCACTGTCATAGAGAAACCGAAATGTCTCTCAGGTGGGTGAGGAACCCTACTAGATCGGCGGAGAGGCTGTGGTTCGTTGGAATCTATTGAATCCTTCGGGTTTACCAAATCATCAGCTGCAGTTTGTATAGCTGAAACCTTTCCGGTTCTACCGAACAGACCTTGCCTCGAACTTGTCCGGATTTTGCTTTTTAGACATAGGCCGGACAACCCCAAATCTTAACAAACTTAAGATATGGGCTCTTCCCTTTCCATATCACGTATGAAGTGGTAGGCAACTGATTTGATTTGAACCCTATTCAATAGGTATGCAGCTTCTCAAGTGCATAACTCCCAAAAGGAAATATGAAACTCAGCAGTACTCATCTTAGAGCACACCATATCAAATAGGGTGTGATTACTCCACCCCGATACACCGACGTGCTGTGGTGTATACGGAGAAGTAATGCTAAGAGCGAATCTCATTCTCCTTTAGAATAGTCCAGGAATCCCGTGCTCAAGTATTCTCCTCCTTGATCTCATCAAAGGACATAATACTTATACCCGTTTTTGGTTCTCTACTTCTAACTCATATTCATTGAATTTCTCAAAAGGTTCAGACTTGTGTTTCAACAGGAACATATGTCCGGATCTTAAGAGATAATCAGTGAATGTAAGGAAGTACAAAGAACCGGTCTTGGCATGTGTAGACAGGGGACCTTCATACATCAACATGTATCAATCCCAAGAGTTTACTAACCCTTTCTCTGTTTCTAATAAACGGAGCTATGGTCATCTTATCTCCGTGGTATGACCGGCAAGTTTCACAAGATGTAAATTCAAACTAATTTAAATATGCATTTTTATGTAACTTCAGCTAGTCGGGTCGCATTGATATGACCTAGTCTACAATGCCTCAAGAAGGATTCGTTCATTTCTAAACTCTTCCTCTTGTGTGTGTTCTGTATACTAAGAACTGTGGTTTGATTTAGAACGTCTATGCTTTTAGATAACGTGCCTAAACCGATCAACTCTTGATATAGGAAATGTTCAAAACATTATCCAACAATAGAAAATTATATCCTTTCTTTACTAATAAAGAGACTGATATGATGTTGTATATCGGGTTCGATATCTAATAACATTCACTCAGAATCAATGTATTCTGATAATACAGGGTGATAACTACCAACAGACTTGGCTGCAACGCTTGCACCGTTTCTATCTCATGAAATTTATCACCCGTTCTCAGCTCTCTACTTATCTGTAGCCCATGTAACAAATTACATTTACGGGGTCCTGATCCGATATCAAATACCCAGGACGTAAAGGATATTGAGAAACAGTTCTGTGTAATGAACACACCCGAAGAAGATGCATCAACATGCACTTTCTTCGTTTTGGGCGGCACGGGAATTCTGGTAATCACCAATTTCCTGCTCTGTCTTATAACAATTATAAGTTGGAGCGGGACCAACGTTCCTTAGCGCAGTATAACAAGCGGGTTCGGTCAATACATCCGTATTATTATCCTGATTAAGGTGTGACATAGTCGTAACCAGGAGAGAGAGAAGAAAACACTCAGCGTGCACTTTTACAAGATTAGATTGGTTATCAATTTATCTAATCAGGATGTCTCCCACTGTTTTAGTCAAATCTTCCTTTAAACCCTAAAAGGAAAGACTAGCCGGGATTAATTACACTCTACAAGTTCGCCAATCTTTCAGCCAGGCCAGTGCCGGTACTTTGAGGGAGGTTCACCGTGCTTTCGCACGGACCTAATTAAAGTAAACCTCGTTTTCCCAGGGGCATAATCCCGTTGACACCTTTCTAGACACCTACTTGATCGGCTAACTGTAATGTGTAAAACTCTCCCAGGAGTAACTCTTACTCGCAGCGGGTATCGGAATCCAAATATCTCATAGAAGGTATGCAATCTCATTGCAAATTTCAACACTTGAAATTCCCAATAATATTTTGCCCCTAGCGTGCTATGACCTTGATGGATGCCAAACCACCCATAGTCCGCTAGTCAAGTTCAACCCGTACATTTCCTGATTGAATTAAACCCACCCGCACGACCCTTGACGAATGCTAAACAACGCCGTACGAATACCCTAATCCAATCGCATCGTATGCTAGCAGATAAGCACTAGTTAGTACACTACGCCTTGACGAATGCCAAACTACCGCAGCACGAATACTAAGTAGTACTTATCTGAAATGACGGAGGGCTAAGATAGGTTTTTAAGAAAACCCTTTGCGTAATGAACTTCATATCGTTGTAGAATCGAGTGATTTTAAATGGAATGTTTTTGAGGCCTTTTCTAGTTTTGCTAAAGAGGTCACTCCCGGTGAAGGGATCGTCGGCTCTTTCCTCATCGAATAAGGTGCAGGATATTTCACAAATACCATTATGTAAAGGAATAACTATATAAGCAATCAAAAGACAAACCGTGTTTGTAGCATCTGCTAGTTTCACTAAAGAGGTCACTCCCGGTGAAGGGATCCCGGCTCTTTCCTTATCGAATAAGGTGCTGGATGTTCTAAAAGGAACACCGCTATGCAAAGCAAGAACTAGAGCTACCAGTTTTTAAACAACTTTCTATAACATCTTAGGTTTCTTTTATTTCATTAATCTCGTTAATGAAGTCCCATTTTATTATGCTTCACAAGCATCACAGTTGAAACGAAATCTGCAATATAACATATATCACATATATATAATATAAACATTCGTCTCAGGCTGTAATATGATCTCATCACAGAACATTGCAGCAGAAGAACATACATGAAATATTGGATATACTAGGAGGTCCGTGTTTGCAATACGAGCCTGTATAAAACACGGATTCCACGGTCGCGATGAATAGCCAAACCCACATCCCTAGACCCCTACGAGAGCGGCAAGCAACTCTGCTAATTCTAGGGTTAGGTGACCCGGTCTCGACTCCTCGAGATGGTCTCCCACTGGACCCCAAAACCCGGTTACTTGTGCTCCCCACCTTGGGTCTACCTAATGCGGAAAAGTAAATAATATACAATGGTGACATCATCCTCAGCCCGGAAGTTCCCCAATAAAAGAATATTACATACAAATGAATTTTACATGAATGAAAAAGAAAAACTCCCATCTCACATAAAACCCCCGGCTATTCAGAACGCGATGATCCAATATAACATATCACAGCAACACATAATATCTCATATCATCAACGTAAGCAAGTATGCGTATCCCGATTGTCGTTGATGTATAGCAACGAAGCCGGCGATACACCACATACTACGCTTACGGTCACGGAAAAGAAAGTGTAAAACTACAACAGTTGGAATCCGCAACCTCCTTAGACATCGCATGCCTAACCAAATGAATTCCTTAGACATCTCATGCCTAACTATTATAAACCCCGCATTTTAGTCTCATTATCGAAAACTCTTTTCAATATCAAGTCGAGTAATTCAACAAGATTCCCGACATCCTGATCGAATGCTCGTCGCAAACTTTAGTAGACGGCCGCACCCTCGGATGCCGTCGACGAAGTGCACTAAGGCGGAACACCGCTGCCGCAAGCACCCGAACGGATGCTTTTGGTGACGGGGTTCTCCTACAGTCACTTGGTCGGGGCTTTGGGGCGTGGCTGTCTATTAAGTTTACCCAGTGAGTATCCGCATACGCTACGTGATTGCGATGGACTTTTGATCACATCAAAATTTCGTGGCAACCGATCAATTGGGACTAAACTGCTAGATTTATAACATTCAAATTAGTTATCTCATAACTACTTGTGGATTCCAAATATTGTATCACATTTCAGATAATTAGACAGTGTTAAACTTTCCGATCGAATAAACGAACACCCAAGATTTCCCAAATAGCTCAACACTTGAGCGGAGTTCAAAAAATATCCATTACATGCAACAGTACCAATGGTCCAGCCGTAGAAGGGTCAAGCCAACGCCTCACATGTGGCAACGCCGTACTGCCCCAAACCCTAAGGTTCAGAGGCAGTTCATGAAGGTCACATAATCGAGTTATGGTTTGTTGTCTTTTAGAGGGTCCACCGTGTTACTTGCACGATTTTCCGAAAGTTTCAAACTCGAGAAAAAATCCAACTTTTGAAAATTTTCCGACATCGGAAAAAGTGAGTTATTGATATCCGTTCGAACTTTTTAACAGTTTCTAAAATTATCCAAAAAAACTTAAACGAATTTAAATTGTCCGATCGAATCAATGAGTCCCCAATACAACCCAGAAAACTCAACACTTGAGTATAATTAAAAATTCCCAGAAGAATCAGGAAGTTGGTACTGAAGTTACTATACAAAACCCTAACCCTAATTCTACTATTCCGCCGCGGAACCGCCGCGCAAGCAAGGTATTGCCGCGGTTCAGCGGCCCTTTAGTGGAATTAAGATGTCGTATTTCACAGTAATTCCTAAAATACCCTGCTAATTTTTTTGAGTATTTTTAATATGAAAAAATCAACAGTTTTACAAAATTTCTAGAGAAGGGTATGTTTTGGTGTTACGGGGTTCGATCGAACTTTAAACTTCGCCCAGATTTCGCCTAAAGCTATAGCTTGGCTCTAATACCACTGTAGGGTAGCTAGGCATACGCACAGGGGTCTACGAGGCATCAACCATGCCCGATTTAAAATTTAGCCGTGCCGAACAACCCAAAGCCAGATCTTTAAACTAGGGATTAGGCGAAAACAAGCATGTTAAACACTTTAACACTAAGTGAGAGGGATTACGACCTTTGTAGATCCGGTCCTTCACTTCTTAAGCTCTGTGTTGAGGTCCCTTCGCTGCGATCATCGTGTTCCGGACTCTCAAGAGGCTCCATGAAGAGAAAGTTGCAAGCTTGCTTCCGATCTTCGATAACAAAGATGATCTACCTTGAAGTTTCATTAACACAAGCTCTCATTCACTAAATGAAGTGAACACTCACATCTAAAGGACAAGGGTGGATGAGGATGATGAAGTAGGATTTTTGCTCTCATTTGTTTTCTTATTCTTATTCACTTTCATCACAAAATCAAATGCAAGAAAGCTTTTTCATGAAGCTCAAGGAAGTAGATGAATGAATAAAATGAAAAACCTTTTGTGATGTATAATGAAAAGATAATCATGATGAATAATGCAACCATGGTTGACTAAAGCTTTGTAGAGATTTAACTAGGGTTAGGGTTTGGGTTGGGTTAAAGCATGAGTCATTTGAAAATATCTTAGCAAAAACAAAAAGAAACCTTCTAGAAGCATCAAGAAGGAACTAACCCAAAACAAACCCTAACCTTGTTTAATCTCCACTAATCATGTCGTATTAGTAATCATATCATGTTACAATATTATATATCACATATATAATATTTATTGTAACAAAATAAAATAATACAATTAACATATATCGCATATATATCAATGTATTACCCGAGTGAGAAAAAGAATTTTTTAGTGAGCTAATATTAGTTAATGTAATTTAATATATCATATATATTATTATACATTAAATTGTCGAATCAATACTTGATCCGACAATCCGGCTATATCGCATATAACCGACTAATATATCATTTACCGATTCATCGAATCAACACTTGATCCGATGATCCGGGTGATATCAAATATCGCGAGAATAGAATATGGTATCTCATATCGCATTATCCTCGGTCCTGCACATATCACATATATGCCCCTACTCCGTTTTGCCTGAGTCAAGAAACCTCTGTGTAGGACTCTAAAGAATCGTCAATACGCCGGCAGTAGGTGATGATCATATCAAACACCCACAAGCTGCAAGCGGTCAGCTAAACGTAACAGCCACCCAGGTATTGTGCGCTCGGAAGATCAACAAGCAAGCCTGTACATTCTCCTGTGAATCCAATCAGTAACACTCTCGTACAGTCCGGTCTCGCCGTTTGATATGTCGCATATCTCGCCTAGGGGTGGTATACGTCAGACCCCAGTAGCTTAATAAATCGTGTCGATTTGAGGTCTATAACAGTTTGAGAAACTACTGATAACACTTACCAGTAAATCTCAGCAACCCTGGCCAGGGATTTCCAGTTATAGCCAATCGAACACAGCGCAACATCAACTCCTTATACCGGGAGAGACGAATCCCCTCCTATCGCTCATTGCCTCTATGTGATTCGGGACTGTACCCAAAAGCCACCTTTTTGCACGCCATCTTGGACGTGGTATGATGTAAATAAAAGCAGAGTGGGAATCACACAAGTCTCTATGACGGTCTTGGGTCAACAGACTACTCTGTACCAGTGTCACCGGAGAACTGCCATCTGACATGAGGTATAATACCATCTGGGAGTTCTCGGCGAGTCCGTCCATTGTACCCAGTCTCTACTGAGCACCCGTACACCATCCTTGATGTCAAACACCGATGGATATGGGATCATCCATCGCCCATCATATGGGTCAAGATGCGTATACGCTACTCTACTCTGGTGTATCGATGCCCTGTCTCGATACACCCTCGACTAGGAACAGTTATAGGATGTACTCGTCGACTACCATGGTCCCACTAGTATGATCTCATCATAGTCCTAGTAGTCGAGTACATATCCTAAGGGCTTTATCAACATGTAACGTAGAGACAATCAGAGTACTTGTTAAGATAAAGTACAACAAGATAGCATACTATCATGTCGAGCAAGAATGTCCTCCCTATATATGTCCAAGCATCCATTACAATATACATCATATGTACAGTAATGGCCTCTAGGGCATACATATAACTAACATACGGGTGCTCAGTGAGACTGGGTACACTGAACGGACTCGCCGAGAAATCCTATGTGGTATTATATCTATCGTCGGTTAGCAGTTCTCAGGTGACACTGGTACAGGTTAGTCTGTAGACCCGAGATCATCGTTGAGTCTTGTGTGTCCTCCCCGGTACTTTGAACTCCATCCTACCACGGCTCTACTGAGTCATGCAAACAGGTGGATTTTTGGTACAGTCCCGAGGCACATGTAGGCAATGAGCGATATGAGGGGTTTCGTCTCTCTCGGTATTGGGGGTTGATGTTGCGCTATACTCGATTGGCTATGACAGGAAGTCTCTGGCCAGGGCTGGTGAGATTTACTGATAAGTGTTATCAGTAGTTTCTCGATCTGTTATAGGACATATACCGGCATGACTTACTGAGTTATTGGGGTCGACGATACCATCCCTAGACTCGATATGAAGCTATAATACCCCAGGTGGAGTTGGGATTGAATACCACCTATCCCGTGAGAAGTGAGATGTTATCCGGTATCGAGGTGGGGTTGTAACCGATACGGATGCACACGGGGACCCACCAGAACAATGGAGAGTATCGAATTCCATTCCGAAAGACGGCACGATCTGAACTATATATGGAATGATACCACTCTTATAGCATAGAGGCGCCTTTTGGATGAATCGGAACTCCGGAGTTTGAAAAACTCCATAGATAAGCGTGCTTGTGCCAGAGAAATTCTGGGATGGATGACCTACTGGGATGTGGCCCCGTGTTCATTCAAAGGGACAAAACCGTGCGGTTTCGGCCAAAGCTGACAATACCATCTGTGTTTGGGGATGGGTTGTGACAAATATGGTATCAGAGCCGGTCCCTCAAAAGTTGGTCTGTGGTTCGAGGATGAACCATTGTTCTAAGTGGGGGGGATGTAATACCCCAGGTGGAGTTGGGGCTGAATACCACCTACCCCGTGAGAAGTGAGATGTTATCCGGTATCAAGGTAGGGATGTAAATTATACGGATGCACACGAGGACCCACCAGATCAATAGGGAGGTATCGAATTCCATTCCGAAAGAGGGCACGATCTAAACTATAAATGGAATGATACCACTCTTATAATATAGAGGCGCTTTTTGGATGAATCGGAACTCCGGAGTTTGAAAAACTCCGTAGTTAAGCGTGGATGAGCCAGAGAAATTCTGGGATGGGTCACCTACTAGGAAGTAACCCCGGGTTCATTCAAAGGGACAAAACCGTGCGGTTTCGGCCAAAGCGGACAATACCATCTGTGTTTGGGGGTGGGTCATGACAATTGCATTTTTACGGATATAATTCCGATACCAAAAATTGTATGCCAAAGCGGACAATACCATCTATGTTTTGGGGTGGGTCGTGACAGTTGCATTTTTACGGATATAATTCCGATACCAAAAATTGTATGTGATATCATTTTTATAAACTTATTAATTTCATTATTTTTATATTCAAAATTATATTTAAATATTTATAATTTTCTAAATGTTACAATTTATAAAAAGCTATCCGGTTCCTTCAACGATATCAAGTTCATTACGTTAAAGGTTTTTCACCAAAAACCATTCGTAGCCCTCTGTCATTTCAGAAGGGTAGCACTTAGTATTCATGCTATATTTGTTGGCCTTCGTCATGGCATAATGTATAGTAGCTATTTGTTATTTTTCTGTTGCATAGATAGATGCGTCGGTTTGGGACAGTCATACGACTATTTTGGCCTTCGTCTAGGGTATGTACGGGTGGGTTCAAATTAACCTGGACAATGACAGGTAGAACTTGACTTATGAATTATGATATGTAGGCTTTCATCAAGGTCATAAGAGCATAGGGTAGAAATCACCTACTAGGAAGTAGCCTCGGGTTCATTCAAAGGGACAAAACCGTGCGGTTTCGGCCAAAGCGGACAATACCATCTGTGTTTGGGGGTGGGTCGTGACAATTGCATTTTTACTCATATAATTCCGATACCAAAAATTGAATATGATATCACTTTTATAAACTTATTAATTTCATTATTTTTATATTTTAAATTATAATTAAATATTTATAATTTTCCGAATGTTACAATTTATAAAAGCTATCCGGTTCCTTCAACGATATAAATTCATTACGTTAAAGGTTTTTCGCTAAAAACCATTCATAGCCCTCCGTCATTTCAGACGGGTAGTACTTAGTATTCATGCTATGTTTGTTGGCCTTCGTCATGACATAGTGTATGGTAGCTATTTGTAACTTTTCTGTTGCATAGATAGATGCGTTGGTTTGGGAAAGTTGTACTACTATTTTGGCCTTCGTCAAGGGTATGTACGGGTGGGTTCAAATTAACCTGGACAATGACGGGTAGAACTTGATATGTGACTTATGATATGTTGTCCTTCGTCAAGGTCATAAGAGCATGGGGTATAAATTACATCGGGAGTTATACAGGAAACTTGCCAGGCATTCGCATACCATCGGGAGTGTGATAACTTGAATGGATTCCATCAGGTTATCATACGATGATAGTTGGATCCCGATACCCACTGATGAGTTGGTTTACTACTCGGGTGATTTTAGATGATCCCGACTAATTCTTTTTTCAGGTTTGGAGGAGAATTTGAGGATACAGTGGGAGACATCCTGATTAGATAAATAGATTGACCATTCTGATCTAGGTTAGAGTGCACGCTGAGTGTTTCTTTTCTCTCTCTCTTTGGCAGCGTCCATGGTTTGACCCTAGACTATAACTCAGTAACCAAGTTAACCGAACCTTCTTAAAATACACTGGCTTTTGAATTGTCAGAGTTGCATACTTCATTGCCACTCCTACTTTTACCCTTTGCTTTTTCTCCAAAACATTCTGTATCACTACGATGATCCACATTTATTGGATATGATCGTCGTATAGTTACATACGAAATCAAAGAAACTTGTTTCAGATTCGAGGAAGGTTTCCGGTTCTGGAGAAATTGAATAGGACTATTCAATTGTCTTTTCCTTTTACCTTCTCTCAGGTTGTGAGCGCTCCTAGAATTAGGAGAAGGTACACCTATTGCACTTATTGGATAGTCTTCTTCCACACCATAAGCAGGTGCCGAAAGTTAGGGAATGAAGAAAACCGATTAGCCTATGTGTTGTGTACGGAAGGTAATAAGTAAAGATAAATAAAGGGATTAGAAAGAGGGCAATGTAAATTGCGACTGCTATCATTCACGACCAAACCGCGTATATCCTCGCCACTCCTACTTCACCTTTGCATTTCTCCGGTTTAGGTGAAATTGAATAGGATTATTCAGGTTGTCTTTTATCTTTACCTTCTCTCAGGTTGCGAGTACTCCTAAGATTAAGAGAGTACACCTATTATGCCTATTGGATAGTCTTCTTCCAAACCATAGGCTGGTGACGAACGGTATTGAAGGAAGAAAACCATTTAGCCTAAGGATGGTGTTGAAAGTCGAACTTAGCACCATCAAGGGGTTCAAGAGGCATCAAGCATGCCAAATTTTAATTTTTCTTGGTGCTATGCTAGATTACCAAGATCACTTCTAGAATTTTAGGGGTTTCCTTTGTGATGTGATTAAATTTAAGAGAAGAAAAAGAGTATACAACCTTTGTAGTTCGTGTCCTTCTCTTCAAAAGCTCCGGGATGAAGTCCATGCGACTCTTTAAGGCTCCTCTCCAAGTTGTATGAACCTCCTTCGTGATCTTCGCGCTAAAGACGATCCACCCGAAGTCCATAAGCACAAGCTTTTCACTACAGCAAACACTTTTAGTGTGGTAAACACCCCACACCAAATTGCAAGTTTGGTGTGGGATGATGAAGTAGGGGATAAGTAAAGCTCACTAAGGTCTCACAAGCTCAATGATTCACATCTCATGTGAGGATTTTGATCTTGGAGGTGAGGTGAAGAAAATTGTAGAGAGAGAGAGAAGAAAAGAGCTCTTGAAAAATGGCTTAGGCATGAACCATGAAGCAAGTGTAGAATGAATAATATGAATCATCTCTCTCCTCACTCATTCAAGAATGGAATAAAAATGCAATTAAAATTGCAACCATGCTTGAATAGTGAGTCAAGAGTAATATAAAAACATATAAACCCATGCCTCGAACCATACCACAAGTATCTCCACAATTTACACCTCAATTTTCTATTTTCTAAAAGTAGAAAAACATGCCATACTTCATATAATAATATATATATATATATCAAATATACATTAATATATATATATATAAAGAAATTAGTGAGCTAATGATATTAGTTAAGATATAATTATATCACATATAATATATATCACATTATTAAATCAACAATTGATCTAATAATCCGGTTATATCACATATAAGCGAATAATATCATTAATCGGAATATCATATTATCAAACCAACACTTGATTCGATAATCTGGTTATATCACATATAACCTGACTGATAACAGATAACCGCAATATTACAATACAGTATCACATACTCGTATTTAAGCAGGCCCACACACATATCACATATGTGTCCTACTTCGTTTCTCTTGAACCAGTAAACTTCTGTGTGGGACTCTAAAGACTCGTCAATACGGCAGCAGTGGGTGATGATTACATCAGTCACCTACAAGCCATCAGCGGTACTAGCTGGACGTAACGGCTACCCGGGTATTGAGCGATACGAAGATCCACAAGCAAGCTTGTCCATACTCTCCATGAAGCCTATCAGTAACACTATCGTATAGTCCGGTCTCTTCGTCTGATAGGTCGCATATCATGTCTAAGGGTGGTAAACGTTAGCCCCCAGTAACGTGATAAGTCATGCCGATGTCTGGCCTATAACGGTTTAAGAAATTACTGATAACTCTTATCAGTAAATCTCATCAGCAGCCCTGGCCAGGGACTTCCAGTTATAGCCAATCGAGCATAGCGTAACATCAACCCCTAATACCGGGAGAGACAAAGCCCCTCCTATCGCTCATTTCCTCAATATGACTCGGGACTGTACCAAAAATCCACCTGTTTGCATGACTCCTTTGAGCCATGTGTAGGGTTCCTAGGCACACTCATGAGGTTCCACAAAGTATCAACCATGCCAAAATCAAATTTTTCATGTGCCGAGAAACCCTAATGCAAGATCGTTACTAGAGGTAAGGCGAAATACATGCAAGTTAACTACTTTAACTATAAGTGAAAGGGATTACAACCTTTGTAGATCCGGTCCTCCACTTCTTTAGCTCCGTGTTAACGTCCCTCCGCTGCGATCATCGGGATCCCGGACTCTAGTGCTGGTTTCATCGAAGAAATGAGTGGGCTAGGTCGTTGACTTCGATGCCGAAGATGATCTACGTCGAGGCGACTCAAACTCAAGCTCCATCTTCACTAGGTCATGAAATTTGTGAAGATAACACACTCTACTACATGGCAAGTTGTAGAGGATGAAGAAATAGGAAGTGGGTTCACTTTGGATTTGGATTTCTCACTTGATTTCATCACTTGAAAATTTTCAAGAAACCTTTCTTCACTTCAAGAAGAAGAAGAAGAAGAAGAAGAAAGAAAAATGAATTTATGAAAATAATAAATCATGTGAAGACTTATCATAATGCAACCATGGGTAAGTAAACTAATGTAGAGAGTAAACTAGGGTTTAGGTTGATGGTTAGGTTAAAGCATAAATCAAAATGGTTAGACTTTTCAAAGATGCTTAAAAAGCTTAATGAAGCTTCAAGCATAAAACAAAGAAAGCCTACCATTTTATTTTTGCCAAAAATAAATAAATAAAATAAATAAAACCTAACCATTAACCTAAACATGGTGTAAGTCATACACACACCCAAGTTTGCATGTATCATCAATCATGATACAAACTAGTGCACAAACATATATCACATATACAACTTGTTAGTGTATATGCCCTAGAGGCTATTACTGTATCATACTGGTTTGTATATTACTTAATGGATGCTTGGGATATTCACCTTGTATATACAATTTTGCTCAAAATAGTAGTATGCTACTTTGTTTGTTTCTACTTCAATGTGTACATGTGTTTATTTTATTATATCACCTATACGCATTAGTGGAGCCCTTAGGATCTTTGCATGATTACTAGCGTTGTGATGGCAGTCACACTAGTGGGGGCTGGGTAATCTATAAGCACATCCTTATGCAGGTCCCTAGTTGCAGGACTATCGAGACAGGGCATCGATACTCCGGAGTAGACTAGCGCATGCGCTTCTCATCGCAGAGTGGGAGATGGTCTGTCCCACAGCCATCAGTACGTCGTACTGGAGATAGTATGCGGTGCTCGTTAGGTTACGAGTACACTGGACAGGACTCGTCGGGAACTGACCGGTTGGTATTATACCTATCGTCAGTTATGAGTTCCCAGGTGACATGAGTACAGCTTAGTCCGCTGACTTGACATTGTCACTTTGCCTCGAGTGTGTTCCCACTGTACTTTGATTACTACCCTACCACGGCTCAAAGGAGACGTGCAAACAGGTGGTAGTTGGGTGCAGTCCCGAAGCACTTGGAGGCAGTGACGGTTAGACAGGATTCGTCTCTCCCGGTATTGGGGGTTGACATCGCGCTGTGTCTAGGAAAGCCATTACACGAGTAGTCCCTGGCAAAGGCAAGCGAGACATACTGGTAGGCTTCCAGTGTTATCTCAGGGTGTTTTGGGCTTCACTCTGGCACGACTTGTACCGCAATTAGGGGACTGACGTTTACCATCCCCTAGGCCCGCCATGCGATGTATCAGACGAACAGACCGGACTGTACGGAGACTGTCACATTCAGGCTCAGTAGAAGTTCAGATGGGTTTCACCTCGTCAGTCTTCTTATCGGCATCTACCTGGAGACCGTTACGCACAGCTAGTGCCGCTTGCGGTCTGTGGTTAAACCCACTGCCAGTGTAGTGTCGAGTCTTTAGAGTCCCACACAGAAAG
The DNA here is from genome assembly GCA_030015575.1 of Agapanthus africanus. Lineage (NCBI taxonomy): Eukaryota > Viridiplantae > Streptophyta > Magnoliopsida > Asparagales > Amaryllidaceae > Agapanthus > Agapanthus africanus. The sequence continues at coordinate 277,816,970 of JASDDO010000001.1, forward strand.
CTATTCGCCTTTAGGCAAAAGAGTAGAGGTCGCATGGTTTTGCGACAGGTCGCATGGTTTGCGACAGGGTTCGGTCACATCCGTGCACTTGTGCACGTACAGTGTCCAGACAGTTAACACTAGCGGGCTTTGGTTTAAGACAGATCCTAGTGTACGTTTTGGGATTGATTTTATCTCGTTTGTATTCGTGTTCCTCGGAACACGGATGCGGGTGTGTATGCACAGTTGACAGAGAGACAAAGGCAGAGTATTCTCATTGGGGTTGTTGACTATTGACTGTTGACAGTTGACGTTGACCATTGACTTTTGCTTAACCCTAATGAGAATAAGATATATGATTAACATTAAAATTAATTAAGTATTATAGTGACATGGTTGTTTAGGGGTTAACTTTGTTGACTTGTTGACTTTGTTGACCGGTTGACTAGGTTGGACTAGTTGACCATCATCATGACAATGGCTATCATTCCATGGAAAAGATTTTTGCTTGCTTGTTTATTTATGCAAAATGAGTGCATGAAATTATATAGCCATTTTGACTTAAACCATTTACACAATACTTGATTACTATTTTTGTTATGATGGCTTTTGGATTATGAGAGGTGAGAATGAGAAGAGTATGGTTCATTCAATCATTTGCTTTTTCTCTCTTGAGCTCTCTCATTCTCAAGCTCTCCCTCTTCCTCTTGCTCTCTCTACCTCAAGGCAAACCATTCTCATGTGTTGAGACTCATTGCCTTAGAGATAAAAAAGACACCAAAACATTCCTCTACTCATTCTAGTTCATAAGGCCTAGCAAGCCAAGTGATCTAGTTTCTTCAAAGCTCGAAGAAGAAGCCAAAGGTAGAAGCTTTCGGGTGGATCCATCTTCGGCGCAAGGAGACGACGAGGTGAGGCCGATCCGTACACCGGATGGAGTCGAAGTCGAAGGAGTTCAAGAAAGGTATAGCCCCTAACCGAATAGGTAAACTCTTGTTAGGTTGTTAGTTAGTAGTTTAACAAAGATCCGGTTTTGAGTCCATGTTACCGTCTCTAGAAAATTGTTTTCCATCAAATTACGCATGTCCGAAAGTACCGGGAGAGGTAGCATGGACTTACACTGCTATCAGAGACTAGTTAAACTATATCTAACATGTTAGCATAGTAGCTAGAAATTCGATCGGAGAAAAAGTCCCGAAATGAACCCGGAATTCATGCTTGTTGTCGATTTTTTTAAGTCTGTAAAAATAATAAATCATGCTTTAAAAATCGACTCAGGGTTTTTTAAAGATACTGTAGAAAAACGATGCAGAGATTCCATCAAACCACCGCGGAAACGCGGCAATAGCTTGCTACAGTATACTCAGTGGGTTATTTTGGGATTTTTGGTATATGTGTTTTCAGCCCAGATTTTCCAGAAAGAAAATTTTGTTTTTGGGGCTTTAAAAACCATATTTCGATCGAGTTTCTAAAGACTTAAGCTGACGGGTATTTCTGTGATGTGATATTTGTATTGAACGTCTGCTAATCGCTATATGTCGATTAGTGGGGGTTATACAAATCTGTGATCTGTAATGTTGCTGGAATGTGTATATGAATTCATTGGATTGTCGCGGGTGAATAGCCGGGGGTTGTGAGACGAGAGTTTTCTTTTCTTTCAATTCATGTAAATTTGTAAGTTGATGTAATAATTATTTGTATGACCGCACAACCGGGTCGGGGTTGTAGCCGTCATTGTATAATTTCTTTTTACTGTTTTTGCTCCTAGGATAGACCTATGGAGGGGGTGCACAAACTACCGGGTATGCCGAAGTGCCGAGTGGCCTACTCACGGAGTTGAGGGAGGTTGCTTCGCTTCGGGTACTTGGCGGGTAGTTTGCCGCACCCGTAGGGGTCTTGGGTGGGGTATTGGCTATTCACCGCGACCGTGTAATCTGCTTTTCGTTACAGGCTCGTACGAATTGCGGGTTCCTAGTATATCCAATGTGTTCATCTGTGATCTGAAATGGCTATCATTGCAATGTATCTATATATGATATTATTTAGGCATTGCTTATGTTTTACAGCCGCGCTAGCCCAGCCCCCGCTCTGTCGTTAGTTAAGTAACCTAACGGGTAATGACGGGGCCCGTGGCGAATGCGAATGGCATAAGCGTACATCATATTTTGGTTGTTTTCTGCAATGGGACGCATTAAAAGAACTAATGCAAGAATATCACGCATTAAAAGAACTAAGGCAAGAAAATAAACCAAGTAAAAGTCGTTGGAACACTTTCGAAAAACCACTCGGTTCTTTTCAAAACCAACTTTTAAAATGCGGAGTTTGAGCCATTCCTTTTAAAAGCTATCTCGTTCCATCGATTATATCAAGTTCACTACGTTCACGGTTTCGCCAAAACCATTCGTAGCCCTCCGTCGTTTCACATGGATAGTCAATAGTATTCAAGCTATGTATGTTGGCCAAAGTCAAGGCATAGTGATTGGTAGCTATTGGGTATTCATGTGTAGCATAGATAGATGCGTTGGTTTGGGACAGTCGTATTGCCATTTTGGCCAAAGTCAAGGGTAGGTACGGGTGGATCCAAATTAACCTGGAGAATGAAGGGTAGAACTTGACATGTGACTTATGATATTTTGGCCAAAGTCAAGGTCATAAGAGCATGGGGCAAAAATCCACATCGGGAGTTTCAAAAGAACAGGAACTTGCTAGTGTTGCATACCATTTGGAGTGTGATGATTCTGGTAGGATTCCTTCAGTTTCGTCACGCGATGATATTTGGATCCCGATCCTACTGTGAGTATATGCTACTCCTCGGGAAATTTCTCACTTAACGATCAATGCTATAAACCTAGTAGGTGTCTAGAAAGGTGTTAGCGGGGCTACGCCCCCAGGGAAAAGAGGTTATTTAATTAAGGAACTTCGCGAAAGCGTTGGAAAACCTCCCTCGAAGTACCGACACTGGCCTGGCTGAACGGTTAAGCAAGTATTGTGCGGTGAGATTGATCCCGACTAATTCTTCCTTTTTTGTTTGAGGAGGGATTCGAGAAATAGTGGGAGCCATCCTGTTTAGACAAACTAAAAACCATTCTAAACTTGCAAGAGCATCATGCTGAGTGTTTCTTCTCTCTCTCCTAATTGCAGCGACCAATCGACATGACTGGACTTTGTAAGTCCATGCTACCTCTCCCGGTACTTTCGGGCATGCGGAATTTGGTGAAAAACAATTTTCTAGAGGTGGTAACATGGACTCAAAACCGGATCTTTGTTAATCATCTAACTAGCAACCTATCTAGGAGTTGTTAACTACTCGGTTAGGGGGTTTATACCTTTCTTATCTCGAACTCCTTCGTCTTCAAGCCTCGGTGGTTGTCCGAATCGGCTTCTCCCCGTCGTCTCCTTGCGCCGAAGATAGATCCACCTGAAAGCTTCTACCTTTGGCTCCTTCTTTGAACTTTGAAGAAACTAGTTCACTCGGTTTGCTAAACCTTGTGAACTAGAGTGAGTAGAGAAGAGTTTGTTTGGGATTTTATCTATGGTTCTTGGTTCTCAACTCATGAGACAAGTGAACCATAGACTCAAGAGAGGGAGAGCAAGAGGAGGAAGATGAGAGCTCAAAAACAAGAGAGAGAATGAGCATGAAAGAATGAGAGAAGACTTTTTTCATTTGGCTCTCATAATCCAAAACCATCATAACACATCATAGCAATCAAGTATTATATGATGGTTTAAGCAGCAATAGCCATATCATTTCATGCACTCATTTTGCACAAGAGAGCAAGCAAGCAAAAGTCTTTGCCATGAAATGATAGTTATTGTTATCATGATGGTCAACTAGTCAAGCCTAGTCAACCGGTCAACAAAATCAACAAGTCAACAAAGTCAACAAGTCAACAAAGTCAATCCCTCAACAACCATGTCACCATAATACTTAATTAATATAATTGTTAATTACATATCATATTCTCATTAGGGTTAAGCAAAAAGTCAACAGTCAACGGTCAATGGTCAACAACCCTAATGAGAATCCTCTGCCTCTGTCTCTCCGTCAACTGTGCATACACACCCGCATCTGCGTTCCGAGGAACACGAATGCAAACTGGATAAAACCAATCGCAATACGTACACTAGGATCTGGCTTAAACCAAAGCCCACTAGTGTAAACTGTCCGGACACTAAACGTGCACAAGTGCACGGATGTGACTGAACCCTGTCGCAAAACCATGCGACCTGTCGTAAAACCATGCGACCTCTACTCTTTTGCCTAAAGGCGAATAGCTTTCTGTGTGGGACTCTAAAGACTCGACACTATACTGGCAGTGGGTTTAACCACAGACCGCAAGCGGCACTAGCTGTGCGTAACGGTCCCCAGGTAGATGCCGACAAGAAGACTGACGAGGTGAAACCCATCTGAACTCCTACTGAGCCGGAATGTGACAATCTCCGTACAGTCCGGTCTGTTCGTCTGATACATCACATGGCAGGCCTAGGGGGGCGGTAAACGTCAGTCCCCTAATAGCGGTACAAGTCGTGTCGAAGTGAAGCCCAATACACCCTGAGATAACACTGGAAGCCTACCAGTATATCCCGCTTGCCCTGGCAAGGGACTACTCGTGTAATGGCTCTCCTAGACACAGCGCGATGTCAACCCCCAATACCGGGAGAGACGAATCCTGTCTAACCATCACTGCCTCCAAGTGCTTCGGGACTGCACCCAACTACTACCTGTTTGCATGACTCTTTTAAGCCGTGGTAGGGTAGTAATCGAAGTATAGTGGGAACACACTCGAGGCGAAGTGACAGTGTCAAGTCAGCGGACTAAGCTGTACTCATGTCACCTGGGAACTGATAACTGGCGATAGGTATAATACCAACCGGTCAGTTCCCTACGAGTCCTGTCCAATGTACTCGTAAACCAACGAGCACCCGCATACTATCTCCAGTATGACGTACTGACGGCTGTGGGACAGACCGTCTCCTACACTGGGATGAGAAGCGCATGCGCTAGTCTACTCCGGAGTATCGATGCCCTGTCTCGATAGTCCTGCGACTAGGGACCTGCATAAGGATGTGCTTATAGATTACCCAGCCCCACTAGTGTGACTGCCATCACAACGCTGGTAATTAAGCAAAGATCCTAAGGGCTCCACTAATGTGCATAGGTGATATACTAAAATAAACACATGTACACATTGAAGTAGAAACAAACCAAGTAGCATACTACTATTTTGAGCAAGATTGTATATACAAGGTGAATATCCTAAGCTTCCATTAAGTAATATACAAACTAGTATGATACAGTAATGGCCTCTAGGACATATACACTAACAATATCCCACTTGCATTAAGGCCATGTACTGGCGTATCGAAGACCAATCATCTCGATCAGCCACTGGAACTGAGTCTGGGGCAAGGCCTTGGTGAATGGATCTGCAGTGTTATCTTCTGAAGCAACCCTCCGAACCTCGATCTCCTGGCGATCCACGATCTCCCTGATCAGGTGATACTGCCTCAAGATGTGTCTGGATCTCTGATGGGACTTGGGTTCCTTCGCTAAAGCTATAGCCCCGTTGTTGTCGCAATACAGAGGTATTGGATCAACAATGGACGGAACCACCTGAAGTTCTTTTAAGAACTTCCTCATCCAGACAGCTTCTTTTGCGGCATCAGATGCAGCGATGTATTCCGCTTCCATCGTCGAGTCTGCAACGGTTTCCTGTTTGGAACTCTTCCAACACACCGCCCCTCCATTGAGGGTAAAGACAAAACCCGACATGGACTTGGAATCATCTTTGTCACTCTGGAAGCTGGAGTCAGCAAAGGCCTCGATCTGGAGGTCGTTTCCTCCATACACCAAGAACATCTCCTTAGTCCTTCTCAGGTACTTGAGAATGTTCTTTACCGCTATCCAGTGTTTCTCCCTAGGGTTTGACTGATACCGACTTACCACACTCAGTGCATAAGCTACATCCGGTCTGGTACAAAACATCGCATACATTCTAGAGCCTACCGCAGAAGCGTAGGGTATAATAGACATGCGATCCCTCTCCAAATCAGTCTTGGGAGACATCTCTTTAGAGAGGGTGATCCCGTGACAAGCCGGTAGTTTACCGCGCTAGGAATCTTCCATACTGAATCTTTTTAGTATGGTGTCGATGTACCTGGACTGTGAAAGTCCTAATATCCTCTAGGATCTATCACGATGGATCCGGATCCCCAGGATGTATGAGGCATCACCCAGGACTTTCATGGAGAACCTGTGTGACAAGAACCCCTTGACAGATTGTAGCATAGGAATGTCATTTCCTATTAAGAGAATGTCATCCACGTATAAAACGAGGAATACTACAGTTCTCGCTACAAATCTACTATAGATGCATGGTTCATCTGGATTTTTGATAAAGCCAAATTCCTTGACTGTCTCATCAAAACAGATGTTCCAACTCCGTGATGCCTGCTTTAGTCCGTAAATGGACTTAAGCAACTTGCACACCTTTCCGCTGCTCCCACTCTGAATGAAACCCTCTGGTTGGTCCATATAGACACACTCCTCTAAATTTCCATTTAGAAAAGCGGTCTTTACGTCCATTTGCCAGATCTCATAATCGTGGAAGGCAGCAATGGCAAGAAGGATCCGAATGGATTTCAGCATAGCCACTGGAGAAAAGGTTTCGTCATAGTCCAAGCCAGCTCTTTGACGGAAACCCTTTGCAACAAGTCTAGCTTTATAGGTCTCAACCTGTCCATCTACACCAATCTTCCTTTTGAAGATCCACTTGCATCCTATGGGTTTTACCCCATCTGGAGCAATGTCCAACGTCCATACTTTGTTGGTGTACATGGACTCCATTTCGGTCCGCATTGCATCCAGCCATTTTACCGAGTCAACGCTCTGAACGGCCTGCTGGAAGCTAGTAGGCTCATAATAATCTATGATGCAATCCTCTCTATCCCCGTCTATGAGAAAACCGTAGTATCTCTCGGGCGGATGAGACTGCCTACTACTCCTACGGAGCGGCATAGGAATGTCCTGTTCTTTTGAACCCTCTGGTTCCACTAAGCTTTCAGTAATAGCTCGTGGTTCTGGAATTTCTTCCAGTTCTACTGTGCTCCCACTTATCTGGTTTTCCAAAAACTCAGTTTCCAAGAAGTAGGCATGCCGAGAAACAAAAACCTTTTGTTCCTCTTCGCAGTAGAAGAAATATCCCTTGGAGTTCTTTGGATATCCCACGAACTTGCACTGTACTGAGCGTGCCTCGAGTTTGTCCGCATGCTGCTTTTTGACAAAAGCTGGACTTCCCCATGTCTTAATGTGATTAAGATAGGGTCTCTTCCCACACCACATCTCATATGGTGTAGTAGGCACAGTCTTAGTGGGAACTCGGTTCAAAAGGTATGCAGCTGATTCTAGCGCATACCGCCAGAATGATCGCGGTAACTCAGCGTTACTCATCATGGACCGTACCATATCCAATAGGGTTCGGTTCCGTCTCTCCGATACACCGTTATGTTGCAGAGTGTATGGAGGAGTAAGCTGAGAGAGAATTCCGTTCTCTTTTAAATAGTCCAGGAACTCGGCACTTAAGTATTCACCACCTCGATCCGATCTTAGGATCTTGATACTTTTGTCGGTTTGTTTTTCTACTTCATTCTTATATTCCTGGAATTTTCCAAAGGCTTCGGACTTATGTTTCATTAAGAAGACATAACCATACCTTGAAAAGTCATCCGTAAAAGTAATGAAGTAAGAATAACCGCTTCGCGCATGTGTAGACATTGGACCGCACACGTCGCTGTGTACGAGTCCCAAGAGCTCGCTCGCTCTTACTCCGTGTCCAGTGAACGGAGTCTTTGTCATCTTTCCTTTAAGACAGGATTGACAAGTGGCATACGATTGATATTCGAACGCATTCAAATATCCTTCTGTATGTAACTTCGTCAACCTTCTCTCATTGATCTGACCCAGTCTACAATGCCACAAGAAAGTCTGATTTATTTCCGGAAACTTTCTTTTGTGTGTATTCTGGACATTGAAAATCTGTGGTTGGTTTAATACGTATATACCATTTCTTAATGTACCTGACCCAGGTGATAGTCCCCCACGGCCTTAGCATCCATGCTAGCTCCGTTTGCAACTTTGAGGGTCATATCACCTGCCTTCAAAACCCTACGGTTTCTCAACGCCTGCAAAGAATTACAGATATGAGATCCTGATCCGGTATCCAATACCCAGGAAGTAGAGTTTATTGAAAGACGGTTTTCAATAACATACACACCTGAAGCTGAAACCGCAACCTGCTTCAGGTCCTGTGTTCTGGCCTTCCAAGCCCTACAATCATTTTTCCAGTATCCCTTCTTATGACAATAGAAGCATTCTTCCTTAACCACAAGCTTTCCCACTTTCTTTGTTGCTTTTGTCTTTCCCTTCGTATCCGCTTTACTAAAAAGCCCCTTGGTTTGGCAGGGGCTTTCTTCTTCTTTCCCTTGGCTTTCGCCTTGGACCTGGAAGAAGAAGATCCTCCTACAAACAAAGTGGATGTTTCCCTACCTTTCTGTGGGGTGCCCTCTGCGCTCCTCAGCATGTTGAGGAGTTCTGAAAGTTCAACTTCCTTTTCTTGTAAGTTGAAGTTCAGTATAAACTTGGCGTAAGTGGAAGGAAGGGACTGGAGAATCAAGCCCGTATAGAGCTCATTCTCCAACGTGGTCCCAAGGTCCGCGAGCTCTTCTATATAGCCAATCATCTTAAGCAAGTGTTCCGCTACCGATGATCCGACGGCCAATCTTGCTGAAAATAACTTCTTCGACACTTCGTATCTTGCGATACGAGATTGCTCTCCATACAGTTCTTTTGTATGAAGAAATATGGATTCCAGGTCCATATTCTCGTGCCTCCTCTGATGTTCATTGTCCATAGAGGCAAGTACGAGGCACTTGGCCTTCGCGCAGTCTAATTCCCAGGTCTTACGGATTTCCTTATCCGCGACGCTGGTTTTGGGACCTGGGACAGGGGGAGCTTTGGTGGTAAGAAGATACCCCAGCTTGTCGTAAGTGATTGCCATCTTGACATTCCTGAGCCAATCTTTGTAGTTTGGCCCTGTCAGTATGTTTTTATCTAGAAGTAACTTAAGTCCAGTCATGTCGATTGGTCGGTGCAATTAGGAGAGAGAGAAGAAACACTCAGCATGATGCTCTTGCAAGTTTTAGAATGGTTTTTAGTTTGTCTAAAACAGGATGGCTCCCACTGTTTCTCGAATCCCTCCTCAAACCAAAAAGGAAGAATTAGTCAGGATCAATCTCACCGTACAATACTTGCTTAACCGTTCGGCCAGGCCGGTGTCGGTACTTCGAGGGAGGTTTTCCAACGCTTTCGCGAAGTTCCTTAATTAAATAACCTCTTTTCCCTGGGGGTGTAGCCCCGCTAACACCTTTCTAGACACCTACTTGGTTTATAGCATTGATCGTTAAGTGAGAAATTTCCCGAGGAGTAGCATATACTCACAGTAGGATCGGGATCCAAATATCATCGCGTGAGGAAACTGAAGGAATCCTACCAGAATCATCACACTCCAAATGGTATGCAACACTAGCAAGTTTCAGTTCTTTTGAAACTCCCGATGTGGATTTTTGCCCCATGCTCTTATGACCTTGACTTTGGCCAACAAATCATAAGTCACATGTCAAGTTCTACCCGTCGTTCTCCAGGTTAATTTGAATCCACCCGCACCTACCCTTGACTTTGGCCAACAAGGCAGTACGACTGTTCCAAACTAACGCATCTATCTATGCTGCATATGAATACCCAATAGCTACCAATCACTATGCCTTGACTTTGGCCAACAAACATAGCTTGAATACTATTGACCATCCATGTGAAACGACGGAGGGCTACGAATGGTTTTGGCTAAACCGTGAACGTAGTGAACTTGATATAATCGATGGAACAAGATAGCTTTTAAAAAGAGTGGCTCAAGCTTCACATTTAAAAGATAGTTTTGAAAAGAACCGAGTGGTTTTTCGAAAGTGTTCCAATGACTTTTACTTGGTTTATTTTTCTTGCATTAGTTCTTTTAATGCGTGATATTCTTGCATTAGTTCTTTTAATGCGTCCCACCATTTAATCCTACCATTGCAGAAAACAACCAAAATATGACTTACGCTTATGCCATTCGCATTCGCCACGGGGCCCCGTCATTACCCGTTAGGTTACTTAACTAACGACAGAGCGGGGGCTGGGCTAGCGCGGCTGTAAAACATAAGCAACGCCTAAATAATATCATATATATAGATATATTGCAATGATATCCATTTCAGATCACAGATGAACACATTGGATATACTAGGAACCCGCAATTCGTACGAGCCTGTAACGAAAAGCAGATTACACGGTCACGGTGAATAGCCAATATCCCACCCAAGACCCCTACGGGTGCGGCAAACTACCCGCCAAGTACCCGAAGAGAAGCAACCTCCCTCAACTCCGTGAGAAGGCCACTCGGCACTTCGGCATACCCGGTAGTTTGTGCACCCCCTCCATGGGTCTATCCTAGGAGCAAAAACGGTAAAAAGAAATTATACAATGACGGCTACAACCCCGACCCGGTTGTGCGGCTATACAAATAATTATTACATCAATTTAAAAATTTACAAGAATTGAAAGAAAAGAAAACTCTCGTCTCACAACCCCCGGCTATTCACCCGCGACAATCCAATGAATTCATATTCACATTCCAATAATATTACAGATCACAGATTTGTATAACCCCCACTAATCGACATATAGCGATTAGCAGACGTTCAATACAAATATCACATCACAGAAAAACCCGTCAGCTTAAGTCTTTTAGAAGTTCGATCTAAATACGGTTTTTAAAGCCCCAAAAATAAATTTTTCTTTTTGGAAAATCTGGGCTGAAAAAACACATACCAAAAATCCCAAAATACCCTTATTAACATAGTGTAGCAAAGAAGACCCAGAGAGGAGCCAAGACGGCCGCGGAACCGCGGCAATAGCAAGCTATTGCCGCGTTTCCGCGGCGCTTTGATGAGATCAAGGGACCATTTTTCTACAGTATACTCTAAAAACCCTGAGTCGATTTTTGGTGTATCTCAAATAATTTTTGCAGCACTTTGAAAATCGACAGAAAGTTGGAAAACGGGGTTCATTTCGGGACTTTTTCTTTGATCGATCTTCTAGCTACTTTGCTAACATGTTAGATAGAGTTTAACTAGGCTCTGATACCACTGTAAGTCCATGCTACCTCTCCCGATACTTTCGGACATGCGGAATATGGTGAAAAACAATTTTCTAGTGGTGGTAACATGGACTCAAAACCGGATCTTTGTTAAACATCTAACTAACAACCTAACTAGGAGTTGTTAACTACTCAGTTAGGGGGTTTATACCTTTCTTATCTCGAACTCCTTCGTCTTCAAGCCTCGATGGTTGTCTGAATCGGCTTCTCCCCATCGTCTCCTTGCGCCGAAGATAGATCCACCTGAAAGCTTCTACCTTTGGCTCCTTCTTCGAACTTTGAAGAAACTAGTTCACTCGGTTTGCTAAACCTTGTGAACTAGAGTGAGTAGAGAAGAGTTTGTTTGGGATTTTATCTATGGTTCTTGGTTCTCAACTCATGAGACAAGTGAACCATAGACTTAAGAGAGGGAGAGCAAGAATAGGAAGATGAGAGCTCAAGAACAAGAGAGAGAATGAGCATGAAAGAATGAGAGAAGACTTTTCACATTTGGCTCTCATAATCCAAAACCATCATAACACATCATAGCAATCAAGTATTATGTGATGGTTTAAGCAACAATAGCCATATCATTTCATGCACTCATTTTGCACAAGAGAGCAAGCAAGCAAAAGTCTTTGCCATGAAATGATAGTTATTGTTATCATGATGGTCAACTAGTCAAGCCTAGTCAACCGGTCAACAAAATCAACAAGTCAACAAAGTCAACAAGTCAACAAAGTCAATCCCTCAACAACCATGTCACCATAATACTTAATTAATATTATTGTTAATTACATATCATATTCTCATTAGGGTTGAGCAAAAAGTCAACGGTCAACGGTCAATAGTCAACAACCCTAATGAGAATCCTCTGCCTCTGTCTCTCCGTCAACTGTGCATACACACACGCATCCGCGTTCCGAGGAACACGAATGCAAACTGGATAAAACCAATCCCAATACGTACACTAGGATCTGGCTTAAACCAAAGCCCGCTAGTGTAAACTGTCCGGACACTAAACGTGCACAAGTGCACGGATGTGACTGAACCCTATGGCAAAACTATGCGACCTGTCGCAAAACCATGCGGCCTCTACTCTTTTGCCTAAAGGCGAATAGCTTTCTGTGTGGGACTCTAACGACTCGACACTACGCTGGCAGTGGGTTTAACCACAGACCGCAAGCGGCACTAGCTGTGCGTAACGGTCCCCAGGTAGATGCCGACAAGAAGACTGACGAGGTGAAACCCATCTGAACTCCTACTGAGCCTGAATGTGACAATCTCCGTACAGTCCGGTCTGTTCGTCTGATACATCGCATGGCGGGCCTAGGGGGCGGTAAACGTCAGTCCCCTAATAGCGGTACAAGTCGTGTCGGAGTGAAGCCCAATACACCCTGAGATAACACTGGAAGCCTACCAGTATATCCCGCTTGACCTGGCCAGGGACTACTCGTGTAATAGCTCTCCTAGACACAGCGCGATGTCAACCTCCAATACCAGGAGAAACGAATCCTGTCTAACCGTCACTGCCTCCAAGTGCTTCGGGACTGCACCCAACTACTACCTGTTTGCACGACTCCTTTGAGCCGTGGTAGGGTAGTAATCAAAGTACAGTGGGAACACACTCGAGGCGAAGTGACAGTGTCAAGTCAGCGGACTAAGCTGTACTCATGTCACCTGGGAACTGATAACTGACGATAGGTATAATACCAACCGGTCAGTTCCCTACGAGTCCTGTCCAGTGTACTCGTAACCCAACGAGCACCCGCATACTACCTCCAGTACGACGTACTGAAGGCTGTGGGACAGACCGTCTCCCACACTGGGATGAGAAGCGCATGCGCTAGTCTACTCCGGAGTATCGATGCCCTGTCTCGATAGTCCTGCGACTAGGGACCTGCATAAGGATGTGCTTATAGATTACCCAGCCCCACTAGTATGACTGCCATCACAACGCTGGTAATCAAGCAAAGATCCTAAGGGCTCCACTAATGTGCATAGGTGATATACTAAAATAAACACATGTACACATTGAAGTAGAAACAAACCAAGTAGCATACTACTATTTTGAGCAAGATTGTATATACAAGGTGAATATCCCAAGCTTCCATTAAGTAATATACAAACTAGTATGATACAGTAATGGCCTCTAGGGCATATACACTAACAGACTTAAGTTACTTCTAGATAAAAACATACTGACAGGGCCAAACTACAAAGATTGGCTCAGGAATGTCAAGATGGCAATCACTTACGACAAGCTGGGGTATCTTCTTACCACCAAAGCTCCCCCTGTCCCAGGTCCCAAAACCAGCGTCGCGGATAAGGAAATCCGTAAGACCTGGGAAATCGATTGCGCGAAAGCCAAGTGCCTCATGCTTGCCTCTATGGACAACGTGTAAGCCCGCGGGGGCGCCCCGGCCGTCGATCCGACGTCGGAAACCGCGGAAAACAAAAACTTTGCGAACTTTGCAAAACGGCACCACCGCGGACCTTGCACCCGGATCGGGCCATTAACCTAGCTAGCTAGCAAACAAGAAAAGAGTAGAGAAGTATACCAAGCGATCCGAGTCCTCCGGTCTTCATCTCCACTCCGATCTCTTGCGGAATCTCCGTCACCTCCTCGCTCGTCGGAAAGGGGCACCACGTAGCCGGAATCTTTTACGGGCTCCCGCCTCTTGACCGAGGCAACTCGGGCGCGAAGTTGGCTAGCCGACGCGTCCAAGGCTTGCTATAGAAATAGTGTAGAAGCTTGTCTCTTTGGGGTTTTGAGGTTGCCATGGTTTGTGGAGGAAACAAGAAAGAACTTTGGAGAAGGGTTATTGGAATTTTTGGAGCAAGCAAGAATGAGATGATATAATTTCCATACACCATGAAATTTCCTCTCATCTCTCCCCTCCCCATAGTGGCCGGCCCTCTCTCCTCAAGAATGAGATTGGAGAGAGAAAAAGAATTCTCCAAGTATATAAAAATACAATGGAAAAACCAAATAAAGAAAATGGTCACTCTCATTTCTTTTCTCATCATAACAAAGCACCATCAAATGAAAAGCATAATGAAAGGACTAGAAAGGCATCTCATGATGAGAAGAAGGAACAAAAGCAAGGAAGCCCTCCACAAAAGAGTTATTTGCAAATTGCAAATAACCCCCTCCAACAAAAGTCCGGCCGAGAAGGAATAAAAGAAAACCGGCCGGAACGGAATGCAAACTGGCAACTTCAGAAAACCGATCCCGTAATAAATTACAGGAAAACCCCACTACTGCAAATACATGCCCGCATTTGTATTCGCACTGAACACAAATGCAAAGAGACAAAACTACACTATCTAAAACTAGAATCCGGCTTAAGCCAAAGCCGGCTAGTAAAATCTGTCCGATCACGATCCGTGCAATACCGCACGTATCTGATCGAACCCTGCCATATCTCCATACGGCCTCTACAGCGTTTCGCCCGAAACTTGAGTAACTGTCTGTGTGGTGGACTCTAAAGACTCGTCAATACTATGGCTGTGGATTTAACCACTAGCACGTCAGAGGTATTAGCCATACGTGACGGGCCACCAGCTATTGACCAAAAGGGACGTCGATGAGCGAACTCATCCTGACACCCTACTGAGCCTGTCAGTGACAATATCCGTACAGTCCGGTCCGTTCGTCTATGAGCATCGCATGGCGGGCCTAGGGGGTTGGTAAAAGTCAGACCCCCAAAAGCGGTACAAGTCGTGTCGGAGTATAGCCCAGAACACCCTGAGATACTACTGGAATACCTACCAGCAAATCTCCTGCCTTGGCCAAGGACTTTTCATGTTCTGGCTCTCCTAGACACAGCACGACCTCACCCCCAATACCGGGAGAGACGAACCCCTGCAGATCCGCTCACTGCCTCCATGTGGCTCGGGACTGTACCCAACTAAAACCTGTTTGCACGACTCCTTTGAGCCGTGGTAGGGTAGTAATCAAAGTACAGTGGGAACTCACACGAGACAAATGACGATCTCAGGTCGATGAACTAACCTGTACACATGTCACCAGGGAACTGCTATCTGACGTCTGGTATAATCCCAACTAGCAGGTTCCCGGCGAGTCCTGTCCGGTGTACTCATAACCCAATGAGCACCTGTATACATCTTAGGTGAACCAACTGACACCAGTGGCTTGTGAGACCGGCCACCTCCCCTCGTCGGGGTCTCGACTGTATACACTAGTCTACTCTGGAGAAACGATGCCCTGTCTCGAATCTCCCACGACTAGGGACCTTTTAAGGATGTGCTTGTAGACCCCAGCTCCCACTTATATGATCGCCCTCATACTGCTGGAAGTCAAGCAAGAATCCTAGGGGCTTTATCAACGTGTAATAGCGACTTGTCAGGTCACCTAAAGCAGTACACGATGATAAAGATAAACCAGATAGCATACTATCATCTCGAGTAAGACTGTCCTACCGGGATAGGTCCTCCCCTCAATCATTGCAATCACGTGCCTGTGATCCAATAATTGACTCTGAGGGCACTATCTCCAACAATCTCCCACTTGCACTCGAGGCTAATTATTGCGATGTCGCATACTCACAGCCCGTGTGATACCGAACACCCAACTCCTCTACTAGTCCGTCTCACAAAGCCCGTTTGCGAAACTATTGCGTTCGAGGAATAGCCTCAGTGAGTGGATTCGCTTTGATGTTTCTTTCTATGTCTCTCTTTATCTCATGTTCGCAGAGAAAACTATCTCCCGAAATGAGCAATACCTGTCTTAGAATGTCTGGATGTCTGATGGGACCTAACTCATAAATGAACTCCAAATCCAAACTTCTTAGACTGTATCGTCAACTGAACTTAATCAGTATCCCTGCGCCATGCCTTCCCTCAGTATCCACCTGGACCAACTGTCCAAGATACGGCCCCTCGTCAGAGGGAAAACTATAACTCTGACAGCCACTCTGCCATCCAGGTCACCTTGGAAGCCTGGAATGATAACCGTCTCCTAAAGGAGGCTGCCGTTATCAAATTCCTAGAACATTCACTTATGTTCTAAAACTGCTTCCGACTGTTTCTCCAAGATTGGATTAATATCAACTTATTGCACCTACTGCAAGAACAACATCTGGTGTGGTACTTGACATCTCATGATTAACTCAGTTGCCTAAGCAAGTGATCTGTCAATCATGCGCATCCCTCTCCCCTTTAGTCTGTAAGACACCTTTAGAGAGGGTGACTCCATTACCTGCAGGTATACTACCGTGCCAGGAGTCGTCCATTCTAAATACTCATAGAATGCGGTCAAAGTACCCAGATTGGGAAACCACCCAAATCTAGATCTAAAACCATAGATCTAGTAACCAGAATGTCTGATATAATATCCAAGTCCTTTGTGGAGAAACCACTGTGTGACGACCAAAGTATAACCCATCGTAGTATAGGAATATCACTTCCTACTCTGTGTATGTCATCAAATACCAGGACATCACACCCTACTACCTTCTTAACAGATCCATCCCCTATTCTGATGAAGTCAAACCTATGACTTCACATCAGAAATAGATGATCTATCTCCGCTATATCTGCTTTAGTCTATAAATAGACATAAGCTTGATGTCCACCAATGCTTCCGCTACTCCCACTGACTACGACAACCCTCTGGCAGAGTCATATACACGTACGCTTCTAAAGCAAGTTTAGAACGACGCTATACTCATCCTTCCGCCGGGTCTCGCAGCCTGGAACAACAGCAATGGCAAGTGTGGGTAAACAAGAACCTCCCTGCCACCGTCCTTGAGCATACCGAAGTACCTCTCGAGTGCCTGAGGTTACCCACCGTATCTGGGGAGTGGCCAATGGAATGTCAAACCAGATTGAATCTTTAGGTTCTTATGAAATCTTCAGTAATCGTTTGTGGTTCTGGAATCACTTCCAGTTCTACCATACTCCTACTACTGTTTTTCTAAAAAAATCCATTTTTGATAAAACTGTGGCGAGTCAAGAACAATATCACTATTGATCTTCCAGATGGTAGAAAGTCAACCCTCGTCATAGCCCGGGTCAACCCACAAACAGCCACTACTGAAACGTGCCTTGAGTTGTCCAGTGTCTGGTTTTAAGCATAAGCCGGACAACTCCCCGTATCTTAACAATGTCAAGATATGAACTGTTCTATATCCAAGAACCAGAGGCACTGATTTAATTGAACCAGATTCAAATCATGCAGCTGTCTCCAGTGCATGTCAAGTAAATGGAAGAGAGGCCGATCAGCGTTACTCAACTTAGGAGTACTTCCAATTATGAGTAACCTGAAAGAGAAGCTAGTTCTCTTAATCATTACCATCAACTGAATACCATTCACAAGTATCTACATCTTCGATCTCCTTGAAGAATCCCGATACTTGCAACACTTGGTTCTCTACTTTACTCTTATACCTATAACTCCTCAAAACTTAGACCCTGTGTTTCTACGAAACACATGTCTAAGAACTAGAGAAGTTAAAAGTAAACAGAATATAGTACGAGGACCAACCCCTCTGTCCTAATGGACACTGGACAATATACAATACTCTGTATAAGTCCCCTGAGTCTGGTGACTCATTCACTGTGTGTCGTAGGTTGAAAACTGTACTTTTGGTTAAGAAGAATTACACCGCTGTTCAATGCTCCTTACCTAACCATCCACTGGTATAGGTAAATGTCATAGACATAATTTCAAAAAGGTATGTCTCACTCTATAAAAATAGACGTACAGATATATCAATTTGAAATTGGTGCACAACAACGGATATTCAAAACCAAATATTTGCCGACCGGCAAACAACCCAGGTGACTTCCTCAAATATCACCAATTACAACGAATCCTGATATAATGAGGATGGTCACCTAATTCCCAATAACTTACTCCCACTCATCATCTGTAAAACCATACAGATGTGAGAATCCTACCTGGTAAATACATACCCTGGAGCAAGTGCCTAATTGGGAAATCAGTTTTCTTTTAACAGTACACAGTGAAACTGAAACATTGAGATGTTTCGATGGGGTATCCTGGTATTCTTAGTAATGCCTCTTCCATTATCCAGATTCACAACTATAACCGTATAATTCTTTGCCATTTCTCCAAATCCCTTTACTTGTCTTTAGTCATTACCTTCTGTACACCCCTTTAGGCCAAATGGTTTTCTTCCTTCCCTACCGTTCGGCACCAGCCTATGGTTTGGAAGAAGACTATCCAATAAGCATAATGGGTGTACTGTCCTAATCCGAGGAGCACTCGCAATGCGAGAGAAGGTGAGGATAAAAGACAACCGAATGAACTTAATTCATAGGTGATTTAGGATTGACAAAGAAGTACATGGTTTGGTCGTGAATAGCAGTCGCAATTTACTTTGCCCTCTTACTAATCCCTTGCTTTGTCTGAACTTAATACCTTCTGTACACCGTTTAGGCTAATTGGCTTTCTTCATTCCCTACCGTTCGGCACCCGCCTAAGGTTTGGAAGAAGACTATCCAATTTGCATAATAGGTGTACTATCTCCTAAACCAAGGAGTACTCGCAATGTGAGAGAAGGTAAAAGGAAAAGACAACTGAATAGTCCTATTCGTTTTCTCCAGAACCAGAAACCATCCTCGAATTCCTTCGAGTTCGTATATAACCATACGATGGTTTTGTCCAATGGAAGTGGACGTTCGTAGAAATACGGGGTGTCCCGGAGAAAAGAGTAAAAGTAGGAGTGGCAAAGAGGTCTGCAACTCTGACAATCCAAAAGCCAGTGTTAAGTAGGTTCGGTCAACTTGGTCACTGAGTCATAGTCTAGGGTCGGGTCAATGGTCGCTGCCAGAGAGAGAGAAAAGAAACACTCAGCGTGCACTCTAACCTAGATCAGAATGGTTGTCACTTTATCTAATCTGGAAACCTCCCACTGTAACGTCAAATTCTTCCCCAAACCTGAAAGAAGAATTAGCCGGGATAACCCGAGGAGTAAACCAACTCATCAGTGGGAATCGGGATCCAACTCTCATCGCATGATAACGTGACGGAATCCGCTCACGTTATCACACTCCAGAAGGTATGCGCATATCTGGCAAGTTTCAGTACTTCTGAAACTCCCGATGTGGATTTTTGCCCCATGCTCTTATGACCTTGACGAAGGCCAACAAATCATAAGTCACATGTCAAGTTCTACCCGTCATTCTCCAGGTTGATTTGAACCCACCCGCACAAGCCCTTGACGAAGGCCAACAAGGCTATACGACTGTCCCAAACCAACGCATCTATCTATGCTGCAGAAAGGCAACAAGCAGCTACCATACACTATGCCTTGACGAAGGCCAACAAACATAGCATGAATACTACGTGCTACCCGTCTGAAACGACGGAGGGCTACGAATGGTTTCTGGTGAAAACCTTTAACGTAACGAACTTGATATCGTTGAAGGAACTGATAGCTTTATAAAAATATAGTGACGACAACCTTTGCTAAAGAGGTCACTCCCGGTGAAGGGGTCTCGGCTCTTTCCCCGTAGAATGAGGTGCAGGATATTCCAACTGAATACCACGATGCAAAGCAAAAGTAATCGGCTATAGTGAAGTTACTGCCCTGACGCAAACTTTTGTCCAAGGGGTCACTCCCGGTGAAGGGATCTCGGCCCTTGCCTCGTCGACTGAGGAGCAGGATATTCCAACTGAATACCTCTGTGCAAAACAAAAGAGAACGCCCTTGCAATAACAGCTTTTTGAAAAAGTGTTCCAACAACATCAGATTAGGTTTGTTTAACTTGCATTGATCCGAATCAATGCAGTCCCATCAATTAATCACACCACAAAGAACGAAAATATACTGATGTACGTATATGCCATCCGCATTCGCCACTGGGTCCCGTCATCACCCGTTAGGTTAGCTTACTAACGACAGAGCGGGGACTGGACTAGCGCGGATGAAAAACATATACAACATCTACTAATATATATACCAATATATAGTATTCGCTCAAGGCGTGATAAAAAAGCAGCAACACAGAAATGTATAGCAACACAGATCAATACAGATATCTGGGATCCCCGGGTTTCACAGAGCCGCTGAAACCCGACGTTCCCCTGGTCGTGTGGATAGCCTGTGCAATGAAATCCTAGACCCCTACGGGCGCGGCAAGTTACCCGCCAAAACCTGAAGCGAGGCAGCCCCCTTCAGCAACGTGAATGGACCACCCAGCACTTCTCGGAATCCGGTAACTTGGGCACCCCTCCTGGGTCAACCCTATACCCCCTACGAGTGCGGCGAATAGCCCGCCAATTCTAGAGTGAAGCCCCCTCCGTCTCAATGCCATGAGATGCGGGCTCGTTGCCCTCTAGAATCCGGCTATCCGTGCACCCCTCCGCGGGGTAATCCTAGTACAGAAAGTAAAATATACATACAACGGGTACATCGACCGCAACCAGGTCGTGCCCCAAAATAATAATACAAACTGGCAGTGACGGCAGTCCACATGTCGGACGCTCGCCCCGCAATATCAAATGTACATAATACAACAAAACTGTACTACCACTGCAACCAGGCTATCCCCCACGACCGATCCGCAACAACACAGTACAATCACAGAACATCAACGTGAAAGTCACGTTCGCAAATCCGTCTAACCGGGCTATAGCAGTTAGACGGGATTTACCGATCGAATGACATTCACGGTCGCAGATATAAAGTAAATACTATGAACTAGCATGTTTAAAATATCCGATCGAACAAATTTATCAAAGTGGGCCCCACACACTACTGTAGCACTTACAGAAAATCTGGGCCCAAAGAAAATGTCCCAAATGCCCTATTTTCAACACATAAGCTTACTGGGAAAATATGGTGCCACGATTCCTCTTTTCCGCCGCGCAAGCGCGGCCAAACCAGGGGTTAGGCCGTGCTTCCGCGGTCGAAGTGAGGAATCAGTGGATCGTATTTTCCCAGAAATCTTATAATTTGTTGTACATGTCTCTGAAATCACCAGAAAAATTTTAGGAGCTCAAAAAATTTTAACAGAGAACACATGTGCACAAAAAATACGGTTTTCGGGTTTTTGTTCGATCGAGTTCTAAACGCGCTAGAGCAAGCTAGGGTAGGTTAATGGCGTGGCTCTGATACCATTGTAAGCCCGCGGGGGCGCCCCGGCCGTCGATCCGACGCCGGAAACCGCGGAAAACAAAAACTTTGGGAACTTTGCAAAACGGCACCACCGCGGACCTTGCACCCGGATCGGGCCATTAACCTAGCTAGCTAGCAAACAAGAAAAGAGTATAGAAGTATACCAAGCAATCCGAGTCCTCCGGTCTTCATCTCCACTCCGATCTCTTGCGGAATCTCCGTCACCTCCTCGCTCGTCGGAAAGGGGCACCACGTAGCCGGAATCTTTTACGGGCTCCCGCCTCTTGACCGTAGCAACTCGGGCGCGAAGTTGGCTAGCCGACGCGTCCAAGGCTTGCTATAGAAATAGTGTAGAAGCTTGTCTCTTTGGGGTTTTGAGGTTGCCATGGTTTGTGGAGGAAACAAGAAAGAACTTTGGAGAAGGGTTATTGGAATTTTTGGAGCAAGCAAGAATGAGATGATATAATTTCCATACACCATGAAATTTCCTCTCATCTCTCCCCTCCCCATAGTGGCCGGCCCTCTCTCCTCAAGAATGAGATTGGAGAGAGAAAAAGAATTCTCCAAGTATATAAAAATACAATGGAAAAACCAAATAAAGAAAATGGTCACTCTCATTTCTTTTCTCATCATAACAAAGCACCATCAAATGAAAAGCATAATGAAAGGACTAGAAAGGCATCTCATGATGATAAGAAGGAACAAAAGCAAGGAAGCCCTCCACAAAAGAGTTATTTGCAAATTGCAAATAACCCCCTCCAACAAAAGTCCGGCCGAGAAGGAATAAAAGAAAACCGGCCGGAACGGAATGCAAACTGGCAACTTCAGAAAACCGATCCCGTAATAAATTACAGGAAAACCCCACTACTGCAAATACATGCCCGCATTTGTATTCGCACTGAACACAAATGCAAAGAGACAAAACTACACTATCTAAAACTAGAATCCGGCTTAAGCCAAAGCCGGCTAGTAAAATCTGTCCGATCACGATCCGTGCAATACCGCACGTATCTGATCGAACCCTGCCATATCTCCATACGGCCTCTACAGCGTTTCGCCCGAAACTTGAGTAACTGTCTGTATGGTGGACTCTAAAGACTCGTCAATACTATGGCTGTGGATTTAACCACTAGCACGTCAGAGGTATTAGCCATACGTGACGGGCCAACAGCTATTGACCAAAAGGGACGTCGATGAGCGAACTCATCCTGACACCCTACTGAGCCTATCAGTGACAATATCCGTACAGTCCGGTCCGTTCGTCTATGAGCATCGCATGGCGGGCCTAGGGGGTTGGTAAAAGTCAGACCCCCAAAAGCGGTACAAGTCGTGTCGGAGTGTAGCCCAGAACACCCTGAGATACTACTGGAATACCTACCAGCAAATCTCCTGCCTTGGCCAAGGACTTTTCATGTTCTGGCTCTCCTAGACACAGCACGACCTCACCCCCAATACCGGGAGAGACGAACCCCTGCAGATCCGCTCACTGCCTCCATGTGGCTCGGGACTGTACCCAACTAAAACCTGTTTGCACGACTCCTTTGAGCCGTGGTAGGGTAGTAATCAAAGTACAGTGGGAACTCACACGAGACAAATGACGATCTCAGGTCGATGAACTAACCTGTACACATGTCACCAGGGAACTGCTATCTGACGTCTGGTATAATCCCAACTAGCAGGTTCCCGGCGAGTCCTGTCCGGTGTACTCATAACCCAATGAGCACCTGTATACATCTTAGGTGAACCAACTGACACCAGTGGCTTGTGAGACCGGCCACCGCCCCTCGTCGGGGTCTCGACTGTATACACTAGTCTACTCTGGAGAAACGATGCCCTGTCTCGAATCTCCCACGACTAGGGACCTTTTAAGGATGTGCTTGTAGACCCCAGCTCCCACTTATATGATCGCCCTCATACTGCTGGAAGTCAAGCAAGAATCCTAGGGGCTTTATCAACGTGTAATAGCGACTTGTCAGGTCACCTAAAGCAGTACACGATGATAAAGATAAACCAGATAGCATACTATCATCTCGAGTAAGACTGTCCTACCGGGATAGGTCCTCCCCTCAATCATTGCAATCACGTGCCTGTGATCCAATAATTGACTCTGAGGGCACTATCTCCAACACAACGAACATCAGAGGAGGCACGAGAATATGGACATCGAGTCCATATTTCTCCATACAAAAGAACTGTATGGAGAGCAATCTCGTATCGCAAGATACGAAGTGTAAAAGAAGTTATTTTCGGCAAGATTGGCCGTCGGATCATCGGTAGCGGAACACGTGCTTAAGATGATTGGCTACATTGAAGAGCTCGTGGACCTTGGGACCACGTTGGAGAATGAGCTCTATACGGACTTGATTCTCCAGTCCCTTCCTTCCACTTACGCCCAGTTTATACTGAACTTCAACTTACAAGAAAAGGAAGTTGAACTTTCAGAACTCCTCAACATGCTGAGGAGCGCAGAGGGCACCCTACAGAAAGGTAGGGAAACATCCACTTTGTTTGTAGGAGGATCTTCCTCTTCTAGGTCCAAGGCGAAAGCCAAGGGAAAGAAGAAGAAAGCCCCTGCCAAACCAAGGGGCGGTGTTAGTAAAGTGGATACGAAGGGAAAGGCAAAAGAAACAAAGAAAGTGGGAAAGCTTGTGGATAAAGAGGAATGCTTCTATTGTCATAAGAAGGGACACTGGAAGAATGATTGCAGGGCTTGGAAAGCCAGAACACAGGAACTGAAGCAGGTTGTGGCTTCAGCTTCAGGTGTGTATGTTATTGATAACTGTCTTTTAATAAACTCTACTTCCTGGGTATTGGATACCGGATCAGGATCTCATATATGTAATTCTTTGCAGGCGTTGAGAAACCGTAGGTTTTTGAAGGCAGGTGATATGACCCTCAAAGTTGCAAACGGAGCTAGCATGGATGCTAAGGCCGTGGGGGACTATCACCTGGGAATGTCAGACGGACATGTTTTGGTTTTACGTAATTGCTTTTTTGTACCCAACGCAATTTGTAATATCATTTCTGTATCTTTGGTTTCTAAAGAAGGTTATGAATTTGCATTTGTAAGTAATGTTGTAAACATTCACCTTAATCAAGTCTTGATTGGGTCAGGTACATTGAGCAATGGTATATACGTATTAAACCAACCACAGATTTTCAATGTCCAGAATTCACACAAAAGAAAGTCTCCAGAAATCAATCTGCCTTTCTTATGGCATTGTAGACTGGGTCACATCAATGATAGAAGGTTGACAAAGTTACATACAGAAGGATATTTGAATCCGTTCGAATATCAATCGTATGCCACTTGTCAATCCTGTCTCAAAGGAAAGATGACAAAGACTCCGTTCACTGGACACGGAGTAAGAGCGAGCGAGCTCTTGGGACTCGTACACAGCGACGTGTGAGGTCCAATGTCTACACATGCGCGAAGCCGTTATTCTTACTTCATTACATTTACGGATGACTTTTCAAGGTACGGTTATGTCTTCTTAATGAAACATAAGTCCGAAGCCTTTGGAAAATTCCAGGAATATAAGAATGAAGTAGAAAAACAAACTGGTAAAAGTATCAAGATTCTAAGATCGGATCGAGGTGGTGAATACTTAAGTGCCGAGTTCCTGGACTATTTAAAAGAGAACGGAATTCTCTCTCAGCTTACTCCTCCATACACTCCGCAACATAACGGTGTATCGGAGAGACGGAACCGAACCCTATTTGATATGGTACGGTCCATGATGAGTAACGCTGAGTTACCGCGATCATTCTGGGGGTATGCGCTAGAATCAGCTGCATACCTTTTGAACCGAGTTCCAACTAAAACTGTGCCTACCACACCATATGAGATGTGGTGTGGGAAGAGACCCTTTCTTAATCACATTAAGACATGGGGAAGTCCAGCTTTTGTCAAAAAGCAACATGCGGACAAGCTCGAGGCACGCTCTGTACAGTGCAAGTTTGTGGGATATCCAAAGAACTCCAAGGGATATTTCTTCTACTGCGAAGAGGAACAAAAGGTTTTTGTTTCTCGGCATGCCCACTTTCTAGAGCACCAGTTCTTGGAAAAGGAAATTAGTGGGAGCGCAGTAGAACTGGAAGAAATTCCAGAACCACAGACTATTACTGAAAGCTTAGTGGAACCAGAGGGTTCAAAAGAACAGGACATTCCTACGCCGCTCCGCAGGAGTAGTAGGCAGTCTCATCCGCCCGAGAGATACTACGGTTTTCTCACAGACGGGGATAGAGAGGATTGCATCATAGATTATGATGAGCCTACTAGCTTCCAGCAGGCCGTTCAGAGCGTTGACTCGGTAAAATGGCTGGATGCAATGCGGACCGAAATGGAGTCCATGTACACCAACAAAGTATGGACGTTGGACATTGCTCCAGACGGGGTAAAACCCGTAGGATGCAAGTGGATCTTCAAAAGGAAGATTGGTGTTGATGGACAGGTTGAGACCTATAAAGCTAGACTTGTTGCAAAGGGTTTTCGTCAAAGACCTGGTTTGGACTATGACGAAACATTTTCTCCAGTGGCTATGCTGAAATCCATTCGGATCCTTCTTGCCATTGCTGCCTTCCACGATTATGAGATTTGGCAGATGGACGTAAAGACCGCTTTTCTAAATGGAAATTTAGAGGAGTGTGTCTATATGGACCAGCCAGAGGGTTTCATTCAGAGTGGGAGCAGCGGAAAGGTGTGCAAGTTGCTTAAGTCCATCTATGGACTAAAGAAGGCATCGCGGAGTTGGAACATCTGCTTTGATGAGACGGTCAAAGAATTTGGCTTTATCAAAAATCCAGATGAACCATGCATCTATAGTAGATTTGTAGCGAGAACTGTAGTATTCCTCGTTTTGTACGTGGATGACATTCTCTTAATAGGAAATGACATTCCTATGCTACAATCTGTCAAGGGGTTCTTGTCACACAGGTTCTCCATGAAAGACCTAGGTGATGCCTCATACATCCTGGGGATCCGGATCCATCGTGATAGATCCAAGAGGATATTAGGACTTTCACAGTCCAGGTACATCGACACCATACTGAAAAGATTCAGTACGGAAGATTCCAAGCGCGGTAACCTACCGGCTTGTCACGGGATCACCCTCTCTAAAGAGATGTCTCCCAAGACTGATTTGGAGAGGGATCGCATGTCTATTATACCCTACTCTTCTGCAGTAGGCTCTATAATGTATGCGATGTTGTGTACCAGACCGGATGTAGCTTATGCACTTAGTGTAGTAAGCCGGTATCAGTCAAACCCCGGGGAGAAACACTGGATAGCGGTAAAGAACATTCTCAAGTACCTGAGAAGGACTAAGGAGATGTTCTTGGTGTATGGCGGAAAAGACCTCCAGATCGAGGCCTTTGCTGACTCCAGTTTCCAGAGTGACAAGGATGATTCCAAGTCCATGTCGGGTTTTGACTTTACCCTCAATGGAGGGGCGGTGTGTTGGAAGAGTTCCAAACAGGAAACCGTTGCAGACTCGATGATGGAAGCATCTGATGCCGGAAAAGAAGCTGTCTGGATGAGGAAGTTCTTGAAAGAACTTCAGGTGGTTCCGTCCATTGTTGATCCAATACCTCTGTATTGCGACAACAACGGGTTATAGCTTTAGCGAAGGAACCCAGGTCCCATCAGAGATCCAGACACATCTTGAGGCGGTATCACCTGATCAGGGAGATCGTGGATCGCCAGGAGATCGAGGTTCGAAGGGTTGCTTCAGAAGATAACACTGCAGATCCATTCACCAAGGCCTTGCCCCAGACTCAGTTCGAGTGGCTGATCGAGATGATAGGTCTTCGATACGCCAGTACATGGCCTTAGTGCAAGTGGGAGATTGTTAGTGTGTATGCCCTAGAGGCCATTACTGTATCATACTGGTTTGTATATTACTTAATGGAAGCTTGGGATATTCACTTTGTATATACAATCTTGCTCAAAATAGTAGTATGCTACTTGGTTTGTTTCTACTTCAATGTGTACATGTGTTTATTTTATTATATCCCCTATACGCATTAGTGGAGCCCTTAGGATCTTTGCTTGATCACCAGCGTTGTGATGGCAGTCACACTAGTGGGGGCTGGGTAATCTATAAGCACATCCTTATGCAGGTCCCTAGTCGCAGGACTATCGAGACAGGGCATCGATACTCCGGAGTAGACTAGCGCATACGCTTCTCATCCCAGAGTGGGAGATGGTCTGTCCCACAGCCATCAGTACGTCGTACTGTGCTCGTTAGGTTACGAGTACACTGGAAATGACTCGTCGGGAACTGACCGGTTGATATTAAACCTATCGTCAGTTATCAGTTCCCAGGTGACATGAGTACAGCTTAGTCCGCTGACTTGACACTGTCACTTCGCCTCGAGTGTGTTCCCACTGTACTTTGATTACTACCCTACCATGGCTCAAAGGAGACGTGCAAACAGGTGGTAGTTGGGTGCAGTCCCGAAGCACTTGGAGGCAGTGACGGTTAGACAGGATTCGTCTCTCCCGGTATTGGGGGTTGACATCGCGCCGTGTCTAGAAGAGCCATTACATGAGTAGTCCCTGGCCAGGGCAAGCGAGACATACTGGTAGGCTTCCAGTGTTATCTCAGGGTGTTTTGGGCTTCACTCCGGTGCGACTTGTACCGCTATTAGGGGACTGATGATTACCGCCCCCCTAGGCCCGCCATGCGATATATCAGACGAACAGACCGGACTGTATGGAGACTGTCACATTCAGGCTCAGTAGGAGTTCAGATGGGTTTCACCTCGTCAGTCTTCTTGTCGGCATCTACCTGGGGACCGTTACGCACAGCTAGTGCCGCTTGCGGTTTGTGGTTAAACCCACTGCCAGCGTAAAGTCGAGTCTTTAGAGTCCCACACAGAAAGCTATTCGCCTTTAGGCAAAAGAGTAGAGGTCGCATGGTTTTGCGACAGGTCGCATGGTTTTGCGACAGGGTTCGGTCACATCCGTGCACTTGTGCACGTACAGTGTCCGGACAGTTAACACTAGCGAGCTTTGGTTTAAGCCAGATCCTAGTGTACGTTTTGGAATTGATTTTATCTCGTTTGTATTCGTGTTCCTCGGAACGCGGATGCGGGTGTGTATGCACAGTTGACAGAGAGACAGAGGCAGAGTATTCTCATTAGGGTTGTTGACTGTTGACTGTTGACAGTTGACTGTTGACCATTGACTTTTGCTTAACCCTAATGAGAATAAGATATATGATTAACATTAATATTAATTAAGTATTATAGTGACATGGTTGTTGAGGGGTTGACTTTGTTGACTTTGTTGACCGGTTGACTAGGTTGGACTAGTTGACCATCATCATGACAATGGCTATCATTCCATGGAAAAGACTTTTGCTTGCTTGTTTATTTATGCAAAATGAGTGCATGAAATGATATAGCCATTTTGACTTAAACCATTTACACAATACTTGATTACTATTTTTGTTATGATGGCTTTTGGATTATGCGAGGTGAGAATGAGAAGAGTATGGTTCATTCTATCATTTGCTTTCTCTCTCTTGAGCTCTCTCATTCTCAAGCTCTCCCTCTTCCTCTTGCTCTCTCTACCTCAAAGCAAACCATTCTCATGTGTTGAGACTCATTGCCTTAGAGATAAAAAGACACCAAAACATTCCTCTACTCATTCTAGTTCACAAGGCCTAGCAAGCCAAGTGATCTAGTTTCTTCAAAGTTCGAAGAAGAAGCCAAAGGTAGAAGCTTTCGGGTGGATCCAGCTTCGGCGCAAGGAGACGACGAGGTGAGGCCGATCCGTACACCGGAAGTAGTCGAAGACGAAGGAGTTCAAGAAAGGTATAACCCCCTAACCGAGTAGGTAAACTCTTGTTAGGTTGTTAGTTAGTAGTTTAACAAAGATCCGGTTTTGAGTCCATGTTACCGCCTCTAGAAAATTGTTTTTCATCAAATTTCGCATGCCCGAAAGTACCTGGAGTGGTAGCATGGACTTACACAACTTGTGCACATCAAGTGAGAAAATCAATTTTATGTGAACAAATACTAGTTAATGTAAAGTAATATATCAAATATATAATCATACATTAAATCATTAAATCAACACTTGATTTAATGATCCGGTCATACTGCATATAACCGACTAATATCAAGTGTATCAATATATCGAATCAACATATCGAATCAACATTTGATTCGGTAACCCGGATATATCTTATATAACCGTCCGATGATACAAATCGCGAGAATAGAATTCAGTATCGCATACTGGTATTATTCTCAGTCCCGCACATATCTCATAAGCGCTCCTATTTCGTTTCGCTGAACGTAACGGCCAAGCCGGGTATTGAGCGATCAGAAGATCAACGAGCAAGCCCGCTCACATTCCAGTGAATCCAACAAGTGACACTTACATACAGTCCGGTCTGTTCGTCTGATATGTCGCATATCTCACCTAGGGGTGGTAAACGTCAGACCCCAGTAGCTCGATAAGTCATGCCGATGTAAGGTCCATAACAAGCATCAAACTACTGATAACACTTACCAATAAATCAGTGCAACCCTGGCCAGGGATTTCCAGTTATGGCCAGTCGAGCATAGAGCAACATTAACCCCCAATACCGGGAGAGACGAATCCCCTCCTATCGCTCATTGCCTCCATGTGAATCGGGACTGTACCCAAAAACCACCTGTTTGCACGACTCAGTAGAGCCGTGGTAGGGTGGAAATCAAAGCACAGTAGGAGACACACAAGACTCTATGGCGATCTCAGGTCAACAGACTAAGCTGTACTAGTGTCACCAGAGAACTGCAATCTGACGTGAGCTATAATACCATCTGGGAGTTCTCGGCGAGTCCGTTCAGTGTACCCAGTCTCCACTGAGCACCCGCATACCATCTCTGATGTCAAACACCAATGGATATGGGATCATCCATCGCCCATCACATGGGTTGAGAAGATATACGCTAGTCTACTCTGGAATATCGATGCCCCGTCTCGATATTCCCACGACTAGGAATATTGAAGGATGTACTCATGGACTACCCAGGCCCCACTAGTATGATCTACATCATAGTCCTGGAAGTCGAGTACACATCCTAAGGGCTTTATCAACATGTAACAGAGAGACATAAAGTATACATGTTAAGATAAAGAGCAACCAGATAGCGTACTATCATGTCGAGCAAGAAAGTCCTACCTATATATGTCCCAGCATCCACTACAATATACATCTTATATACAGCAATGGCCTCTAGGGCATACATATAACTAACAATCTCCCACTTGCACTAGGGCCATCTGTAGCAGTGGTTGCAGTATCTAATACTCAACCATCCCATATAAGTCTCTCTCTGGGAAATAGCTATTGTGAGTGGATCCGCCGTGTTGTCCTCTGAGTCTACTCTCCTAACCTCGATCACCCTGGAGATCAACTATCTCCATGATCAGGTGATGCTGCCTCAGAATATGTCTGGGTCACTGATGGGACCAGGGTTCTTGGGCCAAAGCCACACTTCCATTGTCACACAATGTTAGGAACCTAGTTCATCTCATGAACCAATATACACCCAAACTGCCTCTTTGGTAGTATCTTTAATAGCGATGTTACCAGCCTTTATCGTCTAGTCTGCCACGGTATCTAAGCTTGGAACTCTTCCAACATACCATCCCTCCACTGAGGGTAAAGACAATGCCTGCGACTGACATTCAGCCGTCCTTATCACCCTGGAACCTTTCCAGTGATTCTCCCCAGGATCGATTGATACCATCTCACTACAACTAGTGAGAATACTAATATCCATTTAGATCTATCTCATAGATATAAAATCTAGGATTTAGGAGCTATCACACAGATCCTATATGGAGAATCCTTGTGATAAGAGGAGATTGACCGTGCGTAGTATAGGAAACTATTTTCCTATCAAGAGTAAGTTGTCCACGTACAATACGGGGATGACCATCTTACTCTCTACTACCCTTTTGTATATACAAGGTTCATCTACCATTTTGATGAAGTCAAACTCTTTGACTATCGCATAAAAACAGACGTTCCAACTCCGCGACGCCTACTTTATCCTGTAGAGCAACTTACACACGTTTCCGCTGCTCCCACTGTTAATGAAGGCCTCTGGCTGTGTACTTATAGACGTTCTCTTCTAAATCAGTATTTAGAAAAGCAATCATGACACCCAACCGCCAGATATCGTAGTCATGTTATGTAACCGTGGTAAGTAGGATCCGGATGGACTTAAGCATAGCCACTTGGAAAAGGTTTCATCATTTTCCACGCCTGGTCGATGACGAAAACCACTAACATGTCTACCTTTGAAAGTCTCAACTTTTCCATCTACACCAAGTAATCTTCTCAAGATATACTTTCTCCTGATGGGGATTTAACCCTTCAGATATAGCATCCAAAGTCCATACTTTGTTGGTGTGCATGGATTCCATCTCAGATCTCTAAGCATCCAGCCATTCTTATAGAGTCCCCACTCTTGATGGCCTGCTCGAAACTAGTTGGGTCATCATCTCATGATGCAATCCTCGCTCCCACTGTCATCGAGAAACCGAAGTATCTCTCAGGCGGATGAGGAACCCTACCAGATCGGCGGAGAGGCTGAGGTTCGTCGGGGACTATTGAGTCCTTTGGTTCTGTTAAATCATTAGCTGTAGTTTGTATAGCTAGAACCTTTCCAGTTCTACAGAACTGACCTTGCCTCAATCTTGTCCGGATTTTGCTTTTGACATAGGCCGGACAATCCCAAATCTTAACTTACTTAAGAGATAGGCTCTTCCCATACCATATCTTATATGGAGTGGTAGGCACTGATTTGATTCGAACCTAATTCAATAGGTATGCAGCTTCTCAAGTGCATAACCCCTTAAAAGAAAAAGGTAACTCAGTAATACTCATCATAGAGCACACCATATCTAATATGGTGCGATTGCTCCGCCCTGATACACCGTTGTGCTGTGGTATATTCAGAGGAGTAACATCGAGAGAGAATCTCATTCTCCTTTAGAATAGTTCAGGAATTCCATGCACAAGTATTATCCTCCCTGATCTTATCATAGGACATAATACTTATACCCATATTTTGGTTCTCTACTTCTAACTTATATTCTGTGAATATATCAAAAGCTTCGGACTTATGTTTCAACAGGAACATATGACTGAATCTTGAGATATCATCAGAGAATGTAATGAAGTACAAAGAACCGGTCCTGGCATGTGTAGACAGGGGACCTTACATACATCATCATGTATCAGTCCCAAGAGTTTACTAACTCTTTCTCTATTTCCAATAAACAGAGCTATGGTCATCTAATCTTTGTGACATGACTGGAAAGTTTCACAAGATGTAAATTCAAACTGATTTAAATATGCATCTAAATGTAACTTCAGCCAGTCGGGTCGCATTGATATGACCTAGTCAACAATGCCTCAAGAAGGATTCGTTCATTTTTGAACTCTTCCTCTTGTGTGTGTTCTGTATACTAGGAATTGTAGATTGATTTAGAACGTCAATGCTTTTAGATAACGTGCGTGAACCGATCAACTTTTGAAATGTTCAAAACAATATTCAACAATACAAAATTAAATCCTTTCTTTACTAATAAAGAGACCGATATGATTTTGTATATCAGGTTCGGTATCTAATAGCATTTGTTCAGAATCAATGTATTGGTAATACAGGGTGACAGTGACCAACAGACTTGGCTGCAACACTTGCACCGTTTTCTGTCTCATGAAACTTATCACCCGTTTTCAGTTCTCTACCTATTATAGCCCATGTAACAGATTACATATTTGGGATCCTGATCCGGAATCAAATACCCAGGATGTAGAGGATACTGAGAAACAGTTCTTTGTAATGAACACACCCGAAGGAGATGCATCTCATGCACTTTCTTCGTTTGGTCGGCATGGGAATCCTGGCATTCTCCTATTTCGTGCTCGGTCTTATAACAATTATAAGTGGGAGCGGGACCAACGTTCCCCAGCTCAGTATAACAAGCGGGTTCGGTCAATACATCCATATCATTATCTTGATTAAGGCGTGATATGGTCGCTACCTCTCGAGAGAGAGAAGAAAACACTCTGTGTGCGCTCTTGCAAGATTAGATTGGTTATATATTTTATCTAATCAGGATGGCTCCCACTGTTTTTATCAAATCTTCCTTCAAACCCTAAAAGGAACTAGCCGGGATTAATTACACTCAACAAGTTCGCCAATCTTTCAGCCAGGCTAATGCCGGTACTTTGAGGGAGGTTCCCCGTGCATTCGCACGGACCTAATTAAAGTAAACCTCGTTTTCCCAAGGGCGTAACCCCGTTGACACCTTTCTAGACACCTACTTGATCGGCTAATTGTAAAGTGCAAAACTCTCTCAGGAGAAACAATTACTCGCAGTGGGTATCGGGATCCAACTATCATATAGAAGGTATGCAATCTCATTGCAAATCTAAACACTTGAAACTCCGGATAAAGATTTTTACCCCTAGCACTTATGACCTTAACTATGGTCAACAAATCATAAGCACTAGTCAAGTTCTACCCGTCATTTCGTGATTAATTAGACCCACCCACATGACCCTTAACTAAGGTCAATAAAGTCACGCGACTGTCCTAACTAATCTCATCATATGCGGCGTAGGAAGACATCACTTAGCTACCGTACATTGTGCCTTGACTATGGTCAACAAACACAGCACGAATACTAAGTACTCTACTTCCTAAAATGACGGAGGGTTGCGGATGGTTTTTATGAAAACCTTTAACGCTTTGAACTTGATCTCGTTGCGGAATCAAATGGTTTTTAAATGGAGTGTTTTTTAGGCTTTTCTAGTTTTGCTAAAGGGGTCACTCCCGGTGAAGGGATCGTCGGCCCTTTCCTCATCGAATTAGGTGCAGGATATAACATATATACCGCTATGCAAAGTAAAAAACTATAGAAGCAATCAAAAGACAAACCGAGGGTTGTAGCATCTGCCAGTTATTGCTGAAGGGGTCACTCCCGGTGAAGGGATCTCGGCCCCTTCCTTATCGAATAAGGTGCAGGATGTTCTACAAGGAACACCACGATGCAAAGAAAGAACTGTAGCTACCTGTTTTTGAAAATTCGATTCCACAACATCTTTTAGGTTTATTTTCTTTGATTAATCTCATTAATGAATGTCCCATCATTTAAGTCCACATAAACATCACAGATAGATATAACGTGCGCTTATGCCATCCGCATTCGCCTCGATGTCTCGTTTGCACCGTTAGGTTAGGTAACTAACGGCAGAGCGAGACAGGGCTAGCGCGGGTGTAAAACATAAGCAACGTCTATATAATATATCATATATACTATATACAATATCTATCTGAACAAATCATATGATCACATCACAGATAACGCAGCAGAAAATATCATATGAAATATTGGATATACTAGGACGTCCGTGTTTTATTTTGAGCCTGTATAAAACACGGATTCCACGGTCGTGATGAGTAGCCAATCCCACACCCGTAGACCCCTAAGAGAGCGGCAAGCAACCCTACCAATTCTAGAGTTAGGAGACCCGGACTCGACTCCTCGAGATGGTCTCCCACTGGACCCTAAAACCCGGTTACTTGTGCTCCCCTCCTGGGGTCTATCCTAATGCGGAAAAGTAAATAATATACAATGGTGACATCATCCTCAACCCGGAAGTGCCCCAATAAAAGAATATTACATACAAGTTTTTACATGAATGAAAAAGAAAAACACTCATCTCACATAAAAAACCCCGGCTATTCAAACTCGACGATCCAATATAACATATCCAGCAACACATAACATCACATGTCATCAACGTAAGTAAATATGTCCATCCCAATTGTCGTTGACATATAGCAACAAAACCGTCGATATCACATATTACACTACGGTCGCAGAAAAGAAAGTGTAAAACTATAACAGTTGGAATCCACAACATGCATAGACATCGCATGCCTAATCAGATGAATTCCTTAGACATCGCAAGCCTAACAATTATAAACCCCGCATTTTAGTCTCATTATGGAAAACACTTTTCAATATCAAGTCGGGTAATTCAACAAGATTCCCGACATCCTGATCGAATGCTCGTCGCAAACTTTAGTAGGCGGCCGCACCCCCGATGCCGTCGACGAAGTGCACCAAGGCGGAACACTGCTGCCGCGAGCAGCCGAACGGATGCTTTTGGCGACGGGGTTCTCCTACTGTCACTTGGTCGGGGCTATGGGGCGTGGCTATCTATTAAGTTTACCGGCGAGTATCCACGTACGCTACGCGATTGCGACGGACTTTTGATCACTTCAAAATTCCGTGGCAACCGATCATATGAGACTAAACTGCTATGTCTATAACATTCAAATGTTGTTGATTCCAATTATTGTATCACATTCCAGATAAATAGACAATGTTAAACTTTCCGATCGAACAATCAAACACCCAAGTTTTCCCGAAAAGCTCAACGTATGAAATAAGTTTAAAAACATCCACTTCATGCCACAGTACCAACGGTCCATCCGTAGAAGGGTCAAGCCAACGCCTCACATGTGGCACGCCGTACTGCCCCAAACCCTAAGGTTCAAAAGGCTGTTAAAGACGGTCACATAATCGAGTTAAGGTTTGTTGTCTTCTAGATGGTCCACCGAGTTACTTGCACTACTTAGAATATTCTTAAACTACGGAAAAATCCAACACTTGGAAATTTCCCGTTAGGGGAAAAACTGGGTTATTTATATCCGGTCGAACTTTTTAACATGTTCTAAAATACCCGGAAATACAAAAACAAAGTTAAACAATCCGATCGAACCCCGAAACCCTAAACAAAACCCTTCTCTGTACATTTTTCAAAACAGTGTATTTTTGTGAATTAAAAATGCCCAGAAAATAGAGCAGGGTTTCCTAAGAATTACTGTGCAGCACGTGACCCTAACTCCATCAATGCGCCGCGGAACCGCGGCCCCACCTTGGCTTGTGCGGCGGTTCCGCGGCCACAAAGATGAATAATTTGTCACGGTTTGCACAGTAATGCCCGTAGCTGTTTCTACGGTTTTCTGGGAATTTTTA
Source organism: Agapanthus africanus (assembly GCA_030015575.1). NCBI lineage: Eukaryota > Viridiplantae > Streptophyta > Magnoliopsida > Asparagales > Amaryllidaceae > Agapanthus > Agapanthus africanus. Next base: position 277,853,356 of record JASDDO010000001.1, read on the forward strand.
AAGTTAAACAATCTGATACCACTGTAGGGTTCCTAGGCACACTCATGAGGTTCCACAAGGCATCAACCATGCAAAAATCAAAATTTTCATGTGCCGAGAAACCCTAATGCAAGATTGTTACTAGAGGTAAAGCGAAATACATGCAGGTTAACTACTTTAACTACAAGTGAAAGTGATTACAACCTTTGTAGATCCGGTCCTCCACTTCTTTAGCTCCGTGTTGACGTCCCTCCGCTGCGATCATCGGGATCCCGAACTCTAGTGTTGGTTTCATCGAAGAAATGAGCAGGCTAGGTCGCTGACTTCGATGCCGAAGATGATCTACGTCGAGGCGACTCAAACTCAAGCTCCATCTTCACTAGGTCATGAAACTTGTGAAGATAATACACTCTACTACATGGCAAGTTGTAGAGGATGAAGAAATAGGAAGTGGGTTCACTTTGGATTTGAATTTCTCACTTGAAAATTTTCAAGAAAGCTTTCTTCACTTGATGAAGAAGAAGAAGAAGAAGAAAGAAAAATGAATTTATGAAAATAATAAATCAAGTGAAGACTTATCATAATGCAACCATGGGTGAGTAAACTAATGTAGAGAGTAAACTAGGGTTTAGGGTCATGGTTAGGTTAAAGCATAAACCAAAATGGTTAGACTTTTCAAAGATGCTTAAATCCACTGTTTTTATCAAATCTTTCTTCAAACCCTAAAAGGAAAGACTATCCGGGATTAATTACACTCTACAAGTTCGCCAATCTTTCAGCCAGGCCAATGCCGGTACTTTGAGGGAGGTTCCCCGTGCTTTCGCACGGACCTAATTAAAGTAAACCTCGTTTTTCCAGGGGCGTAACCCCGTTGACACCTTTCTAGACACCTACTTGATCGGCTAATTGTAAAGTGCAAAACTCTCCCAGGAGTAACAATTACTCGCAGTGGGTATCGGGATCCAACTATCATATAGAAGGTATGCAATCTCATTGCAAATTTCAACACTTGAAACTCCAGATAAAGATTTTTACCCCTAGCACTTATGACCTTAACTATGGTCAACAAATCATAAGCACTAGTCAAGTTCTACCCGTCATTTCGTGATTAATTAGACCTACCCACATGACCCTTAACTAAAGTCAACAAAATCACGCGACTGTCCTAACTAATCGCATCAGATGCGGTGTAGGAAGACATCACTTAGCTACCGTACATTGTGCCTTGACTATGGTCAACAAACACGGCACGAATACTAAGTACTCTACTTCCTAAAATGACGGAGGGTTGCGGATGGTTTTTATGAAAACCTTTAATGCTTTTAACTTGATCTCGTTGCGGAATCAAATGGTTTTTAAATGGAGTGTTTTTGAGGCTTTTCTAGTTTTGCTAAAGAGGTCACTCCCGGTGAAGGGATCGTCGGCCCTTTCCTCATCGAATAAGGTGAAGGATATATCATATATACCGCTGTGCAAAGCAAAAAACTATAGAAGCAATCAAAAGACAAACCGAGGGTTGTAGCATCTGCTAATTATTGCTAAAGAGGTCACTCCCCGTGAAGGGATCGTCGGCTCTTTCCTCCTCGAATAAGGTGCTGGATGTTCTACAAGGAACACCGCTATGCAAAGCAACAACTAGAGCTACCTAATTTTATTTTTGAAATTTGATTCCACAACATCTTTTAGGTTTATTTTCTTTCATTAATCTCAGTAATGAATGTCCCATCATTTAAGTCCACCTAAACATCACAGATAAATACAACGTACACTTATGCCATCCACATTCGTCTCGATGTCCCGTCTGCACCGTTAGGTTAGGTAACTAACGGCAGTGAGAGGCGGGGCTAGCGTGGGTCTAAAACATAAGCAACGTCTATAAAATATATCATAAATACTATATACAGTATCAATCTGAACATATCACATGATCACATCACAGATAATGCAGCAGAAAATATCATATGAAATATTGGATATACTAGGACGTCCGTGTTTTATTTTGAGCCTGTATAAAACACGGATTCCACGGTCGTGATGAATAGCATATCCCACACCCCTAGACCCCTATGAGAGCGGCAAGTAACCCTACCAATTCTAGAGTTAAGATACCCGGACTCGACTCCTCGAGATGGTCTCCCGCTGGACCCTAGAACCCGGTTCTTATGCTCCCCTCCTTGGGTCTATCCTAATGCGGAAAAGTAAATAATATACAATGGTGACATCATCCTCAACTCGGAAGTGCCCCAATAAAAGAATATTACATACAAGTTTTTACATGAATGAAAAAGAAAAACATTCATCTCACATAAAAAACCTCCGGTTATTCAAACACGACGATCCAATATAACATATCTAGCAACACATAACATCACATGTCATCAACGTAAGTAAATATGCCCATCCCAATTGTTGTTGACATATAGCAACGAAACCGGCGATATCACATATTACACTTACGGTCGCAGAAAAGAAAGTGTAAAACTACAACAGTTGGAATCCGCAACCTGTTGGGTTCCTAGGCACACTCATGAGGTTCCTAGGCACACTCATGAAGTTCCACACTGTAGGGTTCCTAGGCACACTCATGAGGTTCCACAAGACATCAACCATGCCAAAATCAAATTTTTCATGTGCCGAGAAAACCTAATGCAAGATCGTTACTAGAGGTAAGGCGAAATACATGCAAGTTAACTACTTTAACTACAAGTGAAAGGGATTACAACCTTTGTAGATCTGGTCCTCCACTTCTTTAGCTCCGTGTTGACGTCCCTCCGCTTCGATCATCGGGATCCCGGACTCTAGCGATGGTTTCGTCGGAGAAATGAGCGGGCTAGGTCGTTTACTTCGATGCCGAAGATGATCTACGTCAAGGAGACTCAAACTCAAGCTCCATCTTCACTTGGTCATGAACCTTGTGAAGAAAACACCCTATACAACATGGCAAGTGGTAGAGGATGAAGAAATAGGAAGTGGGTTCACTTTGGATTTGGATTTCTCACTTGATTTCAAAACTTGAAATTTTCTAGCAAGCTTTCTTCACTTCATGAAGAAGAAGAAGAAGAAAGAAAAATGAATTTATGAAAATAATAAATCAAGTGAAGACTTATCATAATGCAACCATGGGTGAGTAAACTAATGTAGAGAGTAAACTAGGGTTTAGGTTGATGGTTAGGTTTAAGAACAAAACAAGAAAAAGGTTAGACTTTTCAAAGATGCTTGAAGCATCATGAAACTTCTAGTAATGATAAAGAAAAGCCACCTTTTAGTTTTAACAAAATAAATATGTAAAACCCTAACCATTAACCTAAACATGGTTTAAAGCATACACACACCCAAGTTTGACTAATATCATGTGTATCAATATATCGAATCAACATTTGATTCGGTAACCCGGCTATATCTTATATAATAAATCAAGTGAACGCAGGAACCCTGGTTGAATAACATCGCTATTAAATCAAGTGTTGATATATTACTTGTCATAAAACAAAGAAAGCCTACCATTTTATTTTTGCCAAAAATAAATAAATAAAATAAATAAAACCTAACCATTAACCTAAACATGGTGTAAGTCGTACACACATCCAAGTTTGCATGTATCATCAATCATGATACAAACTAGTGCACAAACATATATCACATATACAACTTATGCACATCAAGTGAGAAAATCAATCTTAAGTGAACAAATACTAGTTAATGTGAAGTAATATATCAAATATATATCATACATTAAATCATTAAATTAACATTTCATTTAATGATCCGGTTATACTGCATATAACCGACTAATATCAAGTGTATCAATATATCGAATCAACATTTGATTCGGTAACCCGGCTATATCTTATATAACCGTCCGATGATACAAATCGCGAGAATAGAATTCAGTATCACATACTGGTATTATTCTCGGTCCCGCACATATCTCTTATGCGCTCCTATTTCATTTCGCTTGAGCCAGGAAACCTCTGTGTAGGACTCTAAAGACTCGTCAATACGCCGGCAGTAGGTGATGATCATATCAAACACCCACAAGCCGCAAGCGGTCTGCTAAACGTAACGGCCAACCGGGTATTGAGCGATCAGAAGATCAACGAGCAAGCCCACTCAAACTCCTGTGAATCCAACAAGTGACACTTACCGTACAGTCCGGTCTGTTCGTCTGATATGTCGCATATCTCGCCTAGGGGTGGTAAACGTCAGACCCCAGAAGCTCGATAAGTCATGCCGATGTAAGGTCCATAACAAGCATGAAACTACTGATAACACTTACCAGTAAATCAGTGCAACCCTGGCTAGGGATTTCCAGTTATGGCCAGTCGAGCATAGCGCAACATCAACCCCCAATATCGGGAGAGACGAATCCCCTCCCATCACTCATTGCCTCAATGTGAATCGGGACTGTACCCAAAAACCACCTGTTTTCACGACTCAGTAGAGCCGTGGTAGGGTGGAAATCAAAGCACAGTGGGAGACACACAAGACTCTATGACAATCTCGGGTCAACAGACTAAGCTGTACGAGTGACAACAGAGAACTGCCATCTGACGTGAGGTATAATACCATTTGGGTGTTCTCGGCGAGTCCGTTCAGTGTACCCAGTCTCCACTGAGCACCCGCATACCATCTCTGATGTCAAACACCAATGGATATGGGATCATCCATCGCCCATCACATGGGTCGAGAAGATATACGCTAATCTACTCTGGAATATCGATGCCCCGTCTTGATATTCCCCCGACTAGGAACATTGAAGGATGTACTCATGGACTACCCAGGCCCTACTAGTATGATCTACATCATAGTCCTGGAAGTCGAGTACACAACCTAAGGGCTTTATCAACATGTAACAGAGAGACAGAAAGTATACATGTTAAGATAAAGAGCAACCAGATAGCGTACTATCATGTCGAGCAAGAAAGTCCTACCTATATATGTCCCAGCATCCACTACAATATACATACTATGTACAGTAATGGCCTCTAGGGCATACATATAACTAACACCGTGGAAGGGAGGAAACCAAAGCACAGTGGGAGCCACACAAGACTCTATGACGATCTCGGGTCCACAGACTAACCTGTACCCGTGTCATCGGAGGACTGGTATCTGACGATAGGTATACTACCAACTAGGAGTCATCGACGATTCCGTTCGGTGTACCCATTCTCCAATGAGAACCCGTGTACAATCTTTGATGTCACACACCAATGGTTGTGGGATCAACCATCGCCCTCTAAGGGACAAGAAATGTACACACTAGTCTACTCTTGGATATCGATGCCCTAGTCTCGATATTCTCACGACTAGGAACTGATTAAAGGATGTACTTTTAGACCACCCTGGCCCCACTAGTGTGATCTCATCATAGTCCTGGTAGTCAAGTACATATCCTAAGGGCTTTATCAACATGCAAGAGCAAGACAGTATAGAATACCAGTCAACATGTTAAGATAAAAAGTAACCAGATAGCACACTCTCATGTCGATCAAGAAAGTCCTCTATATTTATGTCTAAGTATCCACTATAATATACATTACATGTACAATAATGGCCTTTAGGGCATACATATTTCTAACAATCTCCCACTTGCACTAAGGCCATGTGCTGTAGTATATCACACCCAACATCCCAAAAAGTCTCTCAAACTGTACTGGGGGGAGGGCCTTCTTGAGTGGATCTGCTACGTTGTCCTTCATGTCAACTCTCCTGACCTCGATCTCCCGGCGATCTACTATCTCCCTGATCAGGTGATACCGCCTCAGAATATGTCTGGATTTCTGATGGGACCTGGGTTCCTTGGCCAAAGCCACCGCTCCATTGTTTTCATAATACACAGGTATTGGATACTCAATGGATGGAACCATACCAAGCTTAGCAATGAACTTCTTCATCTAGACAGCCTCTTAGGCAGCATCGTTGGAAGCGATGTATTAATCCTCCATCGTCGAGTCTGCTGCGGTGTCTTTCTTGGAACTCTTCAAACACACTGCCCCTTCGTTGAGGGTAAAGACAAAACCCGAGACCGACTTACTGTCGTCCTAATCACTCCGGAAGCTTGAATCGGTAAAGGACTCCACCTAGAGTTCACCGTTACCATACACCAAGAACATTTCTTTAGTCCTTCTCAAGTACTTAAGAATGTTCTTCACAGCTGTCCAATGGTTTTCCCCAGGATCTGATTGATACCTGCTCACAACACCTAGTGAGTAAGCTACATCCAGTCTGGTACATAACATCGCATACATGATAGAGCGTACTGCCGAAGAATAGGGTATCGCTTGCATGCGAGCTCTCTCCAAATCAGTCTTGGGAGACATCACTCTGGAGAAAGTGATTCCTGAGCATGCAGGTAAATTACCTGTAACATTTTGAAATATTTTAGATAACTAATTATCTTATTTATTTAATTAAATTATTTTATTTTAATTTTGTTTGTAATAAAAAGGCCTTTTAAATATGTGGTAGAATAGTTTAGTAAAGAAATAGTTTGTTTTTACAATAAGATATGTCATAAGGGGTTTTAGTGAAATGTTAGCATCCTTATGTAAATTAATTTTAGGTGAGGGTTATTATGTAAATGTGTTGAATTAGGGTTAAGGTTATATTAAACCTCATAGACACCACACCTTTGGATGCACATTAAGCCCACACCTCCTCCTTGTATGAACCTTCCATGCTTACACCTCCTACTCCTCTCATGCCACCTCCACCTCTCAATCTCCACCACATGCTTTCTCTACACAACACACACACACACACATAGGAACTCCTTAGCACCTTCAAACTGAACTCTTATCAAATTCTTCAATCACTAACACCCAATTCCTATGTGTTCCTAATATCAAAAGAGAAGAAGAAAAGCAAGGTACTAGGGATCTTTACCACAACCCTTAAGCTAGGATTAGTATTGCTTGTGCATCTTAGAGGAAGCCTTTCAGTTGATCATTCAATAGGTATAAGTTTCAAACTCTGCAGATCTTAGTTCGATACTGTTTTATGAGATAAGTTTGATATTGGAAATACAGTATTTTGATAAATTAGGCTCTGTTTATGAATCTGCTATAGTCTAGGAAACTTTTAACATAATTAAACAGTGCCTGAATCTTATAAAGTGGAACTAGAATAATCCCTAGGAAGACGAACCCATTCCATCGGACTTTGACCGGAGACACTTGCAAATTATCCGAGCTCGCCGGATTTTTATGGGAGTTAGGTGTTGGGATTTTTAGGGTAGCTCTATGTATATGTATTAGGATGTTTGTTATTGCTAGTTTAAGTTAGTTTATCAGTATATGAAATATGGAAGTAAATATCTGTTTTAGTGTTAAAATTCTATATACTACACGGATATATCGTATCACGAGTTCTGTTTTTTCCTACTACGACTAGAAGAGGGTTAGCTCAGAAAAACCTAAGTTCAGTTAACTCACGATATCTTCACGCAGCATGTTTAGTATGAGCAGTATCATAAACTAGGATAATTGTGATATCTAGCTCACTGCAATTGAATCTAGAACCATTAGGTGTAATTACTAGAAAAACTAGCAAGACCAAAAGTTTAATGAGACCATTGGGAGGCACCACTTAAAACCCGATCCCCAAACTCCCTATTCCATCCGGCGACATACACCCAATTTCCGGCGACGCCGGCCCCCTTGTGGCTTTTTGTGTTGGTTTTTCTTCTGTAGCCTATATTTATTAGTTTATGATCTATAGTATTGTTTGTTTTGTCTCTAGATGTATACAGAGAAATCTAAAAGCGGTTAGTTACGGTACTATTAAGTTTTCCGATATTCCGATACGGATTTTTCGTATTTCTGTATTTCAACTGAAACGTCGACGTTCGTATGTAAATTTCAGTGGCATGATATTGTTTTTGGGTTAAGTATATTGTAGGTTCTAACCTATGGGTGCCTATCTCGTTGTTTTGGTTTTCAATATGATATTTACATCGATGTGATTTTAAATACGATTATAGGTACGATTTCGAGGATTTCCGAGACGGAGTTGGCAGAAAGAGTAGCGTGGATTTCAGCGAGCTCAACGAGTTGGTGAGTAGATTTACATCTACGGGGGAAGGCGGGTGTATGGCATATAGCACCCCCGCAACCTTATAAATAGTATTATGATATATAGTAGTTTTAGAAATTAATTAAGATATGGATATTTGAATTAAATTGCATCTAGTATTATACTCATTTGCATATAGTTTAAGGATGGTTTTGTAAATTGGTATGAAATATCTTGCCGTACTAGAGAGGAATTGAGATATAGTGATAATGTGAGACATTATATAAGAAATTATACCGCATTGGTGATGAAGAGTTTCATACGCCGAATAATGGCCAGTTACATTTATTAGTTATGCTTAGAATTACTTTATTAGTTTGCGTTATAGTTAATGATATTATACGTTTCCGTAATACGAACACTCGGATAGAATACTGCACAACTACCAATGGATACTATGCTGCACAAGCACGTATACATATATTACACCACACCTTATTTGTATTGCCATGTCACTGTAGAACCGTTCTGTTATATAATGCGTATATATATATATGTTGATATGAGTAGGCTATTACAGTTTTAGAACACTTGCACAAATACTAATAGTTGCCATGCTGCACGAGCACAGACGCATATGCTACACTACACATCATTAGTAGTGCCATGACACAGTAGAATTGATATCATTATGCCTATATGATTTAATTAAGAAGTCCTTCTTTATTTCCTGTGGTAAATTACGAATATCAGTACTATAGATGTTGTATTTGATTCTTATGGATTTTCTGATATTTTACTCCTGATGATATATATATATATATATATATATATATATATCGGTGGTATGGGACACTGCTATATATGTATATATATATAGTATATCATCAGAATGATTTATGCAAATATTCTTATTCCTGACATGATATCTTTGTATATGGTGAGTTGGCGTCCACCATGAGCTTTATGTTTTCTGAGTGTTTATTCCGAACCGAGTGGGGGGGGCTATACGGTTTCGGACTTGTTATTGTCCGGACTGAGTGGGGGGCTATATAGTCGAATACATGGTGCACACGGTTCGAGACAGAGGGGCAGGAAGGCCGCATTATAGGCAGGGAGCCTAGCGAGGATGCTCGATACCGAAGATAGAAACGAGCACGACAGATATCCAGGGGATACTGACCGGGGTTGCTTGGGCACGGCAGATATCCAGGGGATACCGATCGGGGTTAGGGATGTCGGTTGGCGATCATCTGTTGAGATGGTGTCGACGATATCTGCATTTGCGTGTCGGTGTTGGACACAAGAAATTTGAGGATTTACGTGTCGGTGATGGACAGGATAGATTTCTGATTCCGGATGTCAATGCTGGACATCCATATATATACATTGAAATGTTGTTATCATGAGGTACACAATCAGATTATAATTATTGTATCCAACCTGGACTGATCCGGAGGAGGGGACAGTACCTGCATATTATTTTACGGGCATTTGCATATAAAAGAGGAATTCAAAAACGAGCTATAGTCTCATTATTTTGATATGCCTGATATGACATTGGTATCTTTAAATTATAAACCTCTAAACATTTCTGACTAAATAGCAGGACGTATACTTAAAAGTAAAGATACTTATATTATTTCATACTATGACGTCTGCTTTATGCCGTGACATATCTATTCCGCGGTTATTTTAAAGAAGAGGTTATATATATATATATATATATATATATATATATATATATATATATATATATATATATATATATATATATATATTCGGTTACATTAGGTTTATACCTAGATACAGGTCATTTGCATTGGATATATTCTACTTGGGATTGCATGATAGTTAGTGTTGCATTATGATACATAGGCATATCATATATTATATTACATCAGGATTATGATAGTACTATAATTATGACCAAGGTATCTTCGTGCATTTCAATTTCTACCTTTAGATGTACTTTTATTCACTGAGTTAGCAACTCATCCCCGTTGTGCCACAGTTTCTTGCAGGTTTTACCGCTTGGAATATCAGCGGCTTGAGCACATATTCCTTTCGGGGATTGATTGGTAAGTGGGTTACTATTGTATCGTACTCTCCCTTGATTATTCATATATTCTTGTATCTAGTGAAAACTCCATCAACTTAGTAATGGTATATTGTGGACATAGAAGCGAGACATAGAAATTGTGAGGTCGCACTCATTGGAGTCGACATCTGATATAGATTGTTTGACTGCTCTGTCGTTTGGACGTGGAGGCTAGCTCCCGTTGGGATGCTATTTAGATTATTATGTTGTATCAGTTTAGACAAAAATGTAAAGGAGGTGCTATCGAATTTCAACACGACATAGATGTTTTTCAAACATACTTAGTTAAACTTAAATATTTTTTTTAACTGATTCCATTGATGACTATTTTAAACTTCACCTCCAATATTTTCAAATGGGTTTAGATTCCGGGTTTCGGCTTACTTGAATCGCGTCGACGTCTTTAGATGTCACGTGATTTGAGTGCCGGGTCACGTGCCACCTTTGGGTCGTGACATTACCTCGCTTGGAATCTTCCATACTAAACCTCTTTAGTATGGTGTCTATGTACCTGGATTGGGACAATCCTAAAATCCATTTAGATCTATCACCATAAATCATTATCCCCAGGATGTAGGAGGCATCACCAAGATCTTTAATGGAGAACTTGAGTGATAAGAAGAGCTTGACCGAGTGTAGCATAGCAATATCATTCCATATCAAGAGTATGTCATCTACATATAATACAAGGAAGACCACCTTACTCTCTACAGCCTTCTTATATATACAAGGTTCATCTACATTTTTGATGAAGTCAAACTTTTTTATAGCTTCATCAAAACAAATGTTCCAACTCCGCGACGCCTGCTTTAATCCGTAGATGGATTTAGGCAGCTTGCACACCTTTCCACTGCTCCCACTGTCTAAGAAGCTGTCATGACCCAAAGTTTGGCCCGTTACCGGCACTTAACCACGTACGTCTACAGGCGTAACGCGACTAAGTAAGCTGAAACCCAGAAATCAAAACCATTGAAAAAGGTGAGTGTTTAAAACATTTAGTGGGAATATTTGTTAAAACATTTAGAAAACTTTAAGTTCAAGTTATTATCTTAAAAAATTTTGGCAGCATTTCCTTTGTAAAAACTTGCCCCGAAATCGGGTACAAGACAATATATGAATAAAATGATCTACAATAAAAATAAAGCATCCCAAACGGGAACAATCACGCCCAACGGCGGAAACAATCACCACAAATATAATATAACTGTAGCGAAGAAATGTGCAGTATAAGTGAAAACAAATATCATGAAAGATAAATCTGCATAAATAAAGTGGGCTCACAACGAGCTCGACACCAGAGTGCAAAATAATATACATCGTCCTCTCAACTGGTCTCTAAGTCAATACATAAGTGGTAGATAGAGAGTACTAGATACAACAGTGTGTACAACTGGAAAATAAACGGATACCGCAAAAACCCACCTATAAGCAAAGGGTTCGCACGCCGACTGCAATGGTATCCGTATCAAAAGATGCAATAAAACAGCCTGTCGCGACTACTCTAAGGGGCAACCTGCAAACACTGTGGCACAACGGGGGTGAGTTGCCAACTCGTGAATAGTAGATAACATATAAAGGTAATCGTGAGTATGCACGTACTGCGATACACTAACCTATGCCAACAAATAACATCTATATGATGAGCTATATGAGCAATAATCATGCAACAAGTGCGATCTAACAACATCTCTATATGATAAGCAGGGTATGCAATAATTGTGCATGACAGGTGAAATCTAATAGCATCTATATATGATGAGCAGGGTATGCAATAATCGTGCATGTCCGGCGAAATCTAATAGCATCTATATATGATGAGCAGGTTATGCAATAATCATGCAAAAGTACTCTATCGGGTACTATAGCTACAGGATGAGATGCAAAATAATGAATGCAAGCATGGGAATAAATATCATCTACACGGAATGTCAACGTGGAAGAATAACCGGTGTCTATCAATGCACCCAAACCCCAATAAAATTCAGGCGCCGTCACTCTGATCGGCCCTCAAATCCTGTACAGCTCATGGAATCGTGAATGCCTAGCATCGGCACTCGAAAATATCAAAAATCATCGTGTCAAGCATCGACACGCAAATCCTAAAGTATCGGGCTCCGTCTGCGGAATCGGCCCTCGGCCCCGGCAGTACGTGTCGTCCCGTATCCGTCTATCGACTCTGGTTTGTATCCTCCGGATAACCGCCAGATCTAACCAATCACCGGTAGGTAGTGGTCTCTCTACCAGGGTCACCGTCTACTGCTGTAACGTTTTGAAAATCGTTTCGGTGAAATTTCAAAAAAATCGGTAAAATAAGGGGGTTTTCTGTAAAAAGTCAAAATACAAATATCTTATTATAAAAATTAAATATACATATTCTATCTAAGTAATTGCTATTATTTGGTGTTTATTGAGCCGCTGGTGAAATTTCAAATTTTCTGAAAAAATATTATTTTATTATTATTTAAGCCGTCACTAATACATTTAATTAGGGAAAATTACAAATTGGAATGAGTTGAAACAAATTTTGTGCATCATAAAACATTAAATAAAATTTTATCATATGGTTTTTGGAACGAAATCATTTGCCAAAACGGTTTAGAAATTATTGAAGAAAAAAGGCTTTTTTTTTAGCGTAAATGGATGTTTGGGGTATTATATTTATCATTTTTCATCATCCCACACCCGTACCCACATTCACACACTCCCATTTACTTCTCCCCTTGAATAATTCAGCAGCCCCCATTTATTTTCCCCACTTGAATTTCAAAGGAAAGAAATGAAAGAAAAGAAAAGAAAATGGAGAAATGAGGTGGACCTTTGACCTTGAATTGACTTTGACTTCTTCCCCCACTTTCTCTACCTCCCTCTCTCTCCTCTCCCACCCCCATTCCAGCAGCCCCCCTCCTACAGCAGCAGCAGCCCCCCCCCCCCCAATTCCCTTCTCTTTTCTCTTCAAACTTCATCAAAACTTGCCTCAAATCCATCAAAAAAAATCCTAAAACCCAAATCCGACTCCTACCCATTTTAGCTTAGCCCGTATAGCATGGATCATTGTGAAAAGAGAGCATTTTGGGAGGCCATGGATGCTTGTGGATCTTCAAATGTTTTTGGGTACCCCCATGTGGACTTCGAGACGACAAGCAAGCGCGTGGCGACGTCGGCACCGGCTAGCGAGGACCAGGTGAGTAGATTTATATCTACGGGGAGAAGTTGGGTGGATGGCGTATAGCACCCCCGCAGTCCGTGGTGGTGTATACGGATGCGTATATGTCACGCCCCGCTTCCCAGAGTACGCAGGATTGGGCACGTGACATAGCCAACCATGCTACCTGTGGGTAGGAAGTATCCATCCACAGTCACATTACGGTTGTAAGGATATCAAGAACAAGATAAAGTACTAATCTAACACATGTCCAAATCCATAATAACAAGAAATCAATGAACAATAAGTGCGGAAGCAAATGATCCAATATAATAATAGAAAGGTACGTCCCATAATGCGGGATCGTACCTGGAAATAAAATGCAATAAACAAACTAACCACTATAGAACTCAAATCAGCCTGCTGGCTGAAGTACTCCTGCTCGGTCGTCGACAGTGGTACGGAATCTGGGCCATGCAAAACCCAGACGTCAGCGCGTCATGACATCAAGTATATAGTATAAACATGGTAATAAGCAATGCAAGTATGAACATGAATAAAGCAGTAACAAGAAATAACAAGCAGGGTAATGTGCAATGGTGACCAAACTGTCCTATCAGGTTTCTACTCTATAGTCTTTGAAACCAATTGATGAATCGTCGATGTAACTCAATAGTATCCCGTGCGTGCCCGGGACCAACGGTCATGATCCTCGGGGCTGAATCCGAGACGTGCCGCTAAGCAGTAAAAGGTAGTAGGATAGATGAGTGATGTCAGCATCAACACTCCGGAGCTGGCCAAGCCCGTAAGACTGATCAGAACAATGTATCGAACTGTTGAGTTACAAGTCGGTTTCACCTTTGATTTCCCCATACCCCCAAGCTATGTATGTCAGGTCAGGTATTCAGTAGTCAAGGACTAATGCCAACACAAGGTCGAGTAAAAGTAGGTCTGTCTGGATTGACAGCAGGAATGGTTAGGTTTGTCGGCATTAGGCATGAGATCAGGTAACAGGTCAGGTAATGTATAAAGGTGTCATGTCATGTCAAGAGTGTACGGTACCATATCATGTCAAGTAGGAAGTGTAACAGGTCATGTCAGGAAGCACAAGATGTCATGTGGGTGCTCATAATCAAACTATCATAAACATGTGTATAAATAAACAAGCATGAGTACTATTAGAACAATAAACTGGAACATGTAATATAATAGGCAAATAGATATAATTTCAAGGATATGGATGCACAGTTATTGATTAGGGTTACATTTATAGTTCCAATATTAATTAGGATGCAATTTATTAAACATGGAGTGTTAATATCACATTATTATGTAGTAGTGTGATCTATGCTTGCAATTATATGTATCTTAAATGCGATAGATGCAAACGGGTATCCGAAAAGTTATAAAACTGTAAAATGGTAATGTGGGATGTACAACTAAACAATATGTGATATAAATATTGATATAATAATATTAATATGGATAGCATATTCAAAGCGATTAGTAACTATAAAAGATGTATTGATTAACCATGCACAAGAAGGTTCCGTTCAGAAATTCAGCGTCACCCTAATTTGTAAAATAGCTTAAAAATAACAAACGTTCTCCAAAAGGGACGTATCATATACCAAAACAAAGATAATTCAATAAGGTTTTCAGTTTTATAAGTATAAGCATCTCAGGTTATCCCTACAAAAAGTTATGAATATTCAAAGTTGAAAGTTTGCTGCTGGAATTTCCCTGGACAGCAGTTTAGAGACGTGTTCATTTGCATCTTACGTTAATTAAACAATTTATTTTGCAAGTAAATATTTCATAGAGTTATAGTATTCTGAATTAGCTTCGTAACGAACTAAAGAACGTATCCTAATGATTTTTCTATGATTTATAATGAATTTTATAAGATAAGGTGTACAATAAATTTCAGATTTGTCATATCCGATTTTTCAACGACATTTCATATGTAAACTATAAGATTTTCAAATGTATAATATTATAAAATGAAGATTATAAAAGTATATAGCATGTAGCAAGATTAACTTGCCTCGATGGGTCGCGAATCGGGAAAACGGAACGTTAACCGTCGGTGGGAAAAACTCGCGACGGCGCACGGTTCACGGAATGAACCCAAACGACGAACAAAGGAACCACACGGGTCGGGGTATCTCGCTGGAACGTCGAGAAACGTCACCGGCACGACGGAATTCCGGCAACAAAAGAACAGTTAAAAGAAATGAGAAACGAGACATGAAGCAAGAAGAGAAAAATGATAAAGAGAAGTACGAGAGAATATATAAGGGAGAGGGAGAGAGAGGAAAAAGTGGAGAGAGAGAAAGAAAGTGGGGCCCATGGGGTTAAAGGGGAGGTTGCGATTGGCTGAGAGAATAAATTAAGAAGGATATAAAAGATTGTAAAATATTATATGGTTAACTTAAAGATTTAAAAGATAGGTAATGAACAGTAAGATATCAGGTTAGTTAGAAAAATATATGCGATGGTTTTAATAATATTAAAATTTAGGATTTTGGCGCCAAATGAAACATTTCCAAATTGCGCCCGGGTTGGGTCCGAAAATTCGAAATTCAAATAATAGGATTTTAGGCGGGTTCCAAATTTTAAAATGAAATGTTTTATGATTAAAAAGCATACTCCCAAAACGGACACACGCACGTGCACGTAGCCATCCAAACTCGCCCGTTTCACTGAACGGGACGAGAATACAATGCACGGACGCTACCACGAGGCTAAGGGTGTCAAGTAGGCCAAGAAGAATATTTTCAATTTTATTTTGGGTGCTAAAATTTGTTATATGCAGAATGACTTAGCCGGTTAAAATTGTGCAATAAGAACCAAACAAGCAAGATAAATGAAATGAGCAATGCCAAACACTCAACCAGTAACAGAAATAGTATTATTGGGCTCGGGTGTTACATCATACCCAACTACAAAAAGAATTTCGTCCTCGAAATTCCAAGAATTCAAGATAGATAACTACAGGAAAAGGTGAGGAAACTCCTGCCGGATCTCGTCTTCTCGCTCCCAAGTGGATTCTCCATGCGATCGATTACCCCAAGAGACTAGCACAAGGGGGATAACCTTGTTCTTAAGAACCTTTTCTCTTCGATCCTTAATTTCAACTGGTCGCTCCTCAAAAGTCAAGTCTTCTCGTACTGTTAGCTCCGAATGATCCAAAACGTGTGTTTCATCTCGAACATACTTACGGAGTTGAGATACGTGAAACATATCATGCACATTTGCCAAGGACTGTGGTAACGCCAAACGATATGCTACCTCACCAACACGCTCCACGATCTCAAGGGTCCAACGAACCGAGGACTGAGCTTTTCTCGCCTTCCAAAACGAATCACCCCTCTAGTCGGTGATATCCTCAAGAACACCAAATCACCCACGGTGAATTCTAGAGGTCTTCTCGATGTGTCAGCCCAACTCTTCTGTCTGTCTTGTGCTGCCTTCATATGATTTCTGATAGTGTTAACCTTCTCAACTGTCTGCATCACCAAATCTGGTCCCAACAATTTTCGTTCACCGACATCATCCTAACAAATAGGTGAACGACATTTACGACCATATAAAGCTTCAAACGGAGCCATCTGGGTAGTTGCCTGAAAACTGTTGTTGTAAGAAAACTCCACCAAGTGTAGATGATCTTTCCAAGAACCTTTGAAGTCCAACATGCAAGCCCTCAACATATCTTCAAGGGTCTGGATCGTTCTTTCTGATTGTCCATCGGTCTGAGGATGATAAGCTGTGCTAAACTTCAATCGAGTCCCCAAACTTTCCTGTAAACTCCTCCAGAAGTGTGATAAGAACCGAGTGTCCCGATCGGACACGATGCTCACCGGTACGCCATGCAATCTTACAATCTTCTGCATGTACCGCTCTGCCAAAGTCTCCGTTGATTGACCAACCTGGAAAGGAATAAAGTGAGCTGCCTTGGTCAATCGATCGACAATCACCCATACTGCATTGTTGCCGTTTGGACTTCGCGGTAAAGCCGTCACGAAATCCATGGTTATATGTTCCCACTTCCACTGAGGAATCGGTAGTGGTTGCAACAAACTAGCAACCCTTTGGTGTTCAGCCTTGACTTGCTGACATACCAAGCACTTAGCCACGAAGCGAGCAATCTCCCGTTTCATGCCTTCCCACCAGAAATGCTGTCGAATATCTCGGTACATCTTTATACCTCCTGGATGTATAGAATAAGCTGAACTGTGTGCCTCCTTCAAGCTCTTCACGAACATCCCCCTTTGGCACACACAAACGGCTACCATACCTCAACGAACCATCTTCGTAGACCAGTAAATCTGTTCGTAGTCCAGCCTCAACCCGCTCTCGAAACTTCTGCAGTCTAGGATCCTGCGATTGTGCCACTTTAATCTTCTCAACCAAGGACAACTGTACTTGCAACTGCATCAACTGTCCCGTAGAATGTGGTAGCACAACTTCCAAGTCAAATCTTCGAAAATCTGCAATGATCTCCCCCTGTGTAGTTAACACCTGAATTGCTGGTAACCGACTAAGCGCATCCGGCACAACATTAACCTTCTCCGGATGGTACTTAAGATCAAGATCGTAGTCAGCCATCAGCTCCAACCATCTACGCTGCCTCATGTTAAGCTCCTTCTGTGTAAACACATACTTCAAGCTCTTATGATCTGTAAAAACTTTGACTCTTTCCCCCAAAAGGTAGTGTCTCCAAATCTTCAAAGCGAAAATCACAGCCGCACGCTCCAAGTCATGAGTCGGATAGTTCTTCTCATGAGTCTTCAGCTGTCTCGATGCGTAAGCGACGACTTTCCCGTTCTGCATTAAAACACATCCCAATCCTTTTCCAGATGCGTCGCTGTGAATCACCAGTCCTCCTGAATTATCCGGTACGGTCAGGATCGGGGCGGTTATCAACTTCTGCTTCAACGTCTCGAAGGCCAATGCACATCCATCCGTCCAAACAAACGGTATCTCCTTACGCGTAAGCTTGGTTAACGGCTCAGCTACGCGAGCGAAGTTCTCCACAAATCTTCTGTAGTATCCGGCGAGTCCAAGAAAACTCCTTATCTCTGCAACATTCTTTGGAATAGGCCAGTCTCGAACTGCTGCAATCTTTTCGGGATCGACGGCGATTCCATCGCCCGACACGACATGCCCCAGAAACTTCACTTCTTCCAGCCAGAATTCACACTTACTCATCTTCGCAAATAATTTCTCTTGTCTTAGCGTCTGCAATGCGATCCTTAAATGCTCAGCATGCTCCTCCGGACTCTTCGAGTACACCAGAATATCGTCAATGAATACCACAATAAACTGGTCCAAGAACGGTGAAAAGATCCTGTTCATCAAATCCATGAATGTTGCCGGCGCATTAGTCACTCCGAAGGGCGTCACTAGATACTCGAAATGTCCATATCGAGTTCGAAACGCCGTCTTGCAAATGCCTTCTGCTTTCACTCGGACCTGATGATATCCCGATCGCAAATCCAATTTCGAGAACACCCTCGCGCCACTAAGCTGCTCAAAAAGCTCTCCAATGCGAGGGATCGGGTACTTGTTCTTAATAGTCACCCGGTTCAATTCTCGATAATCCATGCACATCCTTCTCGTGCCATCCTTCTTCTTTACTAAAAGAACTGGAGCTCCCCAAGGTGAGTTGCTGCTTCGAATCCATCCCTTCTCGAGTAATTCACCAACTTGTTTCTTAACTTCTTCCAATTCCACCGGTGCCATCGGATAATAAGATTTTGATACTGGCGCTGCACCAGGAATAAGGTCAATCGCGAACTCCACATCTCGCTTTGGCGGTAAGCCCGAAATATCTGCAAACACATCCATAAAGTCGCGAACAACTGCCGGCTCTTCATTACTATTCACTTCCATAGTCGCAAGAACACTGTTTGTCGGCCTAGCCCTAAACTTGACTGGCCCGACAGAACTGCTTCCTTACCGCAACTGCTGTCTGCATCGTTGGCCGCGAAAGGTCCAGCGAGACTACTGAGTCTCGTCCACTCCGCTGCATGCACGTCCACGGTTGCTCCATTCTGCCTTAGTCCGATAAATTTCTTCCCTTTCCTCCGCGCAGTCTGCGGGAAGAACTTCTCCAGGGGGTTCTTAGAAAAACTTCGCCCAACTGATCGGCTTGGGCAAGCGGGTCTCCTCCACAAGCCGTCACTCTCGGGCGTAATCCACTAACTGAATGCGCACCACATCAACTCCTTTGTCCTCTGGAATCTATGTCGCAATCAGCAAATTCTCCGTGTCGCTAGCCACGGCTCGGCTGGCAACGGCTCCTCCAGAAAAGTGAAAGTAGACGGATCCAAAAGTCTGAAATCTGCTACGGTTCTTACTCGGTCAACTGGTCTAGTTCCAACATCGTTTACAGACTGCTGAACGATCTGCAAACCTTCCTGAAACAAGTCCGCTTGCTGCTGGATCAGCTCGGTCTGTTTCTTTGATTTCCAGCATTTCTCTTATCACTCCAAGCATGGCGGCTTCGTTCACACGCCTCTGGTACGTCTTCAACTTCTTACCTGTCATAATCCTGAACTCAAAACACCCAACATTAGCATGATGATAGATTATGAATGTGGATCAAGGCTAGAACTCCAAGATACTTAAATAGAGTACCGCATTGTAGCTATGCCGCGGTATCATAGCCGCAATTACTTAACTCCACCCAAGTCGCCTAAGTCCTAGAGATAACAAGAAGTTAGGTTTTCGAGTTGACAATGCAAAGTAAGTTTGCATGTCGACATGATCCGGAAGAATGATTCAAGGATGGTAAAACGGTCAAAGTGGCAGGACATGTTTCCTAATCACGGGTATCCTGATTCGTGTATCGGGTGCAATACCCAACTACAAAGAATCAACCCAATTAACCTATGGCTCTGATACCAAAAGAACCATGTCACGCCCCGCTTCCCAGAGTACGCAGGATTGGGCACGTGACATAGCCAACCATGCTACCTGTGGGTAGGAAGTATCCATCCACAGTCACATTACGGTTGTAAGGATATCAAGAACAAGATAAAGTACTAATCTAACACATGTCCAAATCCATATAACAAGAAATCAATGAACAATAAGTGCGGAAGCAAATGATCCAATATAATAATAGAAAGGTACGTCCCATAATGCGGGATCGTACCTGGAAATAAAATGCAATAAACAAACTAACCACTATAGAACTCAAATCAGCCTGCTGGCTGAAGTACTCCTGCTCGGTCGTCGACAGTGGTACGGAATCTGGGCCATGCAAAACCCAGACGTCAGCGCGTCATGACATCAAGTATATAGTATAAACATGGTAATAAGCAATGCAAGTATGAACATGAATAAAGCAGTAACAAGAAATAACAAGCAGGGTAATGTGCAATGGTGACCAAACTGTCCTATCAGGTTTCTACTCTATAGTCTTTGAAACCAATTGATGAATCGTCGATGTAACTCAATAGTATCCCGTGCGTGCCCGGGACCACGGTCATGATCCTCGGGGCTGAATCCGAGACGTGCCGCTAAGCAGTAAAAGGTAGTAGGATAGATGAGTGATGTCAGCATCAACACTCCGGAGCTGGCCAAGCCCGTAAGACTGATCAGAACAATGTATCGAACTGTTGAGTTACAAGTCGGTTTCACCTTTGATTTCCCCATACCCCCAAGCTATGTATGTCAGGTCAGGTATTCAGTAGTCAAGGACTAATGCTAACACAAGGTCGAGTAAAAGTAGGTCTGTCTGGATTGACAGCAGGAATGGTTAGGTTTGTCGGCATTAGGCATGAGATCAGGTAACAGGTCAGGTAATGTATAAAGGTGTCATGTCATGTCAAGAGTGTACGGTACCATATCATGTCAAGTAGGAAGTGTAACAGGTCATGTCAGGAAGCACAAGATGTCATGTGGGTGCTCATAATCAAACTATCATAAACATGTGTATAAATAAACAAGCATGAGTACTATTAGAACAATAAACTGGAACATGTAATATAATAGGCAAATAGATATAATTTCAAGGATATGGATGCACAGTTATTGATTAGGGTTACATTTATAGTTCCAATATTAATTAGGATGCAATTTATTAAACATGGAGTGTTAATATCACATTATTATGTAGTAGTGTGATCTATGCTTGCAATTATATGTATCTTAAATGCGATAGATGCAAACGGGTATCCGAAAAGTTATAAAACTGTAAAATGGTAATGTGGGATGTACAACTAAACAATATGTGATATAAATATTGATATAATAATATTAATATGGATAGCATATTCAAAGCGATTAGTAACTATAAAAGATGTATTGATTAACCATGCACAAGAAGGTTCCGTTCAGAAATTCAGCGTCACCCTAATTTGTAAAATAGCTTAAAAATAACAAACGTTCTCCAAAAGGGACGTATCATATACCAAAACAAAGATAATTCAATAAGGTTTTCAGTTTTATAAGTATAAGCATCTCAGGTTATCCCTACAAAAAGTTATGAATATTCAAAGTTGAAAGTTTGCTGCTGGAATTTCCCTGGACAGCAGTTTAGAGACGTGTTCATTTGCATTTTACGTTAATTAAACAATTTATTTTGCAAGTAAATATTTTATAGAGTTATAGTATTCTGAATTAGCTTCGTAACGAACTAAAGAACGTATCCTAATGATTTTTCTATGATTTATAATGAATTTTATAAGATAAGGTGTACAATAAATTTCAGATTTGTCATATCCGATTTTTCAACGACATTTCATATGTAAACTATAAGATTTTCAAATGTATAATATTATAAAATGAAGATTATAAAAGTATATAGCATGTAGCAAGATTAACTTGCCTCGATGGGTCGCGAATCGGGAAAACGGAACGTTAACCGTCGGTGGGAAAAACTCGCGACGGCGCACGGTTCACGGAATGAACCCAAACGACGAACAAAGGAACCACACGGGTCGGGGTATCTCGCTGGAACGTCGAGAAACGTCACCGGCACGACGGAATTCCGGCAACAAAAGAACAGTTAAAAGAAATGAGAAACGAGACATGAAGCAAGAAGAGAAAAATGATAAAGAGAAGTACGAGAGAATATATAAGGGAGAGGGAGAGAGAGGAAAAAGTGGAGAGAGAGAGAGAAAGTGGGGCCCATGGGGTTAAAGGGGAGGTTGCGATTGGCTGAGAGAATAAATTAAGAAGGATATAAAAGATTGTAAAATATTATATGGTTAACTTAAAGATTTAAAAGATAGGTAATGAACAGTAAGATATCAGGTTAGTTAGAAAAATATATGCGATGGTTTTAATAATATTAAAATTTAGGATTTTGGCGCCAAATGAAACATTTCCAAATTGCGCCCGGGTTGGGTCCGAAAATTCGAAATTCAAATAATAGGATTTTAGGCGGGTTCCAAATTTTAAAATGAAATGTTTTATGATTAAAAAGCATACTCCCAAAACGGACACACGCACGTGCACGTAGCCATCCAAACTCGCCCGTTTCACTGAACGGGACGAGAATACAATGCACGGACGCTACCACGAGGCTAAGGGTGTCAAGTAGGCCAAGAAGAATATTTTCAATTTTATTTTGGGTGCTAAAATTTGTTATATGCAGAATGACTTAGCCGGTTAAAATTGTGCAATAAGAACCAAACAAGCAAGATAAATGAAATGAGCAATGCCAAACACTCAACCAGTAACAGAAATAGTATTATTGGGCTCGGGTGTTACAGTATACACACCAACAATTATTATATGTTATTTGGGATTAATAACGATGCTTAGGATGGATATTGGTGTGTTGGATTACTTTAGTGTTGCGAACCCTAGGGTAGTGTTGCACTACACATACACATATACATACTTGCATACATTCCTATTGATATGGGCTCATGGGATTCTTTATAGTTATGGGTTCACATGGGTATGGGACTATGTGTTCACATACGGATTTGAGGATGATACTTGGGATTGAGCTGAGACGATGAGATTTGATTTGAGGCCGTGAGATCGGTGATATAGCAGGGTTCGTATTTGAGATACGACATGACGTTGTAGCGGGTCCTTGACGTAGTGTTTCACACACGTCCATGCATACGTAGGCGGTATCAGTATGGTACTAGACGTAGATCAGTACCCCGATCATGATATTTGATAAAGAGGATACCAGGTGAATAGTACGATGAATGTGATATTGACCCGTACCCAGATTGGGATGCCGTACGACGGATTTACGTACGAGCTATATTGATGATTGATCCGCACTCTTGACTTGGGATGCCTGATTATAGATATGGTATCGGATATGATATTATTGAGGCGGGATCACCGACTATACATATACAGGTATGTATATGTATCGACTCAGATGATAGGCGGTTTCCTTACCTGTAGTTCAGCTTGTTTGTTCAGCCGTATAGTTTAGTGTAGTTGTTAGATTAGATTAGACTCCTACCTATTTCAAAAACTAACAAATCGTGGGTATTTTAAAAGACAGCCCAAGGGATCCTATGGATATTTTAAAAGACTTATCTTTTCATAAAAACACCGTAGCCCCTATTTTCAAAACCCCATGATTCGTGTTATTTCACAAGGCACCATTTGTAGGACTTATATTAGATTAATGCAGATTAGTTATAGTTGCGTATAGTTTTCAGCTCCCGCTCTTCTTTTGTGGTCCGCTTCGCATCGCATGCTTATTTTATGTTTCATACTCCATTATTGATATCATGCTGTTAGGACACCAGCACCATTACCGATGATACGTATGTACCACGTACACTTATTTGCCGGCTCACAGACATCTTCATCGGTAATTGCCATGTCACGTACACCATAGAAAATATTATTGCTTGACATAGCCTGTTAGCTAATAGTTAGACATGATATTAGTGTACTTGCCTTATATGTTAGTTTAGACATTGTAGTTATTACCTGCTACTTCATGCATACTGTTATTCATTGTTATGCCGCATTCATGGATTTTCATGCATATATTCACCATTTTACATGTTATTGAGGTTTTGGATTCGGATTTCCATGAGATTTTCTGGATTTGGAGGAAAACCGCAAAAACATAAATAAACCTTTTTCCTCTTTTAAAATAAAAAGTGCGGTATTCCCATGATGTATGAGTCGTCCACCATGAGTTTGCTGATGGATTTCGAGACCCGATTCGAGGAGACGGATGAACCGTTTCGGGTACATGGTGGACCCGGTAAGGTACCCCGGGGCAAGAAGCGCGTGATGATGACGATGTGAGCCTGGCAGGGGAGCACTACCTACCGGTGATATTACCCGACGCGTCGGATATCCGGAGGATACCGTCGTGGTCTTGAGATGGATGGTAGGGGCCGGTCTGGACTGACGGCGCCCTAGATATTGAGACTTGAGGTACATAGATTGTGACACAGAGATATCGAGGTATTTGGACACTTGTTTTGTGTCGATGATGGGCACTGTTTTATGCTGATTTCATATATGGTACCTCATTTCTTTTAAAATACAGAAATCTCACTGATTTATGAAACCAGTTTTATTCAGTACATGCATTCTGTTTTATGCATTCATACATCATCCATATGATAGATTGCTACCTGAGGCACTGACACGGCCACATGAGATTACACTCTGGTTAGATATTTACCCTAGCCTTGTTATAGGCTACGTGTTATATACATTTTTGAGGATATATTATGATCATTGACCTAGGATTGCGTTATTTATGTGATTTCTGTTCGTAGATATTTTTCTATTCACGAGTTGGCAACTCACCCCCGTTGTGCCCCAGTTTCTTGCAGGTTGCCGTACAGGTTTCATTACGGCTTTGCGGGCTCAGTTTCATTCGGGTGACTTGCTAGTAGGTGGGTTTTTCTTCTATCGTACCCATCATATTACCTTGTATAATATTATTCCGTTGTATCTAGTAAATTCCATCAACCAAACATGTATTTATTGAGATAGAGACCAGTGTTGGTTATTCTTTCGACCTTAGAGTCGCTCGTTATATTTCTGGTGGTTTTGAGTTTCCTTTTGAGTTTTGATCCTCGCCGTTGGCATTGTATATTATATTGTTTGTGTGGTTGTGACCGTCGATTGACGAAGAGCTAGCTCCCGCTTGGGGATGCCCTTTTCTTGATTTCATATACTATTCATGTTGTATCCCGTTTGGGGGGCCAGTATTTACAAAGGAGACTGTGCCGAAATTTTCAGTAAATTTTTGATGTTTTAAAAACCGCATAATTCGGCTTATGCCATTGAGATTACTTGCTTTAAGTTGGTTTTTCCTGCACTCTACTACTTTTCTTGGTTTGGATTTCTGGGTTTTCGGTTTACTTAGATTACGTACGTCTCGAGACGTTCGTAGTTTAAGTGCCGGTCATGTTCCGTACTTTCGGGTCGTGACAAAGTTGGTATCAGAGCGTTAGCTTTTAACCTTCGGAGCGTAGGATGACCCTTGGTTGATGGAATAGGTGACTAAAGTAGAGTGACGTACCGTTGATATGTTCCGCGGCATATTTACGACACGCCACTCCACTTAAGAAGCCTTAGGATGTACATTTCCTTGTTCAGTATTATATTCCTTCCTGATCTAGCCTCATCGTTACCAGTTTGGTTTTGCTGCCACGATTATGGGCAGGGAGAGCTACGGCTAGAGTTGCGGTCAGCACGAGTTCGTCACGGACGAGGACTGACCAGGGCGAAATTCCGGCGACACCCGATTGTAGAGAGGTGTCTTTTGATTGTGTTTTCACACCACGAGCGTTTGGCGGATCGCCTTTATGAGATTTCTCGGACGTGCCGATCAGTATCAGAGGATTGGGCCACTGGCAGAGGCCAGCCAGATTTTGATGACCGTTGGTGTGTTGCTTATTCATAATGGTTGAGGCACTGTTCAGCGTGCAGACGAGCGAGCCAGTTATTGCTGCGAACGACGAGATATTGCCCCAGATGCTGGCGTTAGTGCAGAACGAGTTGTACTAAGAGATGATAGAAGGTCGCTAGTCATCGAGGATGAATGACTAGGACATGTGGATCGTTCGCTTACCCCGATGCGAGGTCATCAGATAGATTGATTCCAGCTAGAGACGACTTCACGCGGAGACGTTGGGAGTCGACAGAGACGATCGAATGTCAGAAACCTATTATTCCAAGTTTAAAGTAGTCGGAAAGACATGCAGGCAATTCTATGGTCCCTCTAGAAGAATGAAACCCTAACTCGACTTAATGACCGTGTGAAAGCCTTTGAACCTTCGGGTTTGCGGCAGTTCTACGGCGCCATTAGTGAGGCTTGGGTTTGCCCTTCTACGGCTGGATCACCGATGCTGTGTTATGTACTCGATACTATTAAACTGTGCCCAAGATGTTGAGCTCTTGGGGGATTATGAGGTTTTGACGACTCGATCGGATGGCTCGACTTAATTCGGATGCTAGGTGGTGAGATGCATTTCTTGGGAGACTCCAGATATGAGGATAGCCGTTGGAGCTCAGTCCATGCAGCCACGACGAGACGAGTCCAAACCAGACGACATTAGAGAAAAGTGGAGTAAGAGGTTCGTACCAGATCTAGATGAGATGACATTCCACTCCGCCGACATCAGAGATGCGATGCGCATGCCGAGGCATGGTACTTGGACTTACCTTCCAGAAGGAGTTGCGATGAGTATGCAGTCGTTCCAGAGCAAGATGCAGATATAGGAAAGGACAACGACTTCCGGACAGTTGGCAGAGACGAGACATGGAAGAGACCGTGAGCAGGATTCCTTCCAGGACACTGCTGCAATGATACTTGCACCCAGGATCAGATGTGTCACGTACATTCAGAGAGCCAGAGGCCGACGCCAGTAATATGCTGTCTTACGAGTGGTCGCGATGATTGACCAAGAGATGACCAGAGAAGTGCCAGAACGGAATCGTCCCCGTTAGCACACCTGACAGGGCCGATGAGCCGATGGACCGAAAGATTGGTAATTCACAGTGAAGACCTTGACCCAGGAGTGGTCATGGTTACACACACCAGCAGGCCAGGGTTCATGATCATCTACGAGACGTCCCATTAGTGACCGCGACAGTTGGCCGAGATTCTTAGAGGATGCGCTCGAGCAGTACTATTCCGCCATTGTTGATTACGATGTTTTCGGTGCTTTATTCGTATGATTTGATTTTGATGATTGAGGATTTACGATCTTTGCACAGTGTTGCACTTGATATCGTTTTCGTGCTTCAGTTTCACATGTTTGTGATTTTACGATTTTAAACAGTTGAGTTGGTTTTGTGCGTATGCATGCACACGATTTCGTTCCTGCACTCGGTATAGTTTATATATGCTTGAAGTGCAGTGATACGCCTTTTGTGCACTTAGATGCACTGGACTTCGATTTCGATTGTGATACCCGATATTTGTTTTGTGCACCTTGTGCACCTGATTGATTTTGCGCACGTTCGGCGCTTGATATTGGATTTCATGATTTCGTGCACGATAGATGCACCTGATTTTTCTGTCAGGCACACATGTTGCCTACGACAGATGTTTCGTGCACACCCGATGCACTTAGATGTTGTTTCTGTGCGCATGTATGGCACATTCATGGATTTTGATTTCCGTGCGCACCAGACGCACGTAGCATTCATGTGCATATTTTGGGATTGATTTCGTATAGAGCAGTACGTTTTTATGATATTGCTATGTATTTTCGTACTGAGCAGGACTAGTCAGAGGACAGTACCTGAATATATTTTGCATGCATTGATAGTTATTGAAGGGATTTCCAAAAAGCGAGCTATAGCCTCAGTATTTACCTACGTGTCTGATATGACATGAAATGTTTAAAACAAGGAGACCCTTCTAAATTGTTTCCAAAACGGCGGAACGTACATTTCAAACAAAGGTATATATGTATATAGTTTTTTTCTTATGATAGACGTCCGCCACTGTGCAGTGTTATACGCGTTACACTGCGACTTAAAGAGATTTGGCATGCATTTCCTTCAGATACTTACAGATATAGATTCGATGTTTACATGTATAGTTTCGAGTTATATCATATTGGTTTGATTTAGATTTGGCATTGATGTCTTCTCCATGACTCCGATGATTGCGGGATGCTTGACGGAGTTTTGATTTGAGTTATATACTCATTTTTCAAGCGCCTGCGCTGCGCTACGAATTGTTTTATGTAGTTACAATTTCGGAGCCCCGACGACTTGATGGTTTTTCTTAGATGTTTTAGTATTTGGGGGAGTTTGAATTTAAATTCGGGGACCGAATTTCTTTAAGGGGGAAGATTGTAACGTTTTGAAAATCGTTTCGGTGAAATTCAAAATAATCGGTAAAATAAGGGGGTTTTCTGTAAAAAGTCAAAATACAAATATCTTATTATAAAAATTAAATATACATATTCTAGCTATATAATTGCTATTATTTGGTGTTTATTGAGCCGCTGGTGAAATTTCAAATTTTCTGAAAAAATTATTATTTTATTATTATTTAAGCCGTCACTAATACATTTAATTAGGGAAAAATTATAAATTGGAATGAGTTGAAACAAATTTTGTGCATCATAAAACATTAAATAAAATTTTATCATGTGGTTTTTGGAACGAAATCATTTGCCAAAACGGTTTAGAAATTATTGAAGAAAAAAGGCTTTTTTTTTAGCGTAAATGGATGTTTGGGGTATTATATTTATCATTTTTCATCATCCCACACCCGTACCCACATCCACACACTCCCATTTACTTCTCCCTTGAAGAATTCAGCAGCCCCCATTTATTTTCCCCACTTGAATTTCAAAGGAAAGAATGAAAGAAAAGAAAAGAAAATGGAGTAAATGAGGTGGACCTTTGACCTTGAATTGACTTTGACTTCTTCCCCCACTTTCTCTACCTCCCTCTCTCTCCTCGGCCCACCCCCATTCCAGCAGCCCCCCCTCCTACAGCAGCAGCAGCCCCCCCAATTCCCTTCTCTTTTCTCTTCAAACTTCATCAAAAATTGCCTCAAATCCATCAAAAAAAATACCAAAACCCAAATCCGACTCCTACCCATTTTAGCTTAGCCCGTATAGCATGGATCTTTGTGAAAAGAGAGCATTTTGGGAGGCCATGGATGCTTGTGGATCTTCAAATGTTTTTGGATACCCCATGTGGACTTCGAGACGACAAGCAAGCGCGTGGCGACGTCCGGCACCGGCTAGCGAGGACCAGGTGAGTAGATTTATATCTACGGGGAGAAGTCGGGTGGATGGCGTATAGCACCCCCCGCAGTCCGTGGTGGTGTATACGGATGCGTATACACACCAACAATTATTATATGTTATTTGGGATTAATAACGATGCTTAGGATGGATATTGGTGTGTTGGATTACTTTAGTGTTGCGAAACCTAGGGTAGTGTTGCACTACACATACACACATACATACTTGCATACATTCCTATTGATATGTGCTCATGAGATTCTTTATAGTTATGGGTTCACATGGGTATGGGACTATGTGTTCACATACGGATTTGAGGATGATACTTGGGATTGAGCTGAGACGATGAGATTTGATTTGAGGCCGTGAGATCGGTGATATAGCAGGGTTCGTATTTGAGATACGACATGACGTTGTAGCGGGTCCTTGACGTAGTGTTTCACACACGTCCATGCATACGTAGGCGGTATCAGTATGGTACTAGACGTAGATCAGTACCCGATCATGATATTTGATAAAGAGGATACCAGGTGAATAGTTCGATGAATGTGATATTGACCCGTACCCAGATTGGAGATGCCGTACGACGGATTTACGTACGAGCTATATTGATGATTGATCCGCACTCTTGACTTGGGATGCCTGATTATAGATATGGTATCGGATATGATATTATTGAGGCGGGATCACCGACTATACATATACAGGTATGTATATGTATCGACTCAGATGATAGGCGGTTTCCTTACTGTAGTTCAGCTTGTTAGTTCAGCCGTATAGTTTAGTGCAGTTGTTAGATTAGATTAGACTCCTACCTATTTCAAAAACTAACAAATCGTGGGTATTTTAAAAGACAGCCCAAGGGATCCTACGGATATTTCAAAAGACTTATCTTTTCATAAAAACACCGTAGCCTCTATTTTCAAAACTCTATGATTCGTGTTATTTCAAAAGGCACATTTGTAGGACTTATATTAGATTAATGCAGATTAGTTATAGTTGCGTCTAGTTTTCAGCTCCCGCTCTTCTTTTGTGGTCCGCTTCGCATCGCATGCTTATTTTATGTTTCATACTCTATTATTGATATCATGCTGTTAGGACACCAGCACCTTTACCGATGATGCGTATGTACCACGTACACTTATTTGCCGGCTCACACACATCTTCATCGGTAATTGCCATGTCACGTACACCTTAGAAAATATTATTGCTTAACATAGCCTGTTAGCTAATAGTTAGACATGATATTAGTGTACTTGCCTTATATGTTAGTTTAGACATTGTAGTTATTACCTGCTACTTCATGCATACTGTTATTCATTGTTATGCCGCATTCATGGATTTTCATGCATATATTCACCATTTTACGTGTTATTGAGGTTTTGGATTCGGATTTCCATGAGATTTTCTGGATTTGGAGGAAAACCGCAAAAACATAAATAAACCTTTTTCAAAAAGTGCGGTTTTTCCCATGATGTATGAGTCGTCCACCATGAGTTTGCTGATGGATTTCGAGACCCGATTCGAGGAGACGGATGAACCGTTTTGGGTACATGGTGGATTCGGTATGGTACCCCGGGGCAAGAAGCGCGTGATGATGACGATGTGAGCCTGGCAGGGGAGCACTACCTACCGGTGATATTACCCGACGCGTCGGATATCCGGAGGATACCGTCGTGGTCTTGAGATGGATGGTAGGGGCCGGTCTGGACTAACGGTGCCCTAGATATTGAGACTTGAGGTACATAGATTGTGACACAGAGATATCGAGGTATTTGGACACTTGTTTTGTGTCGATGCTGGGCACTGTTTTATGCTGATTTCATATATGGTACCTCATTTCTTTAAAATAAAAAAATCTCACTGATTTATGAAACCAGTTTTATTCAGTACATGCATTTCTGTTTTATGCATTCATACATCATCCATATGATATATTGCTACCTGTCACGACCCGAAAGTACGGAACGTGATCGGAACTTAGATTACGAAGCGTCTAGAGGCGCAACGTAACCTAAGTAAGCCGAAGGCCCAGAAATCTAAACCATAAAGAAGAAGAAGTAAAAGAACATGAAGAAAAACAAGTTAAAAAAATATCAGCAATTTTTCCCAAAAATTTCGGCAGAGTCTCCTCTGTAAAAACTGGCCCCCAGACAGGTACAACAAGTATAATTTAAATAAACAATAAAAAGCATCCCCAAACGGGTGCTAGCATCAACGCCAACAGGCGGAAACAACCGCAACAAGCACAATAATATACAAACGCCAAAGGGCGAGGCTCAAACTCAAAGAAAACAAAAACCACCATATCAGAATAAAACATGCGCGACTCTAAGGTCGAAATAAAAGACTGGTCCAATAAACTTATCAAGTAATACAAGTATGGTTGATGGAGCTTACTAGATACAAATGAAAGAATAAAAAAAATACAAATGGTGGTTTAGATACAAGTGAACCAACCTACCGTGCAAATCACCCTGAAGAAAAGATGTGCCAGCAAGCTGCCAGGGAAACCTGTACATCGAACCTGTAATAAAATTTGGCACAACGGGGGTGAGTTGCCAACTCGTGAGTAGAAGACATCTACGAAAAGAAATCGAATGCACGACGCTATTCTAGGTCATAATATTACACTATTAAATCCCAATCATCTAGTAATAGCAGGGTAAAACTAAGTTTAAAATGCAGATACTCCGTGCTCGTGTCAGTGCTCATATAATACTATGTCATATGAATGGATATGCATGCATCATGAATATAAAATAACCAATCCTGAAATCCAGAAATATCTGTATAAGAAATCTTTAGCTGTTATCATAGTAAAATGTGTATAAGAAATCTGAAATCTCAACAATGAAAATCCATGGAAATCCGTGTCAAGTATCGACACAACACATGTAATCTCAAGTCTCAATATCTCGGGCTCCGTCAGTCCGGATCGGCCCATATCATCAAATCTCACGACAACGGTCGGTATCCTCCGGATATCCGCCGCGCCAGAC
Source organism: Agapanthus africanus (assembly GCA_030015575.1). NCBI lineage: Eukaryota > Viridiplantae > Streptophyta > Magnoliopsida > Asparagales > Amaryllidaceae > Agapanthus > Agapanthus africanus. The sequence goes on from JASDDO010000001.1 coordinate 277,885,786, forward strand.
ATCACCGGTAGGTAGCCTTCCCCTGCCAGGCTCATCGTCTACAACTCGATCTTCTTGCCCCGGGGTACCATACCGGGCCCACCATGTACCCGAGACGGTTCATCCACTCCTCGAATCGGGTCTCGAAATCCATCAGAAAACATGAAATCTCATGGTGGACGACACATACATCACGAGAAAACCGCATCTTATTTTTAAAAAAAAGAGAAGAGGAGAGAGAGAGAAGTTTGTTTATATATTCTTGCGGTTTTCCCCAAAATCCAGAAATCTCATAGAAATCCAAATCTTAAAATCATAAGTAACTATATGATAAGTGTCGGCATATGCCCATAATACTGCATGATAACATGAAAATATGAATGCATGAATGTCTAAGTAATAAATATCATGTCTATACTAACATCAGAGAATAATCACAATATTATATCGGTCTAGTTGTTAACTGATTCTATCCATAAAAGACAATATGATCTAAAGTGTACGTGACTTAGCAATTACCGATGATGATGTGTGTGAGCCGGCAAATAAGTGTGCGTGGAATATGCGCATCATCGGTAATGGTGCTGGTGTCCTAACAGGTAAAGTTTATACTGATTATAGCAACATATGAAAGAACATGCACCATGATGATTACAGTATGAATGCAAAGACAGATGTGCATTATCCACTCATTTGATATACAATTATCACTAGCACTATATGAATCGAACCTAAACTAGTGTCCATCTAACCTCCTAAAGAACTTAACCTAAGAAACTAGTCAATAAGAAACAAGAGTCTACCTAAGGTCTGAATCAATATCTCGAATAGTCGGCGATCCGGCCTCAATAGCGTCATGTACGTAGTACGGCTTCCTCGAATCAAGAGTGCGGATCAATCATCATATTTATGCCTCGTACGGTAAAATCCATCGTACGGCATCCCAATATCGGAGTACGGGTCAAGTATCTCCTAGGTGTCTCATCATTCGTATAATGTCATCACCAACACATCTCATGATCAAGGTACTAAACTGTAATCGCCTACATCAATCATATATCATTGCCCTCATAATATGCATCATTAGTTTATCCTCAGAAATATCATGTCATATGTATCATATCGTAATCAAGTCATACATATCCCATATCGTGATCAAACACAAGTTATAGTCCGGGTACTATTTTAGAGTCCCATGTACCTCAATATCATCACTACCCCTTATAATTTAAATATACATGTTCATTATCTCATTCTCTAATGATCCGCTAACACTTAATACGACTGTATAGCCAAGAATCACGGCATCAAGCCCAGTTACACTATTTCATCATACCTCGGATATCATATCACATCAATGAATCACATATACGTGTTGTATATATATGTATATACCTATACCTAGTTCTATATATATACACATACACGTATACCCCATGTCGAGATTCAGTGTGTGCGTGGGTGTGTTTCTATCTGAAACCTACGAATCTCTTCCAAGGTACTCATCCTCTGATATGGTTTTCCTAAATCAGTCTAGTCCAGCCTAGGGTCAATACTAGGTTCCTACTAGGGTCACATCTTGTTTCCTAATGTCAATAAGTACTATTCCTATTCTACGTTGCGGGGGTGCTAAACGCCATCCACCCGACTTCCCCCCGTAGATATGCATCTACTCACCTGGTCCATGTCTGCCGAAGACAGTGTCGCCATCCTCCTCTTCATCGCCCGCAGTCCACGTGAGGGGTACCTAGACGCAAACATATAAATAGCATCGTAAACTGAATCACATACGAAAGTCAAACGATACAAGGAACAAGCATAGGTTAAAACCCATGTCCCGTCCACGCAAAAACACCAAATATCGCTCGATATCGGCGTACAAACTCCGATGGATCGAGATAAACATTAACAAATAACTCGTAGTTTTAAAACACATTACTTATATTATAAAACATGATTAAATCCATTGAAACCCTAAAATCCACCAAATCGCCCGATTTCGTAAAACCCGAAAATGCCAATTTACCGTTTTTCATCAAAACTTGACATTTAAATGAAACCAATGGTTATAAAACTCATTAAATAGCATAACTAGACTATACAACCCCTTACTTTATTTTTATTACACAATTTTGCATTTATTTGAAATTTCTAGTTTGCAACTTTTAACAATTTTTAACATTTTTCAAGCAAAATACCACAATTCCACCACAAAACGTGATTTTTCATGAATTAATGTATTAAACCATAATTCATAATGATAATGATTTAATGAAACCATAAATTATATTTTTAATCACATTTATTTAGAAATTTCTAAAATCTAGTTTACAAAATAGCAATTTTTATCACAATTTATCAATTATCAATAGAAACTAGCAATCAAACTAAGTTTTTCTTTCCATTAACATGCTAAAGTTCTCACTAAAACTACAATCTAATAATAGCCACCTTAATTGGAATTTTATATCACCCACATATATATTTTACAAAAACTAGTTAGCTAAATAGCTTCATTTAAACAATTTTAAATGAAAAAATTTACAATTTAACAAACATGCAAGATTTTTCCACTCTAAAAATGTTAAACTAGCTATTATAACCTTATTTAATCAATAAAAATCACAACTTGATTTTTCAAACCGAACTTGAATTTTAAAAGTAGCAAATAGAATTAATATATTAAATCTAATTATGCTTAAATGAACATCTAATAACAATAAATCAAAAGAAGGAAATTTATACCTCCAAAATATGAAACCCAAACATGAAATAAGCCTCCAAAATGCATGCTTTCCATCTCCAAAATCCATGCTAAATAGGTCAAAGGAAAATGGTAGAGGTTGAATGTTGATTTTTGAGATTTATTTTTGGAATTTTTGATGAATTTTGATGATTTTTAATGCAAAAATGATGGGAGAAAAATTTTGGGGCTACCCATGGAGGGGAGGCCGGCCATGGAGAGGGAGGAGGGTGGAGAGAGAGAAAAAATGTGTGGTATTGTGTAGAAAGTTCATAAATAATGCATTTTTTTCACTTAAACCCTTTATTATCTAACTTTTTCAATTTAACCCTTTTCCTAGAAATTTCTAGAACCATGGAGAGATTTTGGAAAAGATTTTGCATATTACACACTTGATTCTAATATACCATGGCTCATTTTTACAAATTAAAACCATTCAAATTTATAATTTACACTAATTTAGTGTAAAAAATAAGCTTATGTTAATACTTAAAATATTTAATTTTGGAAAAATATTTAATTAAAATAAAAATTTATAAGTGACTAAATAAACACCATTTACTAGTAATTACATAATTAAAATATGTATTTTTGAAATTATAATGAAAAACAATCACGGTTTAATTTTACGAAAAAATACATTTTACTTTACCGAAATTCATAAAATTCACTTAAACAATTTTATTCATTTAATTATTGATTTAATTATTTTTAAAACGTTACAATCTTCCCCTCTTTAAGAAATTCGTTCCCCGAATTTAAATTAAAACTCCCCCTCCCAATACTAAAACATTTAGCAAAACACTCAAATCGTCGGGGCTCCGAAATCATCAATACATAACAAAAATCAACTCCGTTAAGCATAACGCAATCATCGGAGTTATGGCGAGAATAAAATATCAAAACCCAATATGAAAACCAACATAATATACATCAATCTACAACTTTTATATAGTGTGCATCATAGTGAAATCACCTAAATATCATAATAAAGAAGCATACGAAAACCCCTCTTGAAAATCGCCGTGCAATGCACGTGTCACGGCATAAGTAGCGGACGTTTATTTAAAAAAAAAAAATAACTATATATATATATCTTTTATTTAACATACACGTCCCGCCTGGTTACTAAATCAAATAATAATGACTATGAAACATACTGCTCAAACTGAAATCAATCCCAATCACATCAATAAAATATCATGTGCGTCCGGTGCGCACTGAAATCGAAACCAAATACAGATACCATGAATACACACAAAAACAAAATAAGTGCAACAGGTGTGCACCAAAACATCTGTCAAGTGCAACGGGCGTGCACGACTCACTATCAGGTGCATCTAATCTGTACAAAACCCCGATTTAGTGCATCTGGTGTGCACAAAATCGCATCAAGTGCGCCAAGTATGCGCAAGAATCCTAATCAGGTGCACATGGTGCACGAAAACATACATCGAATATCAGAATCGAAATCACAATACGAAAATGGATAAAAACTAGGTCGAAGCATATATCAAAATCATGTGTAACCCATATGCACGAAATCAAATAAAAAAATCTCAAAATATATAATACCAAATCAAGTGTACTGGGTGTATACCAAGCAACATCAATACAGCTGATATGTGAAACACGGATAGAATGCAATGAAGGTACACATAAGAAATACCAATCGTAGAACAAAATCCTCAAAATACCAAAATCCAATAACATAAATATGAAATTCAAATCACCAAGTCACATCGTAAACACTATCGTCAATGTGCGCCTCTTTCCTCTGATGTCGATTGCTTCGAACTCGTCTCTTCGTAGCTGTGCTGACTACGCTACCAACGGCAATACTCATATCTAGAGTCTCCCACGTAGTCGATCCCTTCACTTGATATCCGGACTACATTAAACCTTTCGATCGATCCATCAAAATCCCATAATTTCCCGAGAGCTCAACACTCAAGTACAGTTTAAAATATCCGGTACATACCCCAGTATCGATGATCCAGCCGTAGAAGGGCAAACCCAAGCCTCACTAATGGCACCGCGGAACTGCCGTAAACCCTAAGGTTCAAGGGCGTTCTCGTGGTCATTATGTCGAGTTAGGGTTTCATTCTTCTAGAGGGTCCATCGAAATACCTGCATGTTCTTCCGAATACTTTAAACTTGGGAAAATGGTTTTCTGATAATCGTTCGAATCCTCTAACTTCATCTGGACGGCATGTGAATACCCTTTATCTGCATGCTACGCAATGCTTCAATCCTCAAGAATAACCAATACTCTAATGGTTATCGCATTCGAGCCGCAGCTCCTTCTGCCAGTGTGCCCGTGGTTAACAGAAACTACCATCCGATATCGACGAAGATAGATCAAGGGAACGAATGAAATACGGTGCAAACAATGTACATCCTAGGGCTCCTTAAGCAGAGTAGCGTATCGTAAGTATGCTGCGGACCATACCCACGGTACGTTACTCTACCTAAATCGCCTACTCCATCAACCAAGGGTCACCTAGACTTATAAAAGGTTAAACCTAGCGCTCTGATACCAACTTTGTCACGACCCGAAAGTACGGAACGTGATCGGCACTTAGATTACGAAGCGTCTAGAGGCGCAACGTAACCTTAGTAAGCCGAAGCCCAGAAATCTAAACCATAAAGAAGAAGAAAAAGAAGTAAAAGAACATGAAGAAAAACAAGTTAAAAAATATCAGCAATTTTTCCCAAAAATTTCGGCAGAGTCTCCTCTGTAAAAACTGGCCCCCAGACGGGTACAACAAGTATAATATAAATAAACAATAAAAAGCATCCCCAAACGGGTGCTAGCATCAACGCCAACAGGCGGAAACAACCACAACAAGCACAATAATATACAACGCCAAAGGGCGAGGCTCAAAACTCAAAGAAAACAAAACCACCATATCAGAATAAAACATGCGCGACTCTAAAATCGAAATAAAAGACTGGTCCAATAAACTTATCAAGTAATACAAGTATGGTTGATGGAGCTTACTAGATACAAATGAAAGAATAAAAAAATATAATGGTGGTTCAGATACAAGTGAACCAACCTACCGTGCAAATCACCCTGAAGAAAAGATGTGCCAGCAAGCTGCCAGGGAAACCTGTACATCGAACCTGTAATAAAATTTGGCACAACGGGAGTGAGTTGCCAACTCGTGAGTAGAAGACATCTACGAAAAGAAATCGAATGCACGACGCTATTCTAGGTCATAATATTACACTATTCAATCCCAATCATCTAGTAATAGCAGGGTAAAACTACGTGTAAATGCAGATACTCCGTGCTCGTGTCAGTGCCTCATATAATACTATGTCATATGAATGGATATGCATGCATCATGAATATAAAATAACCAATCCTGAAATCCAGAAATATCTGTATAAGAAATCTTTAGCTGTTATCATAGTAAAATGTGTATAAGAATCTGAAATCTCAACAATGAAATCCATGGAAATCCGTGTCAAGTATCGACACAACACATGTAATCTCAAGTCTCAATATCTCGGGCTCCGTCAGTCCGGATCGGCCCATATCATCAAATCTCACGACAACGGTCGGTATCCTCCGGATATCCGCCGCGCCAGACATCACCGGTAGGTAGCCTTCCCCTGCCAGGCTCATCGTCTACAACTCGATCTTCTTGCCCCGGGGTACCATACCGGGCCCACCATGTACCCGAGACGGTTCATCCACTCCTCGAATCGGGTCTCGAAATCCATCAGAAAACATGAAATCTCATGGTGGACGACACATACATCACGAGAAAACCGCATCTTATTTTAAAAAAAAAAAGAAGAGGAGAGAGAGAGAGAAGTTTGTTTATATATTCTTGCGGTTTTCCCCAAAATCCAGAAATCTCATAGAAATCCAAATCTTAAAATCATAAGTAACTATATGATAAGTGTCGGCATATGCCCATAATACTGCATGATAACATGAAAATATGAATGCATGAATGTCTAAGTAATAAATATCATGTCTATACTAACATCAGAGAATAATCACAATATTATATCGGTCTAGTTGTTAACTGATTCTATCCATAAAAGACAATATGATCTAAAGTGTACGTGACATAGCAATTACCGATGATGATGTGTGTGAGCCGGCAAATAAGTGTGCGTGGAATATGCGCATCATCGGTAATGGTGCTGGTGTCCTAACAGGTAAAGTTTATACTGATTATAGCAACATATGAAAGAACATGCACCATGATGATTACAGTATGAATGCAAAGACAGATGTGCATTATCCACTCATTTGATATACAATTATCGCTAGCACTATATGAATCGAACCTAAACTAGTGTCCATCTAACCTCCTAAAGAACTTAACCTAAGAAACTAGTCAATAAGAAACAAGAGTCTACCTAAGGTCTGAATCAATATCTCGAATAGTCGGCGATCCGGCCTCAATAGCGTCATGTACGTAGTACGGCTTCCTCGAATCAAGAGTGCGGATCAATCATCATATTTATGCCTCGTACGGTAAAATCCATCGTACGGCATCCCAATATCGAAGTACGGGTCAAGTATCTCCTAGGTGTCTCATCATTCGTATAATGTCATCACCAACACATCTCATGATCAAGGTACTAAACTGTAATCGCCTACATCAATCATATATCATTGCCCTCATAATATGCATCATTAGTTTATCCTCAGAAATATCATGTCATATGTATCATATCCTAATCAAGTCATACATATCCCATATCGTGATCAAACACAAGTTGTAGTCCGGGTACTATTTTAGAGTCCCATGTACCTCAATATCATCACTACCCCTTATAATTTAAATATACATGTTCATTATCTCATTCTCTAATGATCCGCTAACACTTAATACGACTGTATAGCCAAGAATCACGGCATCAAGCCCAGTTACACTATTTCATCATACCTCGGATATCATATCACATCAATGAATCACATATACGTGTTGTATATATATGTATATACCTATACCTAGTTCTATATATATACACATACACGTATACCCCATGTCAAGATTCAGTGTGTGCGTGGGTGTGTTTCTATCTGAAACCTACGAATCTCTTCCAAGGTACTCATCCTCTGATATGGTTTTCCTAAATCAGTCTAGTCCAGCCTAGGGTCAATACTAGGTTCCTACTAGGGTCACATCTTGTTTCCTAATGTCAATAAGTACTATTCCTATTCTACGTTGCGGGGGTGCTAAACGCCATCCACCCGACTTCCCCCTGTAGATATGCATCTACTCACCTGGTCCATGTCTGCCGAAGACAGTGTCGCCATCCTCCTCTTCATCGCCCGCAGTCCACGTGAGGGGTACCTAGATGCAAACATATAAATAGCATCGTAAACTGAATCACATACGAAAGTCAATCGATACAACGAACAAGCATAGGTTAAAACCCATGTCCCGTCCAAGAAAAAGCACCAAATATCGCTCGATATCGGCGTACAAACTCCGATGGATCGAGATAAACATTAACAAATAACTCGTAGTTTTAAAACACATTACTTATATAATAAAACATGATTAAATCCATCGAAACCCTAAAATCCACCAAATCGCCCGATTTCGTAAAACCCGAAAATGCCAATTTACCGTTTTTCATCAAAACTTGACATTTAAATGAAACCAATGGTTATAAAACTCATTAAATAGCATAACTAGACTATACAACCCCTTACTTTATTTTTATTACACAATTTTGCATTTATTTGAAATTTCTAGTTTGCAACTTTTAACAATTTTTAACATTTTTCAAGCAAAATACCACAATTCCACCACAAAACGTGATTTTTCATGAATTAATGTATTAAACCATAATTCATAATGATAATGATTTAATGAAACCATAAATTATATTTTTAATCACATTTATTTAGAAATTTCTAAAATCTAGTTTACAAAATAGCAATTTTTATCACAATTTATCAATTATCAATAGAAACTAGCAATCAAACTAAGTTTTTCTTTCCATTAACATGCTAAAGTTCTCACTAAAACTACAATCTAATAATATCCACCTTAATTAGAATTTTATATCACCCACATATATATTTTACAAAAACTAGTTAGCTAAATAGCTTCATTTAAACAATTTTAAATGAAAAAATTTACAATTCAACAAACATGCAAGATTTTTCCACTCTAAAAATGTTAAACTAGCTATTATAACCTTATTTAATCAATAAAAATCACAACTTGATTTTTCAAACCGAACTTGAATTTTAAAAGTAGCAAATAGAATTAATATATTAAATCTAATTATGCTTAAACGAACATCTAATAACAATAAATCAAAAGAAGGAAATTTATACCTCCAAAATATGAAACCCAAACATGAAATAAGCCTCCAAAATGCATGCTTTCCATCTCCAAAATCCATGCTAAATAGGTCAAAGGAAAATGGTAGAGGTTGAATGTTGATTTTTGAGATTTATTTTTGGAATTTTTGATGAATTTTGATGATTTTTAATGCAAAAATGATGGGGGGGAAATTTTGGGGCTACCCATGGAGGGGAGGCCGGCCATGGAGAGGGAGGAGGGTGGAGAGAGAGAAAAAATGTGTGGTATTGTGTAGAAAGTTCATAAATAATGCATTTTTTTCACTTAAACCCTTTATTATCTAACTTTTTCAATTTAACCCTTTTCCTAGAAATTTCTAGAACCATGGAGAGATTTTGGAAAAGATTTTGCATATTACATACTTGATTCTAATATACCATGGCTCATTTTTACAAATTAAAACCATTCAAATTTATAATTTACACTAATTTAGTGTAAAAAATAAGCTTATGTTAATACTTAAAATATTTAATTTAGGAAAAATATTTAATTAAAATAAAAATTTATAAGTGACTAAATAAACACCATTTACTAGTAATTACATAATTAAAATATGTATTTTTGAAATTATAATGAAAAATAATCACGGTTTAATTTTACGAAAAAATACATTTTACTTTACCGAAATTCATAAAATTCACTTAAACAATTTTATTCATTTAATTATTGATTTAATTATTTTTAAAACGTTACACTACCTGAGGCACTGACACGGGCACATGAGATTACACTCGGGTTAGATATTTATCCTAGCCTTGTTATAGGCTACGTGTTATATACATTTTTGAGGATATATTATGATCATTGACCTAGGATTGCGTTATTTATGCGATTTCTGTGCGTAGATATTTTTCTATTCACGAGTTGGCAACTCACCCCCGTTGTGCCCCAGTTTCTTGCAGGTTGCCGTACAGGTTTCATTACGGCTTTGCGGGCTCAGTTTCATTCGGGTGACTTGCTAGTAGGTGGGTTTTTCTTCTATCGTACCCATCATATTAGCTTGTATAATATTATTCCGTTGTATCTAGTAAATTCCATTAACCAAACATGTATTTATTGAGATAGAGACCAGTGTTGGTTATTCTTTCGACCTTAGAGTCGCTCGTTATATTTCTAGTGGTTTTGAGTTTCCTTTTGAGTTTTGATCCTCGCCGTTGGCGTTGTATATTATATTGTTTGTGTGGTTGTGACCGTCGATTGACGAAGAGCTAGCTCCCGCTTGGGGATGCCCTTTTCTTGATTTCGTATACTATTCATGTTGTATCCCGTTTGGGGGCCAGTATTTACAAAGGAGACTCTGCCGAAATTTTCAGTAAATTTTTGATGTTTTAAAAACCGCATAATTCGGCTTATGCTATTGAAATTACTTGCTTTAAGTTGGTTTTTCCTGCACTCTACTACTTTTCTTGGTTTGGATTTCTGGGTTTTCGGTTTACTTAGATTACGTACGTCTCGAGACGTTCGTAGTTTAAGTGCCGGTCATGTTCCGTACTTTCGGGTCATGACAACTGCATAGCGATCCATTCTCGCCTCGGGGTACCATACCGGGTCCACCATGTACCGCAATTGGCCTCGTCCAGCTCCTCGATTCGGGTTCACATGTCACACGTCTCAGAACCGAGAAAACGCATGGTGGACGCACTGAAATATCATATAAAGCGAAACCGGGTTTTTAAAATAGTGCATATTTTCTTAAAATAATACCCAGGTTCCCAAATCCAGAAATCACATAAATCCAAACTCAACGCGTAAATCCATGCAATGTGTCGTATGACACTAAGAGTAAAAGAAAGGGAAAACAGCTCTTTTAAAAAGGATCCAGTTTTGAAAATGTATCGTGCGGTCCCTTAGTTTTTAAATCTTGTCAATATCACCCATGTATGTAACATATGTATGTATATAGGTATGGATGTGCAAATGGATATATAAGCAATGTGAGTGTAACAATATACATGTGCACTAATATGGATCTACGATGTATACGTGCACAAGTATAGATATATCAAGGTACGTATGCACTAATGTGAATATACGGTGTACATGTACGCAAGTAGTGATATATCAATGAAATTATGCACTAATGTGAATATACATTGTACATGTGCGCAAGTAGTGATATATCATTGAAAGTATGCACTAATGTTAATATACAGTATACAAGTGTGCAAGTAGTGATATATCGATGAAGGTATGCGCTAATGTGAATATACGGTATACATGTGAGCAAGTAGTGATATATCTGATAATATATGAATATGCGACAAGTCATGACAATCATCAATGATGCGGTGATCCTATAGCGCGAGTGTCATGGCAGTCACTAACGGCGTGAGTGTAACATATATTTAGTGCTCGTGCAGCTTAAACCGTTAGTGACAGTGCGGTGTTCTATAATTACCATTCTATATAAAACAGGAGATGGTATGCTACTATAGTATATATATATATGAACACATACAGCTAAAATATCTTATAACGCCCACGCATAACGCCATACGGGCGATTTCCCCGTAGATGTTAAATCTACTCACCTGGTCGCGTGCTACACGTAGCCGACCACCTGCTTCCCCTTCTTTGCGGCGTCCGACGTACCCACCTGCGAACCTAGAATTCACACAAGGAAAATCCACATAAGCAAATACCTCGCAAAACGCGATATCGAAATCAAACGAGAACTCGCGTCGCGAAATAAACGCGCGCGTATACGTAACGTGTGTGCATACGCCAAAACCCAAATTGACACGCTGTGGTACACAGCGATATGCTGTGACACACAGAAAACCAACTCAACACGCATCGTACGTGTAGCGCAAGTCCCGCTACGCTAAAAATAGATTAACGGTCCCAGATTTAATCTGGAGCAAAAACAGGAAAATAAACAAGACCAAACCTTTCACAATACCTACAGACAGCTACCTGCCAAAATCCAACACATTTCCTCAAAATTGGGCTGGCGGCTATGGGTGTCGTACCGGCCCAAAACCGGTGTAATGGGCCCAGGTTCCTACACTATGATCCTAGCACAATTTCTAGCCTAGTGTATAAGTTTCTTACTCAAATTATAATCCCAGATTTCACCAACAGACAAAATCCTACAGACACCACTCATATCAGCAACAACACCCAAATCAATACGGGGCCGGCGACGCCGGAAAAATAAGGGTTGTCGCCGGATTTTTGGTGGTGGATTGGGCTTGAACTTCAACCCAACACCCTAGCTACCCTGTACACTATTCTGTATGTGTTTGCCACACAAAAACATGCTCACAGACATAGCAGGTCACTCGTATCACGGAACTTGTTTAAAAACCGTATTAAAACTCAAATTGGAATTTTTAAGGTGTTTTAGTAAAATCCAGTGATACAACTAGGCTTCCACAGTACATATAACACCTAATCAAGTTAATTAAACCATAATAACACCATTTTACCCAAAACTCCCCCTCAAAACACAAGGTTATCCCTAAACACTACCTAAACGAAATATTAAGCTAACTAAACTATACGTTTAGCAAAAAGGAAGTTGAGTTTAGAGATTATACCTCCACTAGGTCCTAGGATGCAAGGAGAGGGAGTAGAAGAGGGAGAGAAAGAGCTGTTGTTGCTGCTGGAGCTGCTGCTGATGCTGCTGGAGCCAATGCTGCTACTGCTTCTGTTGCTGCTGCTGCCTCTTGTTGCTATTGTTGCTGCTGCTGCTGGGTGTTGCTGATGCTGCTGCCACTTCTGCTGCTGCTGAGTGCAAGAGTGTGTGTGTATGAGTGAAAGAGTGAGAGAGAGAAGTGAGAAAGAGTTAGAACAACAAAAGAAATGAGAGAACAAAGGTCAACACCCCCCTCTCTCATTTAATGCAAGCATGGGCTCATGCCATGATGCCCATCATGCACTCTCTCTCTCACCAAGTCAAACGCAAAGCAATAATTCATTTTCCATTTAAAAAAAATACCCTTAATTAAAATCAATTTAAATTAAGAAGGATGGGTTATTCTACCATGGTTGCTAAACATGGTTTAACCCAAATTTTAACCCTAGTTTTCATGCACATGTGTATGCAAGCCTAGGAAAAATCTAATAAAATATTCATTAAGTTTGATAAAATATTTGAAAATCAATTTGGTAAACTTTTTATTAAAACCATAGATTAAAGTATAATTAGCCACTAAACACATTCTAAGGTGTTACAATCATCCACCCTTAAAGAAATTCGTCCCCGAATTTAAAAATATAAAGCTACGCATACCTTCAAAGAGATGAGGGAACTTCTTCTGCATCTCGCCCTCGGCCTCCCAAGTGATCTCTTCACCATTTGGGCTGCACCAAAGCACCTTCACTGATGGCAAGACCTTCGATCTAAGTTTCTTCACCTGCCGGTCGAATATCATGACTGGCTGCTCGGTGAACGAAAGATCACGCTCGAGCTAAATGGTCTGGTGCTGAATCATGTGAGAAAAGTCATGAAGGTAATTGCAAAGTATCGACACAAAAAAATACGGGGTGAATACTCAATAATCCGGGCGAAAGTGCCAAATTAAAGGCAACGAAACTAACTCGCTTTAAGCATCTTAACAAGACCTACAATCCTGGGATAAGCTTCCCAAAACTCAACACGTCATTTATCGGAAAAATCCGTAGGAATACATGATCTGCCGCTGCAAACTCGAATCTGCGGCCATCTCGGTCGGCATATGACATCTGTCCGAAATGGACAATTCTCATCCTGACCTAAAACAACTGGATCATCTCCGAAGTCTCTAGAATAGCTGAGGTCCAAAAATTCTACAACGCAGAGTCAGAAAAATACACTGGTGATCGACACGACCTAACCCCTAAACCTAAAGGTTGCCAATTGGAGTGTCTCCTGATAACAGCTATCTAAGGAGAACCCTAACAATGGCGAGTGACGATCTCCAACTGCCGACAACAATTAATACGCACGCACAAACTTAACAAAGAACAACTGAGCAAACTGAGTATGACCGGCTGACAAGCATCCGAATGGAGACACACCCTGACTAAACCTGGGTATACACCATAACGAAATTCGTGGAGACCTGCTCTCATTCCCACTTCGGAACGGTTAAAGGTTGCAACCCTCCAGCCGGTCTCAGTTGCTCAACCCAAGCACACAACAAGACAGACACCTTGAAGCGAAACCCGAGACTTCTCTTTACATCCCCGCCCACTCGTAACTATCTCACAAGTTACGTTAAATGTTGGTGGAACTTGAATGAGTACAGAGAGTTGACCGATGTACCCGCTCTAGGATTTCACGTCTCTAATAAATAATATTAGGTACAAAAACGCGTCCCTAAACTTAGCACACCTTTAGGTCGTGAATCAAGGACTCCGAATCATTACCCAGCCGAATAGGCTCAAGTATCTATGACGAACGAGTGTCGGCGGGCAGTGTCTCGCGAAAGAGATTAAAGAAAAGTGGTCGGGCGCGGACATGAGCAAGCTGTCCCCTCAGTAGAGACGAACTTAAGCTGTACTCAACGATCGCACAATAACTGTAAATTTGCAGAGGACTATCACAACAATCAAAATCCGCTGCAGGAAGATGTACATTAAGCTCTGGTGGTCCGTGAAAATCTGACACGACTCTCGAACAAGTAGTGTCTCCAAATCTCCAACGCAAAACCACCGCGGCCATCTCCAGATCATGAGTGGCATATCCTTCTCGTACTTCCTCCAAATGTAGGGAAGCAAAAGCGATAACTCCATAGTGTCACCTCAGTACACACTCGAGCCCCACTCACGAAACATCACAGTTAAACCACAAAGTCGCCCGAACCAAAAAGCCAAGAAAGAACTGATGCAGTTGTTAACCGAATCTTCAACTGCGGAAACTCCACACACATGCCTCAGTCCAAAGAAAAGAAACCCCCATTCCGGTCAATTCAGTCAACGGTGCAGCACTACACTAGCAATCCTGCACGAAACGGTGGTAAAAACCTGCTAAGCCCAAAAATCTGCGGACCTCCATCCTGCTCACAAGTCTGAGCCTAAGCTGTACATCCACGATCTTCCTCGGAACCATACAAAACTGTCTCCCGTAACTACAAGACCTAGGAGTCAACACAAACAAGCCAGAAGGAACACTCTGAGGATCTAGCAAACCGCTGGGGCTCTCCCAGTATCTGCAAAACAAATCCTCAAGTGCTTCTCCTGTCCCTCAAGACGCATTTAATAGACCAAAATGTCGTAAATAACACAACAATAACTGGTCGAGGAACGGCCTGAAGAAATCCAGTTCATCACATCTACGAATGCTGCTAGGGTATTGGTGAATCCAATGACACACCAATACACACAAAGCCGGTAGCACGCACAAGGCAGTCTTCAGAACGTCATCACTTCGAACCCGCAACAATGATGACCTGATCCCAAACAAACTTTGAAAATGTCTCGCACTCTGGAGCTGATCGAAGAAATCGTCAATGCGAGGTAAAGGATACCTATCCGCACCGTAAGCCGGTTCAATTAACGATCCATCAATACACAACCTCAATCTGTCGTCTTTCTCCTTGACGAACAGAAATAGGAGCTTCCTAATACGAAACACATCAGATGCACGAAACTCCCTCTAACAAACAACTCTGCAGCAGATCCTTAAGCTCCTTAAGCTTCGCCGGCTCATCTGGAACAACGTCGGAAAATTCTCGCACGAAAGAAAACCAGTCCAACAAACCAACTGTGGCTACGGTATCACGAATGAACGCCAAGAATCCATAACATCTCCTTAAAAGCCGACTAGCGAAAAAGGCTGAATTGAAGCTGTGAGAGGCGGCACAACTATCCACCTGCACAACAAGAACTGACTTGCCGGGGAGAACAAAACCTGACTGTTTCCTCATGGTAGTCCACAAACGCCTAGCACGTAGCTAACTTGTCCGTGCCCAGGAGAACGCCAAATCCAACATCTCTAGAAGGATGAAAACGACGGACGAATCTCTATCTCTTATACGATTGGCACACGACCGAATTACGTGTCGTGCAACAAAAGAATCGCTGACAGAAGTTAACACAACAAACGGCTGATCTATCTAACACAACTCTCGTCCCAACCAAGGCACAAGTGTGAAAATAAACAAATACATCAAAAGAACATATGAATTAAGGATACCTGAAAACTCTCCATTGGACGCCCTCGCGTCCCGATGAGTAGAAGCAAACTCTCATGTCTGCCCTCTAACCGCAACAGGCCGAACTCCTCCTCTACTAGACTGACCCCTCTGAGCGAACACTCCGCGTCCATGACGTCTCAGAATATGACCCTGACGTGGTGCTAAGGAACATTGTCTGACGAAGTGTTGAAGGCTTCCGCATCGAAAACATCCACGCGCTGACTGCTGACCCTCCTGGGGATGAGAACCGAACGACTGTCCTCGTCCTAAGCCTTTGCTACTCCCGCGATGGTCACGAAATCTGTCTTGACGACTAAGCCTCTGTCCAAGGGTTGGTACACCAGTACGATTCCTCCACTGTTCTGGAACTCTCAAAGTCTCTGGAAGATGTGTCTCGTAAACTGGGGCTGCATCTACTGGTGCTATGTAGGTGACGGAATGCTGCATGTTGATCACAAGTAACAACTGGGTAACAGGGGTGACAACCACCTGTCGCTGCGCTCGAACTGTCTCAACCAATGAGCTCATCGTCTGGCGCAAGTCCTGCATCTCTGCCACTAGTCTAGCGATCTGGTCTGTCGGAGGTGGAACAGTCTGCTCTGGTACAACGGGTGTACTAACCGGATCATTCCTCGCCTCGGACGAGTCAACTCGAATCTCGGCTCTCGCGGCCGCTTTCCGCGCCCTCGTAGTCTTTGGCGGCATAATGGCTGGAAAGAAAGTAGGATTCGATAAGGATACGGAAATCAAAACATAGGAATGTACACAATCAAGAAGGAATTCCAATCAATAAGTCCTAAGGTCTCTTAGGTGGAGTACTGTGTCGTGAGTATGCTGCGGAACATACACACGCTACGCCACTCTGCTTTAGCTACCTACTCCATCATACCAGGGTCATCCTACACTTCGAAGGTAAAACCTATGCTCTGATAACATTATGTTACGCCCCGCCCCCAATACAGAGAGTATTGTCCGCTCTGGCCGAAACCGCACGGTTTTGTCCTTCGGAGCGAACCGGACCCGACCAGGGGCCACTTCCCAGGAGGTCACCCATCCCAGGACTTCCCTGGCTCAAGCACGCTTAACTACGGAATTCTCAAGCTCTTGTAGTGCCGGTTCACTTAAAAGGCGCCCCTATATTGAAGAGTGGTATCATTCCATTTATAGTACAGATCTGCTCTCTTTCGGAATGTATTCCGAAGATTACCCATTGTTCTACAGTGGGTCCCATGGACTCAAGAGGTGGCCCCTACGGATTCAAGAGGTGGCCCCGCCCACTTAAACATGACACTTGGCATGGCACTTTGTTCCGTGTGGCACTTTGCTCCGTGAGCAAGAACCGGGTCCCGACATTCTCCCCACCTTTGAACAATGGTTCGTCCTCGAACTACAGACCTACCATTGAGGGACCAGCTCTGGGACCAACTTTGTCACGACCCAATGTTTGGCCCGTGACCGGCACTTAACCACGTAACGTCTACAGGCGTAACGCGACTAACTAAGCCGAAACCCAGAAATCCAAACTAATGAAAAAGGTAAGTGTTTAAAACATTTAGTGGGAATATTTGTAAAAACATTTAGAAAACTTTAAGTTCAAGTTATTATCTTAAAAAATTTTAGTAGCATTTCCTTTGTAAAAACTAACCCCGAAATCGGGTACAAGACAATATATGAATCAAATGATACACGATAAAAATAAAGCATCCCAAACAAGAGCAATCACGCCCAACGGCGGAAACAATCACCACAAATATAATATACGAAGCCGTAGCGAAGAAATGTGCAGTATAAGTGAAAACAAATATCATAAATGTTAAAGCTGCATAAATAAAGTCGGCTCACAATGAGCTCGACACCAGAGTACAAAATAATATACATCGTCCTCACAACTTGTCTCTAAGTCAATACATAAGTGGTAGATGGAGAGTACTAGATACAACAGTGTATACAACTGGAAAATAAACGGATACCACAAAAACCCACCTATAAGCAAAGGGCTCGCACGCCGACTGCAATGGTATCCGTATCAAAAGATGCAATAAAACAGCCTGCTGCGACTACTCTGAGGGGCAACCTGCAAACACTGTGGCACAACGGGGGTGAGTTTCCAACTCGTGAAAAGTAGATAACATATAAAGGTAATCGCGAGTATGCACGTACTGCGATACTCTAACCTATGCCGACAGATAACATCTATATGATGAGCTATATGAGCAATAATCATGCTACAAGTGCGATCTAATAACATCTCTATAAGATAAGCAGGGTATGCAATAATCGTGCATGACAGGTGAAATCTAATAGCATCTATATATGATGAGCAGGATATGCAATAATCGTGCATGACAGGTGAAATCTAATAGCATCTATATATGATGAGCAGGGTATGCAATAATCATGCAAAAGTACTCTATCAGGTACTATAGCTACAGGATGAGATGCAAAATAATGAATGCTAGCAAGGGAATAAATATCATCTACACGGAATGTCAACGTGGAACAATAACCGGTGTCTATCAATGCACCCAAACCCCAATAAAACTCAGGCTCCGTCACTCTGATCGGCCCTCAAATCCTGTACAGCTCATGGAATCGTGAATGCCTAGCATCGGCACTCGAAAATATCACAAATCATCGTGTCAAGCATCGACACGCAAATCTTCAAGTATCGGGCTCCGTCTGCGGAATCGGCCCTCGGCCTCGGCAGTACGTGTCGTCCCGTATCCATCTATCGACTCTGGTTTGTATCCTCCGGATAACCGCCAAATCTAACCAATCATCGATAGGTAGTGGTCCATCTGCCCGGCTCACCGTCTACTGCACAGTGATCCGTTCTCGCCCCGGGGTACCATACCGGGTCCACCATGTACCCGCAATCGGCCTCGTCCAGCTCCTCGATTCGGGTTCACATGTCACACATCTCAGAACCGAGAAAACGTATGGTGGACGCACTGAATTATCATATCTGGGGAAACCGGGATTTTAAAACAGTGCGTATTTTCTTCAAATAATACCCTGGTTCACAAATCCAGAAATCACATAAATCCAAACTCAATGCGTAAATCCATGCAATGTGTCGTATGACACTAAGAGTAAAACAAAGGGAAAACCGCTCTTTTAAAAAGGATCCAGTTTTGAAAATGTCTCGTGCGGTTCCTTAGTTTTTAAATCATGTCAATATCACCCATATATGTAACACATGTATGTATATAGGTATGGATGTGCAAATGTATATATACACAATGTGAGTGTAACAATATACATATGCACTAATATAGATCTACGATGTATAGGTGCACAAGTAAAGATATATCAAGGTACGTATGCACTAATATGAATATACGGTGTACATGTGCGCAAGTAGTGATATATCAATGAAAGTATGCATTAATGTGAATATACAGTGTACATGTGCGCAAGTAGTGATATATCGATGAAGGTATGCACTAATGTGAATATACGATGTACATGTGCGCAAGTAGTGATATGTCGATGAAGGTATGCACTAATGTGAATATACGGTGTACATGTGCGCAAGTAGTGATATATCTGATAATATGTGAATATGTGACAAGTCATGACAATCATCAATGATGCGGTGATCCTATAGTGCGAGTGTCATGGTAGTCACTAATGGCGTGAGTGTAACATACATTTAGTGCTCGTGAAGCTTAAACCGTTAGTGACAGTGCGGTGTTCCATAATTGCCATTCTATATGCAACAGGAGATGGTATGCTACTATAGTATATATATATATATATGAACACATACAACTAAAATATCCTATAACGCCCTGACGCTTAACGCCATACGGGCGATTTCACCGTAGATGTTAAATCTACTCACCTGGTCGCGTGCTACACGTAGCCGACCACCTGCCTCCCCTTCTTTGCGGCGTCCGACATACCCTCCCGCGAACCTAGAATTCACACAAGGAAAATCCACATAAGCAAATATCTCGCAAAACACGATATCGAAATCAAACGAGAACTCGCGTCGCGAACTAAACGCACGCGTATACGTAACGTGTGTGCATACGCCAAAACCTAACGCGACACGCTGTGACACACAGCAAACCAACTCAACACGCATCGTACGTGTCGTGCAAGTCCCGCTACGCTAAAAATAGGTTAACGGTCCCAGATTTAATCTGGAGCAAAAACAAGAAAATCAAACAAGACCAAACCTTTCACAATACCTACAGACAGCTACCTGCCAAAATCCTACACATTTCCTCAAAATTGGGCCGGCGGCTATGGGTGTCGTACCGGCCCAAAACCTGTGGAATGGGCCTAAGTTCCTACACTATGATCCTAGAACAATTTCTAGCCTAGTGTATAAGTTTGCTTACAAAAATTATAATCCCAGATTTCACCAACAGACAAAATCCTACAAACACCACTCATATCAGCAACAACACCCAAATCAATAGGGGGCCGGCGACGCCGGAAAAATAAGGGTTGTCGCCAGATTTTTGGTGCTGGAATGGGCTCGAACTTCAACCCAACACCCTAGCTACCCTGTACACTATTCTGTAAGTGTTTACCATACAAAAACATTCTCACACACATAGCAGGTCACTCGTATCACGAAACTTGTTTAAAAACCGTATTAAAACTCAAATTGGAATTTTTAAGGTGTTTTATGAAATCCAGTGATACAACTAGGCTTCCACAGCATATCTAACACCTAATCAAGTTAATTAAACCTTAATAAGCCCATTTTACCTAGAACTCCCCCTCTAAACACAAGGTTATCCCTAAACACTACCTAAACGAAATATTAAGCTAACTAAATTATGAGTTTAGCAAAAAGGAAGTTGAGTTTAGAGATTATACCCCCACTAGGTCCTAGGATGCAAGGAGAGGGAGTAGAAGAGGAAGAGAAAGAGCTGCTGATGCTGCTGGAGCCAATGCTGCTACTGCTTCTGGTGCTGCTGCTGCCTCTTATAGCTGTTGCTGCTGCTGCTGGGTGTTGCTGATGCTGCTGCCACTTCTGCTGCAGCTGTTGCTGCTGAGTGCAAGAGTGTGTGTGTATGAGTGTGAGAGTGAGAGAGAGAAGTGAGAAAGAGTTAGCACAACAAAAGAAATGAGAGAACAAAGGTCAGCACCCTCTCTCTCTCATTTAATGCAAGCATGGGCTCATGCCATGATGCCCATCATGCACTCTCTCTCTTTCACCAAGTCAAACCCAAAGCAATAATTCATTTTCTATTTAAAAAAAATACCCTTAATTAAAATCAATTTAACTTAAGAAGGATGGGTTATTCTACCATGGTTGCTAAACATGGTTTAACCCAAATTTTAACCCTAGTTTGCATGCACATGTGTGCAAGACTAGGAAAAATCTAATAAAATATTCATTAAATTTGATAAAATATTTGAAAATCAATTTGGTAAACTTTTTATTAAAAACCATATATTAAAGTATAATTAGCCACTAAACACATCCCAAGGTGTTACAGAAGCCCTCTGACTATGTCATGTACATGCTCTCTTCTAAATCACCATTTTGAAAAGCGGTCTTGACATCCATCGTCCATATTTCAGAGTCATGGTATGCAGCAATGGCAAGTAGGATCCTAATGGACTTAAGCTAAGCGACGGGAGAAAAGGTTTCATCATAGTCGACGCCAGGTCGTTGACAAAAACCTTTTGCTACAAGTCTAGCTTTGAAAGTCTCAACTTTTCGATCTATACCAATCTTCATTTTGAGGATCCACTTGCTCCCAATGGGTTTTACCCTTTCAGGAGCAATTACCAAAGTCCATACTTTGTTGGTGTACATATATTCCATCTCGGACCGCATAGCTTCCAGCCATTTCACAGAGTCCCCACTCGTGATGGCCACCCCGAAACTAGTCGGGTCATCATCTTCCATGATACAATCTTCACTCCCACCGTCTATGAGAAAACCGTAGTATCTCTTTGGTGGATGAGCAACCCTACTAGATCTGTGAAGTGGCTGGTGTTCATTAGGCACTATTGGAACCTCTGGTTCCACCAAATCTTCTGTTGCAGTCTGTGTAGCCGGAATTTCTTCCAGTTCTACCTCTTTGCCACTAATTTCCTTTTCAAGAAATTCCTTTTCTAAAAAGGTGGCATGTCTAGAAACAAACAACTTTTGTTCCTCGCTGTGGTAGAAAAGTTATCCATGTGAATGTTTAGGATATCCCACAAACTTACAAAGAACAGACCGTGCCTCGAGTTTGTCCGGTTTTTTCCTTTTGACATAGGCCGGACAACCACATATCTTAACTCATTTAAGACATGGTCTCTTCCTACTCCATATCTCATATGGCGAGGTAGGTACAGATTTAGATGGAACTTGATTCAATAGGTATTGTCACGACCCGAAATTGGCCCGTGACGGCCCTTAAACTACGCAACGTCTACAGGCGTAACGCAATTTAAGAAGGCCAAAAACCCAGAAATCTAAACCATCAAAAAGCAGTAAAAGATAAGAAACATTGTTTAAACTTTTGAAAATCTCAAGTATAAATTCTTTATGTCCAATTTACTTTCTTAAAAATTTTTGCAGCACCTCCTTTGTAAAAACTAGCCCCAAAAATGGGTACATACAAAGATAAAAGTAAAGCATCCCCAACGGGAGCAAATCCACGCCAAACGGCGGAAAACAACCACCACAAGCAAATATACGATGCCGTAGCGAAGAAAAAGACGATATAAATTAAAGCTGTATATAAAACACCGACAGAGTCACAAAAAAATATACAATATCGTCCTCACATTCCGTCTCTAAGTCAATACATGATAATGTTAGATGGAGAGTACAAGGTACAAGATAACAATAACAACAATAGATAGCCGCAAAAACCCACCTATAGCAAAACTGTGCACGGTCAGCCGAGGCGGTATCTGCAGCAAAAGATAATACGAAAGATCGAAAGCCTGCCACGACTGCCCTAGGGAAACACCTGCAAACATTGTGGCATAACGGGGTGAGTTGCCAACTCGTGAATAGTAAATAACTTATGCAGGTAATCGCAAGTATGCACGTACAGCGCGAATCTAAAACATGGAAGCTGATAACAATAAGATGGCAGTATGTATGTGCAATAGTCATGAAAAGTACTCTAGCAGGTACTACTAATACATGAAACAATGCATATAAAGTAAATGAGGAGTATGGAATAAAACTTGTCATAAATCACGGAATCCTGACCTCGTGACAGGACCAACGTCCATCAAGACAAACTAAATCCCAAAGTTTCTCAAATCAGCCCCCAAATTGGCTCTCATATCAAGTAAATCTCATATATCCTGTATGTACGACATCAGTATATCCCATAAATCCCGTATGTACAACATCAATATATCGCACATATCCTGTATGTACAACATCAGTATATCCCACATATCCCGTATGTACAACATCAGTATATCCCACATATCCCGTATGTACAACATCAGTATCAAGTAACTTTCATATAAGGTGAGTGTCTAACATCGACACCAAAATCATCATGAAACAAGTGTCTAGCATCGACACAGAAATACTGATCTCTGAGGCGCCATCACCTGGGACTAGCACTCCAATGTCATGTACGTACATCCTAATAACCTGGGTAAGCACCACCCGCAATCTATAAGGCATGTACGTACATAACCTCGATCGATATCCCCCGATATACGTCGAGTCCAAATACCATCACCGGATGACAAACGCCCCTAGCCGGGCTCAACGGCATAGACCTTCGATCTTCTTGCCTCGGGGAACCAACCGGGCTCCACCATGTACCCGTACACGGCCCACGACACCTCCTCGCATGGGGTTTATATAAGCTCAGAACCGAGTAATCTCATGGTGGAAGCTGAATCATATCACGAGAAACCGGGTTTTTCAAATAATGCATAATTTCATGAAACAACCACGGTCCTCAAATCCAGAAAATATCAGGTAATGAATAAGTATAACTACATAAATCAATACATATATATTAGCGTCTCACTCCACCGAGATATATATATATATATATATATATATATATATATATATATATATGCATATATAACAGCGTCCCACTCCACTGTTATATATACTTAGGAGTAACAATATCAGAGAACATCATATGAAATCCAAGAATGTAACATATGCAGCAAGAAACAGTAATAAGAGCATATAAAGGAAAACCGCTATTTAACTGCACCAAGCTATTAAATATATCATACGGTTCCTGATTTCTCCGAAATCAGATGCAACATCATATACTGGTGAACATGTAGCTATAACAAGGTATGCATAAGCTTGTCGGTATAGCAAGATATGTGTGTCTATATATAAGTATGTATGATGTAAAAGTATCTGTAGCAAGGTATGTCTCTATGCTTATCCATAATACCCTCCAGGGATATGTTTGTATGTATGCCAGATGTACACGGAGCTATGTCTCATATGTGTATATACCTATCACTAATGGTACACTACCCTATAGGTATATGGGTAACTAGCATGTAAGCATGTCAGGGCATATGTGTAAGCATGTAGGTATACAGGTATGCTATATGTCATATGCACAATGAAAATAAGGATCATGTCTCGATGTCCCTAATCAATACTATATCACATATGTATCGGTGTTGTGCGTGTCATGGCAATTATTGACGTTGTGAATGGCATACAATCAGTGCTCGTGCAACATGAACCGTCAATAATAGTGTTGTGTCTCATTAATACTATGTCCAAATAAAATAGGTAAATGAGATATGCAACGAAATACACATGCACAAACGAGTCCATATACTAAACACTAAAGGTCATATCATTTGATCTAGCCCAGAAGCATAACGCCATGCGGGCGATCCCCCTGTATATGTTAAGTCTACTCACCAACGATCCTGGATAAGTAAAGCCAACCGCCTGTTTTCCCCTCTTCGTAGCGTCCGAATTCCCCGCCTGCGATCCTGAACACATATAACAATAATGCAAGTGTATATAAGCAATCGACCAAAATACGTACAACTACGTTTAACCGACACACCAACTCTAAACATACTCCCAAGTATTCGTTTTAGTGGCTAACGCGCGTAGCGACACTACGAAACGAACTCAAGAGCAAAAACTACACAAAAACACGAACGACATCGGCATGACCCTAGTTAGGAATGCAAAGCGACACAACTAACAAGTCTAGACCCTGATCGTACCGATCGCACATTCACAACATAAGATATAGCGTGGAATCAATATACATAACGTTGCAACGTCAAAAGAAACCCACGCCTAAAATATCCGCAGATCTAGTAAGCAGTATTTATCATTTTAGCACAAAACTACAAGTTTTACCAAAAACTAGAGTTTGCAAACATAACAAAATAGCAAGGTTAAACCATTTAAACCTTTACTAAAATTTTAGATTTCATAATTAGGATTAGCAAATGTTTAGTTTGTTAATTAGCTTAATTAGCCGATTAGGAAAATATCATTTAACAAATTAGCAACTTGATTTAATTCTCTTCAAGCTTAACCTATTAACTAACCATTTCACTAATCAAAACCCTAATTTGATTAACAAAATGATATCTTGAATTTCTAAATATTAATTTAAAAGCTTAAATTAAACATCTAATTAAGCTAATCAAAGGTATTAAGCAACAAAAAGAGATTAGGGTTAAGATTTTATACCTTCCAAGAACACAACTTGAAACAAGAACAATCCATACTTTTGCCTCCAAAATCCTCACTAGAATGAAAATCTAAGCAAGATTTGTGAAGAAGAATGAAGGTTTTGGATTATATTTGAATTTGTATGAATTAATTTAGATTTTTCATGAATTTTTTGATGTAAAAAGAGAAGAAATGAAGAAAAAAATAACAAGGGCAGCAAGGAAATGAGTAGCCAGCCTTGATGGAAAAGGCTAGGGTTTTGTGGAGGTGTGTGGAATTTTCTAGAAGATAAATGCAATAATTGTATAATAAAACAAAAAAAATAGCATCAGTCACCATTTCTTTTCTTGAAAATTCACTTAATTACACAAAATATCAAGATATTTGGAGAGAAGGTTCTAAATATAAATCTAGTGATTAACTTAGCATAAAACCACATTAGTGGTAATTTACCCGCTTAAAAAAGTAATTACCGCTAATAAAGTGCACAAATAAAGTATTAAAATAATATTTTATTAGGGAAAAAATTTATGTGAACCAAAACATCCAATAAATCCCCAAAGCTCGCGAACTAGTTTAATTTTAGCTAAAATAGGTGCCGGCAAGTTTCTGCGGAAGTTTGATCACAATTGGGTTAAAAAGGAAAACACCGACAATTTTACCCTAAAACTGAAAATTTCGCAAAACGATTTCTAAAACGTTACAATCTTCCCCCTTTAAAGAAAATTCGGTCCCCGAATTTAAAATTCATCTACACGTACCTTCAAAGAGATGAGTACAAAACTCTCAAATCTCGCTCGCAGCCTCCCAAGTGATCACCTCACTATACGGCTACGCCAAAGAACCCTTACAGATGGCAAGACCCTTGTCCGAAGTTCCTCCACCTGCCGATCCACTATAACTATCTGCTGCTGGTGAACGAAAGATCGCGTCCAAGCTAAATGGCCTGATGCTAAATCATGTGAGAAAGGTCATGAAGGTAATTGCGAAGTATCGACACAAAGAATACGGGGTGAATACTCAAAAATCTGGACGGAAGTGCCAAATTATAGGTAACGGTACTAACTCACTTCAAGGATCTCTAAAGGACCTACAATTTTGGAACTAAGCTTCCCAAAACTCAACACGCCATTCATCGGAAAAATCCATAGTAATACATGATCTCCTACTGCAAACTCAAGTCTGCGACCACCACGGTAGACAGAAGACTTCTGTCTGCACTGGGCTACTCTCATCCTGACCTGAACCAATTGGATCTTCTCCGACATCTCTGGACTAGCTGGGGTCCAAAATCCTGTTCTCGCGGAGTCAGTACAACAGAGTGGCGATCTACACAACCAACCACACAAGGCCAGAAAGGTTGCTAATTGGAAAGTCTCCTGATAACAGCTATCGAAGGAGAACCCTAACAATGGCCAGTGACGATCCTAATAGCCAACAACCAATTAGCACGTACGCACAAGCATAAACTCCTGAGTTTGTATAGTCAGCCATGTCCAACCATCGGCCTACAGATGGAAAAGCGGAGTTAAAGCTAAACCAGTACCCAAGGCTTCCTAAAGCTTCTGCCAAAGATGGCTAGCGAACATGTGCCTCTATTGGATACAACGCATGAAGGAACTCCGTGCAAACATACAACTCATCGAAGAACAACAGAGCAAACTGAGTAAAACTGGACAACAACACCCAATTGGAGTCACACCCTACCAACCGTAACTAACTCTCAAGTTACGTTACATCTTGGTGGCACTTGGATGAACACATAAAGATGACTGATGTACCTGCTCTGGGATCTCGCGTCTCTACCTATCAGTATCAGGTACACACCGACGAGTCCGGAACTTAGCACACCCTGGTCACAAATCAGAATTCCGAATTGTTACCCAGCCGAACATGCTCAAAATCTTAGGCAAACGAGCATCGGCGGGCTGTGCCTTATGAACGATTCAGGAAATGTGGACGGGCGCGGACATAAGCAAGCTGCCCCTCAATAGAGGCAAACTTAAGCTTTACTCCACGATCACACAAAAACTGTAAATCTGCAGAAGGCTGTCTCTGAACTGCGCACAACTGGAACAAGCTTCCCCCGGGCCTACGACTCAAAGCATCAGCTACTACAATCGCCTTGCCCCAGGCAACAAAGGATCTCACAAGCAAAATCCTTCATAAGCTACATCCAACAGCGCTGTTTCAACAATCAAAACCCACTGCAGGAAGATGTACACAAAGCTCTGGTGGTCCGTGAAAATCTTGCACGACTTTCAACACAAGTAGTGTCCACTATTTTCAAGGCAAAACCACCTTGGTCATCTCCAAATCATGAGTAGGATATCCTGCTCGTACTTCCTCCAACCGTCGGAAAGCATAAGCGATAACTCTATAGTGCCACATCAGTACACAATTGAGCCCCACTCGCGAAGCATCACAGTAAACAACAAAGTCACCCGAACCAGAAAGCAAAGAAAGTACTGGTGCAGTTATCAACCGAGTCTTCAACTGCCGAAAACTCCGGACACATGCCTCAATCCAAGGAAAAAGAACTTCCTTTCCGGTCAGTCTAGTCTACGGTGTAGCGATACACAAGCAATCATGCATGAAACGGCTGTAAAAACCTGCTAAGCCCAAAAATCCACGGACCTCCGTCCGTATACAAGCCTAGGCCAAAGCTCTACGGCCTCGATCTTCCTCGGGACCATACGAAAACCATCTCCCGTAACTACAAGACCTAGGAGTCAACACAATCAAGCCTGAATAAACACTCCGAGAAGTTAGCAAACAGCTGGTGCTCTCCCAGTATCTGTAAGTGTATATGCCCTAGAGGCCATTACTGTATCATACTAGTTTGTATATTACTTAATGGAAGCTTGGGATATTCACCTTGTATAAACAATCTTGCTCAATATAGTAGTATGCTACTTGGTTTGTTTCTACTTCAATGTGTACATGTGTTTATTTTGCGATATCATCTATACACATTAGTGGAGCCCTTAGGATCTTTGCTTGATTACCAGCGTTGTGATGGCAGTCACACTAGTGGGGGCTGGGTAATCTATAAGCACATCCTTATACAGGTCCCTAGTCGCAGGACTATCGAGACAGGGCATCGATACTCCGGAGTAGACTAGCGTATGCGCTTCTCATCCCAGTGTGGGAGATGGTCTGTCCCACAGCCATCAGTACGTCGTACTGGAGATAGTATACGGGTGCTCGTTGGGTTACGAGTACACTGGACAGGACTCATCGGGAACTGAAAAGTTGGTATTATACCTATCGTCAGTTATCAGTTCCCAGGTGACATGAGTACAGCTTAGTCCGCTGACTTGACACTGGCACTTCGCCTCGAGTGTGTTCCCACTGTACTTTGACTACTACCCTACCACGGCTCAAAGGAGTCGTGCAAACAGGTAGTGGTTGGGTGCAGTCCCGAAGCACTTGGAGGCAGTGCCGGTTAGACAGGATTCGTCTCTCCCGGTATTGGGGGTTGACATCGCGCTGTGTCTAGGAGAGCCATTACACGAGTAGTCCCTGGCCAGGGCAAGCGAGATATACTGGTAGGCTTCCAGTGTTATCTCAGGGTGTTTTGGGCTTCACTCCGACACGACTTGTACCGCTATTGGGGGACTGACGTTTTACCGCCCCCTAGGCCCGACATGCGATGTATCAGACGAACAGACCGGACTGTACGGAGACTGTCACATTCAGACTCAGTAGGAGTTCAGATGGGGTTCACCTCGTCAGCCTTCTTGTCGGCATCTACCTGGGGACCGTTACGCACAGCTAGTGCCGCTTGCGGTCTGTGGTTAAACCCACTGCCAGCGTAGTGTCGAGTCTTTAGAGTCCCACACAGAGGGTATTCGCCTCTGGGCAAAACAGAGTAGAGGTCGCATGGTTTTGCGGCAGGGTTCGTTCTCATCCGCGCACTTGTGCACGTTTGGAGTCCGGACGGATTATACTGGCGGGCACTGGTTTGAGCCAGATACTGGTATATGTTTTGGGGTTGCTTTTATATCTTGGTATTCTTGTTCCTCGGAATGAGAATGCAGGTGTGTATGCACAGTTGCTTGAGGCGGAGGATGAGGTTTTTCATTAGGGTTTCGGAACGGGTGCGTATGCACAATTGACAATCGTCATTTTCCAAACCCTAATAGATTTATGAAATATCAATTAATAATAGTAATTAAATGAAATATTGTTATGGTTGATTTTGTTGACTTGTTGACCATGGTTGAATGTTTACCACCATCATGCTTTGCAAGGATTCTCCTTGATTCTTGCTTACACTCATTTATTGAAAGTATGATAGTAGTCATTCCAAAACAACCATCAACTATTCTCATTTCAATTATTATTATTAATTAGATAATTCCTTTTCTTTTAGTTATGGTTGCAAAAGAAAAGAGCTCATTCTATCATAATCATTCTCTCTCCTCATTTCATCTTCTTCTTCCTCAAGCTCAAGGTGATTCCTTCTCATGTGTTGACAATCCCTTACCTTGAAAAAGAAAGCACCCCATAGATACTCTCTACTCTCTCTAGGGTTCAAGGTTTAGCAAGCCGGAGATCCTAGTTCACTCAAAGTTCGAGAAAGAGCCCGAAGGTTGAACCCTCAGGTGGATCCATCTTCGATGGAAGAAGGCGACGAGAAGAGAACCATCAACCTCTACAAGGTTTCAAGAAGAAGGAGTTCAAGTTTAGGTATAACCATCTATCCTAACTCTCCTTAGCTTGTTAGCTAGTTTAGTTTAGAAAAGATCCCGACTTTGTTAGTCCATGTTGCCCCATGCGCTAAAAATTTGATTTTTATACCGTTTCCGCCTCCCCGTAAGAACCGGGGGTCGCAACGTGGACTTACAGTGGTATCAGAGCCTAACTAAACTTAAACTAGCTTGGTAGTGAAGTGTAACGAAGTTCGGAAACGAAAAAAATCCAAAATCCAACTTTTACAAAACCCTAGTTTCTGTTAAAAATTTTTCTGGTCAAAACAAGATTTGTTATACACCTAAAATCGGCTCAGGGTTTTGTGTGAACACCCAAGAAAAACGATCCCCTGATTCCTTCAAACAGCCGCGTTTCCGCGGCATGAGGTAGGTATTTGCCGCGGAACCGCCGCCGTGTGGGGTCCTCTCGTGATCGGGTTTCGTGCAGTGTTCTTCTGGTAGGGTTTTGGGATTTTTCAAATATGTTATATGTGCCCAGATTTTTCAGAACAGAAATTTGCTTTTGGGGTCCTATAATTCCGTATTTTTTTCCGAACTTCACTGCACTTTGACTATGATGGTTATATCTGTGATGTTTGCATGTATTGAACGTCGGCTAATCGCTATAAGTCGATTAGTCGGGGTTATACATCTCTATGATCTGTGTTTGATATTGGAATGTGTATATGAATGTGTTGGACTGTCGCGGGTGAATAGCCGGGGTGGATGTGAGATGAGCTTTTTGTTTTTCTTTCATTCATTTGTAAATGTAAATTGATGTAATAATATTATTTGTATGGCCGCACAACCGGGTCGGGGTTGTAGCCGTCATTGTATAATTCTTTTTACTGTTTTTGCTCCTAGGATAGACCCATGGAGGGGTGCACAAACTACCGGGTACTTGGCGGGTAGTTTGCCGCACCCGTAGGGGTCTTGGGTAGGGTATTTGCTATTCACCGCGACCGTGTAATCCGCTTTTCGTTGCAGGCTCGAACGGATTGCGGATTGCTAGTATATCCAATGTATTCATCTGTGATCTGTAATGTCTATCATTGCTTTATATTTAGGCGTTGCTTATGTTTTACAGCCGCGCTAGCCCAGCCCCCGCTCTGTCGTTAGTTAAGTACCCTAACGGGTGATGACGGGACCCCGTGGCGAATGCGAATGGCATAAGCGTACGTCATATTTTGGTTGTTTTCTGCAATGGTAGGGTTAAATGATGGGACGCATTAAAAGAACTAATGCAAGAATATCACGCATTAAAAGAACTAATGCAAGATAATAAACCAAGTTAAAATCGTTGGAACACTTTCGAAAAACCACTCGGTTCTTTTCAAAACTAACTTTTAAATGCGGAGCTTGAGCCACTCCTTCTAAAAGCTATCTCGTTCCATCGATTATATCAAGTTCACTACGTTCACGGTTTTACCAAAACCATTCGTAGCCCTCCGTCGTTTCATATGAATATTCAATAGTATTCGAGCTATGTTTGTTGACCTTCGTCAAGGCATAGAGATTGGTAGCTGTTGGGTGTTTATATGTAGCATAGATAGATGCGTTGGTTTGGGACAGTCGTATTGCCTTGTTGACCTTCGTCAAGGGTATATACGGGTGGATTCAAATTAACCTGGATAATGACGGGCAGAACTTGACATGTGACTTATGATTTATTGACCTTCGTCAAGGTCATAAGAGCATGGGGCAAAAATCCACATCGGGAGTTTCATAAGTACTGAAACTTGCTAGATTTGCATACCATTTGGAGTATGATGATTATGGTAGGATTCCTTCATTTTCGTCACGCGATGATATTTGGATCCCGATCCTACTGTGAGTATATGCTACTCCTCGGGAAATTTCTCACTAAACGATCAATGCTATAAACCTAGTAGGTGCCTAGAAAGGTGTTAGCGGGGCTACGCCCCCAGGGAAAAGAGGTTCTTAAATTAAGGAACTTCGCGAAAGCGTTGGAAAACCTCCCTCGAAGTACCGACACTGGCCTGGCTGAACGGTTAAGCAAGTATTGCACGGTGGGATTGATCCCGGCTAATTCTTCCTTTGTGGTTTGAGGTGGGATTCGAGAGACAGTGGGAGCCATCCTGTTTAGACAAATTAAAAACCATTCTAAACTTGCAAGAGCATCGTGCTAAGTGTTTCTTCTCTCCCCCTGCAGCGACCAAATCGAAATGACTGGACTTAAGTTACTTCTAGATAAAAACATACTGACAGGGCCAAACTACAAAGATTGGCTCAGGAATGTCAAAATGGCAATCACTTACGACAAGCTGGGGTATCTTCTTACCACCAAAGCTCCCCCCGTCCCAGGTCCCACCTCCAGCATCGCGGATAAGGAAATCCGTAAGACTTGGGAGATTGATTGCGCGAAGGCCAGGTGCCTCGTGCTTGCCTCTATGGACAACGATCACCAGAGGAGGCACGAGAATATGGACTTGGAGTCCATATTTCTCCATACAAAAGAACTGTATGGAGAGCAGTCTCTTATTGCAAGATACGAAGTGTCGAAGAAGTTATTTTCAACAAAGTTGGCCGTCGGATCATCGGTAGCAGACCATGTGCTTAAGATGATTGGCTACACTGAGGAGCTCGCGGAACTTGGGACCACGTTGGACAGTGAACTCTATACAGATTTAATTCTCCAGTCCCTTCCATCCATTTACGCCCAGTTTATACTGAACTTCAACTTACAAGAAAAGGAAGTTGAACTTTCAGAACTCCTCAACATGCTGAGGAGCGCAGAGGGCACCCTACAGAAGGGTAGGGAAACACCGGCTTTGTTTGTAGGAGGATCTTCTTCCTCTAGGTCCAAGGCGAAAGCCAAGGGAAAGAGGAAGAAAGCCCCCGCCAAACCAAGAGGCGGTGTTAGTAAAGTGGGTACGAAGGGAAAGGAAAAGGCAACAAAGATTGCGGGGAAGCTTGTTGGTAAAGAGGAATGCTTCTATTGTCACAAGAGTGGACACTGGAAGAAAGATTGCAGGGCTTGGAAAGCCAGGACACAGGAACTGAAGCAGGTTGCGGCTTCAGCTTCAGGTGTGTATGTTATTGAAAACTGTCTTTCTATAAACTCTACTTCCTGGGTATTGGATACCGGATCAGGATCTCATATCTGTAATTCTTTGCAGGCGTTGAGAAACCGTAGTTTTTTGAAGGAAGGTGACATGACCCTCAGAGTTGCGAACGGAGCTAGCATGGATGCTAAAGCCGTGGGGGACTATCACCTGGGAATGTCAGATGGGCATGTTTTGGTTTTGCGTAATTGCTTTTTTGTACCCAACGCAACTTGTAATATCATTTCTGTATCTTTGGTTTCTAAAGAAGGTTATGAATTTGCGTTTGTAAGTAATGTTGTAAACATTCACCTTAATCAAGTTCTGATTGGGTCAGGTACACTGAGCAATGGTATATACGTATTAAACCAACCACAGGTTTTCAATGTCCAGAATACACACAAAAGAAAGTCTCCAGATATCAATCAGGCTTTCTTATGGCATTGTAGACTGGGTCACATTAATGAGACACGGTTGACTAAGTTACATAAAGAAGGATACTTGGATCCGTTCGAGTATCAGTCTTATGCCACTTGTGAATCTTGTCTCATGGGAAAGATGACAAAGACTCCGTTTACTGGACACGGAGAAAGAGCGAGCGAGCTCTTAGGACTCATACACAGTGACGTGTGTGGTCCAATGTCTACACATGCGCGAAGCGGTTATTCATACTTCATTACTTTCACAGATGATTTCTCTAGGTATGGACATGTCTTCTTAATGAAGCACAAATCCGAGGCCTTTGAGAAATTTCGGGATTATAAGAATGAAGTTGAAAAACAAACAGGCAAAAGTATTAAGATTCTAAGATCGGATCGAGGTGGTGAATACTTGAGTGCCGAGTTCCTGGACTATTTAAAAGAGAATGTAATTCTCTCTCAGCGTACTCCTCCATACACTCCGCAACATAACGGTGTATCGGAAAGGAGGAATCGAACCCTATTGGATATGGTTCGTTCCATGATGAGTAAGGCTGAGTTACCGCGATCTTTCTGGGGTTATGCACTTGAAGCAGCTGCATATCTCTTGAACAAGGCTCCAACCAAGACTGTGCCTACCACCCCATATCAGATGTGGAGTAGGAAGAAACCCTGTCTTAAGTATCTTAAGATATGGGG
The DNA here is from genome assembly GCA_030015575.1 of Agapanthus africanus. Lineage (NCBI taxonomy): Eukaryota > Viridiplantae > Streptophyta > Magnoliopsida > Asparagales > Amaryllidaceae > Agapanthus > Agapanthus africanus. Next base: position 277,920,496 of record JASDDO010000001.1, read on the forward strand.
ATGTCCGGCTTTTGTAAAAAAGCAGCATGCGGACAAGCTCGAGGCACGTTCAGTACAGTGTAAGTTTGTGGGATACTCAAAGAACTCCAGGGGGTATCTGTTCTATTTCGCAGAGGAACAAAAAGTTCTTGTCTCTCAACATGCCCGCTTCTTGGAAACTGAGTTTTTAGAAACCCAGATAAGTGGGAACACAATAGAACTGGAAGAAATTCCAGAACCACAAGCTATTACTGAAAGCTTGGAAGAGCCAGTAGGTTCAAAAGAACAGGACATTCCTATGCCGCTCCGCAGAAGTAGTAGGCAGTCTCATCCGCCCGAGAGATACTACGGTTTTCTCATAGACGGGGATAGAGAGGATTGCATCATAGATTATGATGAGCCTACTAGCTTCCAGCAGGCCGTTCAGAGCGTTGACTCGGTAAAATGGCTGGATGCAATGCGGACCGAAATGGAGTCCATGTACACCAACAAAGTATGGACGTTGGACATTGCTCCAGACGGGGTAAAACCCGTAGGGTGCAAGTGGATCTTCAAAAGGAAGATTGGTGTAGATGGACAGGTTGAGACCTATAAAGCTAGACTTGTAGCAAAGGGTTTCCGTCAAAGACCTGGCTTGGACTATGACGAAACCTTTTCTCCAGTGGCTATGCTGAAATCCATTCGGATCCTTCTTGCCATTGCTGCCTTCCACGATTATGAGATTTAGCAGATGGACATAAAAACCGCTTTTCTAAATGGAAATTTAGAGGAGTGTGTCTATATGGATCAGCCAGAGGGTTTCATTCAGAGTGGGAGCAGCGGAAAGGTGTGCAAGTTGCTTAAGTCCATCTATGGACTAAAGCAGGCATCGCGGAGTTGGAACATCTGTTTTGATGAGACGGTCAAGGAATTTGGCTTTATCAAAAATCCAGATGAACCATGCATCTATAGTAGATTTGTAGCGAGAACTGTAGTATTCCTCGTTTTATACGTGGAAGACATTCTCTTAATAGGAAATGACATTCCTATGCTACAATCTGTCAAGGGGTTCTTGTCACAAAGCTTCTCCATGAAAGACCTGGGTGATGCTTCGTACATCCTGGGGATCCGGATCCATCGTGATAGATCCAAGAGGATATTAGAACTTTCACAGTCCAGGTACATCGACACTATACTGAAAAGATTAAGTATGGAAGATTCCAAGAGCGGTAACCTACCGGCTTGTCACGGGATCACCCTCTCTAAAGAGATGTCTCCCAAGACTGATTTGGAAAGGGATCGCATGTCTATTATACCCTACGCTTCTGCGGTAGGCTCTATAATGTATGCGATGTTGTGTACCAGACCGGATGTAGCTTATGCACTGAGTGTGGTAAGCAGGTATCAGTCAAACCCTGGGGAGAAACACTGGATAGCAGTAAAGAACATTCTCAAGTACCTAAGGAGGACTAAGGAGATGTTCTTGGTGTACGGCGGAAAAGACCTCCAGATCGAGGCCTTTGCTGACTCCAGCTTCCAGAGTGACAAGGATGATTCCAAGTCCATGTCGGGTTTTGTCTTTACCCTCAATGGAGGGGCGGTGTGTTGGAAGAGTTCCAAACATGAAACCGTTGCAGACTCGACTATGGAAGCGGAATACATCGCTGCATCTGATGCCGCAAAAGAAGCTGTCTGGATAAGGAAGTTCTTGAAAGAACTTCAGGTGGTTCCGTCCATTGTTGACCCAATACCTCTGTATTGCGACAACAACGGGGCTATAGCTTTAGCAAAGGAACCCAGGTCCCATCAGAGATCCAGGCACATCTTGAGGCGGTATCACCTGATCAGGGAGATCGTGGATCGCAAGGAGATCGAGGTTCGGAGGGTTGCTTCAGAAGAAAACACTGCAGATCCATTCACCAAGGCCCTACCCCAGACTCAGTTCGAGCGGCTGATCGAGATGATAGGTCTTCGATACGCCAGTACATGGCCTTAGTGCAAGTGGGAGATTGTTAGTGTATATGCCCTAGAGGCCATTACTGTATCATACTAGTTTGTATATTACTTAATGGAAGCTTGGGATATTCACCTTGTATAAACAATCTTGCTCAATATAGTAGTATGCTACTTGGTTTGTTTCTACTTCAATGTGTACATGTGTTTATTTTGCGATATCATCTATACACATTAGTGGAGCCCTTAGGATCTTTGCTTGATTACCAGCGTTGTGATGGCAGTCACACTAGTGGGGGCTGGGTAATCTATAAGCACATCCTTATACAGGTCCCTAGTCGCAGGACTATCGAGACAGGGCATCGATACTCCGGAGTAGACTAGCGTATGCGCTTCTCATCCCAGTGTGGGAGATGGTCTGTCCCACAGCCATCAGTACGTCGTACTGGAGATAGTATACGGGTGCTCGTTGGATTACGAGTACACTGGACAGGACTCATCGGGAACTGAAAAGTTGGTATTATACCTATCGTCAGTTATCAGTTCCCAGGTGACATGAGTACAGCTTAGTCCGCTGACTTGACACTGGCACTTCGCCTCGAGTGTGTTCCCACTGTACTTTGACTACTACCCTACCACGGCTCAAAGGAGTCGTGCAAACAGGTAGTGGTTGGGTGCAGTCCCGAAGCACTTGGAGGCAGTGCCGGTTAGACAGGATTCGTCTCTCCCGGTATTGGGGGTTGACATCGCGCTGTGTCTAGGAGAGCCATTACACGAGTAGTCCCTGGCCAGGGCAAGCGAGATATACTGGTAGGCTTCCAGTGTTATCTCAGGGTGTTTTGGGCTTCACTCCGACACGACTTGTACCGCTATTGGGGGACTGACGTTTTACCGCCCCCTAGGCCCGACATGCGATGTATCAGACGAACAGACCGGACTGTACGGAGACTGTCACATTCAGACTCAGTAGGAGTTCAGATGGGGTTCACCTCGTCAGCCTTCTTGTCGGCATATACCTGGGGACCGTTACGCACAGCTAGTGCCGCTTGCGGTCTGTGGTTAAACCCACTGCCAGCGTAGTGTCGAGTCTTTAGAGTCCCACACAGAGGGTATTCGCCTCTGGGCAAAACAGAGTAGAGGTCGCATGGTTTTGCGGCAGGGTTCGTTCTCATCCGCGCACTTGTGCACGTTTGGAGTCCGGACGGATTATACTGGCGGGCTCTGGTTTGAGCCAGATACTGGTATATGTTTTGGGGTTGCTTTTATATCTTGGTATTCTTGTTCCTCGGAACGAGAATGCAGGTGTGTATGCACAGTTGCTTGAGGTGGAGGATGAGGTATTTCATTAGGGTTTCGGAACGGGTGCGTATGCACAATTGACAGTCGTCATTTTCCAAACCCTAATAGATTTATGAAATATCAATTAATAATAGTAATTAAATGAAATATTGTTATGGTTGATTTTGTTGACTTGTTGACCATGGTTGACTTGTTGACCATGGTTGAATGTTGACCACCATCATGCTTTGCAAGGATTCTCCTTGATTCTTGCTTACACTCATTTATTGAAAGTATGATAGTGGTCATTCCAAAACAACCATCAACTATTCTCATTTCAATTATTATTATTAATTAGATAATTCCTTTTCTTTTAGTTATGGTTGCAAAAGAAAAGAGCTCATTCTATCATAATCATTCTCTCTCCTCATTTCATCTTCTTCTTCCTCAAGCTCAAGGTGATTCCTTCTCATGTGTTGAGAATCCCTCACCTTGAAAAAGAAAGCACCCCATAGATACTCTCTACTCTCTCTAGGGTTCAAGGTTTAGCAAGCCGGAGATCCTAGTTGACTCAAAGTTCGAGAAAGAGCCCGAAGGTTGAACCCTCAGGTGGATCCATCTTCGACGGAAGAAGGCGACGAGAAGAGAACCATCAACCTCTACAAGGTTTCAAGAAGAAGGAGTTCAAGTTTAGGTATAACCATCTATCCTAACTCTCCTTAGCTTGTTAGCTAGTTTAGTTTAGAAAAGATCCCGACATTGTTAGTCCATGTTGCCCCATGCGCTAAAAATTTGATTTTTATACCGTTTCCGCCTCCCCGTAAGAACCGGGGGTCGCAACGTGGACTTACAGTATCTGCAGAACAAATCCTCAAGTGCTGCTCACGTTCCTCACGACTCTTGGAATAGACCAGAATGTCATTAATGACACAACAATAAACTGGTCGAGAAACGGCTTGAAGAAATCTGGTACATCACATCCATGAATGCTACTAGGGCATTGGTGAGTCCAACGACACCACCAAAACTCATACTGCCCGTAGCGCACAAAAAACAGTCTTCGGAATATCCTCACTCCGAACCCGCAACAAATGATGACCTGATCCCAAAACAAACTTAGAAAAGCATGTCTCGCACCTTGGTGCTGATCAAACAAATCGTCAAGGCGAGATAAGGGATACCTATCCACACAGTAACTCGGTTTAATTAACGACAAATCGATACACAACCTTAAACTGCCATCCTTCTCTTGACGAACAGAATAGGAGCTCCCCAAAGTGAAACACATGGACTAACAAGTCCCTCAACAAACAACTCTGCAGCTGATCCTTAAGCTCCCTAAGCTCTGCCGGCTCATCTGGAACAACGTCGGAAAACTCTCGCACGAAAAGAACCCTGTCCAACAACTCACTGTGGCGTCGGTAACACGAATGAAAACCAAGTATCCTCGACATCTTCTCCTCAAAACCCGACTAGCGAAAAAGGCTGAATTCAAGCTGTGAGAGGCGGCACCACTGTCCCCCTGCACAACAAGAACTGACTCGGAGGAAAAACAAAACCTGACTGTTTTCTCGCGACAGTCCACAGACGCATAGCACGTAGCTAACCAGTACGTGCCCAGGAGAATGTCAAATTCCAACATCTCTAGAAGGAACAATTCGACGGACGAATCTCTATCTCCTAACCGATTGGTACACGACCGAAATACGTGTCGCGCAACAAACGAATCGCTGACAGAAATAACACAACAACGGCTGATCTAGCATACACAACTCTCAGCGCAACCAAGGCACAAAGTGTGTAAAACAACAAGTGCATAGATCCCAGACAAAACCAACCTATGAATCAAAAGAACATACAAATTAAGAATACCTGAAAACTCTGCACTGGACGCCCATGCGTCCCGATGAGTAGAAGCAAACTCTCGTGTCTGCCCTCTACCCGCGGCTGGCTGAACTCCTCCTCTCTGCGATATAGCTGCCCCGCGACTACGTCGCTCAGTACAAACTCGAACCCGATGATCCAAACACCCGCACCGATAACATCCGGAAGAAAACTGCTGACCATCCTAGGGATAAGAGCAAGACAACTGTCCTCGCCTCGAGCCTCTTGTAGTCCCACGACGTGCACGAAACCTGTCTCGATGAATGAACCTCTGTCTATGGGCTGGCACACCTGCATGAGCCCTCCTCTGATCCGAAATTCCTAAAGTCTCTGGAAGACATGCCTCGTCAACTAAGGCTGCATCCTCAAGTGCTGTGTACGTAACACAAAGCTGTGTACTGATCGGAAGGAATAACTGGGTAACAGGGGTGGCAAGCACCTATCACTGTGCTCTAATGGCCTCAACCAAAGAACGCATCGTCTGGCGCAAGTCCTGCATCTCAGCCATAAGCCTAGCAAGATGATCTATCGGAGGCGGTTCCATCTGCACCTGTGCAACGGATGTACCATCCTGGTCAGTCCTCGTCCCAAACGAGTCAACTCTGACCTCGGCACTCGCTGCACCTCTCTGAGTCCCCATCGTCATTGGCGGCATATGGCTATAGTAAAGAAAATAGGATTCGATCAGAACACAGAATTCGAATCACAAGGATGTATCATCAAGGAAGGAATTTCAAGCAATTAGTACTTAAGTCGCTTTAGACAGAGCACCGGTCGTAAGTATGCCGTGGAACATACACACGTTACGTTACTCTGCTTAAACTACCTACTCCATCATACCAAGGTCATCCTACACTCCGAAAGGTAAAACATAGGGCTTTGATACCAACTATGTCACGACCGAAATTGGCACATGACGGCCCTTAAACTACGCAATGTCTACAGGCGTAACGCAATTTAAGAAGGCCAAAAACTTAGAAATCTAAACCATCAAAAAGCAGTAAAAGATAAAAACATTGTTTAAACTTTTGAAAATTTCAGGTATAAATTCATTTAGTCCAATTTACTTTCTTAAAATTTTTGGCAGCACCTCCTTTGTAAAAACTAGCCCCAAAAATGGGTACATACAAAGATAAAAGTAAAGCATCACCAACGGGAGCAAATCCACGCCAAACGGCGGAAAACAACCACCACAAGCAAATATACGACGCCATAGCGAAGAAAAAGACAATATAAATTAAAGCTGTATATAAAACACCGACAGAGTCACAAAAAAATATACAATATCGTACTCACATCTCGTTTCTAAGTCAATACAAGATAATGGTAGATGGAGAGTACAAGGTACAAGATAACAATAACAACAATAGATAGCCGCAAAACCCCACCTATAGCAAAACCGTGCACAGTCAGCCGAAGCGGTATCTGCAACAAAAGATGATACGAAAGATGGAAAGCCTGCCACGACCGCCCTGTGGAAACACCTGCAAACACTGTGGCACAACGGGGGTGAGTTGCCAACACGTGAATAGTAAATAACATATGCAGCTAATCGCAAGTATACACGTACAACGCGAATCTAAAACATGCAAGCTGATAACAATAAGATGGCAGTATGTATGTGTAATAGTCATGAAAAGTACTCTAGTAGGTACTACTAATACATGAAGCAATGCATATAAAGTAAATGAGGAGTACGGAATAAAACATGTCATAAATCACGGAATCCTGAACTCGTGACAGGACCAACGTCCATCAAGACAATCTAAACCCCAAAGTTCCTCAAATCAGCCCCCAAATTGGCTCTCATATCAAGTAAATCTCATATATCCTTTATGTACAACATCGGTATATCCCACATATCCCGTATGTACAACATCAATATATTCCACATATCCCATATGTACAACATCAGTATATCCCACATATCCCGTATGTACAATATCAGTATCAAATAAGTTTCGTATAAGGTGGGTGTCTAACATTGACACCCAAAACATCATGAAACAAGTGTCTAGCATTGACACAGAAATACAGATCTTTGAGGCGCCATTACCTGGGACTGACCCTCCAATGTCATGTACGTACATCCTAATAACCTGGGTAAGCACCAACCGCAATCTGCAAGGTATGTACGTACATAACCTCGATCGATATCCCCCAGATATACGTCGAGTCCAAATACTATCACCGGATGGCAAACGCCCCCAGCCGGGCTCAACGGCATGGACCTTCGATCTTCTTGCCCCGGGGAACCAACCCGGATCCACCATGTACCCGCACACGGCCCACACAACCTCCTCGCATGGGGTATATATAAGCTCATAACAGAGAAATCTCATGGTGGAAGCTGAAATATCATATCACGAGAAACCGGGTTTTTCAAATAATGCATAATTTCATGAAACAACCACGGTCCTCAAATCCAGAAAATATCAAGTAATGAATAAGTATAACTGCATAAATCAATACATATATATTAGCGTCCTACTCCACTAATATATTTATATATATATGCATATATAACAGCGTCCCACTCCAGTGTTATATATACTTAGGAGTAAAAATATCAGAGAACATCATATGAAATCCAAGAATGTAACATATGCAGCATGAAACAGTAATATGAGCATATAAAGGAAAACCGCTATTTAACTATAACAAGTTATTAAATATATCATGCGGTTCCTGATTTCACCGAAATCAGATGCAACATCATATACAGGTGAACATGTAGCTATAACAAGGTATGCGTAACCATATCGGTATAGCAAGATATGTGTGTCCATATGTGAGTATGTATGATGTAAAAGTATCTCTAGCAAGGTATGTCTCTATGCTTATCCATAATACCCTCCAGGGATATGTATGTATGTATGCCAGATATACATGGAGCTATGTCTCATATATGTATATACCTATCACTAATGGTACACTACGCTATAGGTATATGGGTAACTAGCATGTAAGCATGTCAGGGCATATGTGTAAGCATGTAGGTATACAGGTATGCTATATGTCATATGCACAATGAAAATAAGGATCATGTCTCGATGTCCCTAAGCAATACTATATCACATATGTATCGGTGTTGTGCGTGTCATGGCAATTATTGACGTTGTGAGTGGCATACAATCAGTGCTCGTGCAACATGAACTGTCAATAATAGTGTTGTGTCTCATTAATACTATGTCCAAATACAATAAGTAAATGAGATATGCAACGAAATACATATGCACAAACGAGTCTATATACTGAACAATAAAGGTCATATCATTTGATCTAGCACAGAAGCATAACGCCATGCGGGTGATCCCCCTGTAGATGTTAAGTCTACTCACTAACGATCCTGGCTAAGTAAAGCCAATCACCTGTTTTCCCCTGTTCGCAGTGTCCGAAGTCCCCGCCTGCGATCCTGAACACATATAACAATAAAGCAAGTGTATATAAGCAATCGACCAAAATACGTACAACTACGTTTAACCGACAAACCAACTCCAAACATACTCCCAAGTGTTTGTTTTAGTGGCTAACGCGCGTAGCAACACTAGGAAACGAACTCAAGAGCAAAAGCTACACAAAGATGTAAGTCCATGCTACCTCTCCCGGTACTTTCGGGCATGCGGAATTTGGTGAAAAACAATTTTCTAGAGGTGGTAACATGGACTCAAAACCCGGATCTTTGTTAAACATCTAACCAACAACCTAACTACGAGTTGCTAACTACTCGGTTAGGGGGTTATACTTTTCTTTTTCTCGAACTCCTTCGTCTTCAAGCTTCGATGGTCGTCCGAATCGGCTTCTCCCCGTCGTCTCCTTGCGCCGAAGATAGATCCACCTGAAAGCTCAACCTTTGGCTCCTTCTTCGAACTTTGAAGAAACTAGTTCACTCGGTTTGCTAAACCTTGTGAACTAGAGTGAGTAGAGAAGAGTTTGTATGGGATTTTATCTATGGTTCTTGGTTCTCAACTCATGAGACAAGTGAACCATAGAATCAAGAGAGGGAGAGCAAGAGGAGGAAGATGAGAGCTCAAGAACAAGAGAGAGAATGAGCATGAAAGAATGAGAGAAGACTTTTCTCATTTGGCTCTCATAATCCAAAACCATCATCACAAAAATAATAATCAAGTATTGTGTAAAATGGTTCAAGTCAAAATGGCTAAATCATTTCATGCACTCATTTCTCACAAAAGAAACAAGCAAGTAAAAAGCCTTTGCCATGAAATGATAGACATTGTCATCATGATGGTCAACTAGTCCAACCTAGTCAACCGGTCAACAAAGTCAACAAGTCAACAAAGTCAACCCCTCAACAACTATGTCACCATAATACTTAGTTAATATTATTGTTAATCATATATCATATTCTCATTAGGGTTGACCAAAAAGTCAATAGTCAACAGTCAACGGTCAACAACCCTAATGAGAATCCTTTGCCTCTGTCTCTCCGTCAACTGTGCATACACACCCGCATCCGCGTTCCAAGGAACACGAATACATACTGGATAAATCCAATCCCAAAACGTACACTAGGATCTGGCTTAAACCAAAGCCCGCTAGTGATAACTGTCCGGACACTGTACGTGCATAAGTGCACGGATGTGACCGAACCCTGTCGCAAAACCATGCGACCTGCCGCAAAACCATGCGACCTCTACTCTTTTGCCTAAAGGAGAATAGCTTTCTGTGTGGGACTCTAAAGACTCGACACTACGCTGGCAGTGGGTTTAACCACAGACCGCAAGCGGCACTAGCTGTGCATAACGGTCCCCAGGTAGATGCCGACAAGAAGACTGACGAGGCGAAACCCATCTGAACTCCTACTGAGTCTGAATGTGACATTCTCTGTACAGTCCGGTCTGTTCGTCTGATACATCGCATGGCGGGCCTAGGGGGCGGTAAACGTCAGTCCTCCAATAGCGGTACAAGTCGTGTCGGAGTGAAGCCCAAAACACCCTGAGATAACACTGGAAGCCTACCTGTATATCTCGTTTGCCCTGGCCAGGGACTACTCGTGTAATGGCTCTCCTAGACACAGCGCGATGTCAACCCCTAATACCGGGAGAGACGAATCCTGTCTAACCGTCACTGCCTCCAAGTGCTTCGGGACTGCACCCAACTACCACATGTTTGCACGACTCCTTTGAGCCGTAGTAGGGTAGTAATCAAAGTACAGTGGGAACACACTCGAGGCGAAGTGACAGTGTCAAGTCAGCGGACTAAGCTGTACTCATGTCACCTGGGAACTGATAACTGACGATAGGCATAATACCAACTAGTCAGTTCCCGACGAGTCCTGTCCAGTATACTCGTAACCTAACGAGCACCCGTATACTATCTCAAGTACGACGTACCGACGGCTGTGGGACAGACCGTCTCCCACACTGGGATGAGAAGCGCATGCGCTAGTCTACTCCGGAGTGTCGATGCCCTGTCTCGATAGTCCTGCGACCAGGGACCTGCATAAGGATGTGCTTATAGATTACCCAGCCCCACTAGTGTGACTGCCATCACAACGCTGGTAATCAAGCAAAGATCCTAAGGGCTCCACTAATGTGTATAGGCGATATACTAAAATAAACACATGTACACATTGAAATAGAAACAAACCAAGTAGCATACTACTATTTTGAGCAAGATTGTATATACAAGGTGAATATCCCAAGCTTCCATTAAGTAATATACAAACTAGTATGATACAGTAATGGCCTCTAGGGCATATACACTAACAAAAGACACGATTGACAATTGCACGACCCTAGCTAGGAACGCAAAGCGACACAACTACCAAGTCTAGACCCTGATCGTACCGATCGCACATTCACATCACAAGATATAGCGTGGAATCTATGTACATAAAGTCGCAGCATCAAAAGAAACCCACGGCTAAAATATTCGTAAATCTAGTAAGCAGTATTTATCATTTAAGCACAAAATTACAAGTTTTACCAAAAACTAGAGTTTGCAAACATCATAAAATAGCAAGGTTAAACCATTTAAATCTTTACTATAATTTTAGATTTCACTTATTGGGATTAGCAAAAGTTTAGTTTGTTAATTAGCTTAATTAGCCGATTAGGAAAATATCATTTAACAAATTAGCAACTTGATTTAATTTTCTTCAAGCTTAACATATTAACTAACCGTTTCACTAATCAAAACCATATTTTGATTAACAAAATGATATCTTGAATTTCTAAATATTAATTTAAAAGCTTAAATTAAACATCTAATTAAGCTAATTAAAGGTATTAAGCAACAAAAAGAGATTAGGGTTAAGGTTTTATACCTTCCAAGAACACAACTTGAAACAAGAACAATCCATACTTTTGCCTCCAAAATCCTCACTAGAATAAAGATCTAAGCAAGATTTGTGAAGAAGAATGAAGCTTTTGGATTATATTTGAATTTGTATGAATTAATTTGGATTTTTCATGATTTGTTTTGAAGTAAAAAGAGAAGAAATGAAGAAACAAATAACAAGGGCAGCAAGGAAATGAGTGGCCGTCCTTGATGGAAAAAGCTAGGGTTTTGTGGAGGTGTGTGGAATTTTCTAGAAGATAAAAGCAATAATTGTATAATAAAAAATAATAGCTTTAGTCACCATTTCGTTTCTTGAAAATTCATTTAATTACACAAAATATCAAGATATTTGGAGAGAAGGTTCTAAACATAAATCTAGTGATTAACTTAGCATAAAACCATATTAGTAGTAATTTACCCGCATAAAAAAGTAATTACCACTAATAAAGTGCACAAATGAATCATTAAAATAATATTTTATTAAGAAAAAATTCTATATGAACCAAAACATCCCATAGACCCCCAAAGCTCGCGCACTAGCTTTATTTTAGTTAAATTAGATGCCGACAAGTTTCTACGGAAGTTTGATCACAATCGGGTTAAAAGGGAAAACCCCGACAATTTTACCCTAAAACGGAAAAATTCGCAAAACTACTTCTAAAACGTTACAGTTATGCAGCTGTTTCAAGCGCATAACACCAAAAGGAAATAGGTAATTCAGCGGTGCTCATCATAGAGCGCATAGTATCTAATATGTTGTGATTCCTCCGCTTCGATACACCGTTGTGGTATGGTGTATACGGAGGAGTAAGCTGAGAGAGAATCCCATTCTCTTTTAGATAGTCACGGAATTCCGTGCTCAAGTATTCTCCTCCCCGATCAGATCGAAGGATTTTAATACTTTTACTCATCTGGTTCTCAACCTCATGCTTATATTCTTTGAATTTCTCAAAAGCTTCAGACTTATGTTTCAATAGGAACACATGACTGAATCTTAAGAGATCGTCAGTGAATGTAATGAAGTACAAGGAACCATCCCTGGAATGTGTAGAAATGGGACCGCATACATCACTATGTATCAGTCCCAAGAGTTTCGTAACTCTTTCTCCGTGTCCTGTAAACGGAGTTTTGGTCATCTTGCTTTTGAGACATGACTGGCAAGTTTCATAAGATGAAAGTTTGAACGGATTCAAATATCCATCCTTATGTAACTTAGCTAGTCATGTCACATTGATATGACTTAGTCTACAATGCCACAAGAAGAATTCGTTCATTTCTGAACTTTTCCTCTTGTGTGTGTTCTGTACGTTAAGATCTGTGTTTTGATTCAGAACGTATAATCCGTTACACAACGCACCAAACCCAATCAACACTTGATTTAGGTACATGTTCATAACATTATTCTCTACTACAAAGTTATATCCTTCTTTATCTAATAAATAAATTGATATTAAATTGCATATCATAGAGGGTACGTAATAACAGTCATTCAGGATCAATATATTTCCAGTTGGCAATACAAGGTGATATTCACCAACTGCTTTGGGGAAACACTTGCACCATTCCTTACTTTTAGAGAATGATCACATTTTCCCAGTTCTCTACCTTTCCTTAGCCCATGCAACAAATTGCATACGTGGGATCCCGATCTGGTATCTAATACCCAGGACGTAGAGTGTACTGAGAAACAATTCTCGGTAACTAACACACCCGAAGAAGATGCATCAGCTTGCTTATTCTTCGTCTAGGTGGCATGGTAATCCGGATATTCCCCTATTTCTTGCTCGGACTTATAACACTTATAAGTTGGAGCGGAACCAACGTTCCCCTTCTCAGTATAACAAGCGAGTTCGGTCAATGCATCCATATTATTATCTTGATTAAGGTGTGACATTGGTTGCTTCCTGGAGAGAGAGAGAGAAGGAAACGCGTTAGCATGCGCTCTTTGTAAGATTAGATTGGTTATTATCTTATCTAATCAGGATGGCTCCCACTGTTTTTATCAAATCTTCCTTCAAACCCTAAATAGTAAGAATAGCCGGGATTAATTACACTTTACAAGTTCGCCAATCTTTCAGCCAGGCCAGTGCCGGTACTTTTGTTAATCAGAGACAGAGGCAGAGGACTCTCATTAGGGTTGTTGACCATTGACCGTTGACTGTTGACTTTTTACTCAACCCTAATGAGAATATGATATGTAATTAACAATTATATTAATTAAGTATTATGATGACATGGTTGTTGAGGGATTGACTTTGTTGACTTGTTGACTTTGTTGACTTGTTGACTTTGTTGACCGGTTGACTAGGCTTGACTAGTTGACCATCATGATAACAATAGCTTTCATTTCATGGCAAAGACTTTTGCTTGCTTGCTCTCTTGTGCAAAATGAGTGCATGAAATGATATGGCTATTGTTGCTTAAACCATCACATAATACTTGATTGCTATGATGTGTTATGATGGTTTTGGATTATGAGAGCCAAATGAGAAAAGTCTTCTCTCATTCTTCTATGCTCATTCTCTCTCTTGTTCTTGAGCTCTCATCTCCTTCCTCTTGCTCTCCCTCTCTTAGTCTATGGTTCACTTGTCTCATGTGTTGAGAACCAAGAACCATAGAGAAAATCCCAACACACTCTTCTCTACTCATTCTAGTTCATAAGGTTTAGCAAACCAAGTGAACTAGTTTCTTCAAAGACCGAAGAAGAAGCCAAAGGTAGAAGCTTTCGAGGTGGATCTGTCTTCAGCGCAAGGAGACGACGGAGTGAAGCCGATCCGGACAACCATCGAGGCTTGAAGACGAAGGAGATCAAGAAAGAAAGGTATAACCGCCTAACCGAGTAGTTAACAACCCTTAGTTAGGTTGTTCGTTAGATGTTTAACAAAGATCCGGTTTTGAGTCCATGTTACCACCTCTAGAAAAATTGTTTTTCACCAAATTCCTCATGCCCAAAAGTACCGGGAGAGGTAGCATGGACTTACAGTGGTATCAGAGCCAAGTTAAACTCTATCTAACAAGTTAGCATAGTAACTAGAAATTCGATCCGAGAAAAAGTCGCGAAATACACCTGGATTTCAAACTTTCTGTCGATTTTCAAAGTGCTGCAAAAATTATTTGAGATATACCAAAAATCGACTCAGGGTTTTTAGAAGAAACTGCAAAAATTCGACCCACTGAATCGATCAACGCGCCGCGTTTCCGCGGCGGGAGCTTGCTCCCGCCGCGGAACCGCGGCCGAGTTGACTCGGTCATGGGGTTTTATTTTTGCAGTTTGTTCATAGGTCTATTTGGGATTTTTGGAATATGTCTTTTCAGCCCAGATTTTCCAGAACGAAAATTTTGTGTTTGGGGCCTGAAAATCCGTATTTTTGATCGAACTTCTAAAAGACTTAAGCTGACGGGTTTTTCTGTGATATGATATTTGTATTGAACGTCTGCTAATCGCTATATGTCGATTAGTGGGGGTTATACAAATCTGTGATCTGTAATGTTATTGGAATGTGTATATGAATTCATTGGATTGTCACGGGTGAATAGCCGGGGGTTGTGAGACGAGAGTTTTCTTTTCTTTCAATTCATGTAAATTTGTAAATTGATGTAATAATTATTTGTATGGCCGCACAACCGGGTCGGGGTTGTAGCCGTCATTGTATAATTTCTTTTTACTATTTTTGCTCCTAGGATAGACCCATGGAGGGGGTGCACAAACTACCGGGTATGCCGAAGTGCCGAGTGGCCTACTCACGGAGTTGAGGGAGGTTGCTTCGCTTCGGGTACTTGGCGGGTAGTTTGTCGCACCCGTAGGGGTCTTGGGTGGGGTATTGGCTATTCACCGCGACCGTGTAATCTGCTTTTCGTTACAGGCTCGTACGAATTGCGGATTCCTAGTATATCCAATGTGTTCATCTGTGATCTGAAATGGCTATCATTGCAATATATCTATATATGATATTATTTAGGCGTTGCTTATGTTTTACAGCCGCGCTAGCCCAGCCCCCGCTCTGTCGTTAGTTAAGTAACCTAACGGGTAATGACGGGGCCCCGTGGCGAATGCGAATGGCATAAGCGTACGTCATATTTTGGTTGTTTTCTGCAATGGTAGGATTAAATGATAGGACGCATTAAAAGAACTAATGCAAGAATATCACGCATTAAAAGAACTAATGCAAGAAAAATAAACCAAGTAAAAGTCGTTGGAACACTTTCGAAAAACCACTCGATTCTTTTCAAAACCAACTTTTAAATGCGGAGCTTGAGCCACTCCTTTTAAAAGCTATCTCGTTCCATCGATTATATCAAGTTCACTACGTTCACGGTTTAGCCAAAACCATTCGTAGCCCTCCATCATTTCAGTTAAATATTCGGTAGTATTCAAGCTATGTATTTTGACCTCACGCCAAGGCATAGTGATTGGTAGCTGCCGGATATTTATCTGTTGCATAGATAGAATGCGTTGGTTTGGGACAGCCGTACTGCCATTTTGGCCTACGTCAAGGGTAGGTACGGGTGGGTTCAAATTAACCTGGATAATGATGGGAAGAACTTGACATGTGACTTATGACATTTTGACCTCACGCCAAGGTCATAAGAGCTTGGGGCAAAAATCCACATCGGGAGTTTCATATGTACTGAAACTTGCTAGAGTTGCATACCATTTGGAGTGTGATGATTCTGGTAGGATTCCTTCAGTTTCATCACGCGATGATATTTGGATCCCGATCCTACTGTGAGTATATGCTACTCCTCGGGAAATTTCTCACTTAACGATCAATGCTATAAACCATGTAGGTGTCTAGAAAGGTGTTACCGGGGCTACGCCCCCAGGGAAAAGAGGTTATTTAATTAAGGAACTTCGCGAAAGCGTTGGAAAACCTCCCTCGAAGTACCGACACCAGCCTGGCCGAACGGTTAAGCAAGTATTGTACGGTGAGATTGATCCTGACTAATTCTTCCTTTTTGGTTTGAGGAGGGATTCGAGAAACAGTGGGAGCCATCCTGTTTAGACAAACTAAAAACCATTCTAAACTTGCAAGAGTATCATGCTGAGTGTTTCTTCTCTCTCCTAATTGCAGCGACCAATCGACATGACTGGACTTAAGTTACTCCTGGATAAAAACATACTGACAGGGCCAAACTACAAAGATTGGCTCAGGAATGTTAAGATGGCAATCACTTACGACAAGCTGGGGTATCTTCTTACCACCAAAGCTCCCCCTGTCCCAGGTCCCAAAACCAGCGTCGCGGATAAGGAAATCCGTAAGACCTGGGAACTAGACTGCGCGAAGGCCAAGTGCCTCGTGCTTGCCTCTATGGATAATGAACATCAGAGGAGGCACGAGAATATGGACCTAGAATCCATATTTCTTCATACAAAAGAACTGTATGGAGAGCAATCTCGTATCGCAAGATACGAAGAGTCGAAGAAGTTATTTTCGGCAAGATTGGCCGTCGGATCATCGGTAGCGGAACACGTGCTTAAGATGATTGGCTACATTGAGGAGCTCGCGGACCTTGGGACCACGTTGGAGAATAAGCTGTATACGGACTTGATTCTCCAGTCCCTTCCTTCCACTTACGCCCAGTTCATACTGAACTTCAACTTACAAGAAAAGGAAGTTGAACTTTCAGAACTCCTCAACATGCTGAGGAGCGCAGAGGGCACCCTACAGAAAGGTAGGGAAACATCCACTTTGTTTGTAGGAGGGTCTTCTTCTTCTAGGTCCAAGGCGAAAACCAAGGGAAAGAAGAAGAAAGCCCCCGCCAAACCAAGGGGCGGTGTCAGTAAAGTGGATACGAAGGGAAAGGAAAAAGCAACAAAGAAAGTGGGAAAGCTTGTGGATAAGGAAGAATGCTTCTATTGTCATAAGAAGAGACACTGGAAAAATGATTGCAGGGCTTGGAAGGCCAGAACACAGTATCTGAAGCAGGTTGCGGCTTCAGCTTTAGGTGTGTATGTTATTGAAAACTGTCTTTCAATAAACTCTACTTCCTGGGTATTGGATACCGGATCAGGATCTCATATCTGTAATTCTTTGCAGGCGTTGAGAAACCGTAGGGTTTTGAAAGCAGGTGACATCACCCTCAAAGTTGCAAACGGAGCTAGCATGGATGCTATGGCCGTGGGGGACTATCACCTGGGAATGTCAGATGGACATGTTTTGGTTTTGCGTAATTGCTTTTTTGTACCCAACGCAACTTGTAATATCATTTCTGTATCTTTGGTTTCTAAAGAAGGTTATGAATTTGCGTTTGTAAGCAATGTTGTAAACATTCACCTTAATCAAGTTCTGATTGGGTCAGGTACATTAAGCAATGGTATATACGTATTAAACCAACCGCAGATTTTCAATGTCCAGAATACACACAAAAGAAATTCTCCGGAAATAAATCAGACTTTCTTGTGGCATTGTAGACTGGGTCACATCAACGAGAGAAGGTTGATGAAGTTACATACAGAAGGATATTTGAATGCGTTCGAATATCAATCGTATGCCACTTGTCAATCCTGTCTTAAAAGAAAGATGACAAAGACTCCGTTCACTGGACACGGAGTAAGAGCGAGCGAGCTCTTGGGACTCGTACACAGCGACGTGTACGGTCCAATGTCTACACATGCACGAAGCGGTTTTTCTTACTTCATTACTTTTACGGATGATTTTTCAAGATTCGGACATGTCTTCTTAATGAAACATAAGTCCGAAGCCTTTGGAAAATTCCAGGAATATAAGAATGAAGTAGAAAAACAAACCGGCAAAAGTATCAAGATCCTAAGATCGGATCGAGGTGGTGAATACTTGAGTGCCGAGTTTCTGGACTATTTAAAAGAGAACGGAATTCTCTCTCAGCTTACTCCTCCATACACTCCGCAACATAACGGTGTATCGGAGAGACGGAACCGAACTCTATTGGATATGGTACGGTCCGTGATGAGTAACGCTGAGTTACCACGATCATTCTGGGGGTATGCACTAGAATCAGCCGCATACCTTTTGAACCGAGTTCCCACAAAGACTGTGCCTACCACACCATATGAGTTATGGAGTGGGAAGAAACCCTATCTTCAATATCTGAAGATATGGGGACGTCCAGCTTTTGTCAAAAAGCTGCATGCGGACAAACTCGAGGCACGCTCAGTACTATGCAAGTTTGTGGGATACCCAAAGAACACCAGGGGGTATCTTTTCTACCACGCAGAGGAACAAAAAGTCCTTGTTTCTCGTAATGCCCACTTTCTAGAACACCAGTTCTTGGAAAAGGAAATTAGTGGGAGCGCAGTAGAACTGGAAGAAATTCCAGAACCACGAGCTATTACTGAAAGCTTAGTGGAACCAGAGGGTTCAAAAGAACAGGACATTCCTACGCCGCTCCGCAGGAGTAGTAGGCAGTCTCATCCGCCCGATAGATACTGCGGTTTTCTCATAGACGGGGATAGAGAGGATTGCATCAAAGATTATGATGAGCCTACTAGCTTCCAGCAGGCCGTTCAGAGCGTTGACTCGGTAAAATGGCTGGATGCAATGCGGACCGAAATGGAGTCCATGTACACCAACAACGTATGGACGTTGGACATTGCTCCAGACGGGGTAAAACCCGTAGGATGCAAGTGGATCTTCAAAAGGAAGATTGGTGTAGATGGACAGTTTGAGACCTATAAAGCTAGACTTGTTGCAAAGGGTTTTCGTCAAAGACCTGGCTTGGACTATGACGAAACCTTTTCTCCAGTGGCTATGCTGAAATCCATTCGAATCCTTCTTACCATTGCCGCCTTCCACGACTATGAGATCTGGCAAATGGACGTAAAGACCGCTTTTCTAAATGGAAATTTAGAGGAGTGTGTCTATATGGACCAACCAGAGGGTTTCATTCAGAGTGGGAGCAGCGGAAAGGTGTGCAAGTTGCTTAAGTCCATCTATGGACTAAAGCAGGCATCGCGGAGTTGGAACATCTGTTTTGATGAGACGGTCAAGGAATTTGGCTTTATCAAAAATCCAGATGAACCTTGCATCTATAGTAGATTTGTAGCGAGAACTGTAGTATTCCTCGTTTTATATGTAGATGACATTCTCTTAATAGGAAATGACATTCCTATGCTACAATCTGTCAAGGGGTTCTTGTCACACAGGTTCTCCATGAAAGACCTGGGTGATGCCTCATACATCCTGAGGATCCGGATCCATCGTGATAGATCCAAGAGGATATTAGGACTTTCACAGTCCAGGTACATCGACACCATACTGAAGAGATTCAGTATGGAAGATTCCAAGCGCGGTAACCTACCGGCTTGTCACGGGATCAACTTCTCTAAAGAGATGTCTCCCAAGACTGATTTGGAGACGGGTCGCATGTCTATTATACCCTATGCTTCTGCGGTAGGCTCTATAATGTATGCGATGTTGTGTACCAGACCGGATGTACCTTATGCACTGAGTGTGGTAAGCCGGTATCAGTCAAACCCTGGGGAGAAACACTGGATAGCGGTAAAGAACATTCTCAAGTACCTGAGAAGGACTAAGGAGATGTTCTTGGTGTATGGCGGAAAAGACCTCCAGATTGAGGCCTTTGCTGACTCCAGCTTCCAGAGTGACAAGGATGATTCCATGTCCATGTCGGGTTTTGTCTTTACCCTCAATGGAGGGGCGGTGTGTTGGAAGAGTTCCAAACAGGAAACCGTTGCAGACTCGATGATGGAAGCGGAATACATCGCGGCATCTGATGCCGCAAAAGAAGCTGTCTGGATAAGGATGTTCTTAAAAGAACTTCAGGTGGTTCCGTCCATTGTTGATCCAATACCTCTGTATTGCGACAACAACGGGGCTATAGCTTTAGCGAAGAAACCCAGGTCCCATCAGAGATCCAGACACATCTTGAGGCGGTATCACCTGATCAGGGAGATCGTGGATCGCCAGGAGAACGAGGTTCGGAGGGTTGCTTCAGAAGATAACACTGCAGATCCATTCACCAAGGCCTTGCCCCAGACTCAGTTCGAGCGGCTGATCGAGATGATAGGTCTTCGATAAGCCAGTACATGGCCTTAGTGCAAGTGGGAGATTGTAAGTGTATATGCCCTAGAGGCCATTACTGTATCATACTAGTTTGCATATTACTTAATGGAAGCTTGGGATATTCACCTTGTATATACAATCTTGCTCAAAATAGTAGTATGCTACTTGGTTTGTTTCTACTTCAATGTGTACATGTGTTTATTTTAGTATATCGCCTATACACATTAGTGGAGCCCTTAAGATCTTTGCTTGATTACCAGTGTTGTGATGGCAGTCACACTAGTGGGGGCTGGGTAATCTATAAGCACATCCTTATGCAGGTCCCTAGTCGCAGGACTATCGAGACAGGGCATCGATACTCCGGAGTAGACTAGCGCGTGCGCTTCTCATCCCAGTGTGAGAGATGGTCTGTCCCACAGCCATCAGTACGTCGTACTGGAGATAGTATGCGGGTGCTCGTTAGGTTACGAGTACACCGGACAGGACTCGTCGGGAACTGACCGGTTGGTATTATACCTATCGTCAGTTATCAGTTCCCAGGTGACATGAGTACAGCTTAGTCCGCTGACTTGATACTATCACTTCGCCTCGAGTGTGTTCCCACTGTATTTTGATTACTACCCTACCACGGCTCAAAGGAGTCGTGCAAACAGGTAGTAGTTGGGTGCAGTCCCGAAGCACTTGGAGGCAGTGACGGTTAGACAGGATTCGTCTCTCCCGGTATTGGGGGTTGACATTGCGCTGTGTCTAGGAGAGCCATTACACGAGTAGTCCCTGGCCAGGGCAAGCGAGATATACTGGTAGTTTTCCAGTGTTATCTCAAGGTATATTGGGCTTCACTCCGACACGACTTGTACCGCTATTAGGGGACTAACGTTTACCGCCCCCTAGGCCCGCCATGCGATGTATCAAACGAACAGACCGGACTGTACGGTGACTGTCACATTCAGGCTCAGTAGGAGTTCAGATGGGTTTCACCTCGTCAGTCTTCTTGTCGGCATCTACCTGGGGACCGTTACGCACAGCTAGTGCCGCTTGCGGTCTGTGGTTAAACCCACTGCCAGCGTAGTGTCGAGTCTTTAGAGTCCCATACAGAAAGCTATTCGCCTTTTGGCAAAAGAGTAGAGATCGCATGGTTTTGCGACAGGTCGCATGGTTTTGCGACAGGGTTCAGTCACATCCGTGCACTTGTGCACGTTTAGTGTCCGGACTGTTTACACTAGCGAGCTTTGGTTTAAGGCAGATCCTAGTGTACGTATTGGGATCGGTTTTATCCAGTTTGCATTCATGTTCCTCGGAACGCGGATGCGGGTGTGTATGCACAGTTGACGGAGAGACAGAGGCAGAGGATTCTCATTAGGGTTGTTGACCATTAACCGTTGACCGTTGACTTTTTGCTCAACCCTAATGAGAATATGATATGTAATTAACAATTATATTAATTAAGTATTATGGTGACATGGTTGTTGAGGGATTGACTTTGTTGACTTGTTGACTTGTTGACTTTGTTGACCGGTTGACTAGGCTTGACTAGTTGACCATCATAATAACAATAGCTATCATTTCATGGCAAAGACTTTTGCTTGCTTGCTCTCTTGTGCAAAATGAGTGCATGAAATGATATGGCTATTGTTGCTTAAACCATCACATAATACTTGATTGCTATGATGTGTTATGATTGTTTTGGATTATGAGAGCCAAATGAGAAAAGTCTTCTCTCATTCTTCTATGCTCATTCTCTCTCTTGTTCTTGAGCTCTCATCTCTTTCCTCTTGCTCTCCCTCTCTTAGTCTATGGTTCACTTGTCTCATGTGTTGAGAACCAAGAACCATAGAGAAAATCCCAACACACTCTTCTCTACTCATTCTAGTTCAAAAGGTTTAGCAAACCAAGGGAACTAGTTTCTTCAAAGACCGAAGAAGAAGCCAAAGATAGAAGCTTTCGAGGTGGATCTATCTTCGGCGCAAGGAGACGACGGAGTGAAGCCGATCCGGACAACCATCGAGTCTTGAAGACGAAGGAGATCAAGAAAGAAAGGTATAACCCCCTAACCGAGTAGTTAACAACCCTTAGTTAGGTTGTTAGTTAGATATTTAACAAAGATCCGGTTTTGAGTCCATGTTACCACCTCTAGAAAAATTGTTTTTCACCAAATTCCGCATGCCCGAAAGTACCGGGAGAGGTAGCATGGACTTACAACTTTGAGGGAGGTTCCCCGTGCTTTCGCACGGACCTAATTAAAATAAACCTCGTTTTCCCAGAGGCAAAACCCCGTTAACACCTTTCTAGACACCTACTTAATCGGCTAATTATGATGTGTAAAATTCTCCCGGGAGTAAATTTTATTCGCAGTGGGTATCAAGATCCAACTATCATATAGAAGGTATGCAATCTCATTTCAAATTTCAACACTTGAAATTGTTGATAATGTTTTTGCCCCTATGTCCTATGACCTTGACAAAGGCCAACAAACCATAGGGCGCTAGTCAAGTTCAACCCATCATTTCCTGATTGAATTAAATCCACCCGCACGACCCTTGACAAAGGCCAACAAGGTCGCACGACTACCTTAATCCAATCGCATCATATGCTTAAGCAGATGAGCACTAGTTAGCTACCGCACACTACGTCTTGACAAAGGCCAACAAACGCAGCACGGATACTAAATAGTACTTATCAGAAATGATGGAGGGCTACGCAGGTTTTTAAGAAAACCATAAGCGTAACGAACTTGATATCATTGTAGAATCGAGTGATTTTGAAAAGTAGTGTTTTTTAGGCTTTTACTAGTTTTGCTAAAAAGGTCACTCCCGGTGAAGAGATCTCGGCTCTTTCCTTATCGAATAAGATGCTGAATATTCTACAAGGAATACCGCTATGCAAAGCAAGAACTAGGGAAGCAATCAAAAGACAAAACCGAGTGGGTTGTAGCATCTGTTAGTTTCGCTAAAGAGGTCACTCCCGGTGAAGGGATCTCGGCTCATTCCTCATCGAATGAGGTACTGGATGTAAGTGCACGGCGGCGCCCCGGCCGTCAATCCGACGGCCAAACGCGGAAACGGTGGTAAACTTAAAATTTTGCGGACTTGGCAAAACGGCACCACCGCGCACTAAAACCGGATCGGGCCATTAAACTAAATCTAGCTAACTACAAAGAGAAGGGGAAGAGATATACCGACGATCCAAGTCCTCCGGTCTTCATCTCCAATCCGATCTCCTCGCGGGATCTCCGTCCGTCTCATCCTCGTCGCCGGAAGTGCACCACGTTGCCTACATCGTTTACGGGCTCCCACCTCAATGCCGAGGCAACTCGGGCACGAAGCCGGCTACTCGACGTGCCCAAGGTTCGTTGTAGAATATGTAGTGAGCAAGTCTCATTTTTGGGGATCGTGGAATTGCCATTGGTGAAGGAAAAGAGAGGAACTTTTGGAAAGGAACTAGAGGGCTTTTCTAGCAAGCATGAGAAAACAATATGCCACACCAAAAATGAATCAATCAACCCTTACCCAAAAGAATGGCCGGCCACACTCTTTTTAGGTGGTGAGAAGAGCATGAGAGTGAGGGAGTGATATATTCTAAAACAAAAGATCAAAACCCAACCATAATCCAAAGAGAGAGAGAAAGGAATGGTTATGATATCAAGTAATGATCACAAGCAAAACCAACACTCATCCAACCATCATCACCAAGCTCATCATCAACAACCATGATGGTCACTAAAAGTCAAGCAATCATGAAGCTAGAAGTCAAGGTCAATGAGAGGCTATCATGATAAAACAATAAGCAAAGAACCCCTCCACAAACACTTATTTGCAACAATGCAAATAAGCCCTCCTCCACCAATCTTCGGCCAATGAACGGAACAATGGAAAATTGGCCGAAACGGAAAACAAACTGGCAACTCCAAAAACTGTTCCCGTAATAAATTACAGGAAAACCCCGATACTGTGCATACACACCCGCATCTGTATTTCGACCGAAATACAAATGCAATGAGACAAAGTCTACACTGTACTATACTAGGATCCGGCTTAAACCAAAGCCGGCTAGTAATATCTGTTCGATCCTGATCCGTGCAATACCGCACGTATCTGATCGAACCCTGCCATATAACCATACGGCCTATAGTACAAACTGTCCGATCCTGATCCGTGCAATACCGCACGTATCTGATCGGACCTTGCCATATCTCCATACGGCCTCTACAACCTTTCGCCCGAAAGCTTGAGTAACTGTAAATGTGGTGGACTCTAAAGACTCGTCAATACTATGGCTGTGGATTTAACCACTAGCACGTCAGAGGTATATGCCAATACGTGACGGGCCACCAGCTATTGACCAAAAGGGACGTCGATGAGGAAGCTCACCCCGACACCCAACTGAGCCTGTCAGTGACAATATCCGTGCAGTCCGGTCCGTTCGTCTATGAGCATCGCATGGCGGGCCTAGGGGGTTGGTAAAAGTCAGACCCCCAAAAGCGGTACAAGTCGTGTCGGAGTGTAGCCCAGAACACCCTGAGATACTACTGGAATACCTACCAGTAAATCTCCTTGCCTTGGCCAAGGACTTTGTGTAATGGCTCTCCTAGACACAGCACGACCTCACCCCCAATACCGGGAGAGACGAACCCCTAAAGATACGCTCACTGCCTCCATGTGGCTCGGGACTGTACCCAACTAAAACCTGTTTGCACGACTCCTTTGAGCCGTGGTAGGGTAGTAATCAAAGTACAGTGGGAACTCACACGAGACAAATGACGATCCCCAGGTCGATGAACTAACCTGCACACATGTCACCAGGGAACTGCCATCTGACGTCTGGTATATGACCAACTAGCATGTTCCCGGCGAGTCCTGTCCGGTGTACTCATAACCCAATGAGCACCTGTATACATCTTAGGTGATCCAACTGACACCAGTGGCTTGTGAGACCGGCCACCGCCCCTCGTCGGGGTCTCGACTGTATACACTAGTCTACTAATGGAGTATCGATGCCCAGTCTCGAAACTCCCACGACTAGGGACCTTTTAAGGATAAGCTTATAGACCCCCAGCTCCCACTTATATGATCGCCCTCATACTGCTGGTGGTCAAGCAAGAATCCTAGGGGCTCTATCAACGTGTAATAGCGACGTGTCATGTCACCTAAAGCAGTACACGATGATAAAGGTAAACCAGATAGCATACTATCATCTCGAGCAAGACTGTCCTACTGGGATAGGTCCTCCCTCAATCATTACAATCACGTACCTGTGACCTAATAATTGACTCTGAGGGCACTATCTCCAACAATCTCCCACTTGCACTCAAGGCTAATTATTGCGATGTCGCATACTCACAGCCCGTGTGATACCGAACACCCAACTCCTCTACTAGTCAGTCTCACAAAGCTCGTTTGCGGAACTATTGCGTTCGAGGAATAGCCTCAGTGAGTGGATCCGCTTAGTTGTTTCTTTCTATGTCTCTCTATATCTCAAGTTCGCGGAGAAACCTATCTCCCGAAATGAGCAATATCAGTCTTAGAATATGTCTGGATGTCTGATGGGACGTAGCTCATAAATGAACTCCAAATCCAAACTTCTTAGACTGTATTGACAACTGAACTTAATCAGTGTCCTGCGCGCCATGCCTCCCTCAGTATTGCCTTGGACCACCTGTCCAAAATACTGCCCCTCATCAGAAGGAAAACTATAACTCTGACAACCTCCTTGTCGTCTATGTCACCTTGGAAGCCTGGAATGATAACTGTCTCCTGAATGAGGCTGTCGTTATCATATCCCTAGAACATCCACTTATGTTCTAAAACTGCTTCCGACTGTTTCTCCAGGATTGGATTAATGTCAACTTATTGCATCTAGTGCAAGAACAACATCTGGTGTGGTACTTGACATCTCACGATTGACTCAATTGCCTGAGCAAGTGATCTGCCAATCATGCCCGTCCCTCTCCCCTTTAGTCTGTAAGACACCTTTGGAGAGGGTGACTCCATTACCTGCAGGTACACTACCGTGCCAAGAGTCGTCCATCCTAAATACTCTTAGAATGCTGTCAAGTACCCTGATTGGGAAACCACCCAAATCTAGATCTAAGACCATAGATCTAGTAACCAGTATGTCTGATATAAAATCCATTTCCTTTGTGGAGAAACAACTGTGTGACGACCAAAGTATAACCGATCGTAGTGTAGGAGTTTCTTTTCCTACTCTGTGTATATCATCTAAATACCAGGATATCACACCCTACTACCTTCTCAACAGATCCATCCCCTATTCTGATGAAGTCAAACCCATGACTTTCACGTCAGAAATAGATGATCTATCTCCGCTACATCTGCTCTAGTCTATAAATAGACATAAGCAGCCTGTCCACCAATGCTTCCGCTGCTCCCACTGACTACGACAACCCTCTGGCAGAGTCATATAGACGTACACTTCTAAAACTGGTTTAGAAAGACGCTATACTCATCCTCCCGCCGGGTCTCGTAACCTGGAACAACAGCAATGGCAATTGTGGGTAAACAAGAACTTCCCTGTCACCGTCCTTGAGGCTACCGTAGTACCTCTCTGGTGCCTGAAGTTACCCACCTTATCTGCGGAGTGGCCAATGGAATGTCAATCCAGATTGAATCTTTAGGTTCCTTATCAAATCTTCAGTAATCGTTTGTGGTTCTGGAATCACTTCCAGTTCTACCATACTCCCACTACTGTTTTCTGAAAAATCCATTTTTAATAAAACTGTGGCGAGTCTAGAACAATATTGCTATTGTTCATCCAGATGGTAGAAAATCAACCCGCGTCATAGCCTGGGTCAACCCACAAACAGCCATTACAGAAATGTGCCTTGAGTTGTCCAGTGTCTGGTTTTAAGCATAAGCCAGACAACTCCCCGTACCTTAACAATGTTAAGATATGAACTGTACTATATCCAATATAGAAACAGAGGCACAGATTTAATTGAACCAGATTCAAATCATGCAGCTATCCCCAGTGCATGTCAACTAAATGGAAGGAGGCCGATCAGCGTTACTCAACTTAGGAATACTTCCAATTATGAGTAACCTGAAAGAGAAGCAAGATCTCTTTATCATTACTATCAACTGAATACCATACACAAGTATCTACATCTTCGATCTCTTTGAAGAATCCCGATACTTGCTATACCTGGTTCTCTACTCTATTCAAATACCAATAACTTCTCCAAATTCGGACCCTGTGTTTCCACGAAACACCTGTCTAAAAACTAGAGAAGTCATAAGTAAACCGAATATAGTACGAGGACCAACCCCTCTGTCCTGATGGACCCTGGACAACATACAATACTCTGTATAAGTCCCTTGAGTCTAATAACTCATTCACTGTGTGTCGTAGGTTGAAAACTGTACTTATGGTTAAGAAGAATTACACCGCTGTTTAATGCTCCTTACCTAACCATCCACTGATATAGGTAAATGTCGTAGACATAATTTCAGAAAGGTATATCTCACTCTATGAAAATAGACGTACAGATATATCAATTTGAAATTGGTGCATAACAGCGGATATTCAAAACCAAATATTTGCCGACCGGCAAACAGCCCAGGTGATCTCCTCAAATATCACCGATTACAACGAATCCCGATATAATGAGGATGATCACCCAATTCCCAATAACCTACTCCCACTCATCATCTGTAAAACCATACAGATGTGAGAATCAAACCTGGTAAATACATACCCTGGAGCAAGTATTTAATCGGGAAATCAGTTTTCCATTAACAGTACACAGTGGAACTGAAACATTGAAATGTTTCGATGGGGTATCCTGGTATTCCTAGTAATGCCTCTTCCATCATCCAGATTCACAACTATAACCGTATAATTCTTTGCCACCTCTCCAAATCCCTTCATATGTCTTTAGTCTTTACCTTCTGCACACCCTTTTAGGCCAAATGGTTTTCTTCCTTCCCTACCGTTTGGCATCAGCCTATGGATTGGAAGAAGACTATCCAATAAGCATAATGGGTGTACTGTCCCAATCCTAGGAACACTCGTAATGAGAGAGGGTGAAGATAAAAGACAACCGAATAAACCTTATTCCTATTTCTCCTGAACCAGAATCCATCCCCGAGCTGGAACCAGTTCCATTCGAGTTTGTATATAACCATACGATGGAGTATCCAAATAAACTGTGGATCTTCGTAGTGATACGGAGTGTCCTGGAGAAATACAAAGGTGATATGGGAGTGGTAACGAAATATTTGGTTTGGTCGTGAATATCTGTTGCAATTTACTTTGCCCTCTTACTAATCCCTTGCTTTGTCTGAACTTAATACCTTCTGCACACCATCGTTATGCTAATTGGTTTTCTTCATTCCCTACCGGTCGGCACCAGCCTAAGGTTTGGAAGAAGACAATCCAATTTGCGTAATAGGTGTACTACCCCTAAACCAAGGAGTACTCGTAACCTGAGAGAGGGTAAAAGGAAAAGACAACTGAATAATCCTATCCGTTTTCTCCAGAACCGGAAACCATCCTCGAATAAATTCTTTCGAGTTCGTATCTAACCATACGATGGTTTTGTCCAATGGAAGTGGACGTTCGTAGTAATACGGGGTGTCCTGGAGAAAAAGGGTAAAAGTAGGAGTGGCAATGAGGTCTGCAACTCTGACAATCCAAAAGCCGGTGTTTAAGAAGGTTCGGTCAACTTGGTCACTGAGTCAAAGTCTTAGGGTCGGGTCAATGGTCGCTGCCAAAGAGAGAGAGAAAAGAAACACTCAGCGTGCACTCTAACCTAGATCAGAATGGTTACCAATTTATCTAATCTGGAAACCTCCCACTGTACCTCAAATTCTCCTCCAAACCTGAAAGAAGAATTAGTCGGGGTCACCCGAGGAGTAAACTAACTCATCAGTGGGAATCGGGATCCAACTCTCATCGCATGACAACGTGACGGAATCCGCTCACGGTATCACACTCCAGAAGGTATGCGCATATCTGGCAAGTTTCAGTACTTTTGAAACTCCCGATGTGATTTCTGCCCCATGCTCTTATGACCTTGACGAAGGTCAACAAATCATAAGTCACATGTCAAGTTCTACCCGTCATTATCCAGGGTTAATCTGAATCCACCCGTACAAACCCTTGACGAAGGTCAACAAGGCTATACGACTGTCCCAAACCAACGCATCTATCTATGCAGCAGAAAGGTAATAGGCAGCTACTGTAAGTCCATATTGCGACCCCCGGTACTTACGGGGAGGCGGAAACGGTATAAAAGACGAATTTTTATCGCAAGAGGCAACATGGACTAAACTTTGTCGGGATCGTTGTCTAAACTAAAACTAGTTAACAAGCTAAA
The DNA here is from genome assembly GCA_030015575.1 of Agapanthus africanus. Classification (NCBI taxonomy): domain Eukaryota; kingdom Viridiplantae; phylum Streptophyta; class Magnoliopsida; order Asparagales; family Amaryllidaceae; genus Agapanthus; species Agapanthus africanus. Next base: position 277,950,208 of record JASDDO010000001.1, read on the forward strand.
GAGAGTTAGCTACTATGGAAGATGGTTATACCTAAACTTGAACTCCTTCTTCTTCAAACCTTGTAGAGGTTGATGGTTCTCTTTTCGTCGCCTTCTCCCGTCGAAGATGGATCCACCTCGAAGGTTCGACTTTGGGCTCTTCCTCGATCTTTGAGTGAACTAGGGTTTCCGGCTTGCTAAACCTTCATCCTAGAAAGAGTAGAGAGTGATTAGGGTTTGCTTTTCTATCTAAAGAGAATGATTCTCAACACATGAGAAGGTTTCTCTTTTCAAGAGGAAGAAGAAGATGAAATGAGGAGAGAGAGTGAGAATGATAGAATGAGCAATATTTTCTCTTTCTTGCAACCATATTGCAAAAAGAAAAGAATTATCTAAATGATAATAATTGAAATAAGAATAGTTGATGGTTATTTTAGGAATGACCACTATCATGCTTCTTTAAATGAAGTGTAAGCATGAATCAAGGAGGATCTTCAAAGCATGATGGTGGTCAAAGGTCAACAAGTCAACCAAGGTCAACAAGTCAACAAAAAATCAACCATAACATAATTCTCATTTAATTACTATTATTAATAGATAATATACAAATCCATTAGGGTTTGGAAAATGATAACTGTCAACTGTGCATACGCACCCGATCCGAAACCCTAATGAAAAACCTCATTCTCCGCCTCAAGCAACTGTGCATACACACCTGCATTCTCGTTCCGAGGAACAAGACTACCAAGATATAAAAGCAACCCCCAAAACATATACCAGTATCTGGCTCAAACCAGAGCCTGCCAGTATAATCCGTCCGGACTCCAAACGTGCACAAGTGCGCGGATGAGAACGAACCCTGTCGCAAAACCATGCGACCTCCACTCCGTTTTGCCCAGAGACGAATACCCTCTGTGTGGGACTCTAAAGACTCGACACTACGCTGGCAGTGGGTTTAACCACAGACCGCAAGCGGCACTAGCTGTGCGTAACGGTCCCCAGGTAGATGCCGACAAGAAGGCTGACGAGGTGAAACCCCATCTGAACTCCTACTGAGTCTGAATGTGACATTCTCCGTACAGTCCGGTCTGTTCGTCTGATACATCGCATGGCGGGCCTAGGGGGCGGTAAAACGTCAGTCCCCCAATAGCGGTACAAGTCGTGTCGGAGTGAAGCCCAAAACACCCTGAGATAACACTGGAAACCTACCAGTATATCTCGCTTGCCCTGGCCAGGGACTACTCGTGCAATGGCTCTCCTAGACACAGCGCGATGTCAACCCCCAATACCGGGAGAGACGAATCCTGTCTAACCGTCACTGCCTCCAAGTGCTTCGGGACTGCACCCAACCACCACCTGTTTGCACGACTCCTTTGAGCCGTGGTAGGGTAGTGATCAAAGTGCAGTGGGAACACACTCGAGGCGAAGTGTCAGTGTCAAGTCAGCGGACTAAGCTGTACTCATGTCACCTGGGAACTGATAACTGACGATAGGTATAATACCAACCTGTCAGTTCCCGACGAGTCCTGTCCAGTGTACTCGTAACCCAACGAGCACCCGTATACTATCTCCAGTACGACGTACTGATGGCTGTGGGACAGACCATCTCCCACACTGGGATGAGAAGCGCATACGCTAGTCTACTCCGGAGTATCGATGCCCTGTCTCGATAGTCCTACGACTAGGGACCTGTAAAAGGATGTGCCTATAGATTACCCAGCCCCCACTAGTGTGACTGCCATCACAACGCTGGTAATCAAGCAAAGATCCTAAGGGCTCCACTAATGTGTATAAGTGATATACTGAAATAAACACAAGTACACATTGAAGTAGAAACAAACCAAGTAGCATACTACTATATTGAGCAAGATTGTTTATACAAGGTGAATATCCCAAGCTTCCATCAAGTAATATACAAACTAGTATGATACAGTAATGGCCTCTAGGGCATATACACTAACAATCTCCCACTTGCACTAAGGCCATGTACTGGCGTATCGAAGACCTATCATCTCGATCAGCCGCTCGAACTGAGTCTGGGGTAGGGCCTTGGTGAATGGATCTGCAGTGTTCTCTTCTGAAGCAACCCTCCGAACCTCGATCTCCTTGCGATCCACGATCTCCCTGATCAGGTGATACCGCCTCAAGATGTGCCTGGATCTCTGATGGGACCTGGGTTCCTTTGCTAAAGCTATAGCCCCGTTGTTGTCGCAATACAGAGGTACTGGGTCAACAATGGACGGAACCACCTGAAGTTCTTTTAAGAACTTCCTTATCCAGACAGCTTCTTTTGCGGCATCAGATGCAGCGATGTATTCCGCTTCCATAGTCGAGTCTGCAACGGTTTCCTGTTTGGAACTCTTCCAACACACCGCCCCTCCGTTGAGGGTAAAGACAAAACCCGACATGGACTTGGAATCATCCTTGTCACTCTGGAAGCTGGAGTCAGCAAAGGCCTCAATCTGGAGGTCTTTTCCGCCATACACCAAGAACATCTCCTTAGTCCTCCTCAGGTACTTGAGAATGTTCTTTACTGCTATCCAATGTTTCTCCCCAGGGTTTGACTGATACCGGCTTACTACACTCAGTGCATAAGCTACATCCGGTCTGGTACACAACATCGCATACATTATAGAGCCTACCGCAGAAGCGTAGGGTATAATAGACATGCGATCCCTCTCCAAATCAGTCTTGGGAGACATCTCTTTAGAGAGGGTGATCCCGTGACAAGCCGGTAAGTTACCGCGCTTGGAATCTTCCATACTGAATCTTTTCAGTACGGTGTCGATGTACCTGGACTGTGAAAGTCCTAATATCCTCTTGGATCTATCACGATGGATCCGGATCCCCAGGATGTAAGAGGCATCACCCAGGTCTTTCATGGAGAACCTGTGTGACAAGAAACCCTTGACAGATTGTAGCATAGGAATGTCATTTCCTATTAAGAGAATGTCATCCACGTATAAAACAAGGAATACCACAGTTCTCGCTACAAATCTACTATAGATGCATGGTTCATCTGGATTTTTGATAAAGTCAAATTCCTTGACCGTCTCATCAAAACAGATGTTCCAACTCCGCGATGCCTGCTTTAGTCCATAGATGGACTTAAGCAACTTGCACACCTTTCCGCTGCTCCCACTCTGGATGAAACCCTCTGGCTGATCCATATAGACACACTCCTCTAAATTTCCATTTAGAAAAGCGGTTTTTACGTCCATCTGCCAAATTTCATAATCGTGGAAGGCAGCAATGGCAAGAAGGATCCGAATGGATTTCAGCATAGCCACTGGAGAAAAGGTTTCGTCGTAGTCCAAGCCAGGTCTTTGACGGAAACCCTTTGCTACAAGTCTAGCTTTATAGGTCTCAACCTGTCCATCTACACCAATCTTCCTTTTGAAGATCCACTTGCATCCTACGGGTTTTACCCCGTCTGGAGCAATGTCCAACGTCCATACTTTGTTGGTGTACATGGACTCCATTTCGGTCCGCATTGCATCCAGCCATTTTACCGAGTCAATGCTCTGAACGGCCTGCTGGAAGCTAGTAGGCTCATCATAGTCTATGATGCAATCCTCTCTATCCCCGTCTATGAGAAAACCGTAGTATCTCTCGGGCGGATGAGACTGCCTACTACTTCTGCGGAGCGGCATAGGAATGTCCTGTTCATTTGAACCCTCTGGTTCCATTAAGCTTTCAGTAATAGTCTGTGGTTCTGGAATTTCTTCCAGTTCTATTTCGCTCCCACTTACTTCTTTTTCTAAGAACTGATGTTCCAGAAAATGGGCATTACGAGAAACAAGGACTTTTTGCTCCTCTGCGTAATAGAAAAGATACCCCCTGGAGTTCTTTGGGTATCCCACAAAATTGCACAGTACTGAGCGTGCCTCGAGCTTGTCCGCATGCTGCTTTTTGACATAAGCTGGACATCCCCAAATCTTCAAGTACTGAAGATAGGGTTTCTTCCCACTCCATAACTCATATGGTGTGGTAGGCACAGTCTTAGTAGGAACTCGGTTCAATAGGTATGCAGCTGTTTCTAGCGCATACCCCCAGAATGATCGCGGTAACTCAGCGTTACTCATCATAGACCGTACCATATCCAATAGGGTGCGATTCCGTCTCTCCGATACACCGTTATGTTGCGGGGTGTATGGAGGAGTAAGCTGAGAGAGAATCCCATTCTCTTTTAAATAGTCCAGGAATTCGGCACTTAAGTATTCTCCACCTCGATCCGATCTTAGAATCTTAATACTTTTGCCGGTCTGTTTCTCTACTTCATTCTTATACTCCTGGAATTTTCCAAAGGCCTCGGACTTATGTTTCATTAAGAAGACATAACCGTACCTTGAGAAGTCATCCGTAAAAGTAATGAAGTAAGAATGTCCGCTTCGGGCATGTGTAGACATTGGACCGCACACGTCACTGTGTACGAGTCCCAAGAGCTCGCTCGCTCTTACTCCATGTCCGGTAAACGGAGTCTTTGTCATCTTTCCCTTGAGACAGGATTGACAAGTGGCATACGATTGATATTCGAACGCATTCAAATACCCTTCTGTATGTAACTTCGTCAACCTTCTCTCATTGATGTGACCCAATCTACAATGCCATAAGAAAGTCTGATTAATATCTGGTGACTTTCTTTTGTGTGTATTCTGGACATTGAAAATCTGTGGTTGGTTTAATACGTATATACCATTGCTCAGTGTACCTGACCCAATCAGAACTTGATTAAGGTGAATGTTAACAACATTACTTACAAACGCAAATTCATAACCTTCTTTAGAAACCAAAGATACAGAAATGATATTACAAGTTGCGTTGGGTACAAAAAAGCAATTACGCAAAACCAAAACATGTCCATCTGACATTCCTAGGTGATAGTCCCCCACGGCTTTAGCATCCATGCTAGCTCCGTTCGCAACTCTGAGGGTCATGTCACCTTCCTTCAAAAACCTACGGTTTCTCAACGCCTGCAAAGAATTACAGATATGAGATCCTGATCCGGTATCCAATACCCAGGAAGTAGAGTTTATAGAAAGACAGTTTTCAATAACATACACACCTGAAGCTGAAGCCGCAACCTGCTTCAGTTCCTGTGTCCTGGCTTTCCAAGCCCTGCAATCTTTCTTCCAGTGTCCACTCTTGTGACAATAGAAGCATTCCTCTTTACCAACAAGCTTCCCCGCTATCTTTGTTGCCTTTTCCTTTCCCTTCGCACCCACTTTACTAACACCGCCTCTTGGTTTGGCGGGGGCTTTCTTCTTCTTTCCCTTGGCTTTCGCCTTGGACCTAGAAGAAGAAGATCCTCCTACAAACAAAGTGGATGTATCCCTACCCTTCTGTAGGGTGCCCTCTGCGCTCCTCAGCAGGTTGAGGAGTTCTGAAAGTTCAACTTCCTTTTCTTGCAAGTTGAAATTCAGTATGAACTGGGCGTAAGTGGATGGAAGGGACTGGAGAATTATATCGGTGTAGAGTTCACTATCCAACGTGGTCCCAAGTTCCGCGAGCTCCTCAGTGTAGCCAATCATCTTAAGCACGTGGTCCGCTACCGATGATCCGACGGCCAACTTAGTCGAAAATAACTTCTTCGACACTTCGTATCTTGCGATACGAGACTGCTCTCCATACAGTTCTTTTGTATGAAGAAATATGGATTCCAAATCCATATTCTCGTGCCTCCTCTGATGGTCATTGTCCATCGAGGCAAGTACGAGGCATCTGGCCTTCGCGCTGTCAATCTCCCAAGTCTTACGGATTTCCTTATCCGCGACGCTGGAGGTGGGACCTGGGACGGGGGGAGCTTTGCTGTTAAGAAGATACCCCAGCTTGTCGTAAGAGATTGCCAATTTGACATTCCTGAGCCAATCTTTGTAGTTTGGCCCTGTCAGTATGTTTTTATCTAGAAGTAACTTAAGTCCAGTCATTTCGATTTGGTCGCTGCAGGGGGAGAGAAGAAACACTTAGCACGATGCTCTTGCAAGTTTAGAATGGTTTTTAATTTGTCTAAACAGGATGGCTCCCACTGTCTCTCGAATCCCTCCTCAAACCACAAAGGAAGAATTAGCCGGGATCAATCCCACCGTACAATACTTGCTTAACCGTTCAGCCAGGCCAGTGTCGGTACTTCGAGGGAGGTTTTCCAACGCTTTCGCGAAGTTCCTTAATTTAAGAACCTCTTTTCCCTGGGGGCGTAGCCCCGCTAACACCTTTCTAGGCACCTACTAGGTTTATAGCATTGATCGTTTAGTGAGAAATTTCCCGAGGAGTAGCATATACTCACAGTAGGATCGGGATCCAAATATCATCGCGTGACGAAAATGAAGGAATCCTACCATAATCATCACACTCCAAATGGTATGCAAATCTAGCAAGTTTCAGTACTTATGAAACTCCCGATGTGGATTTTTGCCCCATGCTCTTATGACCTTGGCGTGAGGTCAAAATGTCATAAGTCACATGTCAAGTTCTTCCCATCATTATCCCGGTTGATTTGAATCCACCCGTACCTACCCTTGACGTAGGCCAAAATGGTGGTACGACTGTCTCAAAACAACGCATTCTATCTATGCAACAGATAAATATCCGGCAGCTACCAATCACTATGCCTTGGCGTGAGGTCAAAATACATAGCTTGAATACTACCGTATATCTAACTGAAACGATGGAGGGCTACGAATGGTTTTGGCGAAACCGTGAACGTAGTGAACTTGATATAATCGATGGAACGAGATAGCTTTTAGAAGGAGTGGCTCAAGCTCCGCATTTAAAAGTTAGTTTTTGAAAAGAACCGAGTGGTTTTTCGAAAGTGTTCCATCGACTTAAACTTGGTTTATTATCTTGCATTAGTTCTTTTAATGCGTGATATTCTTGCATTAGTTCTTTTAATGCGTCCCATCATTTAATTCCTACCATTGCAGAAAACAACCAAAATATGACGTACGCTTATGCCATTCGCATTCGCCACGGGGTCCCGTCATCACTCGTTAGGTTACTTAACTAACGACAGAGCGGGGGCTGGGCTAGCGCGGCTGTAAAACATAAGCAACGCCTAAATAGAAAGCAATGATAGACATTACAGATCACAGATGAATACATTGGATATACTAGCAATCCGCATTTCTTTCGAGCCTGAAACGAAAAGCGGATAACACGGTCGCGGTGAATAGCAAATACCCCACCCAAGACCCCTACGGGTGCGGCAAACTACCCGCCAAGTTCCCGGTAGTTTGTGCACCCCACCATGGGTCTATCCTAGGAGCAAAAACAGTAAAAAGAATTATACAATGACGGCTACAACCCCGACCCGGTTGTGCGGCCAAACAAATAATATAATTACATCAATTTACATTTACAATGAATGAAAGAAAAAACAAAAGCTCATCTCACATCCACCCCGGCTATTCACCCGCGACAGTCCAACACATTCATATACACATTCCAGAACATTACAGATCATGTATAACCCCGACTAATCGACTTATAGCGATTAGCCGACGTTCAATACATGCAAACATCACAGATATAACCAACATAGCCAAAGTGCAGTGAAGTTCGGAAAAAAATACGGAATTATAGGACCCCAAAAGTGAATTTCAGTTCTGGAAAATCTGGGTACATATAATATATCTTAAAAATCCCAAAACCAACACAGAAGAACACTGCACGAAAAACGATGCAAAGAAGAAACCAACATGCGGCGGTTCCGCGGCCAGATGAATAGGTGAGGCCGCGGAAGCGCGGCGGTTTGGAGAGAACATGATATCGTTTTTCTTGTGTGTTCTTAGAAAACCCTGAGACGATTTTACAAGTATAAATTTTTTCAATTTGAGCAGAAAAAAAATTCAACAGAAAGTTAGGGTTTTGATTTTCCGGTTTTGCGATTTTTCGGTTCCGAACTTCGTTACACCTTACTACCAAGCTAGTTTAAGTTTAGTTAGGCTCTGATACCACTGTAAGTCCATATTGCGACCCCCGGTACTTACGGGGAGGCGGAAACGGTATAAAAGACGAATTTTTATCGCAAGAGGCAACATGGACTAAACTTTGTCGGGATCGTTGTCTAAACTAAAACTAGTTAACAAGCTAAAGAGAGTTAGCTACTATGGAAGATGGTTATACCTAAACTTGAACTCCTTCTTCTTCAAACCTTGTAGAGGTTGATGGTTCTCTTTTCGTCGCCTTCTCCCGTCGAAGATGGATCCACCTCGAAGGTTCGACTTTGGGCTCTTCCTCGATCTTTGAGTGAACTAGGGTTTCCGGCTTGCTAAACCTTCATCCTAGAAAGAGTAGAGAGTGATTAGGGTTTGCTTTTCTATCTAAAGAGAATGATTCTCAACACATGAGAAGGTTTCTCTTTTCAAGAGGAAGAAGAAGATGAAATGAGGAGAGAGAGTGAGAATGATAGAATGAGCAATATTTTCTCTTTCTTGCAACCATATTGCAAAAAGAAAAGAATTATCTAAATGATAATAATTGAAATAAGAATAGTTGATGGTTATTTTAGGAATGACCACTATCATGCTTCTTTAAATGAAGTGTAAGCATGAATCAAGGAGGATCTTCAAAGCATGATGGTGGTCAAAGGTCAACAAGTCAACCAAGGTCAACAAGTCAACAAAAAATCAACCATAACATAATTCTCATTTAATTACTATTATTAATAGATAATATACAAATCCATTAGGGTTTGGAAAATGATAACTGTCAACTGTGCATACGCACCCGATCCGAAACCCTAATGAAAAACCTCATTCTCCGCCTCAAGCAACTGTGCATACACACCTGCATTCTCGTTCCGAGGAACAAGACTACCAAGATATAAAAGCAACCCCCAAAACATATACCAGTATCTGGCTCAAACCAGAGCCTGCCAGTATAATCCGTCCGGACTCCAAACGTGCACAAGTGCGCGGATGAGAACGAACCCTGTCGCAAAACCATGCGACCTCCACTCCGTTTTGCCCAGAGACGAATACCCTCTGTGTGGGACTCTAAAGACTCGACACTACGCTGGCAGTGGGTTTAACCACAGACCGCAAGCGGCACTAGCTGTGCGTAACGGTCCCCAGGTAGATGCCGACAAGAAGGCTGACGAGGTGAAACCCCATCTGAACTCCTACTGAGTCTGAATGTGACATTCTCCGTACAGTCCGGTCTGTTCGTCTGATACATCGCATGGCGGGCCTAGGGGGCGGTAAAACGTCAGTCCCCCAATAGCGGTACAAGTCGTGTCGGAGTGAAGCCCAAAACACCCTGAGATAACACTGGAAACCTACCAGTATATCTCGCTTGCCCTGGCCAGGGACTACTCGTGCAATGGCTCTCCTAGACACAGCGCGATGTCAACCCCCAATACCGGGAGAGACGAATCCTGTCTAACCGTCACTGCCTCCAAGTGCTTCGGGACTGCACCCAACCACCACCTGTTTGCACGACTCCTTTGAGCCGTGGTAGGGTAGTGATCAAAGTGCAGTGGGAACACACTCGAGGCGAAGTGTCAGTGTCAAGTCAGCGGACTAAGCTGTACTCATGTCACCTGGGAACTGATAACTGACGATAGGTATAATACCAACCTGTCAGTTCCCGACGAGTCCTGTCCAGTGTACTCGTAACCCAACGAGCACCCGTATACTATCTCCAGTACGACGTACTGATGGCTGTGGGACAGACCATCTCCCACACTGGGATGAGAAGCGCATACGCTAGTCTACTCCGGAGTATCGATGCCCTGTCTCGATAGTCCTACGACTAGGGACCTGTAAAAGGATGTGCCTATAGATTACCCAGCCCCCACTAGTGTGACTGCCATCACAACGCTGGTAATCAAGCAAAGATCCTAAGGGCTCCACTAATGTGTATAAGTGATATACTGAAATAAACACAAGTACACATTGAAGTAGAAACAAACCAAGTAGCATACTACTATATTGAGCAAGATTGTTTATACAAGGTGAATATCCCAAGCTTCCATCAAGTAATATACAAACTAGTATGATACAGTAATGGCCTCTAGGGCATATACACTAACAGCTACCATACACTATGCCTTGACGAAGGTCAACAAACATAGCATGAATACTACGTGCTACCCGTCTGAAACGACGGAGGGCTACGAATGGTTTCTGGCGAAAACCTTTAACGTAATGAACTTGATATCGTTGAAGGAACGGATAGCTTTTTGAAAATATAGTGACGAAAACCATTGCTAAAGAGGTCACTCCCGGTGAAGGGATCTCGGCTCTTTCCCCGTAGAATGGGGTGCAGGATATTCCAAATGAATACCGCGATGCAAAGCAAAAGTAATCGGCTATAGTGAAGTTAATGCCCTGACGCAAACTTCTGTCCAAGGGGTCACTCCCGGTGAAGGGATCTCGGCCCTTGCCTCGTCGACTGAGGAGCAGGATATTCCAATGAATACCTCGATGCAAAACAAAAGTGAACGTCCTTGCAATAACAGCTTTTTGAAAAGTGTTCCAACAACATCAGATTAGGTTTGTTTAACTTGCATTGATCCGAATCAACGCAGTCCCATCAATTGATCACACCAAAAAGAACGAAAATATACTGATGTACGTATATGCCATCCGCATTCGCCACTGGGTCCCGTCATTACCCGTTAGGTTAGCTTACTAACGACAGAGCGGGGACTGGACTAGCGCGGATGCAAAACATATACTACATCTACTAATATATATACCAATATATTATATTTCGCTCAAGGCGTGAATAAAATGCAACATCACAGAAAATGAACAGCATCACAGAAACAATACAGATATCTGGGATCCCCGGGTTTCACAGAGCCGCTGAAACCCGACGTTCCCCTGGTCGTGTGGATAGCCTGTGCAATGAAATCCTAGACCCCTACGGGCGCGGCAAGTCACCCGCCAAAACCTGAAGCGAGGCAGCCCCCTTCAGCGCCGTGAATGGACCACCCAGCACTTCACGGAATCCGGCAACTTGGGCACCCCTCCTGGGTCAAACCTATACCCCCTACGAGTGCGGCGAATAGCCCGCCAATCCTAGAGTGAAGCCCCCTCCGTCTTAATGCCATGAGATGCGGGCTTGTTGCCCTCTAGAACCCGACCATCCGTGCACCCCACCGCGGGGTAATCCTAGTACAGAATGTAAAATATACATACACCGGGTACATCGACCGCAACCAGGTCGTGCCCCAAAAGAATAATACAAACAGGCAGTGACGGCAGTCCACATGTCGGACGCTCGCCCCGCAATATCAAATGTACATAATACTACCACAACTGTACTAGCATTGCATCCAGGCTATCCCCTACGACCGATCCGCAACATCACAGCATAAACATAGAACATCAACGTGAAAGTCACGTTCGCAAATCCGTCTAACCGGGCTATAGCAGTTAGACGGGATTTACCGATCGAGTGACATTCACGGTCGCAGATATAATGTAAATACTGTGAAAAATGTGTTTAAAATTTTCCGATTGACCAAAAATTAACAAGTGGGCCCCCAAGCAATACTGTAGCACTCACAGAAATAATTGGCCCAATTTTAATATTCCAAAACCCCTAATTACTACCCTGAAGCCCACTGGAAAAAGATGGCCCACTGACCTCTCCACACTGCGGCGGATCCGCGGCCCAATATAGAGGTGAGGCCGCGGTTCCGCGCTCATGAGGAGAGATCACAGTGTCGAATTTTTCCAATATGCTTAGAATTTCCTGCACATCATTCTGAGACCACCTGAAAAATTTTTGGACACCAAAAAATCTTAACAGAAAACTGATGTGCACAAAAACATAGATTTTGGAATTTTGGTCGATCGGAAAAGCAAAACACATCAAACGAAAGCTAGACGAAGTTAATGGCGAGGCTCTGATACCACTGTAAGTGCACGGCGGCGCCCCGGCCGTCAATCCGACGGCCAAACGCGGAAACGGTGGTAAACTTAAAATTTTGCGGACTTGGCAAAACGGCACCACCGCGCACTAAAACCGGATCGGGCCATTAAACTAAATCTAGCTAACTACAAAGAGAAGGGGAAGAGATATACCGACGATCCAAGTCCTCCGGTCTTCATCTCCAATCCGATCTCCTCGCGGGATCTCCGTCCGTCTCATCCTCGTCGCCGGAAGTGCACCACGTTGCCTACATCGTTTACGGGCTCCCACCTCAATGCCGAGGCAACTCGGGCACGAAGCCGGCTACTCGACGTGCCCAAGGTTCGTTGTAGAATATGTAGTGAGCAAGTCTCATTTTTGGGGATCGTGGAATTGCCATTGGTGAAGGAAAAGAGAGGAACTTTTGGAAAGGAACTAAAGGGCTTTTCTAGCAAGCATGAGAAAACAATATGCCACACCAAAAATGAATCAATCAACCCTTACCCAAAAGAATGGCCGGCCACACTCTTTTTAGGTGGTGAGAAGAGCATGAGAGTGAGGGAGTGATATATTCTAAAACAAAAGATCAAAACCCAACCATAATCCAAAGAGAGAGAGAAAGGAATGGTTATGATATCAAGTAATGATCACAAGCAAAACCAACACTCATCCAACCATCATCACCAAGCTCATCATCAACAACCATGATGGTCACTAAAAGTCAAGCAATCATGAAGCTAGAAGTCAAGGTCAATGAGAGGCTATCATGATAAAACAATAAGCAAAGAACCCCTCCACAAACACTTATTTGCAACAATGCAAATAAGCCCTCCTCCACCAATCTTCGGCCAATGAACGGAACAATGGAAAATTGGCCGAAACGGAAAACAAACTGGCAACTCCAAAAACTGTTCCCGTAATAAATTACAGGAAAACCCCGATACTGTGCATACACACCCGCATCTGTATTTCGACCGAAATACAAATGCAATGAGACAAAGTCTACACTGTACTATACTAGGATCCGGCTTAAACCAAAGCCGGCTAGTAATATCTGTTCGATCCTGATCCGTGCAATACCGCACGTATCTGATCGAACCCTGCCATATAACCATACGGCCTATAGTACAAACTGTCCGATCCTGATCCGTGCAATACCGCACGTATCTGATCGGACCTTGCCATATCTCCATACGGCCTCTACAACCTTTCGCCCGAAAGCTTGAGTAACTGTAAATGTGGTGGACTCTAAAGACTCGTCAATACTATGGCTGTGGATTTAACCACTAGCACGTCAGAGGTATATGCCAATACGTGACGGGCCACCAGCTATTGACCAAAAGGGACGTCGATGAGGAAGCTCACCCCGACACCCAACTGAGCCTGTCAGTGACAATATCCGTGCAGTCCGGTCCGTTCGTCTATGAGCATCGCATGGCGGGCCTAGGGGGTTGGTAAAAGTCAGACCCCCAAAAGCGGTACAAGTCGTGTCGGAGTGTAGCCCAGAACACCCTGAGATACTACTGGAATACCTACCAGTAAATCTCCTTGCCTTGGCCAAGGACTTTGTGTAATGGCTCTCCTAGACACAGCACGACCTCACCCCCAATACCGGGAGAGACGAACCCCTAAAGATACGCTCACTGCCTCCATGTGGCTCGGGACTGTACCCAACTAAAACCTGTTTGCACGACTCCTTTGAGCCGTGGTAGGGTAGTAATCAAAGTACAGTGGGAACTCACACGAGACAAATGACGATCTCCAGGTCGATGAACTAACCTGCACACATGTCACCAGGGAACTGCCATCTGACGTCTGGTATATGACCAACTAGCATGTTCCCGGCGAGTCCTGTCCGGTGTACTCATAACCCAATGAGCACCTGTATACATCTTAGGTGATCCAACTGACACCAGTGGCTTGTGAGACCGGCCACCGCCCCTCGTCGGGGTCTCGACTGTATACACTAGTCTACTAATGGAGTATCGATGCCCAGTCTCGAAACTCCCACGACTAGGGACCTTTTAAGGATAAGCTTATAGACCCCCAGCTCCCACTTATATGATCGCCCTCATACTGCTGGTGGTCAAGCAAGAATCCTAGGGGCTCTATCAACGTGTAATAGCGACGTGTCATGTCACCTAAAGCAGTACACGATGATAAAGGTAAACCAGATAGCATACTATCATCTCGAGCAAGACTGTCCTACTGGGATAGGTCCTCCCTCAATCATTACAATCACGTACCTGTGACCTAATAATTGACTCTGAGGGCACTATCTCCAACACTGGATATTCATCAAGGAATACCACTATGCAAAGCAAAAACTAGAGCTAATCTTTTTGAAAATTTGATTCTACAACATCTTTTAGTTTCTTTCTTTTCATTAATCACATTAATGAAGTCCCATCATTTAACGTTTCCTAAACATTACAGAAAAGAAAAGAAAATAGGATGTACGCTTATGCCATCCGCATTCGCTACGGGCCCCATCATGCACCGTTAGGTTACTTAACTACCAGCACAGCGGTGGCTGGACTAACGCGGGAGCAAAACATAAGCAACGTTTATTATATATTATATATATAATATAACATGATCACATCAAAGAAATAAGCAGCAGAAGCAACATATGAAATATTGGATATATTAGGATTTCCGTGTTTTAAATTATCCAGTATTGTAAAACACGGATTCCACAGTCATGATGAATAGCCAAACCCACAACCCATAGACCCCTACGAGAGCCACAAGTAACCCTGCCAATTCTAGAGTTAGGAGATCCGATCTCAACTTCTTAAGATGGTTTCCCACTAGACCCTAGAATCAAGTTACTTGTGCTCCCCACCTTAGGTCTATTCTAATGCGGAAAAGTAAATAATATACAACAATGGTGGCATCATCCTCGACCCGGAAGTGCCCCAATAAAAGAATATTACATTGAATTTTACAAGAATGAAAATATAAAAACTCTCATCTCACATAAAACCCCAGGTTATTAATCCACGACGATCCAATAAATCATATCATAAGCTGCAGGGTTAGTATAGCACCTTGTGAAGGTTTTGGCAAGCATCAATCATGCTACTTTAAATAATTTGGGGTGCTAAACAAACCCTACCCAAGATCTTAACTAGAAACTTAGGGTAAACATGCATGTAAACAAATTTACATCTAAGAGAGAGGGATTACAACCTTTGTAGTCCGTTCCTTCACTTCATAAGCTCTGAGTAGTAGTCCCATTGCCGTGATCCATGATCTCCCGGACTCAAGAGAGGCTCCACAAGTCGAATGATCCATTCTTGCTTGAAGTCTTCCTTTTCGAAGATGATCTACCTTGAAGAATCTCAAGATCAAGCTTTTACTTCTCTAATCAAGTATTAGTGAAGCGAACACCCTAATCTAAGTGTCTAGAATAGATGAGGATGATGAAGTAGGAATTTTGCTCTCTTTTGTTTTCATTTTCTCACCTTAAATCATCAGAAGTCAAAAAGCTAGAAAGCTTTTTCACGGTGGAAGAAGAAGAAAAAAGCTTTGTGATGAATAATGAATTATTATTATGGTTACAAATCCAACCATGGGTTAAGAATGAAGGCTTAACCCTTGTAGATAATTAAATAGGGTAAAGGGTTTTGGGTTTGGTTAAGAAATATCTTCACAAAATATCTTAGCTAAAAACAAAAAGAAAGCTTCATGAAAAAGCTAACCCAAATCAAAACCCTAACTTGTTTAAACTCCACAAACCATGTTGCATTTGTAACCCTAACACGTTACAATATTATATATCACATATATAATATATAATGTAAAAAAATAAAATAATACAATTAACATATATCGCATATACATCAATGTATTATCCATGTGAGAAAAAGAATGTTTAAGTGAGCTTATATTAGTTAATGTAATATAATATATCAAATATATAATTATACATTAAATTATCGAATCAACACTTGATCCGATAATCCGGCTATTTCACAAATAACTGACTAATATAATCTGTATCAGTTCATCGAATCAACACTTGATCCGATGACCCGGCTATATCACATATACCCGGCCGATATCACATATCGCGAGAATCTAATACGGTATCACATACACGTATTATTCTCGGTCCCGCACATATCACATATGTGCTCCTACTCCGTTTTGCCTGAGCCAGGAAACCTCTATGTAGGACTCTAAAGAATCGTCAATACGGCGGCAGTAGGTGATGGTCATATCAAACACCCACAAGCTGCAAGCAGTCAGCTAAACGTAACAGCCACCCAGGTATTGAGCAATCAGAAGATCAACAAGTAAGCTTGTACATTTTCCAGCAAATCCAATCAGTAACACTCCCGTACAGTCTGGTCTCTTCGTCTGATATGTCGTATATCCAGTCTAGGGGTGGTAAACGTCAGACCCCAGTAACCGATAAGTCGTGTCGATATGAGGTCCATAACAGTTCCAGAACTACTGATAACACTTAATAGTAAATCTCAGCAACCCTGGCCAGGGATTTCCGGTTATAGCCAATCGAACACAGCGCAACATCAACTCTCTATACTGGGAGAGACGAAACCCCTCCTATAGCTCATTGCCTCATTGTGATTCGGGACTGTACCCAAAAGCCACCGTTTTGCACGCCCTGTTGGATGTGGTATGATGGAAATCAAAGCACAGTGGGAATCACACAAGACTCTATGACGATCTTAGGTCTACAGACTAACCTGTACCAGTGTCACCAGAGAATTGCCATCTGACGTGAGGTATAATACCATCTGGGAGTTCTCGGCGAGTCCGTCCAGTGTACCCAGTCTCCACTGAGCACCCGTATACTATCTCTGATGTCAAACATCAATGGATATGGGATCATCCATCGCCTATCTACATGGGTCAAGAAGCATACGCTAGTCTACTCTGGTATATCGATGCCCTGTCTTGATACACCTGCGACTTGGAACATTTGAAGGATGTACTTAGCGACTACCCTGTCCCTACTAGTATGATCTGCATCATAGTCCTGGTAGTCAAGTACTCATCCTAAGGGCTTTATCAACATGTAACATAGAGACTATTAGAGTACATGTTAAGATAAGGAGCAACCAGATAGCATACTATCATGTCGAGCAAGAAAGTCCTCCATATATATGTCCAAGCATCCACAACAATATACATCGCATATACAGTAATGGCCTTTAGGGCATACATATCACTAACATAAGCAACACATAACATCTCATGTCATCAACGTAAGTAAATATGCGTATCCCGAAAACTCTTTGACATGTAGCAACGAGATTGGGATACCCCACATATTACACTTACGGTCGAAGAAAAGAAATAGAAAACTACAATGATTAGAATCCGCATTATCCTTAGATATCATAACACGGAATATCACATATTCCGAATTTCATGCCTAACATGTAAAACTTACATTTTAGTCTCAAATTGAAAAAACTTTTCAATAATGTGTCCGATAATTCAACAAGATTCCTGACTAGATGATCGAGTACAATACGCAATTGCAACGAAGTTTTGATCTGAATCAAAACATCGTTGCAATCGATCAATGAGACTAAACGGTTAGGTTTACTAACTAGTTTTTATAAAACTAATTAATCCAGATTTTAATAATTGTATCACACATCACAAAGCTTGTATAATAACCGCGACATTAGAATTCCGCATACAATTAGCAAACTTAAACCAATTTTTCCAACACTTGAAAAACTGTGAGCTAATGTTTCAAAACCGATAATTTTAAGCCAATCCGGGAGTCGAAAAGAACTCGAAACCCCTCCGAATTTTCAGGGGGGAGAAGACCTACAAAAAATTATCGAATGGGGGGCCTTAAGGGTACCCGCCCCTGGGGGCCACCTCGAGGTGGCCCCAAGAAGTAGGCAAACCCAAGAGCACCCACTGGGGGTGCTCTCGGGTCACCCACCCGCACGGCCACCAAGTGGTGGTCTTAGTGTGTGGGCCCGGCCTCTGGCCCCTCCCGAGGGATCCCCGGGATGCATACGCTCTACACCGCGGCTTCTCGGTTAAAACCGTGAGCCCGCTGGGTGTGCAAACAACTTAAAACATCAATTTTCAAAACTGTTTTTTCGGCGGTTTTTGCGCGATAAAAACGGAGGATTTCTAGCATCGCTACAAGTAATACTAATGTTCTAGCTTGGCTCTGATACCATGAATGTCGACCTTAGCACCGTCAAGGGGTTCAAGAGGCACCAAGCATGCCAAATTTTAATTTTTCTAGGTCCTAAGCTAGACTACCAAGATCACTACTAGAATTTTAGGTTTTTCCTTTGTGATGTGATTAAACTTAAGAGAAGAAAAAGAGCATACAAGCTTTGTAGTTCGTGTCCTTCTCTTCAAAAGCTCCGGGATGAAATCCACGCGACACTTCAAGGCTCCTCTCCAAGTTGTACAAACCTCCTTCGTGATCTTCGCACCAAAGACGATCCACCCGAAGTCCACAAGCACAAGCTTTTCACTACACTAAACACTTTTAGTATAGTAAACACACAACACCAAATTGCCAATTTGGTGTGAGATGATGAAGTAGGGGATAAGTAAAGCTCACTAAGGTCTCACAAGCTCAATGATTCACATCTTATGTTAGGGTTTTGAGCTTAGAGATGAGGTGAAGAAAATTGTAGAGAGCAGGAGAAGAAAAGAGCTCTTGAAAAATGGCTAAGGCATGAACCATGAAGTGTAGAATGAATATTATGAATCATCTCTCTCCTCACACATTCAAGCATGGAATAAAAATGCAATTAAAATTGCAACCATGCTTGAATAGTGAGTCAAGAGTAATATAAAAACATATAAACCCAAGCCTTGAACCATACCACAAATATCTCAACAATTTACTCATCATTTTTCTATTTTCTAAAAATATAAAATCGTGCCATGCTTCATATAATAATTTATATATATATATATATATATCAAATATACATTAATATATATATATATAAAGCAATTAGTGAGCTAATGATATTAGTTAAGATATAATTATATCACATATATGTCACGTCCCGAAAGTACGGAACATGACCGGCACTTAAACTACGAACGTCTCGAGGCGTACGTAATCTAA
The DNA here is from genome assembly GCA_030015575.1 of Agapanthus africanus. Lineage (NCBI taxonomy): Eukaryota > Viridiplantae > Streptophyta > Magnoliopsida > Asparagales > Amaryllidaceae > Agapanthus > Agapanthus africanus. The sequence continues at coordinate 277,969,148 of JASDDO010000001.1, forward strand.
GTAAACCGAAAACCCAGCAATCCAAACCGAGAAAAGTAATAGAGTGAAGGAAAACCAATTTAAAACAAGTAGTTTTAATAGCATAAGCCGAATTATGCGGTTTTAAAAAACATCAAAAAATTCCTGAAAATTTCGGCAGAGTCTCCTTTGTAAATACTGGCCCGCAAACGGGATACAACATGAATAGTATACGAAATCAAAAAAAAGGCATCCCCAAGCGGGAGCTAGCTCTTCGTCAATCAACGGTCACAACCACACAAGCAATATAATATACAACGCCAACGGCGAGGATCAAAAACTCAAAAAGAAACTCAAAACCATAAGAAATCCGCAGAAATATAACGCGCGACTCTAAGGTCGAAAGAATAACATCACTGGTCTCTATCTCAAAAATAAATACATGTTTGGTTGATGGAACTTCTAGATACAACAGAATAATAATATACAAGATATATAATGGGGGTACGATACAAGTAAACCCACCTACTAGGAAATCACCCGAAGGGAACTATGCCCGCAAGCCGTAAAGAAACCTGTACGGCAAACCTGCAAGAAACTGGGGCACAACGGGGGTGAGTTGCAAACTCGTGAATAGAAAAACATCTACGCAGAGAAATCGCATAAATAACGCAACCTAGGTCAATGATCATAATATATCCTCAAATATATGAATAACATGCAGCCTATAACAATGGCTAGGGTAATATCTAACCCGAGTGTGATCTCATGTGCCCGTGTCAGTGCCTCGGGTAGCAATATATCATATGAATGAGGTATGAATGCATGAAAACAGAATACATGTAAATGAAGAAACTGTTTTCATAAATTAGTGAGATTTCCTTTGTATTTTTAAAATGTGGTATCATAAATGAAATCAGCATCAACAGTTTCTAGCATCGACACAAAACATAAATCTCAATGTCTCAAAGCCTCAGGCTCCGGCTATCCCGACTGGCCTGTATCATCAAATCTCAGTACCTCAATAACTCGAAATCTCAATGACTCAATCTCAAAATCTTGGGTGCCGTCAGTCCAGACCGGCCCCTACCATCCATCTCAAGACCACGACGGTATCCTCCGGATATCCGACGCGTCGGGTAAAATCACCGGTAGGTAGTCTCCCCCTGCCAGGCTCATCATCATCACCACGAGCTTCTTGCCCCGGGGTACCTTACCGGGTCCACCATGTACCCGAAACGGTTCATCCAACTCCTCGAATCGGGTCTCGAAATCCATCAGCAAACTCATGGTGGAGACTCATACATCATGGGGAAAACCGCCCTTTTCATTTAAAAAGAGAAAGAAGAAGTTTGTATATGTTTTGCGGTTTTCCCCAAATCCAGAAAATCTCAAGGAAATCCGGATCCAAAACCTTAATAGCACGTAAAAAGTGAATATATGCATGAGAATCCATGAATGCGGCATAACAATGAATAACAGTATGCATGAAGTAGCAGGTAATAACTACAATGTCTAAACTAACATATAAGGCAAGTACACTAATATCATGTCTAATCTATTAGCTAACATGCTATGTCAAGCAATAATATTTTCTAAGGTGTACGTGACATGGCAATTACCGATGAAGATGTGTGTGAGCCAGCAAGTAAGTGTACGTGGTACATACGCATCATCGGTAATGGTGCTGGTGTCCTAACTACAAGATATCAACAGTAGAATATGAAGCTTAATATAAGCATGTGATGCGGAGCGAACAACAATAATGAGCGGGAGCTGAATACTAGACGCAACGATAACTATTCTGCATTAACCTAATATAAGTTCTACAATGGTGCCTTTTGAAATAACACGAATTGTGGGGTTTTGAAAATAGGGGCTACGGTGTTTTTTTTTTTTTGAAAAGTTACGTTTTTTGAAATATCCGTAGAATCCCTTGACCTCTCTTTTAAAATACGCACGATTCGTAAGCTTTGAAATTGGTAGGAACCGAATCTGATCTAACAACTAACTAAATTAAAGGGCTAAGCTACAAGCTAGACTACAGGTAAGAAAACCGCTTAACATCTGAGTCGATACATATACATACCTGTATATATATATAGTCGGTGATCCCGCCTCAATAATATCATATCTGATACCATATCTATAATCAGACATCCCAAGTCAAGAGTGCGGATCAATCATCAAGATATAGCTCGTATGTAAATCTGTCGTACGGCATCCCCAAATCTGGGTACGGTCAATATCATATTCATCACACTATTAATCTGATATCCTCTTTATCAAGGATCATAGTCCAGGGTACTGACCTATGTCTAGTACAATACTAATATCCTAAATATACTCATGATCTGACTACTGATCGACAATCTAGTACAAACCGATATCGTCAGCACATATCATCATCAAGGGGTATACATCACCCAATACGGCCTAGTATCAATATCCTAGCATATAATGCCTCATATCACGATCACATGTCGACCTTGTTATTTATAACACTATTCACCCGTATCGCCGCCCCAAGATCCGCTATAACACCAGGACGTACCTCAAGTACGATTCTTGCCATATCACCGATATCACAACCTCAACACAAATCTCATCGACTCATCTCGATCCCAAGTATCATCCTCAAATCCGTATGTGAACACACAGTCCCATACCCATGTGAACACCTAACAATACATTCCCGTATAAGCACAAATGAAAGAAGAAAGTATGCAAGTATGGGTGGTTGTGTGCATGTGTGGTGCGACCACTACTCTAGGGTTTCGCGATACTAAACCATCCATATTTATCATCAATAAACTCAAAACAAAATATAATCAATAAATGTGTGTATACGTATTCGTATACATCACCACGAACTGCGGGGGTGCTATACGCCATCCACCCGACTTCTCCCCGTAGATATAAATCTACTCACATGGTCCTCGCTCGCCGGTGCAGACGTCGCCACGCGCTTGCTTGTCGTCTCGAAGTCCACATGGGGTACCTACATATCATAACGCATTAAAATCCGACTCATGACCAAAACGACACACGAATCCCACATAGGTCAAGACCTATGGTTGCTTTCACAAATCAACCCCAAAACCCTCGACATCGGTGTACAAACGTCGATTGATCAAGAAAAACACCAAACATACCAATCATGGTTTCAAAACTCGGTAACTGTATAAGAAATATGGTTAAATTCATCAAAACCATAAAATTAAAGAAATCGTTTTATTTTCCAAAAACCTAGTTAGTGGTCGCTAACCGTATTAATACAAATCTTGATGTTTTAGCAAAAACAGTGGTTACAATATTCACTAATTAGCTTAAAAAGGCAATATAAACATTTACTGGATTTTTATCTTGCTAAATTATATTAAACCAAAAACCTAGTTTGCATAAAAGCTTAATTTGGACATTTTACAATTAACGATTTGTAATTAACAACTAGATTAGCTTTCAACAAGTCTTAAGATGCTAATCCACACCACATAACCATGCACAATTGATCACAACCCCATTTTCAAAACAAAACCCTAACTTGAATTCTTTAACCATGTAATTTGAACTCCTATAAAACCCAATTAACACTTAACTAAGCTAACATAAGCATTAATCAACAATTTAACTACAAGGTTAATATTATACCTCCACAATTTTGTAGATCTCATTTGAAATCTAGCCATCCAAAATGCTCTCTTTTCACCCCAATCCATGCATGTTAGGGTAAGCTAAAATGGGTAGGAGTTGGATTTGGATTTAGTTTTGAATTTTTTGTGGATTTTGAAGCATTTTTGGGTGAATTTTTGAAGGGAAAAGAGAAGGAAAGGAGAGGGGCTGTTGCTAATTTTTCCAGGTGAGGGGCTCGGCCTGCATGGATGGGGGGATTGTGGTGTGTGTGGGGGTGTGGGAAGAAGTCAAAGTCAAGATAAAACACCTCCAAGTCAGCACACAACTTCTTCTCTCATTAACCTTTTCATTTTCTTTTCTTTTCAATTGCTTTTCACTCCAATCATTAAGTAGGGAAGAGTGGAAGTGAGGGCTGCTGATTTGGAGAGGGAAGACAGGCTGTGTGTGAGTGTGGGTGAGGGAAAACGACAAATACAATACCCCAAACATCCATTTACACTAAAAAAAAGCCTTTTTTCTGTAAAAATTTATAAACCGTTTTGGCAAACGATTTCGTTTCAAAAACCACATGATAAAATTTTATTTAAAGTTTTAGGATGCACAAAATTTGTTTCAACTCATTCCAATTTGTAATTTTCCCTAATTAAATATATTAGTGACGGCTTAAAATAATATTAAAATAATTAATTTCGGAAAATTTTTCAGAAAATTTGAAATTTCACCAGTGGTTCAATAAATACCAAATACTAGCAATTACATAGCTAGAATATGTATATTTAATTTTATAATAAACATATTTGTATTTTGACTTTTTACAGAAAACCCCCTTATTTTACCGTTTTTTCGAAATTTCACCGAAACGATTTTCAAAACGTTACAATCTTCCCCCCTTAAAGAAATTCGGTCCTCGAATTTAAATTAAAACTCCCCCCAAATACTAAAACATCTAAACCAAAACATCAAGTCGTCGGGGCTCCGAAATTGTAAATACATAAAACAAGTCGTATCGCAGCGCAGCGCATGCGCATGAAAAATGAGCATATAACTCAAATCAAAACTTCGTCAAGCATCCCGCAATTATCGGAGTCATGGGGAAGACATCAATGCCAAATCCAAAGCAAAACCAATATGATATAACTCGAAACTATACATGTAAATATCGAATCTATATATATAAGTATCTGAAGGAAATGCATGCCAAATCTCTTTAAGTCGCTGTGCAACGCGTATAACACTGCACAGTGGCGGACATCTATCATAAGAAAATAACTATATACATATATACCTTTGTTTGAAATGTACGTTCCGCCGTTTTGGAAACAATTTAGAAGGGTCTCCCTTTGTTTTAAACATTTCGTGTCATATCAGACACGTAGGTAAATACTGAGGCTATAGCTCGCTTTTTGGAAATCCCTTCAATTACTATCAATGCATGCAAAATATATTCAGGTACTGTCCTCTGACTAGTCCTGCTCAGTACGAAAACACATAGCAATATCATAAAAACGTACCGCTCTATAAGAAAAATCAATCCCAAAATACGCGTATGAATACTACGTGTGTCTCGTGCGCACGGAAATCAAAATCCAAATATGTGCCATACATATGCACAGAAACAATATCTAAGTGCATCGGGTGTGCACGAAACATCTGTCGTAGGCAACATGTGTTCCTGACAGCAAAATCAGGTGCATCTGACATGCACGAAAAATCTCGATTTAGTGCATCTGGTGTGCACCAAAATCACATCTCAAAACATGCGCTCAACATGTGCGAAAATCCAAGGCAGGTGCATCCATCATGCATGAAATCATGAAATCCAATATCAAGCGCCGAACATGCGCAAAATCAAATCAGGTGCACAAGGTGCACAAAACAAATATCGAGTATCACAATCGAAATCGAAGTCCAGTGCATCTAAGTGCACAAAATGCGTATCACTGCACTGCAAGCATATGTGAATCATACCGGTGCAAAAACCAAATCGTATGTGTATATACGCACAATCAACTCAACTGTATGAAATCCATATAATCACAAACATGAGGAACCAAGGCACGAAAACTATCTCAAGTGCAACAACTGTGCAAAAATCGTGAATACTCCGTAGGTGCAACCATGGTCCATGGAAACAAATATTACGAAACTCCATCATCAAAATCAATCATGCAAATAGACCGCTCAAAATACCAAAATCAAGTATGGCGGAATAGTCCCGCTCAAGCACATCCTCCAAGAATCTCTGGCCAACTGTCGTGGTCACTCACAGCATGTCTCATCGACGAACCTGAGCTCTGTCCTGCCGGTGTGCGTAACATGACCACTCCTGGGTCCAAGTCTTCTTGTAATTCATTCTAGAAAGGTCCTGTCGAGATCTCTCCCAAATCTTTTCTCTGCCGAACTGTCTGGAAGTCATCGTCCCTTACTAGATCTGTTCTCGTTCCGGAAAGGCTGCATACCCATCGCGACTCCTTCTGGAAGGTATATCCAAGTACAATGCCTCGGCATACATATCGCATCTCTGATGTCGGCGGAGTGGAACGTCATCATATCCAGATCTTGTACGAACCTCTTACTCCATTTTTCTCTAATGTCGACCGCTTCGGACTCGTCTCGTCGTGGATGCATGGACTGAGCACCAACGGCTATCCTCGTATCGGGAGTCTCCCAAGAAATGCATCTCACCACCTAGCATCCGAATTAAGTCGAACCATCCGATCAAGTCGTCAAAACCTCATAATCCCCCAAGAGCTCAACATCTTGGGCACAGTTTAATAGTATCGAGTACATACCACAGCATCGGTGGTCCATCCATAGAAGGGCAAACCCAAGCCTCACTAATGGCGCCGTAGAACTGCCGCAAACCCGAAGGTTCAAAGGCTTTCACACGGTCATTAATTCGAATTAGGGTTTCATTCTTCTAGAGGGACCATAGAATTGCCTGCTTGTCTTTCCGACTACTTTAAACTTGGAATAATAGGTTTCTGACATTCGATCGTCTCTGTCGACTCCCAACGTCTCCGCGTGAAGTCGTTCTAGCTGGAATCAATCAATCTGTTGACCTCGCATCGGGGTAGGCGAACGATCCACATGTCCTAGTCATTCATCCTCGATGACTAGAGACCTTCTATCATCTCTTAGTACAACTCGTTCTGTACTAACGCCAGCATCTGGGGCAATATCTCGTCGTTCGCAGCAATAACTGGCTCGCTCGTCTGCATGCTGAACAGTGCCTCGACCATCATGAATAAGCAACACACCAACGTTCATCAAAATCTGGCTGGCCTCTGTCAGTGGCCCAATCCTCTGATACTGATCGGCACGTCCGAGAAATCTCATAAAGGCGATCCGCCAAACGCTCGTGGCGCGGAAACACAGTAAAAAGACACATCTCCGCAATCGTGTGTCGCCGGAATTTCGCCCTGGTCAGTCCTCGTTCGTGACGAGCTCGTGCTGACCGCAACTCTAGCCGTAGCTCTCCCTACCCGTAATCGTGGCAGCAAAACCATAACTGGTACTGATGAGGCTAGATCGGAATAAATATAATACAGAGCAAAGAAATGTACATCTTAAGGCATCTTAAGTGGAGTAGCGTATCGTAAATATGCCGCGGAACATACACACGGTACGTCACACTACTTTAGTCACTTATTCCATCAACCAAGGGTCATCCTACGCTCCGAAGGTAAAACCTAACGCTCTGATACCAACTTTGTCACGTCCCGAAAGTACGGAACATGACCGGCACTTAAACTACGAACGTCTCGAGGCGTACGTAATCTAAGTAAACCGAAAACCCAGCAATCCAAACCAAGAAAAGTAGTAGAATGAAGGAAAACCAATTTAAAACAAGTAGTTTTAATAGCATAAGCCGAATTATGCGGTTTTAAAAAACATCAAAAAATTCCTGAAAATTTCGGCAGTCTCCTTTGTAAATACTGGCCCCCAAACGGGATACAACATGAATAGTATACGAAATCAAAAAAAGGCATCCCCAAGCGGGAGCTAGCTCTTCTTCAATCGACGGTCACAACCACACAAGCGAAATAATATACAACGCCAACGGCGAGGATCAAAAACTCAAAAAGAAACTCAAAACCACAAGAAATCCGCATAAATATAACGCGCGACTCTAAGGTCGAAAGAAAAACATCACTGGTCTCTATCTCAAAAATAAATACATGTTTGGTTGATGGAACTTCTAGATACAACAAAATAATAATATACAAGATATATAATGGGGGTACGATACAAGTAAACCCACCTACTAGCAAATCACCCGAAGAAAACTATGCCCGCAAGCCGTAAAGAAACCTGTACGACAAACCTGCAAGAAACTGGGGCACAACGGGGGTGAGTTGCGAACTCGTGAATAGAAAAACATCTACGCACAGAAATCGCATAAATAACGCAACCTAGGTCAATGATCATAATATATCCTCAAATATATGAATAACATGCACCCTATAACAATGGCTAGGGTAATATCTAACCCGAGTGTGATCTCATGTGCCCGTGTCAGTGCCTCGGGTAGCAATATATCATATGAATGAGGTATGAATGCATGAAAACAGAATACATGTAAATGAAGAAACCGTTTTCATAAATTAGTGAGATTTCCTTTGTATTTTTAAAATGAGGTATCATAAATGAAATCAGCATCAACAGTGTCTAGCATCGACACAAAACATAAATCTCAATGTCTCAAAGCCTCAGGCTCCGGCTATCCGGACTGGCCTGAATCATCAAATCTCAGTACCTCAATAACTCGAAATCTCAATGTCTCAATCTCAAAATCTAGGGCACCGTCCGTCCAGACCGGCCCCTACCATCTATCTTAAGACCACGACGGTATCCTCCGGATATCCGACGCGTCGGGTAAAATCACCGGTAGGTAGTCTCCCCCTGCCAGGCTCATCGTCATCACCACGAGCTTCTTGCCCCGGGATACCTTACCGGGTCCACCATGTACCCGAAACGGTTCATCCAACTCCTCGAATCGGGTCTCGAAATCCATCAGCAAACTCATGGTGGACGACTCATACATCATGGGAAAAACCGCGCTTTTCATTTAAAAAGAGAAAGAAGAAGTTTGTATATGTTTTGAGGTTTTCCCCAAATCCAGAAAATCTCATGGAAATCCGAATCCAAAACCACAATAGCACGTAAAAAGTGAATATATGCATGAGAATCCATGAATGTGGCATAACAATGAAGAACAGTATGCATGAAGTAGCAGGTAATAACTACAATGTCTAAACTAACATATAAGTCAAGTACACTAATATCATGTCTAAACTATTAGCTAACAGGCTATGTCAAGCAATAATATTTTCTCAGGTGTACGTGACATGGCAATTACCGATGAAGATGTGTGTGAGCCGGCAAATAAGTGTTCGTGGTACATACGTATCATCGGTAATGGTGCTGGTGTCCTAACTACAAGATATCAACAGTAGAATATGAAGCATAATATAGGCATGTGATGCGGAGCGAACAACAATAATGAGCGGGAGATGAATACTAGACGCAACGATAACTAATCTGCATTAAGCTAATATAAGTTCAACAATGGTGCCTCTTGAAATAACACGAATCGTGGGGTTTTGAAAATAGGGGCTACGGTGTTTTTTTTTGAAAAGATACGTTTTTTGAAATATCCGTAGAATCCCTTGACCTGTCTTTTAAAATACGCACTATTCGTAAGCTTTGAAATAGGTAGGAACCGAATCTAATCTAACAACTAACTAAACTAAAGGGCTAAGCTACAAGCTAGATTACAGGTAAGGAAATCACTTAACATCTGAGTCGATACATATACATACCTGTATATATATAGTCGGTGATCCCGCCTCAATAATATCATATCCGATACCATATCTATAATCAGACATCCCAAGTCAAGAGCGCGGATCAATCATCAAGATATAGCTCGTACGTAAATCCGTCGTACGGCATCCCCAAATCTGGGTACGGTCAATATCATATTCATCACACTATTCATCTGATATCCTCTTTATCAAGGATCATAGTCTAGGGTACTGACCTATGTCTAGTACAATACTAATATCCTCAAAATACTCATGATTTGACTACTGATCGACAATCTAGTATAAACCGATATCGTCAGCACATATCATCATCAAGGGGTATACATCGCCCAATATGGCCTAGTATCAATATCCTAGCATATCCTGCCTCATATCACGATCACATGTCGACTATGTTATTTATAACACTATTCACCCGTATCGCCGCCCCAAGATCCGCTATAACACCAGGACGTACCTCAAGTACGATTCCTGCCATATCACCGATATCACAACCTCAACCCAAATCTCATCGACTCATCTCGAACCCAAGTATCATCCTCAAATCCGTATGTGAACACATAGTCCCATACCCATGTGAACACCTAACAATACATTCCCGTATAAGCACAAATGAAAGAAGAAAGTATGCAAGTATGGCTGGTTGTGAGCATGTGTGGTGCGACCACTACTCTACGGTTTCGCAATACTAAACCATCCATATTTATCATCAATAAACTCAAAACAAAATATAATCAATAAATATGTGTATACGTATTCGTATACATCACCACGAACTGCGGGGGTGCTATACGCCATCCACCCGACTTCTCCCCGTAGATATAAATCTACTCACATGGTCCTCGCTCGCCGGTGCAGACGTCGCCACGCGCTTGCTTGTCGCCTCGAAGTCCACATGGGGTACCTACATATCATAACGCATTAAAATCCGACTCTTGACCAAAACGACACACGAATCCCACATAGGTCAAAACCTATGGTTGCTTTCACAAAACAACCCCAAAACCCTCGACATCGGTGTACGAACGTCGATTGATCAAGAAAAACACCAAACATACCAATCATGGTTTCAAAACTCGCTAACTGTATAAGAAATATGGTTAAATTCATCAAAACCATAAAATTAAAGAAATCGTTTTATTTTCCAAAAACCTAGTTAGCGGTCGCTAACCGTTTTAATACAAATCTTGATATTTTAGCAAAAACAGTGGTTACAATATTCACTAATTAGCTTAAATAGGCCATATAAACATTTACTAGATTTTTATCTTGCTAAATTATATTAAACCAAAAACCTAGTTTGCATAAAAGCTTAATTTGGACATTTTACAAGTAACGATTTGTAATTAACAACTAGATTAGCTTTCAACAAGTCTTAAGATGCTAATCCACACAACATAACCATGCACAATTGATCACAACCCCATTTTCAAAACAAAACCCTAACTTGAATTCCTTAACCATGTAATTTGAACTCCTATAAAACCCAATTAACACTTAACTAAGCTAACATAAGCATTAATCAACAATTTAACTACAAGGTTAACATTATACCTCCACAATTTTGTAGATCTTATTTGAAATCTAGCCATCCAAAATGCTCTCTTGTCACCCCAATCCATGCATGTTAGGGTAAGCTAAAATGGGCAGGAGTTGGATTTGGATTTAGTTTTGAATTTTTTGTGGATTTTGAAGCATTTTTGGGTGAATTTTTGAAGGGAAAAGAGAAGGATAGGACAGGGGCTGTTGCTGATTTTTCCAGGTGAGGGGCTCGGCCAGCAAGGATGGGGGGGTTGTGGTGTGTGTGGTGGTGTGGGAAGAAGTCAATGTCAAGATAAAACACCCCCAAGTCAACACACAACTTCTTCTCTCATTAACCTTTTCATTTTCTTTTCTTTTCAATTGCTTTTCACTCCAATCTTTAAGTGGGGAAGAGTGGAAGTGAGGGCTGCTGATTTGGAGAGGGAAGAATGGGTGTGTGTGAGTGTGGGTGAAGGAAAATGACAAATACAATACCCCAAACATCAATTTACACTAAAAAAAGCCTTTTTTCTTTAAAAATTTATAAACCGTTTTGGCAAACGATTTCGTTTCAAAAACCACATGATAAAATTTTATTTAAAGATTTAGGATGCACAAAATTTGTTTCAACTCATTCCATTTTGTAATTATCCCTAATTAAATATGTTAGTTACGGCTTAAAATAATATTAAAATAATTAATTTCGGAAAAATTTTCAGAAAATTTGAAATTTCTCCAGTGGTTCAATAAACACCAAATACTAATAATTACATAGCTAGAATATGTATATTTAATTTTATAATAAACTATTTGTATTTTGACTTTTTTCAGAAAACCCCCTTATTTTACCGTTTTTTCGAAATTTCACCGAAACGATTTTCAAAACGTTACAATATAATATATATCACATTATTAAATTAACGCTTGATCTAATAATCCGGTTATATCATATATAACCGACCAATATCAATAATCTGAATATCACATTATCAAACCAACCCTTGATTTGATACTTCGGTTATATTACATATAAACTGACTGATAACTGATAACTGCCAGATTACAATACGGTATCACATACTCGTATTTAATCAGTCCCACACATATCATATATATGTCTTACTTCGTTTCGCATGAACCTGTAAACTTTTGTGCGGGACTCTAAAGACTCTTCAATACGCAAGAAGTAAGTGATAATCACATCAGTCACCTACAAGCCGTCAGCGGTACTAGCTGCATGTAACGGCTACCCGGGTATTGAGCGATATGAAGATCAACAAGCAAGCTTGTCCATACTCTCCATGAAGCCTATCAGTAACACTACTGTACAGTCCAGTCTCTTCGTCTGATATGTCGCATATCATATTTAGGGGTGGTAAACGTCAGCCCCCAGTAACGTGATAAGTCATGCCGATGTCTGGCCTATAACGGTTTGAGAAACTACTGATAACTCTTATCGGTAAATCTCATCAGTAGCCCTGTCCAAGGACTTCCAGTTATAGCCAACCGAGCATAGCGCAACATCAACCCCCAATACCGGGAGAGACGAAACCCCTTCTATCCCTCATTGCCTCCCTGTGACTCGGGACTGTACCCCAAATCCACCTGTGTGCATGACTCCTTTAAGCCGTGGTAAGGAGGAAATCAAAGCACAGTAGGAGCCACACAAGACTCTATGACGATCTTAGGTCTACAGACTAACCTGTACCAGTGTCACCGGAGGACTGCTCTCTGACGATAGGTATACTACCAACTTGGAGTCCTCAGCGAGTCCGTTCGGTGTCCCCATTCTCCAATGAGCGCCTATGTACAATCTTTAATATCACACACCAATGGTTGTGGGATCAACCATCGCCCTATAAGGGACAAGAAATGTACACACTAGTCTACCCTGGAATATCAATGCCCTAGTCTCGATATTCCCATGACTAGGAACTGATTAAAGGATGTAATTTTTGACCACCCTGGCCCCACTAGTATGATCACATCATAGTCCTGGTAGTCAAGTACATATCCTAAGGGCTTTATCTACATGCGAGAGCAAGACAGTATAGAATACCAGTCAACATGTTAAGATAAAGAGTAACCAGATAGCACACTATCATGTCAAGCAAGAAAGTCCTCTATATATATGTCCAAGCATCCACTATAATATACATCACATGTAAAATAATGGCCTCTAGGGCATACATATTCCTAACAGGTGTACAGAAGGTAATGAGTAAAGACAAATAAAGGGATTTGGAGAGATGGCAAAAAAATATATGGTTACAGTCATGTACCTGATAGTGGAAGGGGCATTCCTAGGAATATCCGGCTACCCCTTCGAAACATTTTCATGTTTAGGTTTCACTATCGGTTGTTAAATGAAAACTGATTTCCCAATTAGATCCTTACTCCAGTGTATTATTTACCAGGTTTGATTCTCACATCTGTATTGTTGGATATATGTATGCCCTAGAGGCCATTATAAGATAGTGGATGTATCAGGATGTGTATATATATATTCAAAGGACATGATGGTATGCTATCTGGTTGTTCTTTATCTTAACATGTTCACTTGTTCATGCATATTACTCATTTAGTACATGTTGATAAAGCCCTTAGGATATATGCTTGACTACTGGGATTATGATGCGGATCATACTAGTGGGACATGTGTAGTTTATAAGCATATCCTTGAAATGTTCCTAGTTATGGGTGTATCGAGATGGAGCATCGATATTCTAGAGTAGGCTAGCGTATACGTTACTTGACCCATATGATGGGCGATGGAGATCCCATATCCCTTGGTGCGGTGACACCAAAGACTGTATACGGGTGCTCAGTGAGACTGGGTACATTAAACTGACTCGCCGAGAACTCCTATATGGAATTATATCTATCGTCGGATAGCAGTTTTCAGGTGACACTGGCACAGGTTAGTCATTAGACCCGAGATCGTCATAGAGTCTTGTGTGTCCTCCCACTGAACTTTGATCTCCACCCTTCCATGGCTCTACTGAGTCGTGCAAACAGGTGGATTTTGGGTACAGTCCCGAGGCACATGTAGGCAATGAGCGATAGGAGGGGTTTCGTGTCTCCCGGTATTGGGGGTTGATGTTGCGCTATGCCCGATTGGCTATTACAGGAAGTCCCTAGCCAGGGCTGATGAAATTTACTGATAAGTGTTATCAGTAGTTTCTTGATCTGTTATGAGCCATATACCGGGATGACTTATTAGTTATTAGGGTCGACGATACCATCCCTAGACTCGATATGCAGCATATCTGACGAAGAGACCGGACTGTACGGTAAGTGTTGCAAGTTGGCTCGATGGGAGTTTTGACAGGTTCGCTTGTGTTTCTTCTGATCGCTCAATACCTGGGAGCCGTTACGTACATCTTGTGCCACTGACGGTTTGTGGGTATGTGATATGATCGCTGCCTACTGCTAGCGTATTGATGAGTCTTAGAGTCCCACAAAGGGGTCTCCTAGCACAGGCGAAAAGATGTGGGGTGCATATGAGATATGTGTGGGAGATCGATTAAATGCGTGTATTTGATACCGTATTTTAATCGGGCGTTTACTATTGGACAGGTCGTATGTGATATGACCGGGTTATTAAATCAAATGTTGATTTAATATTAAGTCCATTACATCATTTATTAAAACCCATTTCTTTATGATGCATGCATGAGTGTATGTATATGTTGATATGGATGCACACATGCAAGCATACATATGTCATGGTTGATGATACATTGGTGGTGGCAATGCAAGACTCACATGATAACATACTTGTATGTTTTGATTATTTGAGAAAAGCAAAATGGGAATAAAATCATGGTTGACTATTCTACACTCTTCTCTTGTGTTGACCAAAGTCAATACCATGGTTTCATTGCCCACAGTTTTGGTAGCCCATGGTTTTGCTTAAACTCAAGTCTCAAAATATCTAGATATTTTGTAACCATGGTTAGGGATGACATAATTCTCACTCTCTTTGGATTATGTTCATATTATTCTCACTTGAGTCAAGTTAAGCCAATCTCCTTCTTCTTCCTCCTTCAATCTCTCTAGGGTTTCAAAAGTGAGTGAAGAACATAAAAAGAAAAGGTTTTTGAGTGAAATCAAAACCCACATCACCAATCTATATTAGTTTATCCCACAAGTGTAGGTTGTTTGCTCCACTTCATCAATGATCAAGTGAAGCTAGGAGCTTGTGTAAAAGGACTCCGTAGTGGATCATCATGGACATGGAAAGATTCAAGCGAACCAGTTCAAACCCTAGTAGATCTAAGGAGTCACAAGAGGAGGTCTACAAAGGTTGTATTACTTACCTCTTAGTGTTAGATACTTGTTAGTATGCGATACTAGCAGTTGTTACCCTAATTTTCTAGTTCGATTCATGTTTGGAATTGTTTAGCAACCTTTAAATTTATGTTATAGCATGTGTGATGCAACTCAAACCCTAGGCATGGTGCTAGAGAATCCCTATAGTGGTATCAGAGACAAGCTAGAAACTTAGACGATTTTAGATAAATTACGAAACCGAAACAACTCCGAAATTACAATAAACTGAAACCCTAAAAATGCTCTTTGTCGATTTTTAAATAGGCTGGAAATTTTTTTTGAGCAACTGCAGAAGCTTGCATGTGATGCACTGAGAACACTGGAGAAAAACGAGGCCCATCCATCGGATTTCACCCGAGCACATGGCCATTTTTTCCGGCCTGGCCGGCCCCCTGCCCTCTGCCTCGTTTTCCTCTGGTGCTCTGATCTGTAGATTTTGGGGTTTCAGGTATTGTATGTTTAGCCCAAAATTTCATGCATTGTTAATTTTGGTTAGGGGAAAATTCGGAGTATTTCGTAGTCGTAATTTTAACAATGTTTCTGGTAACTTGGACGACGTTTAACAGTTCGAACGAACATCAAACACCACCTCATTACTCTCGCTGAAAATTTTCAAGTGTTGGAATTTTTTAAGTTAAAGATATTTGAAAGTTCATGCAAGTAACCCTATGGACCCTCTAGAGGAACGTAACCCTAACTCGATTCTATGACCATGGAACCGCGGAAAAGCATAGGGTTTGCCATAGTCCCGTGGCTCCATAGGTGAGGCAAGGGTTGACCCTTCTACGGTTGGTCCACAGGCACTGTTGCATGTTTTGGGTATTTTAGCTTTGCTCAAGTGTTGAGCTCTCGGGGTAATTTTTGGTTGTTTGTTGACTCGATCGAAACGTTTAACATCGTCTAGATATTTGTGAATCTGATAAAATAATTGGAATCTAAACTAATTAGTTTTGTGAAAAGTAATTAGTTGCGTGTAAATCTAACATTTTGGCCTCGGGTGGAATCGGGAATCTTGTTGAATTACCCGACTTCTTTTGAGAAGGTGTTTTCATAGATGAGACCCAAATGTAAGATTTGCATCGTTAGGCATGAAATCCAGAATATGTGATAATCCGGGTTTATGATGTCTAAAGGCAGTGTTGATTCCAATTGTTGTAGTATTTCACTTTCTTTTCTGTGACCGTAAGTGTAGTATGTGGTATATCGCCGGTTTCGTTGCTATACGTCAACGATAATTGGGGTACGCATACTTACTTACGTTGATGATATGTGATATTATGTGTTGCTGAGATATGATGTACATGATCATCGTGAATGAATGGCCGGGGGTTTTATGTGAGATGAGAGTTTTTCTTTTCATTCATGTAAAATTAATTGTATGTAATATTTTTTTATAGGGCACTTCCGGGTTGAGGATGTTGTCACCATTGATGTATATTATTTACTTTTCCGCATTAGGATACACCCAAGGTGGGGAGCACAAGTGACCGGGTTCTAGGGTCCAGTGGGAGGCTATCTCGAGAAGTCCAGACCGGGTGTCCTAACTCTAGAATTGGTAGGGTCTCTTACCGCTCTCATAGAGGTCTAGGGGTGTAGGCTTGGCTATTCATCACGATCATGGAATCCGTATTTTCTATTGTTGGATAAATACAAAATAGGACCTCCGAGAATATCCTATTTTTTATATATGTGCTTCTGCTATTGATATTATATGATGTGATCACTTTATTTGTTGAGATGAATGGTGTATTATATATACGATAAATAATAAACGTTACTTATGTTTTGAATCCGCGCTAGTCCCGCCCCGCTATGCCGTTAGTTAAGTAACCTAACGGTACATAACGGGACACTGTGGTGAATGCGGATGGCATAAGCGTCCATTCTATTTTCGTTTCTTTTCTGTAATGGCTTAAGGACTTAAATGATGGGACTACAATAATGAGATTAATGTAATGAAGAAGGAACCTAAAAAGATGTTGTAGAATCAGATTTGAATCCTACTCGGCTTTTTATAAAAAGCAAATTTTTCAAAGGGCGGAGCTTAAGCCACTCCTTTTAAAACCATTAGATTCTACAACGATATCAAGTTCAAAGCGTTAAAGTTTTATTAAAAAACATTCGCAGCCCTCCGTCATTTTAGGAAGTAGAGTACTTAGTATTCGTGCTACGTATGTTGACTATAACGAAGGCGTAGTGTACGGTAGCTAAGTGATGTCTTCCTACACAGCATATGATGCGATTAATTAGGACAGTCACATGATTATGTTGACCATAGCCAAGGGTCATGTAGGTGGGTCTAATTAATCATGAAAAGAGGGTAGAACTTGACTAGTTCTTATGATATGTTGATCGTAGCCAGGG
Source organism: Agapanthus africanus (assembly GCA_030015575.1). NCBI lineage: Eukaryota > Viridiplantae > Streptophyta > Magnoliopsida > Asparagales > Amaryllidaceae > Agapanthus > Agapanthus africanus. Next base: position 277,986,790 of record JASDDO010000001.1, read on the forward strand.
TCGTGAGTGCTAGAGGTAAAAACCATATCGGGAGTTTCAAGAGTTGAAATTTGCAATGAGATTTCATACCTTCTATGTGATAGTTGGATCTCGATCGCATTGTGAGCAGAAGTTTCTCCCGGGAGAGTTTTGCACTTTACAATTAGCTAACCCATTAGGTGTCTAGAAAGTTGTCAATGGGGCTATGCCTCTGGGAAAGTGAGGATTATTCTAATTAGGTCCGTGCGAAAGCATGGGGAACCTCCCTTAAAGTACCGGCATTGGCCTAGCTGAACGGTTAGCGAAGTTGTAGAATGTACTTAATCCTGGCTAATTTTCTTTTTAAGGTTTAAAGGAAAATTTGATAAAAGCAGTGGGAGACAGCGATTAGATAAGATAATAACCAATCTGATCTTTGCATGAGCTTTCACTGAGTGTATTCTTTTCTCTCTCCTAAAGGCAGATAACCATGAATAGACTTCAGCTACTGTTAGAGAAATATAATTTAACCGGGCTGAACTATAAAGATTGGCTGAGGAACATTAACATTGCTCTTACATATGATAAAGTATCATATGTCCTCACTACCTCAGCCCCTCCCAGCCCAGGCCCTGAATTTTCTGTTGCGGATAGGGGGAGATCGGCAAAACATGGGATATTGATTGTGCTACTGTAACGTTTTAGAAATCGTTTTGCGAATTTTCCGTTTTTACGGTAAAATAATCGGTGTTTTCCATTTTAACCCGATTGTGATAAACTTCTGTACAGACTTGTCGGCACCTAGTTTAGCTAGAATGAAGCTAGTGCAAGGGCTTTGGAGGTCAATGGGAAGTTTTGGTTCACATAATTTTTTTCCCTAATTAAAAGTTATTTTAAACCTTTATTTGCGCACTTTATTAGTGGTAATTACATTTTGGGTTAATTACTTCTAATTTGAATCTTTGCTAATCAAATCACTAGATATTTTGTTAATCCTATCCATCCATAATATCTAGATATTTTGTGTTTAAAATAAAATTTTAAAGAAAAATAAAGAAAAGGTGGCAATTTGCATTTAATGTAGCATTAATTGGTTTTGTGCTAGAACTTTCTTCACTCATTTCACAACCCCCCCCCCCCACTCCTTGTTCTTGGCTGCCCTTTCCTTTTCTCACTCCATTTTCATCATTTCTTGCATAAATAAATCATCAAAAATCCAAATGTATTCATCCAAACTCAAATATAATCAAAACCCATCATTCTTCTTCTTCAATCAAGCTTGGATCATCATTCTAGTGAGGATTTTGGAGGCTAAACTTTGGATTTCTAGTTGCTTCATTTTGATCTTATGTGAGGCGTAAAACACTAACCCTAATCCTTAATTGTTATGTTTAAAGCATAAGCTAGCTATTTAATTTTTTAATTATAGCTTTAATTTCATGTTTAAATTCATTCATGATAATTTTAATAAAGTTCAAGTTAGGATTTAACTTGATGAAATGGTTACATGTTATTTGAAGATTATGAAAACTTAACCAAGTTGCTATTTTGTTAAAAGATATTTTCCTAATCGGATAATTAAGCGAATTAGCAAACAAAACTTTTACTAATCCTATTTGAGTGAAATATAAAATTCTAGTAAAGGTTTAAATGGTTTAATCTTGCTAATTAGTGATGTTTGTAAATTCTAGTTTTGGTAAAAAGTTATAGTTTTGTCCTAAAATGATATATGTTGCTTACTAGATTTCGGTAAGTTTAGGTATGGGTTTCTTTTGACGTTGCGACGTTATTTATATTAGATTCCACGTTTATTATTGTGTTTTGAATGCGCGATCGGTACGATCAGGGTCTTGGCTTGGTAGTTGTGTCGCTTTGCGTTCCTAGTTAGGGTCGTGCCGATGTCGTTGGTGTCTTTGTATAGGTTTTGCTCTTGAGTTGGTTTCGTAGTGTCGCTACACGCGTTAGCCACTTGACGAACACTTGAGAGTATGTTTGGAGTTGGTGCGTCGGTCAAACGTAGTTGGTAAGTGTTTTGGGTCAGTTGCTAATTATACTTGCATTGTCGTGTTATATTTTAGGTTCGCAGGCGGGGACTTTGGATGCTGCGACGAAGGGAAAACAGGTGGTAGGCTTAAATTAGCCAGGACCGTTGGTGAGTAGATTTAACATCTATAGGGGAATCGCCCGCATGGCGTGATGCGTCTGGGCTAGGGATGTTATGAATTGTCGCATATTCTATTTCATATATAGAGTTGCGCATATACCTTATTGCTTAGTTATTTGTTGTGCTTGGACTTGTACCCTTAGGACACTGCACTATTATTGACGGCTCATGTTGCACGAAAACTGATTGCATGCCACACACACCGTCAATAATTGCCATGACATGCACAACACACATACCTATATGATATTGTTTGGTTAGGGACATTGAGACATTGATTCATATTTCTTTATACATATGACATATAGCATACCTGCAAACCTACATGCTTACACATATGACTTGACATGCTTACATGCTAGTTACCATTAGTGATAGATATTTTTCACACGTAAGGACATAGCTACATGTATACTTTGCATACATACTTCACTTATACCTGGAGGGTATATTACATCATTATTGATTGGTAGATACATATACCTTACTATACCTTCTTGTTTACACACATATCTGGTTATAGCTACATGTTTACCTTTATTTGATATTATATATACTTGGAGAAATTAGGAACCGCATATATATATATATATATATATATATATATATATATATATATATTAACTTATTGCGGTTAAATAGCGGCTTTTCCTTTATATGCTTACATTGCAATTTTATGTTACATATATTATATTCATGGATTTTCGCATTGAGATATGGATTTTTCATGATGTTTTCTGGATTTGAGGACCATGTTAGTTTCATGAAATTATTCATTATTTGAAAAACCCTGTTTCTCTTGATATGATATTTCAGCAGCCACCATGAGTTTTGTCGGTTCTGATATATATACCCCATGCGAGGAGCGTCGTGGCCCGTATGAGGGTACATGGTGGGGCCCAGAGGTACCCCAGGGCAACAAAGGGATTTTGATGTAACATGCCGATGAGGCTGACAGGGGAACCATACCAACTGGTGATAGTACCTTTGACTCGACGGGTATCATTGGGGTACAGGCTGGGGTCATGTCCGTATGGATACGTCGAAAGGCGAGGGTCAGAGCTAGGCACTCGAGTTTTTGGATAGCGTATGATACATACCTATCATGGTGCCAGTCGTGGCGACAGCACCTGATAGATCAGTATTTAGGTGTCGATACTTGACCCTTTGTTTCATGATATTTTTACTCCTAAGTATATATAACAGTGGAATGGGACGCTATTATATATATATATATATATATATATATATATATATTAGTGGAATGGAACGCTAATATATATGTATACATATCAATTTATATACATCATCATAATTATTCATGCAATTTACTTAGGATATATGAGATTCACTTGATATTGGATTCAGGATATATGAGATTCACTTGATATTGGGTACAACATATATGAGATTTACTTGATTTTGTACATTCAGGATATATGAGATTTACTTGGTATTGTACCTTCAGGATTTGTGAGATTTATATGATATGAGAGCTAGTTTGGGGGCTGATTTGAGGAAATTAGGATTTGGATTGTCTTGATGGACTTTGGTCCTACCATGATGTCATGATTCCATGGAAATGACATGTTTCATCCCATACTTCGCATTTATTTTTTATGCACTGCTTCATGTATTAGTAGTACCTGATAGAGTACTTTCCATGACTGTTGCATTTACATACTTTATTTTATATGCATTGCTTCATATATTAGTTGTACCTGCTAGCGTACCTTTCATGACTGTTGCATATATACATTATCATATCATTGCTTCATGTATTAGTTGTGCCTACTAGTATACCTTTCATGACTATTGCATACATATGACCATTTATTGCTATTAGTTTGTATATGTTAGATTCGCGCTGTACGTGCATACGTGTGATTACCTGCATATGTTATTTACTATTCACGAGTTGGCAACTCACCCTCGTTGTGCTACAGTGTTTGCAGATTGTTCCCCACAGTAGTCGAGGCAGGCTATTCATCTATCTTATCATCTTTTGCTGCGAATACCGCTTCGGCTCACAGTGTGCAGTGTTGCTTTAGGAGGGTTTTGTGGTTATCCGTTTATGTTCATTGTATATTCGTTCAATCCTGTACTCTCCATCTACCAATTTCATTTGTATGACTCAGAGACTTGATGTGAGGACGATATTGTATATTATTTTGTGGCTTGGAGGTCTTTTATGCAGTTTTACTTATATCGTCTTTTATTTCTTTGCTACGGCGTCATATATCTGTTGTGGTGGTTGTTTTCCGCCGTTGGGCATGGATTTTGCTCCCGTTGGGGATGCTTTACTTATATTTATGTTGTACCCATTTTTGGGGTTAGTTTTTACAAAGGAGGTGCTGCCAAAATTTTTAAGAAACTAAAGTTTGACTTTAAAGAATTTGTACTCGAGTTCAAAAGTTTTAACAATGTTCTTATTTCTTACTACTTTTGATGGTTTAGATTGCTGGGTTTTCGGCTTACTTAAACTTCGTTACGCCTGTAAACGTTGCGTAGTTTGAGGTCCGTCACGTGCCAATTTCGGGTCGTGATAAAGTTGGTATCAGAGCGCTAGGTTTTACCTTTCGGAGTGTAGGATGACCTTGGTATGATGGAGTAGGTAGCTTAAGCAGAGTAACATAGTGTGTGTATGTCCGCGACATACTCACGACGCGGTACTCCTCCTAAAGTGACCTAAGTACTAATTTCTTGAAATTCATTTTTTGATGATACGTATCCTTGTGATTCAATTTCCGTGTTCTTATCGAATCCTTTTCCATTTATAGCCGTTGCCACTGATGACTATAGGGACTCAGAGTGATGCAGTGAGGGCCGAGGTCATTGTTGACTCGGGTGGGATAAGGACTGAACAGGATGGCACGCTCGTTGCACAGGAGCAGATGGATCCGTCTTCGACAGATTATATCTATGGGCTTGTGGCAGAGATGCAGGACTTGCGCCAGACGATGAGTTCATTGGTCGAGGCCATTCGAGAGCAGCGACAGGAGGTTGTCACCCTTGTTACGCAGTTGTTCCTTGCGATCAGCACTCAGCATAGTGTTACGTATACAGCACCAGTGGATGCAGCCCTAGTTGACGAGACACGTATTCCAGAGACCTTGGGAGTTTGATGACCGAGGAGGGCTAGGACAGGTGTGTCAGCCCCGAGACAGAGGTTCATTCGTCGAGACAGATTTCATGACCGTCGAGGGAGTAGCGGAGGCTTAGGACGAGGACAATCCTTCAGCTCTCATCCCCAGGAGGGTCAGCAGCCATCGCATGGATGTTTCTGGTGTGGGAGCCTTCATCAATTCATCAGAAATTGTTCCTTAGCACTGCGTCAATGTCGTATTCAGAGAGGTCGTGAACACGGAAGGTTCGCTCAGAGGGGACAGGTTGGTAGAGGAGGATTTCAGCCAGTTGCGGGTAGGGGGCAGACACTAGAGTTTGCTTCTACTCATCAGGACGTGCGGGCGTCCAATGCAGAGTTTTCAGGTATTCTTAATTCGTATGTTCTTTTGATGCACTTGTTTGTTTTACACACTTTGTGCCGTGGTTGGGCCAAGAGTCTTGTTAGCTAGATCAGTCGTTGTTGTGTTAATTTCTGTCAGCGATTCTTTTGTTGCGCGACACATATTTCAGTCGTGTGCCAATCGGATAGGAGATAGTGATTCGTCCATAGTTGTGATCCTTCTAGAGATGTTGGATTTGAAGTTCTCCTGGGAATAGACTGGTTAGCTACGTGCTAGGCATCTGTGGACTACCGCGAGGAAACAGTTAGGTTTGTTTTCCCGACGAGTCAGTTCTCGTTGTGCAGGGGGATAGTGGTGCCGTCTCTTACAGCTTGAATTCAGCCTTTTTCGCAAGTCAGCTTTTGAGGAGAGGATTTCGAGGATTCTTAGCGTTCATTAGTGATACCGGAGCCAAAGTGGATTTGTTGGACCGGGTTCCTATCGTGAGAGAGTTTTCCGACATTGTTCTAGATGAGCCGGCGAAGCTTAGGGAGCTTAAGGATCAGCTGCAGAGTTGTTGCTGGGGAGCTTGTGCGTCTGAGTGTTTCGCATTGGGGAGCTCCTATTTCTGTTCGTCAAGGAGAAGGACGGCAGTTTGAGGTTGTGTATTGATGGATCGTCAATTGAATCGGCTTACGGTGCGGATAAGTATCCTTTACCTCGCGTTGACGATTTGTTCGATCGGCTCCAGTATGCGAGACATCTTCTAAGTTTGTTTGGGATCTGGTCATCATTGGTTGCGGGTTCGGAGTGATGACATTCCGAAGACTGCTTTTATGCGTGCTACGGGAAGTGTGTGTTTTGGTGGTTTCGTTGGACTCACCAATGCCCTAGCAGCATTCGGGATGTGATGAACCAGATTTCTTCAGGCCGTTCCTCGACCAGTTGATTGTTGTGTTATTGATGACAATCTGGTCTATTCCAAAGTGTCGTGAGGAACTTGAGCAGCACTTGAGGATTTTCTTTGCATACATTGGGAGAGCCCCAGTGGTTTGCTAAATTCTCAGAGTGTTCCCTCAGGCTTGAATGTGTTGTCTTCTTAGGACATGTGGTTACGGGAGACGGTTTTCGTATGGTCCCGAGAAAGATCGAGGCCGTACAGTTTTGGCCCAGATTTATATACGGACGGAGGTCCATAGATTTTTTGGCTTAGCAGGTTTTTACCGTCGTTTCGTGCAGGATTGCTTGTGTATCGTTGCACCGTTGACTGGACTGACGGGGAAGGAGGTTCTTTTTCTTGGACTGAGGCTTGCGCGCGGAGTTTTCAGCAGTTGGAGATTCGGTTGACAACTGCACCAGTTCTTTCTTTGCTTTCTTCTTCGGGCGACTTTGTTATTTAACTGTGATGTTTCGCGAGTGGGGCTCGATTTTGCGCTGATGTGGCACTATAGAGTTATTATACGGTTGTATAGCACGACAGCAAGGTTAAGCAAGGCATCACACATGCCATTTTATAAAAATTTAGGGTGCTATGTAACCCTAACCAAGATCTTGACTAGAGAATTAAGGTAAACAATACAAGTAAACAACTTTACTTCTAAGACTTAGGGATTACAACCTTTGTTCTCCGTTCCTTCGCTTCATAAGCTCCGAGTTGAGGTCCCTTCGCTGCGATCATCAAGTACCCGGACTCTAGAGAAGCTCCATGAAGAGAAGATGCAAACTTGCTTCCAATCTTCAACTACTAAGATGATCTACCTTGAAGAATCTTAAACCCAAGCTCTTGCTTCACTAATCAAGTATTAGTAAAGCAAACACCCTAATCTATGTTCCTAGAATTGATGAGGATGACGAAGTAGGAATTTAGCTCTATTTTGTTTTCAATTTCTCACATTATTTCATCATAACACAAAAAGCTAGAAAGCTTTTTTCAAGAGGAGGAAGAAGAAGAATTTCTTTTGTGTTGAATAATGAATTATTGTGTGAGGTTAGAATTGCAACCATGGGTTAAAGAATGATAATGTTAACCCTTGTAGAGAATAAAATAGAGGCTAAGGTTTGGGTTAGGTTAATAAATATCAATACAAAATATCTAAGCTAAAGACAAAAGAAAGCTTCATGAAAAAGCTAACCCAAATCCAAACCCTAACTTGTTTAAACTCCACAAAGCATGTTGCATTTGTAACCCTAACTTGTTACAATATTATATATCACATATACAATATATTTGTTAACAAAAGAAAATAATACAATTAACATATATATCTCATATATATCTCATATATATCAATGTATTATCCATATGAGAAAAAGAATTTTTTAAGTGGGCTTATATTAGTTAATGTAAAGTAATATATCAAATATATAATTATATATTAAATTATCAAATCAACACTTGATCCGATAATCCGGCTATTTCACAAATAACGGACTAATATAATTTGTATCAGTTCATCGAATCAACACTTGATCCGATGACCCGGCTATATCACATATACTCGGCCGATATCACATATCGTGAGAATCTAATACGGTATCGCATACACGTATCATTCTCGGTCCCGCACATATCACATATGTGCTCCTACTCCGTTTTTCCTGAGCTAGGAAACCTCTATGTAGGACTCTAAAGAATCGTCAATACGCCGGAAGTAGGTGAAGATCATATCAAAACACCCACAAGCTGCAAGCGGTCAGCGAAACGTAACAGCCACCCCTGTATTGAGCAATCAGAAGATCAACAAGCAAGCCTGTACATTCTCCTGCGAATCCAATCAGTAACACTCCCGTACAGTCCGGTCTCTTCGTCTGATATGTCGCATATCCAGTCTAGGGGTGGTAAACGTCAGACCCCAGTAACCGATAAGTCTTGTAGATATGAGGTCCATAACAGTTCGAGAAACTACTGATAACACTTACCAGTAAATCTCAGTAACCCTGGCCAGGGATTTCCAGTTATAGCCAATCGAACACGTAACGGTCCCCAGGTAGATGTCGATAAGAAGGCCGATGTGGAAAATCATCCGAACTCCCACTGAGCCTGATATGACAATCTCCGTTCAGTCCGGTCTGTTCGTCTAAGACTATTGCATATCAAGTTTAGGGGGCGGCAAGCGTCAGTCCCCTAATAGCTGTATAAGTCGTGTCGGAGCGAACCTCATTTCACCCTGAGAAGCTACTGGAACCGACCAGTATAACTCGCTTGCCCTGGCCAGGGACTTTGCGTAATGGCTCTCTGACACAGCGCGATACCATCTCCCAATACCGGGAAAGACGAATCCTATCTAACCACTACTGCCTCCAAGTGCTCGGGACTGCACCCAACTGCTACCTGTTTGCACGACTCCTTTGAGCCGTGGTAGGGTAGCAATCTAAGAACAGTAGGACACACTCGAGGAAAAGTAGCAGTGTCAAGTCTGCGTACTATGCTGTACTCATGTCATCAGGGAACTGTTAACTGACGACGGGTATAATACCAACCAATCAGTTCCCCTACGAGTCTTGTCCGGTGTACCCGTAACTTAACGAGCACCTATATACTATCTCAGTACGACGTACTGATGGCTATGGGATAGACCATCTCCCCAACTGGGATAAGAAGCGTACACACTAGTCTACTCTGGAATATCGATGCCCTATCTCGATAATCCAATGACCAGGGACCTGTATAGGATGTTGCTTACAGACTACCCAGCCCCCCACTAGTGTGACTGCCATCACAACGCCGGTAATCAAGAAAAGAACCTATGGGCTCTACTAATATGTATAAGTGATACGTTACAAGAAACATATGCACATATTAAAGTAGACACAAACCAAGTAGCATACTACCATTTTTAGCAAGACTGTATATACAACTATGAATATCCCTAGCTTCCATTAAGTAATATACAATCTAGTATGATACAATAATGGCCCCTAGGGCATATACACTAACAGATAGGGCATCGATATTCCGGAGTAGACTAAGTGTGTACGCTTCTCATCCCTGTTAGGGAGATGGTCTGTGCCACACCCATCAGTATGTCGTACTGGAGATAGTATGCAGGTGCTCATTAGGTTACGGGTACACCGGACAGGACTCACAGGGGAACTGATTGGTTGGTATTATACCCATCGTCAGTTAACAGTTCACAGGTGACATGAGTACAGCATAATCCGCAGACTTGACACTGCTACTTCGCCTCGAGTGTGTCCCACTGTTCTTAGATTGCTACCCTACCACGGCTCAAAGGAGTCGTGCAAACATATAGCAGTTGGGTGCAGTCCCGAGCACTTGGAGGCAGTGGCGGTTAGATAGGATTCATTTCTCCCGGTATTGGGAGTTGATATCACGCTGTGTCAGAGAGCCATTACGCAAAGTCCCTGGCCAGGGTAAGCGAGATATACTGGTAGGTTCCAGTAGCTTCTCAGGGTGTAATGGGCTTCGCTCCGACACGACTTATACAGCTATTAGGGGACTGACGCTTGCCGCCCCTAGGCTAGATATGCGATAGTCTTAGACGAACAGACCGGAATGTATGGAGATTGTCACATCAGGCTCAGTGGGAGTTTGGATGAGTTTCCTCATCGGCCTTCTTATCGACATCTACCTGGGGATCGTTACGTACAACTAGTGCCGCTTGCGATCTGTGGTTAAACCCACTGCCAGCGTAGTGTCGAGTCTTTAGAGTCCCACACAGAGAGTTTCCCTGCTCTAGGCGAAACGATATAGAGGTCGTATGGTTTTATGACAAGGGTTCAGACACGTACGTGTGTTTACGCACGTACGACTTTTCGGACAGTTTTTACTAGCCGGCTTTGGCTTAAGCCAGATTCTAGTATCGGGTTATTGGATTTATACAGTCTAAAGTTTTTCCGTGTTTTCACGGATTGGAGGGGCGTTGTCGTAATTTGTCGGGAAGCTTCTAGAAGAGTGGTGACTAAGGGGTTAAGGTGGCATGTGCATTAAATGCTTAATGACTCATTTTTGTGATTCATTCTTTGTATTAAATGATGCATTAATTAGTTGGTGAGTCATTTGATGAATCGCACTAGGTGAATGAATCTAACCATGATGATTAATCATTTATATTATTTATTTGATAAATTGTTATGGTTGTTAAATTCATATGAGCTCATTATTCATTCTTATTCTTATCTTCACCTTCTCTCTCCTCAAGCTCACTCTCTCTTCAAACCCTAACCCTAACCTTTTATGTGTTGAGATCAAGGGTTAGCTAGACTAATACATCCATAACCTCACTCTGTATCCCCTAGGTAGCTTAGATTACCACTTTGAGCAACCTAGTTATCTCAAGTTAGTGATCAAGCTTGGCGTAGGAGCTCTCGGGTGGATCATATTTGATTCGAGAAGGCCGTTGAGGTGACGATGTTCCAAGGAGCCTACGAGGAGTGGAGGACCGCGATGATGACCCGAAGGACAAGTAACATGAGGTATAACTTCGTATCCGAGTAGTTAAACCTCTAGTAGATTGTTAGCAATGGTTTAGATATCGATTCATGCGCTTAAGTCCGTGTTACGAAGCTTTGATAATCGTTTTTCATATATTCCGCCTCCCCGCAAGTTCGTGAGGTATGTGACATGGACTTAAAGTGGTATCAGAGCCAACTAAACCATTACTAGCTTGTTAGCAACTAATTAGAAGTTCGATCGACGGAAAACACGAAAACGAAACCCCGGGATCCATAAGTTTCTGTTAATTTTAAACATGTCTGAAAAATTATTTGATATGCCTTAAAATTCACAACACGGAAATATAAGAATACTGGGAAAATTTGAGCCCCTAACTCAGCAATAAGGCCGCGGATCCGCGGCAAGAAGGTGCTTTTGGCCGCAGATCCGCCGCCGAGTCAACGCCGAGTTGACTCGGATTTGCTCTGTTATTCATATTTATTGGTGTTTTGGCTTCCTGTATGCTCTGTTTCTACCCAGGTTGCTTCAGTGCAGGTTTGCTTTTGGGGTAAACACGGAATATGGTAATCGATCGATATTCAAAGATATTTGCTAATTGGGTTTTTATCTGTAATGTTTAATGTGTTCGTAAACCTCTCCTAACTACTAGTATGTCGGTTGGCAGGGGTTGTACATTTCTGTAATGTTTACTGTTTGTGTATATGAACTGTGTTGGACTGTTATGATGATTAGCCGGGGTTTGAGATGTGTTTAATATTCATTCATTCAATGTAAATGTAATTTGATGTAATATTCTTTTGCGGGGCACATCCAGGTTGCGATTGTAGCCACTGTTGTATTATTTCTTTTTATTGTTTTTGCTCCTAGGATAGACCCAAGGTGGGGTGCACAAACTACCGGGTACTTTGAAGTGTTTAGTGGTCTACTCACTTTGATGAGGGAGACCGCTTCACTTCGGGTACTTGGCGGGTAGTTTGCCGTACCCGTAGGGGTCTAGGGTGGGGTAATGGCTATTCATCACAACTGTGTAATCCGTCTTTTATTGGAGGCTCAAAGCAAATGGAGATTGCTAGTATATCCAATAAAGTTCATCTCTGATCTGTAATGCTTATTATTGCGTCTGACGAATGTACAATATCTATATATGATAGCTATTAGACGTCACTTATGTTTTATACCCGCGCTAGCCAAGCCCCCGCTCTGTCGTTAGTTAAGTAACCTAACGGGTGATGACGGGACCCAGTGGCGAATGCGGATGCATAAGAGGACGTGGTATTTTCGATGTTTTCTGCAATGATTGGATAAATGATGGGACGCATTATTATAATGCAAAGAAAATAAACCAAAGTTTAATCGTTGGAACAAATTTAAAAGAAACCACTCGGTTATTTTAAAAGATCAGAATTTTTAAAAATTACGGAGCTTTAACCACTCCTTTTAAAAAAGTATATGGTTCCTTCGATTATATCAAGTTCACTACGTTCACGGTTTTGCCAAAACCATTCGTAGCCCTCCGTCATTTCATTTGGGTATTCAATAGTATTCAAGCTGTGTTTGTTTGACCAAAGTCAAGGCATAGTGTTTGGTAGCTGTTGGATATTCATATGTAGCATAGATAGATGCGTTGGTTTGGGACAGTTGTACTATCTTGTTTGGCCAAAGTCAAGGGTATGTACGGGTGGGTTCAAATTAACCTCGACAATGACGGGTAGAACTTGACATGTGATTTAGATTTGTTTGGCCAAAGTCAAGGTCATAAGAGCATGGGGAAAAAATTTATATCGGGAATTTCTAAAGAATCTGAAATTTGCAGAGAGATGCATACCATTTTGGAGTATGATGAATGTTGGTAGGATTCCTTCAACATTATCATACGATGATATTTTGGATCCCGATCCTACTGTGAGTACATGCTACTTATCAGGAGATTCTTCACTTAACGATCAATGCTATAAACCAAGTAGGTGCCTAGAAAGGTGTCAGCAGGGTTACGCCCCCAGAGAAAAGAGGTTATTTAATTAAGGAACTTCGCGAAAGCATTGGAAAACCTACCTCGAAGTATCGACACTGACCTGGCTGAACGGTTAAGCAAGAATTGTACGGTGAGAATAGTCCTGGCTAATTCTTCTTTTATGGTTTGAGGAGGGATTTGAGAAACAGTGGGAGCCACCCTGTTTAGATAAACTTAAAACCAATCTAAACTTGCAACAGCATCATGCTAAAATGTTTTCTTCTCCCTCTCTTAATTGCAGCGACCTTGTGACCACACATAGGTTACATCTAGATAACAAATTGACTGAATCTGACTTATATGACTGGCAAAGGTCTATCCAGATGTCCATTGGCTATGACAAGTTGGACCACCCTATTACTACTCAAGATCCCGCCGTCCCAGGTCCAGTTTCCACTGTCGCAGATATGGATATCCGTCAGACAAAGGAAAAAGATAAAGCTAAAGCTAAGTGCCTCATGTTAGCTTCAGTTGATGGTGTATACCAGAAGCAGCATGAAAAGATGGACATATTTTCCATCTTTCTCCATAATAAAGATTTATATGGAGAGCAATCTCATATCACTAGATATGAAACATCGAACGAATTAATTCAAGCGAGGTTGGCTGACGGGTCATCTGTAGGGGACAACGTCCTTACAATGACTAGCTGTATTGCTGAGCTCTAGGACCTGGAGACCGCGTTGGGAAACGAGTTGGATAGTAACTTGATTCTACAGTCTTTGCCTCCTACCCTGAAGGAAACCAGGGAAGTAGAAGGAAAGAGAAAGGCAAAAGTTTCGGGACTGAATGTAGTAAAAGAGGAACGTTCCTATTGTTATGGGATTGGGCATTGGCAGAAAGATTGCACGGCTTTTGAAGCCAGTAGCCAAGATATGAAGCATGTTGTGGCTTCAGCCTCAAGTGTATTTGTAATAGAGAACTGTATGTCAGTTAATCCTACTTCCTGGGTATTGGATACCGGGTTAGGATCTCACATCTGTAATTCATTACAGGCTCTGAGAAACCGTAGGGTTATTAGGATAGGTGATATCCCTCACGGTTGCTAACGGAATGAGCATGGATGCTGAATCCGTAGGGGAATATCATCTTGGACTGACAACTGGGGAGATATTAATTCTGCGTAACTGTTTTTATGTACCAAGTAAAAACTTGTAATATCATATCTGTATCCTTACTTTCTAAAGAAGGATATGATTTTACTTTTATAAGCGATATGATCCACATCCACCTAAATCATGTTCTGATTGGGTCAGGTACATTAGATAACGGTATATACGTATTAAGTCAAGCTTAGGTTTTCAATATCCACAATACACTTAAAAGAAAGTCTCCAGACATGAATCAGGCTTTCTTATGGCATTGTAGACTAGGTCACATCAATGAAACACGATTAACTAAGTTACATAGAGAAGGATATTTGAATTCGTTCGAATATCATTCTTATGCTACTTGTGAATCTTGTCTCATGGGAAAGATGACAAAGACTCCGTTTACTGGACACGGAGTAAGAGCAAGCGAGCTCTTGGGACTCATACACAGTGACGTATGCGGTCCAATGTCTACACATGCGCGAGGTGGTTATTCCTACTTTATTACTTTTACGGATGATTCCTCTAGGTATGGATATGTCTTCTTAATAAAACATAAATCCGAGGCCTTTGAGAAATTCCAAGAATACAAGAATGAAGTGGAAAACCAAACAGGCAAAAGTATCAAGACACTGAGATCTGATCGATGTGGTGAATACTTAAGTGCCGAGTTCCTAGGTTACTTAAAAGAGAATGGAATTCTCTCTCAGTTTACTCCTCCATACACACCACAACACAACGGTGTATCGGAAAGAAGGAATCGAACTCTATTGGATATGGTTCGTTCCATGATAAGTAAGGCCGAGTTACCACGATCATTCTGGGGATATGCACTAGAGTCAGCTGCATACCTTTTAAACCGAGTTCCAACTAAAACTGTGCCTGCTTTACCATATCAGATGTGGTGTGGAAAGAAACCCCATCTTAAGCATATTAAGATATGGGAATGTCCAGCTTTTGTAAAGAAGCAGCATGCGGACAAGCTCGAGGCACGATCAGTACAGTGTAAGTTTGTGGGATATCCAAAGAACTCCAAAGGATATTATTTCTATTACGCAGAGGAACAAAAGATTTTTGTTTCTCATAATGCTCGCTTCTTGGAAACTGAGTTTTTAGAAAATCAGATAAGTGGGAGCGCAATAGAACTGGAAGAAATTCCAGAACCACAAGCTATTACTGAAAGCTTGGTAGAACCAGCAGTTTCAGAAGAAAGGGACATCCCGACGCCACTCCGCAGGAGTAGTAGGCAGTCTCATCCGCCTGAGAGATACTACGGTTTTCTCATAGACGGGGATAGAGAGGATTGCACTATTGACTATGATGAGCCTACTAGCTTCCAGCAAGCCATTCAGAGCGGTGACTTAGTAAAATGGCTGGATGCAATGCGGACCGAAATGGAGTCCATGTACACTAACAAAGTATGGACTTTGGACATTGCTCCAGATGGGGTAAAACCCGTAGGATGCAAATGGATCTTCAAAAAGAAGATTGGTGTAAATAGACAGGTTGAAATCTATAAGGCTAGACTTGTTGCAAAGGGTTTCCGTCAAAGACCTGGTTTGGACTATGACGAAACCTTTTCTCCAGTGCCTATGCTCAAATCCATTAGGGTCCTTCTTGCTATAGCTGCCTTCCACTATTATGAGATCTGGCAGATGGACGTAAGACGGCCTTTCTAAATGGTAATTTGGAAGAGAGCGTCTCTATGGATCAGCCAGAGGGATTCATTCAGAGTGGGAGCAGCGGTAAAGTATGCAAGCTGCTTAAATCCATTTATGTACTAAAGCTAGCATCGCGGAGTTGGAACATCTGTTTTGATGATGCTGTCAAAGAATTTGACTTTATCAAAAATCCAGATAAACCATGCATATACAGTAAGATTGTAAGGAGAGCTGTAGTATTCCTCGTCTTGTACGTGAATGACATTCTCCTAATAGGAAATGATATTCCTATGTTACAGTCGGTCAAAGGATTCTTGTCACATAAATTCTCCATGAAAGACCTGGGTAATGCCACCTACATTTTGTGGATCCGGATCTTTCGTGATAGATCAAAGAGGATGTTGGAACATTCGCAGTCCAGGTACATAGACACCATACTGAAGAGATTCAGTATGGACGATTCTAAGCGCGGTAATCTACCGGCTTGTCACGGAATTACCCTCTCCAAAGAGATGTCTCTCAAGACTGATTTGGAAAGGAATCGCATGTCGATTATACCCTACGCTTCTTCGGTAGGCTCTATAATGTATGCGATGTTATGTACCAGACCAGATATAGCATACGCATTGAGCGTTGTAAGCCGGTATCAGGCATACCCAGGGGAGAAGCACTGGATAGCAGTAAAGAACATTCTCAAGTACCTAAGAAGGACTAAGGAGATGTTCTTGGTGTATGGCGGAAAAGACCTCAAGATGGAGGCCTTTGCCGACTCCAGAGTGACAAAGATGACTCCAAGTCCATGTCGGGTTATGTCTTTACCCTTAATGGAGGGGCGGTCTATTGGAAGAGTTCCAAGCAGGAGACCGTTGCTGACTCAACAATGGAAGTGGAGTACATAGCTGCTTGCGATGCCGCAAAAGAAGCTGTCTGGATGAAGAAGTTCCTCACAGAACTTCAGGTGGTTCCTTCCAGTATTAGTCCAATACCTCTGTATTGCGACAACAACGGCGCTATAGCTTTAGCGAAGGAACCCAGGTCCCATCAGAAGTCCAGACATATCTTAAGACGGTATCACCTGATCAGAGAGATCGTAGATCGCCGGGAGATCGAGGTGAAAAGAGTAGAGACAGAGAATAACATTGCTGATCCATTCACAAAGGCCCTTCCTCAGACGCAGTTCGAGAGGCTATTCGAGATGATAGGTCTACGATATGCCCGCTCATGGCCCTAGTGCAAGTGGGAGATTGTTAGTGTATATGCCTTAGGGGCCATTATTGTATCATACTAGATCGTATATTACTTAATGGAAGCTTGGGATATTCACAGTTGTATATACAGTCTTGCTAAAAATGGTAGTATGCTACTTGGTTTGTGTCTACTTTAATATGTGCATATGTTTCTTGTAACGTATCACTTATACATATTAGTAGAGCCCATAGGATCTTTGCTTGATTACCAGCGTTGTGATGGCAGTCACATTAGTGGGGGATGGGTAGTCTGTAAGCAACATCCTATACAGGTCCGTGGTCGTTGGATTATCAAGATAGGGCATCGATATTCCGGAGTAGACTAAGTGTGTACGCTTCTCAACCCAGTTGGGGAGATGGTCTGTCTCACAGCCATCAGTACGTCGTACTGGAGATAGTATGCAGGTGCTCGTTAGGTTACAGGTACACCGGACAGGACTCGCAGGGGAACTGATTGGTTGGTATTATACCCATCGTCAGTTAACAGTTCCCAGGTGACATGAGTACAGCATAGTCCGCAGACTTGACACTGCTACTTCTCTTCGAGTGTGTCCCACTGTTCTTAGATTGCTACCCTACTACGGCTCAAAGGAGTCGTGCAAACAGGTAGTAGTTGGGTGCAGTCCCGAGCACTTGGAGGCAGTGGCGGTTAGATAGGATTCGTTTCTCCCGGTATTGGGAGTTGATATCGCGCTGTGTCAGAGAGCCATTACGCAAAATCCCTGGCCAGGGAAAGCAAGATATACTGGTAGGTTCCAGTAGCTTCTCAGGGTGTAATGGGCTTCGCTCCGACACGACTTATACAGCTATTAGGGGACCGACGCTTGCCGGCCCTAGGCTAGATATGCGATAGGCTTAGACGAGCAGACCGGACTGTACGGAGATTGTCACATCAGGCTCAGTGGGAGTTCGGATGAGTTTCATCATCGCCCTTCTTATCGACATCTACCTGGGGATCGTTACGTACAGCTAGTGCCGCTTGCGATCTGTGGTTAATGCTAGTTATATGTATGCCCTAAAGGCCATTACTGTACATAGGATGTATATTGTAGTGGATGCTGGGACATATATAGGTAGGACTTTCTTGCTCAACATGATAGTACGCTATCTGGTTGCTCTTTATCTTAACATGTATATTTGCAGTCTCTCTATTACATGTTGATAAAGCCCTTAGGATGTGTACTCGACTTCCAGGACTATGATGCAGATCATACTAGTGGGGCCTGGGTAGTCCATGAGTACATCCTTTAAAGTTCCTAGTCGCGGGAATATCGAGACGGGGCATCGATATTCCAGAGTAGACTAGCGTATATCTTCTCGACCCATGTGATGGGAGATGGATGATCCCATATCCATTGGTGTTTGACATCAGAGACGGTATGCGAGTGCTCAGTGGAGACTGGGTACACTGAACGGACTCGCCGAGAACTCCCAGATGGTATTATACCTCAGGTCAGATGGCAGTTCTCTGGTGACACTGGTACAGCTTAGTCTGTTGACCCGAGATCGTAATAGAGTCTTGTGTGTCTCCCACTGTGTTTTGATTTCCACCCTACCACGGCTCTACTGAGTCGTGCAAACAGGTGGTTTTTGGGTACAGTCCCGATTCACATGGAGGCAATGAGCGATAGGAGGGGATTCGTCTCTCCCGGTATTGGGGGTTGATGTTGCGCTATGCTCGACTGGCCATAACTGGAAATCCCTGGCCAGGGTAGCTGTGATATACTGGTAAGAGTTATCAGTAGTTTCATGCTTGTTATGGACCTTACATCGGCATGACTTATCAAGCTACTGGGGTCTGACGTTTACCACCCCTAGGCGAGATATGCGACATATCAGACGAACAGACCGGACTGTACGGTAAGTGTTACCGGTTGGATTCACAGGAGTGTGAGCGGGCTTGCTGGTTGATCTTCTGATCGCTCAATACCCGGGTGGCCGTTACGTTTAGCAGACCGGTTGCGGCTTGTAGGTGTTTGATATGATCATCACCTGCTGCCGGCGTATTGACGAGTCTTTAGAGTCCTACACAGAGCTTTCCTGGCTCAAGCGAAACGAAATAGGAGCGCATATGAGATATGTGCGGGACCGAGAATAATACCAGTATGTGATACTGAATTCTATTCTCGCGATTTGTATCATCGGACGGTTATATAAGATATAGCCGGGATACCGAATCAAGTGTTGATTCGATACATTGATACACTTGATATTAGTCGGTTATATGCAATATGACCGGATCATTAAATGAAGTTTTGATTTAATGATTTAATGTATAATTATATATTTGATATATTACTTTACATTAACTACTATTTGTTCACTTAAGATTGATTTTCTCACTTGATGTGCACAAGTAGTATATGTGATATATTTTTGTGCACTTGATTGTATCATGTTTGATGATACATGCTAACATGGGTGTATGTTTGATTTAAACCATGTTTAGGTTAATGGTTAGGGTTTTGTTATCTTTTCTTAATTATTTATTTTATTCATTTAATTTTGGGCAAGAAATAAAATGGTGGCTTCTTTTGTATTTTACTTGAAGTTTCATGAAGCTTTGACCATTTTGTTTCTTTCCTAAACCTAACCATTCACCAAAACCCTAGTTTAGTCTCTACACTAGTTAAACTCACCCATGGTTGCATTATGATAACCATCACTTGATTTTCTTTTTGGAGATAATTCAATTATTCATTTTTTCTTTCTCCTTCTTCTTCTTCATTAAGAGAAGAAACCATTGCTAGAAATTTCTAAGTGATGATTCCAAGTGAGAAATCCAAATCCAAAGTGAACCCACTTCCTATTTCTTCATCCTCTACCACTTGCCATGTAGTAGAGTGTGTTATCTTCACAAGTTTCATGACCTAGTGAAGGTGGAGCTTGAGTTTGAGTCGCCTCGACGTAGATCATCTTCGGCATTGAAGTCAACGACCTAGCCCGCCCATTTTTCCGATGAAACCGATACTAGAGTCCGGGATTACGATGATCGCAGCGGAGGGACGTCAACACGGAGCTAGAGAAGTGGAGGACCGGATCTACAAAGGTTGTAGTCACTTTCACTTTAGAGTAAAGTTGTTTACTTGTATGTGTTTCGCCTATCCTCTAGTTAACGATCTAGTTTAGGGTTTCTCGGCACATAAAAATTTAAATTGGACATGGTTGATCAGTTGTAGAACCTCATAGGTGTGCCTAGGATCCCTACAGTTAAACCCACTGCCAGCGTAGTGTCGAGTTTTTAGAGTCCCACACAGAAAGTTTCCCTGCTCCAGGCGAAACGATATAGAGGTCGTATGGTTTTACGACAAGGGTTCGGACACATACGTGTGTTTACGCACGTACGACTTTTCGGACAGTTTTTTTTAGCCGACTTTGGTTTAAGCCAGATTCTAGTATCGGGTTATTGGATTTATACAGTCTAAAGTTTTTCCGTGTTTTTACGGATTGGAGGGGCATTCTCGTAAATTGTCGGAAAGCTTCTAGAAGAGTGGTGACTAAGGGGTTAAGGTGGCATGAGCATTAAATGCTTAATGACTCATTTGTGTGATTCATCCTTTCTATTAAATGATGCATTAATTAGTTGGTGAGTCATTTGATGAATCACACTAGGTGAATGAATCTAACCATGATGATTAATCATTTATATTATTTATTTGATAAATTGTTAAGGTTGTTAAATTCACATGAGCTCATTATTCATTCTCATTCTTATCTTCACCTTCTCTCTCCTCAAGCTCACTCTCTCTTCAAACCCTAACCCTAACCACTCATGTGTTGAGATCAAGGGTTAGCTAGACTAATACATCCATAACCTCACTCTATATCTCCTAGGTAGCTTAGATTAGCACTTTGAGCAACCTAGTTATCTCAAGTTAGAGATCAAGCTTGGCGCAGGAGCTCTCGGGTGTAGGGTTCCTAGGCACCCTAATGAGGTCTCACAAGGCATCAACCATGCCAATTTCAAAAAAAACTAGGTGCCGAGAAACCCGACTACGGATCGTCGGCTAGATGTCTAGGCGAAAAAGCAAACTAGTTAACACTTAACTAAGAGATACGGAAATACAACCTTTGTAGATCCGTTTGTCCACCTCCATAGCTCCATGAAGAAGTCATCTCCGCTGTACAAATCCGATCTTGGACTCTCGCGTTCGCTTCATCGGAGAATAGGCGGGCTAGGTCATCGACGACGTGCCGAAGATGATCTACGTCGAAGCATCACTAGATCAAGCTCCACCTTCACCGAGACATGAAAACTTGTGAAGGAAACACACTCTACTACTTGGCAAGAGGTAGAGGATGAAGAAATAGGAAGTGGGTAGACTTTAGAATTGGATTTCTCACTCTAATTCATCAATCACCATTGATGAGGTAAGCTTTCTTCTTGAAGTGAAGAAGAAGAAGATGATGAAAAGTTATGATAAGTTATTTTGTAAAAAGAAATAAATATGAATACTTATCATTAACCAACCATAGTTTAGTGTAGAGAATAAATCATGGTTAGATTGAAGGGTTAGGGTTAAGCATCAAGACAAAATGGTGACTTAGTCAAAGTATCATGAAGCTTCATAATCCATCCAAAGAAAGCCACCATTTAATCTTTATGCAAATCATTTTCCAAAAAGAATAAATAGATAAATAAATGAATAAGGAAATAGTAAACCCTAACCATTTCATTAACCAAGGTTTAATTCTTTACACTTAACCAAAAGGCACGTATCATCAAACATGATACAAGCAAGTGCACAAAATCATATCGCATATGCAATGCGCACATCCGAGTGAGAAAATCCATTTAAAGTGAACCGGTACTAGTTAATGCAAAGTAATATATCAAATATATAATTATGCATTAAATAATTAAATCAACACTTGATTCAATGATCCGGTCATGTCGCACACAACCGACTAGTATACAATGTATCGGCTTATCGAATCAATCCTTGATTCGATAACTAGGTTATATCGCATACAACCATTCGACACATTCATCGCGAGAATGGAATACGGTATCACATACACGTATTATTCTCGGACCCGCACATATCTCATATGCGCTCCTATTTCGTTTCGCTTGAGCCAGGAAACCTCTGTGTAGGACTCTAAAGACTCGTCAATACGCCGGCAGCAGGTGATGATCATATCAAGCACCCACAAGCCGCAAGCGGTCTGCTAAACGTAACGGCCACCCGGGTATTGAGCGATCAGAAGATCGACGAGCAAGCCCGCTCACCCTCCTGTGAATCCAACCAGTAACACTACCGTACAGTCCGGTCTGATCGTCTGATATGTCGCATATCTCGCCTAGGGGTGGTAAACGTCAGACCCCAATAGCTTGATAAGTCGTGTCGATATGAGGTCTATAACAATTCGAGAAACTACTGGTAACACTTACCAGTAAATCTCAGCAACCCTGGCCAGGGATTTCCTGTTATAGCCAATCGAACACAGCGCAACATCAACCCCCTATACCGGGAGAGACGAATCCCCTCCTATCGCTCATTGCCTCCATGTGACTCGGGACTGTACCCAAAAACCACCGTTTTGCACGCCCTCTTGGACGTGGTAAGATGGAAATCAAAGCACAGTGGGAACCACACAAGACTCTATGACGATCTCGGGTCAACAGACTACTCTGTACCAGTGTCACCAGAGAACTGCCATCTGACGTGAGGTATAATACCATCTGGGAGTTCTCGGCGAGTCCGTCCAGTGTACCCAGTCTCTACTGAGCACCCGTACATCATCTCTGATGTCAAACACCAATGGATATGGGATCATCCATCGCCCATCTGTATGGGTCGAGAAGGTATACGCTAGTCTACACTGGTATATCGATGCCCTGTCTCGATACACCTACGACTAGGGACTTTGAAGGATGTACTTATAGACTATCTGTCCCCACTAGTATGATCTGCATCATAGTCCAGGTAGTCAAGTACACATCCTAAGGGCTTTACCAACATGTAACAGAGAGACAATCAGTATACACGTTAAGGTAAAGAGCAACCAGATAGCATACTATCATGTCGAGCAAGAAAGTCCTCCCTATATATGTCCCAGCATCCACTACAATATACATCCTATGTATAGTAATGGCCTCTAGGGCATACATATAACTAACAATCTCCCACTTGCACTAGGGCCATCTGTAGCAGTGGTTGTAGTATCTCATACTCAACCATCCCATAAAAATCTCTCTCTGGGAACAGGCCTTTGTGAGTGGATCCGCTGTGTTGTCGTCTGAGTCTACTCTCTCAACCTTGACCTCCCTGGAGATCAACCATCTCCATGATCAGGTGATACTGCCTTAGAATATGTCTGGATCACTGATGGGACCTGCGTTCCTTGGCATAAGCCACAACTCCATTGTCACACAATGGGAGGAACATAGTTCATCTCATGAACCAATATGCACCCAAACAGCCTCTTTGGTAGCATCTTTAGTAGCGATATATCCTGCCTTTATCTTCTAGTATGCCACGGTATCTAGCTTGGAACTCTTCCAACATACCGTCCCTTTACTGAGGGTAAAGACAATGCCTGTGACTGACATTCAGTAGTCTTTATCACCCTGGAACCCCTCCAGTGATTCTTCCCTGGATCGATTGATACCTTCTCACTACAACTAGTGAGAATCCTAACTTCCAATTAAATCTATCTCATAGATCCAAAATCCAGGATTTAGTAGGTATTACTTTGATCCTATATGGAGAATCATTGTGATAAACGGAGATTTATCGAGCGTAGCATAGGAAACTACTTCCCTATCAAGAGTATGTCATCCACGTACTCTACGAGGATCGTCACCATACTCCCTACTACCTTTTTGTTTATACAAGGTTCATCTACCATTTTGATGATGTCAACTTCTTTGACCGCTTCATCAAAATAGATGTTCCAACTCCGCGATGCCTGCTTTATCCTATAAAGCATCTTGCACACGTTTCCGCTGCTCCCACTGTCTATGAAGCCCTCTGGCTGTGTACTTATAGACACTTTCTTCTAAACATCATTTAGAAAAGCTGTAATGACACCCAACCACTAGATATCATAGTCATGGTATGTAGCCGTGGCAAGTAGGATCTGGATGGACTTAAGCATAGCTACTTAGAAAAGGTTTCATCATCATCCATACCTGGTCAATGATGTAGACCTTTAACAAGTCTAGCTTTGAAAGTCTCAACTTTTCCATCTACACCAAGTAATCTTCTCAAGATATACTTGCTCCTGATGGGGATTTAACCCTTCAGATATAGCAACCAAAGTCCATACTTTGTTGGTGTATAAGGATTCCATCTCAGATCGCTAAGCATCCAGCCATTCTTATAGAGTCTTACTCCTGATGGCCAGCTCGAAACTAGTTGGGTCATCATCTCATGATGCAATCCTAGCTCCCACTGTCATAGAGAAACCGAAGTATCTCTCAGGTGGGTGAGGAACCCTACTAGATCGGCGGAGAGGTTGAGGTTCGTTGGTAACTAATAAATCCTTTGGTTCTTTCAAATCATCAGTTGCAATTTGTATAGCTGGAACATTTCCAGTTCTACATGACTGACCTTGCCTCGAGCTTGTTCGGATTTTTCTTTTCAGACATAGGCCGGACAACCCCAAATCTTAACTAGCTTAAGACATGGGCTCTTCCCTTTCCATATCACATATGAAATGGTAGGCAACTAATTTGATTCGAACCCTATTCAATAGGTATGCAGCTTCTCAAGTGCATAACTCCCAAAAAGGAAATAGGTAACTCAGTAGTACTCATCATAGAGCACACCTTATCATATAAGGTGTGATTGCTCCGCCCCGATATACCATCGTGCTATGGTGTATACGGAGCAGTAATGTTGAGAGAGAATCTCATTCTCCTTTAGAATAGTCCAGGAATTCCGTGCACAAGTATTCTCCTCCCTGATCACATCAAAGGACATAATACTTATACCCGTATTCTGGTTCTCTACTTCTCACTTATATTCTGTGACTATCTCAAAAGGTTCGGACTCATATTTCAACAGCAACATATGACTGAATCTTGAGAGATTATCAGAGAATGTATTGAAGTACAAAGAACCAGTCTTGGCATATGTAGACTGGGGACCTTTATACATCAACATGTATCATCCCAAGAGTTCACTAACTCTTTCTCTGTTTTCAATAAACAGGGCTATGGTCATCTTATCTTTGTGACATGACTGGCGAGTTTCACAAGATGTAAATTCAAACTGATTTAAATATACATCTAAATGTAACTTCAGCTAGTCGGGTCACATTGATCTGACCTAGTCTACAATACCTCAAGAAGAATCCGTTCATTTCTGAACTCTTCCTCTTGTGTGTGTTCCGTATACTAAGAACTGTAGTTTGATTTAGAACATCAACGCTTTTAGATAACGTGCCTGAACCGATCAACCTTTGATATAGGAAATGTTCAAAACATTATCCAACTATACAAAATTTTATCATTTCTTTACTAATAAAGAGATAGATATGATTTTGTATATCAGGTTCGGTATCTAATAACATTCGTTCAGAATCAATGTATTTGGAATACAGGGTGACAGTGACCAACAGACTTGGCTGCAACACTTGCCCCTTTTTCTGCCTCATGAAACTTATCACCCGTTCTCAGTTCTCTACCTAGCTGTAGCCCTATGTAACATATTACATATCTGGGATCCTGATCTGGTATCACATACCCAGGACGTAGAGGGTATAGAGAAACAGTTCTGTGTAACGAACACACCCGAAGATGATGCATCAGCATGCACTCTCTTCGTTTGGGCGGCACGGGAAATCTGGTATTCCCCAATTTCCTGCTCTGTCTTATAACAATTATAAGTTGGAGCGGGACCAACGTTCCCCAGCTCAGTATAACAAGCGGGTTCGGTTGATAATCTGTATTATTATCTTGATTAAGGCGTGATATGGTCGCTACCAGGAGAGAGAGAGAAGAAAACACTCAGCGTGCGCTCTTGCAAGAATAGATTGGTTATTATTTTATATAATCAGGATAGCTCCCACTGCCTTTTTATCAAATCTTCCTTCAAACCCTAAAAGGAAAGACTAGCCGGGATTAATTACACACTACAAGTTCGCCAATCTTTCAGCCAGGCCAGTGTCGGTACTTTGAGGGAGGTCCCCCGTGCTTTCGCACGAACCTAATTAATGTAAACCTCATTTTCCCAGAGGCGTAACCTCGTTGACACCTTTCTAGACACCTACTTGATCGGCTAATTGTAATGTGTAAAACTCTCCCAGGAGTAACTCTTACTCGCAGCGGGTATCGGGATCCAACTATCTCATAGATGGTATGCAATCTCATTGCAAATTTCAACACTTGAAATTCCTGATAATATTTTGCCCCTAGCAGCTATTTGACCTTAACATAGTCAACAAATCATAAGTGCTAGTCAAGTTCAACCCGTCATTTCCCGATTGAATTAAACCCACCCGCACGACCCTTAACATAGTCAACAAAGTCACACGACTACCCTAATCCAATCGCATCATATGCTTATGCAGATAAGCACTAATTAGCTACCGCACACTACGCCTTAACATAGTTAACAAACGTAGCACGAATACTAACTAATACTTATCTGAAATGACGGAGGGCTACGACAGGTTTTTCTGAAAACCTATTGCGTAATGAACTTGATATCGTTGTAGGATCGAATGAATTTTGAAATGGAGTGTTTTTGAGGCTTTTCTAGTTTTGCTAAAGGAGTCACTCCCGGTGAAGGGATCGTCGGTCCTTTCCTCGTCGAATGAGGTGCGGGATATATCATATATATCACTGTGGAAAGCAAAAACTCTTAAAAGCAATCAAAAGACAAACCGAGTGTGTAGCATCTGCCAGTTTTGCTAAAGGAGTCACTCCCGGTGAAGGGATCTCGGTCCTTTCCTCATCGAATAAGGTGTAGGATATATCACATATACCTCTGTGCAAAGCAAGAACTGTAGCTACCTGTTTTATTTTTGAAATTCGATTCTACAACATCATTAGGTTTCTTTTACTTTCATTAATCACATTAATGAAGTCCCATCATTTAAGTACCTAAACATCACAGATAAATACGACGTACACTTATGCCATCCGCATTCGCCTCGATGTCCCCTCGTGCACCGTTAGGTTAGGTAACTAACGGCAGAGCAGGGCAGGGCTAGCGCGGGTGTAAAACATAAGTAACGTCTATATAATATATCATATATACTATATACTGTATCTATCACAGAACATCACATGATCACATCACAGATATCGCAGCAGAAGAATCATATGAAATATTGGATATACTAGGACGTCCGTGTTTTCAATACGAGCCAGTATAAAACACGGATTCCACGGTCGCGATGAATAGCCAAACCCACACCCCTAGACCCCTACGAGAGCGGCAAGCAACCCTACTAATTCTAGAGTTAGGAGACCCGGACTCGACTCCTCGAGTTGGTCTCCCACTGGACTCCAGAACCCGGTTACTTGTGCTCCCCTCCTTGGGTCTATCCTAGTGCGGAAAAGTAAATAATATACAAAAGGTGACAACTTCCGCAACCTGGAAGCGCCCCAATAAAAGAATATTACATACAAGTTTTTACATGAATGAAAATGAAAAACACTCATCTCACATAAAACCCCCCGTCTATTCAAACACGACGATCCAATATAACATATCCAGCAACACATAACATCACATGTCATCAACGTAAGTAAATATGCGCATCCCAATTGTCGTTGACATATAGCAACGAAACCGGCGATATCACATATTACACTTACGGTCACAGAAAAGAAAGTGTAAAACTACAACAGTTGGAATCCGCAACCACCTCAGACATCGCATGCCTGACCAAATGAATTCCTTAGACATCGCATGCCTAACAATTATAAACCCCGCATTTTAGTCTCAAAATCGAAAACACTTTTCAATATTCAAGTCGGGCAATTCAACAAGATTCCCGACATCCTGATCGAATGCTCGTCGCAAACTTCAGTAGACGGCCGCACCCCCGATACCGTCGATGAAGTGCACCAAGGCGGAACACCGCTACCGCGAGCACCCGGACGGATGCTTTCGGCGACGGGGTTCTCCTACAGTCACTTGGTCGGGGCTATGGGGTGAGGCTGTCTATTAAGTTTACCCGGCGAGTATCCGCGTACGCTACGTGATTGCGACGGACTTTTGATCACATCAAAATTCCGTGGCAACCGATCAAGTGAGACTAAAGTGCTATGTTTATAACATTCATTTAGTTATCTCATAACTATTTGTGAATTCCAATTATTGTATCACATTCCAGATAAACAGAAAATTGTAAACTTTCCGATCGAGCAATCGAACACCCAAGTTTTCCCGATACAGATCAACACATGAAATATGAGTCTAACAACATTCAGTTCGTGCCTCAGTACCAACGGTCCAGCCGTAGAAGGGTCAAGCCAACGCCTCACATGTGGCACGCCGTACTGCCCCAAACCCGAAGGTTCAAAGGGCAGTTCAAGACGGTCACATAATCGAGTTAAGGTTTGTTGTCTTCTAGAGGGTCCATCGCGTTACTTGCACTACTTAGAACGTCGTTAAACCACGGAAAAATCCAACACTTGGAAATTTCACGACAGGGGAAAAATTGGGTATTTGTATCCGGTCGAACTTTTTAACATATTCTAAAAATTTATCCGGAAAGCCACATAGACAAAATTTGATACTCCGATCGAAACACCGAATCCCCAAAAACAACCCAGAAAATTCAACTCTTGAATAAATATTAAAAATTCCCAGAAAATCCAGCACTATCAATTAGGAGTTACTGTGTAAGATTCACTGAACAATAAGGCTGTACGGCCGCGGAACCGCCGCACTAGCCATGCTCGTGCCGCGGATCCGCGGCAGGTTGATGGAGTTAGACACTCGAACTTCACAGTAACTCTTAAAATCGCCTGCTGATTTTTCTGCATATTTTTAATTTGGAAAAATCCCAGTTTTTGAAAAAAGGACAGAGAGCATGGAAATTTTTGGGGTTTCGGTTAGTTCGGACTTCAAATTCCGTCCAGACTTCGCCTAAGGCTCTAGCTAGGCTCTGATACCACTGTAGGGTTCCTAGGCACCCTAATGAGGTCTCACAAGGCATCAACCATGCCAATTTCCAAAAAAACTAGGTGCCGAGAAACCCGACTACGGATCGTCGGCTAGATGTCTAGGCGAAAAAGCAAACTAGTTAACACTTAACTAAGAGATACGGAAATACAACCTTTGTAGATCCGTTTGTCCACCTCCATAGCTCCATGAAGAAGTCATCTCTGCTGTACAAATCCGATCTTGGACTCTCGCGTTCGCTTCATCGGAGAATAGGCGGGCTAGGTCATCGACGACGTGCCGAAGATGATCTACGTCGAAGCATCACTAGATCAAGCTCCACCTTCACCGAGCCATGAAAACTTGTGAAGGAAACACACTCTACTACTTGGAAAGAGGTAGAGAATGAAGAAATAGGAAGTGGGTAGACTTTAGAATTGGATTTCTCACTCTAATTCATCAATCACCATTGATGAGGTAAGCTTTCTTCTTGAAGTGAAGAAGAAGAAGATGATGAAAAGTTATGATAAGTTATTTTGTAAAAAGAAATAAATATGAATACTTATCATTAACCAACCATAGTTTAGTGTAGAGAATAAATCATGGTTAGATTGAAGGGTTAGGGTTAAGCATCAAGACAAAATGGTGACTTAGTCAAAGTATCATGAAGCTTCATAATCCATCCAAAGAAAGCCACCATTTAATCTTTATGCAAATCATTTTCCAAAAAGAATAAATAGATAAATAAATGAATAAGGAAATAGTAAACCCTAACCATTTCATTAACCAAGGTTTAATTCTTTACACTTAACCAAAAGGCATGTATCATCAAACATGATACAAGCAAGTGCACAAAATCATATCGCATATGCAATGCGCACATCCGAGTGAGAAAATCCATTTAAAGTGAACCGATACTAGTTAATGCAAACTAATATATCAAATATATAATTATGCATTAAATAATTAAATCAACACTTGATTCAATGATCCGGTCATGTCGCACACAACCGACTAGTATACAATGTATCGGCTTATCGAATCAATCCTTGATTCGATAACTAGGTTATATCGCTTACAACCATTCGACACATTCATCGCGAGAATGGAATACGGTATCACATACACGTATTATTCTCGGTCCCGCACATATCTCATATGCGCTCCTATTTCGTTTCGCTTGAGCCAGGAAACCTCTGTGTAGGACTTAAAGACTCGTCAATACGCCGGCAGCAGGTGATGATCATATCAAGCACCCACAAGCCGCAAGCGGTCTGCTAAACGTAACGGCCACCCGGGTATTGAGCGATCAGAAGATCGACGAGCAAGCCCGCTCACCCTCCTGTGAATCCAACCAGTAACACTACCGTACAGTCAGGTCCGATCGTCTGATATGTCGCATATCTCGCCTAGGGGTGGTAAACGTCAGACCCCAATAGCTTGATAAGTCGTGTCGATATGAGGTCTATAACAATTCGAGAAACTACTGGTAACACTTACCAGTAAATCTCAGCAACCCTGGCCAGGGATTTCCTGTTATAGCCAATCGAACACAGCGCAACATCGGGTGGATCATCATTGATTCGAGGAGGCCGTTGAGGTGCCGATGTTCCAAGGAGCCTACGAGGAGTGGAGGACCGCGATGAAGACCCGAAGGACAAGTAACGTGAGGTATAACTTCGTATCCGAGTAGTTAAACCTCTAGTAGATTGTTAGCAATGGTTTAGATATCGATTCATGCGCTTAAGTTCGTGTTACGAAGCTTTGATAATCGTTTTTCATATATTCCGCCACCCCGCAAGTTCGTGGGGTGCGTGACATGGACTTAAAGTTCCTTCAATGATATCAAGTTCATTATGTTAAAGGTTTTTCGCCAAAATCCAACCGTAGCCCTCCGTCATTTCATACGAGCATTATTTAGTATTCGTGCTGCGTTTGTTGACCTAGTCAAGATGTAGTGTTCGGTAGCTACGTGGTGCTTGTTTGTTGCATAAATGGGATTGGATAGGACAGTCGTGCGGCTTTGTTGACATAGTTAAGGGCACATGCGGATGCGTTAATGCAATCTAGGATAATGACGGGTTGAACTTGACTAGCGGTTTATGGTTTGTTGACCTAGTCATGGTTATAAGCCGGTTGGGGTAAAAATCACATCGGGAGTTTCTAAAGAAACTGAAACTTGCCAGGCATGCGCATGCCTTCTGGAGTGTGGTGACTTAAGTGTATTCCATCAAGTTATCATGTAATGATAGTTGGATCCCGATTCCCTCTGATGAGTTGGTTTACTTCTCGGGTGATCCCGACTAAATCTTCTTTCAGGTTTGGAGGAGAATTTGAGGATACAGTGGGAGACATCCTGATTTGATAAAGTGATTAACCATTCTGATCTAGGTTAGAGTGCACGTTGAGTGTTTCTTTCTCTCTCTCTCTTTGGCAGCGACCATGGCCCGACCATTTACTATAACTCAGTGACCAAGTTAACTGAACTTTCTTAAAACACTGGCTTTTGGATTGTCAGAGTTGCATACATCATTGCCACTCCAACTTTTACCCTTTTCTCCGGAACATTCTATAACACTACGAACATCTACACCTATTAGATAAATCCATCGTATAGTTACATACGAACTCGTAGGAACTTGCTCTAGATTCGAGGATGGATTCTGGTTCTGGAGAAAATGAATAGAACTATTCAGTTGTCTTTTTCTTTTACCTTCTCTCAGGTTATGAGGGCTCCTAGGATTAGGAGAGGGTACACCTATTACGCTTATTGGATAATCTTCTTCCAAACCATAGGCAGGTGTCGAAAGGTAGGGACCGAAGAAAACCAATTAGCCTAAGTGTAGTGTACAGAAGGTAATAAGTAAAGACAAATAAAAGGATTAGAAAGAGGGCAAAATAAATTGCGACTGCTATCATTCATGACCAAACCGTGCATTGCATCGCCACTCCTACTTCACCTTTGCATTTCTCCGGTTCAGGGAAAATAGAATAAGGATTATTCAGTTGTATTTTATCATCGCCTTCCCTCAGGTTGCGAGAACTCCTAAGATTAGGAGTGTACACCTATTATGCTTATTGGATAGTCTTCTTCCAAACCATAGGCTGGTGGCGAACGGTAGGGAAGGAAGAAAAGCATTTAGCCTAACAATGGTGTACAGAAGGTAATGAGTGAAGACAAATAAAGGGATTTGGAGAGATGTCAAGGAAATATACGGTTATAGTCATGAATATGGATAATGGAAGAGGCATTACTAGGAATACCCGGATACCACTTCGAAACATTTTCATGTTTCGGTTTCACTATGCGTTGTTAAATGAAAACCGATTTCCCAATTAGATCTTTACTCCAGGGTATGTATTTACCAGGTATGATTCTCACATCTGTATTGTTTTAAGATGATGAGTGGGAGTAAGTTATTTGGAATTAGGTGATCATCCTCATTATATCGGGATTCATTGTAATTGGTGATATTTGAGGAAATCACCTGGGTTTTTGCCAGACGGCAAATATTTGGTTTTGAATATCCGTTGTTATGCACCAATTACGAACTGATATATCTGTACGTTTATTTTATAAAGTGAGATATAACGTTTTGAAATTATGTCCATGACATTTACATATATCAGTTGATGGTTAGGTAAGGAGCATTCAATAGAGGTGTAATTCTTCATAACCATAGTACAGTTTTCAACCTACGATGCACAAGGTTTGAGTTATCAAACTCAGCGGACTTATACAAAGTATTGTGTTGTGCAGTTTCCATTAGGACAAAGAGTTGGTCCTCATACTATATTCTGTTTACTTATGACTTTCTCAAGTTTTAGACATGTGTTTCGTAGAAATACAAAGTCTAAGTTTTGAGAAGTTATATGTATAAGAATAAAGTAGAGAACCAGGTATTACAAGTATCAGGATTCTTCAGGGTGATCGAAGATGTAGATATTTGAGTTTGGTATTCAGTTGATAGTAATGGTTTGGATAAACTTGTTTCTCTTTCAGGTTACTTATGTTTGGATGCACTCCTAAGTTGAGTAATGCTGATCGGCCTATCTCCATTTAGTTGACATGCACTGGAGACAGCAGCATGATTTGAATCTGGTTCCAATTAAATCAGTGCCTCTGTTTCTATATGTTATATAGAATGGTTCATATCTTAACGATGTTAAGGTATTTGGAGTTGTCCGGCATATGCTTAAAACCAGACTTTCGATAACTCAAGGCACGTTTCTGTAATGGCAGTTTGTGCGTTAACTCAGGCTATGACGAGGGTTAACTTTCTACCATCTGGAAGATCAATAGTGATATTGTTCTTGACTCGCCACAGTTTTAGTAAAATGGACTTTTTCAGAAAACTGTAGTGGGAGTATGGTAGAACTGGAAGTGATTCCAGAACCACAGACGATTACTGAAAATTTAATAAGAACCCAAAGATTCAATCAGGTTTAACATTCTATTAGCCACTCCCAGATATGGTGGGTAACCTCAGCCGCCCGAGAGATACTTCAGTATCTTCAAAGACGGTGGCAAGGAGGTTCTTATTTACTCAGACATAACACTACTGCTGTTCTAGACTATGAGACCCGGCAGGAGGATGAATATAGCGTCGTTCTAAACTAGCTTTAGAAGTGCACGTGTATATGACTCTGCCAGAGGGTTGTCGTAGTCAGTGGGAGCAGCGGAAGCATAGTGGACAAGTAGCTTATGTCTATTTATAGACTAAAGCAGATATAGCGGAGATAGATCATCTATTTTTGATGTGACGGTCATAGGCTTTGACTTCATCAGAATAGGAGATGGATCTGTTAAGAAGGTGTAGGGTGTGATGTCCGGGTATTTGGATGACATGCACGTTGTAGGAAGTGAAATTCGTATACTACAATTGGTTATACTGTGGTTGTCACACAGTGGTTTCTCCATAAAGGACATGGATATAATATCAGGCATTCTGGTTACTAGATTTGTCACGACCCGAAATTGACACGTGACGGCCCTTAAACTATGCAACGTCTACATGCGTAACACAATTTAAGTAAGCCGAAAACCCAGCAATCTAAGCCATCAAAAGTAGTAAGTGATAATAGCATTTTCAAAACTTTTGAAATCTCAAACCAAATTCTTTAAAGTCCAACTTTACTTTCTTAAAAATTTCGGCAGCACCTCCTTTGTAAAAACCAACCCCAAAAATGGCTACGACATAAATATAAGTAAAGCATCCCCAACGGGAGCAAATCCACGCCCAACGGCGGAAAACAACCACCATAACAGATATACGACACCGTTGCGAAGAAATAAAAGACGATATAAGTAAAACTGTATAAAGGACATCCAAGTCACCAAAATATACAATATCACCCTCACATCAAGTCTCTAAGTCATACACATGAAACTGGTAGATGGAGAGTACAGGATACAACGAATAGACAATGAACATGAACGGATAACCACAAAACCTACCTAAAGCAAAACTGCACACCGTGAGCCGAAGCGGTATCCGCAGCAGAAAATGATAAGATAGATGAATAGCCTGCCTCGACTACTCTGGGAAACAACCTGCAAAACACTGTGGCACAACGGAGTGAGTTGCCAACTCGTGAATAGTAAATAATATATACAGGTAATCGCAAATATGCACGTACAGCGCGAAACTAACATATGCAAGCTAAGCAATAAATAGACATATGCATGCAACAATCATGAAAGGTTCACTAGCAGGTACAACTAATACATGAAGCAGTAATATGATAATATGTATGCAACAGCCATGTAATGTACTCTATCAGGTACTACTAATACATTAACAATAAATGGCAATATGTAAGCAACAGTCTTGTAAGGTACTCTATCAGGTACTACTAATACATGAATAATGATATGACAATGTATATATGCAGCAGTCAAGAAAGGTACTGTAGCAGGTACAACTAATACACGAAGCAATGCATATAAAATAAAAGTATGTAAATGCAACAATCATGGAAGGTTCTCTATCAGGTACTACTAATACAAGAAGCAGTGCATAAACAATAAATGTGAAGTATAGGATGAAACATGTCATTTCCATGGAATCCTGACATCGTGGTAGGACCAAAGTCCATCAAGACAATCCAAATCTCAATTTCCTCAAATCAGCCCCCAAATTAGCTCTCATATCATGTAAGTCTTACAAATCCTGAATGTACAATATTAAATAAATCTCATATATCCTGTATCCAATATCAAAAGAATCTCAAATATCCTGAATCCAATATCAAGTGAATCTCATATATCCTGAATCCAATATCAAGTGAATCTCTTATATCCTGAATGTACAGTATCAAGAAAACCTCATATATCCTGAATGTATAGTATTAAGTAAATCTCATATATCCTGAATGTACAGTATCAAGTAAATCTTATATATCCAATATCCAGTAAGTTTCATATAAAGTGAGTGTCCAACGTCAACACCCAAAAACATCATGAAACAAGTGTCTAGCATTGACATATAAATACTCATATCCATACGTTCTTCGAATCGTAAGTGCTCGGTATCGACACCCATGATCCACGTATCGGTCTTTCTCATATTCATACGTTCCTCGAATCGTAAGTGTCCGGTATCGACACCCGTGATCCACGTATCGGTATATACGTTCCTCGAATCGTAAGTATCTGGTATCGACACCCGTGATCCACGTATCGGTATAAAACAAATCTCTGAGTAGATACATCCAAATATCAAGTAAAGAATAAGAAATACTTGCAACATTTCATGAAACCACCATGGTCCTCAAATCCAGAAAACATCAAGTAATGAATAAGTATAAATGCATGAATCAATATATATATATTAGCGTCCCATTCCACTAATATATGCCTATATATATATATATAGGCATATATAACAGCGTCCCATTCTACTGTTATATATACTAAGGAGTAAAAATATCATAGAGCATCATTTGAAATCCATGAATGTAATATATGCAACATGAAACAGTAATATGAGCATATAAAAGGAAAAACCGCTATTTAACTGCAACAAGTTAATATATATATCATGCGGTTACTAATTTCTCTAAGTCCATACAACATCAAATAAAGGTGAACATATAGCTATAGCGAGGTATGTGTAACCATATTGGCATAGCAAGATATGTGTATCTACCTATCAATAATGATGAAATATACCCTCCGGGTATAAATGAAGTATGTATGCAAAGTATACATGTAGCTATGTCATTACGTGTGAAATATACCTATCACTAATGGTAACTAGCATGTATGCATGTCAAGGCATATATGTAAGCATGTAGGTATACAAGTATGCTATATGTCATATGTATAAAGAAATATGAATCAATATCTCAATGTCCCTAATCAAACAATATCATATAGGTATGTGTGTTGTGCGTGTCATGGCAATTATTGACGGTGTGTGTGGCATACAATCAGTGCTCGTGCAACATGAGCCGTTAATAATAGTGCAGTGTCCTAAAGGTACATGTCCAAGCACAACAAGTAACTAAGCAATAAGGTGTATCCGCAACTCTATATATGAAATAGAATATGCGACAATATTATAACATCTCTAGCCCAGATGCATAACGCCATGCGGGCGATTCTACTATAGATGTTAAATCTACTCACCAACCATCCTGGCTAAATAAAGCCAACTACTTGCTTTCCCCTTTTTGGAGCGCCTGAAGTCCCCGCCTGCGATCCAAAACACATATAACAATAAAGCAAGCGTATATAAGCAATCGACCAAAAATACGTACAACTACGTTTAACCGATGCACCAACTCCAAACAGGCTCTCGAGTATCCGTTTAGCGGCTAATGTGCGTAGTGATACTACGAAACGAACTCAAGAGCAAAAGCTACATAAAGTCACGAACGACATCGGCACGACACTAGCTAGGAACTCCAAAACGACACAACCATCAAGCGTAGACCCTGATCATACCGATCGTGCATTCACAACGCAATAATAAACGTGGAATCTAATATAAATAACGTCGCAATGTCAAAAGAAACCCACGCCAAAACTTACCGAAATCTAGTAAGCAACATATATCCTTCTAGCTTAAAACTACAAGTTTTTACCAAAACTAGAAATTACAACCATCACAATATAGCATGATTCAACCATACAAACCCTTACTAGAATTTTAGATTTCACTCAAATAGGATTAGTAAGAGTTTAGTTTGCTAATTAGCTTAATTATCCGATTAGGAAAATATCATTTAACAAATTAGCAACTTGGTTAAATTTTCATACTCTTCAAATAACAATTAACCATTTCATTAAGTTAAATCCTAACTTGAACTTCATTAAAAATAACATGAATGAATTTAACATGAATTTAAAGCTATAATTAAACAATTAAATACCTAGCTTTTGATTTAAACATAACAATTAAGGATTAGGGTTAGGGTTTTATACCTCACAAAAGATCAAAATCAAGCAACTAGATATCCAAAGTTAGCCTCCAAAAATCCTAATTTCATGAAGATCCAAGCTTGATTGAAGAAGAAGAATGATGGGTTTTGATTATATTTGAGTTTGGATGAATAAATTTGGATTTTTCATAAATTTTTCAAGCTTTAAAATGAAGAAATGAGGTGAAGAAGGGGATGGGGCAGCAAGGAGAAGGGAAGGGCCGGCCATTGCAAGGAGAGGGGAGTTTTGTGAAGAAATGAAGAAAGTTCTAGCTAAAAACAACATTAATTGCTAATTAATGCAAATGCCACCTTTTCTTTTCTTTTTTTTTCTTTAAATTTTCAATAAAACCACAAATATCTCGATATTTTTGGATGGAAAGGTTAAAACTTAATCTAGTGATTAACTTAGCATAAAACCACATTAGTAGTAATTAACCCAAACCAAAAAGTAATTTCCACTAATAAA
Source organism: Agapanthus africanus (assembly GCA_030015575.1). Taxonomy (NCBI): domain Eukaryota; kingdom Viridiplantae; phylum Streptophyta; class Magnoliopsida; order Asparagales; family Amaryllidaceae; genus Agapanthus; species Agapanthus africanus. The sequence continues at coordinate 278,024,751 of JASDDO010000001.1, forward strand.
GTGCACAAATAAAGCATTAAAATAATATTATAATTAGGGAAAAAATTTATGTGAACCAAAACTTCCAATTGACCCCCAAAGCCCGCGCACTAGCTTCATTCTAGCTAAACTAGGTGTCGTGAAGTCTATACAGAACTTTGATCACAATCGGGTTAAAACGGAAAACACCGACTAATTACCCTAAAAACGGAAAATTCGTAAAACGATTTCTAAAACGTTACAAGATCTATGGTTTTAGATCTAGATTTGGGTAGTATCCCAATCTGGGAACTTAAACAATATTCTAAAGGTATTTTAGAATGGATGACTCTTGGCACAGTAGTGTACCTGTAGGTAATGGGGCCACCCTCTCTAAAGGTGTCTTACAGACTAAAGGGGAGAGGGATGTACATGATTGGCATATCAATTGCTTAGGCAATTGAGTCTATCATGAGATGTCAAGTACAACACCAGATGTGGTTTTTGCACTAGATGCAATAAGTTGAGATATTAATCCAATCCTGGAGAAACGTTCGGAAGCAGTTTATGAACATAAGTGGATGTTCTAGGGATATGATAACGACAGCCTCCTTCAGGAGACGGTTATCATTCGAGGCTTCTAAGGTGACCTGATGACAGAGTGACTATCAGAGTTATAGTTTTACCTCTGATGAGGGGCAGTATTTTGGACAGGTGGTCCAAACGGATACTGAGGGAGGTGTGGCGCTGGATACTGATTAAATTCAGTTGACGATACAGTCTAAAAAGTTTACTGGATTTGGAGTTAATTTGTGAACTAGGTCACATCATATATCCAGACATATTCTAAGACAGGTATTGCTCATTTCTGGAGATGGTTTTCTCCGCGAACTTAAGATTAAAAGAGACATAGAAAGAAACATCAGAGCAGATCCACTTACTGAGGCTATTTCTCGAAAGCAATTATTTCACAAACGAGCTTTGTGAAACCGATTATGTCACGACCCGAAATATTAGCTCATGACCAGCACTTGAATCACGCAACGTCTAAAGGCGTAACGGAATTCAAGTAAGCTGAAACCCAGAAATCTAAACCTTTTAAGAAAAATAAAGGAGGTGAGGTTTTGAAATAAAGGTATAATGAAATCGAGTTTTCTTAATGCATAGAAAAGGAACATGAATGATGCAAGTGAAATTTACAAATTTGAAAATGTGTTTCGTCTTTTAAAAATTTTGGCAGCACCTCCTTTGTATATTTTGATCCAAAACCACAAATATATAATAATGATAAGGGCATCCCCAAGCGGGAGCTAGCACTTCGCCAAACGGCGGATCACAACCACGCAAGATAGTAAATATGCGTATACGAAACCCCACGGCGAAGATCACCACAAAAGATATAGAAATAAGCAAGACATCAAAACCACAAGTAGCAGAAAACCCCTCGCTCTAAGTCTCGCAACTACAATCCCACTAAGTCTCATTACTTATACAATTTAAAAATTTCGATTGATGGAGTTAACTAGATACAATATGAAATATAGATACAAGAGTGGGTACGATACAAGTGTCCCACCTACCAATGCAAAACACCTCAATGCAACTGTGTGCCAGCAAAGCCGCTACTGATCCAGGCGGACAGCCTGCAAGAACTGTGGCACAACGGGAGTGAGTTGCCAACTCGTGAGTAGAAAAATATCAACAGATGAAATCGAATAAACGACGACTCCTAGGTCAACTATATCATAAAGGCAATACTATGATATCTAGGGTGACCGGGTCTGTATATATGCTAACAAGGTAGTCAATTCCTATAAGCATGTGGATAGCATCCAACAGTAATATCAATACATGTATGCATGTGGATCTCGTCCACCTAAATAATCAATGTATGTAAATATGTGAATCTCGTCCATGTATCAACCCATGACACAACATCATGCATGAAAATATCATAAAAGCATATGCATGAAAGTATGAGGATATAAATCAACGGGTGTCCCTCGCGACACATCATAATCATAGAACCTGTGTGTCCAGTATCGACACCCGAAAACATCATGAAACCCATGTCCAGTATCGACACGTAAATTCTCATATATCTCAGGCACCGCATCCTCAGATCGGCCCTCAGGCGTCGCACACCCTGGTCGGCCCTATCCATTTCGCTACTCCTGTCGGTATCCTCCGGATAACCGCCGAGTCCAAATACTATCACCGGAAGGTAGTGCTCCTTTGCCAGGCTCACCGTCTAATATATACGAGTCTTCTTGCCCCGGGGTACCTCACCGGGTCCACCATATACCCGCAGATGGTGCCTACCGCTCCTCGAATCGGGTTTCACATGCCACTCTCAGAACCGAGAAAACACATGGTGGACGCACTGAAATATCATATCAAAAGAAACCGGGTTTTTAAAAAAATTCATACTTTCCTTTAAAATGACCACGGTTCTCAAATCCAGAAATCTCATGAAAACATCATATTTCAATGCGTAAAATCATAAAGCATGATGTATGCGACATACGATGAAATATAAGCATATCCGTATATCATGCACCATGGAACAGTGATATATCGTATTTCGGGAAAACCGCTCCTTTAAATAATTCCAGTTTTGAAAATATTTCTTGCGGTTCCCAATATCTCCAAAGTCAAATGCAACATCGTATAAAAGTGCACAGGTAACTATAGCAAGTAAATTATGCAAGAGTCATATCATGATGCAGCAATCCTACTGTGTAGTGACATGGCAATTATCGATAATGAAGTGTGTGAGCCGGCAAATCTGTGTACGTGTAACATACGCATCATCGATAATGGAGTAAGTGTACTAATACAGGTATATGCAATGCAATAATAATATCATGAATGCAGCATAAGGTAAATCATCAGCTAAAAGCTATATGGTTTACGTAACTATCATATGTCTGAGTCGGTGAATCTATCAATCGGCATCTAGCCTCACAGCACCACGTACGGTATAATCCATCGTACGACAACCTCTAGTCAAGGGTATGGATCAAACCTCAAGTCAAACTCTTCACGTACGGAAAATCATCGTACGGCGGCATTAAGCTATCAGAGATCCTATCATCCTTTAAGACGACGAGGGTATGGACCTAACGTCACGTACGGCTATCACTCATGATTCACAACATATATAAATGTCTCTATATACCTATGTCCCAGGTCGCATCCCCAATAATCTCATATTAGTGGAACCGACAGGGTATAATTCATCTCAATCGACTCGCATCCATATACCATCATACCATCAACTCATCATATCATCATATCCGTCTCATATTCTTTCATGGCATTCATATCTCACATCAAGTCGAGTTTACGTAAACATTTTATCTCTACTAAGTATAAGTATCTAATCTAACATACACACCTGAACCATACAATTTTTAAAAGAAGCGAATCATAGTTTTGAAAATAGGGGTTACAGTGTTTTTAAAGAAAAAGATATCATTTGAAAATCCGTAACGTTCCTCAAGGTAACTGTTTAAATGATGCATACGATTCTTTAGTTTAAAAATATGTATGGTTCGGATGAAACATCTATGTCGACTATCTAGTCCTATAGTACCCTAAATGGCAGTATCGTCAAATATCATCCTCAAATACCGTCATCACATATTAGCCGTATTATATCACTTCTAACATCCTTAGTTTCTAATATGGTTTTACTAACTATCATTTAACTCTAACCCTAGTTTCCAAATCTAGGTTTCCTTAACCATATTCTATAAATCAATTTCCATCAAGACTTTACAGAGGTGCTATACGCCATCCACCCGACTTCCCCTATAGATATAGATCTACTGACAGTGGTCTTCGCTTGCCGAAGTCGTTGACGCCACGCTCCGTCGTCTTGGAATCCACACATAGGTACCTACAATAACAACACATATCACAACAATATTAAAAACAAGTTCTAAATTCCAAAACGGCACGCGCCTTGCTCGTAGGTTAGAACCTATAGCTTATGCGTACAAAATCAACCAAACAACCCTTGTTGTCGATGTACAAACTTGCGACAACTAAAAACGAATCCAAATATCAAAACTCATCATTCAAAATACGGAAAACATATCCTAAATCACACAGAAGTGTTCCCAGATTTTGACTCAGGTCAAATAAATCTAAGCAAACAAGTCTCGGGTGATGTATATTGTGTATATGAGCTACTGGACCAACCTCGGCCCCTACCCTCATCCAGTGGCCGGCCACATGGGCAGAAATTCCGGCCAAGCCGGTTTTACTTGCTTCTCAGTGCTTCGTGTTCAAAAGGTGGTCTCTTGGTGGTGTATCTAGGCCCTAGGTATTGTTTGGTTGTCTCAGAAATTCGCTAGGTCATCCCAGATTCACAGTAGGCACACTAAAAGTCACAAAACCAATACGGAACAAATCCTAAGTTCGTGCATCGCATTCACCTATATAGCTCAGGTCAGGAATCGTGTCACTAAGGTCATGTAAACACTCACCAATGTTCCTAGATTCCACCTACAGTCATTGCATAAAAATCTAGTAGTACCAAACATTACAAAACCACTTCAAACAGTTACCCTAGAAAATACAACCACCCAGTCCCCTACAGGGCCGAGGTCGCGGGTTTTGTCCCCAAAGTCGCCGGCCAAAACCGGTGGGAAAGGGTTAGGGTTTTGGGTGAACACTAAGGTCTCGAGTACAACACTACCACTCTGTTTGTTTTCCCAGTGAATGCTCGGGGTCGCAGCAGGTCAGCGACATCACAAAACGACATCCAAAACACGATATCTCACATAACTAATCTAAAGGGAAGAAATTATATCTCAATAAGGCCACCAAAGAAAACCCTAGCTCCCCAACGTCATCAAAATTCTACTTTGCTTGGTTCAATGTGTAGAGGAAGAGATGTGGGTTAATTTTTGTGAAAGGGGTTTAGGGTTTTGGGGATTATTTGGAGAAGGATCTAGGGCTTTAAGTGGAGGGAAGTGGCTTGAGGAAGATGAAGAGGGAGAAGAAAAAAAATGATGGGGTAATAATGTTAGGCAGCAACCCCCCCTCTCTTTCTCACTTATTCATACTTTCTTTCTCTCCAATCATACCCTTTTCACTAAATTACCCTTTTTTTCCATTCCTTTATGTTTTCTCTTTTAAATTTCAAAACCAAATCACATAATACCCATAAGAAAAAAAACACAAATACAACAACATGTAACTAAATGGAATATTATATGGTGCACTAGCCATGGAAAACTGTAGGAATACGGATTTGGCTTAATCGCGATTAGCAGTGCACTAATCGGGTTTTTATCGAAACTACATATAATAAATTTTAAAATGCCAAATCCTTTAATTATATTATTAAATGAATAAATCATTTTAATTTTCATTTATTTTACAATTATTGGTATATATTTATACCCTTTTTCGAAAACATCAATTTCGCAAATCGGGCAGTTTTCGGGAAAAATATTATTTTAATATTAAATTCCAAAAATAATATTTTATATTTTCTGAAATGTTACAATCTTCCCCCCTTAAAGAAATTCGGTCCCCGAATTAAAATTTAAACCACCAAAATCTAAAACATTTCAATAATCAGCTCAAATCAACGGGGCTTCGAAATCACGGAAGATACAGAAACAACACAGCGCGGCAAGTGCGCAGGAAAACGAGTACAAAACTCAAATCGAACTCCGTCAAGCGTCACGCAAATCATTGGATTTGCGCGCATATCCTCGGAGCTACAATAGAAATATAGATCTCGAAATCTACTACTGAAATCCAATATACACTAGTCAAATACTATAATACGTGTATAGTACGCATCTTTGGAAAACTTCCAAGAACTAAATAAAACTCATGCAAAAATCTTTTCTAAATCGCCGTGTGATGCGTAACTCATGGCCCAAGTGACGGACGCTCATTTGTGAAATAATAGTATATTTCCATATATGTTTTCCTAAATACACGTTCCGTCGTTTTCAAAATAACCCAAAAGGTTTTCCTTTATAAACGTTCGTGTCGCTCATGGACACGTAGGAAATAGCGAGACTATAGCTCATTTTCAAAAACCTCTGGGTAAACTTTTAATGCATGCAAAGTACTCAGATACTATCCTCAGATCAGTCATGTTCGGCTACTTCATAATATAGTGCCTATCATGAAAACAAGGTGCTCGAAAGAAAAATCAGCCTCAAAAGGCATATCCAACTATCACGCGCGTCTGGTGCGCACGGAAATCAAATCCAAATACAGGTGCTACAATATGCACAAAAGCCAAAACTACGTGCAACGGGCGTGTACGAAAGCATCTGTCCAGTGCAACGGGTGTGCACGACAACATCATCTCGTGCACCCAAAGTGCACGAAAATCTCTATCCGGTGCAACTAACATGCACGAATGAAAAATCCCAAATCAAGTGCATCCGGTGTGCACAAAAATAGTAAATACAGTGCATCCGTGCACAAAATACCAATCAATAACACAAATGCGTGAACAGCAACACCGAGTGTACCAAGGTGTATAAGATCATAAACGCGTGCAACTGCGTGCACAAAACACATATCAATGCACTACAAGCACATATAAGCTATAACGAGTGCAAAAATCAAATCGAGTGTGTACCACACGCACAAAAATCGAATCAACTATATAAAATCCACGAAATCATAAACATGTGCAGTCAAGGCACAAAACCGATATCAAGTGCAATAAATATGCACAAATCAAAAACTAACACAATGGTGTATAAAAACATATCTCAAGTGCAATAATTATGCACAAAATGTAAATACCCAATAGGTGAAACCATGGTGCACGAAATCAATATCAGGAAGCTCGTCATCAAAACTCAAATCCAAGCGATATAAGCGTGATACTCAGATCACAAACGGAAATCGCAACAAAGGATATTGAGGTACACCTCTTACAATGTTGAAAATGAATCGGTGCACCTAAAACCTGCAGAACAAGAATATCCGCTCACCTCATGCTCACAGTCTGGCATCTTCTGTCTCTGGGTCCTTATCTTCTCCGTGGATTTACTAATCTCGCAATCCATCGCCTCATCGGCCCAGCCAGGTGTGCTAACGGGGACGATTCCGTTCTGGCACTTCTCTGGTCATCTCCCGGTCAATCATCATGACCACTCGTAAGGCAGCACATCACTGGCGTCAGCCTCTGGCTCTCTGAATACACATGACACATCTGATCCTGGATGCAAATCTCATTGCAGCAGTGTCCTAGAAGGAATCCTGCTAAAGGTCTCTTCCGATCTCGCCTATGCCGAACTATACGGTGGCTGGTACTCTTGCATAATCTTTTCTCGTTTCCTGGACATCTGCGTGTTCCGCACACCTTCCTTTGGGAACATGCCGTATCTCAACGCCTCTGTATACATATCAGATCTCTAATCTCGATGGGGAGTAGTAACAGCTCGTCAGCATCTCGCATGAACCTCTGGCTCCACTCGTCTGTATCATCGTCCACTTCGACGTCACATCGTGCTATCTGCGTACTGCAATTGTCCTCGGCTTCAGTAAATCCGGAGTCACTCACACGGACTCGAAATCGCGTACTCTGTATCTTCATCACTCTGTAGAAGATATCTGGCCGAACGCGTCCTCGGGAACTCGTCTCAACCATCGGAGGAATACTCCATACTCTTCCTCCCTCGATCAACTCACAACGCATCTGGGTGAGGTTCTCTATCTGAAGCTGGCCAGCTTGCTGATCTCTTATCACATGGTATCCGGACGACGTTAAAATTTTCGATCGAGTCATCGAGGTCCCAAAATTTCCCGAAGTCTCAACACCTGAGCGCAGTCTAAAAATATCTGGTACAAACCACAGCATCTCTGGACCAGCCGTAGAAGGGCAAACCCAAGCCTCACTGATGGCAGGGTTAAACTGCTACAAACCTTATGGTTCAAAGCGGTTCCATGGTTATCATGTCGAGTTAGGGTTTCATTCTTCTAGAGGGTCCACAGAATTACCTTCATGTTCCTCCGAACACTTTAAACTTGGGAAAAATGGTTTCCTGACACTCGTTCGAACCTTTTTAACTTCGCCTATACAACATGTGAATACTCTCCGTCCGCACGCTAAACAATGGCTCAATCCTCTAGGAAATGCGATACATCAGCGGGCATCTCTGGATCGGTATGCTCTAGATCTGAGTAACACTCTCCATACTGAAAATCTTAAACTCAACCGGGCCTGCGTCGACGCATCAATCTGACGAAACACCTTCGTCTCTCAAATCGAGGTAGACTAGCTATCATCTGTCGCATCTCTGCCTGGAAGCTCCGATGATCTCAGCTCGTAAGCTCTAGAAGCGACATCCTATCAATCTCAGCAACAGCTGGGTCATCTGTCTGCACAGTAGGCGACATCACAATCTCTGAGGTATGATGTACATCAACAGTCCTCTCGCAACTGGAGGCTCCAACAATGGCCCGATCATCCGGTGTAAAATCAAGCACTCACCTCCACAAGAGGTCACAACATAACGCTACATCGAGACGTTCCCATGTCACCAGAAAACACAATGGTCGGCCCTCGTACCAGACGAGCTCGCCCTGACCGAAACACCAGCAGCAACTGAATCTGCGCTCAAACATGGTGACAGGAACCTCAATCGAGTATAAAAGAAAGCAGACCAACGGCATGAAAGGAAACGACAGATCCGGCATAGATACATGATCATAAGAAGGAACATCATCAACGAGAGTATGATCATGGAACAAACAAAATCAAGGATACGAAGAGAATCACAGATCTCAAATTATGTGCATCCAACGGTTTCTTAAGTGGAGTATCGTATCGTAAATATGCCGCGGAACATACGTACGGTACGTCACTCTACTCAAGCTACCTACTCCACCAATCAGGGTCAGCCTATGAAATGAAAGTTCGGGTCTAATACCCCCCCGTTTAAGTCTAAGTTCCGTAAGGTCAAGCCTAGGTTCCGAAATACATACCCGCCCTAGACTCCGCATAGTCAAACATAGACTCGAACCAAGGTTAAACCTAACGTTCTGATACCAACTTTGTCACGACCCAAAATATTAGCTCTTGACCAGCGCTTGAATCACGCAACGTCTAAAGGCGTAACGGATTTCAAGTAAGCTGAAATCCAGAAATCTAAACCTTTTAAGAAGAATAAATGAGGTGAGGTTTTGAAATAAAGGTATAATGAAATCGAGTTTTCTTAATGCATAGAAATGGAACATGAATGATGCAAGTGAAATTTACTAATTTGAAAACGTGTTTCGTCTTTTAAAAATTTTGGCAGCACCTGCTTTGTATATTTTGATCCAAAACAACAAATACATAATAATGATAAGGGCATCCCCAAGCGGGAGCTAGCTCTTCGCCAAACGGCAGATCACAACCACGCAAGACAGTAAATATGAGTATACGACGCCCCACGGCGAAGATCACCACAAAAGAAATAGAAATAAGCAGGACATCAAAACCACAAGTAGCAGAAAACCCCTCGCTCTAAGTCTCTCAACCACAATACCACTGAGTCTCTTTACTTATACAATTTACAAATTTCGATTGATGGAGTTACCTAGATACAATATGAAATATAGATACAAGAGTGGGTACGATACAAGTGTCCCACCTACCAATGCAAAACACCCCAATGGAACTGTGTGCCAGCGAAGCCGCTACTGATCCAGGCAGTCAACCTGCAAGAACTGTAGCACAACGGGGGTGAGTTGCCAACTCGTGAGTAGAAAAATTATCAACAGATTGAAATCGAATAAACAACGACTCCTAGGTCAACTATATTATAAAGGCAATACTATGATATTTAGGGTGACCGGGTCTGTATATGTGCCAACAAGATAGTCAATTCCTATAAGCATGTGGATAGCATCCAACATTAATATCAATGCATGTATGCATGTGGATCTCGTCCACCTAAATAATCAATGTATGTAAATATGTGGATCTCGTCCACGTGTCAACCCATGACACAACATCATGCATGAAAATATCATAAAAGCATATGCATGAAAGTATGAGGATATAAATCAACGGGTGTCCCTCGCGACACATCAAAATCATGGAACCTGGGTGTCTAGCATCGACACCCGAAAAGATCATGAAACCCGTGTCCAGCATCGACACGTAAATCCTCATATATCTCAGGCACCGCATCCTCAGATCGGCCCTCAGGCGCCGCACACGCTGGTTGGCCCTCATATCCATCTCGCTACTTCGGTCGGTATCTTCGGGATAACCACCGAGTCCAAATACTATCACCGGTACGTAGTGCTCCCCTGTCAGGCTCACCGTCTAATATATACGAGTCTTCTTGCTCCGGGGTACCTTACCGGGTCCACCATATACCCAGAGACGGTGCCTACCGCTCCTCAAATCGGGTTTCACATGCCACTCTCAGAACCGAGAAAACACATGGTGGACGCGCTGAAATATCAGATCAAGAGAAACCGGGTTTGTAAAACAATACATACTTTCCTTTAAAATGACCACGGTTCTCAAATCCAGAAATCTCATGAAAACGGCATATCTCAATGCGTAAAATCATAAAGCATGATGTATGCGACATATGATGAAATGTAAGCATATCCGTATATCATGCAACATGGCACAGTGATATATCGTATTAAGGGAGAACCGCTCCTTTAAATAATTCCAGTTGTGAAAATATGTCTTGCGGTTCCCATTATCCCCAAAGTCAAATGCAACATCGTATAAAAGTGCACAGGTAACTATAGCAAGTAAATTATGCAAGAGTTATATCATGATGCGGCAATCCTACTGTGTAGTGACATGGCAATTATCGATGATGAAGTGTGTGAGCCGGCGAATCTGTGTACGTGTAATATACACATCATCAATAATGGGATAAGTGTACTAACAAAGGTATATGGAATGCAATAATAATATCATGAATGGAGCATAAGGTAAATCATCAGCTAAAAGCTATAAGGTATACGTAACTATCATATGTCTGAGTCGGTGAGTCTATCAATCGGCATCTAGCCTCAAAGCACCACGTACGGTATAATATATCGTACGGCAACCTCTAGTCAAGGGTATGGATCAAACCTCAAGTCAAACTCATCACGTACGGAAAATCATCGTACGGCGGCATTAAGCTATCAGAGATCCTATCATCCTTTAAGACGAGGAGGGTATGGACCTAACGTCACGTACGGCTATCACTCACGATTCACAACATATATAAATGTCTCTATATACCTATGTCCCAGGTCGCATCCGCAATAATCTCATATTAGGGGAACCGACAGGGTATAATTCATCTCAATCGACTCGCATCCGTATACCATCATACCATCAACTCATCATATCATCATATCCGTCTCATATTCTTTCATCGCATTCATATCTCACATCAAGTCGAGTTTACATAAACATTTTATCTCTACTAAGTATAAGTATCTAATCTAACATACGTACCCGAACCATACAAGCAGATTTTTGAAAGAAGCGAATCGTAGTTTTGAAAATAGGGGTGACAGTGTTTTTAAAGAAAAGATATAATTTAAAAATCCGTAATGTTCCTCAAGGTAACAGTTTAAAAGATGTATACGATTCTTCAGTTTGGAAATATGTATGGTTCATATGACACATCTAAGTCGACCATCTAGTCCTATAGTACCCTAAACGGCAGTATCGTTAAATATCATCCTCAAATACCGTCATCACATATTATCCGTATTATATCACTTCTAACTATTCTTAGTTTCTAATATGGTTTTACTAACTATCATTTAACTCTAACCCTAGTTTCCAATTCTAGGTTTCCTTAACCATATTCTACAAATTAGTTTCCATCAAGACTTTGCGGGGGGTGATATACTCCATCCACCCGACTTTCCCCGTAGATATAGTTCTACTCACCGTGGTCTTCGCTTGCCGAAGTCGTTGACGCCATGCTCCGTCGCCTCTGAATCCACGCGAAGGTACCTATAATAACAACACATATCGCAACGCTATTAAAATCAAGTTCTAAAATCCAAAACGGCACGCGCCTTGCTCGTAGGTTAGAACTTATAGCATACGCGTAAAAAATCAACCAAACAACCCTTGTTGTCGATGTATAAACATGCGACAACCAAAAACGAATCTAAATATCAAAACTCATCATTCAAAATACGGAAAACATATCCTAAATCACAAACAAGTGTTCGTAGATTTTGACTTAGGTCAAATAAATCTAAGCAAACAAGTCTTAGGTGATGTATATTGTCTATATGAGCTACTGGACCAACCTAAGCCCCTACCCTCACCCAGTGGCCGGCCACATAGGCAGAAATTCCGTCCAGGCCGGTTTTGCTGGCTTCACAGGGCTTCGTCTTCGTAGGGTGGTCTCTTGGTGGTGTATCTAGGCCCCTGGTATTGTTTGGTTGTCTCAGAAATTCCCCAGGTCATCCTAGATTCACAGTAGGCACACTAAAAGTCACAAAACCAATACGGAACAAATCCTAAGTTCATGCATCGTGTTCACCTCTATGGCTCAGGTCAGGAATCGTGTCACGAAGGTCATGTAAACACTCACCAATGTTCCCAGATTCCACCTACAGTCATTACATAAAAATCTAGTAGTACCAAACATCACTAAACCACTTCAAACAGTTACCCTAGAAAATACAACCCCCCAGTCCCCTACAGGGCCGAGGTCGCCGGATTTGTCCCCAAAGTCGCCGGCCAAAATTGTGGGAAAGGGTTAGGGTTTTGGGTGAACACTCAGGGTCTTGAGTATAACACTACTACTCTGTTTGTTTTCCCAGTGAATGCTCGGGGTCACAGCAGGTCAGCGACATCACAAAACGACATCCAAAACACGATATCTCACATAACTAATCTAAAGGGAAGAAATTATACCTCAATAAGGCCAATCAAGAAAACCCTAGCTCCCCAACGTCATCAAAATTCCACTTTGCTTGGTTCAATGTGTAGAGGAAGAGATGGGGGTTAATTTTTGTGAAAGAGGTTTAGGGTTTTGGGGATTATTTGGAGATGGATCTAGGGTTTTAAGTGGAGGGAAATGGCTTGAGGAAGATGAAGAGGGAGAAGAAAAAAATGATAGGGGAATAAAGTTAGGCAGCGGCCCCCCTCTTTCTCACTTATTCATACTCTCTTTCTCTCTCCAATCATACCCTTTTCACTAAATTACCCTTTTTGCCATCCCTTTATCTTTTCTCTTTTAAATTTCAAAACCAAATCACATAATACCCATAAGAAAAAAAAACACAAATACAACAACATGTAACTAAGTGGAACATGACATGGTGCACTAGCCATGGAAAACTGTAGAAACCCGGATTTGGCTTAAACGCGATTAGCAGTGCACTAATCGGGTTTTTATCGAAACTGCGTATAATAAATTTTAAAATGCCAAATCCTTTAATTATATTATTAAATGAAAAAATAATTTTAATTTTCATTTATTTCACAATTATTGGTATATATTTATAACCTTTTTCGAAAACCCCAATTTCGCAAATCAGGCAGTTTTCGGGAAAAATATTATTTTAATATTAAATTCCAAAATTAATATTTTATATTTTCTGAAATGTTACAGATTAGCAGGGGAGTTGGGTGTTCGGTATCACACGGGCTGTGAGTATGTGACACCGTAATAATTAGCCTTAAGTGCAAGTGGGAGATTGTTGGCTGTAGTGCCCTCAAGTCAATTATTGGATCACAGGCACGTGATTACAATGATTGACGGGGGACCTATACCGGTAGAACAGTCTTACTCGAGATGATAGTATGCTATCTAGTTTGTCTTTATCATCGTGTACATGCTTCATGTGACATTACAGATCACTATTACACGTTGATAGAGCCCATAGGATTCTTGCTTGACTACCAGCAGTATGATGGCGATCATATACATGAGAGTTGGGTAGTCTATAAGTGTAAGTGCACGGCAGCGCCCCGGCCGTCTGTCCGAGGCCAAAATGCGGAAACGAAACTTTTTCTTTAAACTTTTAAACCGGCGCTACCGCGTACTATAAACCCGGATTGGGCCATTAACCTAATGCTAGCAAACTAGAGAATGGGTCGAAAGCTATACCGAGCGATTCGTGTCTTTCGGTCTCCAGCCTCTATCCCGATCTTCTCGCAGAATCTCCGGTCTTCATCTCCTCGTAAGAAAGGGCACCACATCGCCGGGTTCTTTTACGGGCTCCCACCTATGGACCGAGGCAACTCAGACACGAAGTTGGCGAGCCGACGTGTCCAAGAATGCTGTAGGCTAAGTGTAGAGTGGTTTGTGTCAAGGGGTTATATGAAGTTGCCATTTGGATTGAGGAGGAGAAGAAGAACTTTGAAATGGAGCTATATGATTTTGTGGCTAGCAAAATGAGAATGATAATCTTTTTCCCACACCCAAAATGAATCCCCTCCCCTCCTTTTGTGGCCGGCCCCTTACCAAAAATGGTGGAGGAAAAATACAATAATGAAGCAAGTGGGAAATGTGTGATAAAGAGGAATAAAGATCACACCAATTTCTAATCTAATCCTTTCACAAAGCCCATTTCGTAAATGCGAACCAAGATGAGAACAAGAAAGGAATCAAAGATGTTGGATGTCTCATGATGCCTCCATTTACAAATAACACCATCCACATATCAAATTTGCACATTTGCAAAAAGAACCCCCCGCGATCAAAGGAATATCAGCCAAGACGGAAGAATGGAAAATTGGCTGAAACGGAACGGAAACTGGCAACTTCAAAAAACTGATCCCGTAATAAATTACAGGAAAACCCCGCGACTGTATATACATACCCGCATTTGTATTTCGACCGAATACATATGCAATGAGACAAAATCTACACTGTACAATACTAGGATCCGGCTTAAACCAAAGCCCGCTGGTATTATCCGTCCGATCATGATCCGTGCAATACCGCATGTATATGATCGAACCCTACCATATATCCATACGGCCTCTACAGCGTTTCACCCGAAACTTGAGAAACTGTCTGTAGGGGACTCTAAAGACTCGTCAATACTTTGGCTGTGGATTTAACCACTAGCACGTCAGAGGTATTAGCCGTACGTAACGGGCTACCAAGTATTGACCAAAAGGGAGGTCGATGAGAGAACTCATCCTGACACCCTACTGAGCCTGTCAGTGACATTATCCGTACAGTCCGGTCCGTTCGTTTATGAGCATCGCATGGCGGGCCTAGGGGGTTGGTAAAACTCAGACCCCCAAAAGCGGTACAAGTCGTGTCAGAGTGTAGCCCAGAACACCCCGAGATACTACTGGAATACCTACCAGTAAATCTCCTGCCTTGGCCAAGGACTTCATGTAATGGCTCTCATAGACACGGCGAGACCTCACCCCTAATACCGGGAGAGACGAACCCCTGCAGATCCGCTCACTTCCTCCATGTGGCTCGGGACTGTACCCAACTAAACCCTGTTTGCATGACTCCTTTGAGCTGTGGTAGGGTAGTAATCAAAGCACTGTGGGAACTCACATGAGATAAATGACGATCTTAGGTCGATGAACTAACCTGTACACATATCACCAGGGAACTGCTACCTGACGTCTGGTATAATCCCAACTAGGAGGTTCACGGCGAGTTCTGTCCAGTGTACTCATAACCCAATGAGCACCTGTATACATCTTAGGTGAACCAACTGACACCAGTGGCTTGTGAGACCGGCCACTGCCCTTCGTCGGGGTCTCAACTGTATACACTAGTCTACTCCGGAGTATCAATGCCCTGTCTCAAAAACTCCTACGACTAGGGACCTTATAAGGATGTGCTTATAGACCCCAGCTCCCACGTATATGATCGCCATCATACTGCTGGCAGTCAATTAAGAATCCTAGGGGCTCTATCAACATGCAATAGTGATCAGTAATGTCACCTAAAGCAGTACACGATGATAAAGATAAACCAGATAGCATACTATCATCTTGAGTAAGACTGTCCTACCGGCATAGGTCCTCCCTCAATCATTGCAATCACGTGCCTATGATCCAATAATTGACTCTGAGGGCATTATATCCAACAATCTCCCACTTGCACTCAAGGCTAATTATTGCGATGTCGCATACTCACAGCCCGTGTGATACCGAGCACCCAACTCCTCTACTAATCAGTCCCACAAAGCTCATTTGCGAAACTATTGCGCTCGAGGAATAGCCTCAGTGAGTGGATCCGCCTTAATGTTTCTTTCTATGTCTCTCTTTATCTCAAGTTCGCGGAGAAAGCCATCTCCCGAAATGAGCAATACCTGTCTTAGAATATGTTTGGATGTCTGATGGGACCTAGTTCAAAAGTGAACTCCAAATCCAAACTTCTTAGACTGTATCGTCAACTGAACTTAATCAGTATCCTGCGTCATGCCTCCCTCAGTGTCCGCTTGGATCACCTGTCCAAAACACTTCCCCTCGTCAGAAGGAAAACTATAACTCTGACAATCACTCTGTCATCCAGGTCACCTTAAAAGCCAGGAATGATAACTGTCTCCCGAATGAGGCTGTCGTTATCATATCCCTAGAACATCCACTTATGTTCTAAAACTGCTTCCGATCGTTTCTCCAGGATTGGATTAATATCAAATTATTGCATCTCATGCAAAAACAACATCTGGTGTGGTACTTCACATTTCATGATTGACTCAATTGCCTAAGCAAGTGATCTGCCAATCATGCACATCCCTCTCCCGTTTAGTCTGTAAGACACCTTTAGAGATGGTGACTCCATCACCTGCAGGTTCACTACCGTGCCAGGAGTCGTCCATTCTAAATACTCTTAGAATGCTGTCTAAGTACCCTGATTGGGAAACTACCCAAATCTAGATCTAAAACCATAGATCTAGTAATCAGAATGTCTGATATAATATCCAAGTCCTATGTGGAGAAACCACTGTGTGACAACCAAAGTATAACTGATCGTAGTATAGGAACTTCACTTCCTACTCTCTGTATGTCATCCAAATATCAGGACATCACACCCTACTACCTTCTTAACAGATCCATCCCCTATTCTGATGAAGTCAAACCTATGACTGTCACATCAGAAATAGATGATCTATCTCCGCTATATCTGCTTTAGTCCATAAATAGACATAAGCTACTTGTCCACTATGCTTCCGCTGCTCCCACTGACTACGACAACCCTCTAGCAGAGTCATATACACGTGCACTTCTAAATCTAGTTTAGAACGATGCTATACTCATCCTCCTGCCGGGTCTCATAGTCTGGAACAACAGCAATGGCAAGTCTGGGTAAACAAGAACCTCCCTGTCACCGTCTTTGAGCATACCGAAGTACCTCTCGAGTGCCTGAGGTTACCTACCATATCTGCGGAGTGGCCAATGGAATGTCAATCCAGATTGAATCTTTAGGTTCTTATCAAACTTTCAGTAATCGTTTGCGGTTCTGGAATCACTTCCTGTTCTACCATACTCCCACTACTATTTTCTGAAAAAATATCCATTTTACTAAAACTGTAGCGAGTCAAGAATAATATCACTATCGATCTTCCAGATGGTAGAAAGTCAACCCTCGTCATAGCCCGGGTCAACCCACAAACAGCCATTAGAGAAACATGCCTAGAGTTATCCAGAGTCTGGTTTTAAGCATAAGCCGGACAACTCCGCATACCTTAACATCGTTATGATACGAACTGTTCTATATCCAATACAGAAACAGAGGCACTGATTTAATTGGAACCAGATTCAAATCATGCAGCTGTCTCCAGTGCATGTCAACTAAATGGAGAGAGGCCGATCGGCATTACTCAACTTAGGAATGCATCCAATTATGAGTAACATGAAAGAGAAGCAAGTTCTTTTAATCATTACTATCAACTGAATACCATACACAAGTATCTAAATCTTCGATCACCTTGAAGAATCCTGATACTTGCAATACCTGGTTCTCTACTTTATTCATATACTTATAACTTCTCAAAACTTGGACCTTGAATTTCTACGAAACAAATGTCTAAGAACTAGAGAAGTCATAAGTAAACAGAATATAGTACGAGTACCAACCCCTCTGTCCTAATGGACACTGCACAACATACAATACTCTTTATAAGTCCCCTGAGTTGAATAACTCAAACCTTGTGCGTCGTAGGTTGAAAACTGTTCTTATGTTTAAGAAGAATTACACCGCTGTTTAATTCTCCTTACCTAACCATCCACTGATATAGGTAAATTTCATGGACATAATTTTAAAAAGGTATATCTCACTCTATAAAAATAGACGTACAGATATATCAATTTAAAATTGGTGCATAACAACGGATATTCAAAACCAAATATTTGCCGTCCGGCAAACAACCCAGGTGATTTCCTCAAATATCACCAATTACAACGAATCCCGAAATAATGAGGATGATCACCCAATTCCCAATAACTTACTCCCACTCATCATCTGTAAAACCATACAGATGTGAGAATCAAACCTGGTAAATACATACCCTGGAGTAAGGACTAATTGGGAAATCAGTTTTCTTTTAACAATACATAGTGAAACTGAAACATTGAATGTTTCGTAGGGGTATCCGGGTATTCCTACTAATGCCTCTTCCATTATCTAGATTCACAACTGTAACCGTATATTTCTTTGCCATCTCTCCAAATCCCTTTATATGTCTTTAGTCATTACCTTCTGCACACCCCTTTAGGCAAAATGGTTTTCTTCCTTCCCTACAGTTCGGCACCAGCCTAAGCTTTGGTAGAAGACTATCCAATAAGCATAATGGGTGTACTGTCCTAATCCTAGGAGCACTCGCAGCCCGAGAGAAGGTACAGATAAAAGTCAACTGAATAAAACCTTATTCCTATTTCTCCTGAACCAGATTCCATCCCCGAACTGGAACAAGTTCCTTTCGAGTTCGTATATAACCATACGATGGAGTATCCAATAAACTGTGGATCTTCGTAGTGATACGGAGTGTTCTGGAGAAATACAAAGGTGAAGTGGGAGTGGTAATGAAATACTTGGTTTGGTCGTGAATAGCAGTCGCAGTTTACTTTGCCCTCTTACTAATCCCTTTATTTGTCTTAACATAATACCTTCTGTAAACCACACTTAGGCTAATCGGCTTTCTTCATTCCCTACCGTTCGGCACCAGTCTAAGGTTTGGAAGAAGACTACCCAATAGGCGTAACGGGTGTACTGTCCTAATCCAAGGAGCACTCGTAACCTGAGAGAAGGTAAAATGAAAAGACAACTGAATAATCCTATTCGTTTTCTCCAGAACCGGAAACCATCCTCGAATCTGGAACAAGTTCCTTCGAGTTCGTATATAACCATACGATGGTTTTATCCAATGGAAGTGGACGTTCGTAGTAATACGGGGTGTTCTGGAGAAAATGGTAAAAGTAGGAGTGGTAATGAGGCATGCAACTCTGACAATCCAAAAGCCAGTGTTTAAGAAGGTTCGGTCATCTTGGTCACTGAGTCATAGTCAAGGGTCGGGTCATGGTCGCTCCCAAAGAGAGGGAGAAAAGAAACACTCAGCATGCACTCTATCCTAGATCAGAATGGTTGTCACTTTATCTAATCAGGAAACCTCCGACTGTAACCTCAAATTCTCTTCCAAACCTTAAAGAAGAATTAGTCGGGATCACCCGAGGAGTAAACCAACTCATCAGTGGGAATCGGGATCCAACTATCATCGCATGATAACGTGATGGAATCCACTCACGTTATCACACTCCAGAAGGTATGCGCATATCTGGCAAGTTTCAATTTCTTTAGAAACTCCCGATGTGATTTTTACCCCATGCTCTTATGACCTTGACGAAGGCCAACAAATCATAAGTCACATGTCAAGTTCTACCCGTCATTGTCCAGGTTAATTTGAACCCTCCCGTACAAGCCCTTGACGAAGGTCAACAAGGCTATACGACTGTCCCAAACCAACACATCTATCTATGCAGCAGAAAGGTAACAAACTGCTACCATACACTATGCCTTGACGAAGGTCAACAAACATAGCATGAATACTACGTGCTACCCGTCTGAAATGACGGAGGGCTACGAATGGTTTTTAGCGAAAAACCTTTAACGTAATGAACTTGATATCGTTGAAGGAACCGGATAGCTTTTATAAAAATATAGTGGCGAAAACCTTTGCTAAAGAGGTCACTCCCGGTGAAGGGATCTTGGCTCTTTCCCCGTAGAATGAGGTGCAGGATATTCCAACTGAATACCACGATGCAAAGCAAAAGTAATTGACTATAGTGAAGTTATTGCCCTGACGCAAATTTCTGTCCAAGGGGTCACTCCCGGTGAAGGGATCTCGGCCCTTGCCTCGTCAACTGAGGTGCTGGGTATTCATAACTGAATACCACTGTGCAAAATAAAAGAGAACGTCCTTGCAATAACAGATTTTTGAAAAATGTTCCAACAACATCAAACAGGTTTGTTTAGCTTGCATTGATCCGAATCAACGCAGTCCCATCAATTGATCACACCAATAAAGAACGAAAATATGATGTACGTATATGCCATCCGCATTCGCAACTGGGTCCCGTCATCACCCGTTAGGTTACTTAACTAACGACAGAGCGGGGACTGGACTAGCGCGGATGTAAAACATATACAACATCTACTAGTATATATATCAATATATAATATTCGCTCAAGGCGTGATAAACTGCAACATCACAGAAATGTAATAAGCATCACAGAACAATATAGATATCTGGGATCCCCGGGTTTCATAGAGCCGCTACTGAAACCCGGCGTTCCCCTGGTCGTGCGGATAGCATGTGCAATGAAATCCTAGACCCCTACGGGCGCGGCAAGTTACCCGCCAAAACCTGAAGCGAGGCAACCCCCTTTAGCGAATGGACCACTCAGCACCTCACGGAATCTGGTAACTTGGGCATCCCTCCTTGGGTCAACCTATACCCCCTACGAGTGCGGCGAATAGCCCGCTAATTCTAGAGTGAAGCCCCCTCCGTTTGAATGCCATGAGATGCGGGCCCGTTTCCCTCTAGAACTCGGCTATCCGTGCACCCCTCCGCGGGGTAATCCTAGTACAGAAAGTAAAATATACATACAATAGGTACATCGACCTCAGCCCGGTTGTGCCCCAAAAGAATAATATACAAACAGGCAGTGACGGCAGTCCACATGTCGGACGCTCGTCCCCCAATATCAAATGTACATAAATAACCAAACTGTACTACCATTGCATCCAGGCTATCCACCACGACAAATCCGTAACATCACAGCACAACACAGAACATCAACGTGAATGTCACGTTCGTAAATCCGTCTAAAAGGGCTATAGCAGTTAGACAGGATTTACCGATCAAATGACATTCACGGTCGCAGATATAATGTAAATACTATGAACTAACATGTTTAAAATTTTCGATCGACTAAATTTTCCGAAGTGGGCCCCAATCACAACTGTAGCACTCAAAATAAATCTGGGCCTAAAAAGAATATACCAAAAACCCTATCTCCATGTCAGAAACCTGCTGTAGAAATTTAGTGCAGTTTGGCCACAGTACGGCGGCGGATCCGCGGCCTAAATGTTGTTTCGGCTGCTGATCCGCCGCGTTACAGTAATTTCAGCCGACCAAATTTTCACAGAATTCTTAAAAAACCCTGCACGATATTTTGACATGCCCAGAAAAATTTTTGGAGCACAAAAAATTTCGACAAAAAACTGGACTTGAAAATGGGATTTTTGGAAAATCCGTTCGATTGAACTTGTAAACATGTTAGAGCAAGCTAGAATAGGTTAATGGCGTGTCTCTGATACTTGTGTAAGTGCACGGCAGCGCCCCGGTCGTCTGTCCGAGGCCAAAATGCGGAAACAAAACTTTTTCTTTAAACTTTTAAACCGGCGCTACCGCGTACGTTAAACATGGATCGGGCCATTAACCTAATGCTAGCAAACTATAGAATGGGTAGAAAGCTATACCGAGCGATCCGTATCCTTCGGTCTTCGGCCTCTATCCCGATCTCCTCGCGGAATCTCCGGTCTTCATCTCCTCGTCGGAAAGGGCACCACATCGCCGTGTTCTTTTACGGGCTCCAACCTCTGGAACGAGGCAACTCGGACACGAAGTTGGCGAGCCGACGTGTCCAAGAATGATGTAGGGTAAGTGTAGAGTGGTTTGTCTCAAGGGATTATGTGAAGTTGCTATTTGGAATAAGGAGGAGAAGAAGAACTTTGAAATGGAGCTATATGATTGTGTGGCTAGCAAAATGAGAATGATAATCTTTTTCCCACACCCAAAATGAATCCCTTCCCATCATTTTTGTGGCCGGCCCCTTACCAAAAATGGTGGAGGAAAAATACAATAATGAAGCAAGTGGGAAATGTGTGATAAAGCGGAATAAAGATCACATCAATTTCTAATCTAATCCTTTCACAAAGCCCATCTTATAAATGCACACCATGATGAAAACAAGAAAGGAATCAAAGATGCTAGAAGTCTCATGAAGCCTCCATTTACAAATAACACCCTCCACTTATCAAATTTGCACATTTGCAAAAAGAACCCCCCTCCATCAAAGGAATTTTAGCCAAGACCGAAGAAAGGAAAACTTGCTGAAACGGAACGGAAACCGGAAACTTCAAAAAACTGATCCCGTAATAAATTACAGGAAAATCCCGTGACCGTATATACATACCCGCATTTGTATTTCGACCGAATACAAATGCAATGAGACAAAATCTACACTATACAATACTAGGATCCGGCTTAAACCAAAGCCCGCTAGTATTATCCGTCCGATCATGATCCGTGCAATACCGCACGTATATGATCAAACCCTGCCATATATCCACACGGCCTCTACAGCGTTTCGCCCGAAACTTGAGAAACTCTCTGTGGGGGACTCTAAAGACTCGTCAATACTTTGGCTATGGATTTAACCACGAGCACGTCAGAGGTATTAGCCGTACGTAACGGGCTACCAAGTATTGACCAAAAGGGAGGTCGATGAGCGAACTCATCCTAACACCCTACTGAGCCTGTCAATGACAATATCCGTACAGTCCGGTCCGTTCGTCTATGAGCATCGCATGGCAGGCCTACGAGGTTGGTAAAAGTCAGACCTCCAAAAGCAGTACAAGTCGTGTCAGAGTGTAGCCCAGAACACCCTGAGATACTACTGGAATACCTACCAGTAAATCTCCTGCCTTGGCCAAGGACTTCGTGTAATGGCTCTCCTAGACAGAGCGCGACCTCACCCCCAATACCGGGAGAGACGAACCCCTGCAGATCCGCTCACTGCCTCCAGGTGGCTCGGGACTGTACCCAACTAAAACCTGTTTGCACAACTCCTTTGAGCCATGGTAGGGTAGTAATCAAAGCACAGTGGGAACTCACACAAGACAAATGACGATCTCAGGTCGATGAACTAACCTGTACACATGTCACCAGGGAACTGCTATCTGACGTCTGGTATAATCCCAACTAGCAGGTTCCCGGCGAGTCCTGTCCGGTGTATTCATAACCCAATGAGCACCTGTATACATCTTAGGTGAACCAACTGACACCAGTGGCTTGTGAGACCGGCCACCGCCCCTCGTCGGGGTCTCGACTGTATACACTAGTCTACTCCGGAGTATCGATGCCCTGTCTCGAAAACTCCCACGACTAGGGACCTTATAAGGATGTACTTATAGACCCCAGCTCCCACGTATATGATCGCCATCATACTGCTGGCAGTCAAGCAAGAATCCTAAGGGCTCTATCAACGTGCAATAGTGATCAGTAATGTCACCTAAAGCAGTACACGATGATAAAGATAAACCAGATAGCATACTATCATCATGAGTAAGACTGTCCTAATGGCATAGGTCCTCCCTCAATCATTGCAAATCACGTGCCTGTGATCCAATAATTGACTCTGAGGGCACTATATCCAACAATAAGCACATCCTTAAAGTGTTCCTAGTCGTGGGAGTTTTGAGACTGGGCATGGATACTCCGATAGTAGACTAGTCCATACGGATCGAGACCCCGACGAGGGGCGGTGGTTGGTCTCATAAGCCATTGGTATCAGTTGGTTTATCTAAGATAGTATACAGGTGCTCATGAGGTTATGAGTATACCGGACGGACTCACAGGGGAACTGCTGATTTGTACTATACCTATCGTCAGGAGCAGTTCCCAGGTGACATGAGTACTGCTTAGATCGTTGACTTGACACTGCAACATTGCCTCAAGTGTGTTCCCACTGTTCTTTGATTGCTACCTCACCACGGCTCAAAGGAGTCGTGCAAACAGGTAGTAGTTGGGTGCAATCAGGAAGCACTTGGAGGCAGTGGAGGTTAGACAGGATTCATCTCTCCCGGTATTGGGGGTTGATATCGCGCTGTGTCTGGAGAGCCATTACACAAAGTCCTTGGCCAAGACAAGTGAGATTTACTGGTAGGTATTCCAGTAGTTTCTCAAGGTGTCTAGGCTACACTCCGACACGACTTATACCGCTATTGGGGGTCTGACGTTTACCATCCCCCTAGGCTCGATATGTGATACACTTAGACGAATAGACCGGACTGTACGGAGATTGTCACAGATAAGCTCAGCAGGGTTTCAGGATGAGTTCGCTCGTCAGCTTCCCTTTCGCTCATTACATGGGCAGCCGTTATGTACAGCTAGTGCCACTGAAGTGCTTGTGGTTAAACCCACTACCAGCGTATTGAGGAGTCTTTAGAGTCCCCCACAGAAAGTTTCCCAAGTTCGGGCGAAACGTTATAGAGGCCGTATGGTTTTATGGCAGGAATCGATCATATACGTTCACTCGTGCACGGATCATGATCAGATAGATCATACTAGTGGGCTTTATTTTAAGCTGGATCCTACTCTTAGATTGGTTGGATTACTTTCGTCTCGTAGTATTCGTATTCAGTCGGAATACGGATACAGGTATGTATATACAGGTGAGGGGTATTCTTATAATTTATTACAAGATTACTTTAGTTGATACCATTTCTTTTTTGGATTAAACATTTTGGTTTAAAGGTTTATTTGGTGTAAAGTGTGACTCATTCTTGGCATGAACCTAGCTTGCTGTAACGCTTCGAAAATCGTTTAGGCAGTTTTTCGAAAATCGGTAAAATAATCAGTCTTTTCCGTAAAAAGTCAAAATAAGTATTTTTCAATATAGGCCTAATTATACAAAATTTAGCTAAGATATTGCTATAATTTGGTCACTAAATTGTCGCTTAAAAATTTCTAGTTATTTAAAAAAAATTCCTTAATTAATTATTTTTAATATTATTTTAAGCTTTTAAAAATACATTAAATTAGTGATAAATACAAATTTAGTTGGGTAAATTACATAATTAAGAACCATTATAAACTAAAATATAGTAGTAATAAAAATTTTATCAAAACTTTCCAAGATTAGTTGTTTCATGTTTTAAAAAATGAATTAAAATGGGTTTTTTTGTAAAAAAATGATGTGATGGACATTAATTGAGCTTGGGAAAGACTTTTTGTGTAGAAATTTCTACACAAATCTCTCACAACTCTCCCCTCCTAGCTCTGGCCGAGCCATTCTGCAGCTCTTCCCAATTTTTCCCCTCTCTTTTCTTCCATTAAACTCCAACAAAAATCAACAAAAATCCACAAAAATTCACAAATTCCTTCACAAATTCAAAGCAAAACCTAATTCTACCTCTTATCAAACCCTAATTTGTTTAAAACATGGGTAAAAGAGGCATCTTTGGAGGCTAAGTGCAAGAGGATCAAAACTTGGGAGGTATAAATTCTAATCAAGTTGCTAAATTGTAGTTTAAACATGTTAATTTCATTGTAATGGTTTGTTTTGAAAATTCAAGAAAAGGTTTGAAATTTTAGTTAGGGTTTGAAGCTTTGTAATTGGGTTAAAGTTAGTGTTGTGTCCATATAGTGGGTTAGATTGGATGTTTGTGCGATGTTGTGATCGCTATATCGTAAATTCGCGAGATTTGCATCGAAATTTATATGTGAATGCTTACTAGGTTTTTCTTAAAATTAGGAAGTTATTTAATTGCGATATCATGACGATACTATTAGCATCTACTACGACTTGTAGGGTGCGCGAATGCGGAGTTTGGTTTAGTCGGGTTTTAGTTTGGTCGGTTGCCCCGAAATGACGATCTTAGTTAGGCTTTTAGTGGTTCTCGTGTGTGTTCCGCGCGTTTAGTGCACGTTGTGCCTAACTTATCAGTGTTGATTCTTTTATTTTGTGACTTGCTTCATTTCTTGATGTGTAATCTTAAGTTTGTGTTATGTAATTTCAGGATCGGTTGCGGAAATATCGGACGCGGCGCGCAAAGGCAAAGCGGTGGTTGGATCAGATTAGCGAGGCGTCCGGATGAGTAGATGTATACATCTATGGGGATATCGCCTAGATGGCACGAGGCACCCCATATTTAGGATCACTTTATTACTTGCAAACTATATGCATAGTTAGTTAGTTCACCATCTCATTTATATGCACACCCTTCTAGTTATTCATCTGCTGGCATTGCATGGATATCTATATACTTACATGTGATATCACCCCTTAGGACACTTACACCATTACCATTGGCTCATGTTGCACACGCACTATTTATGTGACACATACGCCTTTGGTAATTGCCATGCCACAAGCACTGTAGAACCTGCTTAGTTCAGTATCAACACTTGCATATCATATATATATACCTCACTTCATCATCATGCTTATATAGGTTCCTAGCCATAAATCGCATTGCATACCTTTGACATCATAAGCATTTATCATATACAACATGTTGGGTATTATGATTTTCTTGAGGATTTCAGTATTGCTGCGATTTCTGGATTTCGGGGGAAAACCGCAAGAATTTAACAAAAGCTTATTATAATCATTTTTAAAATAAGGTTGCGGTTTTCTCATGATGTGTGTGTCGTCCACCATGAGTTTTCATGTTTTCTGTTGGATTTCGAGATCCGATTCGAGGAGTGGATGAACCGTCTCGGGTACATGGTGGGCCCGGTATGGTACCCAGAGGCAAGAAGATCGAGTTGTAAACGATGAGCCTGGCAGGGGAAGACTACCTACCGGTGATGTCTAGCGCGGCGGATATCCGAAGGATACCAACCGTTGTCGTGTGATTTGATGATATGGGTCGATCCGGACTGACGAAGCCCGATGTATTGAGACATTGGTATAGTGAGACATTGAGACGGATATATTTCCATATTTGGTGTCGATGCTTGACACGGTTTTCAGATGATTTCATTGATGGTACTTTAGCTATTGCACATGTATTCTTTTTCTAAGTTAAGAATGCAGAGCTTATAGTATTTTAAACACTTAAAGATTTCGTATTGATGTTGCATACATGTGCATACATACTAGTGGCATTACATCATATCTAGACATACATGTTGTGACGCATTTGCGTGCATTCTTACGATAGCCTTATTAGATGTTACTTGCTACTCACGAGTTGGCAACTCACCCCCGTTGTGCCACAGTGTCTTGCAGGTCGGACCCGTCGGCCTTGTAGCGGCGGGCTTATCTTATCATTGGCTTCTTTTGCTCAGACTCGCGACATTTCTCGTAAGTGGGTTGCGAGGACACTTTATCTCTTTTTTGTACTATCTTTGTATCTAGTATTCTCAATATACAACTTCTTATTTGTATATGCGACCTAGTGATGAGACTGAGTAATTTGTGTATATGTGGTTTCTCTGGGGTCGAGCTCACTTGAGCCGACGTTGTGTTTTTCTTTATTTTTCTGCTTCCTTATGCTTATTTGCTTGATATTGCATATATATTGCGTGTGGTTGTGATCCACCTTGGGCGAAGAGCTAGCTCCTGCTTGGGGATGCCATTTTATTCATTACAGGTTATATATCTTGGTGTACCCATATTTGGGGGCCAGTATTTACAAAGGTGACTCTGCCGAAATTTTCAGAAAAATTTTGACGTTTTTTTAAAAAGTGGGTTAATGCAACTTAATTGATTTTAAAGTAGTTTTCATAAAAGGTTTTCCTTCACTCTTATTGATTTTTGTTTAGATTTTCTGGGCATTGGCTGACTTAGTTTACGTTATGCCTTTAGACGTCTCGTAATCTAAGTGCTAGTCACGTTCCGTACCTTCGGCTCGTGACAAAGTTGGTATCAGAGCGTAGGTTTTACCTTTCTGAGTGTAGGACGACCCTTGGTAGATGGAGTAGGTGACTTAAGCAGAGTGACGTAGCGTGGGTATATTCCGCAGCATACTTACGATACGGTACTCCGCCTAAGTGACATTAGGACATAATTGCTTGTATTTTCTTCCTTGATTCCATGCATCCCTTGATTCAATCGCAATGTTCTTACTGCACATGTTTCTTATTCCTGCTTCGATGCCGCCAAAGACTACGAGAGCTCAGCGGGCTGCCGCTAGGGATGAGCTTCGAGCGGGCTCGTCTGAGGCGAGGATCCAGCGGGATGATACGCCTACCCCTCAGATTCAGATTGATCCGCCCTCTCTAGACTATATTGCCAGATTAGATGCCGGTATGCAGGAGTTGCGACAGATGATGGGATCTTTAGTTGAGTCCAGTCGGGCACAGAGATCCGAGGACGTTCCTTCCACCACACAGACCACGATTGTACCTGCTGCCCAGATGGTTACTCCCGCTACTACTGCGACTATCCCCGTATCACTACAGGAGTTTATGAGGCTGAGACATCCAGCTTTTACCGGTACGGATGCGACAGAGGACCCATAGGCATTTCTTGATAAGATGGCTAGGATTTGCCGTTCGTTGAGGTGTTCTGATGATAAATTGGTGGAGTTCGTGAGTTTTCGTCTTGAGGGCCTTGCCCAGACGTGGTACGATTCAGTAGAGAGGGGCCGAGCTGCAGGTCTACCTCATATGACTTGGGACGAGTTCACCGCTGCAATTCTTGCCCGTTTTCTTCCGGAGAGTGTCCGAGATGCTCGAGCCCGTAGTTTTGAGTCTTTGCGCAAGACTCCTGGGATTACTGTGTCTGAGTATGATATACAGTTTACCCAGTTTTCTCGATATGCTCTGTACCTAGTAGACACTGAAGAGAAGAGGATAAAGAGGTTTGTGTGAGGGCTTGACACACAGCTATTCCTTGCCATCGGCACCCAGCACATTGACACATACGCAGCCGCGATGGATGAAGCCTTAGTTTTGGAGGAGCGCATTTCTGAGACTCCGGTCGTTTCTGGGCCGAAGAGGATCTGTACTGATATGCCAGCCCAGCGGTAGATGGGTAGACACCATGATAGATTCTTTCCGGGTGATGGTGGCAGCAGAGGATTGAGATGAGGTCAGTTATTTTGTTCATATCCGCAGACCCAACAGTCGTCACCAGGATGTTTTCGGTGCGGGAGTCAGTACCATCGTGTCAGAGATTGTACCATAGGGCGCCAGGGCATAGGGACAGTGCCACATGTGACCTTACCACCTTCACCATCTCCTGAGAGAGCTCTACTTCCTACCCCTGATGAGGCTCCATGCCAGGAAGATTCTCCTAGAGGTCATGGGCGTGGCGGTCCTGCTCCAAGAGGACGAGGCGACAGAGGCAGAGACAGAGGCAGAGGCAGAGGCAGAGGACAGCCAGCTATTAGTGGTGGACAGGCCCGAGTGTTCGCGTTGACTCCTCAGGATGCGCAGGCATCCAATGCCGTCGTGACAGGTACTCTGCCAGTATGTACTTTTGATGCACGGGTATTATTTGATCCAGGCTCCACACATTCTAATGTATCCACATACTTTCCACCGAGGTTGGGCCGAGAATCTTCTTCGTTAGATCGGCCGCTTGTCGTTATTACTCCGGTAGGAGAGTCGTTTATTGCTCGTTTTGTGTAACGATCATATCATGTTCGTATCGGGGAGAGAGATTCTTTAGTTGATTTGATTCTCCTCGATATGCTAGACTTCGACGTTCTTCTTGGTATGGATTGGCTAGCAACCTGTTATGCATCTGTGGACTGCCGTGAGAAGGCAGTCAGATTCAGTTTTCCTGGTGAGCCGGTCCTTGTAATTCAGGGAGATCATAGCGCTACCTTCCCAGCTTGATTTCTTCTCTTCGTGCTAGTCAGCTCTTACAGAAAGGGTGTCAGGGATTCTTAGCCTATGTTAGTGATACTAGCGCCATAGAGGTTCCGTTGGACCAAGTCCCTGTTGTGAGAGAGTTTCCTAATGTATTCCCTAACGAGCTGCCTGGTCTTCCACCAGAGCGCGAGATTGAGTTCTGCATCGACTTGATCCCCGGCATGGGGCCTATCTCTATACCGCCTTATCGGATGGCCCCGGCGGAGCTTAGAGAGCTGAAGGATCAGTTATAGGACTTGCTAGATAAAGGGCTTATCCGACCGAGTGTGTCACCTTGGGGTGCTCCCATCCTGTTCATTAAGAAGAAGGACGGCAGTATGCGCTTATACATTGATTATCGTCAGCTGAACCGGGTTTCTGTGCGGAGCAGATATCCCCTACCCCGCATTGACGACTTATTTGATCAGCTCCAGGGTGCGGGGTATTTCTCGAAGGTTGATTTACGGTCCGGTTATCACCGGTTGCGGGTTCGGAAGGAGGATATTCCGAAGACCGCTTTCCGTACACGTTATGGTCATTATGAGTTCTTGGTGATGTCGTTCGGGCTCACCAATACCTCGGCAGCATTTATGGACTTGATGAACACTGTATTCAGGCCGTATCTTGATCTGTTCATCATTGTTTTCATTGACGACATCTTGGTTTATTCTCGGAGCTGGGAGGAGCATGAGCAGCACTTGCATATCGCATTCCAGACTTTGAGGGAGCATCAGTTGTTCGCCAAATTTTCCAAGTGCGCATTCTGGCTAGATAGTGTCGACTTCTTGGGTCATGTGGTGATGAGAGATGGTATTTGTGTAGACCCGAAGAAGATCGAGGCAGTGCAGCGTTGGCCCAGACCGGTATCAGTTACAGAAGTTCGCAGCTTTCTAGGTCTGGTCGGCTATTATCGACGTTTTGTCCAGGATTTCTCCCGTATTGCTGCACCGTTGACCGGGTTGACCCGAAAGGGGGTTCCTTTTGATTGAACCGAGGCATGTGAGGATAGCTTCCAGGAGTTGAAGACTCGTCTGACTACTGCACCAGTGTTATCGTTGCCTTCTGGATTGGGCGGTTTCGTGGTATAATGTGATGCTTCTCGAGTGGGGCTGGGCTTTATATTGATGCATCACGGCAGAGTTATTGCGTATGCTTCTCGACAGTTGAGGAAACACAAACAGAACTACCCCACTCATGATTTAGAGACGGCTGCAGTGGTGTTTGCACTTAAGATCTGGAGACATTACTTATACGGCGAGTCGTGCCAGATATTCACTAACCACAAGAGCTTGAAGTATATTTTTCAACAGCGAGATCTGAATCTGAGATAGCGCCGTTGGATAGAGTTGGTGAGAGATTATGACTGCGAGATTCTATACCATGCTGGTAAGGCGAATGTGGTGGCAGATGCTTTGAGTAGGAGGCCCGGAGGTAGCTTATCTTGTTTGAGCTCAGTACAGATGCAGTCGACGGCGGATTGGTAGGTTTTATGTGATAGCAGAGTGCAGTTCGAGTTTACTCCTATAGGGGTACAGCTGGCCCATTTCAGAGCACGCCTACAGTTACTTGACCGTATCCGCGAGGCCCAGTCCGGCGACGCCCGTATTTTAGAGATTATCGAGCAGATTCGGCAGGGCAGAGTTTCTGAGTTCGTGATTGATGATCAGGGGATACATCGATTTGGGACTCGACTATGCGTACTAGATTCTGAGGGACTAAGGCATGATATCCTTAAAGAGGCTCATAGATCAGTATACAGTGTTCATCCAGGTTCCACCAAGATGTACCGTGATTTGAGTGAGGTTTACTGGTGGGACGGGATGAAGAAGGATGTTACAGACTTTGTATCTAGATGCCTGACTTGTTAG
This sequence comes from Agapanthus africanus, assembly GCA_030015575.1. NCBI lineage: Eukaryota > Viridiplantae > Streptophyta > Magnoliopsida > Asparagales > Amaryllidaceae > Agapanthus > Agapanthus africanus. The sequence goes on from JASDDO010000001.1 coordinate 278,056,629, forward strand.
CAAGTCAAGGCCGAGCACCAGAGGCCAGCCGGTGAGTTACAGCCTTTGCCCATTCCTTAGTGGAAGTGGGAACAGGTCTCCATGGACTTCATTGTGGGTCTACCTAGGACCAGTCGAGGGTATGACTCTATTTGGGTGATTGTGGATCGACTGACGAAAGCGGCTCACTTCCTGCCAGTGAAGACCACTTTTGGTTTTGCTCAGTATGCCTAGGTTTATATTGATGAGATCGTACGACTGCATGGCGTCCCGACTTGCATCGTGTCCGACCGGGGCACCCAGTTTACCAGCCGATTATGGCAGAAACTTCAGGAGGCTTTAGACACCCGATTAAGTTTTAGCACAGCTTTCCATCTGCAGACTGACGGTCAGTCAGAGCGTACTATTCAGACTCTTGAGGACATGCTCAGAGCTTGTGTTTTAGATTTCGGTGGTAGCTGGGATCATCATTTGCCCTTGATCGAGTTCTCCTACAATAATAGCTTCCAGGAGACGATACAGATGGCGCCTTTCGAGGCTTTATATGGGAGGAGATGTCGATCACCTGTATGTTGGACAGATCTCAGGGAGAGCAGTATTTTGAGGCCGCAGATCGTACAGGAGACAACCGAAAAGATACAGCTAATTTGGGACAGGATGAGAGCGGCACAGAGCAGGCACAAATCATATGCTAACAGGCGTCGTCGCCGACTCGAGTTCGCTGTTGGCGATCATGTTTTCCTGAGGGTCTCTCCGATGAAGGGTGTGATGAGGTTTGGGCAGAAAGGGAAGCTTAGTCCTAGATATGTTGGTCCTTTCAAGATCATTGAGCGTGTTGGTTCAGTGGCTTATCGGTTAGCTCTTCCGCCCAGCTTCCCCGATGTTCACCCCGTGTTCCATGTTTCGATGCTCCACAAGTACATTCATGACCCTTCTCATGCGATTCAGCACCAGACGATCCAGCTGGAGCGCGATCTTTCATTCACCGAGCAGCCGGTGGTCATTTTGGATCGGCAGGAGAAGAAATTGAGGTCGAAGGTTATACCGTCCGTCAAGGTTCTTCGGCGTGGCCCGAACTGCGAGGAAGTCACCTGGGAGACCGAGGGCAAGATGACGAAGAAATATCCCCATCCTTTTGAAGGTACGCGTAGTTAAATTCTAAATTCGGGGACCGAATTTCTTTAAGGGGGGAAGATTATAACGCTTCGAAAATCGTTTAGTCAGTTTTTCGAAAATCGGTAAAATAATCAGTCTTTTCCGTAAAAAGTCAAAATAAGTACTTTTCAATATAGGCCTAATTATACAAAATTTAGATAAGATATTGCTAGAATTTGGTCACTAAATTGTCACTTAAAAATTTCTATTTATTTAAAAAAAATCCTTAATTAATTATTTTTAATATTATTTTAAGTTTTTAAAAATACATTAAGTTAGTGATAAATACAAATTTAATTGGGTAAATTACATAATTAGGAACCATTATAAACTAAAATATAGTAGTAACAAAAATTTTATCAAAACTTTCCAAGATTAGTTGTTTCATGGCTTAAAAAATGAATTAAAATGGGTTTTTTTCTAAAAAAAATGATGTGATGGACATTAATTGAGCTTGGGAAAGACTTTTTGTGTAGAAATTTGTACACAAATCTCTCATAACTCTCCCCTCCTAGCTCTGGCCGAGCCATTCTGCAGCTCTTCCCAATTTTTCCCCTCTCTTTTTTTCCTTTAAACTCTATCAAAAATCAACAAAAATCCACAAAAATTCACAAATTCAAAGCAAAACCTAATTCTACCTCTTCTCAAACCCTAATTTGTTTAAAACATGGGGAAAATACGCCTTTATGAGTGGATCCGCGCTGTTGTCCTCTGTGTCTACTCTCCTAACCTTGATCTCCCTAGAGATCAACCATCTCCATGATCAGGTGATACTTCCTTAGAATATGTCTGGATCTCTGATCGGACGGGGGTTCCATGGCATAAGCCACAACTCCATTGTCACACAATAACAGGATTGAAATTCATCTCATGAACTCATATATATCCAGACTTCCTCTTTGCCAGCATCCTTTGTAATGATGTATCTTGCCTTTAATCGTCTAGTAAGTCACGGTATCTAGCTTGGAACTCTTCCAACATACCGTCCCTCCAAGGAGGGTAAAGACAATGCCTGCGACTGACATTCAGTCATCCTTATCACCCTGGAACCTTTCCAGTGATTCTCCCCAGGATCGACTGATACCATCTCACTATAACTACTGAGAATCCTAATATCCAATTAGATCTATCTCATAGATCCATAACTCAGGATTTAGGAGGTATCACCTTGATCCTATATGGAGAATCTTTGTGATAAGAGGAGATTGACCGAGCGTAGCATAGGAAACTCCTTCCCTATCAAGAGTATGTCATCCACGTACTCTACGCGGATCACCACCATACTCTCTACTACCTTTTTGTATATACAAGGTTCATCTACCATTTTGATGAAGTCAAACTGTTTGACTACCACATCAAAACAGACGTTCCAACTCCGCGATGCCTGATTTATCACATAAAACATCTTGCACTTGTTTTCGCTGCTCCCACTGTCTATGAAGCCCTCTGGCTGTGTACTTATAGACACTCTCTTCTAAATCATCATTTAGAAAAGCTGTCATGACACCCAACCGCTAGATATCGTAGTCATAGTATGTTGCAGTAGCAAGTAGGATCTGGATGGACTTAAGCATAGATTCGAAAGTCTCAACTTTTCCATGTACACCAAGTAATCTTCTCAAGATATACTTGCTCCTGATGGGGATTTAACCATTCAGATAAAGCAACCAAAGTCCATACTTTGTTGGTGTATAAGGATTCCATCTCAGATCGCTAAGCATCCAGCCATTCTCACAGAGTCCTCACTCCTGATGGCCTGCTCAAAACTAGTTGGGTCATCATCTCATTATGCAATCCTTGCTCCTACTGTCATAGAGAAACCGAAGAATCTCTCATGTGGATGAGGAACCCTACCAGATCGGCGGAGAGGCTGAGGTTCGTTGGAAACTATTGAATCCTCCGTGTTTACCATCAGCTGCAGTTTGTATAGCTGGAACTCCTTCCAGTTCTACCTCATGACCACTAATTTCTTCACAAGAAATTCCCTTTTTCTCAAAAAATGGTATGCCAAGAAATAAAACATGTTTTGTTCCTCGGTGTGGTAGAAGATATTCCCTTAAGAATGCTTGGGATATCCAACAAACTTCCACAGAACTGATCTTGCCTCGAGCTTGTCCGGATTTTGCTTTTGACATAGGCCGGACAACCCCAAATCTTAACTTCCTTAAGAGATGGGCTCTTCCCATACCATATCACATATGGAGTGGTAGGCATCTGATTTGGTTGGAACCCTATTCAATAGGTGTGCAATTTCTCAAGTGCATAACCCTAAAAGAAAATAGGCTACTCAGTAGTACTCATCATAGAGCACACCATATCACATAGGGTGTGATTGCTCCGCCCCGATACACCGACGTGCTGTGGTGTATACGGAGGAGTAATGCTGAGAGAGAATCTCATTCTCCTTCAGAATAGTCCAGGAATCCCATGCTCAAGTATCCCCCTCCTTGATCTCATCAAAGGACATAATACGTATACCCGTTTTATGGTTCTCTAATTCTAACTTATATTCTGTGAATATCTCAAAAGCTTCGGACTTATGTTTCAACAGAAACATATGTCTGAATCTTGAGAGATCATAATTGAATGTAATGAAGTACAAAGAACCGGTCTTGGCATGTGTAGACAGAGGACTTTCATACATCAGCATGTATCAATCCCAAGAGTTCGGTAACTCCTTCTCTGTTTCTAATAAATGGAGCTGTGGTCTTCTTTTCTTTTTGAAATGACTGGCAAGTTTTACAAGATGTAAATCCAAACTAATTTAAATATGTATCTTTATGTAACTTCAGCTAGTCGGGTCGCCTTGATATGACCTAGTCTACAATGCCTCAAGATGGATTCGTTCATTTCTGAACTATTTCTTTTGTGTGTGTTCTGTATATTAAGAACTGTTGTTTGATTTAGAACGTCTATGCTTTTAGATAACGTGCCTGAACCGATCAACTCTTGATATAGGAAATGTTCAAAACATCATGCAACAATACAAAATTATATCCTTCTTTACTAATAAAGAGACCGATATGATGTTGTATATCAGCTTCGGTATCTAATAACATTCGTTCAGAATCAATGTATTCTGGTAATACAGGGTGATAACTGCCAACAGACTTAGCTACAACACTTGCATCATTTCCAACTCTTGAAACTTATCACCCGTTCTCAGTTCTCTACCTATCTGTAGCCCATGTAACAAATTCCATTTGTGGGATCATGATCCGGTATCTCATACCCAGGACATAAAGGATATTGAGAAACAGTTCTCGGTAATGAACACACCTGAAGAAGATGTATCAGCATGCACTTTCTTCGTTTGGGTGGAACGGGAATTCTGGTAATCCGCTATTTCCTGCTCTGTCTTATAACAATTGTAAGTTAGAGCGGGACCAACATTCCCTAGTGCAGTATAACAAGCGGGTTCGGTCAATGCATCCGTATTATTATCTTGATTAAGGCGTGACATGGTCACTACCTGGAGAGAGATAGAAGAAAACACTCAGCGTATGCTCTTGCAAGATTAGATTGGTTATTAATATATCTAATCAGGATGTCTCCCACTGTTTTAGTCAAATCTTCCTTCAAACCCTAAAAAAGAAGACTAGCCGGGATTAATTACACTCTATAAGTTCGCCAATCTTTCAGCCAGGCCTGTGCCGGTACTTTGAGGGAGGTTCCCCATGTTTTCACACGGACCTAATTAAAGTAAACCTCGTTTTCCCAGAGGCGTAACCCCGTTGACACCTTTCTAGACACCTACTTGATCGGCTAATTGTAATGTATAAAACTCTCCCAGGAGTAACTCTTACTCGAAGTGGGTATCGGGATCCAACTATCTCATAGAAGGTATGCAATCTCATTGAAAATTTCAACACTTGAAATCACCGATAATATTTTGCCCCAAGCGATCTTTGACCTTGACTAAGTCAACAAACCATAGACCGTAAGTAAAGTTCAACCCGTCATTTCCCGATTGAATTAAACTCACCCGTACGACCCTTGACTAAGTTAACAAGGCCGCACGACTACCCTAATCCAATCGCATCATATGCTTTGCAGATAAGCACTAATCAGCTACCGCACACTACGCCTTGACTAAGTCAACAAACGCAGCACGAATACTAAAGACTACTTATCTGAAATGACGGAGGGCTACGACAGGTTTTTAAGAAAACCTTTTGCGTAATGAACTTTATATCGTTGTAGAATCGAGTGATTTTAAATGGAATGTTTTTTAGGCCTTTTCTAGTTTTGCTAAAGAGGTCACTCCCGGTGAAGAGATCTCGGCTCTTTCCTTATCGAATAAGGAGCAGGATATTTCACAAATATCACTATGCAAAGCAAAAACTATAAAAACAATCAAAAGACAAACCGAGTTTGTAGCATCTGCCAGTTTTGCTAAAGAGATCACTCCCGGTGAAGGGATCTCGGCTCTTTCCTTATCGAATAAGGTGCTGGATATTCTACAAGGAATACCGCTATGCAAAGCAAGACCTAGAGCTACCATTTTTTTAAACAAGTTTTTACAACATATTTAGGTTTCTTTTATTTCATTAATCTCATTAATGAAGTCCCATTTTATTATGCTTCACAAGAATCACATTTGAAACGAAATCAGCAATATAACATATATCTCATATATATATTATAAACATTCGTCTCAGGCAGTAATATGATCTCATCACAGAACATTGCAGCATAAGACAACATATGAAATATTGGATATACTAGGATTTCCGTGTTTTATGCGAGCCTGTATAAAACGCGGATTCCACGGTCGCGATGAATAGCCAAACCCACATCCTTAGACCCCTACGAGAGCGGCAAGCAACACTGCCAATTCTAGGGTTAGAAGACCCGGTCTCGACTCCTCAAGATGGTCTCCTACTGGACCCTAGAACCCGGTTACCTATGATCCCCGCCTTGGGACTACCTAATGCGGAAAAGTAAATAATATACAATGGTGACATCATCCTCATCCCGGAAGTGCCCCAATAAAAGAATATTACATACAATGAATTTTACATGAATGAAAATAAAAACCCTTATCTCACATAAAACCCTGGCTATTCAAAACGCGATGATCCACAGCAACACATAATAATCTCATATCATCAACGTAAGCATGTTTGCGTATCCCAATTGTCGTTGATGTATAGCAACGAAACCGGCGATACACCACATATTACACTTATGGTCGCAGAAAAGAAAGTGTAAAACTATAACAGTTGGAATTCGCAACCTTCTTAGACATCGCATGCCTAACCAAATGAATTCCTTAGATATCGCATGCCTAACAATTATAAACCCTGCATTTTAGTCTCGATCTCGAAAACACTTTTCAATATGTAGTAGGGCAATTCAACAAGATCCCCGACATCCTGATCGAATGCTCGTCGCAAACTTTAGTAGACGGCCGCACCCCCGGATGCCGTCGACGAAGTGCACTAAGGCGGTACACCGCTGCCGCGAGCACCCGAACGGATGCTTTTGGTGACGGGTTCTCCTACAGTCACTTGGTCGGAGCTATGGGGCATGGCTATCTATTAAATTTACCTGGCGAGTATCCGCGTACGCTACGTGATTGCGACGGACTTTTGATCTCAACAAAATTCTATGGCAACCAATCAAATGAGACTAAACTGCTAGATTTATAACATTCAAATTAATTATCTCATAACTACTTGTGGATTCCAAATATTGTATCACATTCCAGATAAATAGACAATGTTAAACATTCTGATCGAATAAACAAACACCCAAGATTTCCCAAATAGCTCAACACTTGAGCGGAGTTCAAAAAATATCCATCACATGCCACAGTACCAATGGTCCAGCTGTAGAAGGGTCAAACCAATGCCTCACATGTGGCAACGCCGTACTGCCCCAAACCCTAAGGTTTAGAGGCGGTTCAGACGGTCACATAATCGAGTTAAGGTTTGTGTTATTCTAGAGGGTCCACCACGTTACTTGCACGACTTAGAACGTTCTTTAACTAAGGAAAAATCCAACACTTGGAAATTTTCCGGCAGGGGAAAAAGTGAGTTATTGATATCCGTTCGAACTTTTTAACACGTTCTAAATTACCCGGAAAAACGTTAAACGAAATTAAACTTTCCGATCGAATCAACGAATTCTAAAGGATCTCCAGAACACTCAACACTTGAGTAATATTAAAAATTTCCAGAAGCATATAGAAATACGTACGGATGTTACTGTGGAAAAATGAGTCCCTAATATCCAAGTACGGCCGCGGAACCGCCGCGCAATGCATGTTATTGCCGCGGTTCCGCGGCGCTTTAATCGAATTAGGTGGTCATTTTTCCCAGTTATCCTTAGAATTCCCTGCTGAAATTTCTGAGTATTTTTAATCAGAAAAAATCAACATTTTAAAAAATTTCCAGAGAGGGGGTCTAATTCGACGTTTCGGCGTTCGATCAGACTTTAAACTTTGTCTAGACTTCGCCTAAAACTCTATCTTGACTCTGATACCACTATAGGGTTCCTAGGTATAGTCACAAGGTTCTACAAGGTATCAACCATGCCAAAATCAAATTTTTTTCATGTGCCGAACAACCCTAACCAAGATCTTAGACTAGAGATTAGGCGAAACAAAGCATGTAAACAACTTTACATCTAAGAATTTGGGATTACAACCTCTGTAGTCCGTTACTTCACTTTTAAAACTCCGTGTTGAGGTCCCTTCGCTGCGATCATCGAGTACCCGGACTCAAGAGAGGCTCCATGAAGAGAAAGATGTAAGCTTGCTTCCGATCTTCAATAACAAAGATGATCTATCTTGAAGTAACTCAAACCCAAGATCTTGCTTTGCTAATCAAGTATTAACAAAGAAAACACCCTAATCTAAGAGGCTAGAATAGATGAGGATGATGAAGTAGGAATTTAGCTCCCATTTGTTTTCAATTTCCCACTCATTTTCATAATATTTGAAAAGGCTAGAAAGCTTTTCTCAAAGGAAGAAGAAGAAGAAGATTACTTTGTGATGAATAATGAAATCATTAGTTATGGTTACAAATCAACCCTTAGTTAAGAAACAAAAGACTTAACTATTGTAGAGAATAAACCATGGTAAAGGGTTTAGGTTGGGTTAAGTAAATATCTTCAAAATATCATAACAAAATATCTTTGCTTAAAACAAAACATAAAGCTTCTTGAAGCTTCATGAAAGTGCTAACCTAAATCAAACCCTAATCATGTTTAATCTCCACAAAACATATTGCATTAGTAATCATAACTTGTTACAATATTATATATCACATATACAATAATTATTGTAACAAAATAAAATAATACAATTAACATATATCGTATATATATCAATATATTACCCGAGTGAGAAAAAGAATCATTAAGTGAGCTCATATTAGTTAATGTAATTTAATATATCAAATATATAATTATACATTAAATTATCGAATCAACACTTGATCCGATAATCCGGCTATTTCAAAAATAACCAACTAATATAATCTGTATCAGTTCATCGAATCAACACTTGATCCGATGACCCGGCTATATCACATATACCCGGCCGATATCATATATCGTGAGAATCTAATACGGTATCACACACGTATTGTTTTCGGTCCCGCACACATCATATATGTGCTCCTACTCCATTTTTCCTGAGCCAGGAAACCTCTGTGTAGGACTCTAAAGAATCGTCAATACTCCGACAGTAGGTAATGATCATATCAAACACCCACAAGCTGCAAGCGGTCAGCTAAACGTAACAGCCACCCAGGTATTGAGCAATCAGAAGATCAACAAGCAAGCCTGTACATTCTCCCGTGAATCCAACCAGTCTCGTACAGTCCGGTCTCTTCGTCTGATAAGTGGCATATCTCGCCTAGGGGTGGTAAACGTCAGACTCAAGTAGCTTGATAAGTCGTGCCGATATGAGGTCTATAACAGTTCGAGAAACTACTGATAACACTTACCAGTAAATCTCAGCAACTCTGGCAAGGGATTTCCAGTTATAACCAATCGAACACAGCGCAACATCAACTCCTTATACCGGGAGAGACGAAACCCGTCCTATCGCTTATTGCCTCCATGTGACTCGGGACTGTACCCAAAAGCTACCATTTTGCAAGCCTCTTGGACGTGGTATGATGGAAATCAAAGCAGAGTGCGAATCACACAAGACTCTATGACGATCTTGGGTCTGCAGACTAACCTGTACCAGTGTTTGTAACGTTTTGAAAATTGTTTCAGTAAAATTTCGGAAAATCGGTAAAATAAGAGGGTTTTCCGTAAAAAGTCAAAATACAAATATCTTTATTATAAAATTAAATATACATATTCTAGCTATGTAATTTCTATTAATTGGTGTTTATTGAGCCACTGGTGAGATTTCAAATTTTCTGAAATTTTTTCCGAAATTAGTTATTTTAATATTATTTTAAGCCGTCGCTAATAAATTTAATTAGGGAAAATTACAAAATGGAATGAGTTGAAACAATTTTGTGCATCATAACACATTAAATAAAATTTTATCATGTGGTTTTTGAAATGAAATGGTTTGCCAAAACGGTTTAGAAAATATCGAAGAAAAAGGCTTTTTTCGGTGAAATTAGTGTTAATGGAAGTGGGGTACAATATTTATCTTTTTTTATCACCCAAAAAAAACCCACACCCACTCCCCTATAGCTCTGGCCGGCCCCATTGACAGCCCACCATTCTTGGGCCTCTCATCTCACAAAAATAAAACAAAGAAAAGAAAAGAAAAGAAAAGAAAAAGGAAATGTAGAATTAAGGTGGACTTTGACTAGATAATATCTTTCCCCACCTCACTCTCTCTCCTCTTCCCTCAATTCCAGCCGAACCCTCCAAATTCCTGCATCAACAACAGCCCCTCTTTCTCCCTCTCTCATTTTGCATCAAAAATTCATCAAAATACCTCAAAAATCAAGCTAAAATCCAAATCCGATTCCTACCCATTTTCCCTCATCTTCTTAAGCATGGATCTTGGTACAAGGATTTCAAATTGGAGGTCTAGATTTCAAGTTTGATTCATGGTTGTGAGGTATAACTTTTGACCCATTATTCAATTGTTGGTTTAATTCCTTAATGAAGCTTGTTAGGTGCTTAATTTCGGTTTAATTGAAAGTTGTGAGTTTGCAAGAGAAGGTTTAGATTAGGATTTGTGAAAAATCTAGTTAGGGTTTTGTATTGTGAGACTATGGTTGTGGGAGGTATTTGCCATATTAATGTTTTGCTAAATCAAATTAAGTTGCTAATTTGTTTTTTGTTGATTTAAATTATGATATTTATATAAATTGTAAACTAGGTTTTTAAAATAATTATATTCTTGTGAGATAAAATTCAAATTAAGGTTTCATGTCATTATAAATATTATATTGAGTGGTTTAATGCTTTTAGTTCATGAAAATCCAAGCTAAATTGTTGTTTGTGCATTTTTGCTATAAATTGTTAAAAATTGGGTATTTTGTAAACTAGAATTTTGGGGTTAATGGAATTTAATGAGATTAAATTATGGGAATTGTTTTTATGACTTATTTAAGATATTTAATAAGTATTATGGCCGCTATATTTGTTTAAACTTCAAGTTTTGTACTAAAACGGGTAATTTTTGCTTGCTAGATTTTTGGAAAAATGGCTTTTAAGGTGAATTTGGGGTTTTTGTGAATTCTAACCTATTTTATATTATAATTAGTGTTCGGGAATGCGCAAATGAAAGTGTTTGGGTTTTTCTCGATGGTTTGACGTTTGTACATCGATATCGAGGGTTGGTTTGGCTATTCTTGCATGCGTAGGCGATAGGTTTTGACCTATGCGTGATACGCGCGCCGATTTGATTTTCGTATGCCGTTTCGATTTCGAATTTGGTTTTAATGCGATACGGTGTGTTATGATATGTAGGTACCCCATGTGGACTTCGAGACGACAAGCAAGCGCGTGGCGGCGTCGGCACCGGCGAGCGAGGATCAGGTGAGTAGATTTATATCTATGGGGAGAAGTCCGGTGGATGGCGTATAGCACCCCCGCAGTCCGTAGTATAGTTCATATAGATATGTTTATATAGGTGTTTTATGATACGAGAATGTTTATTCATGATATGATTATGTGTTCATGGATTAGCTTTGGGTTAGTTGCGAAACCCTAGAGTAGTTGTTATACCCACATACACACACAGACTTGCATACATTACTTTCTTGTGTGTAGATGGGGATGTGTATATATCTATATACGCATGGGTATGGGACTATGCATATATACATTCATATACACATGCATGGATGATGAGGATAGTACTTGGGATTTGAGATGAGTAGATGAGATTTGATTTGAGGCCGTGAGATCGATGATATGGCAGGGTTCGTATTTGAGATACGACATGACGTTGTAGCGGGTCCTTGACGTAGTGTTTCACACACGTGCATGCATACTTAGGCGGTATCAGTATTGTACTAGACGTAGATCAGTACCCCGATCATGATATTTGATAAAGAGGATACCAGATGAATAGTATGATGAATGTGATATTGACCCGTACCCAGATTTGGGATGTCGTACGACGGATTTACGTACGATCTATATAGTGATGTTTGATTCGCACTCTTGACTTGGGATGTCTGATTATAGATATGGTATCGGATATGATATTATTGAGGCGGGATCACCGACTAATATATATATACAGGTATGTATACGTATCGACTCAGATGTTAGGTGGTTTCCTTACCTGTAGTTCAGCTTGTTAGTTCAGCCGTATAGTTTAGTGTAGTTGTTAGAATAGATTAGACTCCTACCTATTTCAAAACTAACGAATCGTGGGTATTTTAAAAGACAGGTCAAGGGATTCTACGGATATTTCAAAAGACGTATCTTTTCTTAAAAACACCGTAGCCCTTATTTTCAAAACACCGCGATTCGTGTTATTTCAAAAGGCACTATTGTAGGACTTATATTAGGGTAATGCAGTTTAGTTATCGTTGTGTCTAGTATTCCGCTCATTATTGCTGTTCGCTCCGCATCGCATACTTATATTACAATTTCTTATTGCATTGTTGATATCATACTGTTAGGACACCAGCACCATTACCGATGATGCGTATGTACCACGTACACTTACTTGCCGGCTCACATACATCTTCATCGGTAATTGCCATGTCCCGTATACCTTAGAAAATATTATTGCTTGACTTAGCTTGTTAGTTAGTAATTTGACATGATATTAGTGTACCTGCCTTATATGCCAGCTTAACATTGTAGTTATTATTTGTCACTTCATGCATACTGTTATTTATTGTTATGCCGCATTCATGGATTCTTATGCCTATATTCATGGTTTTACATCCTATTGATGATTTGGATTCGGATTTCAATGAGATTTTCTGGATTTAGGGGGGAAAACCGCAAAACTTATATAAATTGCTTTCTCTCTTTTTAAATAAAAAGTGCGGTTTTTCCCATGATGTATGAGTCGTCCACCATGAGTTTGCTGATGGATTTCGAAACCCGATTGGAGAGTGGAGGAACCGTTTCGGGTACATGGTGGGCCCGGTGCGGTACCCCGGGGCAAGAGGATCGTGTTGTTGACGTTGAGCCTGGCAAGGGAGCACTACCGACCGGTGATTTTACCCGACGCGTCGGATATCCAGAGGATACTGTCGTGGTCTTGAGATGGATGGTAGGGGCCGGTCTGGACTGACGGCGCCCTAGATATTGTGATTGAGACATTGAGATTTTGAGATATTGAGGTACAGAGATTGTGACACAGAGATATCGAGATATTTGGACACTTGTTTTGTGTCGAGGCTGGGCACTGTTTTATGCTGATTTCATTTATGGTACCTCATTTTTAAAATACAGAAATCTCACTGATTTATGAAAGCAGTTTTATTCAGTACATGCATTCTGTTTCATGCATTCATACATCATCCATATGATATATTGCTACCTAAGGCACTGACACGGGCACATGGGATTACACTCGGGTTAGATATTTACCCTAATCATTGTTATTGGCTGCATGTTATATATATTTGAGGATATATTATGATCGTTGACCTAGGATTGCGTCATACATGCGATTTCTATTCATAGATGTTTTTCTATTCACGAGTTGGAAACTCACCCCCGTTGTGCCCCAGTTTCTTGCAGGTTTGCCATACAGGTTTCATTATGGCTTTGCGGGCACAGTTTCATTCGGGCGACTTGGTAGTAGGTGGGTTTATTGGTATCGTACCCATCATATTACCTTGTATAATATTATTCAGTTGTATCTAGTAAATTCCATAAACCAAACATGAATTTATTTCGGAGATAGAGACCAGTGATGTTATTCTTTGGACCTTAAAGTCGCGCGTTATATTTCTGTGGATTTCTTGTGGTTTTGAGTTTCCTTTTGAGTTTTTCATCCTCGCCCTTGGCGTTGTATATTATATTGCTTGTGTGGTTGTGACCGTCGATTGACGAAGAGCTAGCTCCCGCTTGGGGATGCCTTTTATTGATTTCGTATACTATTCATGTTGTATCCCATTTGGGGGCCAGTATTTACAAAGGAGACTCTGCCGAAATTTTCAGGAAATATTTGATGTTTTTAAAACCGCATAATTCGGCTAATGCTATTAAAACTACTTGATTTTAAATTGGTTTTTCTTCACTATACTACTTTTCTTGGTTTGGATTTCTGGGTTTTCGGCTTACTTAGATTACGTACGCTTTGAGACGTTTCGTAGTTTAAGTGCCGATCATGTTCTATCCTTTCGGGACGTGACAGTGTCACCAGAGAACTGCCATCTGACGTGAGGTATAATACCATCTTGGAGTTCTTGGCGAGTCCGTCCAGTGTACCCATTCTTCACTGAGCACCCGTATAACTTCTCTGATGTCAAACACCAATGGATATGGGAACATCCATCGCCCATCATATGGGTCAAGAAGCGCATACGCTAGTCTACTCTGGAGTATCGATGCCCTGTCTCAGTACTCCCACGACTAAGAACATTTGAAGGATGTACTTGGCAACAACACTGTCCCCACTAGTATGATCTGCATCATAGTCCTGGTAGTCAAGTACTCATCCTAAGGACTTTATCAATATGTAACAAAGAGACAATCAGAGTACATGTTAAGATAAAGAGTAACCAGATAGCATACTATCATGTCGAGCAAGAACGTCCTCTCGATATATGCCCAAGCATCCACTACAATATACATCGTATGTACAGTAATGGCCTCTAGGGCATACACATAACTAACAGCGATTGCTCTGCCCTGATACACTGTTGTGCTGTGGTGTATACGGAGGAGTAATGTTTAGAGAGAATCTCAATCTCCTTTTGAAATAGTCCAGGAATTCCATGCACAAGTATTCTCCTCTCTGATCACATCAAAGGACTTAAATACTTATACCCAGTTTTGGTTCTCTACTTCATACTTATATTCATTTAATTTCTCAAAAGCTTGATTGATCTCAAAAACTATCTATTACCGCAATCAAGAACGGCGTCGCTTTGCAGCTAGCCGGTGAGTACGGGTCGGTCCACAGGGATGTTGTGAATTTCCTAATCGCTCTTACGAGTTAATTCCAAACGGTGTGAATGGATTAATTAAATCTAAAACCTAAATTAATCTAGGGCAATTGAATTAAAGATCTAACTATCTAACTAGGGCAAGGAATTAAATTCAATCTAGGGCAGAGAATGAAAAATTACCTAGGGCAAGAATTAAAATTACCTACTTACTTTACAGATGGCTCTCTCCAAACATCAACACAAGACTTGTCAGATCTGAATTTTTGAAATGAAAAGAGGCATCGATGCTCTCCAAAAGAAATCTAAATTTTATTGATAAAAAGAGGCATAGGAAGGCATGAGAAAATACAATGATTTGGGTTCTATTTATAGGACATAGAAACCCTAGGTTACAATTGATTCGCACGTTTGCTTTTACAAAAATGCCCTCTAAGAAAAAGACCAAGTCAACAAGCCTCGCACCGCCATAAAATTTGGTAAAAAGATTTTCCCCTGATCGCACTAACCTGTCGCGGAACCGCGGCCGTGGGCCTGGTTTGGCCGTGGTTCCGCGGCCAAACAGTGGTCTTGAGTGCTGAAATTTCTGTTGATGCTTCTTGATGACTTGTGCTTCCTATTTCTTTAGTTCTTTTCACAATTTGGTTTCTTGGTTTCTTCCAGATCTCCAGTGAACATTGTAGCAGACTTTTACCGTTGCTTCGTGACGAAGTCTTGAATCTTGCGCTGCTTTGTACTGATCTTTGTGTAGGCTTGATCAAGATTCTCCGTTTATTGGTCAAAGTCACACTTTTGCATCGTCTTTATATCAATTTCACTGTTTTAGATCCAAGAACCTGTAACCTATAATATGTAGCAGACATGCGTCAAAAGCACCTGTTTATTTGTAAAACGAATAAGAATGGGGAATATAATAATACAATATTATAGTGTGAACAAATACCCCCAAACTTATCTTTTGCTCGTCCTCGAGCAAACTTATTTTTTATTCTCTACAAAAACCTAACCGCACTTTCGCAGGGAAACGCGATTGCACTGAGCACGTGCAACAAGCCTTTAAACCTCTAGGTGTCCCTAGTAGGAGGAGTGTTGTCTCCTGAGGGTTTTCAGCGGATACTACCCACAAAATCCTATCAATTTGGCTTTTTCGACTTTTGTTTTCCAATTAGGTTTTCTAATAAGGAATTCTATTATCGTCGACTTGTAAACTATCCACCCATATTCTTCACACTTCCTCATTATTTAACTTAAGATTACATATGTTCTATAGACTTACTTAGCTTTCGGCATTTCTTAAGTTTTCCTTCTAGGGTTCCATCTCCACTTAGGAATTTTTATCAACTCTATTAAAGATACAAGTTCTATTCTTCACTCCTTTCTCTCATCTAAACTCCAATCACATATCCCCGCGTGTGTGTATAAATCACCCCTACACTTGGAAATTCAAATCAAGCAATCGTACTCTTGTCCGTTATCCAAAACACTTCTTAATTGGTGAATTTTAATGAATTTTGCTTACACATTCTTCATGCGACCGTTAATACTTCTTGAGGTACCAACGACCGATTACAAAATGCGTTTGCACTTTAAAGCGTACTTCCTAGTCTTGCAACACCCAAGGCTTTAGCAGTGACTCCCAAACAAGTTGGTCTAAGGCACTAGGTGATGAAGCACCCTCGCTAAATATTTTTCTATTTTTGTTTGCAGCCTTAAGTAATCACAAAAACCAGTGTTCATTTTTTTTCTTTATTCACACTTGTATATTTTTTTCATCATACAAAGGACTTTAGACAAGAGCATTTCAAGGTCTCTTCTTCTATTCCAAGTTTCAAGGTGCGTGATTGTGCAAGTTGTAGGGTATACATTTTCAGAATCTAGACTTAAGCTAGGAACTATTTTTCAAACTTATACTCTAATAAAAATATCAATACTTTTCCCTTGTTTAAACTTAACCCAAAAAATGAACTCAAAATTTGCCTATTTCTAAATAAACTACAAAGACATATACTTTCTACCGTTAAACTTTAAGGTAGGTTATTTTTAGGGTTTTTAATTTACTAAGTCTAAGATCTTATTGTTCCTAGCCAGTTAACCTATTTGTCAAACTCAAGTCAATTAGGCCAAAATTGAATACATTAATTTTTATAATTTTTGAAAATTTTCAATTTTTATGGGTTTTCAAATAAATATGCAAATGTAAAAATATGTACAAATGAATGCGAAGGAAGAAGATGTACCGAGCATACCCCCAAACTTAAACTTGACAGTGTCCTCACTGTCATGCTACACTAAGATGGTCAAAATTGTTTGCACTCCCCTGTTTATTTATTTATAAATTTTTTATTTTTATTGTTTTGAATTTTTTTTATTGTTAATAGAAAAAGAAAACAAAAAATATATATACATATATACAACAAGGTCCTCCCCAAACTAAACAAGGCCTTACATAAGCCAAAGGTTAGCACCAACCATTCAAAAATCTTATCGTGATAATGGTTGAGTTGGTGAAAGAATGGAGTGGAAAGAAAAGGAAAGAAGAAGCACACGAGACCGTGTGGGAAGAAAGGTAGAATATGGTCTTGGTGGAGGAGAGGAATGGCGGAAAAGAGAAAGAAGTGGAGTACGATCTTGAGGGTGTAAATTGAGCGAATAAATTAGCGCAATATGTGATGACCGATGTGTTAAAAACGATTGTGCTAATCTATCAACCCATCGAGAAATGGGGTCAAATCCCTCAAGATTCGCAAGAAAATATGGGTACGTCGAACTTGGTATAGGAGATGAAAGCGTAACGGTCACTTGCATGGTCGGAACAATGGAAGGTAGGGAAGGGAGTGAATTAGGGATAGTCTCATTCTCACCGTAGTAAACTGTCTCGAACTGGAAAGATTCCATCAATGCTTCGAAATCACTGTAATCAACCGAGTCTGATGGTTCAACTAACTCATCTGAAAATTCAAAGGACTCAAACTCGGGCGGTGAGACATCAACATCGTCCGAAAAAGTGAAACACTCGTAAGTGTTATCGGCTGGGAGAACTGTGTCAGATTCAAAGGAAAATTTTTCAAGCTCACAGTCTTCAAGCGTGGTCGGAACGATGGAAAGGAGAGAGGGTGATATAACAGTTAAAGGATCGGGAGGATGAATTGGAAAATCCGACACATCAAACAAAAATGGTTCAACCTCAATATTATCCTGAAGACTCTTCTCAATACTATCCTCAGAATTCTCCTCAAAATTTAACTCATCCAGGCCATTATCATCAAAATCAAGACGTATATGAAGTTCGGGAGAAACATCTAATGATTCGGGATGATGAATTGGACATAAAATTTCAATCAAATTGACGGGTTCATCATCCAGAATATTCCCGGCGTCTATATCCTCAATCAAGTGAAAATCAATTTTTTCTAACACCTTATCAAAAGCATGGATATTTATCGATTTAGGTTCTAGATTGGAGGTGTAATGGTCAAACGGATTAGATGTGGTTTCACTCGAAAGGGGTTCTTCACAATTTGGCAAATCAAGCACTACAAAGTCACACAACTCGTTTTTATTTTCAACTGGTGAACTATTTGGGACAATCAATGGAAAAACGGAGTTGTGGGCTTCAATTGGGTAAGGGTAGGTCTGATTTGGGAATGTGTAGAACTCACTCGCTCCTCTCAAATTCTCACTCTGTCCAACCGCCTCCTCATACATTGGAAAATTTAGAGCTAGTTGGAAACTAGCTGCCGGTTCACTAGGTTGCATAAGGGCGGTAATGGACGCATCCACGTTCCTAATCATTTTGTTTGTTACTGCAATATAAGCCTCCAACGACTGTTCCAAACTAGACATGGGTTGTGAAGGGGTTTCGGTAAAATATTCAAAATTGTTTGGATACGTGAAACTCCCAAAAGGCTGTGTAGAAGCAATGTCTAGTGACGGTGGAAAGGTAGGACTGGTAGGAATTGGATTGTTGGACAGGAGTAGGGTCAACAGTTGAATAAAAAGGTGAATGAACTTGTTGACCCCTATAACTGGATGTGTGGAGAGGAGTGAAAGATCGGCTACGAGATTGAGCAATATGCTCAGCAATGGACATCGGTTTAGGAGTAACAGCAGGACTCGAAAACGTGGTATCAACGTACAAAGGTGGTGACGGTTGACATGGTTGACACAAAGTGGGTTGCAAAGTCGAACAATTTCTCCTAGACGCTTCTATTTGATCTTTCAAAGGAATTTTAGGCACGGAGGGATCTTCTTTAAAGCGACCAAAGCAATTGACGTACGAGGCAAAATTAGGTTCGGGATACCAAAGTTCGGAAAGTGAGTTATGATGTGGGGTACCCATGTTAGAAGAAAGGGGAAAAGAAAGAAGGTTGGGTGGTGCAAGGATTTATTTGCGACAAAAATTTGCAAGTTTTTATAAAAGATTTGTCCTTTTTCCTTTTTCTTTATTTGGAAATCGTTGCAAAAAGATTTTTGATAAAAGATATGCAAACGGAAAGATTACTTGCAATCAATTATTATGTTAAGCATATCACAAAGAATCCTGCATAACAATTCATGTTAGAAGAAAGGGGAAAAGAAAGAAGGTTGGGTGGTGCAAGGATTACCTAGCGGCAAAAATGTGCAAGTTGTTATAAAAAATTTTCCTATTTCCGTTTGCTCTATATTTGGAAAGTTCTCTTTTACAAAAAGATTTTCGAGAAGAGATATGCAAACAGAAACTATTTCTTGCAATCAATTTCTATTTTAAGCGAGCCGCAAAAATCCTGCACAAGATTTGTTATTTTGGAAGAAGGAAGATTTTTAAAGTGCAAATAATTCTGCAGGCAAATTTACAGAAGATATATCGAGATTTGCAGAGGAGAGAGAGAGAAAACTCACAGAGATTTGCAGTGGTGGAACTGTTTTTTTTTTCCTGGTGATCTCAACAGGGCACGGCCGTTCCGCGGCCGCAAGGGGGGTCGTGCGGCGGTACCGACGCGTGTTGGTCGCTGAATTTTGGTCGGAGGAACTGAATTTAATCAAAAGGAATCTCAAGTTTCAAAAATTCAACCTGAAAAGTGATTGTATGATCAGATACATCAATAGCTTTTGCCTGGAATATGTCAGCAATATCTAGGATGTCCCTCCGAGCGGAAGTATTGACAACAACTTTGGTTAGCATCAACTCTCTTTCAGCAAAAGGCATGTGGGTCAAATCATGAACCTCATGAATGTCGATAAGCTTGTACAGTTGCTGGACTAGCTTGCCAACAGATTCATCAGTTCCAGGAACAACAGTAGTAATCCGCGAGATTCCTTCTTTCTCAGCTGGACCAACAGCAAGACTCTGAATGTTGTAGCCTCTACGATAAAATACTCCAGTTACAATGTTGAGAACTCCAGGAGAATCATTTACAAGGATGGATAAAGTGTGGGAACAAAGACCTGTCAACTGAAAAACAAAACAAAACTTGAGAGATAAATTTTCATGAACTCAGATGTTGCAAACTTGAGACCAGATCACCGCGATTCTTCTTGTTGACTCAGTCCTCCAAATTTCTTCTGTTGTCTATTGTGATATTCCTCTGTTTGCTCGGATTTGATATTTGCTGTTTTGATCTCTGTAGATTTCCAGATCCGAATTTCTTTGTAAATCCTGCAAAAATTCTCACAAGAATACCCTTTCCAAAAATAACAGATTATATATTTTTATATTTTTTTGTATTTTTCAGATTTTGATGATTTTTTTTTAATTTTGATTAACCCGAAATTGGAAAAAGGAAATAACACGCCATCCCCGGCAACGGCGCCATTTGATTGATCTCAAAAACTATCTATTACCACAATCAAGAACGGCGTCGCTTTGCAGCTAGCCGGTGAGTACGGGTCGGTCCACAGGGATGTTGTGAATTTCCTAATCGCTCTTACGAGTTAATTGCAAACGGTGTGAATGGATTAATTAAATCTAAAAACTAAATTAATCTAGGGCAATTGAATTAAAGATCTAACTATCTAACTAGGGCAAGGAATTAAATTTAATCTAGGGCAGAGAATGAAAAATTACCTTGGGCAAGAATTAAAATTACCAACTTACTTTACAGATGGCTCTCTCCAAACATCAATAAAAGACTTGTCAGATCTGAATTTCTGAAATGAAAAGAGGCATCGATGCTCTCCAAAAGAAATCTAAATTTTATTGATAAAAAGAGGCATAGGAAGGCATGAGAAAATACAATGATTTGGGTTCTAATTATAGGACATAGAAACCCTAGGTTACAATTGATTCGCACGTCTGCTTTTACAAAAATGCCCTCTAAGAAAAAGACCAAGTCAACAAGCCTCGTACCGCCACAAAATTTGGTAAAAAGATTTTCCCCTGATCGCACTAACCTGCCGCGGAACCGCGGCCGCGGGCCTGGTTTGGCCGCGGTTCCGCGGCCAAACAGTGGTCTTGAGTGCTGAAATTTCTGTTGATGCTTCTTGATGACTTGTGTTTCCTATTTCTTTAGTTCTTTTCTCAATTTGGTTTCTTGGTTTCTTCCAGATCTCTAGTGAACATTGTAGCAGACTTTTACCATTGCTTCGTGACGAAGTCTTGAACCTTGCGCTGCTTTGTACTGATCTTTGTGTAGGCTTGATCAAGATTCTCCGTTTGTTGGTCAAAGTCCCACTTTTGCATCGGCTTTATATCTTTTTCACTGTTTTAAATCTTTGAACCTGTAACCTGTAATATGTAGCAGACATGCGTCAAAAGCACCTGTTTATTTATAAAACGAATAAGAATGAGGAATATAATAATACAATATTATGGTGTGAACAAAGCTTCAGACTTGAGTTTCAACAGGAACATGTGTCTGAATCTTGAGAGATCATCAGTGAATGTAAAGAAGTACAAAGAACCAGTCCTGGCATGTGTAGACAGGGGACCATACACATCATCATGTATCAGTCCCAAGGGTTCACTAACCCTTTCTCTGTTTCAAGTAAACGGAGCTATGGTCAACTTATCTTTGTGACATGACTGGCAAGTTTCACTAGATGTAAATTCAAACTGATTATATATGTATCTTAATGTAACTTAGCTAGTCTGGTCGCATTGATATGACCTAGTCTACAATGCCATAAGTAGGATTCATTCATTTCTGAACTCTTCCCCTTGTGTGTGTTCTGTATATTAAGAACTATGGTTTGATTTAGAACGTATATGTTATTAGATAACGTGACTGAACTGATCAACTTTTGATATAGGAAATGTTCAAAACATTATCCAACAATACAAAATTATATCCTTCTTTAGTAAATAAAGAGACTGATATAATGTTGCATATCAGGTTCGGTATCTAATAACATTCGTTCAGAATCAATGTATTACCATTTGGTAATACAAGGTGATAACTGCCAACACCTTGGCTGCAACAATTACATCGTTCTCTATACTTAGAGACATATCACGCATTCTCAGTTCTCCTCCTTTCTGTAGCCCATGTAACAGATTACATATGCGGGATCCTGATCCGGTATCAAATACCCAGGACGTACAGGATACTGAGAAACAGTTCTCTGTAACGAACATACCCGAAGAAGATGCATCTATCGTGCACTTTTTTTTATTTGGGCGGCATGGGAATCCTGGTATTCCCCTATTTCCTGCTCGGTCTAATAACAATTATAAGGTAGAGCAGGAACAACGTTCCCCAGATCAGTATAACAAGTGGGTTTAGTCAATACATCCATATTATTATCTTGATTAAGGCATGACATGGTCGCTACCTGGAGAGAGAGAGAACAAGAAAACACTCTGTGTGCGCTCTTGCAAGATTTAATTGGTTATATATTTTATCTAATCAGAATGGCTCCCACTGTTTTTATCAAATCTTCCTTCAAACCCTAAAAGGAATGACTAGCCGGGATTAATTACACCCTACAATTTCGCCAATCTTTCAGCCAGGCCAGTGCTGGTACTTTGAGGGAGGTTCCTCGTGCTTTCGCACGGACCTAATTAAAATAAACCACTTTTTCCCAGAGGCGTAACCCCGTAGACACTTTTCTAGACACCTACTTGATCGGCTAATTGTAAAGTGCAAAACACTCCCAGGAGTAACAATTACTCGCAGTGGGTATCAGGATCCAACTATCTCATAGAAAGTATGCAATCTCATTGCAAATTTCAACACTTGAAACTCCCGATAATGGTTTTTACCCCTAGTGACTTATGACCATAACTATGGTTAACAAATCAAAAGCACTAGTCAAGTTCTACCCGTCATTTCGTGATTAATTAGACCCAACCACATGATCCTTAACTATGGTCAATAAAGTCACATGACTGTCCTAACTAATCGCATCATATGATGTGTAGGAAGACATCACTTAGCTACCGTACACTACGCCTTGACTATGGTCAACAAACGCAGCACGAATACTAAGTACTCTACTTCCTAAAATGACAGAGGGTTGCGGATGGTTTTGTGAAAACCATTAACGCATTGAACTTGATCTCGTTGCAGAGTCAAATGAATTAAAATGGAGTTTCTTTTAGGCTTTTGCTAGTTTCGCTAAAGTGGTCACTCTCGGTGAAGGGATCTCAGCTCTTTCCTCATCGAATGAGGTGCAGGATATTCTCAATATCACTATGCAAAGCAAGAACTAGAAAACCAATCAAAAGAAAAAACCGAGGGTTGTAACATCTGCTAGTTATTGTAAGTCCACATTGCCCACCCCGGTTCTTACGGGGAGGCGGAAACGGTAAAAAACGATTTTTTATGACAAGGCAACATGGACTAGAAAAGAGAATCTTTGCTAAACAAAAACCTAGCAAACTAACTACAAGTTTAACGACTATGTTAGAGGGTTATACCTAGGTCATGAACTCCTTCTCTTCTTGCTACTTGGAGTGGTTTGAACGGCTCCACCTCGCGGTCTCCTTTTTGTCGAAGAAGGATCCACCCAAAAGCCACTACCTTGAGCTCCTACCTCAACCGAGAGGCAACTAAAGTGCTTGTCTTGCTAAACCTAGAACTCTAGAGTGAGTAGAGTGGAGTTTTAGTGGTTTTATCTCAATAGCTCATGGTTCTCAACATATGAGACATGAGAGCTTTGAGAGAGAGGAAGAGGATGAGCTTTGGATGAGAGAGAGTGATCAAGTGAAAAAAATGAGATAATCATTTACAACGATGCTCACAAAAGTAAGAATAATGATGATAATAATAATAATTAAAAATTGTGATGGTTAGTTTCAATGACCATTATCATTTCATGCATTTAATGCATTTTGCAAAGAACAAGAAGCATCATTGAACTGAAATGATGATGGTCAACAAGTCAACAATGGTCAACCGGTCAACAAAGTCAACAAGTCAACAAAAGTCAAATGTTCAACTCAACCATGGCACAATAATTCTTAATTAATATTATTAATCATATTTCTTATTCTCATTAGGGTTTAGAAAAAGTCAACGGTCAACAACCTTAATGAGAATCCTCTACCTCTGCCTCTGTCAACTGTGCATACACACCCGCATCCGTGTTCCGAGGAACACGAATACAATGAGATAAAACCAATCCCAAAGTATATACTAGGATCTGGCTTAAACCAAAGCCCGCTAGTAATAACTGCCCAGACACCAAACGTGTACAAGTGCGCGAATGTGAACGAACCCTGTCGCAAAACAATACGACCTCTACTCTGTTTTGCCCAAAGGCGAATAGCCCTCTATGTGGGACTCTGAAGACTCAACACTACGCTGGCAGTGGGTTTAACCACAGGCCGCAAGCGGTACTAGCTGTACGTAACGGTCCCCAGGTAGATGCCGATAAGAAGACTGATGAGGTGAACCCATCCGAACTCCTACTGAGCCTGAATGTGACAATCTCCCTACAGTCCGGTCTGTTCGTCTGAGAACATCGCATGGCGGGCCTAGGGAGGCGGTAAACGTCAGTCCCCTAATAGCGGTACAAGTCGTGTCGGAGTGTAGCCCAGAACACCCTGAGATAACACTGGAAAACCTACCAGTATATCTCGCTTGCCCTGGCCAGGGACTTCGTGTAATGGCTCTCTTAGACACAGCGCGATATCAACCCCCAATACAGGGAGAGACGAATCCTGTCTAACCGTCACTGCCACCAAGTGCTTCGGGACTGCACCTAACTGCTACCTGTTTGCACGACTCATTTGAGCCGTGGTAGGGTAGCAATCTAAGAACAGTGGAAACACACTCGAGGCGAAGTGACAGTGTCAAGTCAGCGGACAAAGCTGTACTCATGTCACCCAGGAACTGATAACTGACGATAGGTATAGTACCAACCAACAGTTCCCAGTGAGTCCTGTCCAGTGTACTCATAACCTAACGAGCACCCGCATACTATCTCAAGTACGACGTACTAATGGCTGTGGGACAGACCATCTCCCCTGCTGGGATGAGAAGCGCATGCTCTAGTCTACTCCGAAGTATCGATGCCCCGTCTCGATTATCCTACGACTAGGGACCTGTATAAGGATGTGCTTGTAGATTACCCAGCCCCCACTAGTGTGACTGCCATCACAACGCTGGTAATCAAGCAAAGATCCTAAGGGCTCTACTAATGTGTATAGGCGATATGCTAAAAGAAACACATGCACACATTAAAGTAGAAACAAACCAAGTAGCATACTACCATTTTGAGCAAGATTGTCTGTACAACTGTGAATATCCCAACCTTCCATTAAGTAATATACAAACTAGTATGATAAAGTAATGGCCTCTAGGGCATATACACCAACAGTCTCCCACTTGCACTAAGGCCATGTACTGGCGTATCGAAGACCTATCATCTCGATGAGCCGCTCGAACTGAGTCTGCGGTAAGGCCTTTGTGAATGGATCTGCAGTGTTATCTTCTGTAGCAACCCTCCGAACCTCAATCTCCCGGCGATCCACGATCTCCCTGATCAGGTGATACCGCCTTAAGATGTGTCTGGACTTCTGATGGGACCTGGGTTCCTTTGCTAAAGCTATAGCCCCGTTGTTGTCACAATACAGAGGTATTGGATCAACAATGGACGGAACCACTTGAAGTTCTATCAAGAACTTCCTTATCTAGACGGCTTATTTTACGGCATCTGATGCAGCGATATATTCCGCTTCCATCTTCGAGTCAGCAACGGTTTCCTGTTTGGAACTCTTCCAACACACCGCCCCTCCATTGAGGGTAAAGACATAACCCGACATGGATTTGGAGTCATCCTTGTCACTCTGGAAGCTGGAGTCAGCAAAGGCCTCCATCTGGAGGTCTTTTCCGCAGTAAACCAAAAACAAGTCCTTAGTCCTTCTCAGGTACTTCAGAAAATTCTTTACCGCTATCCAATGCTTCTCCCCAGGGTTTGACTGATACTGGCTTACCACACTTAGTGCATAAGCTACATCTGGTCTGGTACACAACATCGCATACATTATAGAGCCTACCACAGAAGCGTAGGGTATAATAGACATGTGATCCCTTTCCAAATCAGTCTTGGGAGACATCACTTTGGAGAGGGTGATCCCATGACAAGCCGGTAGATTACCGCGCTTGGAATCTTCCATACTGAACCTTTTCAGTATGGTGTCGATGTACCTGGACTGTGAAAGTCCTAATATCCTCTTAGACCTATCACGATGGATCCGGATCCCCAGAATGTAAGAGGCATCACCCAGGTCTTTCATGGAGAACCTGTGTGATAAGAACCCTTTGACAGATTGTAGCATAGGAATGTCATTTCCTATCAAGAGAATGTCATCCACATATAAAACGAGGAATACGACAGTTCGTGCTACAATTTTACTATAGATGCATGGTTCATTTGGATTTTTGATAAAGCCAAATTCTTTGACCGTCTCATCAAAACAGATGTTCCAACTCCACGATGCCTGCTTCAGTCCATAAATGGACTTAAGCAACTTGCACACTTTCTCGCTGCTCCCACTCTGAATGAAACCCTCTGGCTGGTCCATATAGACACACTCCTCTAAATTTCCATTTAGAAAAGCGGTCTTTACGTCCATCTGCCAAATCTCATAATCGTGGAAGGCAGCAATGGCAAGAAGGGTCCGAATGGATTTGAGCATAGCCACTGGAGAAAAGGTTTCGTCATAGTCAAAACCAGGTCTTTGACGAAAACCCTTTGCAACAAGTCTAGCCTTATAGGTCTCAACCTGTCCATCTACACCAATCTTCCTTTTGAAGATCCATTTGCAGCCTACGGGTTTTACCCCTTCTGAAGCAACGTCCAAAGTTCATACTTTGTTGGTGTACATGGACTCCATTTCGGTCCGCATTGCATCCAGCCATTTTACCGAGTCAATGCTCTGAATGGCCTGCTGGAAGCTAGTCGGCTCATCATTATCAATGATGCAATCCTCTCTATCCCCGTCTATGAGAAAACCGTAGTATCTCTCGGACGGATGAGACTGCCTACTACTCCTGCGGAGCGGCGCAGGAATGTCCTGTTCGTTCGAACCCTCTGGTTGTACTAAGCTTTCAGTAATAGCTCATGGTTCTGGAATTTCTTCCAGTTCTATTGCGCTCCCACTTATCTGATTTTCCAAAAATTCAGTTTCCAAGAAGCAGGCATGACGAGAAACAAAAACCTTTTGTTCCTCTTCGCAATAGAAGAAATATCCCTTGGAGTTCTTTGGATATCCCACAAACTTGCACTGTACTGAGCGTGCCTCGAGCTTGTCCGCATGCTGCTTTTTGACAAAAGCTGGACATCCCCATATCTTAATGTGCTTAAGATAGGGTTTCTTCCCACTCTACATCTGATATGGTGTCGTAGGCACTGTCTTAGTTGGAACTCGGTTCAAAAGGTATGCTGCTGATTCTAGTGCATATCCCCAGAATGATCGTGGCAACTCAGCGTTACTCAACATGGAACGTACCATATCCAATAGAGTTCGATTCCGTCTCTCCGATACACCATTATGTTGTGGGGTGTATAGAGGAGTAAGTTGAGAGAGAATTCCATTCTCTTTTAGGTAACCCAGGAACTCGGCACTCAAGTATTCACCACCTCGATCAGATCTCAGTGTCTTGATACTTTTGCCTGTTTGTTTTTCTACTTCATTCTTTTATTCCTGGAATTTTTCAAAGGCTTCAGATTTATGTTTCATTAAGAAAACATATCCTTACCATGAAAAATCATCCGTAAAAGTAATGAAGTAAGAATAACCACTTCGCGCATGTGTAGACATTAGACCGCATACATCGCTGTGTACGAGTCCCAAGGGCTCACTCGCTCTTACTATGTATCTAGTGAACGGAGTCTTTGTCATTTTTCCTTTGATACATGATTGACTAGTTGCATATGATTGATATTCGAACGGATCCAAATATCCTTCTTTATGCAACTTAGTTAACCTTGTCTCATTGATGTGACCCAGTCTACAATACCATAAGAAAGCATGATTTATTTCTGGAGACTTTCTTTTGTGTGTATTCTTGACATTGAAAATCTGTGGTTGGTTTAATACGTATATACCGTTGCTTAGTATACCCGACCCAATCAGAACATGATTAAGGTGAATGTTTACAACATCGCTTACAAATGCAAAATCATAACCTTCTTTAGACATTAAAGATACAGATATGATATTACAAGTTGCACTGGGTACAAAATTACAATCACGCAATACCAAAACATGTCCATCTGACAATCCCAAGTGATAGTCCTCCACGGACTCAGCATCCTTGCCAGCTCCGTTTGCAACTCTGAGGGTCATGTCACCTGCCTTCAAAACCCTACGCTTTCTCAGTGCCTGTAAAGAATTACAGATATGAGATCCTGATCGGGTATCCAATACCCAGGAAGTAGAGTTTACCGATAGACAGTTTTCAATAACATACACACCAGAAGCCGAAGCCATAACTTGCTTCGGGTCCTGGTTCTTGGCCTTCTAAGCCCTGCAATCTTTCTTCCAGTGTCCTTTCTTATAACAATAAAAGCACTCTTCCTTTCCCACAAGCTGTCCCGCTATTTTTGCTATCTTAGCCTTTCCCTTGGCTTCCACTTTACTAACACCGCCTCTTGGTTTGGTGGGGGTTTTCTTCTTTCCCTTGGCTTCCGCCTTGGACCTAGAAGAGGAAGGTCCTCCAACAGACAAAGTGGATGCTTCCCTTACTTTCTGTAAGGTGCCCTCTGCACTCCTCAATATGTTGAGGAGTTACGGAAGTTCAACTTCTTTTCCTTGCAAGTTGAAGTTCAGGATAAACTGGGCATCAGTGGAAGGAAGGGACTGGAGAATCGTGTCAGTATAGAGCTCGTTCCCTAACGTGGTCCCAAGGTCCGCGAGCTCTTCAATAAAGCCAATCATCTTAAGCACGTGTTCCGCTACTGATGATCCGACGGCCAATCTCGCCGAAAACAACTTTTTCGAGACTTCGTATCTGGCGATACGGGATTGCTCTCCATATAGTTCCTTAGTATGGAGAAATATAGATTCAAGGTCCATATTCTCGTGCCTCCTCTGATGTTCATTGTCCATAGAGGCAAGCATGAGGCACTTGGCTTTTTTGCAGTCAATCTCCCAGGTCTTACGGATTTCCTTATCCGCGATGCTGGATTTGGGACCTGGGACAGGGGGAGCTTTGGTAGTAAGGAGATACCCCAACTTGTCATAAGTGATTGCCATTTTGATATTTCTGAGCCAATCTTTGTAGTTTGGCCCTGTCAGTATGTTTTTATCTAATAGTAACTTAAGTCCGGTCATGACGTTTGGTCGCTGCAATTAGGAGAGAGAGAAGAAACACTTTAGCATGATGCTCTTGCAAGTTTAGAGTGGTTTTTAGTTTGTCTAAACAGGATGGCTCCCACTGTTTCTCAAATCCTTCCTCAAACCAAAAAAGAAGAATTAGCCGGGATCAATTTCACCGTACAATACATACTTAACCGTTCAGCCAGGCCAGTGTTGGTACTTCGAGGGAGGTTTTCCAACGCTTTTGCGATATTCCTTAATTAAATAAACTCTTTTCCCTGTGGGCGTAGCCCCGCTAACACCTTTCTAGACACCTACTTGGTTTATAGCATTGATCGTTAAGTGAGAAAGTTCCCGAGGAGTAGCATATACTCACAGTAGGATCGGGATCCAAATATCATTGTGTGATAAAACTGAAGGAATCCTAACAGAATCATCACACTCCAAATGGTATGCAGCACTAGCAAGTTTCAGTTTCTTTAGAAACCCCCGATGTGGATTTTTGCCCCATGCTCTTATGACCTTGACTTTGGCCAACAAATCATAAGTCACATGTCAAGTTCTACCCGTCATTTTCCAGGTTAATTTGAACCCACCCGTACCTACCCTTGACTTTGGCTAACAAGACAGTACGACTGTCCCAAACCAACGCATCTATCTATGCTACATATGAATATCCAATAGCTACCAATCACTGTGCCATGACTTTGGCCAACAAACACAGCTTAAATACTATTGACTATCCATATGAAATGACGGAGGGCTGTGAATGGTTTTGGCGAAACCGTGAACGTAGTAAACTTGATATAATCGATGGAACGTGTAGCTTTTATATGGAGTGGTTTAAGCTCCGCGTTTAAACGTTGTTTTGAAAAGAAACCGAGTGGTTTTGAAATTGTTCCAACGACTTTACTTTGGTTTATTTTCTTGCACTAATTTAATGCGTCCCATCATTTAATCCTACCATTGCAGAAAACAACGAAAATATGACATACACTTATACCATCCGCATTCGCCACGGGGCCCCGTCATTACCCGTTAGGTTACTTAACTAACGACAGAGCGGGGGCTGGACTAGCGCGGATGCAAAACATAAGCAACACCTACTAGATATCATATATAGATATAAACATTCGTCAGATGCAATGATAACCATTCCAGATCATAGATGAACACATTGGATATACTAGAAATCCGCGTTTCGTTCGAGCCTGCAACGAAAGACGGATTACACAGTCGCGATGAATAGCCAAACCCTACCCTAGACCCCTACGGGTGCGGCAAACTACCCGCCAAGTATCCGAAGTGAAGCCACCTCCCTCAACAACGTGAGTAGGCCACTCGGCACTTCGAGGTACCCGGTAGTTTGTGCACCCCACCTTGGGTCTATCCTAGGAGTAAAAACAGTAAAAGAAATAATATACAATGGCGGCAATAATCTCATCCCGGATGTGTGTCCATAAAATAATATTACATCAATTTACATATTACATCAAATTAAAGATAAAGAAAACTCTCATCTCACAACCCCCGGCTATTCATCCGCGACAATCCAACGAGTTCATATACGCAATCCATCAACATTACAGATCACAGATATGCATAACCCCCACTAATCGACGTATAGCGATTAGTTGACGTTCAGTGCATATATCACATCACAGATATAACCCATCTGCTAAAGTCTACAAAACATCGATCAAAAATACGGATTTGTAACTACCCCAAACACAACTTAGTTCTCTGGAAAATCTAGGCAGAAACAAAATACTTTAAAAATCCCAAAACATAACACTGAACACACTGCAGCAAACCCGAGTCGCGGCCGGGTCAACTCGGCCGCGGATCCGCGGCGAAACGCATGGTTTCGCCGCGGTTCCGCGGTGAGTTGACCGAGTCAGGGGCTCATTTTTGCTGTGTGTTCTAAGAAAACCCTGAGCCGATTTTTAAGGTATGTCAAATTATTTTTGGAGCAGTTTTAAAAATCGGCAGAAACATGAGGGTTTTGACGTGTTTTGCGATTTTTTCTCGGATCGAAATTCTAAATACTTTGCTAACATGCTAGTTGTTGTTTAGCTAGGCTCTGATACCACTATAAGTCTACGTTGCCCACCCCGGTTCTTACGGGGAGGTGGAAATGGTAAAAACCGATTTTTTATGACAAGGCAACATGGACTAGAAAAGAGGATCTTTGCTAAACAAAAACCTAGCAAACTAACAACAAGTTTAACTACTATGTTAGAGGGTTATACCTAGGTCTTGAACTCCTTCTCTTCTTGCTCCTTGGAGTGGTTTGAACGGCTCCACCTCACGGTCTCCTCTTTGTCGAAGAAGGATCCACCCGAAAGCCTCTACCTTGAGCTCCTACCTCAACCGAGAGGCAACTAAAGTGCTTGCCTTGCTAAACCTAGAACTCTAGAGTGAGTAGAGTGGAGTTTTAGTGGTTTTATCTCAATAGCTCATAGTTCTCAACACATGAGACATGAGAGCTTTGAGAGAGAGGAAGAGGATGGGCTTTGGATGAGAGAGAGTGATCAAGTGAAAAAAATGAGATAATCATTTACAACCATGCTCACAAATGTAAGAATAATGATGATAATAATAATAATTAAGAATTGTGATGGTTAGTTTCAATGACCATTATCATTTCTTGAATTTAATTCATTTTGCAAAGAACAAGAAGCATCATTGAAATGAAATGATGATGGTCAACAAGTCCACAATGGTCAACCGGTCAACAAAGTCAACAAAAGTCAAATGTTCAACTCAACCATGGCACAATAATCCTTAATTAATATTATTAATCATATTTCTTATTCTCATTAGTGTTTAGAAAAATTCAACGGTCAATAACCCTAATGAGAATCCTCCGCCTCTGCCTCTGTCAACTGTGCATACACACCCGCATCCGTATTCCAAGGAACATGAATACAATAAGATAAAACTAATCCCAAAACATATACCAGGATCTGGCTTAAACCAAAGCACGCTAGTAATAACTGCCCGGACACCAAACGTGCATAAGTGCGTAGATGTGAACGAACCCTGTCGCAAAACCATGCGACCTCTACTCATTTTTGCCCAAAGGCGAATAGCCCTCTGTGTGGGACTCTAAAGACTCGACACTACGCTGGAAGTTGGTTTAACCACAGGCCGCAAGCGGTACTAGCTGTACGTAACGGTCCCCAGGTAGATGCCGATAAGAAGACTGATGAGGTGAACCCATCCGAACTCCTACTGAGCCTGAATGTGACAATCTCAGTACAGTCCGGTCTGTTTGTCTGAGAACATCGCATGGCGGGCCTAGAGGGGAGGTAAACGTCAATCCCCAAATAGCGGTACAAGTAGTGTCGGAGTGTAGCCTAGAACACCCTGAGATAACACTGGAAAACCTACCAGTATATCTCGCTTGCCCTGGCCAATGACTTCGTGTAATGGCTCTCCTAGACACAGCGCGATATCAACCCCCAATACCGGGAGAGACGAATCCTGTCTAACCGTCAATGCCTCCAAGTGCTTTGGGACTGCACCCAACTGCTACCTGTTTGCATGACTCATTTGAGCCGTGGTAGGGTAGCAATCTAAGAACAGTGGGAACACACTCGAGGCGAAGTGAAAGTGTCAAGTCAGCGGACTAAGCTGTACTCATGTCACCGGGAACTGATAACTGACGATAGGTATAGTACCAATAAACAGTTCCCAGCGAATCCTGTCCAGTGTACTCGTAACCTAACGAGCACCTACATACTATCTCAAGTACGACGTACTAATGGCTGTGGGACAGACCATCTCTCCTGCTGGGATGAGTAGCGCATACGCTAGTCTACTCCGGAGTATCGATGCCCCGTCTCGATAATCCTACGACTAGGGACCTGTATAAGGATGTGCTTGTAGATTACCTAGCCCCCACTAGTGTGACTGCCATCACAACGCTGGTAATCAAGAAAAGATCCTAAGGACTCCACAAATGTGTATAGGCGATATGCTAAAAGAAACACATGCACGCATTAAAGTAGAAACAAACCAAGTAGCATACTACTATTTTGAGCAAGATTGTCTATACAACTGTGAATATTCCAAGCTTCCATTAAGTAATATACAAACTAGTATGATACAGTAATGGCCTCTAGGGCATATACACTAACAATTATTGCTAAAGAGGTCACTCCCGGTGAAGGGATCTAGGCCCTTTCCTCATCGAATGAGGTGCAGGATATTCTACGAGGAATACCGCTTTGCAAAGCAACAACTTGAACTACCTATTTTTGAAAATTCGACCCCACAACATCTTTAAGTTTATTTTCCTTCATTAATCTCATTAATGAATGTCCCATCATTTAAGTTACCTAAACATCACAGATAAATACAATGTATGCTTATGCCATCCGCATTCGCCACGATGTCCCGTCGTGCACCGTTAGGTTAGGTAACTAACAGCAGGGCGGGGCAGGGCTAGCATGGGTGAAAAACATAAGCAACTTCTATAATATATCATATATATTACAATGTATCCATCTCAGAATATAAAATGATCACATCACAAAATATCAGCAGCAGAAGACAACTTATGAAATATTGGATATACTAGGATTTCCGAGTTTTAATTTAAACCAATATAAAACACGGATTTCACAGTCGTGATGAATAGCCAAACCCACATCCCTAGACCCCTACGAGAGCGGAAAGCAACCTTACCAATTCTAGAGTTAGGGGACCCGGACTCGACGCCTCGAGATGGTCTCCTACTGGACTATAGAACCCGGTTACTTATGCTCCCCTCCTTAGGTCTATCCAAATGCGGAAAAGTAAATAATATACATCAACTATCTTCCTAAACCTGGAAGTGCCCCAATAAAAGAATATTACATACAAGTTTTTACATGAATGAAAGTGAAAAACTCACATCTCACATAAAAAACCCGGCTATTCAAACACGACGATCCAATATAACATATCACAGCAACACATAACATTACATGTCATCAACCTATGTAAATATGCGTATCCTAATTGTCGTTGACGTATAGCAACGAAACCGGTGATACAACACATACTACACTTACGGTCGGAGAAAAGAAAGTGAAAACTACAACAATTGGAATCCGCAACCACCTTAGACATCATAAACCCAAAATATCTCATATTCCGGATTTCATGCCTAGCAATATGAATTCCTTAGACATCACATGCCTAACAATTATAAACCCCGCATTTCAGTCTCAAAATCTAAAACAATTTCCAATAATAAGTCGTGCACTTCAATAAGATTCCCAACATTCTGATCGAATGCTCGTCGGAAACTTTAGTAGACGGCCTCACCCCTCGATACCGATGACGAAGTGCACTTAGGCGGAACACCGTGGCCGCGAGCACCTGGACGGATACCTTTAGCAATGGAGTTCTCCTACAGTCACTTGGTCGGGGTTATGGGACATGGCTATCTAGTAAGGTTACCCGGCGAGTATCCGCGTAAACTACATGATTGCAACGGAGTTTTGATCACATCAAAATCCCGTAGCAACCGATCAAATGAGACTAAATTGCTAGATTTATAAAATTCAAATATTGTTGATTCCAAGTATTGTGTCCCATCATAAATATCTGGGCGACGTTAAACTTTTCGATCAATTAATCAAAGTCCCACAACTCCTCGACAGCTAAACACTTGAGCACAGTTCAAAAAATACCCAGAACATTCCACAGCACCTATGGACCAACCGTAGAAGGGCAAACCCAAGCCTCAATAATGGCACTGCGGAACTGCCCCAAACCCTAAGCTTCGAAACCGGTTCTATGGTCATTATGTCGAGTTAGGGTTTTATTCTTCTAGAGGGTCCATGGAATCGCTTGCATGATTTTCTGAATACCTTAAACTTTGAAAAATGGGTTTTTGATATTCGATCGAACTTTTTAACTTCGCCTAGATAACATGTGAAAACCCGAAAACAATGTTAAACTACGAATATGAAACACTTCGAAGTTTCCTATACAGTAAGACTGCACCACATAAAATCTTAGGAAGAACAAACAACACCTGAAACACCAAACCCCGGTGCCTTGAACACACAAAAAATTTGAGGCCAAAAAACCCTGATGAGGCCGA
Source organism: Agapanthus africanus (assembly GCA_030015575.1). Taxonomy (NCBI): domain Eukaryota; kingdom Viridiplantae; phylum Streptophyta; class Magnoliopsida; order Asparagales; family Amaryllidaceae; genus Agapanthus; species Agapanthus africanus. The sequence goes on from JASDDO010000001.1 coordinate 278,092,072, forward strand.
GCTGGCCGGTTTTACTAGGGAAGTGGCCGGCCAAATTTCTACAGAATGGGCTCAAATTTCATATGTGTTCATGCCATATCTCATACAGCATTCTGCACTTGTTTAAAAACATTTTAGAAACCATTTAAAATTCGACAGACACTAGGGTTCGATGTTTCAAGTTTCGGAGTTGTTTCGGTTTCGTAATCTAACAAACATCGTCTAATATTCTAGCTCAGCTCTGATACGACTGTTGGGATTCTTTAGCACCCTACTGGGTTTTCACAGCAACTACTATGCCAATTTAAAATTCTCAAGAGTGCTATAGAACCATTAACAAGGATCTAGCTAGAGAAAATAGACGAACAAAACATGTAATCTACCATTACACTAAGTGAATGAGGAATACAATCTTTGTAGACCGGTCCTTCACTTCTAAACCTCCATGTAGTAGTCCTTTCGCTGCGAGTGTTAATCACTCAAACTCTAGTATGGGTTCTCTTGGAGAAATGAACAATCTTGCTCGAATTCTTTAAGGCCGAAGATGATCTACATCGAGGAGACTCAAACCCAAGCTACCTCTTCACTAGGTGATGAACTTTGTGAAGAGAACACCCTAAACTAAATGTCAAGTAGTATAGGATGATGAAGTAGGAAATGGGCTCACTTTAGATTTTATTTTCTCACTCATATTCACCATTTTTCATGAAGCTAGAGAGCTAGAGGAAGAAGATGAAGAAAACAACTCAAGAATAAAAATCAAGTAGTGAATTGCAACCATGGTTGAGTTAGTATCATATACTAACCATTGTAGAGACTTAACCATGGTTAATTATAATGGTTAGGTTTAAAATATCTCTAGTAAAACAAAGCAAGTGGACTTGGTCAAATGATCTACAAGCTTCCACAAGCTTACAAGCCATAACAAAATACCACTTATTTTGAATTACTTAATCCATTAAAAACCCTACATTACATGTAAGAATGGTGTAAGTCACACATACAGCCAAGTTGCATGTATCATCAAGCATGACACAAACTATTTACACAAAAATATATCACATATACACTTTGTGCACAATCAAGTGAGAAAAGTAATCTTAAGTGAGCTAATACTAGTTAATGTAAATTTATATATCAAATATATAATTATATATTAGATTATTGAATCAACACTTGATTTAATAATCCGGCTATATCACATATAACCGACTAATATCATGTGTATCAATTTATCGAATCAACACTTGACTCGATTACTCGGCTATATCATATATAACCGACCGATAACATAAATCGCGAGAATAGAATATGGTATCACATACTTGTATTAATCTCGGTCCCGCATATATCTCATATGTGCTCCTACTCCGTTTCTCCTGAGCCAGGAAACCTCTGTGTAGGACTCTAAAGACCCGTCAATACGCCGACAGTAGATGATGATCATTTCAAACAACAACAAGCCGCAAGAGGCCTGCTAAATGTAATGGCCACCCGGGTATTGAGCGATCATAAGATCAACAAGCAAGCCTGCTCATACTCCTGTGAATCCAATCAGTAACACTACCGTACAGTGCAGTCTGTTCGTCTGATATGTCGCATATCTCGCCTAGGGGTGGTAAACGTCAGACCCCAATAGCTTGATAAGTTATGCCGATGTAAGGTCCATAATGGGTGAGAAACTACTGATAACACTTATCAGTAAATCTCATCTACCCTTGCCAGGGATTTCAGTTATGGCCAATCGAGCATAGCGCAACATCAACCCCAAATACCGGGAGAGACGAATCCCCTCCTATCGCTCAATGCCTCCACGTGACTCAGGACTGTACCCAAAACCACTTATTTGCACGACTCAGTAGAGCCGTTGTATGGTGGAAATCAAAGCACAGTGGGAGACACACAAGACTCTATGACAATCTCGGGTCAACAGACTAACCTGTACCAGTTTCACCAGAGAACTGCTATCTGACGTGAGGTATAATACCATCTAGGAGTTCTCGGCGAGTCCGTTCAGTGTACCCAGTCTCCACTGAGCACCCGTATACCATATCTGATGTCAAACACCAATGGATATGGGATCATCTATCTCCCATCACATGGGTCGAGAAGATATACGCTAGTTTACCCTGGAATATCGATGCCCCGTCTCGATATTCACACGACTAGGAACATTGAAGGATGAACTCATGGACTACCCATGCCCCACTAGTATGATCTGCATCAAAATCCTGGAAGTCAAGTACACATCATAAGGGCTTTATCAACATGTAACAAAGAGACAATAGGTGTACATTTTAAGATAAAGAGCAACAAGATAGCGTACTATCATGTCGAGCAAGAAAGTCCTCCCTATATATGTCCAAGCATCCACTATAATATACATCTCATGTACAATAATGGCCTCTAGGGCATACATACAACTAACAAAAACAGGTAGTCAAAATAAGTAGCCATGCCTCAATTATCATTTACAAAAATAACAAATACTTTCCTCCACCTCATAATTATTTTAATCAAGTAAATGGTCACAACACTAATGAGGTGTCTCCTTCTATGCCCCTCTCATCCATATATACATACCCGCTTTCGTGTTCCGAGAAACATGAATACCAAGAGACAAAACTGATCCATCAATATAATACTAGGATCCGGCTTAAACCAAAGCCCACTAGTATTATCTGCCCGAACATCATACGCGCACTAGTGCACGTAAGTGATCGAAGCCCTGCCGTAAAACCATACGGCCTCTACACCTTTTGCCTGATGCAGGGAAACTCTCTATGTGGGACTCTAAAGATTCGACACTACGCTGGCTGTGGCTTTAACCACAGGCCACAAGCGGTACTAGCTTCATATAACGGTCCCCAGGTAGATGTCGATAAGAAGGACGATGAGCTAACTCATCCGAACTCCTACCGACCCTGAATGTGACAATCTCTATAAAGTCCGGTCTCTTGGTTTAAGAGTATAGCATATCGGGCCTAGGGGGCAGTAATCGTCAGACCCCTAATAGCACAATAAGTCATATCGGAGAGTAGCCCAATACACTCTGAGAAACTTCTGGAATATTGTTCATACCAGAATATTGCATTCTATACCGCCCATTCATACGCTCGTTTGTTTATAGGCAGGTGCTTTTAATCAGTGTTTGCTACATATTTACAGGATACCGGTTCTCAGCTCTAAACAGTGAAATTCATGGAATAGTACGTCAAATTTCGGATTAATGCCAACAACAGATAAAACACGGTCTCCGCTCTCTATCCGTGTGTTGCCACACACAAGTTTAAGGGACAAAATGGCAAATCGTTGTCATTTTCATGCACAAAGCTCAATGTCAACACAAGATCCAAGAAATCTACGTGGAGCTCGAGGAAATCATGGCAAAAGATCCACATCACATCACCTTTTGATCTACTAAAATTCTGGAAGAATTATGAAGAGATTCTGAGAAAAGTCATATACCACACAGCAGACAACAGCAAACCAGGGATCCCCACAAAAACCCACGGCCCAATTCCCTAATATAGCCGTGGTTCCGCGGCATAATCAGGCTTAGGCCACGGAACCGCGGCCGTATAGACTCTGCAGGGTGTCGTTTTCTGTGGGCAGTTTGGTCACTTCATTTAGGGGCAGAATTTGGCCCTAGGGTTTCAACTCTCCTCCTATAAATACCCCAGATCTGAACCATTGTAGGAGTTCATTTCTCATGCCTCTTTTTTGTTAGTTTTTAGTCTTCTTCTTCTTCTTCTTCTTCTTCTTCTTCATTCTTTCCTCCATGAAAATGTAGTTAGAGCATTGAGTGGATGTTAAATGAAGATGAGGGTTTTTGTATCATTCTTTTTTTGCTTAACTTCCCCCTTGAGCTCTCTACCTTAACTTAATCTTGCAACCTCTTAAGTGAGCTTGTAAGTTTAAGCTTTGGTCATTGATCTCAAGGGGTTGTATCATTTTGTTCTCTCTTTTGTGCTTCATTCTTCATGAGTTCTTTGCCTTTTCTTGATCTTGCAACCTCTTAAGTGAGCTTGCAAGTTTAAGATTTGGTTATTGAACCCATGTCTTGTATTTGGTTCTATGGTTCGTATTGTTATTTTCTTGCTTATTTCATTACCTTGCTTTACTTTCATGTACTTAAATTCCATGGACTTTTAATTACTTGTTTGTAATCTTTTCTTTTCTTTGTTTATCTTTTCTTTTGCTCTTTTTTTGGTTCGTTTTGTGAATGGTTGTAATATGTTGTTGTTAAGAATAAATACAATATTGTAAGTTAAGGTTTCATTACTCATTTCCTTTTCCCGTTATTTTCCTTTGAACTACGTCCAAACGTTACGCAAGCGCTTCGTTAGGCACCCTACCATACCAAGGTAACGGTGATTCCTAACCGCGACCGGTTGCGTTCAGTTTAGCCGGAGGCAAAAGCAAGAGACAAGAACGGAAGGACAAGGGTAAATAAGCCGGATTCCACGAATACCGTGCTTAAATCCCCTAATCCACGTTGTTGCCGCTTGCTCTAGCTTCAATTGGTTAAGACCCGGCTCAAAGGTTTTGAGTGCGGATTTCTTTAGCTTACACTTTCGTATCTTTTTCTTAACAACTTTATACTTGCATATAAAACACATTGGTTAGAATTGAACAAACATATACACATTCTTTATTGACTCGTCTAAAACTCGAACGGACATACAACCATCTCCCTATGGATCGACTCGTGCTCAACCGGCTAGCTGCAAAGCGACACCGTCCTGATCGCGGTTATAACTTTAGAACTTTGAACATCCGACACGCCAAAAGCGTAAGATCAAATACCTACCAGTAAATCTCGCTTGCCTTGGCTAAGGACATTATGTAATGGCTTTCCGAACACAGCGCGATATCAACCCCCAATACCGGGAGAGACGAATCCTATCTAACCGCCACTGCCTCTAAGTGCTTCGGGACTGGACCCAACTACTAGCTGTTTGTATGACTTCTTTGAGCCGTGGTAGGGTAGTAATCAAAGTACAGTGGGAACACACTTGAGGCGAAATAGCAGTGTCAACTCGACGGACTAAGCTGTACTCATGTCACCTAGGAACTGCTACCCGACGACAGGTATAATACCCACAAACAGTTCCCGACGAGTCATGTCCAGTGTACTCATAACCTAATGAGCACCAGCATACTATCTCCAGTACGACGTACTGATGGATGTAGGACATACCATCTCCCCTGCTGGGATGAGAAGTGTATACACTAGTCTACTATGGAGTATCGAGGCCATGTCTCGATAATCCTACGACTAGGGACTTGTATATGATATGCTTATAGACTACCCTGCCCCCACTAGTGTGACTGCCATCACAACGCAGGTAATCAAGCAAAGATCCTAAGGGCTCTAGCAATATGTATAAGCAATATGCTAAGAAAACACATGCACATATTGAGATAGAAACGAACCAGGTAGCATACTACCATTTTGAGAAAGACTATTACTATATCCGTGTAAATCCCAAGCTCTCATTAAGTAATATACAATCCAGTATGATACAATAATGGTTTCTAGGGCATATATCACTAACAATATCCAACAATCTCCCACTTGCACTAAGTCCTGCAATTGGTGCAATAAGTACCCACTATCTATACTAGATCCAGTTGATGGCGTACCGCATGCCCAACATCTCAAATAGCCTATCGAACTGGACTTGAGGGATGGCCTTGGTGAATGATCTGCCGTGTTGTCTTTTGTGTCCACTCTCCGCACCTCGATCTCCTGGCGATCTACGATCTTCCTGATCAGGTGATACCGCCTCAAGATATGTCTTGATTTCTAATGGGACCTTGGTTCCTTCACTAATGCTACAGCCCCATTATTATCGCAATACAAAGGTATTCGATTGGAAATGGATGGAACCACCCGAAGTTCAGAAATGGACATCCTCATCCAGACAGCTTCTTTTGCGGCATCGTTAGCAGCTATATACTCAGCTTCCACGTTGAGTCTGCGACGTTATCCTGTTTGGAACTCTTCCAATATACCGCTCCTCTATTGAGCGTAAACACAAAACCCGAGACGGGTTTAGTGTCATCTTTTTCATTTTGGAAGCTGGAGTTGGTAAAAGCCTCGACCTGGATGTCCCCATTACCGTAAACCAAGAACATCTCCTTAGTCCTTCTCAAATACTTGAGAATGTTCTTTACTGCTATCCAATGATTCTCAACCGGGTTAGACTGATACCTGCTTACCACACTAAGCACGTAAGCTAAATATGGTCTAGTACATAATATCGCATACATTATAGATCCTACCGCCGAAGCGTAGGGTATAATGCCCATGCGAGTTCTTTCCTCATCAGTCTTTGGGGACATCTTTTTGGAAAGGGTGATCCCGTGACAAGCGGGTAAATTGCCATGCTTGGAATCTTCCTGTAACATTTCAGAAAATATAAAATATTATTTTTGGAGTTTCATATTAAAATCATATATTTCCTGAAAATTGCCCGATTTCCGAAATTGGGGTTTTCTAAAAAGGGTATAAATATATACCAACATTTATGAAATAATTGGAGATTAAAATAATTTATTCATTCAATAATTTATTTAAGGGATTTGGCATTTTTAAAATTTATTTATGCAGTTTAAATAAAAATCCGAATAGTGCACTGCTAATCGCTATTAAGCCAAATCCGTGTTTCTACTGTTTTTCATGGTTAGCACACCATGACATGTTTCATTTGGTTACATGTTCATTGTGTTGTTTTAGTTAGGTTGGTTTTATTATGGTGAGAAAAGAAAGAAATGAGAGGAATGATTGAGGAGAGAGAGGGGGGGACATAATGATGAGGGGTAAGCATGCTTGGAGAGAGAGAGAGTGTGAGAATAAGTGAGTGAGAGAAAGAGGGGTTGCCTTAATTCTCTTTCCCCCACCATTTTACATCTCCTTCTTCATCTTCCTCAAGCTCACTTCCCTCCACCTTCAACCCCAAATATCATCTCAAAAACCTTGCTAAACCCTCTACCCCTTTCATAAAAAATGATCACCTCTTCATCCTCTACACAATGGACCAAGCAAAGTGGGATTTTGATAACATTGGGAAGCTAGGGTTCTCTTGAGTTTCATCCATGAGGTATAATCCCTTCCATTTAGTTTAGTTTATGTTTTCCTAGCATTCTAGTTAGTTTAGAATGGGTTTAAGGTGTGGGTTTGTGAAATTGGAAAAATTCTAGAGAGGGTTTGGTGACTTATAGGCTTGTGAGCTATAGTGAGGGTGTGCAAGACCCTAGAGACCAGTTCTTGACTTGGACCAGTGACCAAAACCCCAAAATGCGAACTTTAGATTCGTCAATATCAGGTTTTTGTGGAATTAGTGATGGTATATAGGAATCTGGGATGACCCGAGGCCTTTGTAAAAGAAATTCCCTTGACCATGAGACATGTAGGCAACCATGAATCATCCCTCGAAAGCTGAGCCCCTCCCCTCACTTTCTGGCCACAGATTTATTCATTGTGGCAGCAATTTGCGGCCACATCAGTGTAGAATGGTGAGGATTTTGGTCTGTTGCATTGTTATCCTATAGCTAGAGCAACCCAATTTGCAAAATGTGCTAGTTTGGCCTAGGGTGAAATCTGGGAGTGGTTTTCCTATATTGTTGTTTTTGTGTTTTCCGTATTTTGAATGCTTGGTTTTGGTAATTGGTATTGTATTTGGTTGTTGGGTGTTTGTACGTCAACAACAAGGGTTGTTTGATTATTTTTGCACGCATAGGCTATAGGTTTTAACCTATGAGCGAAACGTGTGCCGTTTTGGTTTTTTGCCTTGATTTTTAATACGCATTTTGCAATTGTGTATTGGTTGTAGGTACCCCACGTGGAATTCGAGACGACGAGGAGAGCGTGGCATCATCGACTCCAGCAAGCGAGGATCAATGTGAGTAGATCTATATCTACGGGGGATGTCGGGTGGATGGCGTATAGCACCCCCGCATGTTTTTGATGGAAACCGATATATATAGAGTATGGTTAAGGAAAGCTAGATTAGAAAACTAAGGATATGGTTTAAAAGGATAGTTAGAGATGATGCGAATGATTAAATATGTATATCAAGAGATGAGATGAAAGCTATAGCAATATGAAAAGTGAAGGTGAATCACGACTTATAGATATGTAGTTACACTAGAATAAGTGTGAGTTTTAGAGTAGCATGAAACTAGATTAATAAGGTAGGTATATATATAAAAGATCACATAATGTGATGAAAAGAATACAAGGTGATATGATGACTTGATTGAAATGTCGGTATACGGATGCGAGTCGATTGAGATGACCGATACCTTTGTCGGTCCCCTGATATGAGATTGTTATGGTTGTGACCCGGGGATATAGGTATATAGATTTATATAATGTTATGAATCTTGATTGATATGTCGTACGTGACGTTAGGTCCGTACCTCTTATTGTCATATAGGTTGATAGGATTTCTAATGGTTTGAAGCCGTCGTATGATGATTTTCTGTACGTGATGAGTTTTATGATAATTGATCCATACTTTTGACTAGAGGATGCCGTACGATGTTTTGTACCGTATGTGTTGTTGTGAGGATAGATGCCAATTGTTAGATTCACCGACTCGGTCATGTTAGATACGTATACCTGTAAGCACTTTGCATATGATTTACATTATGTTGTTAGTTATATGTATGCCCTAGAGTCCATTGCTTTACATGAGATGTATATTGTAGTGGATGCCTGGAAATATATAGGGAGGACTTTCTTGCTCGACATGATAGTATGCTATCTGGTTACTCTTTATCTTAACATGTACACTGATTGTCTCTCTATTACATGTTGGTAAAGCCCTTAGGATGTGTACTTGACTACCAGGACTATGATGTAGATCATACTAGTGGGGCCATGGTAGTCCCAAATTCATCCTTTAATGTTCTTAGTCATGGGTGTATCGAGATGGGGCATCGATATACCACAGTAGACTAGCGTATACGCTTCTCGACCCATGAGATGGGCGATAGATGATCCCATATCCATTGGTGTTTAACATCAGAGATGGTATACGGGTGCTCAGTGGAGACTGGGTACACTGGACGGACTCGTCGAGAACTCCTAGATGGTATTATAACTCACGTCAGATAGCAGTTCTCAGGTGACACTGGTACAGGTTAGTCTGTAGACCCGAGTTCGTTATAGTGTCTTGTGTGATTCCCATTGTGCTTTGATTTCCGCCTTACCACGTTCAAGAGGACGTGCAAAAAGGTGGATTTTGGGTACAGTCCCAAGTCACATGGAGGCAATGAGCGATGGGTGGGGTTTTGTCTCTCCCGGTATTGGGGGTTGATTTTGCGCTGTGCTCGATTGGCCATAACAGGGAAGTCCCTGGCCAGTGCTGATTTAGACATTTACTGGTTAGTGTTACCAGTAGTTTCTCGACCCGTTATGAGCCTCATATCGGCATGACTTATTGGTTATTGGGGTCTGACGTTTACCACCCCTAGACTTGATATGCAACATATCAGACGAGTAGACCGGACTGTACGGCAAGTGTTACTGTCAGGCTTTTGCAGGAGTTAGAGCGGGCTTTCTTGCTGATCTTCTGATGGCTCAATACCCGGGTAACCGTTACGTCCAGCTAGTACCACTAACGGCTTGTGGGTGCTTGATGTGATCATCACCTACTGCCGGCATATTGACGAGTCTTTAGAGTCCTACAAAGAGGTTTTACTGGCTCAGGCAAAACGAAGTAGGAGCACATATGTGATATGTGCGGGACCGAGAATAATGTGAGTATGTGATACCGAATTCTATTCTCGCGATTTTTGTATCGTACGGTTATATGTGATATAGCCGGATTATCGAATCAAGTGTTGATTCGATAAGCTGGTACATTATATATTAGTCGGTTATATGTGATATAGCCGGATTATTAAATCAAGTGTTGATTCGATAATTTAGTGTATAATTGTATATTTGATATACTAATTTACATTAACTAATATTAGCTCACTTAAGCATTTATTATTCTCACATGTGCACACTTAATATATATGTGATATATATTAATTGTGTTTTATTGTATCATGGTTGTTGATACACACTACATGGGTGTATGATACTTACACAATACTAATTATAATGTAAGGTTTTAATATTTAAAGCAATTCAAAATTAGTGGATAACTAGCCACAAGCATGAAGCTTTGAGAAGCTTGTGGTTGTTTTGACTAATTCCACTAGTTTTGTTTTACTTGAGATGTTTATTAACCTAACCCTTGTAATTAAGCCATGGTTATATCTCTACATGAGTTAGTATATGATACAAACTCACCCATGGCCGATTATTTCTCTCACCTCACAAGTTCATTCTCATTTTCTCTTGAGCTCATATTCTTCTTCCATGAGAAAAGCTTGCTAGGTTTTCAAAAGAGAGAAAAATAAAACAAAAGTAAGCCCACTTCCTATTTCATCATCCTCTATTAGATTAGCACATTAGTATAGGGTGTTAGCTTCACTAATCATTCATTAGTGAAGTAGTAGCTTGAGTTGGTATCCGCTCGACGTAGATCATCTTCGGCCTCGAAGACTTCAAGCAAGATCGTTCTTTTCACCTCGTGAAGTCATGGATGAGTCCGGGAGTTCGACGATCGCAGCGAAGGGACTACAACAAGGAGCTTTTTAAGTGAAGGACCGATCTACAAAGGTTGTATTTCTATTTCACTTAGTTGTATATGGTTTACTATAGTTTCCATATGCTTTTCTAGTTAACGATTCTAGTTTAGCGTTCTTTGAAACGACAAATTTTTGAAAATGGCATGGACGATGCCTCCCGAAACCTTGCTGCCATCGATAGGAACCCTACAGTGGTATCAGCGCCTAGCTAGAAAATTATACGGATAATGTTAGATTACGAAAATGAAACGAACTCCAAAACTTGAAATACTAAAACCCGCATTATGTCGATTTTCAAATGAGCTCAAAAAATTTTGCAAACATCTACAGAATCATCTATGAGCTAAACAATGAACATGGGAGAAAGTTGGGACCATGTGCTCGGATTTGGACCGGGCACATGGGCTAGAAAACCGGGGAGGCCGGCCCCACCTGCTTGAAATGGTCCCAAATTTTTTCCTTGGTCTTTGCTCTATCTAGGTTTTGGTGTTTCGGGTGTTGTTTATTTTTGCTACTTTTTCATGTGATGATTAAATCAATGCAAAGGCAACTCAGAGTATTTCGTTGTCGTAATTTTGACTGTTTTCGGGTTACTTTAGACGATATTAAAAAGTTCAATCGGATGTCAAATACCCGCTTTAACCCTTGCCGGAAAAATTTCGACGTGTTGGATTTTTTCCGTAGTTAAAAAGCATTCAAAAATCATGCAAGTTATGCGATGGACCCTCTAGAAGAACAATACCTTAACTCGATTATGTGACCGTTAGAACCGCCACTGAACCCTCGGGTTTGTGGTAGTTCAGTGGTGCCATTGAAGAAATCTGCAGGAATACATGATCCCCCACAGCGAACTCAAGTCTGCGACTACGACGATCGGTATAAGACTTCTGTCTGCACTGGGCTGCTCTCATCCTGTCCTGAATCAGCTGGATCTTCTCCATAATCTCCTGAACTAGCTGGGGTCCCAAAACCCTACTCTCGCTGAGTTCGGTCCAACAGACTGGCGGTCGACACTTCCTACCATACAAGGCCTCAAATGGTGCCATCTGAATAGTCTCCTGAAAGCTGTTGTTGTAGGAGAACTCAATCAACGGCAAGTGACGATCCCAACTGCCACCAAAATCAAGCACACACGCCCGAAGAATATCCTCTAGAGTCTGTATAGTCCGCTGTGACTGACCATCGGTCTGCGGATGGAAAGCGGTGTTAAAACTCAACCAGGTACCCTAACCTTCCTAAAGTTTCTGCCAAAGACGGCTAGTAAACTGGGTCCCCCTGTCGGATACAATGCATGTGGGAACGCTCTACAAACGCACAATCTCATCTATATACAACTGAGCATACTGAGCATAACCAAAAGTGGTCTTCACTGGAGAGAAGTGAGCCATTTTCGTCAACCGGTCAACAATCACTCAAATGGAGTCATACCCCCGACAGGTCCTGGGTAGACCCACAACAAAGTCCATGGAAATCTGCTCCCATTTCCACTCAGGAACGGGTAAAGGCTGCAACTTTCCAGCCGGTCTCTGATGCTCAGCCTTGACTTGTTGACAAGTTAGGCACCTCGAAACGAAGTCCGAAACATCGTGCTTCATCCTTCCCCACCATTAAATGTCTCTCAAGTCACGGTACATCTTGGTGGAATCTGGATGAACGCTAAAGGCTGACTGATGTGTCTGCTTTAGGACCTCGCGTCTCAACCCATCAATATCCCGTACAAATAAGAGAATCCCGTAACGTAGCACACCCTGGTCATCAATCATGAACTCCGAATCTGTACCCTGTCGAACAAGCTCAAGAATCTCAGACAAACGGGCATCACTGGGCTGCGCCTCATGGATACGATCAAGTAGAAGTGGACGGGCGTGGATATGAGCAAGCTGTCTCCCAGTGGAAGTGAACTCAAACTGAACTCTACTATCGCACAAGATCTGCCAATCTACAGAAGATTGCCTCTGAACTGTGCTCAACTGGGACAAGCTACCCCCTGACCTACGACTCAAAGCATCAGGTACCACATTTGCCTTGCCCAGGTGATAAAGGATCTCACAATCATAATACTTCACAAGATCCATCCACCGGCACTGTCTCAGATTCAGGTCCCGCTGCTGGAAGATGTACTTCAAGCTCTTGTTGTCTGTGAACATTTGATCAGACTCCCCGTACAAGTAGTGTCTCCAGATCTTCAGCGCAAAGACCACCGTAGCCATCTCAAGATCGTCGGTGGGATAATTATGCTCGTGTTTCTTCAGCTGCATAGAAGCATAAGCAATCACTCTATCATGCTGCATCAGAACACAACTGAGCCCCACTCAAGACGCATCGCAGTAAACAACAAAGCCACCCGATCAAGAAGGCAAAGATAGAACTGGTGCCGTCGTCAACCGAGTCTTCAACTGCTGAAAACTCTGCTCGCACGCATCAGTACAAAGAAAAGGAACCCCCTTCCGAGTCAGTCCTGTCAGCAGTGCAGCGATACTCGAAAAATCCTTTACGAAGCGGTGGTAATAACTAGCTAAACCCAAAAAGCTGCGGACCTCTGTCATGGATACAGGTCTGGGCCAAACCTGTTCAGCCTCGATCTTCCTCGGGTCCACAAGAACACCATCTCCCGTCACCATAGGACTCAGGAAGTGAACACTATCAAGCCAAAATGCGCACTTTGAGAATTTAGCATACAGCTGGTGCTCTCTCAATGTCTGCAAAGCAATCCTCAAGTGCTGCTCATGCTCCTCTCCACTCCTAGAGTAGACCAGAATGTCATCAATAAACACAATAATAAACTGGTTGAGGAACGGCTTGAAAATCCAGTTCATCAGATCCATGAACGCTGCTAGGGCATTGGTGAGTTCGAATGACATCACCAGAAACTCATAATGCCCGTAGCGTGTACGGAAAGCAGTGTTCGGAATGTCATCATTCCGAACTCACAACTGATGATAACCCGAACGCAAATCAATCTTACAAAAATGTTTCGCACCCAGGAGCTGATAAAAAAAATCGTCAATAGGAGGTAAAGGATACCTATTCTGCATCGTAACTCGGTTCAATTGACGATAATCAATAAATAACCTCAAACTGCCGTCCTTCTTCTTAATGAACAAAACAGGAGCTCCCCAAGGAGAAACACTCGGACGCATAAGTCCCTTATCAAGCAACTCTTGCAATTGATGTTTATGCTCTCTAAGCTCTGCCGGAGCCATCCGGTAAGGCGGTATAGAAATAGGCCCCGTGCCAGGAATCAGATCAATGCAAAACTCAATATCGCGCTCTGGCGGCAAACCAGGTAACTCATAGGGAAAAACGTCGGGAAACTCTCGTACGATAGGAACCCGGTCCCACGACTCTACTATGACTCCAGTATCACAAATGAAAGCCAAGAATCCCCAACATCCCCTCCTAAAAAACTGACTAGCGCAAAAAGCTGAAATCAAATTGTGAGGGGCGGCACCCCGGTCCCCCTGCACAACCCGAACAGACTCGCCCGGAAAACTAAAACTGACTGTCTTTTCATGGCAGTCCACGGACGCAGAGAAAGCAGCTAACCAGTCCATGCCAAGGAGAACGTCGAAGTCCAGCATATCTAGAAGGATCAACTCGACAGACGAATCTCTATCTCCAATACAAATGGCACACGACCGAAACACATATCGCGCGACGAATGAATCGCCAACAAGAGTAATCACAACAAGCGGCTGATATAGAAAACACAACTCTCGGCCTAATCCCGGCACAAAGTGCGTAGAAACATACGAATGCGTAGATCCCGGATCAAAAAAACATGTGCATCAAAAGAACATATGGAAAGAGTACCTGAAACTACAGCATTGGACGCCTGCGCGTCCTGATGAGTCAAGGCAAACACCCGAGCCTGCCCTGTACCGGCGACTGGCTGACCTCTGCCTCTACCACCCCGCCCTCTCGGCACAAAACCACCACGACCATGACCTCCCTGAAATGAGTCTGACGCGGAGCAACAACAGGCATAAGAGGCAACACCCTCTGAGGAGGGGAAGGTGGTAGGGTAACATGTGGTACAGCTATCCCGCCCTCATGTGGCTCAGTACAATCTCGAACACGATGACCCAAACTCCCGCACCAGAAACATCCAGATGAAAACCGTTGACTCTCCTGGGGATAAGAGCTAAAAAGCTAGCCTTGTCTCGAGTCTCCACTACCCCCAGTATCTGAACGGGATCTGTCACGACGTCTAAACGCCTGTCTCCATGCTGATACACCAGTACGAACCCTCTTCGGTTTTGGAACAACCGACGTTTCGGAAAGACGCTCTTTAACCAATAGGGCTGCGTCCACCGCTGCTGCAAACGTATCCTATTGCTGTACGCTGATAGCGAGGAATAGCTGCGTAAGCAGGCCTCGAACAAACCTCTTTACCCTCATCTCCTCCGTAGCCACCAAATACGGAGCATACACAGACAGCTCGGTAAACAGCACATCGTACTCGGCCACCGTCATACCCTGAGTCCGGCGTAGCGACTCGAAACTGCACGCTTGAGCATCCCTGACGCTCAGCAGAAGAAAACGCGCAAGAAACACCGTCATGAACTCAGCCCAGGTCATAGGAGGAAGGCCTGCAGCTCTGCCCTTCCCTAAGGACTTGCACCACTTCTGGGCCAAACCCTCCAGACGAAAGCTCGCGAACTTAACCCATCTCATGTCGGAGCATCTCAGCGAACGACATATCCTGGCCATCCGATC
This sequence comes from Agapanthus africanus, assembly GCA_030015575.1. Lineage (NCBI taxonomy): Eukaryota > Viridiplantae > Streptophyta > Magnoliopsida > Asparagales > Amaryllidaceae > Agapanthus > Agapanthus africanus. The sequence goes on from JASDDO010000001.1 coordinate 278,107,429, forward strand.
GGTAAACGACTGCAGATCATCCGCTGCATCAGTGCCAGTGAAAACCGGAGGCCTCAGCTTCATGAACTCCGATAACGATACGGTGATCACCTCCATAGCTGCAGGTACGACTGTCGGAACAGTAGGCACCAACACGGTCCTCGTAATGGGTGGAACAACCGCCTTCCCCTGTGCTCGAATGGCCTCAACTAACGACCCCATCATCTGGCGCAAATCCTGCATAGCAGCCCTAGCATAGCCATATGGTCTGTCGAAGGTGGAACAATCTGCTCCTGCACAATGGGCGTACCACTTGGGTCAGTCCTCGTCTCGGATGAGTCAACTATGACCTCGGCCCTCACGGCCGCTCTCTACGCCCTCGTATTCTTCGGCGGCATAAAGGCTGGAAATAGAAACAGGATTCGTTAAGGACACAGAAATCGAATCACAAGGATGTATATAATCACGGAAGGAATTTCAAGCAATAAGCCTTAAGGTCACTTAGGCAGAGCACCGTGTCGTAAGTATGCCGCGGAATATACACACGCTACGTCTCTCTACTTAAGCTACCTACTCCATCATACCAAGGTCAAGCTACACTCCGTAATGTAAAACCTAGCTCTCTGATACCAACTTTGTCATGACCCAATTTAGGCATATGACCGGCACTTAGACTATGTAACATCAATAGGCGTAACGCGGTTTAAGTAAGCCGAAAACCCATCAATCTAAACCATTACAAGAAGGAAAAGATAGAACACTTTTAAAATCTCGATGCAAAACTTTAAGCTTAAGTTTGTTTTCATAAAATTCCGACAGCACCTCCTTTGTAAAAGCTAGCCCTGAAACGGGTACAAACATAAGATATAAGTAAAGCATCCACAAACGGGAGAAAATCTCGCCCAACGGCGGAAATAACCACCACAACAGATTTACGATGCCGTAGCGAAGAAATGAGATAATCCACATAAATAAAGGCCGGCTCACACGAGCACGAAAACCAGAGTCATAGAATATACAACATCGATCTTCACAACTCGTCTCTAAGTCAATACATGAAGGTGGTAGATGGAGAATACTAGATACAAAAGATATACAATGTACATCATTGGATAACCGCAACCCACCTAAAGCAAAAGGCCTCACAGCCAACCGTAGCGGTATCCGTAAAAGTAGAGATAATAAGGCTCCCTGCCGCGACTACTCTGATGATCAGACCTACAAAACTCTGCGGCACAACGGGGGTGAGTTGCCAACTCGTGAATAGAAAATAACATTATACTGTAATCGCAAGTATGCACTAACAGCGATAATCTATCACATGTAATCTAATAGTATAAGTATGGCAATATGAATATGCAACTATCATGATCAAGGTACACAACAGGGTACTACATCAATATGAAACAAATGCATATCAAATAGATGTGGAGTATGGGATAAAACATGTCATCCTCACGGAATCCTCATCGTGGCAGGACCCGTGTCCATGAAGACAATCAAAGTCCTAAATTCCTCAAATCGGCCTTCGGATTGGTCCTCATAACCTGTAAGTCTCATGGAACCTGAGTGCCCAACATCGGCACCCGAAAATATCATGAAATACTCGTGTCCAATATCGACACGTAAATCCACATATCGCATTTGTACATCACACGGAACCTAAGTGTCCAACCCGTCACTCGAAATCCTCGGAACCTGAATGTCCAACCTTGACACTCGCAATCCCCATTTCCATATATCTCACGGAACATAAGTCCCCACCATCGACACTCGAAATCCGTAGATCCATATATCTCTCGGAACATAAGTGCCCAACATCGACACTCGAAATCCCCAAATCCATATATCTCTCGGAACATAAGTGCCCAACATCGACACTCGAAATCCCCAAATCAAGAGAAACCGAGTTTTCAAAACAATACACATTTCTTGAAATATCCCCGCGGTTCTCAAATCCGAAAAATCACATGAAATCCATATCTCAATGCGCAAATCCATGTAATATGATGTATGCAACACAAAACAACAATATGAGCATATCAAGGGAAAATCCGCTATGTAATTGCATCAAGTCATTAAATATATCGCGCGGTTCCCAATTATCCAAATCCGACGCAACATCATATAACGGTGGACATATAGCTATAGCAAGGTATATGTGTAAGCACATAGGTATAGCAAGGCATATGTGTAAGCATGTAGGTATACAGGCATAGCAAGGCATATGTGTAAGCATGTAGGTATACAGGCATGCTATATTTCATATGCGCCATCACACAAGAATCAATGCCTCGATTCGCTAACGAATAGAAAGGTATATCATATGAATATTTTTGTTGTGTGTATCATGGCAATTACCGACAGTGTGTGTATGTAGCATACAATGAGTGCTCGTGCAACATGGACTGCCAATAATAGTGCAGTGTATAATGGGTACAGGTTCAAGCACAACAAGTAACTGTATGCAATGAAGCTCATGCACCATCTCTATATGCGCATATAAACATGCGGCTAATATCATATCATATCTAGCCCTGACGCTTAACGCCATACGGGCGATTTCCCCGTAGATGTTAAATCTACTCATCGACAATCGCGGGCTAGGTAAATCCAATCACCTGCTTCCCTTTCTTCGCAGCGTCTGAAGTCCCCGCCTGCGATCCTATTAACACAAAACATAACAAGTGCAAATCTCAGAAATCGATCAATATCACGTACACACTACGTTTGACCGACGCACCAACTCCAATCTAACTCACAAGTGTTCGTCTAATGGCTAACGTGCGTGGAGACACACCAAAACCAACTCAAGTGCAGCAGCTACAAAAGATCACGAACGGTGTCGGATAACGTAACGCGCGTATTCAAAACACTAGATTATAGCAAAGTGATCCCAGATTTTGCTACACAGACAATTAGTGAAAGTTGAAAGTTCCATGAGACTATAAATAACCCCAAAGACCCTACGACCAAGAATCAACATCCCAGCCCTATCTCTGGCCGCAATTTACGGCCAGAACCATTAAATCTGCGGCCACGAAGAGAGGGATGGGTCTCAGGTTTATATAGTGGGTTCTAACTCACAACACTAGGTCACTGTGATGGGAACTTTTCCAACAAACACCTGGTTCTACAGCAGATCACAGAGACTTCAAGTTGACACTAAAAATATGATATTTGCACAAAACTAAACCTTTAGTGTTCTAAACCATAACTATGAGGGAACACAGCAAAATAAATACCTAAATATCAGTTAGAGGTCATTACCTAGCCACTCTTGCTCAAAAATCCTAGCTTTCCAAGCTCCAAGGCAACCTAGTGACTAAATCAAGACTTGTGAAGTGTTTTAATGGGATTTTTGTGAAGTTTTGCAAGGATTTGTGAAGAGGTAGTGAGGGTTTCAGTTTGAGAGTGGAGAGAATGAAGAATAATTGAAATGAGAGAAGATGGAGAGAGTGAGAGATCAAACAGGTGAGAGGTGAGTGTAGGGTGAGTCAAAGCCATATCCTTACTCTCTCCCTCACCTCCATTAATGCTCTCATTAATGCTCTCATGACTCACCTAACCACCTCTCTCTCTCTCTCAATCCAAACAAGATATTTCCCGCACAAAATATCCTAGGCAAGGTTAGATTAAGGTATGGATTAAAGATTAGCTTAAGGTGTTATGGTTGCTTAACAAGATTAACACTAACTAACCTTCACATTAACATGCACATATGTGTGCAAGCCATAACAAATAATAATAAAATATTAATTAATTGTTATAAAATGTGAGGAAACCGATCTGGTAAACTTTTCCCTAGAAACCCACATTAACGCTTAATTAACACTAATCGCATTCTAAGGTGTTACAGCTAGTGAAAGTCTATGACTGCGAGATTCTTTATCGTCCGGGCATGAAGAATGTTGTGGCAGATGCTTCGAGTCGGAGGCCCGGAGGTAGCTTTTCTTGTTTGAGCACAGTTTAGAGACAGTCGATGGCAGATTAGCAGATTCTTTATGACAGCCGAGTACAGTTCGAGTTTACGTCGACCGGGGGACAACTTGGCCGTGTCCGTGCACATCCACAGTTATTCGATCATATCCGTGAGGCATAGTCCGATGACGTTCATTTGTCAGAGATCTTGGAGCAGGTTTGATAGGGCAGAGATTCAGAGTTCGTGATCGATGATCGGGGAGTAGTACGATTTGGGACTCGACTGTGTGTGCTAGATTCCGAGGGACTGAGACGCGAGATCTTAGAGGAGGCGCATCAGTCAGCATATAGGGTTCATCCGGGTTCCACCAAGATGTATTATGATTTGAGAGAAGTCTGCTAGTGTGAAGGGATGAAGAGAGATGCCACAGATTTTGTTTCGGGATGCTGACTTGTCAGCAAGTCATGGCTGAGCATCAGAGGCCAGCATGAGAACTACAACCTTTGCCCATTCTGGAGTGGAAATTGGAGCAGATCTCTATGGATTTTATCATGGGTCTACTTAGGACCAGTCGAGAGTATGACTCTATTTGGGTGATCGTAGATCGATTGACGGAAGCATTTCACTTCTGCCAGTAAGGACCATTTTCGAATTCGTTCAGTATTGTCAAATATATGTTGATGAGATTATGCGACTACATGACGTTCCGACTTGTATTATGTCCAATGAGGCACCCAGTTCACCAGCCGACTATTGTAGAAACTTTAAGAGATTTTGGACACCCGATTGAGTTTCAGTACAGCTTTCTATCCGTAGACCGATGGTCAATCAGAGCGGACCATTCAGATTGTTGCGGACATGCTTCGAGCTTGCGTTCTAGATTTTGATGGCAGCAGGGATCGTCATTTGCCCTTTATAAAGTTTTCCTATAATAACAGCTTCCAGGAGGAGATTCAGAAGGAACCCTTTAAGGCGTTTTATGGGGAGAGATGTCGATCGCCCGTATGTTGGACAGAGCTCAGTGAGAGCAGTACTTTGGGGCCACAGATTGTGCAGGAGACGACCGAAAAGATTCAGTTGATGCGGGATAGGATGAGAGCAGCCCAGAGCAGAAAGAAATCTTATGCAGACTGACGTTGGCGCAGACTTGAGTTTATAGTAGGTGATCATGTTTTCTTGAAGGTTTCTCCGATGAAGGGCGTGTTGAGATTCGGAAAGAAAGGGAAGCTTAGTCCCAAATATACATCGATGAGATTGTGCGATTGCATGGCATCCCGAGGTGTATTGTGTCCGACCGAGGCACCCAGTTCACCAGCCGACTTTGGCAGAGACTTTAGGAGGCTTTAGGCACCCGATTAAGTTTCAGCACAGCATTCCATCCGTAGATCGACGGCAAGCCAGAGCGGACTATTCGGACTCTTGAGGACATGCTCCGAGCGTGCGCTTTGGATTTCGGTGGTAGCTGGGATCATCATTTTCCTTTGATAGAGTTCTCTTACAACAATAGCTTCCAGAAGACGATTCGGATAGCACCTTTTGAGGCTCTATATGGTTGGGGATGTCGATCATCCATCTGTTGGATAGAGCTCAGCGAGAGCAGTATTTTGGGGCCGAAGATTGTACATGAGACGACCGAAAAGATCTAGTTGATTCGAGATAGGATGAGGGCAGCTCAGAGTAGGCAGAAATCTTATGCTGACAGACGTCGTCGCAGACTCGAATTCGACGTTGGCGATCATGTTTTCTTGAGAGTCTCTCCAATGAAGGGCCTGATGAGATTTGGGAGACAAGGGCAGCTGAGTCCTAGATATGTGGGTCCCTTCGAGATCCTCGAGCGTGTCGGTTCGGTTGCTTATCGGTTAGCTCTTCCACCCAGCTTCACAGATGTTCACCCCGTGTTCCATGTTTCGATGCTCCGCAAGTACCTTCATGACCCTTCTCATGCGATTCAGCACCGGACGATCCAGCTGGAGCACGATCTTTCATTCACCGAGCAGCCGGTGGTTATTTTCGATCGGCAGGCGAAGAAATTGAGGTCAAAGGTTATACCGTCTGTAAAGGTTTTGTGGCGTGGCCCGAACAGCGAAGAGGTCACCTGGAGACCGAAGACGAGATGAGGAAGAAATATCCCCATCTCTTCGAAGGTACGCGTAGTTAAATTATAAATTCGGGGACCGAATTTCCTTAAGGGGAAAATTGTAACGTTTTAAAAACCGTTTAGGTAATTTTCCGATAATCGGTAAATAATTTGTATTTTCCGTAAAACGTAAAAATAATTATTTTTCAATATATGACTAATTATACCTAATTTAGATGTGGAATTGCTAGTATTTGGTAATTTATTTGTCACTTATAAATTTCTAGTCATTTAATTATTTTTCCCAAATTAATGATTTTAAATATTATTTTAAGCCTTTAAATATACATTAAATTTGTGATAAATACAAATTTGAATGGGCCAATTATACACATATGAACCATGACAACTAAAATCTAGTTTGTAACATAAATTTTTTTTAACAAGTTATTCCAAGTTCTAGTTGTTTCTTAGGTCAAAGGAAAACTAAAAATAAAATAAATTAAAACTAGGAAATGATGTAACTTGCAATTATGAAACTTGAGGGGTTTTGTTTTCATGGAAAATGGAACACTCACACACACAAAACCCAATTCCCCCTTGTTGGCCGAAACTGTTGAACCCCCCCGGCCCCCAATTTCCTCATTAAATTAGAAGAAGAAAAACTTTAAAGGGGGTTTAATGAAAAATGGGTGTGAATGCATTAATTAGACTTAAATGAGTTGCTTAGCCTAGAAAATTCCACACTCTCACACCAACCCATTTCCCCACATCAAGGTCGAGACTCCCTGCAGGAAACCCCCCATTTTCTCACCGCAATTCTTCTCTAAATCATCACAAATTCATCACAAATCCCAAGCAAAAACTGACAATTTCAAAGCTAAATCATCTCCAATTTCTCCTTAGCCTATTCTAGCATGGTTCTGGTGTATGAAACCATTTTAGAGGCAAGTTTCAAGTTAGATCTCAAGAAAATTGTGAGGTAAAATTCTGAACCTAATGGCTAATTTGTTGTTTAACTATGCTAATCTAAATTACTCAAGTGTTAATTTGGTTGTAATTGCTAGTTTAAGATTTTCTAGAAAAGGTTTTATTTTGAATTAGGGTATTAAGCATTACAACTAGGTTAAATCAAGTGTAGTTGCTATCTAGTTAGCTTAATAAGATGTTTGCTTCTGATTTTGATCACTAGATCGCTAATTCACGATGTTTGCACCAAATTCCTAAATTGGGTGCTTACTAGGTTTTTGTTAAAATTTGGTATTGATCTAGTTGAACTTTGTGAATACCTATATAATATCTCCTATGATAATTAGAGTGTTTCGAATGAGAAATTGGTATGATCGGGTTTTAGATTTGGTTGTTGTCCCGAATAACGTTTCTTGTTAAGGTTGTAGCGATGTCGTCGCGTTTTGTGCACCAAGTGCACAATGTGTCTAACTTGTGAACGTTTATCCTTTCATTTCGTGTCCTTGCGTCGTTACAGGATATGTAGTCTTATGTTTTGTGTTGTGAAATTCTAGGATCGGTCGCGGAGGCATCGGACGCAGCGCGGAAAAGCAAAGCAGTAGTCGGATCAGATTAGCCGAGGCGTCCGGGTGAGTAGATGTACACATCTACGAAGCGATTGTCTGGATGGCGTGAGGCGCCGCATAGCTTAGGATTAATTGTAGTATTTGCATTCTATATGCGTAGTTATCTAGTTAAACACATCATTGCATCGTACCATCTCATACATATGCTAATATGCGACATCATCTTATAGGACGCTTGCACCGTTATCATTGGTTTATGCTGCACGTGCACTATTCATCTGAACACACACGCCATTGGTAACTGCTATGTCACGAACACTATAGAATTGCTTAGAATCGGTATCCATAGAGTTGCATCATACATGATATGTAAATGTGTAGTTGTATATTCATTTATCAAGATTGATACATAAGATGGCTAGTCACTTATATATACATCATAGCATCATACGTCATACATGGTTGTGTTCGTACATTGCATAGCATATATTATCATATTATCGATATCCATCATCATCGATATGCTTACACTTGGTGATTTCTACTTGAGGATTCAGTATTTATGAGATTTATGGATTTTTGGGGAAAACCGCAAGAATTTATAAACTTATTATTCTTTTTACAAATATGCAAGTTGCGGTTTTCTCGTGATGTATGTGTCGTCCACCATGAGTTTTCCTGTTTTTTGTTGGTTTTCGAGACCCGATTCGAGGAGTAGGATGAACCGTTTCGGGTGCATGGTGGGCCCGGTAAGGTACCCGTAGCAAGAAGCTCGAGTTGTAGACGATGAGCCTGGCAGGGGCAGACTACTTATCGGTGATGTCTAGTACGGTGGATATCCGGAGGGTACCGACCGTAGTCATGAGATTGATGATATCGGCCGATCCGGACTGACGGAACCCGAGATATTGAGACATTGAGATATTGATACATTGAGACACCGTGATGTTGAGACATCGAGATATTGTGACGTTGATATATTCATCTTTTGTGCCGATGCTTGACACGGTTTTCTAATGATTTCATCGATGATACCCAGTAATTTTACAAAGGTTTTCTGAAGACAAGAATACAGATTTTCTCATACTATACATATTCAGGTTTCGTGTTGATTATGCATTTATATTGCATACATAATAGTGCATCGCATCATATCTGTATATGTAGGATTGAGGCGCATTTGCGTACATGCTTACGATAGCTTTATTAGATATTACTTACTACTCACGAGTTGGAAACTCACTCCCGTTGTGCCACAGTATCTTGCAGGTCTGATCCGTCAGCATTATAGCGGCGGGCGTGCTTTCTTGGTTTCTTTTGCTCAGACTCGCGACACTGCTCGTTGGTGGGTTGCGAGGGCACTTTTGTCTCCATTTTGTACTATCATTGTATCTAGTAGTCTCCATCTACCACTTCTTTTATTGTATATGCGACCAAGTGATGAGACCGAGAGATTTGTGTATATGTTGTTTCTCTGGGGTCGAGCTCACTTGAGCGGACATTATGCTTTCTTACTTTTGGTTTCTTTATGCTCATTTGCTTGATGTTTTATATATATTGCGTGTGGTTATGAATCCGCCTTGGGCGAAGAGCTAGCTCCCGCTTGAGGATGCCATTATTCATTACAGGTTTATATATTCTTATTGTACCCGTTTGGGGGTTAGTATTTACAAAGGAGACTCTGCCGAAATTTTTGGGAAAATTTGATAGTTTTTTAAAAAAAAATTAATGTAACTTAATTGGTTTAAAATCGTGTATTTGAAAAGGTTTTCCTTCACTCTAATTGTTTATTGTTTAGATTTTTTCTGGGCTTTGGCTGACTTAGGTTACATTACGCCTTGAGACGTTTCGTAATCTAAGTGCCAGTCATGTTCCGTACCTTCGGGTCGTGACAAAGTTGGTATCAGAGCGTTATGTTTTACCTTTCTGAGTGTAGGATGACCCTTGGTAGATGGAGTAGATGACTTAAGCAGAGTGGCGTAGCGTGCGTATGTTCAGCGGCATACTTACGATACGGTACTCCGCCTAAGTGACCTTAGGACATAATTGCTTGTATTTCTATTCTATATTCCATGCATCACTTGATTCAATTGCAATGTTCTTATTAATCCTGTTTCATGATCCAGTCATTATGCCGCCAAAGACTGCGAGGGCTCAGAGGGCTGCCGCCAAAGATGAGATTCGAGCGGGCTCGTCCGAGACGAGGACTGATCAGGGCGGTACGCCTACCCCTCAGGGTCAGATTGATCTGCCTTCTCCAAGCCGTATTGCCAGACTAGAGGCTGGTATGCAGGAGTTGCATCAGATGATGGGACCTTTAGTTGAGGCCAGTTGGGCACAGAGATCTGAGGATGTTCATTCCACCGCACAAACCACGATTGTACCTGCTGCCCAGACAGTTGTTCCTGCTACTACCGCGACTATTTCCGTATCATTACAGGAGTTTATGAGGCTGAGGCCTCCAGTTTTTACAGGCACAGATGCAGTGGAGGATCCGCAGACATTTCTCGACAGGATGGCTAGGATTTGCCGTTTGCTGAGATGTTCTGATGATAGGTGGGTGGTGCTAGCGATTTTTCGTCTGGAGGGTCTTGCTCAGACGTGGTGCGAGTCAGTTGAGAGAGGCCGAGCTGTAGATCTACCTCCTGTGATATGGGATGAGTTCACAGCTGCATTTCTTGCTCGTTTCCTTCCGGAGAGCGTCCAGGATGCTCGAGCTCATAGTTTTGAGGTTTTGCACAATACTCCAGGGATGACAGTGTCCGAGTATGATATCCAGTTTACTCAGTTGTCCCGATACGCTCCTTACCTGGTTGGCACCGAAGAGAAACGTATCAAGAGGTTCATGCGTGGACTTGACACACAGTTATTTTGTGCCATCGGCGTCGAGCACTTTGACACCTATGCAGCTGCTATAGACACGACCTTACTGTTAGAGGAGCGTATTTCGGAGACTTCGGTTGCTTCTGGGCCGAAGCGGATTCGTATCGGTACACCAGCTCAGAGGCAGATGGGTAGACGCCGTGACAGGTTCTTTCCGGGAGATGGTGGAGGCAGAGGATTTAGACGGGGTTAGTTATTTGGTTCTTATCCGTAGGGCCAGCAGTCATCGCCAGGATGTTTCCGGTGCGGGAGTCAGTACCATCGTATCAGAGACTGTATTATAAGACGCCAGGGCGCGGCGACGGTTCCACACGTGACTTTACCACCATCACCTCCTCCTCAGAGAGCTATACTTCCTACCCCTGATGGTGTTCCGCGCCAGGCAGATGCTCCTAGAGGCCGTAAGTGTAGCAGTCCTGTTCAGAAACGACGAGGCGACAGAGGCAGAGGCCGAGGATAGCCGATATTAGTGGGGGACAGGCCCGAGTGTTCGCTTTGACTCCTCAGGATGCGCAGGCATCCAATGCCGTTGTGACAGGTACTTTACCAGCATGTTCTTTCGACGCGCGGGTATTATTCGACCCAGGTTCCACACATTCTTATGTATCTACACACTTTGCACCGATGTTGGGTCAAGAGTCATCTTCATTAGATCAGCCGCTTATCGTTATTACTCCAGTATGGGAGTCGTTTGTTGCTCGTTTTTTGTACCGATCGTGTCACGTTCGTATTGGGGAGAAGGATTCTTCGGTGGATATGATTCTCCTCGATATGCTAGACTTTGACGTTCTTCTAGGCATGGACTGGCTAGCCACTTGTTATGCATCCGTGGACTTCCGTGGGAAGGCAGTCAGATTTAGCTTTCCGGGTGAGCCGGTTCTTGTTATTCAAGGAGACTGTAGCGTCACCCTTCCCAGCTTGATTTCTTCTCTTCGTGCTGGTCAGCTCTTGAGGAAAGGATGTCAGGCATTCTTAGCGAATTTCTGTAACACTAAAGCTGCAAAGGTTCCGTTGGACTAGGTCCCGGTTGTGAGAGAGTTTCCTGATGTCCTTCCTGACGAGCTGCTTGGTTTACCGCCTGAGCGTGATGTTGAGTTCTGTATCGACTTGATCCTCGGCACGGGGCCTATTTCCATACCGCCTTATCGGATGGCCCCGGCGGAGCTTAGAGAGCTGAAGGATCAGTTGCAGGATTTGCTAGATAAAGGGCTTATTCGACCGAGTGTGTCTCCGTGGGGTGCCCTTGTTTTGTTCGTCAAGAAGAAGGACGGCAGTATGCGCTTATGCATTGATTATCGTCAGCTGAATCGGGTTACAGTGCGGAACATATATCTCTTGCCTCGTATTGATGATTTGTTCGACCAGCTCCAGGGTGCGGGACATTTCTCGAAGATTGATTTGCGATCAGGCTACCATCAGTTGTGGGTTCGGCAGGATGATATTCCGAAGACTGCCTTTCACACGCGTTATGGGCATTACGAGTTATTGGTGATGTCGTTCGGGCTCACCAATGCCCCAACTACGTTTATAGATTTAATGAACCGCATTTTCAGGCAGTATCTTGATCAGTTCATTATCGTATTCATTGATGACATCTTAGTATATTCCCGGAGCTGAGAGGAGCATGAGAGCACTTACGGATCACATTGCAGACTTTGAGAGAGCGCCAGCTGTTCGCGAAATTCTCCAAGTGCGCATTCTGGCTTGACAGTGTTGATTTCTTGGGTCACGTGGTTACGAGAGATGGTGTGCGTGTAGACCCAAAGAAGATCGTGGCCGTTCAGCATTGGCCCAGACCGGCATCAGTTACAGAGATCCCTAACTTTCTAGGTCCGGCCAGCTACTATCGACGTTTCGTTGAGGATTTCTCCCGTATTGCTGCACCGTTGACTGGGTTGACCCGGAAGGGGGTTCCTTTTGATTGGACTGAGACAAGCGAGCATAGCTTCCAGCAGTTGACGGCTCGTCTGACTATTGCACCAGTGTTATCATTGCCTTCAGGATCGGGAGGTTTTGTAATTTATTGTGACGCTTCTTGAGTGGGGCTAGGCTATATATTGATGCAGCACGGCAGGGTTATCGCTTATGCTTCGTGGCAGCTGAAGAAGCACGAACAGAACAATCCTATTCATGATTTAGAGATGGTCGCAGTGGTTTTTGCACTCACGTCTGGAGACATTACCTATATGGTGAGTCGTGCCAGATATTCACGGACCACAAGAGCTTGAAGTATATCTTTCAGCAACGAGACCTAAATCTGAGACAATGCCGTTGGAAGGAGTTAGTGAAAGACTATGACTGTGAGATTCTGTATCATCCGGGCAGGGCGAATGTTGTGGCAGCTTTGAGTCGGAGGCCTGGAGTTAGTTTATCTTGTTTGAGCGCAGTTCGGAGGCAGTCGACGGCAGATTAGAAGATTCTATGCGACAGTTAAGTGCAGTTCGAGTTTACTCCGACCGGGGGACAGCTTGCACATATCCGTGCACTTCCGCAGTTACTTGACCATATTCGTGAGGCATAGTCCAGCGATGTCCGTTGTTCAGAGGTCATGAAGCAGGTTAGACAGGGCAGAGATTTCACATTCGTGATCGATGATCAGGGGATACTACGATTTGGGACTCGACTGTGCATACAAGATTCTGAGGGACTGAGGCGTGAGATTCTTGAGGAGGTACATCGATCGGTGTACAGTGTTCATCCAGGTTCCACCAAGATGTACCATGATTTGAGAGATGTTTACTAGTAGGAAGGGATGAAGAGAGATGTCACGGATTTAGTTTTGAGATGCCTGACCTGTCAGCAAGTCAAGACCGAGCACCAGAGGCCAGCCAGAGAGTTACAGCCTTTGCCTATTCCAGAGTGGAAGTGGAAGCATATTTCTATGGACTTTAATGTGGGTCTGCCCAGGACAAGTCGAGGGTATGACTCTATTTGGGTGCTTGTCGACCGATTGACGAAAGGGGCTCAATTTCTGCCAGCGAAGACCACTTTTAGTTTTTCTCAGTATGCCTAGATATACATCGATAAGGTTGTGCGACTGCATGGTGTCTCGAGGTGTATTATGTCCGACCGAGGCACCCAGTTCACCAACCGACTTTGGCAGAGACTTCAGAAGGCATTTGGCACCGGATTAAGTTTTAGTACAGCATTCCATCCGCAGATCGACGGCCAGTCAGAGCAGACTATTCAGACTCTTGAAGACATGCTTCGAGCGTGCATTTTGGATTTCGGTGGTAGCTGGCATCATCATTTTCCTTTTATAGTGTTCTTCTACATCAATAGCTTCCAGGAGACGATTCAGATGGCACCTTTTGGGGCTCTATATGGTAGGAGATGTCGATCGCCCATCTGTTGGACAGAGCTCGGCGAGTGCAGTATTTTGGGGCCATAGATTGTACAGGAGACGACCGAAAAGATCCAGTTGATTCGAGATAGGATGAGGGCAGCTCAGAGCCAGCAGAAATATTATGCTGATAGATGTCGTCGCAGACTTGAGTTCGACGTTGGCGATCATGTTTTCTTGAGGGTCTCTCTAATGAAGGGCGTGATGAGATTTAGGAGAAAAGGGAAGCTGAGTCCCAGATATGTGGGTCCCTTCAAGATCCTCGAGCGTGTCGGTTCGGTGGCTTATCGGTTAGCTCTTCCGCCCAGCTTCCTAGATGTTCACCCCGTGTTCCATGTTTCGATGCTCCGCAAGTACCTTCATGACCCTTCTTATGCGATTCAGCACCAGACGATCCAGCTGGAGCGCGATCTTTCATTCACCGAGCAGCCGGTAGTTATTTTGGATCGGCAAGGGAAGAAATTGAGGTCAAAGGTTATACCATCCGTAAAGGTTTTGTGGCGTGGCCCGAACAGCGAAGAGGTCACCTGGGAGACCGAGGACAAGATGAGGAAGAAATATCCCCATCTCTTCGAAGGTACGCTTAGTTAAACCTTAAATTCGGGGACCAAATTTCTTTAAGGGGGATGATTGTAACGTTTTAAAAACCGTTTAGGTAATTTTCCAATAATCGGTAAATAATTTATATTTTCCGTAAAACGTAAAAATAATTATTTTTCAATATAGGACTAATTATACCTAATTTAGATGTGGAATTGCTAGTATTTGGTAATTTATTTGTCACTTATAAATTTCTAGTCATTTAATTTTTTCCCCCAAATTAATGATTTTAAATATTATTTTAAGCCTTTAAATATACATTAAATTAGTGATAAATAAAAATTTGAATAGGTCAATTACACACATATGAACCATGAAAACTAAAATCTAGTTTGTAACATAATTTTTTAACAAATTATTCCAAGTTCTAGTTGTTTCTAGGGTCAAAGGAAAAATAAAAATAAAATAAATTAAAACTTGGAAATGATGTAACTTGCAATTATGAAACTTGAGGGGTTTTATTTTCATAGAAAATGCTACACTTACACACACAAAACTCAATTCCCCCTTGTTGGCCAAAACTGCTGAACCCCCCCCCCCCCCCCCCATTTCCTCATTAAATTAGAAGAAGAAAAACTTTAAAGGGGGTTTAATGAAAAATGGGTGTGAATGCATTAATTGGACTTAAATGAGTTGCTTAGCTTAGAAAATTCCACACACTATCACACCAACCCATTTCCCTTCATCAAGGCCAAGACTCCCTGCAGGAAACCCCCCATTTTCTCACCTCAATTCTTCCCCAAATCATCACAAATTCATCACAAAATCCAAGCAAAAACTCACAATTTCAAAGCTAATTCTTCTCCAATTTCTCCCTAGCCTATTCTAGCATGGGTTTTGGTGTATGAAACCATTTTAGAGGCAAGTTTCAAGTTAGATCTCAAGAAAATTGTGTGGTAAAATTTTTAACCTAATGGCTAATTTGTTGTTTAACTATGCTAATCTAAATTATTCAAGTGTTAATTTGGTTGTAATTGCTAGTTTAAGATTTTCTAGAAAAGGGTTTGATTTTGAATTAGGGTTTTAAGCATTACAACAAGGTTAAATCAAGTGTAGTTGCTATCTAGTTAGCTTAGTTGGATGTTTGCTTGTGATTTTGATCACTAGATCGCTAATTCACGATATTTGCACCAAATTCCCAAATTGGGTGCTTACTAGGTTTTTATTAAAATTTGGTATTGATCTAATTGGAATTTGTGAATACCTATATAATATCTCATATGATAATTAGAGTGTTTTGAATGCGAAATTGGTATGATCGGGTTTTAGATTTGGTGGTTGTACCGAATAACGTTTCTAGTTAAGGTTGTAGCAATGTCGTTGCGTTTTGTGCACAAAGTGCACAATGTGTCTAACTTGTGAACGTTTATACTTTCATTTTGTGTCCTTGCGTCATTATAGGATATGTAGACTTATGTTTTGTGTTGTGCAATTCTAGGATTGGTCGCAGAGGCATCGGACGCGGCGCGGAAAGGCAAAGCTGTAGTCGGATCAGATTAGCCTAGGCGTCCGGGTGAGTAGATGTACATATCTAGGAGGAACCTCTGGATGGCGTGAGGCGCCCCATAGATTAGGATTAATTGTAGTATTTGCATTCTATATGCGTAGTTATCTAGAGAAACACATCAATGCATCGTACCATTTCATACATATGATAATATGCGACATCGTCTTATGACACTTGCACCATTACCATTGGTTTATGCTGCACGTGCACTATTCATATGAACACACACGCCATTGGTAACTCCTATGTCACGAACACTATAGAATTGCTTAGAATCGGTATCCATGCAATTGCATCATACATGATATGTAAATGTGTAGTTGTATATTCATTCATCAAGATTGATACATAAGATGGCTAGTAACTTATATATACATCATAGCATCATATGTCATACATGGTTATGTTCGTACATTGCATAGCATATACTATCATATTATCGATATCCATCATCATCGATATGCTTATACTTGGTGATTTCTTCTTGAGGATTCAGTATTTATGAGATTTATGGATTTTTGGGGAAAACCGCAAGAATTTATAAACTTATTATTCGTTTTACAAATATGCAAGTTGCGGTTTTCTCGTGATGTATGTGTCGTCGACCATGAGTTTTCCTGTTTTCTGTTGGTTTTCGAGACTCGATTTGAAGAGTAGGATGAACTGTTTCGGGTGCATGGTAGGCCCGGTAAGGTACCCCAGGGCAAGAAGCTCGAGTCGTAGACGATGAGCCTGGCAGGGGAAGACTACCTACCGGTGATGTCTGGCACGGCGGATATCTGGTGGGTACCGACCGTAGTCGTGAGATTGATGATATGGGCCGATCCGGACTGACGGAGCCTGAGATATTAAGACATTGAGATATTGATATATTGAGACACCGAGATGTTGAGACATCGAGATATTGTGACGTTGATATATTCATATTTTGTGTTGATGCTTGACACGGTTTTCTGGTGATTTCATCGATGATATCCCAGCTATTTTACAAAGGTTTTCTGATGACAAGAATACAGATTTTCTCATACCATACATATTTAGGTTTCGTGTTGATTATGCATTTATATTGCATACATACTAGTGCATCGCATCATATCTGTATAAGTGGGATTGAGACACATTTGCGTGCATGCTTACGATAGCCTTATTAGATATTACTTACTACTCACGAGTTGGCAACTCACCCCCGTTGTGCCATAGTATCTTGCAGGTTAGACCCGTCAGCATTGTAGCGGCGAGCGTGCTTTCTTGGTTTCGTCTGCTCAGACTCACGACACTGCTCGTAAGTGGGTTGCGAGGACATATTTGTCTCCATTTTGTACTATCATTGTATCTAGTATTCTCCATCTACCACTTCTTCTATTGTATATGCGACCTAATGATGAGACCGAGAGATTTGTATATATGTTGGTTCTCTAGGGTCGAGCTCACTTGAGCCGACATTATGCTTACTTACTTTTGGTTTCTTTATGCTCATTTGCATGTTGTATATATATTGCGTGTGGTTATGAATCCGCCTTAGGCGAAGAGCTAGCTCCCTCTTGGGGATGCCATTATTTATTACAGGTTTATATGTTCTTGTTGTACCCGTTTGGGGGGTCAGTATTTACAAAGGAGACTCTGCCGAAATTTATGGGAAAATTTGATATTTTTTAAAAAATGTTTAATGTAACTTATTTGGTTTAAAAAGTGTATTTGAAAAGGATTTCCTTCACTCTAATTGTTTATGGTTTAGATTTTTTCTGGGTTTTGGCTGACTTAGGTTACGTTACGCCTTGAGAGTTTCATAATCTAAGTGCCAATCACGTTCCGTACCTTCGGGTCATGACATAAAGCCCGTAGGATATTTGCCTAACTACAAGCGTTGTGATGGCAGTCATACTTGTGGGAGCTGGGTGGTCAATAGGCACATCCTTAAATGTCCCTGGTCGCAGGAGTATTGAGACTGGGCATCGATACTCCAGAGTAGACTAGTGTATACATATCTAGACCCTGACGAGGGGCGAAGGATTGGTCCCGCAGCCATTGGTGATGTGCGCCTAAGATTGTATACAGATGCTCACTGGGTGTGAGTTCACCGGATAGGACTTGCCGAGGACTGACTAGATGGTATTATACCTAGCGTCAGATAGCAGTTCTCTGGTGACATGTGTGCAGATAGTCTTTTGACTTGAGGTCGTCATTTGTCTCATGTAAGTTCCCACTGTGTTTTGATTACTACCCTACCACGGCTCAAAGGAGTCGTGCAAACAGGTTTTAGTTGGGTACAGTCCCAAGCCACATGGAGGCAATGAGCGACTGTTGGGGATTCGTCTCTCTCGGTATAGGGAGTCGATATCGCACTGTGATCGGTTGGTCATTGCCATAAGTCCCTGGCCAGGGCTGATTGAGAATTACTGGTGATCGGACCAGTAGATTCTCGGATGGTCTTGAGCCATACTGACACGACTTGTACCGTTATTAGGGGTCCGACATTTTTTCCACCCTCCTAGGCCTTACATGCGATACTCTTAGACGAACAGACCGAGTTGCACGGATTTTGTCACGGACAGGCTCAGTAGGGGTTTCGGACAAGTTCGCTCGTCGGCCTCCTTTTCGACATGTACCTAGGTTGCCGTTACGTACATGTAACTTCAGAAAATATAAAATATTATTCTTGGAATTTAATATTAAAATAATATTTTTCTCGAAAACTGCCCGATTTGCGAAATTGGGGTTTTCGAAAAAGGGTATAAATATATACCAATAATTGTGATATAAAAGGAAACTAAAATGATTTGTTCATTTAATAATATATTTAAAAGATTTGGCATTTTTAAAATTTATTATATGCAGTTTTGATAAAAACCCGATTAGTGCACTACTAATCGCAATTTAACCCAAATCCGCGTTTCTACATTTTTTCATGGCTAGTGCGCCATGACATGTTACATGTTATTTCATTTATGGTTTTTTATGGGTGTATGTGTTTTTGGTGAGAAAAAGAAAAGGGAAAAGAAAAGTCAAAGGGGGGCATAATGATTAGGTTAGGTAGACTTTTGGAGAGAGAGAGAATATTAGTGAGAGAGGGAGGGGCTGCTGCCACATCATTTCCCCCATCATTTTCCTCTCTCTCTTCATCTTCATCAACTCCATAACCCTCCACTTAAAGCCCTAGATCTATCTCCAAACAATCCCCAAAACCCTACACTCCCTTCACCAAAATTAATCCCCATCTCTTCCTCTACCCGTTGAAACGAAAGTGGGATTTTGACGACCTTGGGAAGTTAGTGCTTCCTAGAGGGGACCAAATGATGTATAACTTCTTCCTTTTAGTTTAGTTTTGTACGATGTCGTATTTTGTGTCGTTTTATGATGTCGCTGACCTGCTGTGACCCCGAGCATTCACTAGAAAAACAAACAGTGTGGCAGTATTGTACTCGAGACCCTGAGTGTTCACCCAAGACCCCAACCTTTTCCCATCGGTTATGGTCGGCGACCATTGGGCCAAATCCGGCGACCTCGGGTGGGTAGGTGAACTAGGGTTTGGGTTTTGTAGGGTGGTTACTTGAAGATGTTTAGAAGTGTTTGGTCTTACTAGATTTTTCTGTAATGACTATAGGTAAAATCTGGGAACTGTTGTGAGTGTTTGCTTACCCATGGTGACACGATTCCTGACCTGAGCCATAGAATTGGACTGATGCACGAACTTAGGATTTGTTCCGTATCAGTTTAGTGACTTTGGGAATTCCTAGTTAGGGTTTGAAGGGATTTTTGAGTTGCGGTTGTGCTTATAAGCCTTAGTGGTGACCTTAAACCCCCTTGGTGCTAGAAACCCAGACACAACACAAATACAAAACCTGAAACCCTAAAACAGAACTATCCATGTCGGGTTGTGAGGAAATTAAAGTGTACAGGGAGATCTGGAGCAACCCAGGGAATTTCTAAGAGTAGCAAACAATACCAGGGACCAATTTTAGACCAGAGGAGACCACCATGACAAAACGAGACCCAACTGAGCATGATGGGCCGGTCTCGCCGGAATTTATAGGAATGGGGCCGGACACTTGGTTGTCTGGGGTGTTGGGGTTGGTTCAGTAGCTCAATTACACATTATACATCATCCTATACTTGTTTTCTTGCCTTTGTTTGACTTGCATCAAAATCCGGGAACACTTATATGTGATTTAGGATATGTTTTCCGTATTTTGAATGATGAGTTTTGATATTTGGATTCGTTTTTGGTTGTCGCATGTTTGTACATCGACAACAAGGGTTGTTTGGTTGATTTTGTACGCGTATGCTATAGGTTCTAACCTACGAGCAAGGCGCGTGCCGTTTTGGATTTTAGAACTTGATTTTAATAGCGTTGCGATATGTGTTGTTATTGTAGGTACCTTCACATGGATTCCGAGGCGACGGAGTGTGGCGTCAATGACTTCGGCAAGAGAAGACCACGGTGAATAGATCTATATCTACCGGGAAAGTCGGGTGGATGGCGTATAACACCCCCGCAAAGTTTTGATGGAAACTGATTATAGAATGTGGTTAAGGAAACCAAGATTAGGAAACTAGGGTTAGAAATTAAATGATAGTTAGTGAAACCATATTAGAAACTAAGAATAGTAGAAGTGATATAATACGGCTAATATGTGATGACGGAATTTGAGGATGACGTTTAGCGATATTGCCGTTTAGGGTACTATAGGACTAGATAGTCGACGTAGATGTGTCATCCGAACCATACCTATTTTTAAACTGACGAATCGTATGCATCTTTTAAACAGATACCTTAAGGGACGTTACGGATTTTCAAATGATATCTTTTCCTTAAAAACACCGTAACTCCTATTTTCAAAACTACGATTCGCTTCTCTTAAAATTTGCTTTTATGGTTCGGGTGTGTATGTTAGATTAGATACTTATACTTATAGTAGAGATAGAATGTTTATGTAAACTCGACATGATGTGAGATATAAATGCGACGAAAGGATATAAGACGGATATGATGATATGATGAGATAATGATATGATGACATGATGATATGATGGTATACGGATGCGAGTCGATCGAGATGATTTATACCCTGCCTGTCCCCTGATATGAGGTTGTTGCGGATGTGACCTGGGACATAGGTATAAATGGATATATATATAGAATGTTGTGAATCATCGATGATAGGCCGTACGTGATATTAGGCCGCACCCTCAATTGTCTTATAGGATGATAGGATCCCTATTAGCTTAATGCCGTCGTACGATGATTTTCCGTGCGTGATGAGTTTGACTTGATGATGATCCATACCCTTGACTAAAGGCTGCCGTACGATGTATTATACCATACACGATGTTGTTAGGCTGGATGCCGATTGATAGATTTACCGACTCGATCATGTAGATACGTATACCCATCAGTATTTGCATATGCTTTACCTTATGCTGCCTTCATGCTATTCGCATTACATTACTTATACCTGTGATAGTACACCTGCACCATTATCGATGATGCGTAAGTTACACATACACAGATTGTAGGCTCACACACTTCATCATCGATAATTGCCATGTCACTACACAGTAGGATTACTGCATCAAGATTTGACTCTTCGCACCTATATTTGCGTACATACATATTGTATATTCATATTGGTGCACATATACATCGATACACCCATATTTGCGCACATACACATTGTATATTCATATTGGTGCACATATATATTGATACATCCATATCTGCGTACATACACATTGTATATTCATATTGGTGCATATATACATTGATACATCCATACTTGCGCATATACATATTATGCCTATATAGATAATTGTTTTATTGGAAAATTGGGAACCGCGTGTTATATTTTAAAAACTGGAATCATTTTAAAGGAGCAGTTTTCCCTTAATATGTCATATCACCGTTCCATGCTGCATGATACATGGATATGCTCGCATTTCTCTTATATGTCGTATACATCATGCTCTATTATTTTACGCATTGAGATATGCTGTTTTCATGATATTTCTGGATTTGAGAACCGTATATATTTCAGAAGAGATTATGTGTTGTTTTAAAAACCCGGTTTCTCTTGATATGATATTTCAGTGCGTCCACCATGTGTTTTCTCGGTTCTGAGAGCGGCATATGAAACCCGATTCGAGGAGTGGTAGCACCGTCTGCGGGTACATGGTGGACCCGGTGAGGTACCCCGGGGAAAGAACACTCGTATATGTTAGACGGTGAGCCTGGCAGGGGAGCACTACCTACCGGTGATAGTATTTGTACTCGGCGATTATCCGGAGGATACCGACGGAGTAGCGAGAAGGATATGAGGGCCGACCAGGGTGTGCGGCGCCTGAGGGCCGATCTAAGGATGCGGCGCCTGAGATATATGAGGAATTACGTGTCGATGCTGGACACCGTTTTCATGATGTTTCGAGTATCGATGCTGGACACTTAGGTTCTATGATTTAGAGGTGTCGCGAGGGACACATGTTGATTTATATCCTCATACTTTCATGCACACTCTTTTATGATATTTACGTGCATATAGACATTGATTATATAGGTGGACGAGATCCACATGCATACATACACTGATTACATGGATGTACGAGATTCATATGCATACATACCTTGATTATACTGTTGGATGTTATCCGCATGCTTATAGGCATTGACTACCTTGTTGGCACACATACCGACCTGGTCACCTTAGATATCATTGTAGGGTTACTAGGCACAGTCACAAGGGTCTATAAGGCATCAACCATGCCCGATTTAAAATTTAGACGTGCCGAACAACCTAAAGTGAGGATCTTTGCTAGATTATTAGGGTTTAACATGCAAGTAAATATCTTTACAACTAAGAGAGGGGGATTACAACCTTTGTAGTCCGTTCCTTCGCTTCATAAACTCCAAGTAGTAGTCCCTTCGCCGCGATCCATGATCTCCCGGACTCAAGAGAGGCTCCACAAGCCAAACGATCCATGCTTGCTTGAATTCTTACTTTTCGAAGATTATCTACCTTGAAGTTTCTTTAACTCAAGCTCTCACTTTTATAATCAAGTATTAATGAAGTGAACACCCTAATCTAATTGGCTAGATTAGATGAGGATGATGAAGTAGGAATTATGCTCTCTTTTATTTTCTTAATCTCACACTAATTCATCACAAAATCAAAAGCTAGTAAGCTTAAGGAGGAAGAAAAAGATGATTTCTTTTGTGATGAATAATGAAAAGTTACTTTGCTTACAAATGAACCTTGAGTTAATAATATGAAGCATTAACTCATGTAGAGAGTTTACTAGGGTTAAGGGTTTGGGTTGGGTAAAATAATATCTTCAAAATATCAACACATAATATCTTAGCTTAAAACAAAACAAAAGTTTCTAGAAGCTTCAAGAAAATACTAACCCAAATCAAACCCTAACGATGTTTAATCTCTACTAATCATGTTGCATTTGTAAACATAACTTGTTACAATATTATATATCACATATATAATATATTTTTGTAAGACAAGAAAATAATACAATTAACATATATCGCATATATATCAATGTATTACCCGGTGAGAAAATGAATCAATAAAGCGAGTCAATATTAGATAATGTAATGTAATATATCACATATATAATTATACATTAAATTATCGAATCAACACTTGAGCCGACAATCCGGCTATTTCTCAAATAACCGACTAATATATATTGTACCAGTTCATCGAATCAAAACTTGATCCGTTGACCCGGCTATGTCACATTATACCCGGCTGATATCTAATATCGCGAGAATAGAATACGGTATCTCATATCGTATTATTCTCGGTCCTGCACATATCACATATGTGCTCCTACTCCGTTTTGCCTAAGTCAAGAAACCTCTGTGTAGGACTCTAAAGAATCGTCAATACGCCGGCAGCAGGTGATGATCATATCAAACACCCACAAGCTGCAAGCGGTCAGCTAAACGTAATAGCCACCCAGGTATTGAGCGATCAGAAGATCAACAAGCAAGCCTGTACATTCTCCTGTGAATCCATTCAGTAACACTACCGTACAGTCCGGTCTCTTCATCTAATATGTTGCATATCTAGTCTAAGGGTGGTAAACGTCAGACCCCAGTAACCGATAAGTCGTGTCGATGTGAGGCTCATAACAGGTCGAGAACCTAACGATAACACTTACCAGTAGTACTCAATATCCGCCCTGACCAGGGACTTCCTATTATAGCCAATCAAACACAGCACAACATCAACTCCCTATACCGGGAGAGACGAAACACCTCCTATCGCTCATTGCCTCCATGCGATTCGGGACTGTACCCAAAAGCTACCGTTTTGCACGCCCTCTTGGACGTGGTGTGATGGAAATCAAAGCACGGTGGGAATCACAAAAGACTCTATGACGATCTCGGGTCTACAGACTAACCTGTACTAGTGTCACCAGAGAACTTCCATCTGACGTGAGCTATAATACCATCTGGGAGTTCTCGGCGAGTCCGTCCAGTATACCCAGTCTCCACTGAGCACCCGTACACCATCTTTGATGTCAAACACCGATGGATATGGGATCATCCATCGCCCATCATATGGGTCAAGATGCGTATACACTAGTCTACTCTGGTGTATCGATGCCCTGTCTTGATACACCCTCGACTAGGAACAGTTATAGGATGTACTCATCGACTACCGTGGCCCCACTAGTATGATCTCATCATAGTCCCAGTAGTCGAGTACATATCCTAAGGGCTTTATCAACTTGTGATAGCAAGACAGTAAACTAATACAATTCAACATGTTAAGATAAAGTGAAACCAAATAGCATACTATCATGACGAGCAAGAAAGTCCTCTCTATATATATCCAAGCATCCATTATAATATACATCATATATACAACAATGGCCTCTAGGGCATATACATAACTAACAATCTCCCACTTGCACTAAGGCCAGCTGTTGTAGTATCTCATACCCAGCATCCCGAAGAGTCTCTCAAACTGTGTCTGGAGAATGGCCTTCGTGAGTGGATCCACAGTGTTGTCCTTCGTATCAACTCTCCTGACATCGATCTCCCGGCGATCAACTATTTCCCAGATCAGGTGATACCGCTTCAGAATATGTCTGTACTTCTGATGGGACCTGGGTTCTATGGCTAAAGCCACAACTCCATTGTTATCGCAATACAAAGGTATTGGATGCTCAATGCATGGAACCACACCAAGTTCAGTAATGAACTTCTTCATCCAGACAGCCTCTTTGGCAGCATCGTTAGCAGCGATGTATTTAGCCTCCATCGTCGAGTCTGCAACGGTATCCTGTTTGGAACTCTTCCAACACACCGCCCCTCCAGAGAGGGTAAAGACAAATCCCGAGTGCGACTTAGAGTCGTCCCTATCACTTTGGAAGCTCGAATCGGTAAAGGATTCCACCTGGAGTTTTCCGTTACCATACACCAAGAATATCTCCTTAGTTCTTCTCAAGTACTTGAGAATGTTTTTCACAGCTATCCAGTGACTCTCTCCAGGATCTGCTTGATACCTACTCACTACACTTAGTGAGTATGCTACATCGGGTCTGGTACATAGTATCGCATACATGATAGAGCCTACTGCCGAAGCATAGGGTATCCCTTGCATGCGAGTTCTTTCCAAATAAGTCTTGGGAGACATCTCTTTGGAGATAGTGAGTCCAGAGATCGTGGGTAGGTTCCCACGCTTGGATTCTTCCATACTAAACCTCTTTAGTATGGTGTCAATGTACCTGGATTGGGACAATCCCAGTATCCGTTTATATCTATCTCTATAGATCATAATTCCCAGTATGCAGGAGGCATCACCCAGATCTTTCATTGAGAATTTTTGTGACAAGAAGAGCTTGACCGATTGCAGCATAGGAACATCATTTCCTATCAGGAGTATGTCATCCACATACAATACAAGGAAGACAACCTTACTCTCTGCAACCTTCTTATAGATACAAGGTTCATCTACGTTTTTGATGAAGTCAAACTCTTTGACTACAACAGCAAAGAAGATGTTCCAACTCCGTGTTGCTTGCTTTAACCCATAGATGGATTTAAGCAGCTTGCACACCTTTCCGCTGCTCCCACTATCTACGAAGCCCTCTGGCTGAGTCATGTACACGCACTCTTCTAAATCACTATTTAGAAAAGCGGTCTTAATATCCATCTGCCAGATTTCGTAGTCATGGTATGCAGCAATGGCAAGTAAGATCCGGATGGACTTAAGCATAGCTACTATAGAAAAGGTTTCGTCATAATCCACACCTGGTCGTTGACGAAAACCCTTTGCAACAAGTCTATCTTTGAAAGTCTCAACTTTTCCATCTACACCAAGTTTCTTTTTAAAGATCCATTTGCTCCCAACGGGTTTTACCCCTTCAGGAGCAACTTCCAAAGTCCATACTTTGTTGGTGTACATGGATTCCATCTCAGATCGCATCGCATTTAGCCATTTCACAGAGTCCCCACTCGTGATGGCCTGCTCAAAACTAGTCGGGTCATCATCTTCCATGATGTAATCCTCGCTTCCACCATCGATGAGAAAACCGTAGTATCTCTTAGGTGGATGAGAAACCCTACTAGATCGGCGGAGAGGCTGGGGTTCGTCGGGACCTACTGAATCCTCTGGTTCCAATAAATCATCAGTTGTAGTTTGTGGTGCTGGAACCTCTTCCAGCTCTACCTCTTTGCCACTAATTTCTTTTGCAAGAAATTCCTTTTCTAAAAAGGTGACATATTGAGAAACAAACACTTTTTGTTCTTCAGCGTGGTAGAAAAAGTATCCTTGAGAATTCTTAGGATATCCCACAAACTTGCAAAGAACTGATCGTGCCTCGAGTTTGTCCGGATTTTGTCTTTTGACATAGGCCAGACAACCCCATATCTTAACTCGTTTAAGATACGGTCTCTTCCCACTCCATATCTCATATGGTGTGGTAGGTACAGATTTAGACGGAACTTGATTCAATAGGTATGCCACTGTCTCAAGCGCATATCCCCAGAAGAAAATAGGTAACTCAGCATTGCTTATCATAGAGCGCACCATATCTAATAGGGTGCGATTCCTCCGCTCCGATACACCGTTGTGCTGTGGTGTATAAAGAGGAGTAAGCTGAGAGAGAATCCCATTCTTTTTTAGATAGTCCAGAAACTCATTGCTCAAGTATTTTCCTCCTCGATCAGATCGAAGGATCTTAATACTTTTGCCCGTTTGGTTCTCTATTTCGTGCTTATATTCTCTGAATTTCTCAAAAACTTCAGACTTGTGTTTCATCAGGAACACATATCCGAATCTTGAGAGATCGTCAGTGAATATAATGAAATAAGAAGAACCGTTCCTGGCAGGTGTAGACATAGGACCGCATACATCACTATGTACCAGCCTCAAGAGTTCCTCAACTCTTTCTCCGTGTCCACTAAATGGAGTTTTGGTCATTTTACCTTTGAGACATGAATGGCAAGTATCATAAGATGATAATTCGAACAGATTCAAATATCCATCCTTATGTAACTTAGCTAGCCGTGTCGCATTGATATGACCAAGTCTACAATACCACAAGAAGGATTCGTTCATTTCTGAACTCTTCCTCTTGTGTGTGATTTGTATATTAAGGACTGTATTTTGATTGAGAATGAATATGCCATTATGTAACGAGCCTGATCCAATCAACTTTTGATTTAGGAAGATGTTCATAACATTATCCTTTATTACAAAATTATACCCTTCTTTAATTAATAAAGAAACTGATATAATGTTGCACATCAAGTTCGGTATATAATAGCACTCATTCAGAATCAATGTATTACTACTTGGTAATACAAGGTGATATTCGCCAACTGCTTTGGCTGCAATATTTGTACCATTCCGTACTTATACGGAATGATCACCCTTTCCCAGTTCTCGACATCTACGTAGCCCACGTAATAATTTACATATGTGGGGTCCCGATCCGGTATCTAATACCCAGGACGTAGGGTGAACTGTGAAACAGTTCTCAATAACTAAAACACCCGAAGAAGATGCATCAACATACTTGTTCTTCGTTTGGGCGGCGTGAGAATCCAGATATTGTCTGTTTCCCCCAATCAGAGCAAAACTCTGTTTTGAATTTCAAAATTTAAAAATTGAAGCAACGCTTCAGATCCAGTGCTCTGCGCTACGTGCCACGTGTCAAACACAGGTGCACTAGCGCAGTTGCGCTGCGCACTGCGCTGCGCGCCACGTGTCCAACACAGGTGCGCTAGCGAAGTTGCGCTGCGCACCACGTGTCGAACGTAGGTGCGCTAGCGTAAAGTGCACCAGCGCTGGAATTAAAAGAATTCTCCACCGTTAGATCAAAAGATCTAAAAATAATAAATTATTAATTAATCAGAATTAAAAATCTGTTACGGAAAGATTTTTCAATCTTATTAAAACAAGAAGATTATCTTCTGTAAAACATAAGCCTTAGGATTAAAGATCCAACGGTGGGAAATATTCCCAAATCTATCAAAGAAAGATCTCTTAAACTGATTTAACAAATCAATTGGCCCTATATAAAGGCCCCAAGACTTCAAGTCTAAAAAAAAAGAAAAAAAAACCTCTGCAAATTTTGAGAAAAACTCAAAGAGAAAGAAAAGCAAGCCTTTAGAAGAATGAAGATCATTTCTTCATCTTTAAGGTAAAGAATTAATTCTTGAACAACAGAGATGAAATCATCTCGTAAAAAGAAGAAACATCTTCTAAAAAGATCTTAGATCTATAAAAAGACCAAGGTCTTTGATTAAAAAGAAAAGATCAAAAGATCTAATCATAAAAATATAAAAAGAAGTATTTTACTTCATTCACAGATCTTTTGATCTATAAAGGCAGAGCCTTTTTATAAAAACAAGAACTGTTGTTCTTGGATCTTGAGGCAAAGCCTCCTTTGAAGAACGTAAATTTGTTCTCTGATCTTAAAATTAATCAAAATGCGCTTTGCGCTATTAGAAAGTGCTCTGCACTCATGAACTGCGCCTTTGCGCTCCTTGGATCGACGCTCAGCGCCAAAACATGCCACGTGTCAACCATAGACACAATCTGCGCTTTGCACTCCTGAAAACAGCACAATGCGCTCTTGGGTTGGCGCTTAGCGCCGAGCGCGCCACATGTCACTCACTGGCACACCCATAAACTAGTGCAGCGCGCTCATAAAGCGCAGTGCGCTAACAAACTAGCGCTTAGCGCTAAGCGCGACACGTGTCCTCCTCGTGTGTGCTAACCGACAGAAGCGCAATGCGCTCTTTGACTGGCGCAAAGCACCTAGCGTGCCACGTGGCGCGCTGTCAGAACATACTTTATTCTGATAAATGCTATGCATTCAATATAGGACAAAAAATGTCAGAGCCCAATGCTTGGCATTATTAAAAGGGCAGAGCCCAAACAAAGGCCTAACAGGCAGAACAAAAATAAAATGTTAAAGATTTTTAACTGGACTTTGCCCAATTCTGGCCATAAGTCCTCAATTTAAATTGAACTGAGCTCATCTGCTCTTCCAATAAATTTACACCCGGTTTGAGGGTACATCTCTTCACTCCTTTGATATTTGTCGTTGTAATCCCTCAACGTCGTCAGAGAGGTGGCTGGTCCCGACAACCACACATTACTACGGACTGTGGGGACCTTAAACTCA
Organism: Agapanthus africanus; assembly: GCA_030015575.1. Classification (NCBI taxonomy): domain Eukaryota; kingdom Viridiplantae; phylum Streptophyta; class Magnoliopsida; order Asparagales; family Amaryllidaceae; genus Agapanthus; species Agapanthus africanus. The sequence goes on from JASDDO010000001.1 coordinate 278,136,931, forward strand.
TGGACTATGATGTCCTTAACCTCGATCGTGACGTCTTAAAACTAACATCGGACTATGAGGTCCTTAAACTCATGGACTATGATGTCTTTAACCTCGACCGTGATGTCTTTAAACTAACATCGGACTGTGAGGTCCTTAAACTCACGGACTATGATGTCCTTAACCTCGACCGCGATGTCTTTAAACTACCAATGGACCGTAATGTCCTTAAACTAATTATTGACCCCAATGTCATTAAACTAAACAGTAGAGCCCAATTGCTCTCTTGTCGGATCTAAACGATCCCGTTAAGTTGATCTTAGTCTAAAAATAGACTAACGTATTCTTAACAAACGTTTAAGTTGATCTTAGTCTCAAATGAGGCTAATGTATCCTTAAACTCAACCCCCCCAAACCCAAATCTAAGAAAGATACGGATTTGGACGTGTCCACGCCCTACGGGCGACAACATAACTTAGTCTCCGTATACAATCCACGGGCAACCAAACACAAAAACAAACACCCACGACACGAAGTGACCACATGGAGAAGGAGAAAGTTGTTACCGTGATGCGATAGCGTAATTAACTGCAGGGGCTTACGCTTGCAGAGAATAGTGTCCCCATAATCAAAAACACTTCAAACGAGGGGGAATCTGACGAAGTCTGCTACATCGGCCGCATCCGTTTAAAACTTCGATACATGGTGCCACAAGTCAACTTGGCATCTTCGGAGAGGTGGACGGATAGCACCAATTAGCATCTGCCCCGAATTCAGGCAAGACGTCTGTCTTGCGCGTATTTCGGAGGGGAACAGATTCTGGCATGCCCGGTGGGACCTTTCTTCTTTCCACTCCACACAACATGTGTCGTGTTTGCGAACGAATCGCGGTTTGATATGGTTGCCCTCGGATTTGAGGTACTTAGGTTTGGTTTCTTGCTTGGCGTAGAAAACGAAACATCAATGGCGTCTACTTGCGTGAAGTGTTCCAACTGCAATTGCAACTCACGCTTTGCCTCATCTTGAGGCATAGCTTACGGGCCCCAAGCGGCCTTCCTGTTCACAATGCCAGTAGACCAGGTGACTCAGGCCACCACTGGATTGTTTTTCAGGACCATGCTCCCACCTGTGAGCTTCAGCGCCCATGTACCATCGCAAGAAGCTCCCAAGAAGTCGGTCTTTGATCGGCTTGCAACTACAGCACCCCCCCCTCAACGGGTCGTCCAGCTCCGGCGCCTCAGTCTTCGCCTGATTGGGCCAAAGTTCATGCGGGCCCATGATGAAGCCTGCAGTTCCAGAAAAGGTTTTTCCGAAGAGGATAGCCATCCCTGCTCCCGAAGTCGTCAAGGCGGCTTCTCCTGCCAAAGGGTCGGTCTTTACAAGACTGACTGTTCTGGCTCCCATTTCGGCTCCCGTCCCTGCTCAAAAGTCTGTCTTTGACAGATTGGATACTGATACTCAACGGACGTCAGTCTTCAAGAGGGTGGTACCGGCAACGCCTCACCAGAACGGGGGGCATGACGAAGCCATCCCAATCACCGAACCAACACCATCGGCTCGACACGCTCGACGTCGCCACTGGTGCCGAGTAAGAAAGGCCGGGGGCAACTCCCCTTCTGGGCTAACTCCACCAGCTCCAACGGTGGAAATTAATGCTGCTGTTCCAACCGGGAACAGTTTTGAGCTGCTGAATAAGGTGCGCAGGAATTCTCCTACCACCATGCTGAAAAGATCTCCTCCCCCGGTGGAGAATGTTGCGGAAGCAAAACCAGAACAGTCCCCTCAGCGGCTGTCTTCCAAAATCTACAAAGTTTAGCGGCAGGCTCGGAACTCAGTAGTTGATAAAGATTACCCTCGCCGACAGAAAAGGGCGAAGGTTCAACAAGAAGAAAGCTATCCTGCCAAGCCACGAAAAGCAATTTGGGTGCCCACTGTGACGGCCCCCTCAACTTTGACCTCTCATAAGAAGAGAGGGCCGAAGAAGATCCCCATGCCTGCGACAAATGTCAAAGGCACTGAGCCCAAACGCCCTAAGTCTGGGGGAATAACGGTCCATACTATTTACATGGCATCCGGGAAGGAAGATAACCGCGCTTCTACGGGCCACCGACCACTCACCCGATCCATCATAAAAGCTCAGGAACAGCAACAGCAGAAGCTTCAAGAGATGCTGACTGCAATGGCCGCACTCACCGGACCAAAAGAAAGCCCGGAGGCGTCATCGGAGCAGCGTTATGAACAAGAAACCGATGCTGACTTCCTTCGCAGAGTCTTCAAAAAGAAGGACAAAGAAGCCGCGGAGCAAGCGGCTAACATAAAGAGAATGTCACTTCTCTTCCAAGACATGGTGGGCATGATGATCCAACTGGATCCCCCAACCGAAGATCCTCCAGTAATAATTGAAGATGACAAAGGAGAAATATCGAATCCTCTGCCGGCTCTGTCAACAGCCAAGGAGGTGACAATCTCTAAAGCTGTCCTGGATGACTATATTGCTCAGCAAATAAGAGTTCACCAGGCAAATGAAGCAGCCGGGCAAATTGTTAGAACTGGACGACCGTATCCAGGATGGAATGATCAGATAAAGTACCCACCGGGATACACAATCCCCGAATTCCATGTGTACAAGGGGACGGGAAATCCCCACCAGCACGTCGCCCAGTTTAGAGCTCTGTACGGCAACACCGGGGGTGATGATAAGCTTTTGCTCCGCCAACACGTTGGCAGCTTATCAGAGACGGCGTTTGAATGGTACTCCGAACTTCCAAACGACTCCGTCAAAACTTTCGCAGAAATGGAGTTATTGTTCACCCAGCGATTCACGAGCGCAAGTGAACCTACCCCGATAACAGCATTGATCAATGCGAGAGTAAAGCCGGGCGAAACTTGGGTTCATTACTGTCACGACCCGAAATTGGCATGTGACGGCCCTAATACTACGCAACGCCTAAAGACGTAACGCAGTAAAAGAAAGCCAAATCCCAGAAATCTAAACCATGAAAATAAGGAAAAGATAATAAAAGTTTTTGAAACATTTGAAATCGCAACCCAAATTCTTTAAAAAGTCCAACTTCTTTCTTTAAAATTTTGGCAACACCCCCTTTTTGTAAAAACTGGCCCAAAGGCGGAAAACAATCACATCACAAATATACGACGCTGTAGCGAAGAAATAAAAGATAATAGGAAGGAAACTGTATATAAAAGACAACAAATCCATAAATAATATACAATATCGTCCTCACCAAGTCTCTAAGTCAACAACATAATAGTAGATGGAGAGTACAAGATACAACGAATGTACAATATGAAATACAGATAATCATCAAAACCCACCTAAGCAAAATAGTACACTGTGAGCCGATGCGGTATCTGTCTCAAAAGATGATAGATGAATAGCCTGCCTCGACTACTCTGGGGAAAAACCCTGCAAAACAACTGTGGCACAACGGGGGTGAGTTGCCAACTCGTGAATAGTAAATAACATATGCAGGTAATCGCAGGTATGTACGTACAGCATGAATCTAAGATATGCAATTTACAGTAATAACAAGTCATGTGAATGCAGAATAATAGAAAGTACACTAGCAGGTACAATCAATATGTGAAGCAATAATAACATGACAATAGTATGCAATAATCATGTAATAGGGATATGAGAATGTAGATATGCAGTAATCATGAAGGGTACACTAACAGGTACTCCTAATACATGGAACAGTGCATAAATAAATAGGTATGAGGTATGGAGTGAAATATGTCATTCCCACGGAATCCTGACATCGTGGTAGGATCACAATCCATCAAGACACTCAGATCCCAATTCCTCAAATCTGCCCCCAAATTGGGCTCTCACATCATATAAGTCTCACATCTCCTCAATGTACAATATCGAATAATCTCCTATATCCCGAATGTACAAATCGGCAATCTCATATGTATCTTGTATCCAATCTTGATGAATCACCTAATATCCCAAGTCAAATCTCAAGTAAGATTCTAGCATCCTAAATATATATTTGCAGAAATAAATATGATGGGGTCAATACACATATATTAGTGTCCCACTCCACTAATATAGGTGTACGGGTAAATATAACAACGGCTAAATCCCCTGTTATATATACAAAGATGTTAAAAGAAATATCATGAAAAAAATGTGCCAAGTATCGACACAGAAATCCTGATCTATCAGATGCCGTCACCAAGACTAGCATCCTGATAGGTACGTATCATACGCTATCCCGGAAAGCACGAGTGCCTAGCTCTGACCCTCGCCTTCCGACGTATCCATACGTACATGACTCCCAACGGTATCTCTATGATCCCCGCTGAGTCATTGGTACTGTCACCGAATGGTATAGCTCCCCTAACGGGCTCATCGGCATGGTCCATCGACATCCCTTTCTTGCCCCGGGGTACCTCCGGGCCCCACCATGTACCCTCTACGGCCTCGGCGCCTCCTCGTAGGGGTATATATATATATCAGCACCGATAAAACTCATGGTGGATGCGCAAGTATCATATCAAGGAAACCGGGTTTTTCAATGTATGCATAATTTCATGAACTCCCGCGGTTCCCAAATCCAGAAAACATTATGTAAAATCCAAATATCAATGCGCAAATCCATGAATAAAATATATGCTACATAAACTGAAATGCGAACTTATAAAAGGAAAACTGCTAAGTAACATCAATAAAGGTAAATATGTAACTGCAACTGAATATATGTATAACATACAGGTGTAGCAATATATAGGTGTCTACTTATAAGAACTGATGAAGTATATCCTCTAGGTATAAGTGGAATATGTGAGTAAGGTATATCTGTAGCTAAAACCAAATGTATGCGAGATCAACAAGGTATAGCTAAGTATAGGTGTCTAGCTATAAGTAAAGGATGTAGTATACCCTCCGGGTATAGGTAGAAGTTGCAGTATACCCCCCTGGGTATAAGTAAAATATGAGCAAGGTATCTATTTAGCTAAATGTCAAATGTGATCAGTAATATAATGTCTATAATGGTTTGTGTGTGACATGGAAATTATTGACGGTGTGTGTGTAGCATACAATCCGTGCTCGTGCAACATGAACCGTCAATAATATGTGCAGTGTCCTACGGCTACTTGTCACAGTACAACTATATCTAAGTAAAGAGGGTAAAGGCGCATTTCTAACAATGACGTAGAATATGCGCCAAGTATTTGAATTCTAGCCCAGACGCATAACGCCATGCGGGGGATTCCCCTGTAGATGTTAAATCTACTCACCTACGCTCCAAGCTAGGTGAATCCTACCACCTGTTTCTCCCTGGAGCAGTGTCCGTAGTCCCCGCCTGCAAACCTGAAAATTTGACAAGGAAAACATATATATAACCAAATATCTCGCAAAACACGATATCGACACTAAACGAGAAACTCACGTCGCGAACTAAACGCGCGTGTGCACGATACGCTGAAACGTGTAGACACGCGTCTAAAACTACCGCGACACGCTGGATCACAGAACCCACTCACGTATCGCGCGTATCGCGCAAACAAAACGATCTAGAAATACGATAAATGATCCTAGATTTTCCTACAGGTCAAATCTCACAAAACTACACATGCCAAATCACTACAAAACACTGCAGACTACCCTACCCAAAACCCCAAGACCCAACTCCCCCTCCTGGCCGCAATTTGCGGCCAGATGTATTAAATTTGCGGCCTGGATTGGGAAAGGATGGCTCGTGTTCTGGTGAAGTTGTCTATATCTAGTGGGCATGCTCCAGTATTCTCAATTTTAACCTGAAAGGTCCGGGTCAATAGCAGATCACAGAATGCCACAATGTCGCTTAAAAACGCTAATTTTGCACAAAAAGCAAACCCTATGGTATTTTAGTGAAACCTGGGGTTAAACTCAGTTAAGGCGGCCCTAACAACACTAAAATAGGTAGGGTTAACGAACACAATCACCACTTAACCAACATTCCACATAATCACCTTAATTAGCACAAAAGTTAACTATTTAACACTAATCGAAACTAAACCTACACAAGTTAACCAATAAGGGGAATTAGGTTCAGAAAACATACCCTAAAGGACCCTAGGAAGCAGGAGAACGACTTGAAGGAGAAGAAGAGCCGCTGTAGTTGCTGGGGCTGCTGCTGCTACAGCTGCCGGTGTTGCTGTCTGCTGATGCTGCTGCTGCTACTGATGCATGAGCTGATGCTGATGCTGATGCTGATGCTTCTCTTGTTGCTCCTGCTGATGCCTTCTTCTGTTGCTGCTGCTCTTGCTTATGTGTGTGAGTGAGAGTGTGAGAGAATGAGAAAGTGAGTGAGAATGAGAATGAGAGAAAACAATTCAACTCCCCCCCTTTCTCACTCTCTCACTTCATTAAATGGGCATGGCGTGGGCCATGTAGCACCATGCCTCTCTCTCTCTCACAAGGTCAACAATTCAACCCAATTAAAAACCCTTTTAAATTCATTTTTTTCTTTTTTTTTAAAACAACCATGCAACTTAAAACCCAAAACACTTAAACAAATTATAAAACTAGATTAAGGCAATTGGGTTAGTCCACCATGATTGCTAATCATGGTTTAACCCCAAATTAACACCCTAGTTGACATGCACAAGTGTGTGCAAGCGTAGGAAAAATCTAATAAAATATTCATTAATTAGGATAAAATAATTAAAAACCAATTTGGTAAACTTTTTATTAAAAACCATATATTAAAATATAATTAGCCACAAAACACACTCTAAGGTGTTACAATCTCCCCCCTTAAAAGAAATTCATCCCCGAATTTAAAAATATACTGCTACGCGTACCTTCAAAGAGAAGATTACAACTCTCAAATCTCGTTCGCAGCCTCCCAAGTGATTACCTCACTATACGGCTACGTCCAAGAAAACCCTTCACAGATGGCAAGACCCTTGACCGACGTTTCTCCACCCGCCGAGCCCTTAACACATTGGCTGCCGGTGAGCGAAACGATCGCGTCCAAGCCAAATGGTCTGGTGCCAAATTATATAAGAAAGGTCATGAAGGTAATTGTAAAGCATCATCACAAGGAATACGGGGTGAAAACTCAATAATCTGGGCGGAAGTGCCAAATTAATGGCAACGAAACTAACTTGCTTATAGGATCTTGAAAGGACCTATAATCCTGGGATAAGCTTCCCAAAACTCAACACGTCATCTATCGGAAAAATCCGCAGGAATACATGATTTTCCATTGCGCACTTAAGTCTATGACCAACACAGTCGGCATAAGACCTCTATTTGCACTGGGCTACTCTCATCCTGACCTGAATCAACTAGATTATCTCCGAAGTCTCTAGACTAGCTGGGGTCCAAAATCCTACTTACGCATAGTCAGAAAAACAACAGACTGGTGATCGACCAACCTAACCCCTAAACCTAAAGGTTGCCAATTGGAGTGTCTCCTGATAACAGCTATCGAAGGAGAACCCTAACAATGGCGAGTGACGATCCAAACAGCTGACAACAATTAACACAAATGCACAACCTAACAAAGAACAACTGAGCAAACTGAGTATAACCGGACGACAAGAATCCGAATGGAGTCACACCCTGACTAACCCTGGGTAGACACCATAACGAAATTCATGGAGATCTGCTCCCACTCCTACTTCGGAACGGTTAAAGGTTGCAACTCTCCAGCCGGCCTCAGATGCTCGACCCAAGCACACAACAAGACAGACACATTGAAACGAAACCTGAAACTTCTCTTTACATCCCTGCCCACCCGTAACTATCTCACAAGTCACTTCGAGTGTTGGTGGAACTTGAATGAATACAGAGAAATGACTGATGTGCTTGCTCTAGGATTTCACTTCTTTACCCGATAATATCAGGTACATAAACGTGTCTCTAACTTAGCACACCATTGCCACAAATCAAGGACTCCGAATCATTACCCAGCCGAATATGCTCAAGTATCTCTGACGAACGAGCATCGGCAGGCAGTGTCTCGCGAAAGCGATTAAAGGAAAAGAGGTCGGGCGCGGACATAAGCAATCTGTCCCCTCCGTAGAGACGAACTTAAGCTGTACTCAACGATCGCACAAGAACTGTAAATCTTCAGAAGACTATCACAACAATCAAAATCCGCTGCAGGAAGATGTACATTAAGCTCTGGTGGTCCGTGAAATTCTGACACGACTCTCGAGCAAGTAGGTCTCCAAATTTCCAACGTAAAACCACCTCGGCCTTCTCCAGATCATGAGTGGAATATCCTTCTCGTAATTCCTCTAAATGTAGGGAAGCAAAAGCGATAACTTTATAGTGTCACCTCAGTACACACTCGAGCCCACTCTAGAAACATTATAGTTAAACAACAAGGTCGCCCGAACCAGAAAGCAAAGAAAGAACTGGTGCAGTTGTTAACAGAATCTTCAACTGCCGAAACTCTGCACACATGCCTCAGTCCAAAGAAAAGAAACCTCCCTTCCAGTCCATTCAGTCGACGGTGCAGCACTACTCTAGAAATCCTGTATGAAACGGCGGTAAGAACCTGCTACGCCCAAAAATCTGCGGAACTCCGTCCTGCACACTAGTCTGGACCTAAGCTGTACGGCTACGATCTCCCTCGGGACCATACAAAACTGTCTCCCGTGACCACAAGACCTAGGAGTCAACACAAACAAGCCTGAAGAAACACTCCGAGAATCTAGCAACCGCTGGGGCTCTCCCAGTATCTGCATAACAAATCCGCAAGTGCTGCTCCTGTTCCTCAAGACACATTAAATAGACCAGGATGTCGTAAATAACACAATAATAACTGGTCGAGGAACGGCCTAAAGAAATCCAGTTCATCACATCTACGAATGCTGCTAGGGCATCGGTGAATCCAATGACTCACTAATACACACAAAGCACGTAGCACGCATAAGGAAGTATTCGGAATGCCATCACTTCGAACCGCAATAATGATGACCTGATCCCAAACAAACTTAGAAAATGTCTCGTACTCTAGAGTTGATCGAAGAAATCGTCAACGCGAGGTGAAGGATACCTATCCGCACCGTAAGCCGGTTCAATTAACGATCTGTCGATACGCAACCCTAAACTGCTGTCTTTCTCCTTGACAACAGAAATAGGAGCTTCCTAATATGAAACACTCAGACGCATAAAACTCCCCAATTACAACTCTGCAGCTGATTCTTTAGCTCCCTAAGTTTCGCCGGCTCATCTGGAACGACGTCGGAAAACTCTCGCACGAAAGGAACCCGGTCCAACAATCCCAACCGTGGCTACGGTATCATGGCTGAACGCCAAGAATCCACGACATCTCCTCAATAGCCGACTAGCGAAAAAGGCTGAATTCAAGCTGTGAGATGCGGCATAACTATCCACCTGCACAACAAGAACTGACTTGCCGTGGAAAACAAACCTGACTGTTTCCTCACGGTAGTCTACAGACGCCTAGCACGTAGTTAACCAGTCCATGCCCAGGAGAACGTCAAATCCAACATCTCTAGAAGGACCAAAACGACGGACGAATCTCTATCCCCTATCCGATTGGCACACAACTGATATACGTGTCGCGCAACAAAAGAATCGCTGACAGAAGTTAACACAACAAACGGCTAATCTACCTAACACGACTCCCGTCCCAACTACGGCATAAGTGTGAAAAACAACAGACACATCAAAAGAACATGCGAATTAAGGATACCTGAAAACTCTGCATTGGACGCCTGCGCGTCCCGATGAGTAGAAGCAAACTCCTGTGTCTGCCCCTACCCGCAACTGGCTGAACTCCTCTGGTAGACTGACTCCTCTGAGCAAACCTTCCATGTCCACGGCCTCTCTGAATATGAACCTGACGAAGTACTAAGGAACAATCCCTGACGAAGTGCTGAAGGCTTCCGCAACGAAAGCATCCACGCGCTGACTACTGACCCTCCTGGGAATGAGAGCTGAACGACTGTCCTCGTCCTAAGCCTCTGCTACTCCCGCGACGGCCACGAAATCTGTCTCGATGACCAAACCTCTATCTCTGGGCTGGTACACTGGTACGAGTCCTCCACTGTCCTGGAACTCTCAGAGTCTCTGGAATATGCGCCTCGTCCACTGGGGCTGCAACCACTGGTGCTATGTAGGTGACGGACTGCTGCATCCTAATCCCAAGGAACAACTGAGTAACAGGGGTGACAACCTCCTCTCGTAGCTCCCGAACGACATCAACCAAAGAACTCATAGTCTGGCGGAAGTCCTGCATCTCTGCCACATGCCTATCGATACTATATGTCGAAGGCTGATCCGTCTGCACCAGTGCAACTAGAGTGCCATCCTGGTCAGCGCTCGTCTCACCCGAGCCAACTCTGACCTCGACCCTCGTTGCATCACTCTGAGTCCCCATAGTCATCGGCAGCATGGCTATAAATAAAGATGAGATTCGATAAGGATACGGAAATAGAATCACAAGGATATGAATCATCAAGGAAGGAATTCAAGCAATTTGTACTTAGGTCACTTAAAGCGAAGTACCGCATCGTGGGTATGCTGCAGACATACACACTCTACGTTACTCTGCTTAAACTACATACTCCATCATACTAAGGTCATCCTACACTCCGAAAGGTAAAACCTAGCGCTCTGATACCAACTTTGTCACGACCCGAAATCGGCACGTGACGGCCCTAATACGACGCAACGCCTAAATACGTAACACAGTAAAAGAAAGCCAAAACCCAGAAATCTAAACCATGAAAATACGGAAAGGATAATAAAGGTTTTTGAAACATTTGAAATCTCAACCCAAATTCTTTAAAAAGTCCAACTTCTTTCTTCAAAATTTTGGCAACACACCCTTTTTGTAAAAACTGGCCCAAAGGCGGAAAACAATCACATCACAAATATACGACGCCGTAGCGAAGAAATAAAAGATAATAGGAAGGAAACAGTATATAAAAGACAACAAATCCACAAATAATATACAATATCGTCATCACCAAGTCTCTAAGTCAACAACATAATAGTAGATGGAGAGTACAAGATACAACGAATGTACAATATGAAATACAGATAATCATCAAAACCCACCTAAGTAAAATAGTACACTGTGAGCCGATGCGGTATCTTTCTCAAAAGATGATAGATGAATAGCCTGCCTCGACTACTCTGGGGAAACACCCTGCAAAACAACTGTGGAATAATGGGGGTGAGTTGCCAACTCGTGAATAGTAGATAACATATGCAGGTAATCGCAGGTATGTACGTACAGCATGAATCTAAGATATGCAATTTACAGTAATAGCAGGTCATGTGAATGCAGAATAATGGAAAGTACACTAGCAGGTACAATCAATATGTGAAGCAATAATAACATTACAACAGTATGCAATAATCATACAATAGGGATATGAGAATGTAGATATGCAGCAATCATGAAGGGTACACTAACAGGTACTCCTAATACATGGAACAGTGCATAAATAAATAGGTATGAGGTATGGAGTGAAATATGTCATTCCCACGGAATCCTGATATCATGGTAGGATCACAATCCATCAAGACACACAAATCCCAATTCCTCAAATTAGCCCCCAAATTGGGCTCTCACATCATATAAGTCTCACATTTCCTCAATGTCAATATCGAATAATCTCTTATATCTCGAATGTACAAATCGGCAATCTCATATGTCTGGTATCCATTCTCAATGAATCACCTAATATCCCAAGTCAAATCTCAAGTAAGATTCTAGCATCCTAAATATATATTTGCAGAAATAAATATGATGGCGTCAATACACATATTTTAGCGTCCCACTCCACTAATATTAGTGTAAGGGTATATATAACAACGGCTAAATCCCCTGTTATATATACAAAGGTGTTAAAAGAAATATGATGAAAACAATGTGCCAAGTATCGACACAGAAATCCTGATCTATCAGATGCCGTCACCAAGACTAGCATCCTGATAGGTACGTACCATACGCTATCCCGGAAAGCACGAGTGCCTAGCTCTGACCCTCGCCTTCCCACGTATCCATACGTACATGACTCCCAATGGTATCTCCATGATCCCCGCCGAGTCATCGGTACTGTCACCGGATGGTATGGCTCCCCTGACGGGCTCATCGGCGTGGTCCATCGACATCCCTTTCTTGCTCCGGGGTACCTCCGGGCCCCACCATGTACCCTCTATGGCCTCGGCGCCTCCTCGTAGGGCTATATATGTATATCAGCACCGATAAAACTCATAGTGGATGCGCAAATATCATATCAAGGAAACCGGGTTTTTCAATGTATGCATAATTTCATGAACTCCCGTGGTTCCCAAATCCAAAAAACATCATGTAAAATCCAAATATCAATGCGCAAATCCATGAATAGAATATATGCTACACAAACTCAAATGCGAACATATAAAAGGAAAACTGCTAAGTAATATCAGTAAAGGTAAATATGTAACTGTAACTGAATATATGTGTAACATACAGGTGTAGCAATGTATAGGTATCTACCTATAAGAACTGATGAAGTATACCCCCTGGGTATAAGAGGAATATGTGAGTAAGGTATATCTGTAGCTAAAACCAAATGTATGTGAGATCAACAAGGTATAGCTAAGTATAGGTGTCTAGCTATAAGTAAAGGATGTAGTATACCCCCCTCTAGGTATAGGTAGAAGATGCAGTATACCCCCCTGTGTATAAGTAAAATATGAGCAAGGTATCTATGTAACTAAATGTCAAATGTGATAAGTAATATAATGTTTATAATGGTTTGTGTGTGACATGGCAATTATTGACGGTGTGTGTGTAGCATACAATCCGTGCTCGTACAACATGAACCGTCAATAATATGTGCAGTGTCTTACGGCTACTAGTCACAGTACAACTATATGTAAGTAAATAGGGTAAAGGCGCATTTCTAACAATGACGTAGAATATGCGACAAGTATTTGAATTCTAGCCCAGACGCATAACGCTATGTGGGCGATTCCCCTGTAAATGTTAAATCTACTCACCTACACTCCAAGGTAGGTGAATCCTACCACCTGTTTCTCCTTGTAGCAGTTTCCGTAGTCCCCTCCTGCAAACCTGAAAATTAGACAAGGAAAACATATATATAAGCAAATATCTCGCAAAACGTGATTTCGACACTAAACGAGAAACTCGCGTCGCGAACTAAACGCGCGTGTGCACGATACGCTGAAACTTATGGATACGCGTCTAAAACTACCGCGACACGCCGCGACACGCTGGATCACAGAACCCACTCACGTATCGCGCAAACAAAACGAACTAGAAATACGATAAACGATCCCAGATTTTCCTACAGGTCGAATCTCACAAAACTACACATGCCAAATCACTACAAAACACTGCAGACTACCCTACCCAAAACCCCAAGACCCAACTCCCCCTCCTGGCCGCAATTTGCGGCCAGATGTATTAAATTTGCGACCTGGATTGGGAAAGGGTGGCTCGTGTTCTGGTAGTGTTGTCTATACCAAGTGGGCATGCTACAGTATTCTCAATTTTAAGCTGAAAGGTCCGGGTCAATAGCAGATCACAGAATGCTACAATGTCGCTTAAAAACGCTAATTTTGCACAAAAAGCAAACCCTATGGTATTTTAGTGAAACCTGGTGTTAAACTCAGTTAAGGTGGCCCTAACAACACTAAAATAGGCAGGGTTAACCAACACAATCACCACTTAACCAACATTCCACATAATCACCTTAATTAGCACAAAACTTAACTATTTAACACTAATCGAAACTAAACCTACACAAGTTAAGCAATAAGGGGAATTGGGTTCAGAAAATATACCCTAAAGGACCCTAGGAAGCAGGAGAAGGACTGGAAGGAGAAGAGAGCCGCTGTAGTTGCTGGGGCTGCTGCTGCTACAGTTGTTGGTGCTGCTGTCTGCTGATGCTGCTGCTGCTGTTGCTGATGCTGATGCTGCTGCTTCTCTTGTTGCTGTTGCTGATGCCTTCTGCTGCTGCTGCTCTTTCTTGTGTGGGTGAGTGAGAGTGTGAGAGAATGAGAGAAGTGAGTGAGAATGAGAATGAGTGAAAACAATTCAACTCCACCCTTTCTCACTCTCTCACTTCATTAAATGGGCATGGCCTGGGCCATGTAGCACCATGCCTCTCTCTCTCTCACAAGGTCAACAATTCAACCCAATTAAAAACCCTTTTAAATTCATTTTTTTCTTTTTTTTTAAAACGACCATGCAACTTAAAACCCAAAACACTTAAACAAATTATAAAATTAGATTAAGTAATTGGGTTAGTCCACCATGATTGCTAATCATGGTTTAACGCCAAATTAACACCCTAGTTAATATGCACAAGTGTGTGCAAGCCTAGGAAAAATCTAATAAAATATTCATTAATTAGGATAAAATAATTAAAAACCAATTTGGTAAACTTTTTATTAAAAACCATATATTAAAATTTAATTAGCCACAAAGCACACTCTAAGGTGTTATAATTTCGCAATCCGATAGCGAAATCTGTGGTCAAAATGCGAACAGCGCATCGAAGAAGCACCAGCGGTGGGCATGTTCGTGGGCACCCTAGACCCTCATGCAACTATTTCACAGTTCATGATGTTCTTCAAACCGACCATGTTCCAGGCTTTAATCGATAAGCTAGCTCAGATGGATCAGATGGGTCACAGACCGTCTCCTCCGAAACTAGAACCGCGGAACGAAAAGGGTAAAGGGAAGGCGACCTTCGTTGCGAACACCCAACAGCAGCCCAGTGCTCCAAGACTAATGGATCAATTGGAGGTGAGACGGCGCTATTACAATGAGAAAATGAAGCGCCCTTACTCATTCCCGCGGAATAAAACGAAGAGGCTGTTCAAGATGGCAATGCGCAACAGTATTATCAATTTGCCAAATCCGAGGCGACCACCGCAACCCAGCGAAGTGAATAATCCCAATTATTGCCCTTACCACCAAATGGTAAGCCATCCGATCAAAGATTGCTTCGTCTTTAAGGGATGGATCAAGGATCGGTACCTACAAGGCAAGTTCACGCTGTCTGAGAAGTGGAAAGTAAACCCACCACAACCGCACACTCCTAAGAAGACAGACACACCGGGGGCAACGTGCTGTTTCGTTGAAGAAGCTCCATGGGAGGTGGCTCTTTCAGCCAAAACCAAAAGGATGCTGAATGATCTCCAGACATGCTCGGCGATCAGGTGGAAGA
Organism: Agapanthus africanus; assembly: GCA_030015575.1. NCBI lineage: Eukaryota > Viridiplantae > Streptophyta > Magnoliopsida > Asparagales > Amaryllidaceae > Agapanthus > Agapanthus africanus. Next base: position 278,152,102 of record JASDDO010000001.1, read on the forward strand.
ACCCGCTGGAACCCCAGATTATCGAAGGGATGCTGAAGCCGCGCCCAACTCCAAAGATTGGTGGTGATAGCCAAAGTGCTCACACCCAACCGCCGAAATCTTCGAAAAGGAAGAAGAAATCCAAGAATTCCGTGAAGCCTGGCGACAAGCGTACGGACCTACAAAAACAGATTGACGCGATGGAAGAGTATAACCAGAAGGCGCGAACCCCAATCACGCTTCAAGAGTTCCTCAGCCACGTTCTTGAGGACGAAGATGATGGAGAAGACTCGTCGGATGGATCTGAGGATTACGTAGCAAGCTGCCATGTGATATCTCATTCATCGCTAGACAATGAAGAAGCTCCCTGCACAGAGAGACTGGAGGCAGGTCCTGAGCCGGAACTTCTATGGCCGTCAGACGAAATGATCAACGCCTTCCTGAATGAGATTCATCTGAAAAGTAAAGCCGATCGGGAGCGTGAGATGGCTATACTTGAAAGAGCCAAACGCCGGCGACTAAATGAAAGAGTCGAGACACTCCCACCGAATCAAGGAACATCCGTCGCGGATAAAAACAAGTTCAAAACGAGGAAAATGTTTGCTAAAGCCATATCAATAGGAATGAAGCTACCACCCTCCGAAGGAAACACTCCCGGTAAAGCAGAGATGCATCCTAGCTACTGCTCATATCATCGGAAGATCTCGCACCCCACCGAAGAATGCGATGCTTTTAAAAGATGGTAGCAGGGATATGTTGCTCACCGGTAACATTTTAAGCGAATGAAACACAAAACTCGTCGTGAGCAAAGAAGTGCGACCGAGGAGCATAAAAGAACTATCAGTAACTGTCGCATGGTCAACACCGGGGGATCGCAGGTTCTCACCTTCGGAAGCGACTCTAACGAGGAGATGGCACTTGGCCCCCTCTTTAAAGAATCCACCTTGGGAAAGGAGGAGGAACCGAAGGCCTGTGAAAACATTCAGCTGCGCAATCGTACGCTTCCATAAAAGAATCTCGGACCCACGAGTAGAAAAGATAAGGGAAAAGAAAAGGTCTCTGAGGATATCGCCCTGGATGACCAAGCCATGAAAGAGATGACCTCCAAGGACCCGCCAAAGAAAAGTAAGGTGGACTATAACGTTCTGGTGCACTTGAGGAAGTTACCTTCGCAGCTCAGCGTTCTCGACGCCCTTTTACTATCCAAAGAAGCGAGAGATTCATTGATCAAGGCGCTACAAGAAACAGAGCAATTCCAACCTTTTCTCGCCGAAGAAAAGATGAAGGACGAGGTGGAGGAAGTACACACAGCCGATATCACCTTCGGCGACGAAGACCTCCTCCTTGGGACGTGCGAGCACAACCGTCCCCTCTATGTCTCAGGGTACTGCCACGATATAAAGATAGGAAAAATCCTGGTCGACAAAGGGACTTCCGTTAATCTCCTCAACGTGCAAGTGTTGAAGGAAATCTGCATGAGCATCCAGCATCTCGCTCGTGATAAAATCACCATCTATGGTTTTGACTCCCAGTCATCACGGACTCTTAGGTCTGTGATATTGACATTACGATACGGGTTACTTGTCACGGATATTAAATTTCATGTCATTGATGCCAAGACATACTATAACGCTTTGCTTGGCCGGCCTTGGTTACACGAGTACAACATCATCCCTTATACACAACATCAGTGTATGAAATACTTTAATGGTGGTCTCGAGTATACCGTAACAGGAGAGCTGAACCCATTCTCCATGAACGAAGTCCGCAAGTACGAAGATGCAAAATACTTCTAGCCAGATTTCGAAGACACAGAGAGATGTCACAAACCGGAAAACAAATCTATCACCACCATTCCGATCTTCGGGAGTGATACTGAGGAAGAGGAAGAGATAGTTTATTCAGGTCCACCCCAGTACAACAAGCCAGGACCGTCCGCTCCTATGTTGATCTTTGGCAGCGACTCGGAAGATGAGGTCCATGCTATATTCTCCTCTTGTCCACCAATACAAGCATTCGCCGATGATAATCAGAATTTGCAAATTACCATGATTCCGCGGGAGCACCACAAAGATCTTGATTCACTTGAAGCTTATAGCGTGCAAGAGTTACAAACATTTTACATCCCTCCTAGGCGAAAAGGTGAACAGGCAATCCTATTCTACCGATCCACGGAAACAAAAGTGGAGAAAGAAGTTTGGCATGGCGCCGATTCTACGCTCGACAGGATCCAGCCCATCCGTCTGCCTAGATGTTACACGGAAGGCTTGAAAAGGCTATTGAAGCACCAAGGGATACCCTTCAAACAGACCGCTCGAAAAGCTAAGTTCTATGACAGGATCTGGAACGTTCCCGGAACTCAGCGCAAGTTGCCTAATGGGAGAATGGAAACGATCGGGCTTGGATATGTTCGGTCCAAGAAACAGGAGCTACTCCGCGACTGCTACGTTGTACATGACTTTGATGAAGAAGGGGATACTCTATGGGAAGATGCTAACCCTGAACCAGAAAGAGCTCCCGACGTGAAAATGCCAAGTCCGTCGTTCGAAGAACAAATGGAAAAGCTTATAAGGGAAGCGGGTCAAAAGGTTCGAGATGACCATAATCGCGAAATGGCCATCTACGAGAAAGCCAGGACGCAAGGCCTTCTTCAACAGGGTACGAAAGATGAAAGTGCCCCTCCCTGGCAACCCGTTATACAAAAGGCACGACGCAGAGGCAGAAACAAACCAAAGAATGGGAAAGGCATTCGACAGCGACAAAGCGGGTCGAAGAAGCCACGCAATCAGGAGCCAGGCAATCCGGATTCATCTCTTATAAAGAAGATGGGTCGAGCATACTCTTTTGCCCAAGACAAGATGAAGAAAATACTTGATCTTGCCATAAAACATCAACTGATCATACTCCCGGAGTCCAAGCACCCCGAGCAAGCAGGCGAAATCTCTCATCCGGACTATTGCTCCTATCATAGGGCAATAGGACATCCTATTGAAGATTGCTCCACCTTCAAGAACTGGGTCGAAGATCAATATCAACAAGGCAGATTCGCTCTATCCAGCAGCTGGAGGGTAACCCCGCCGCAGAAGCATGAACCTAAATCCACGAGGGTAGAACCAGATTAATATTGGTCTTGGAAGTGAGCTCGTACCTGCCACGTGATAACGCTATCAGAAGAAGAGCCCGACGGTATGGATAATCTCCCCTGGTGCTTCGAAAACAATAATGATGAGGTGATCTCAGAGTTTCCACCGGCGCCGAAAGAGCTGGAAGATGGAATACATACCACTGCAGATGAGCTCAAGAAAATTGATTTGGGGACGGCAAGTGACCCGCGGCCGACATTCGTTAGTGAGTTGCTGTCTGAAGAAAGGGTGGCTACAATAAAAGACGTGCTTATACAACATAAAGATTGCTTCGCGTGGAACTATTCCGAAATGCCAGGACTAGATCCAGAGATTGCTGTCCACAAACTGGCCATATCCCCAGACGTCAAGCCAATCAAACAAGCAGCGAGAAGAATGCGGCTCGAGCTTGAGATGAGCATTAATGCCGAGGTCAAGAAACTAATCGACTCCGGCTTCATCTAAGAAGTTCAGTATCCTGATTGGATCGCCAACATCGTCCCCGTGATGAAGAAAAATGGGACGGTGCGCATCTGTGTGGACTTCCGGGATCTTAATAAAGCCTGCCCGAAGGATGACTTCCCAGTACCGGTCACCGAGCTGATGATAGACAATACGTCCACGCACAATGTTTTCTCCTTCATGGACGGCTCATCAGGATATAATCAGATAAAGATGCATCCCGAAGACCAGAAGCACACCGCTTTCCGGACCCCCTTTGGGTATATTCTGCTACAAGGTAATGCCCTTCGGTCTAAAGAATGCCGGTGCCACCTATCAGAAGGCCATGACGAAGATCTTCGATGACCTCATACATGAAATCGTCAAATGCTATATCGACGACCTCGTAGTTAAAAGTAAATCATACGAGGAACATCTAGAGCATCTGAAGATCATATTTCAACGCCTTCGGCAATACAACTTGAAGATGAACCCTCTCAAATGCGCATTTGGAGTATCCTCGGGCAAATTCCTGGGATTCGTCGTCAGACACTGGGGCATCGAGATAGACCCGTCGAAGATTAAGGCGGTCATGGAAATGCCTCCGCCAAGGACTCTTAAGCAATTGCGGTCTCTCCAAGGGAAGCTCGTGTATATCCGGCGATTTATAGCCAATCTCTCAGGCAAATGCCGTCCTTACAGCCACCTGATGAAGAAGGGAACCCCTTTCGTCTGGGATCAAAAATGTCAACGCGCGCTGGACGAAATCAAGCAATACCTGCAGAACCCGCCAGTACTGGCCGCTCCTATTAAAGGAAAACCTCTTATTCTTTATACAACAGCCCTCGAAGGTTCCTTAGGCGCATTATGGGCACAAGAGAACGATCAAGGGAAGGAGAGAGCCCTCTACTATTTAAGTCAAGTTCTACTGGGGGAAGAGAGCAATTACTCTCCCATCGAAAAACACTGCCTGCCATTGATCTTCGCGATAACGAAGCTCAAGCACTATGCGTTGGCACATGAAGTCCGTCTCATATCGAAATTGGATCCTCTCAAGTATTTGATGTCAAAGGCCATATTGACGGGGAGACTCGCTAAATGGGCCATGCTCTTGATGGAGTTCTCGATGACCTATCAGCCTCTTAAGGCAGTGAAAGGCTAGGCCATCGCCGACTTCCTCGCCGAGCATCCGATACCTGCCGATTCTCCCTTGAATTGCGAACTACCAGACGAACATGCGTTTGACACGATCGACGGGAGTGATACCCGGTGGGAACTTTACTTCGATGGAGCATCTTCGATGAAGAAGCGCAAACAAAACACCCCCATAATCAAATCAGGGGTAGGCCTCATCTTCATAACTCCACAAGGAGGGATAATGCACTTTGCCTTTTCCATAACAGAGCCAAGGACAAACAATGAAGCCGAGTATGAAGCTTTGATAGCAGGTCTCAAGATCGCCATCGACATGGGAATTGAAAACCTCCTCATATATGGAGACTCCCAACTGGTCGTTAGTCAAGTAAACGGCGATTATCAAACGTGCAAACCGGAACTGGTGAAGTACGGTGAGAGAGTACAGCAGCTGCTGACACAAATACATTCCTATACCCTTGAAAGCATACCGCGTACGGAAAATAGCCAAGCGGATGCATTAGCCAAGCTCGCTAAAGAACTAGCCGACGAGAACCTCGATGACGTGAGGATCGTTGTGCAAAGCCGTCGAGTCCTCGCACCGGCGGAAATATCTCCAAAATCATCCGAGGAAAAGGAAGCGACTGAGCAGACGACCCTGCAAATAAAAGACCAAGAAACGATTGAGGATTGGAGAGAAGTCTTTATAGACTACTTCAAATCTCGTCGAACACCTGAAGATGCGTCCTCAAGACATCAGCTTATGAAATGAGCTCTGTCTTTCGCTTTCGTCAATGATACTCTATACAAGAGGTCATTTGATTATTTATGGCTGAGATGCCTGGGACCTGAAGAAGCAAAAAGTGTCGTCCAAGAAACTCATGACGGACTCTGCGGTTCTCACCAAGACGGGCCGAAGATGAAGCTAAAGATTAAAAGGATGGACTACTATTGGCCCACGATGATCCAGGATTGCCTCGAATACGTGAGGCAATGCCACCCGTGCCAGATTCACGGGGACTTCATCCATCAGCATCCGAATCCTCTACATCCAATGGTGGATACCTGGCCCTTCGAAATGTGTGGGACTGACATAATCGGCCCCATCGAACCAGCATCATCCAGAGGACATCGATTCATTTTGGCGACAACTGATTACTTCTCCAAATGGGCAGAAGCAGTACCGCTGAGGGAGGTGAAGATGGAGAATATCCTCCATTTCTCCAAGACGCACGTTATTTATCGGTTTGGAACTCCGCGACGGATCATCTCCGATAACGGGCCAGCCTACAGAAGCCACAAGATCAGCCACTTCGCATAACATTACAACATAGACTGGAGATACTCCTCAGTTTATAATCCCCGAGCCAACAGTCTAGCAGAGGCTTTCAACAAGACCTTGACGAAGATCGTGAAGAAGACGGTGTCCCGAAATAAGAAGGACTGGCACGAGAGACTGCATGAAACTCTCTGGGCATATCGAACTACGTTCAAGACGGCCACGAACACAACGCTGTACGCGTTGGTATTCGGTACAGAAGCGGTACTCCCCCTCGAGATAGAGCTACCCTCCCTAAGAATAGCAGTTCACTACGAGCTAACTGACGAAGAAAATGCTCACCTTCGGCTTGAGGAGCTCGATGCTCTTGATGAAACCCGGCTCATAGCGCAGCAAAATCTGGAAGCTTATAAAGCAAAGATGACGCGCTCATATGAAAGATTGACCAGGCCGAGGACAATCCGCCAAGACGAACTCGTGCTAGTGGTAAAAAGACCTATGATCCTCAATCACGCCAAGTGTGGAAAATTCGAGCCGAACTATGAAGGCCCGTACATCATAGACAAGGTCTACCAGGGTAGAGCCTATCTACTCATGGACATGCACGGTGAAAGACCTTACAGGCCAATAAACGGTCGCTTCCTGAAGAAGTATTACGCTTGACAAGTCACGGCAAAGGTCAATGATAGATGACGACGACTATGTCCGCTCGCTATCTTCCTAAGCCCAAACTCTATAAGTAATAACCGACTTACTTAACAGCGGACCGAAACGTCCTTAAAACTAACAGCGGACCGAAACCTCCTGAAACTAACGGCGGACCGAAACGTCCTTAAACTAACGGCGGACCGAAACTTCCTTAATCTAACGGCGGACCGAAACGTCCTTAAACTAACGAGGGACTGAAACGTCCTTAAATTAACGATGGACCACTATGTCTTAAAACTAGCCGTTGACCGAGAGGTCGATAAGCTACGATGGATTACAGCGTCCAAAAGCTGATACAAAAAAAAAGAATAAAAAAAAGAGAAAAGAAAAAGAAAAAGGTATGTCCATAAGCAAAATGGGCACGGATGAAAACCCGAAAGGGCTCCGTGAGTAAAAACAGAAGGGCTACCGGCGAGTCTTATGAAAATCTGAAATGGCACAACCCCGTATGAATAAAAAAAAGAGAGAAAAAAGAAAACGGTATGTCCATAAGCGAAATGGGTACGGATAAAAACCCGAAAGGGCTCCGTGAGTAAAAACAACAGGGCTACCGGCGAGTTTTATGAAAACCCAAAAGGGCGCAATCTCGTTAAAAGACACTTTCAAGGTCCTCTCGACTTTGTAAGGAGAAACCACCTGCGTGAGATCCTTACGACTCACAAGGGAGCAACACACTTAGGAATCCTCATGATTCTTAAGGAGAAATTACACATGCGAGATCCTCAAGACTCGTAAGGAGAATCCTCTTATGGGACCCTCACGGCTCATAAGATTCAAAAGTCTTAAGCTATAGGGATCTGAACCTGTTCTTAAGCAGCCCCCACAACCATTGATACTGCCTTACAAGCGGCTCGGTGCTGACCCTTGTATACAATCCACGGGCGTGAATAAACATTTCCCAAACACAATCCCATCCATGACTAGGGATATGTTCGCACAGTGAGCAACCCTTGTGAGTCCTCTCGACTTATAAGGAGAAAACACTCTTGTAAGATCCTTACGACTTATAAGGGAACATGCACTTAGGAATCCTCATGATTCCTAAGGAGAAAACGCACCTACGAGATCCTCACGACTTGTAGGGAGAAATGCCTTCATGAGACCCTTATGGCTCATGAAGTCAAAAGCCTTAATCGACAGGATCCTAACCCTATTTACTAAGCCACCTTTGTTCGACATCGACAGAGGCAAATGAGGATTCTCTCCTGGCAATATCCCAGTAGTAGCGGTGCTGATGCCAAAATCGGTGTCTAATTCCAAGCTTGCAGCGAAAAGCCAGCGAGCCACACATGCATACGAAATAGCCGAAATGCTGGGGCAACTTGCAAACAAAATCAGCAAGTAAAAATGTACGCATGCAAAATAGCCGAAATGATTGGGCAAATCGCAATAAAAAGCAGCGAGTAAAAATAAAACAAATAGCCGAAATGATCGGGCACCGCGAAAGATAGCAGAAATGATTGGGCAATCGCGACCTTCGCGATATAAAAAGCTGAAATGATAGAGCATCGCGGAAAGAAATAAAAATATATATATATAATTTATGCCCTACAAGTGATATCATGTCAATCCCTGTACACAATCCAGGGGCGCAAACAAAGAGGGAATCACACCCTTCCTCCCCAAGCTTCATCAGAAGGAGAGGCCAAATCTCAATGATTCATAGACAGCCTAGAGATCATCTCAACATTCGTCTTATTACAACGGACACAACGTCAAGCAAAGCGAAACAGCGGCAACTCCCAGTTCCATGACTCGGCGGTGTATAGACGACCGAGAGTCAAACTCTGACTCCGTGAAATGCGGATAAAGTCAACCCTTCCTGGTCACGTGGAACGCGGATAATGTCAACTATGACCCCATGCGAAGCATCCAAAGCGGAGCCTGGTGCTCGCCGAACACGGCAGTGAACCCGTTGGAAGCATCCAAAGCAAAATTCCTGGCTACGTGGAACGCAGATTATGTCACTTCTGACCCCGTGGAAAACGTCCAGAGCGGATCCTGGTCCTCGCAGAGCACGGCGGTGAACCCGTGTGAAGCATCCAGAGCGGAGCCTAGTCCTAGCCGAACACGGCAGTGAACCCGTGGGAAGCATCTAGAGCAAAATTCCTGGCTACGTGGAATGCGGATTATGTCACTTCTGACCCCGTGGAAAACATCGAGAGCGGATCCCGGTTCTCGCAGAGCAAGGCAGTGAACCCGTGTGAAGCATCCAGAGCAGAGCCTAGTCCTCGCCGAACACGGCAGTGAACCCGTAGGAAGGATCTAGAGCAAAATTCCTGGCTACGTGGAACGCGGATTATGTCACTTCTGACCCCGTGGAAAACGTCTAGAGCGGATCCTGGTCCTCGCAGAGCACGGCAGTGAACCCGTGCGAAGCATCCAGAGTGGAGCCTGGTCCTCGCCAAATACAACAATGAACCCGTAGGAAGCATCCAGAGCAAACATTGGACTGTGAGGTCCTTCAACTCATGGACTATGATGTCCTTAACCTCGACCGTGACGTCTTAAAACTAACATCGTACTGTGGGTTCCTTAAACTCATGGACTATGATGTCCTTAACCTCGACCGTGACGTCTTAAAACTAACATCGGAGTGTGAGGTCCTTAAACTTATGGACTATGATGTCCTTAATCTCGACCGTGATGTCTTAAAACTAACAACGGACTGTGGAGTCCTCAAATCCACGGACTATGATGTCCTTAACCTCGACCGCGAAGTCTTTAAACTACAGTATCCTGGAAAACATACAGAGTGGAACCTGGTCCTCACAGAACACGGAAGTGAACCCGTGGGAAGCATCCAGAGCAACTCCTGACTCCATGAAATACGGATAAGGACAACTTCATCCATCACTTGCGGGTCCTCATGACTCGTAAGGGAGTAAATTCTCTTGGGAGATCCATACTGTAAGTCCATATTGCGACCCCCGGTACTTACGGGGAGGCGGAAACGGTATAAAAAACGAATTTTTATCGCAAGAGGCAACATGGACTAAACTTTGTCGGGATCGTTGTCTAAACTAAAACTAGTTAACAAGCTAAAGAGAGTTAGCTACTATGGAAGATGGTTATACCTAAACTTGAACTCCTTCTTCTTCAAACCTTGTAGAGGTTGATGGTTCTCTTTTCGTCGCCTTCTCCCGTCGAAGATGGATCCACCTCGAAGGTTCGACTTTGGGCTCTTCCTCGATCTTTGAGTGAACTAGGGTTTCCGGCTTGCTAAACCTTCATCCTAGAAAGAGTAGAGAGTGATTAGGGTTTGCTTTTCTATCTAAAGAGAATGATTCTCAACACATGAGAAGGTTTCTCTTTTCAAGAGGAAGAAGAAGATGAAATGAGGAGAGAGAGTGAGAATGATAGAATGAGCAATATCTTCTCTTTCTTGCAACCATATTGCAAAAAGAAAAGAATTATCTAAATGATAATAATTGAAATAAGAATAGTTGATGGTTATTTTAGGAATGACCACTATCATGCTTCTTTAAATGAAGTGTAAGCATGAATCAAGGAGGATCTTCAAAGCATGATGGTGGTCAAAGGTCAACAAGTCAACCAAGGTCAACAAGTCAACAAAAAATCAACCATAACATAATTCTCATTTAATTACTATTATTAATAGATAATATACAAATCCATTAGGGTTTGGAAAATGATAACTGTCAACTGTGCATACGCACCCGATCCGAAACCCTAATGAAAAACCTCATTCTCCGCCTCAAGCAACTGTGCATACACACCTGCATTCTCGTTCCGAGGAACAAGACTACCAAGATATAAAAGCAACCCCCAAAACATATACCAGTATCTGGCTCAAACCAGAGCCTGCCAGTATAATCCGTCCGGACTCCAAACGTGCACAAGTGCGCGGATGAGAACGAACCCTGTCGCAAAACCATGCGACCTCCACTCCGTTTTGCCCAGAGACGAATACCCTCTGTGTGGGACTCTAAAGACTCGACACTACGCTGGCAGTGGGTTTAACCACAGACCGCAAGCGGCACTAGCTGTGCGTAACGGTCCCCAGGTAGATGCCGACAAGAAGGCTGACGAGGTGAAACCCCATCTGAACTCCTACTGAGTCTGAATGTGACATTCTCCGTACAGTCCGGTCTGTTCGTCTGATACATCGCATGGCGGGCCTAGGGGGCGGTAAAACGTCAGTCCCCCAATAGCGGTACAAGTCGTGTCGGAGTGAAGCCCAAAACACCCTGAGATAACACTGGAAACCTACCAGTATATCTCGCTTGCCCTGGCCAGGGACTACTCGTGCAATGGCTCTCCTAGACACAGCGCGATGTCAACCCCCAATACCGGGAGAGACGAATCCTGTCTAACCGTCACTGCCTCCAAGTGCTTCGGGACTGCACCCAACCACCACCTGTTTGCACGACTCCTTTGAGCCGTGGTAGGGTAGTGATCAAAGTGCAGTGGGAACACACTCGAGGCGAAGTGTCAGTGTCAAGTCAGCGGACTAAGCTGTACTCATGTCACCTGGGAACTGATAACTGACGATAGGTATAATACCAACCTGTCAGTTCCCGACGAGTCCTGTCCAGTGTACTCGTAACCCAACGAGCACCCGTATACTATCTCCAGTACGACGTACTGATGGCTGTGGGACAGACCATCTCCCACACTGGGATGAGAAGCGCATACGCTAGTCTACTCCGGAGTATCGATGCCCTGTCTCGATAGTCCTACGACTAGGGACCTGTAAAAGGATGTGCCTATAGATTACCCAGCCCCCACTAGTGTGACTGCCATCACAACGCTGGTAATCAAGCAAAGATCCTAAGGGCTCCACTAATGTGTATAAGTGATATACTGAAATAAACACAAGTACACATTGAAGTAGAAACAAACCAAGTAGCATACTACTATATTGAGCAAGATTGTTTATACAAGGTGAATATCCCAAGCTTCCATCAAGTAATATACAAACTAGTATGATACAGTAATGGCCTCTAGGGCATATACACTAACAATCTCCCACTTGTACTAAGGCCATGTACTGGCGTATCGAAGACCTATCATCTCGATCAGCCGCTCGAACTGAGTCTGGGGTAGGGCCTTGGTGAATGGATCTGCAGTGTTCTCTTCTGAAGCAACCCTCCGAACCTCGATCTCCTTGCGATCCACGATCTCCCTGATCAGGTGATACCGCCTCAAGATGTGCCTGGATCTCTGATGGGACCTGGGTTCCTTTGCTAAAGCTATAGCCCCGTTGTTGTCGCAATACAGAGGTACTGGGTCAACAATGGACGGAACCACCTGAAGTTCTTTTAAGAACTTCCTTATCCAGACAGCTTCTTTTGCGGCATCAGATGCAGCGATGTATTCCGCTTCCATAGTCGAGTCTGCAACGGTTTCCTGTTTGGAACTCTTCCAACACACCGCCCCTCCGTTGAGGGTAAAGACAAAACCCGACATGGACTTGGAATCATCCTTGTCACTCTGGAAGCTGGAGTCAGCAAAGGCCTCAATCTGGAGGTCTTTTCCGCCATACACCAAGAACATCTCCTTAGTCCTCCTCAGGTACTTGAGAATGTTCTTTACTGCTATCCAATGTTTCTCCCCAGGGTTTGACTGATACCGGCTTACTACACTCAGTGCATAAGCTACATCCGGTCTGGTACACAACATCGCATACATTATAGAGCCTACCGCAGAAGCGTAGGGTATAATAGACATGCGATCCCTCTCCAAATCAGTCTTGGGAGACATCTCTTTAGAGAGGGTGATCCCGTGACAAGCCGGTAAGTTACCGCGCTTGGAATCTTCCATACTGAATCTTTTCAGTACGGTGTCGATGTACCTGGACTGTGAAAGTCCTAATATCCTCTTGGATCTATCACGATGGATCCGGATCCCCAGGATGTAAGAGGCATCACCCAGGTCTTTCATGGAGAACCTGTGTGACAAGAAACCCTTGACAGATTGTAGCATAGGAATGTCATTTCCTATTAAGAGAATGTCATCCACGTATAAAACAAGGAATACCACAGTTCTCGCTACAAATCTACTATAGATGCATGGTTCATCTGGATTTTTGATAAAGTCAAATTCCTTGACCGTCTCATCAAAACAGATGTTCCAACTCCGCGATGCCTGCTTTAGTCCATAGATGGACTTAAGCAACTTGCACACCTTTCCGCTGCTCCCACTCTGGATGAAACCCTCTGGCTGATCCATATAGACACACTCCTCTAAATTTCCATTTAGAAAAGCGGTTTTTGCGTCCATCTGCCAAATTTCATAATCGTGGAAGGCAGCAATGGCAAGAAGGATCCGAATGGATTTCAGCATAGCCACTGGAGAAAAGGTTTCGTCGTAGTCCAAGCCAGGTCTTTGACGGAAACCCTTTGCTACAAGTCTAGCTTTATAGGTCTCAACCTGTCCATCTACACCAATCTTCCTTTTGAAGATCCACTTGCATCCTACGGGTTTTACCCCGTCTGGAGCAATGTCCAACGTCCATACTTTGTTGGTGTACATGGACTCCATTTCGGTCCGCATTGCATCCAGCCATTTTACCGAGTCAATGCTCTGAACGGCCTGCTGGAAGCTAGTAGGCTCATCATAGTCTATGATGCAATCCTCTCTATCCCCGTCTATGAGAAAACCGTAGTATCTCTCGGGCGGATGAGACTGCCTACTACTTCTGCGGAGCGGCATAGGAATGTCCTGTTCATTTGAACCCTCTGGTTCCATTAAGCTTTCAGTAATAGTCTGTGGTTCTGGAATTTCTTCCAGTTCTATTTCGCTCCCACTTACTTCTTTTTCTAAGAACTGATGTTCCAGAAAATGGGCATTACGAGAAACAAGGACTTTTTGCTCCTCTGCGTAATAGAAAAGATACCCCCTGGAGTTCTTTGGGTATCCCACAAAATTGCACAGTACTGAGCGTGCCTCGAGCTTGTCCGCATGCTGCTTTTTGACATAAGCTGGACATCCCCAAATCTTCAAGTACTGAAGATAGGGTTTCTTCCCACTCCATAACTCATATGGTGTGGTAGGCACAGTCTTAGTAGGAACTCGGTTCAATAGGTATGCAGCTGTTTCTAGCGCATACCCCCAGAATGATCGCGGTAACTCAGCGTTACTCATCATAGACCGTACCATATCCAATAGGGTGCGATTCCGTCTCTCCGATACACCGTTATGTTGCGGGGTGTATGGAGGAGTAAGCTGAGAGAGAATCCCATTCTCTTTTAAATAGTCCAGGAATTCGGCACTTAAGTATTCTCCACCTCGATCCGATCTTAGAATCTTAATACTTTTGCCGGTCTGTTTCTCTACTTCATTCTTATACTCCTGGAATTTTCCAAAGGCCTCGGACTTATGTTTCATTAAGAAGACATAACCGTACCTTGAGAAGTCATCCGTAAAAGTAATGAAGTAAGAATGTCCGCTTCGGGCATGTGTAGACATTGGACCGCACACGTCACTGTGTACGAGTCCCAAGAGCTCGCTCGCTCTTACTCCATGTCCGGTAAACGGAGTCTTTGTCATCTTTCCCTTGAGACAGGATTGACAAGTGGCATACGATTGATATTCGAACGCATTCAAATACCCTTCTGTATGTAACTTCGTCAACCTTCTCTCATTGATGTGACCCAATCTACAATGCCATAAGAAAGTCTGATTAATATCTGGTGACTTTCTTTTGTGTGTATTCTGGACATTGAAAATCTGTGGTTGGTTTAATACGTATATACCATTGCTCAGTGTACCTGACCCAATCAGAACTTGATTAAGGTGAATGTTAACAACATTACTTACAAACGCAAATTCATAACCTTCTTTAGAAACCAAAGATACAGAAATGATATTACAAGTTGCGTTGGGTACAAAAAAGCAATTACGCAAAACCAAAACATGTCCATCTGACATTCCTAGGTGATAGTCCCCCACGGCTTTAGCATCCATGCTAGCTCCGTTCGCAACTCTGAGGGTCATGTCACCTTCCTTCAAAAACCTACGGTTTCTCAACGCCTGCAAAGAATTACAGATATGAGATCCTGATCCGGTATCCAATACCCAGGAAGTAGAGTTTATAGAAAGACAGTTTTCAATAACATACACACCTGAAGCTGAAGCCGCAACCTGCTTCAGTTCCTGTGTCCTGGCTTTCCAAGCCCTGCAATCTTTCTTCCAGTGTCCACTCTTGTGACAATAGAAGCATTCCTCTTTACCAACAAGCTTCCCCGCTATCTTTGTTGCCTTTTCCTTTCCCTTCGCACCCACTTTACTAACACCGCCTCTTGGTTTGGCGGGGGCTTTCTTCTTCTTTCCCTTGGCTTTCGCCTTGGACCTAGAAGAAGAAGATCCTCCTACAAACAAAGTGGATGTATCCCTACCCTTCTGTAGGGTGCCCTCTGCGCTCCTCAGCAGGTTGAGGAGTTCTGAAAGTTCAACTTCCTTTTCTTGCAAGTTGAAATTCAGTATGAACTGGGCGTAAGTGGATGGAAGGGACTGGAGAATTATATCGGTGTAGAGTTCACTATCCAACGTGGTCCCAAGTTCCGCGAGCTCCTCAGTGTAGCCAATCATCTTAAGCACGTGGTCCGCTACCGATGATCCGACGGCCAACTTAGTCGAAAATAACTTCTTCGACACTTCGTATCTTGCGATACGAGACTGCTCTCCATACAGTTCTTTTGTATGAAGAAATATGGATTCCAAATCCATATTCTCGTGCCTCCTCTGATGGTCATTGTCCATCGAGGCAAGTACGAGGCATCTGGCCTTCGCGCTGTCAATCTCCCAAGTCTTACGGATTTCCTTATCCGCGACGCTGGAGGTGGGACCTGGGACGGGGGGAGCTTTGCTGGTAAGAAGATACCCCAGCTTGTCGTAAGAGATTGCCAATTTGACATTCCTGAGCCAATCTTTGTAGTTTGGCCCTGTCAGTATGTTTTTATCTAGAAGTAACTTAAGTCCAGTCATTTCGATTTGGTCGCTGCAGGGGGAGAGAAGAAACACTTAGCACGATGCTCTTGCAAGTTTAGAATGGTTTTTAATTTGTCTAAACAGGATGGCTCCCACTGTCTCTCGAATCCCTCCTCAAACCACAAAGGAAGAATTAGCCGGGATCAATCCCACCGTACAATACTTGCTTAACCGTTCAGCCAGGCCAGTGTCGGTACTTCGAGGGAGGTTTTCCAACGCTTTCGCGAAGTTCCTTAATTTAAGAACCTCTTTTCCCTGGGGGCGTAGCCCCGCTAACACCTTTCTAGGCACCTACTAGGTTTATAGCATTGATCGTTTAGTGAGAAATTTCCCGAGGAGTAGCATATACTCACAGTAGGATCGGGATCCAAATATCATCGCGTGACGAAAATGAAGGAATCCTACCATAATCATCACACTCCAAATGGTATGCAAATCTAGCAAGTTTCAGTACTTATGAAACTCCCGATGTGGATTTTTGCCCCATGCTCTTATGACCTTGGCGTGAGGTCAAAATGTCATAAGTCACATGTCAAGTTCTTCCCATCATTATCCCGGTTGATTTGAATCCACCCGTACCTACCCTTGACGTAGGCCAAAATGGTGGTACGACTGTCTCAAAACAACGCATTCTATCTATGCAACAGATAAATATCCGGCAGCTACCAATCACTATGCCTTGGCGTGAGGTCAAAATACATAGCTTGAATACTACCGTATATCTAACTGAAACGATGGAGGGCTACGAATGGTTTTGGCGAAACCGTGAACGTAGTGAACTTGATATAATCGATGGAACGAGATAGCTTTTAGAAGGAGTGGCTCAAGCTCCGCATTTAAAAGTTAGTTTTTGAAAAGAACCGGGTGGTTTTTCGAAAGTGTTCCATCGACTTAAACTTGGTTTATTATCTTGCATTAGTTCTTTTAATGCGTGATATTCTTGCATTAGTTCTTTTAATGCGTCCCATCATTTAATTCCTACCATTGCAGAAAACAACCAAAATATGACGTACGCTTATGCCATTCGCATTCGCCACGGGGTCCCGTCATCACTCGTTAGGTTACTTAACTAACGACAGAGCGGGGGCTGGGCTAGCGCGGCTGTAAAACATAAGCAACGCCTAAATAGAAAGCAATGATAGACATTACAGATCACAGATGAATACATTGGATATACTAGCAATCCGCATTTCTTTCGAGCCTGAAACGAAAAGCGGATAACACGGTCGCGGTGAATAGCAAATACCCCACCCAAGACCCCTACGGGTGCGGCAAACTACCCGCCAAGTTCCCGGTAGTTTGTGCACCCCACCATGGGTCTATCCTAGGAGCAAAAACAGTAAAAAGAATTATACAATGACGGCTACAACCCCGACCCGGTTGTGCGGCCAAACAAATAATATAATTACATCAATTTACATTTACAATGAATGAAAGAAAAAACAAAAGCTCATCTCACATCCACCCCGGCTATTCACCCGCGACAGTCCAACACATTCATATACACATTCCAGAACATTACAGATCATGTATAACCCCGACTAATCGACTTATAGCGATTAGCCGACGTTCAATACATGCAAACATCACAGATATAACCAACATAGCCAAAGTGCAGTGAAGTTCGGAAAAAAATACGGAATTATAGGACCCCAAAAGTGAATTTCAGTTCTGGAAAATCTGGGTACATATAATATATCTTAAAAATCCCAAAACCAACACAGAAGAACACTGCACGAAAAACGATGCAAAGAAGAAACCAACATGCGGCGGTTCCGCGGCCAGATGAATAGGTGAGGCCGCGGAAGCGCGGCGGTTTGGAGAGAACATGATATCGTTTTTCTTGTGTGTTCTTAGAAAACCCTGAGACGATTTTACAAGTATAAATTTTTTCAATTTGAGCAGAAAAAAATTCAACAGAAAGTTAGGGTTTTGATTTTCCGGTTTTGCGATTTTTCGGTTCCGAACTTCGTTACACCTTACTACCAAGCTAGTTTAAGTTTAGTTAGGCTCTGATACCACTGTAAGTCCATATTGCGACCCCCGGTACTTACGGGGAGGCGGAAACGGTATAAAAAAACGAATTTTTATCGCAAGAGGCAACATGGACTAAACTTTGTCGGGATCGTTGTCTAAACTAAAACTAGTTAACAAGCTAAAGAGAGTTAGCTACTATGGAAGATGGTTATACCTAAACTTGAACTCCTTCTTCTTCAAACCTTGTAGAGGTTGATGGTTCTCTTTTCGTCGCCTTCTCCCGTCGAAGATGGATCCACCTCGAAGGTTCGACTTTGGGCTCTTCCTCGATCTTTGAGTGAACTAGGGTTTCCGGCTTGCTAAACCTTCATCCTAGAAAGAGTAGAGAGTGATTAGGGTTTGCTTTTCTATCTAAAGAGAATGATTCTCAACACATGAGAAGGTTTCTCTTTTCAAGAGGAAGAAGAAGATGAAATGAGGAGAGAGAGTGAGAATGATAGAATGAGCAATATCTTCTCTTTCTTGCAACCATATTGCAAAAAGAAAAGAATTATCTAAATGATAATAATTGAAATAAGAATAGTTGATGGTTATTTTAGGAATGACCACTATCATGCTTCTTTAAATGAAGTGTAAGCATGAATCAAGGAGGATCTTCAAAGCATGATGGTGGTCAAAGGTCAACAAGTCAACCAAGGTCAACAAGTCAACAAAAAATCAACCATAACATAATTCTCATTTAATTACTATTATTAATAGATAATATACAAATCCATTAGGGTTTGGAAAATGATAACTGTCAACTGTGCATACGCACCCGATCCGAAACCCTAATGAAAAACCTCATTCTCCGCCTCAAGCAACTGTGCATACACACCTGCATTCTCGTTCCGAGGAACAAGACTACCAAGATATAAAAGCAACCCCCAAAACATATACCAGTATCTGGCTCAAACCAGAGCCTGCCAGTATAATCCGTCCGGACTCCAAACGTGCACAAGTGCGCGGATGAGAACGAACCCTGTCGCAAAACCATGCGACCTCCACTCCGTTTTGCCCAGAGACGAATACCCTCTGTGTGGGACTCTAAAGACTCGACACTACGCTGGCAGTGGGTTTAACCACAGACCGCAAGCGGCACTAGCTGTGCGTAACGGTCCCCAGGTAGATGCCGACAAGAAGGCTGACGAGGTGAAACCCCATCTGAACTCCTACTGAGTCTGAATGTGACATTCTCCGTACAGTCCGGTCTGTTCGTCTGATACATCGCATGGCGGGCCTAGGGGGCGGTAAAACGTCAGTCCCCCAATAGCGGTACAAGTCGTGTCGGAGTGAAGCCCAAAACACCCTGAGATAACACTGGAAACCTACCAGTATATCTCGCTTGCCCTGGCCAGGGACTACTCGTGCAATGGCTCTCCTAGACACAGCGCGATGTCAACCCCCAATACCGGGAGAGACGAATCCTGTCTAACCGTCACTGCCTCCAAGTGCTTCGGGACTGCACCCAACCACCACCTGTTTGCACGACTCCTTTGAGCCGTGGTAGGGTAGTGATCAAAGTGCAGTGGGAACACACTCGAGGCGAAGTGTCAGTGTCAAGTCAGCGGACTAAGCTGTACTCATGTCACCTGGGAACTGATAACTGACGATAGGTATAATACCAACCTGTCAGTTCCCGACGAGTCCTGTCCAGTGTACTCGTAACCCAACGAGCACCCGTATACTATCTCCAGTACGACGTACTGATGGCTGTGGGACAGACCATCTCCCACACTGGGATGAGAAGCGCATACGCTAGTCTACTCCGGAGTATCGATGCCCTGTCTCGATAGTCCTACGACTAGGGACCTGTAAAAGGATGTGCCTATAGATTACCCAGCCCCCACTAGTGTGACTGCCATCACAACGCTGGTAATCAAGCAAAGATCCTAAGGGCTCCACTAATGTGTATAAGTGATATACTGAAATAAACACAAGTACACATTGAAGTAGAAACAAACCAAGTAGCATACTACTATATTGAGCAAGATTGTTTATACAAGGTGAATATCCCAAGCTTCCATCAAGTAATATACAAACTAGTATGATACAGTAATGGCCTCTAGGGCATATACACTAACACATACGACTTTCAAGGGAATACACATTTAGGAATCCTCACGATTCTTAAGGAGAAATTACACCTACAGGATCCTCTCGACCGGTAGGGAGAAAATTCTTTATGAGACCCTCACGGCTCATAAAGTTGAAAAGTCTTAGATGACAGATCCTAACCCTGTTTTCTAAGCCATCAATACCTTACAAAGAGCACGAGATTGACAGTTATATATTATCTACAGACCGCACTTGCTAAAATCACATGTCAAACAACACAACAAGAAAGAAGAAAGCAGAGAGATGACACAAGACATTACGAAGAACGCATATCTTTTATTCATGAATTCGATTAGGTACAAAATACATCATATGAAAGAATAGAAGAACAAATATATTTTATTCAAAATTACAAATGGTACAAAAATTTTATTGAGAGGAAAGCGCTTTCAATAATCTAGTCAACCGCTCGCGCACTTCCCTCAGCCCCTCTTCCTGATTAGCTACCGCGGCCAACTCCTCTTTGACCTGGGCTCGCTGCTGCAAGTAAGACGAGAGTTATTTCTAGACGGCCCGCAGAGCTGCTTCACGATCTTGTGCATCCCGCTTGACGACGTTGAGCTTCTGCCTCACTGTTAACCCATCAGAAATACATTGTAGAAGGCCTTCGAAGATGACTTTCAACTGGGCAGCGTTCGCGTCAACCTCAGCATGCAGTCGAGCAGACTCGCTTGTAGTATCTTTACATTCCCTTTTCTTTAAACCCACTTCTTGTTCAAGATGGCGGAAGTAAGAAGTGCCCTGCTCGATCCATGCAGCCCGTTGAGTGCTCATAGCCAAAATCTCAGGTGCAAGACGCCTATGCTCAAGCTCATCCAAGCAAGCATCGATTTCCCTGCAGCGATTAACCCAAGACTCAACGACGCCCTCACCATGAAAGTTTATGAGCGTCACCAGCATAGGGTTAACCTCTATGGCAAAATCTGCAGCAGATGTGGGAGTCTTGGCGTCAAACTCTTCGATATATTCGGTCAGCATGCGTAGACTGGTCACAGCACTTTTGGATGATGGGCATCTAGAAAAAGGCCCTGCCGGCATTATAATGCAAGACTCGAACGGGGCTGGAGTCGATGTGATTGCTGCAAAATAGATCATAATCAGATGTCGGCTCAGAAAATAAAGAAAATACGCAAAAAGTAGAGTCTACTAAACCGGCTGCAGCAAGGGGCAGAGCTGGGAGTACTGGTGATGCAACGACGGCCTCGTCCCCCCATCAATTCGTAAGGCTACAAGCAATATGAAGAAAGAGTTAGCAGTAATACGACTGCCCGTTGAAGAAAAGGACGCCGTTTAGAGAAAATACTCACCTATACCGGCAGGTGGACTAATCTTTAACAAGAAGGAGAAGTGTGGGTGCAGCACCTGGTACAGGTGGTCAAAAAGGACTCCTGCAAAAACGCGATAACACAATGTCAGTACATGAATTATACAGCCCAGATGGACCAGATGGGTCACAAATCCATACCTTCCAGCATTTGCGATGGTGCGAGAGAAGGTAGAGAGGTGGTCACCGTCAGGGCGGTAGCTGACGGCGCTGTCTCGAGTAGCGCGACATCAGCACTAGCCGCGCCTACATTAAAGAAAATATAAACGTTGTTAGGAAAGACTGCAGAATAAAAAGAAGGGCGGTAACCTAAAATCTACCTGAAGAGTCGCCAGCTGGAGCCGTGACGAGGGCGTCACTTGATTCAACAACGGCGTCTCCCTCCTCCATCGGGGTGGTATCACCTCCCGTTGCCTCGTCCCCTGACTCCACGAGAGTCGTCGTCACGCTTGCGATGCCAGGAGACGATAAAGAACCGTAGGCAAGGAGAGTGATGATCGAAGCGGTGCCCGACTCTTGAGAAAGAGCGGCCATCTCGGGCCCAGCAATTGTATCCGTTTCGATCCCCACCACCTCGGGCTCGGCAGTGGTGGCTATCTCGGGCATAGCAATCGTGACTGTCTCGCCAGCCACTACCTCGGGCCCAGCAATTGCAGCCAAACAGCCTACCGCCGCCATGGGTTCAGGAATAGCAGCCACCTCCTCCACCGCTCCCTCAGGCTCAGCGGTCGCTGCTTCAGGAAGACTCGGCTCTGCAAAGATAAGATATATGAGAAATGATAGCTTAAAACTTTGACAACATAGCCTCAAAGCACATTACCTGGAGTTGAGTTATCTTTGGTTTCCCAAGCCGCACGTGCCGTCCGTCTGTGAGCAGTAAACAAGGCAACCGGAGACTCCGCTGAAGGAGTAGCAGCCGGGGTAACGACGCTTGAACCTGATCCCGCAGCCAAAGCAGCATTACGCTCCCTTGTTGCGTGCCTCAGGCGCTTCCTTTCCTCCCGGGCCGTCACAACAGACCTTTAAGAAGCCTCCTTCAGCAAGGTGTCGTCGTCCGCATTCAGGGTTGCCTCTGGAGCCGTCAAGGCTTCCATCATCGGTTTTTTAAGTAAAGCCTTCTGCGGTAATGCCGAAGAGGCCGGGACTTCGGTAGCTGGCCCGGGGAGAATTTCCGCATCAGCTGCCGGAATAGGCATTATGGTCCCTGGAATAAGACAAAGAGAGGGTCAGATTACTCATAAGAAACGGAAGGTGAAACATAGCAAGGCCTAAAGATGCTCGAATTCGTTCCTCCTACTTAAAAGTCTTGAGAGAGGCAGCGAGAGCTTCTTCGGTGGAAATGCCTAGTATAAAAGGAAAAGCGTTAGTCAAAAAACAATGATAGATATATGATACGTTGGCGAAAAATACAACTAACGACTACCTGAGCGTGCGAGGTTAGCCAACCCCTCTTCGCGTCTTGCCAATCGCTCGGAAGCTGCGATGTAGGCCGCCAGATCAGTGTCATCTGGTGGCATAAATAGGTTGTCGTTGGTCCCGTGCCCACTCAAGCCCTCGCTGTAAGGAGCATGAGGTTTCTGACCAAATACGATGTCAGCAGAGAAGAGCGACTTCTTTTTCTTCTTCTGAGCACGAGCTCCGGTCCCAGCCAGCACCAGCTTGCGCTTAGTGGCCACCTTGGGACGGTGAGTCCCGATATCCGAGCCCATGCCAGATTTGGTTGAAACTACATTTACCATCTCCACGGAAGCACGGGGCACCGATGGCACGTCCACCGTCTCCTCAGGATCATGGGGCAATCCACGCGTGGGGATTAGCACACGTGGAAGCTCAACTGTAGCGGCCTCTCTTAGCGGAGGGGGCACGGCGATCCGTCGCCTTAAAGGGACGTTGCGATCACTGGCAGGGGTGCACTCTTGTGATCGAGCAACAGTCGCCTCTCCTCCCTGATGACAGCACCCATCGCGTGCTGATACCAGGCCCCGTATACGTTAAGGGCCCTCGGGATACAACTTGGCTCGCTAATGAAGAAGTGGGAGCCCGTATTCAAGCGCATAAAGTGATGTAGCGCACCCCGTTTTCCCTCTCTGGTGGCAGCAGGTTCTTCCAAAAACGCATCCAGTGGAACCCCCTAGTTATAACTCAGCTGCCGGGCAAAATGATGGGGGTTGTACCTCATAAAAAGCGCCGCATCATTTTGCCTGAATACGAGGAAGCCCGGCCTGATGGAGTATAAATGTAGAATCTCCCGGGCTTTCAACACGGAGGCCCCGTCCTTAAAATTGTCACGCAATACCAACACCATCTTGGAAATTTCCTGGCCAATCGTCAGGACTTTGTCTGTAAAAGACATACCAGCTCCGACTGTGCGCAGACGAAGAAGCAACCTCCTAGCCTCCCGCTGAAACAGATTCACGATGGAAGCGTCAACCAGCCGCATAATTCTGGGGAATTTGCACTTCTCGAAAAACGAGGGTCTTTTATGAATACCAAATACCCAGAGCACGAGCATTTCCATCCACGAAGTAAAGTAGTGCATCGGAAGTTGGCAGCTTGCACCCCCGGTTCAGTTGTATCTTCCGCCACGCTAAGACCATGGTACAGGTGTGCCAGCCCGGCAATCCCAATGGCCACTTGTATTCCGGCCACCATTCGATGTGCTGGATAAAAGACGGACGGCCTCATATAGCGAGGGTGCATGGGAAGTGCGAACCAGCACAACCACAGCCCCAGAAACCCGAGAAAGAATGTTTCCTCGTCAATGCCTGGAGCGGCGATTTCTGAAAGAGGGATCATCGCGGCATCGGGAAGATAAAACCCCTTATGATCATCTTCCAGTACTGGTCGACGGTCCAAGACAGCCAAAAGGATCGTCGAGCTTGGCAAATTTTTCGCCTCGTTGCGATAGAATCTCCGGCGAAGAAACCGGGCAATGAAGTCTGTGAAACTAAACCCCCGGCCTCCAGATTCCAAGAAGAGACTCTCGTACATATTCAGCACCTTTATTAGACTCGGAAACTGGTACTGAATAGCGTTCTCTGGCGTTGGGCCCATCACCAACGGCATGGTGGCAAAAACGTATTCATCCGGAGGAAGCAGCTCCTCATAGTGCTCCCCCCTCACCGGCAGACCAGAAATCTCAGCAAATTCTTCTAAAGAGATGGAAACTTCTCTGTCCATTAGAAGAAAGGTATAGGTTAGGATGTTCCATTGCTCCACGAACGCCTTAATCCACCAAGTCGGAGGAGCAGAATATTGGAACAATGGCGTGTAAACTGCAGGATATAGGCCGAGCTTCAGCAAGTGTGTATTTATTTGCCGATAAGATATACCTAGCCCATTGCAAATATCCGGCCGAATGTCGGGGAGTCAACCCGATGTTGTAAGGTTGTCCCCAAGGGCGCGACTCGCCCTGGCATATGCTTCGCCCCAGAGTATCCAAAGCCGCCGGCAGCTGCATGGGTATGGCGGCAATCGAAGGTTGAAGAAGACCCTCCGAAGTCCAATTGAAAACCTCCACAGCATAGTTCACCGGGGGTGCATCCGCATATGAAATCGACGAGATCGGCTCCGACGGCGTCGCACAGGAGAAGCTTCGACGACCTTTGATGATCTGGTCATACCACCTACCCCATAAATGAAGGTTTTTATCTTCTGGGTCATAGTCTCTGATAAGCGCGAGAACCTCCCGGTCCACGGGTACCTCAGGGAATCCTCCCTCTGAACGGAAAAACGGGAAAGAAAGATTGGAAGACATGTCGCGTGCGAAAAGGAACATAATTCAATTATCAGTACTATAATTTAATCTTAAAATTTTGAGCGACACTTTATAATTTGTACCACACTGTAATGCAGTGGAAAGAGGACCAAAGGTGGACCCACAAAATCCAGATGACAACGCATCAATTGATAAAACAGCCTCATCATTGGATGAGACTGTCAATTAATGAGGAAATCCTCAAAGAATATTCTCATTAAATGAGAAATCCCTCGAGAGGAGGAGAAAATCTCCCTTTCAGAGCAAAGCCCTATAACAGAGTGACACTTGTCAAACTCTGGTCACGAGAGAATAAAATTCCTTAAAGAGCCTAGCTCTTTAATGATGATGGAAAATCCATCAAAGATTAAGGAAAATTAATTCTTGAGAATTAAAATTCTGAGATCTTAAAGATCCATGAAAAAACTCTTAAGAGTTCTTCATCAAAAGATCAAAAGATCTACATATTGTCAAAAAGCAGAGCTCTAACTCATGGGCTAAGAAACCCTATGAAAAGATCTGTTTAGATCTATGGGTTCATGAGAGCAAGGCTCTGTTTATGAAACCCTAAACGGGTTTTCTTTAGATCAAAGATCTATGAAGAGCAAAGCTCTGTTAATGGGTAAAAACCCTAATTTATTAAATTATTTTAATTTAATTTTACCTAAATTTAGTAGAGTTTTAACTCTTGAATATTCTTGAAGAAAAGAGCAAGGCTCTGAATAAAATTTTTAAGAAGAAGATGGAAATCATCTGAGTACCAAAAGGTCCTATTTATAGGCGCTGAACTGCCTCCTTAACTTCTGAGTTGATCCAAAGGCTCAGATGTTGCCACCGCTGCATTCGCGTGTGCGCCACGTGAGCGCAACAATGGGGGGGCATTTGTTTCCCCAATCAGAGCAAAGCTCTGTTTTGAATTTCAAAATTTAAAAGTTGAAACAACGCTTCAGATCCAGCGCTCTGCGTTGCGCGCCACGTGTCAAACACAGGTGCGCTAGCGCAGTTGCGCTGCGGGCCACGTGTCGAACGTAGGTGCGCTCGCGCAAAGTGCGCCAGCGCTGGAATTAAAAGAATTCTCCACCGTTAGATCAAAAGATCTAATAATAATATATTATTAATTAATCAGAATTAAAATTCTGTTATGGAAAATTTTTCAATCTTATTAGAAAAAGAAAATTATCTTCTGTAAAACAGAAGCCTTAAGATCAAAGATCCAACGGTGGGAAATATTCCCAAATCAATCAGAGAAAGATCTCTTAAAATGATTTAACAAATCAAT
Source organism: Agapanthus africanus (assembly GCA_030015575.1). NCBI lineage: Eukaryota > Viridiplantae > Streptophyta > Magnoliopsida > Asparagales > Amaryllidaceae > Agapanthus > Agapanthus africanus. The sequence continues at coordinate 278,178,214 of JASDDO010000001.1, forward strand.
TGGCCCTATATAAAGGCCCCAAGACTTCAAGTCTAAAAGAAAAAGAAATAAAAAACCTCTGCAAATTTTGAGAAAAACTCAAAGAGAAAGAAAGACAAGCCTTTAGAACAAAGAAGATCATTTGTTCAGCTTTAAGGTAAAGAATTAATTCTTGAATAGAGATGAAATCATCTCGTAAAAAGAAGAAACATCTTCTAAAACGATCTTAGATCTATAAAAAGACCATGGTCTTCGATTAAAAAGAAAAGATCAAAAGATCTAATCATAAAAATATAAAAAGAAGTATTTTACTTCATTCACAGATCTTTTGATCTATAAAGGTAGAGCCTTTTTATAAAAACAAGAACTGTTGTTCTTGGATCTTGTGGCAAAGCCTCCTTTGAAGAACGTAAATTTTTTCTCTGATCTTAAAATTGATCAAAATGCGCTTTGCGCTATTAGAAAGTGCTTTGCACTCATGAACTGCGCCTTTGCGCTCCTTGGATCGGCGCTCAGCGCCAAAACATGCCACGTGTCAACCATAGACACAATCTGCGCTTTGCGCTCCTGAAAACAGCACACTGTGCTCTTGGGTTGGTGCTCAGCGCCAAGCGCGCCACGTGTCACTCACTGGCGCACCCATAAACTAGTGCAGCGCGCTCATAAAGCGCAGTGCGCTAACAAACTAGCGCTTAGCGCTAAGCGCGATACGTGTCCTCCTCGTGTGCGCTAACCGACAGAAGCGCAATGTGCTCTTTGACTGGCGCAAAGTGCCTAGTGCGCCACGTGGCGCGCTGTCAGAACATACTTTGTTCTGATAAATACTATGCATTCAATATAAGACAAAAAATGTCAGAGCTAAATGCTTGGCATTATTAAAAGGGCAAAACCCAAACAAAGGCCTAACAGGCAGAACAAAAATAAAATGTTAAACATTTTTAACTGGACTTAGCCCAATTCTGGCCATAAGTCCTCAATTTAAATTGAACTGAGCTCATCTGCTCTTCCAATCAATTTACACCCGGTTCGAGGGTACATCTCTTCACTCCTTTGATATTTGTCGTTGTAATCCCTCAATGTCGTCAGAGAGGTGGCGGGTCCCGACAACCACACATTACTACAAACTGTGGGGTCCTTAAACTCATGGACTATGATGTCCTTAACCTCGACCGTGACGACTTAAAACTAACATCGGACTGTGAGGTCCTTAAACTCATGGACTATGATGTCCTTAACCTCGACCGTGATGTCTTTAAACTAACATCGGACTGTGAGGTCCTTAAACTCACGGACTATGATGCCCTTAACCTCGACCGCGATATCTTTAAACTGTAGGGTTCCTAGGCACACTAATGAGGTCTCACAAGTGATCAAACATGGCCAATTCTAATTTTTTTTCATGTGCCTACAAACCCTAATACGGATCGTTAACTAGAAGTATAGGCGATGCAAGCAAGTAAACAATTTTATTGCTAAAGGAAAGAGGCTACAACCTTTGTAGATCCGGTTCTCCACCTCCTTGGCTCCGTGATGACGCCCCTCCGTTGTACCTATCGAAATCCGGACTCTGGCGAAGGTTTCGTCGGAGAGATGATCGGGCTAGGTCATCGACTTCGATGCCGAAGATGATCTACATCGAGGCAACTCAAGATCAAACTCCAACTTCACCAAGTCATGAAACTTGTGAAGAAAACACCCTATACTACTTGGCAAGTGGTAGAGGATGAAGAAATAGGAAGTGGGTTCACTTTAGAATTGGATTTCTCACTCTTTTTCTCATGTTGCCATTGTTGGTAGCAAGCTTTTCTTCATTGTTGAAGAAGAAGAAGAAGAAGAAAAGGATTATGATAAGAATAAAAAGAATTATCTTATCATATTGCAACCATAGTTAGGTGTAGAGAATTAACTAAGGTTAGGTTGAATGGTTAGGGTTAAGTATGAAACAAAAATGGTGGACTTATTCAAAGCTTCATGAAGCTTCAACTAGAAAACAAATCAAGCCACCATTTCTCTTTATCTTTCAAAAAAAGAATAAATAAATAAATGAATAGATAAGTAAATCAAAACCCTAACCATTAACAAAACCAAGGTTTAATTCTTTACACAAACCCAAGTTTGCATGTATCATCAAATATGATACAAACTAGTGCACAAAACTATATCAAATATACAATGTGCACATCAAGTGAGAAAATCCATCCAAAGTGAACAAATACTAGTTAATGCAAAGTAATATATCAAATATATTATACATTAAATCATTAAATCAACACTTGATTTAACGATACGGTCATATCGCATACAACCGACTAGTATCCAATGTATCGACTTATCGAATCAATCTTCGATTCGATAACTAGGTTATATCGCATACGACCATTCGATACATCCATCGCGAGAATAGGATACGGTATCACATACACGCATTATTCTCGGTCCCGCACATATCTCATATGCGCTCCTATTTCATTTCGCTTGAGCCAGGAAACCTCTGTGTATGACTCTAAAGACTCATTAATACGCCGGCAGCAGGTGATGATCATATCAAACACCCACAAGCCGCAAGCGGTCTGCTAAACGTAACGGCCACCCGGGTATTGAGCGATCAGAAGATCGACGAGCAAGCCCGCTCACACTCCTGTGAATCCTACCAGTAACACTTACTGTACAGTCCGGTCTGTTCGTCTGATATGTCGCATATCTCGCCTAGGGGTGGTAAACGTCAGACCCCAGTAGCTCGATAAGTCATGCCGACGTAAGGTCCATAACAATCGTGAAACTACTGATAACTCTTACCAGTATATCACTGCAACCCTGGCCAGGGATTTCCTGTTATGGCCAGTCGAGCATAGCGCAACATCAACCCCCAATACCGGGAGAGACGAATCCCCTCCTATCGCTCATTGCCTCCATGTGAATCGGGACTGTACCAAAAAACCACCTGTTTGCACGACTCAGTAGAGCCGTGGTAGGGTGGAAATAAAAGCACAGTGGGAGACACACAAGACTCTATGGCGATCTCGGGTCAACAGACTAAGCTGTACCAGTGTCACCAGAGAACTGCCATCTGATGTGAGGTATAATACCATCTGGGAGTTCTCGGCGAGTCCGTTCAGTGTACCTAGTCTCCACTGAGCACCCGCATACCATCTCTGATGTCAAACACCAATGGATATGGGATCATCCATCGCCCATCACATGGGTCGAGAAGATATACGCTAGTCTACTCTGGAATATCGATGCCCCGTCTCGATATTCCCACGACTAGGAACATTGAAGGATGTACTCATGGACTACCCAGGCCCCACTAGTATGATCTGCATCATAGTCCTGGAAGTCGAGTACACATCCTAAGGGCTTTATCAACATGTAACAGAGAGACAGAAAGTATCCATGTTAAGATAAAGAGCAACCAGATAGCGTACTATCATGTCGAGCAAGAAAGTCCTACCTATATATGTCCCAGCATCCACTACAGTATACATCCAATGTACAGTAATGGCCTCTAGGGCATACATATAACTAACAATCTCCCACTTGCACTAGGGCCATCTGTAGCAGTGGTTGCAGTATCACATACTCAACCATCCCATATAAGTCTCTCTTTGGGAAAAAGCCTTTGTGAGTGGATCCGCCGTGTTGTCCTCTGAGTCTACTCTCCTAACCTCGATCACCCTGGAGATCATCTATCTCCAAGATCAGGTGATACTGCCTCAGAATATGTCTGGGTCACTGATGGGATCGGGGTTCCTTGGCAAAAGCCATACTTCCATTGTCATACAATGGTAAGAACCTAGTTCATCTTATGAACCAATATACACCCAAACTGCCTCTTTGGTAGTATCTTTAATAGCGATGTTACGAGCCTTTATTGTCTAGTTTGCTACGGTATCTAGCTTGGAACTCTTCCAACATACCGTCCCTTTACTGAGGGTAAAGACAATGCCTGTGACTGAGATTCAGTCGCCTTTATCACCCTGGAACCCTTCCAGTGATTCTCCCCAGGATCGATTGATACCATCTCACTACATCTAGTGAGAATCCTAGCATCCAATTACATCTATCTCATAGATGAAAACTCAGGATTTAGGAGGTATCACTTTGATCCTATTGGAGAATCCTTGTGATAAGCGGAGATTGACCGAGCGTAGTATAGGAAACCCCTTTCCTATCAAGAGTATGTTGTCCACGTACAATACGAGGATGACCACCTTACTCTCTACTACCTTTTTTGTATATACAAGGTTCATCTACCATTTTGATGAAGTCAAACTCTTTGACTACCACATCAAAACAGATGTTCCAACTCCGCGATGCCTACTTTATCATGTAAAGCATCTTGCACACGTTTCTGCTGCTCCCACTGTTTACGAAGCCCTCTGGCTGTGTTCTTATAGACGTTCTCTTCTAAATCATTATTTAGAAAAGTAGTCATGGCACCCAACCACCAGATATCGTAGTCGTGGTATGTATCAATGGCAAGTAAGATCAGGATGGACTTAAGCATAGTCCCTGGAAAAGATTTCATCATTATCCACGCCTGGTCGATGACGAAAACCTTTAACAAGTCTAGCTTTGAAAGTCTCAACTTTTCCATCTACACCGAGTAATCTTCTCTAGATATACTTGCTCCTGATGGGGATTTAACCCTTCAGATATAGCAGCCAAAGTCCATACTTTGCTGGTGTACATGGATTCCATGTCAGATCGCTAAGCATCCAGCCATTCTTACAGAGTCCCCACTCTCGATGGCCTGCTCGAATCTAGTTGGGTCATCATCTCATGATGCAATCCTCACTCCCACTATCATCGAGAAACCGAAGTATCTCTCAACCGGATGAGGAACCCTGCTAGTTCGGCGGAGAGGCTGAGGTTCGTCGGGGACTATTGAATCCTCTGGTTTTGTCAAATCATTAGCTGTAGTTTTGTACAGCTGGAACCTTTCCAGTTCTACAGAACTGACCTTGCCTCGATCTTGTCTGGATTTTGCTTTTGACATAGGCCGGACAATCCCAAATCTTAACTTACTTAAGAGATAGGCTCTTCCTATACCATATCTTATATGGAGTGGTAGGCACTGATTTGAATCGAACCCAATTCAATAGGTATGCAACTTCATAAGTGCATAACTCCCTAAAAGGAAATAGGAAACTCAGTAGTACTCATCATAGAGCGCACCATATCATATAGGGTGTGATTGCTCCGTCCCGATATACCATCGTGCTATGGTGTATACGGAGGAGTAATGCTGAGAGAGAATCTCATTCTCCTTTAGAATAGTCCAGGAATTCCATGTACAAGTATTCTCCTCCCTGATCTCATCATAGGACATAATACTTATACCCGGTTATTGGTTCTCTACTTCTAACTTATATTCTGTGAATATCTCAAAAGGTTCGGACTTGTGTTTCAACAGGAACATATGTCTGAAGCTTGAGAGATTATCAGAGAACGTAACGAAGTATAAAGAACCAGTCCTGGCATGTGTAGACAGGAGACCTTACATACATCATCATGTATCAGTCCCAAGAGTTCATTAACTCTTTCTCTGTTTCCAATAAACAGGGCTATGGTCATCTTAATTTTGTGACATGACTGGCAAGTTTCATAAGATGTAAATTCAAACTGATTTAAATATGCATCTAAAATGTGACTTCAGCTAGTCGGGTCGCATTGTTATGACCTAGTCTACAATGCCTCAAGAAGGATTCGTTCATTTCTGAACTCTTCCTCTTGTGTGTGTTCTGTATTCTAGGAACTGTAGTTTGATTTAGAACATCAATGCTTTTAGATAACGTACCTGAACCGATCAACTTTTGATATAGGAAATGTTCAAAACATTATCCAACAATACAAAATTTTATCATTTCTTTACTTGTGAAGAGACTGATATGATTTTGTATATCAGGTTCGGTATCTAATAACATTCGTTCAGAATCAATGTACTGGTAACACAGGGTGACAGTGACCAACAGACTTGGCTACAACACTTGCCCCGTTTTCTGTTTCATGAAACTTATCACCCGTTCTCAGTTTTCTACCTTTTTGTAGCCCTTTGTAACATATTACATATCTGGGATCCTGATCCAGTATCAAATACCCAGGATGCAGAGGATACTGAGAAACAGTTCTTTGTAATGAACACACCCGAAGGAGATGCATCTCATGCACTTTCTTCGTTTGGGCGGCATGGGAATTCTGGTATTTCCCTATTTTCTGCTCTGTCTTATAACAATTATAAGTTGGAGCGGGACCAACGTTCCCCAGCTCAGTAAAACAAGCGGGTTCGGTCAATACATCCATATTATTATCATGATTAAGGCATGATATGGTCGCTACCTGGAGAGAGAGAGAAGAAAACACTCAGCGTGCGCTCTTGCAAGATTAGATTGGTTATTTATTTTATCTAATCAGGATGGCTCCCACTGTTTTTATCAAATCTTCCTTCAAACCCTAAATGGAAAGACTAGCCGGGATTAATTACACTCTACAAGTTCGCCAATCTTTCAGCCAGGCCAGTGTCGGTACTTTGAGGGAGGTTCCCCGCGCTTTCGAACGGACCTAATTAAAGTAAACCTCGTTTTCCCAGAGGCGTAACCCCTGTTGGAGATAGTGCCCTCAGAGTCAATTATTGGATCACAGGCACGTGATTGCAATGATTGAGGGAGGACCTATCCCAGGAGGACAGTCTTACTCGAGATGATAGTATGCTATCTGGTTTACCTTTATCATCGTGTACTGCTTCAGGTGACCTTACAGGTCGCTATTACACGCTGATAGAGCCCCTAGGATTCTTGCTTGACTGCCAGCAGTATGATGGCGATCATATACGTGGGAGCTGGGGTCTATAAGCACATCCTTAAAAGGTCCCTAGTCTTGGGAGTTTCGAGACTGGGCATCGATACTCCATTAGTAGACTAGTGTATACAGTCGAGACCCCGACGAGGGGCGGTGGCCGGTCTCACAAGCCACTGGTGTCAGTTGGTTCACCTAAGATGTATACAGGTGCTCATTAGGTTATGAGTACACCGGACAGGACTCGCCGGGAACCTGCTAGTTGGGATTATACCAGACGTCAGATAGCAGTTCCCAGGTGACATGTGTACAGGTTAGTTCATCGACCTGAGATCGTCATTTGTCTCGTGTGAGTTCCCACTGTGCTTTGATTACTACCCTACCACGGCTCAAAGGAGTCGTGCAAACAGGTTTTAGTTGGGTACAGTCCCGAGCCACATGGAGGCAGTGAGCGGATCTACAGGGGTTCGTCTCTCCCGGTATTGGGGGTGAGGTCGCGCTGTGTCTAGGAGAGCCATTACGCAAAGCCCTCGGCCGAGGCAGGAGATTTACTGGTAGGTATTCCAGTAGTATCTCAGGGCATTCTGGGCTACACTCCGACACGACTTGTACCGCCTTTGGGGGTCTGACTTTTACCAACCCCCTAGGCCCGCCATGCGATACTCATAGACGAACGGACCGGACTGTACGGATATTGTCACTGTCAGGCTCAGTAGGGTGTCAGGATGAGTTCGCTCATCGACGTCCCTTTTGGTCAATAGCTGGTGGCCCGTCACGTATTGGCTTATACCTCTGACGTGCTAGTGGTTAAATCCACAGCCATAGTATTGACGAGTCTTTAGAGTCCACCACACTTTCAGTTACTCAAGCTTTCGGGCGAAACGCTGTAGAGGCCGTATGGAGATATGGCAGGGCCCGATCAGATACGTGCGGTATTGCACGGATCAGGATCGGACGGTTTGTACTAAAGGCCGTATAGATATATGACAGGGTTCGATCAGATGCGTGCGGTATTGCACGGATCAGGATCGGACGAACTTTACTAGCCGGCTTTGGTTTAAGCCGGATCCTAGTATAGTACAGTGTAGATTTTGTCTCTTTGCATTTGTATCTGGACGGAATACAGATGCGGGTGTGTATGCACAGTATCGGGGTTTTCTTGTAATTTATTATGGGACCAGTTTTCTGGAGTTGCCAGTTTGCATTCCGTTCCGGCCGGTTTTCCTTTGTTCTTTCCCGACCGGACTTTTCCGATGGAGGGGGGTTATTTGCAATTGTGCAAATAACATTTGAGGAGGGGGTTTCTTGCAAATGCTTTGATTATGATAGCATCATTTCTTTTGCTCCATCACTTGCATTAATTGTGATTTGAGAGGGTATGGTTTGGATGTAAGTTTGTGATGATAATGTTTGGTTGTGGTCACCTCTTTTCTTATCCTACCATCACCTCCCTTCATGCTACAAGTTTATCCCTCCACCATTTTCCCACAAGAGGATGGCCGGCCACTTTGGTGCAAGGATGAGAAAATTTCCATTTTGGTTGTAGCACATATTTCATCATCTCATTCTTCTAGTTTTGGAAAAATGAAAGCACCATTTTTCCATAACCTTATTCCTCCATCAAGGCAACTACAAACCCCAAATGAGACAAGCATCATCTACACTACATTCTACAGCAAATCTTGGGCACGTCGACTGGCCAGCTTCGTGCCCGAGTTGCCTCGGTATTGAGGTGGGAGCCCGTAAAAGATGCAGACGATGTGGTGCCCTTCCGGCAAATAGGCGACGACCGGAGTTTCCGCGGGAGATCGGGACGATGACGAGAAGACCGGAGGACTCGGATCACTCGGTATATCTCTCACCCTTTCTCTTGTTTGCTAGTATCGGTTAATGGTTACGATCCGGGTATATTGTCCGTGGTAGCGCCAGTTTCCAAGTAATGAAAATTTTTGATTCCGCATTTTGGCCTCGGATAGACGGCCGGGGCGCTGCCGTGGCGCAACATGGTATCAGAGCCACGCCATTAACCTTGCCTAACTTGTTCTAATGCGTTTTGCTTATCCGATCGACCAAATTTCCAAAAACCTCATTTTTGTTCACATCAGTTTTCTGTTGAAACTTTTTGGTGTCTAAAAATCTTTCAGGTTGCAGAAAAATGATGTACTGGAAAATATAAGGCTACTGTAGAAAAACGACAGAGTGATTCCCTAGTTGGAGCGCGGAACCGCGGCCAAAAGCCCCTTTGGGCCGCGGTTCCGCCACACTATGGTCAGGTCACTTGGTCGTTTTTCTTCAGTTGCTTTCTGGGTTGAAAATAGGGCTTTTGGAATATTAAATTTGGTCCCAGATCTTCTGTGACTGCTACAGTATTACTTGGGGGCCCACTTGTTAATTTTTGATCGATTGGATATTTTAAACACATTATTTCACAGTATTTACATTATATCTGCGACCGTGAATGTCACTTGATCGGTAAATCCGGTCTAACTGCTATAGCCCGGTTAGGCGGATTTGCGAACGTGACTTTCACGTTGATGTTCTATGTTTATGCTGTGTTGTTGCGGATCGGTCGTGGAGGATAGCCTGGATGCAATGCTAGTACAGTTTTGTTGTTTTATGTACATTTGATATTGCGGGGCGAGCGTCCGATATGTGGACTGCCGTCACTGCCTGTTTGTATTATTCTTTTGGGGCACGACCTGGTTGCGGTCGATGTAACCGTTGTATGTATATTTTACTTTCTGTACTAGGGTTACCCCGCGGAGGGATGCACGGATAGCCGGGTTCTAGAAGGCAACGGGCCCGCATCTCAGGGCATTGAGACGGAGGGGGCTTCAGTCTGGAATTGGCGGGCTATTCGTCGCACTCATAGGGGGTACAGGTTGACCTTGGAGGGGTGCCCAAGTTACCGGATTCCGTGAAGTGCTGGGTGGTCCATTCACGGTGCTGAAGGGGGCTGCCTCGCTTCAGGTTTTGGCGGGTGACTTGCCGCGCCCGTAGGGGTCTAGGATTTCATTGCACAGGCTATCCACACGACCAGGGGAACGTCGGGTTTCAGCAGCGGCTCTGTGAAACCCGGGGCTTCCAGATATCTGTATTGTTCTGTGATGCTGTACATTTCTGTGATGTTGCATTTTTCCACGCCTTGAGCGAAATATAATATATTGGTATATATATTAGTAGATGTTGTATATGTTTTTCATCCGCGCTAGTCCAGTCCCCGCTCTGCCGTTAGTTAGCTAACCTAACGGGTGATGACGGGACCCAGTGGCGAATGCGGATGGCATATACGTACGTCAGTATATTTTCGTTCTTTGTGGTGTGATCAATTGATGGGACTGCATTGATTCGGATCAATGCAAGATATACAAACCTATTCTGATGTTGTTGGAACACTTTTCAAAAAAGCTGTTATTGCAAGGACGTTCACTTTTGTTTTGCATCGTGGTATTCATTTGGAATATCCTGCTCCTCAGTCGACGAGGCAAGGGCCGAGATCCCTTCACCGGGAGTGACCCCTTGGACAGAAGTTTGCGTCAGGGCATTAACTTCACTATAGCCGATTACTTTTGCTTTGCATCGTGGTATTCAGTTGGAATATCCTGCACCTCATTCTACGGGGAAAGAGCCGAGATCCCTTCACCGGGAGTGACCTCTTTAGTGAAGGTTTTCGTCACTATATTTTCTAAAAAGGTTATCCAGTTCCTTCAACGATATCAAGTTCATTACGTTAAAGGATTTTCGCCAAAAACCAGTCGTAGCCCTCCGTCATTTCAGATTAGTATTACTTAGTATTCGTGCTGCGTTTGTCGTGCATTGCCGTGGCGTAGTGTTCGGTAGCTATGTAATGCTTTTCTGTCACATGGATAAGTGGATTGGTTAGGACAGTCGTACGGTCTTGTTGGCATTGTCAAGGACTCGTACGGGTGGGTTTAACGCAATCAAGATAATGACGGGTAGAACTTGACTAGGACTCTTCGATTTGTTGGCATTGTCAAGGTCACTTGGGTCCTAGGGGTAAAAACCCACATCGGGAGTTTCAAAAGAACTGAAACTTACCAGATATGCGCATACCTTCTGGAGTGTGGTGACTTGAGTGGATTCCGTCAAGTTATCATGCGATGATAGTTGGATCCTGATTCCCACTGATGAGTTGGTTTACTCCTCGGCTGATCCCGACTAATGCTTCTTTCAGGTTTGGAGGAGAATTTGAGGTACAGTAGGAGGTTTCCAGATTAGATAAAGTGATAACCATTCTGATCTAGGTTAGAGTGCACGCTGAGTGTTTCTTTTCTCTCTCTCTTTGGCAGCGACCATTGACCCGACCCTTGACTATGACTCAGTGACCAAGTTGACCGAACCTTCTTAACACTGGCTTTTGGATTGTCAGAGTTGCAAACCTCATTGCCACTCCTACTTTTACCCTTTTCTCCAGGACACCCCGTATTACTACGAACGTCCACTTCCATTGGACAAAACCATCGTATGGTTATATACGAACTCGAAGGACTTCGAGGATGGTTTCTGGTTCTGGAGAAAACGAATAGGATTATTCAGTTGTCTTTTCTTTTCACCTTCTCTCATTGTGAGTACTCCTTGGTTTAGGAGATAGTACACCTATTACGCAAATTGGATAGTCTTCTTCCAAACCTTAGGCTGGTGCCGACCGGTAGGGAATGAAGAAAACCAATTAGCATAACGATGGTGTGCAGAAGGTATTAAGTTAAGACAAAGCAAGGGATTAGTAAGTGGGCAAAGTAAATTGTGACTGCTATTCACGATCAAACCAAGTATTTCTTCGCCAATCCTAAATCACCTTTGTATTTCTCCAGGAGACTCCGTATCACTACGAAGATCCACAGTTTATTGGATACTCCATCGTATGGTTATATACGAACTCGAAAGGAACTTGTTCCAGTTCGGGGATGGATTCTGGTCCAGGAGAAATAGGAATACAGTTTATTCGGTTGTCTTTTATCTTCACCTTTTCTCGCATTGCGAGTGCTCCTAGGACTAGGACAGTACACCCATTATGCTTATTGGATAGTCTTCTTCCAAACCATAGGCTGGTGCCGAACGGTAGGGAAGGAAGAAAACCATTTGGCCTAAGGGGTGTGCAGAAGGTAATGAATAAAGACATATAAAGGGATTTGGAGAGGTGGCAAAGAATTATACGGTTATAGTTGTGAATCTGGATAATGGTAGAGGCATTACTAGGAATACCAGGATACCCCATCGAAACATTTCAATGTTTCAGTTCAGCTGTGTACTGTTAAAAGAAAACTGATTTCCCGATTGGACACTTGCTCCAGGGTATGTATTTACCAGGTTTGATTCTCACATCTGTATGGTTTTACAGATGATGAGTGGGAGTAAGTCATTGGGAATAGGGTGATCATCCTCATTATATCGGGATTCGTTGTAATCGGTGATATTTGAGGAGATCATCTGGGCTGTTTGCCGGTCGGCAAATATTTGGTTTTGAATATCCGCTGTTGTGCACCAATTTCAAATTGATATATCTGTACGTCTATTTTGATAGAGTGAGATATACCTTTTGATATTATGTCGATGACATTTACCTATATCAGTGGATGGTTAGGTAAGGAGCATTAAACAGCGGTGTAATTCTTCTTAAACATAAGTACAGTTTTCAACCTACGACACACAGTGAAAGAGTTGTTAGACTCAGCGGACATATACAGAGTATTGTATGTTGTCCAGTGTCCATTAGGACAGAGGGGTTGGTCCTCATACTATATTCTGTTTACTTTTAACTTCTCTAGTCCTTAGACATGTGTTTCGTGGAAACACAGGGTCTAAGTTTTGAGGAGTTATAGGTATTTGAATAGAGTAGAGAACCAGGTATAGCAAGTATCGGGATTCTTCAAAGTGATCGAAGATGTAGATACTTGTGTATGGTGTTCAGTTGATAGTAATGATTAAGAGAACTAGCTTCTCTTTCAGGTTACTCATAATTGGAAACATTCCTAAGTTGAGTAACGCTGATCGGCCTCCTTCCATTTAGTTGACATGCACTGGGGACAGCTGCATGATTTGAATCTGGTTCAATTAAATCAGTGCCTCTGTTTCTATATTGGATATAGAACAGTTCATATCTTGACATTGTTAAGGTACGGGGAGTTGTCCGGCTTATGATTAAAACCAGACACTGGACAACTCAAGGCACGTTTCTGTAATGGCTGTTTGTGGGTTGACCCAGGCTATGACGAGGGTTGATTTTCTACCATCTGGATGAACAATAGCAATATTGTTCTAAGACTCGCCACAGTTTTATTAAAAATGAATTTTTCAGAAAAAGTAGTGGGAGTATGGTAGAACTGGAAGTGATTCCAGAACCACAAACGATTACTGAAGATTTGATAAGGAACCTAAAGATTCAATCTGGATTGACATTCCATTGGCCACTCCGCAGATAAGGTGGGTAACTTCAGGCACCCGAGAGGTACTACGGTAGCCTCAAGGACGGTGACAGGGAAGTTCTTGTTTACCCACAATTACCATTGCTGTTGTTCCAGGCTGCGAGACCCGGTGGGAGGATGAGTATAGCGTCGTTCTAAACTAGTTTTAGAAGTGTACGTCTATATGACTCTGCCAGAGGGTTGTCGTAGTCAGTGGGAGCAGCGGAAGCATTGGTGGACAGGTATCTTATGTCTATTTATAGACTAAAGCAGATATAGCGGAGTTAGATCATCTATTTCTGACGTGACAGTCATAGGCTTGACTTCATCAGAATAGGGGATGGATCTGTTGAGAAGGTAGTAGAGTGTGATATCCTGGTATTTGGATGACATACACATAGTAGGAAAAGAAACTCCTATACTACGATCGGTTATACTTTGGTCGTCACACAGTGTTTTCTCCGTATGGGATTTGGACATTACGTCAGACATTCTGGTTACTAGATCTATGGTTTTAGATCTAGATTTGGGTGGTTTCCCAATCTGGGTACCTTGACAGCATTCTATGAGTATTTAGAATGGACGATTCCTGGCACGGTAGTGTACCTGCAGGTAATGGAGTCACCCTCTCTAAAGGTGTCTTATAGACTAAAGTAGAGAGGGATGTGCATGATTGGGAGATCACTTGCTTAGGCAATTGAGTCAATCATGATATGTCAAGTACCACACCAGATGTCGTTCTTGCACTAGATGCAATAAGTTGATATTGATCCAATCCTGGAGAAACAGTCGGAAGCAGTTTTAGAACATAAGTTGATGTTCTAGGGATATGATAACGGCAGCCTCCTTTAGGAGACGGTTATCATTCCAGGCTTCCAAGGTGACCTGGATGGCAGAGTGGCTGTCAGAGTTATAGTTTTCCCTCTGACGAGGGGCAGTATATTGGACATGTGGTCCAGGTGGATACTGAGGGAAGGCATGGCGCAGAATACTGATTAAGTTCAGTTGACGATACAGTCTAAGAAGTTTGGATTTGGAGTTCATTTATGAACTAGGTCCCATCAGACATCCAGACATTCCAAGACAGGTATTGCTCATTTCGAGAGATGGCTTTCTGCGCGAACTTGAGATATAGAGAGACATAGAAAGAAACATCACAGCGGATCCACTCACTGAGGCTATTCCTCGAACGCAATAGTTTCGCAAACGAGCTTTGTGAGACTGACTAGTAGAGGAGTTGGGTGTTCGGTATCACACGGGCTGTGAGTATGCGACATCGCAATAATTAGCCTTGAGTGCAAGTGGGAGATTGTTGGAGATAGTGCCCTCAGAGTCAATTATTGGATCACAGGCACGTGATTGCAATGATTGAGGGAGGACCTATCCCAGGTGGACAGTCTTACTCGAGATGATAGTATGCTATCTGGTTTACCTTTATCATCGTGTACTGCTTCAGGTGACCTTACAGGTCGCTATTACACGCTGATAGAGCCCCTAGGATTCTTGCTTGACTGCCAGCAGTATGATGGCGATCATATACGTGGGAGCTGGGGTCTATAAGCACATCCTTAAAAGGTCCCTAGTCGTGGGAGTTTCGAGACCGGGCATCGATACTCCATTAGTAGACTAGTGTATAAAGTCGAGACCCCGACGAGGGGCGGTGGCCGGTCTCACAAGCCACTAGTGTCAGTTGGTTCACCTAAGATGTATACAGGTGCTCATTGGGTTATGAGTACACCGGACAGGACTCGCCGGGAACCTGCTAGTTGGGATTATACCAGACGTCAGATAGCAGTTCCCAGGTGACATGTGTACAGGTTAGTTCATCGACCTGAGATCGTCATTTGTCTCGTGTGAGTTCCCACTGTGCTTTGATTACTACCCTACCACGGCTCAAAGGAGTCGTGCAAACAGGTTTTAGTTGGGTACAGTCCCGAGCCACATGGAGGCAGTGAGCGGATCTGCAGGGGTTCGTCTCTCCCGGTATTGGGGGTGAGGTCGCGCTGTGTCTAGGAGAGCCATTACGCAAAGCCCTCGGCCGAGGCAGGAGATTTACTGGTAGGTATTCCAGTAGTATCTCAGGGCGTTCTGGGCTACACTCCGACATGACTTGTACCGCCTTTGGGGGTCTGACTTTTACCAACCCCTAGGCCCGCCATGCGATACTCATAGACGAACGGACCGGACTGTACGGATATTGTCACTGTCAGGCTCAGTAGGGTGTCAGGATGAGTTCGCTCATCGACGTCCCTTTTGGTCAATAGCTGGTGGCCCGTCACGTATTGGCTTATACCTCTGACGTGCTAGTGGTTAAATCCACAGCCATAGTATTGACGAGTCTTTAGAGTCCACCACACTTTCAGTTACTCAAGTTTTCGGGCGAAACGCTGTAGAGGCCGTATGGAGATATGGCAGGGTCCGATCAGATACGTGCGGTATTGCACGGATCAGGATCGGACGGTTTGTACTAGAGGCCGTATAGATATATGACAGGGTTCGATCAGATGCGTGCGGTATTGCACGGATCAGGATCGGACGAACTTTACTAGCCGGCTTTGGTTTAAGCCGGATCCTAGTATAGTACAGTGTAGATTTTGTCTCTTTGCATTTGTATCTGGACGGAATACAGATGCGGGTGTGTATGCACAGTATCGGGGTTTTCTTGTAATTTATTATGGGACCAGTTTTCTGGAGTTGCCAGTTTGCATTCCGTTCCGGCCGGTTTTCCTTTGTTCTTTCCCGGCCGGACTTTTCCGATGGAGGGGGGATATTTGCAATTGTGCAAATAACATTTGAGGAGGGGGTTTCTTGCAAATGCTTTGATTATGATAGCATCATTTCTTTTGCTCCATCACTTGCATTAATTGTGATTTGAGAGGGTATGGTTTTGATGTAAGTTTGTGATGATAATGTTTGGTTGTGGTCACCTCTTTTCTTATCCTACCATCACCTCCCTTCATGCTACAAGTTTATCCCTCCACCATTTTCCCACAAGAGGATGGCCGGCCACTTTGGTGCAAGGATGAGAAAATTTCCATTTTGGTTGTAGCACATATTTCATCATCTCATTCTTCTAGTTTTGGAAAAATGAAAGCACCATTTTTCCATAACCTTATTCCTCCATCAAGGCAACTACAAACCCCAAATGAGACAAGCATCATCTACACTATATTCTGCAGCAAATCTTGGGCACGTCGACTGGCCAGCTTCGTGCCCGAGTTGCCTCGGTATTGAGGTGGGAGCCCGTAAAAGATACAGACGATGTGGTGCCCTTCCGGCAAATAGGCGACGACCGGAGTTTCCGCGGGAGATCGGGACGATGACGAGAAGACCGGAGGACTCGGATCACTCGGTATATCTCTCACCCTTTCTCTTGTTTGCTAGTATCGGTTAATGGTTACGATCCGGGTATATTGTCCGTGGTAGCGCCAGTTTCCAAGTAAGGAAAATTTTTGATTCCGCATTTTGGTCTCGGATAGACGGCCGGGGCGCTGCCGTGGCGTAACAACCCCGTTGACACTTTTCTAGACACCTACTTGATCGGCTAATTGTAAAGTGCAAAACTCTCCCAGGAGTAACAATTACTCGCAGTGGGTATCGGGATCCAACTATCACATAGAAGGTATGCAATCTCATTGCAAGTTTCAACACTTGAAACTCCCGATAAAGGTTTTTACCCCTAGCACCTATAACCTTAACTATGGTCAACAAATCATAAGCACTAGTCAAGTTCAACCCGTCATTTCGTGATTAATTAGACCGACCCACATGACCCTTAACTAAGGTCAACAAAGTCACGCGACTGTCCTAACTAATCGCATCATATGCGGTGTAGGAAGACATCACTTAGCTACCGTACACTGTGCCTTGACTATGGTCAACAAACACAGCACGAATACTAAGTACTCTACTTCCTAAAATGACGGAGCGTTGCGAATGGTTTTTATGAAAACCATTAACGCTTTGAACTTGATCTCGTTGCGGAATCAAATGGTTTTTAAATGGAATGTTTTTTAAGCTTTTCTAGTTTTGCTAAAGGGGTCACTCCCGGTGAAGGGATCGTCGGCCCTTTCCTCGTCGAATGAGGTGCGGGATATATCATATATATCACTGTGCAAAGCAGAAACTATAGAAGCAATCAAAAGACAAACTGAGGGTGTAGCAACTTCCAGTTATTGCTAAAGGAGTCACTCCCGGTGAAGGGATCTCGGTCCTTTTCTTATCGAATAAGGTGCAGGATGTTCTACAAGGAACACCGCGATGCAAAGCAAGAACTGTAGCTACCTGTTTTTATTTTGAAATTCGATTCCACAACATCAATTAGGTTTATTTTCTTTCATTAATCTCATTAATGAATATCCCATCATTTAAGTCCACCTAAACATTACAGATAAATATAACGTATGCTTATGCCATCCGCATTCGCCTCGATGTCCCGTCTGCACCGTTAGTTTAGGTAACTAACGCCAGAACAAGGCAGGGCTAGCGCGGGTGTAAAACATAAGCAACGTCTATATAATATATCATATATACTATATACTGTATCTATCGGAATATATCACATGATCACATCACAGATAACGCAGCAGAAAGTATCATATGAAATATCGGATATACTAGGACGTCCGTGTTTTTAATACGAGCCAGTATAAAACACGGATTCCACGGTCGTGATGAATAGCCAAACCCACACCCCTAGACCCCTACGAGAGCGGCAAGCAACCCTACCAATTCTAGGGTTAGGAGACCCGGACTCGACTCCTCGAGATGGTCTCCCACTGGACCCTAGAACCCCGTTACTTGTGCTCCCTTCCTTGGGTCTATCCTAATGCGGAAAAGTAAATAATATACAAAGGGTGATAGCTTCCGCAACCTAGAAGTGCCCCAATAAAAGAATATTACATACATGTTTTTACATGAATGAAAATGAAAAACACTCATCTCACATAAAAACCCCCGGCTATTCGAACACGACGATCCAATATAACATATCCAGCAACACATAACATCACATGTCATCAACGTAAGTAAATATGCGCATCCCAATTGTCGTTGACATATAGCAACGAAACCGGCGATATCATATATTACACTTACGGTCACAGAAAAGAAAGTGTAAAACTACAACAGTTGGAATCCGCAACCTCTTCAGACATCGCATGCCTAATCAAATGAAATACTTAGACAACGCATGCCTAACAATTATAAACCCCGCATTTTAGTCTCATTATCGAAAACACTTTTCAATATTAAGTCGGGCAATTCAACAAGATTCCCGACATCCTGATCGAATGCTCGTCGCAAACTTTAGTAGGCAGCTGCACCCCCGACGCCGTCGATGAAGTGCACCAAAGCGGAACACTGCTGCCGCGAGCACACGAACGGATGCTTTCGGCGACGGGGTTCTCCTACAGTCACTTGGTCGGGGCTACGGGGTGAGGCTGTCTATTAAGTTTACCGGCGAGTATCCGCGTACACTACGTGATTGCGACGGACTTTTGATCACATCAAAATCCCGTGGCAACCGATCAAATGAGACTAAACTGCTATGTTTATAACATTCATTCAGTTATCTCATATCAACTTGTGAATTCCAATTATTGTATCACATTCCGGATAAGATAGAAAATGTTAAAATTTCCGATTGAACAATCGAACACTCATGTTTTCCCGAAACTGCTCAACACATAAAATAAGTTTAAAAACATTCACTTCGTGCCTCAGTACCAACGGTCCAGCCGTAGAAGGGTCAAGCCAACGCCTCACATGTGGCACGCCGTACTTCCCCAAACCCGAAGGTTCAAAGGGCAGTTCAAGACGGTCACATAATCGAGTTAAGGTTTGTTGTCTTCTAGAGGGACCATCGCGTTACTTGCACTACTTAGAACGTCGTTAAACTACAGAAAAATCCTACAATTGGAAATTTCCCGGCAAAGGAAAAAGTGGGTATTTATATCCGGTCGAACTTTTTTAACATTTTGCTAAAATTTATCCGGAAAAACACATAGACAAAGTTTGACAATCCGATCAAATCTACGAACTCCCAATACAACCCAGAATATTCAACTCTTGAATAAATAATAAAAATTCCCAGAAAATACAGCAAACAAAATAAGACATTACTGTGCAAACAGTGTTTCAAGAAGAGATATTTTGGCTGCGGAACCGCCGCAGAAGCCAAGCTTCAGTCGCAGTTCCGCCGCTCTTTAAGCATATCTTTTGGTCGTTTTTGCACCGTAATTCTTAGAACTTCCTGCTGAATTTTTTAAGAATTTTTAATCTGGAAAAAACCCAGTTTTGGAAAAATGTACAGAGTGGGGTCCGGATTAGGGTTTCGTGTTTTGATCGGACGTAAAACATCGTCTACTCATCGCCTAAGGCTCTAGCTAGTCTCTGATACCACTGTAGGGATCCTAGGCACACTAATGAGGTCTCACAAGTGATCAAACATGGCCAATTCTAAATTTTTTTCATGTGCCTACAAACCCTAATACGGATCGTTAACTAGAAGTATAGGCGATGCAAGCAAGTAAACAATTTTATTGCTAAAGGAAAGAGGCTACAACCTTTGTAGATCCAGTCCTCCACCTCCTTGGCTCCGTGATGACGCCCCTCCGCTGTATCTATCGAAATCCGGACTCTGGCGAAGGTTTCGTCGGAGAAATGATCGGGCTAGGTCGTCGACTTCGATGCCGAAGATGATCTACGTCGAGGCAACTCAAGATCAAACTCCAACTTCACCAAGTCTTGAAACTTGTGAAGAAAACACCCTATACTACTTGGCAAGTGGTAGAGGATGAAGAAATAGGAAGTGGGTTCACTTTAGAATTAGATTTCTCACTCTTTTTCTCATGTTGCCATTGTTGGTAGCAAGTTTTTCTTCATTGTTGAAGAAGAAGAAGAAGAAAAGAATTATGATAAGAATAAAAAGAATTATCTTATCATATAGCAACCATAGTTAGGTGTAGAGAATTAACTAAGGTTAGGTTGAATAGTTAGGGTTAAGTATGAAACAAAAATGGTGGACTTATTCAAAGCTTCATGAAGCTTCAACTAGAAAACAAATCAAGCCACCATTTCTCTTTATCTTTCAAAAAAAGAATAAATAAATAAATGAATAGATAAGTAAATCAAAACCCTAACCATTAAAAAAACCATGGTTTAATTCTTTACACAAACCCAAGTTTGGATGTATCATCAAATATGATACAAACTAGTGCACAAAACTATATCAAATATACAATATGCACATCAAGTGAGAAAATCCATCCAAAGTGATCAAATACTAGTTAATGCAAAGTAATATATCAAATATATTATACATTAAATCATTAAATCAACACTTGATTTAACGATCCGGTCATATCGCATATAACCGACTAGTATCCAATGTATCGAATCAATCTTCGATTCAATAACTAGGTTATATCGCATACGACCATTCGATACATCCATCGCGAGAATAGGATACGGTATCACATACACGCATTATTCTCGGTCCCGCACATATCTCATATGCGCTCCTATTTCGTTTCGCTTGAGCCAGGAAACCTCTGTGTAAGACTCTAAAGACTCGTCAATACGCCGGCAGCAGGTGATGATCATATCAAACAACCACAAGCCGCAAGCGGTCTGCTAAACGTAACGGCCTCACGGGTAGTGAGCGATCAGAAGATCGATGAGCAAGCCCGCTCACACTCCTGTGAATCCAACCAGTAACACTTACCGTACAGTCCGGTCTGTTCGTCTGATATGTCGCATATCTCGCCTAGGGGTGGTAAACGTCAGACCCCAGTAGCTCGATAAGTCATGCCGACGTTAGGTCCATAACAATCGTGAAACTACTGATAACTCTTACCAGTATATCACTGCAACCCTGGCCAGGGATTTCCTGTTATGGCCATTCGAGCATAGCGCAACATCAACCCCCAATACCGGGAGAGATGAATCCCCTCCTATCGCTCATTGCCTCCATGTGAATCGGGACTGTACCCAAAAACCACCTGTTTGCACGACTCAGTAGAGCCGTGGTAGGGTGGAAATCAAAGCACAGTGGGAGACACACAAGACTCTATGACGATCTCGGGTCAACAGACTAAGCTGTACCAGTGTCACCAGAGAACTGCCATCTGACGTGAGGTATAATACCATCTGGGAGTTCTCGGCGAGTCCGTTCGATGTACCGAGTCTCCACTGAGCACCCACATACCATCTCTGATGTCAAACACCAATGGATATGGGATCATCCATCGCCCATCACATGGGTCGAGAAGATATACGCTAGTCTACTCTGGAATATCGATGCCCCGTCTCAATATTCCCACGACTAGGAACATTGAAGGATGTACTCATGGACTACCCAGGCCCCACTAGTATGATCTGCATCACAGTCCTGGAAGTCGAGTACACATCCTAAGGGCTTTATCAACATGTAACAGAGAGACAGAAAGTATACATGTTAAGATAAAGAGCAACCAGATAGCGTACTATCATGTCGAGCAAGAAAGTCCTACCTATATATGTCCCAGCATCCACTACAGTATACATCCAATGTACAGTAATGGCCTCTAGGGCATACATATAACTAACATAAACTAACAATGGACCGTAATGTCCTTAAACTAATTATTGACCGCAATGTCATTAAACTAAACAATAGAGCCCAATGCTCACTTGTCGGATCTAAACGATCCCGTTAAGTTGATCTTAGTCTAAAATTAGACTAACGTATCTTTAACAAACGTTTAAGTTGATCTTAGTCTCAAATGAGGCTAACGTATCCTTAAACTCAACCACCCCAAACCCAAATCTAAGAAAGATACGGATTTTGACTAGTCCACGCCCTACGGACGACAACATAACTTAGTCTCCGTATACAATCCACGGGCAACCAAACACAAAAACAAACACCCACGACATGAAGTGACCACATAGAGAAGGAGAAAGTTGTTACCGCGATGCGGTAGCGTAATTAACTGCATGGGCTTGCGCCTGCAGGGAAGTGCGTCCTCATAATCAAAATCCCCTCAAACGACGGGGAATCTGACGAAGTCTGCTACATCGGTCGCATCCGTTTAAACCTTCGATACATGGTGCCATAAATCAACCTGGCATCTTCGGAGAGGTGGACGGATAGCACCAATTAGCACCTGCCCCGAATTCAGGCAAGTCGTCTGTCTTGCGCGTATTTCGGAGGGGAACATTGTCCTATTCCCTGCTCAGTCTCATAACACTTCTAAGAAAGAATGGGACCAACGTTCCCCTGCTCAGTATAATAAGCGGGTTCAGTCAATACATCCATATTATTATCTTGATTATGGCCTGACATGGTTGCTACCTGGAGAGTGAGAGAGAAGAAAACTCTTTAGCGTATGCTCTTGCAAGATTTTATTGGTTATTATCTTATCTAATCAAGATGTCTCCCACTGGTTTTATCAAATCTTCCTTTAAATCCTAAAAGGAAAGACTAGCCGGGATAAATTACACCTTTACAAGTTCGCCAATCTTTCAGCCAGATCAGTGTTGGTACTTTGAGGGAGGTTCCTGATTGATCTCAAAAACTATCTATTAACCGCAATCAAGAACGGCGTCGCTTGTAGCTAGCTGGTGAGTACGGGTCGGTCCATACGAATTTTGTGAATTTCGTGGTCGCGCAAACGAGTTAATTCCGATGGGAGCCGGATTGATTATTAAATCTAAAAACTAAATTATTCTATACTAAGATTAATCTATATCTAAGTCTTGCTAGGGTTAGGTCTAGGTTAAGTTTAGAAAGTCAATAAATCTCACCGCTTTCTATACCCATATGAAGATCTAATTAGGTGTTATGGTAATTATTAATAAAAGGGATTAGAACCATTTGGAAAGATGTTTCTTCCTCTAGGTTCTTGTCCTTCCTTTAGAAATCCTTAACCTAACCTCCATGGAAAACAATCACAACCGGGCTTTTATACTACGGTATCACCGCTACCTCGATGGATAGGGTGCCGTAGGGAGCGGTATGTGAATGTATGCATGAAGTCCTATGAAAATATATGACGGGCAAGAAAGGGGATGAGAGATCTTCATCTCTCAAACCATCCCCAGATCTAACCCTAACAAGCGAGGAGACTACTCGCTCATTAGGGAATTGAAAAACATTTATCTAAGGCAGAGAATAAAAGATTAACTAGGGCACGGAATTAAATTTAACCAGGGAAAGGATAGAAAATCAACCTAGGGCAGGAAATAAAGAACTTACAACTTGATGCTCTCCAAAAAGAATTCTGAAATTTATTAATGAAGGGAGGCATGCGAAAATACAATGATTTGGGTTCTATTTATAGGACATAGAAACCCTAGGTTACAATTGATTCGCACGTCTGCATTTACCAAAATACCCATATGAAGACCTAGTCAGAGTAGACTCACGAATTGGTAAAAAATTCTCGCACCCCGGGCTCCAGACAGCCGCGGAACCGCGGCCTGGGTAGGGTTTGGGCCGCGGTTCCGCGGCCCAATGGTGGTATTGGACTCTTAAATTTTTGTGTCTTGCTCTGGTTCTTTTTGGGCTTCTGATTCTTTGGTTCTTTTCTCCATTTGGATTCTAGGACTTCTCCAGATCTTTCAGTGAAAACTTGTAGTGGTCTTTTAACCGTTTGCTTTGACATCTTGGACCTTGCGTTGCCTTGTACATTGTGAACTGTTCTTCGTCTTGGCTTGACTAAGATCCTTCTATTTGTTGGTCAAAAGTCCCTCTTTTGTATCGTCTTTTGTCCTTTTCACTGTTTTCGCTCCAAGAACCTGTAACCTGTTCTATGTAGCAGACATGGGTCAAAAGCACCTATTTTATTGTAAAATGGATAAGAATGGGGAATATAATAGCGCAAGAATATGATATGAACAAATACGCCCAAACTTATCTTTTGCTCGTCCTGAGCAAACTTAGTTTTATTCATGACAAAAAACCTAACCGCACTTTCGTAGGGAATCGCATTTGCACTAAGCTCGTGCAACAAGCCGTTAAACCTCTAAGTGTCCCTAGTAGGAGGAGTGTTGTCTTCTGAGGGTTTTCAGCGGATACTACCCACAAAATACTATCAATTCGGCTTTTCGACTTTTGTTCTCCAATTAGGTTTTCTAACAAGGAATTCTATTATCGTTGACTTGTAAATTATCCACCCATATTCTTCACACTTTCTCATCATTTAACTTAAGATTATATATGTTTTGCAGACCTACTTAGCTTTCGGCATTTCTTAAGTTTTCCTTCTAGGGTTCCATCTCCACTTAGGAATTTTTATCAACTCTACTAAAGATACAAGTTCTATTCTTCACTCCTTTCTCTCGTCTAAACTCCAATCACATATCCCCACGTGTGTGTATAAATCACCTCTATACTTAGAAATTCAAATCAAGCAATCATACTCTTGTCCGTTGTCCAAAGCACTTCTTAATTGGTGAATTTTTAATTGAATTTTGCTTACACATCCTTCATGCGACTGTTAATACTTCTTGAGGTACCAACAACCGATTACAAGATGCGTTTGCACTTTAAGCGTACTTCCTAGTCTTGGAACACCCAAGGCTTTAGCAGTGACTCCCAAACCAGTTGGTCTAAGGCACTAGGTGATGAAGCACCCTCGCTAAATATTTTTCTATTTTTTTAGCCTTAAGTAATCACAAAAACCAGTGTTCATTTTTTTCTTTATTCACACTTGTATATTTTTTTTTCATCGTACTAAGGAATTTAGACAAGAGCATTTCAAGGTCTCCTCTACTATTCTAAGTTTCAAGGCGCGTGATTGTGCAATTTGTAGGGTATACATTTTCAGAATCTAGACTTAAGCTAGGAATTATTTTTCAAACTTATACTCTAATAAAAATATCAATACTTTTCCTTTGTTTCAACTTAGCCCAAGAAGTGAACTCAAAATTTGCCTATTTCTAAATAAACTACAAAGACATATACTTTCTACCGTTAAACTTTAAGAAAGGTTATTTTTAGGGTTTTTAAATTACTAAGTCTCAGATCTAGTTTTTCCTAGCCAGTTAGCATATTTGTCAAACTCAAGTCAATTAGCCAAAATTGAATACATTAATTTTTATAATTTTTGAAATTTTTAATTTTTTATTGGTTTTTCTTTTTCTATTTTCTATTTTCTTTTTTCAAATTTTTTCAATTTTTATGATTTTTATATAAGGATGCAATGCAGAAATATTCATATGAATGCGAAGGAAGAAAACTTACCGAGCATACCCCCAAACTTAAACTGGACAGTGTCCTCACTGTCATGCTGCACCAAGTGGGTCGATAATGTCGGCAATTTCCTGTTTATTAACATATTTACAAATGATACACACCCCCAAACTTATTTGAAAAAAAAGTTTTGTGAAAATTGATTGCAAATTCGGGGGTGAAAGTGGAGGAAAATCAATCGGTGTAAATTGTCGCCTGTAAAAATAGGAGCTCCTCCGAATGGTCCGTTGGGAAGAACGGTTTCAATCGATGTCCATTTACTTTGAATAGAGTACCGTCTTTCGGATTTTCATGATCGACCGCACCGTGCGGATAAACGGTGCGAACTACAAAAGGTCCTTTCCAACTAGAACGGAGCTTGCCGGGGTGATAATGTAACCGAGTGTCATAAAGTAAAACCTGTTGACCAGGTTTAAACGTTTTTCGCAGAAGGTGTTTATCGTGGAACACCTTAGTTCGGTTTTTAGCAATTACAGCATTATCATAAGTCTCATCCCGCAGCTCTTCTAGTTCATTTAATTGCATCTTTCGATTGCTGCCCGCATCTCCTAATGATAAATTCAACTCTTTGATAGACCAAAATGCCTTATGCTCAATCTTTATTGGGAGGTGGCAAGCCTTTCCGTAAACAAGCCGGTATGGAGACATGCCAAGATCGGTCTTGTATGCAGTACGGAAAGCCCATAGTGCATCGATCAGTTTGAGTGACCAATCTTTACGGTTTTTAGAAACCGTTTTCTCCAAGATTTGCTTGATTTGCCAATTTGAAACCTCGGCTTGCCCACATGTTTGGGGATGGTATGGCGTTGACAGCTTGTGGATAATAGAATATTTGCGCATTAAGGACTCAAAAGTCCTATTGCAAAAGTGAGAACCATTATCACTTATAATCGCTCGAGGATGCCCAAATCGAGAAAAGATATGTTCTTTAAGAAATCGAACGACAACCTTGTTATCATTCGTTCGGCTAGACACAGCCTCGACCCACTTTGACACGTAGTCAACAGCCAAAAGAATATACACATTCCCAATAGAATTGGGAAATGGTCCCATGAAATCAATTCCCCAAATATCAAAAACATCCACAACCAAAATTGGTTGTAGAGGCATTTCGTTTCTCCACGATATCCGGCCCAAGTGTAGGCACCGGGAGCATGTCTTGCAGTATTCATATGCATCCTTGAAGAGTCGTGGCCAATAGAAACCACACTGCAAGACTTTCTCGGCTGTCTTCTTTGGGCCGAAGTGCCCTCCACATGCTTGATCGTGGAAAAAAGACAGCACACTCTTAAACTCGTTTTCCGGTACACACCGACGAATGATTTGGTCGGAACAGTACTTAAAAAGATAAGGTTCATCCCAGTAAAAATGCTTTGCTTGGGACAAGAATCGAAGTTTATCTTGTTTCGACCAATCTTTAGGTATCAAGCCGGTGGCTAAGTAGTTTACGATATCAGCGAACCATGGTTCGCAAGAAATGGTTAAGAGTTGCTCATAGGGAAAACCATCTTTTATTGGAAGTTCAAGTGTAGGTGAAGAAGGAAGTCGTGAAAGGTGATCGGCCACTACGTTTTCACATCCTCTTTTGTCCCTTATGACACGGTCAAACTCTTGTAGCAAGGGGATCCAACGTATTAGCCTCGATTTAGCATCCTTATTCGCAAAAAGGTGGCGAAGAGCTGAATGGTCCAGATACACAATGACTGGAAAACCGATTAAATAAGGCCAAAATTTTTCAAGTGCAAACACAACTGCTAAAAACTCTTTTTCTGTTGTTGTGTAGTTTAGTTGGACCTCATTTAATGTACGGCTAGCGTAATAAATCATGTGCGGCATTTTATTAATGTGCTGTCCAAGAACAGCACCAATAGCAAAATCTGATGCGTCGCACATAATTTCGAAAGGATGCGTCCAGTCTGGAGATGAAAGAATGGGCGCAGAAATAAGAGAGTGTTTCAATGACTCGAACGCTTCCATGCAAGTTGAGTCAAAATCAAATGTTGTGTCCTTGGCCAATAAGAGAGTCAAAGGTCTAGCAATCTTGCTAAAATCCTTGATGAACTGTCTATAAAAACCGGCGTGGCCAAGAAAAGCTCGGATGTCTTTGACGCATTTAGGAGGAGGAAGATTAGAAATGACTTCAATTTTGGCTCTATCAACCTCTATGCCGTTTGCGAGATGACATGTCCTAAGACAATACCTTCTCGTACCATAAAGTGGCACTTCTCCCAATTTAATGTTAGGTTCTTATCCCTAGAGCGGGTAAGAACTGCGTCAAGATGTATTAAACACTCGTCGAAGGAGTCATCAAAAATGGAGAAATCATCCATAAAGATCTCCAAAAACTTTTCAACCATGTCTGAAAAGATCCCCATCATAAACCGCTGAAATGTAGCGGGTGCATTGCATAACCCAAAGGGCATGCGACGATAAGCAAAAGTGCCAAAGGGACAAGTAAATGTGGTCTTGTCTTGATCCTCTTTGGCTATGGGGACTTGGTTATAACCGGAATAGCCATCCAAAAAGCAGTAGAACTCATGCCCAGCCAATCGTTCTAGCATTTAGTCAATGAAAGGTAAAGGAAAGTGCTCTTTCCTTGTCGTAGCATTGAGTTTTCTATAGTCGATGCAAACTCGCTACCCAGTTTGGGTGCGAGTAGGAATTAACTCATTTGCCTCATTGGTAATGACCGTGATGCCCGATTTCTTTGGCACAACATGAATGGGGCTAACCCATTGGCTATCCGAGATAGGGTAAATGATACCACTATCAAGACATTTAACAATCTCCTTCTTAACAGCCTCTTTCATAATGGGGTTGAGGCGTCTTTGCGGATCTCTTACCGGCTTGGCATCATCCATCAAGTGTATATGATGTTCGACAATGAGGGGACTAATCCCCTTGATGTCCGCCATAGACCAACCAAAAGCTTGCCGATTATTTTGTAAGACCATTAAGAGGGCCTTCTCTTGCTCAAGAGCTAGAGAGGCCGATATGATAACGGGTAAGGTCTCATTCTCACCTAGATAAGCATATTTTAGGTGCGATGGCAAAAGCTTTAATTCGAGTTGAGGAGGGGAAACAATTGATGGTAACAGTGGTGTAACTGTTTCAAACTCGAAGGATTCCATCAAAAGTTCAAATCGAGTATACGCAACCGAGTCGGATGGTTCAACTAACTCATCCGAAAAAGCAAAAGACTCAAACTCAGGTGATGAGTCTTCAAAATCGTCTACAAAGGTGAAACACTCATAATCGTTGTCTGCCGTGAAAGCTGTGTCGGATTCTAGGAGGAACGCACTAGTGGCTTTAACATTGCTGTGATCAAACATAAAATTTTCGAACTCACAGTCCTCCTCCGCGATCGCATTGATCGAGCAAACATCAAGTACGCTAGAATTAGGCTCGTAAGGCTGATTTCCCAACTTGAAAATGTTGAGTTCAATTGTCATATTGCCAAAAGATAGATTCATTGAACCGTTACGATAATTGATCACTGCGTTAGAAGTCGCAAGGAATGGTCGACCAAGTATCACCGGAATTTGACTCCGGGGGTTAGCGACAGGTTGTGTATCCATAACAATAAAGTCAACGGGGAAAATGAAATCCCCTACTCTAATTAACACATCCTCCAACTCTCCCCTTGGATGGGTGATGGACCGGTCGGCCATTTGGAGAGTGCAATGAGGGGGCTTAAGCTCTCCAACGCCTAATTGCTCGTACACAGAATAAGGTAGCAAATTGACACTAGCACCAAGATCTAATTGTGCTCTATTGATGTTCTTGTCCCCAATTGTTATCGAAATAGTAGGACAACCAGGGTCCTTGTGCTTTTGGGGTAAAGATTGGACAAGAGCATCGCTAACAGCATTAGCCAAGAAAACTTTCTTTGGTACTTGTGACTTCCTCTTTTTGGTGCAAAAGTCCTTTAAGATTTTTGCATATGAAGGAACTTATTGGATTGCATCTAAAAGAGGGAAATTTATGCTAACCTGTTTGAACAACTCTACAATCTTCTCCATTTGTGGAGTTGGTTTATTGGATCTCAACCGGTTTGGAAAAGGAACATTTTGAAAAGTTGTTGAGTCCAATTTTTGCGGATCGGATTGTTGAGTTGGAACGGAACCCCGTGTAGATGTGTTCGTGTTGTGAGAAGTGGGTCCGTTCGAGCTAGAAGAAGTAGAGCCATGTGAAAGATGGAGAATAGGCTCTAACGAAGACGAAGAAGAAGAAGGTGAAGAAGATGAAGAAGGACTACCGGCAGGGGTATCATGGTTAATACCCACATTATTTTGCAACACTCTTCCGGATCTCAACGTGGTCACAGCATTTACGTTATGATTCTGCTGTTCATATGCAACGTGTGCGTGACCGGGATTTGGCAGTGGTTGAGATGGAAGCTTTCCTTTTTCTCGCTCTTTCAACGCAGCATTGAGTTGTGCAATTTGTGCCTCAATAGATTTAATGCTTTGATCGTATGAGGCACTGTTTTGCACCAAAGATTGAATAGAAGTTTCTAATCTTGCTGCGGATTGTGTAGATTACTTTAGGAACGCATTTAGACTTCTTTTGAGCGAGCTAACCTTGTCATTCTGAGGTGGAACAAAATTGTTTGCCTGGTAAGAAGTGTTAAGCACAAAATTGTTCACTTGATTAGGGTAAGGTTGCTGTTGGAAAGGTTGTTGAAATTGAGTTTGTGGAGGTGCTTGTTGTTGTGGAGGAGGAGGCCTTTGATAAATGTTGTTTCCTTGGAATTGTTGATTTTGGTTCCAAGCGAAATTTGGGTGACTCTTCCAACCCGGATTGTATATCAAAGAGTATGGATCGTTTCTTTGTCGTTGCTGAAAGGCAGCATTGACTTGATCATGTCCTTAAGTAGATGCACTGTAAGGACACTCTTCGGTGAGATGTGATGGATCCGAACAACAAGCACAAACAGTTCGTGGAGGCACAACAGGGGAAGGAGAAGGCGATGGGATTTTGGTCTCAATCGCTTCTAACTTTTTCATTAGAGCGGCCATCTCGGCCTTCATAGCAATCGACATATCTAAGTGATGTATGCCTTCCCTAGATTGACTAATAGAAGAAGATGATGATGTGGTCTTGGTGCTCTCCCACTGAATTGTTTGTTCATTAAGGTCCTCAAGAAACTGCCACGCTTCCTCACTAGATTTGGATAGAAAGTGACCTTGACAAATAGTTTCTAGCAACTGCTTCGTTGCCGGGTTCAATCCCTCGTATAATGTTTGGTAAAGTTGCCAATTTTCGATCCCATGGTGAAGGCATTGAACGGGTAGGTCTTTGAATCTTTCAAAACACTTCCAAAATGGTTCGGAAGGAAGCTGGGAAAATTGTATAATCTCATTACAGATTCTAGCAGTTTTGTGATGAGGATAGAACTTTTTAAGAAAGGCTTTCACAAACTCTTCCCAATTCTTAATGGAATGCGACGCGGTGCTGTATAGCCACTTCTCGGCTAAGTCACATAAGGTGAAAGGAATGACCCTTAGCCTTATAGCATCGTCGGATAATTGGGATGTTTTCATCATAGCGCAAACGTTTTGGAATTTGTTGATAAAGATATATGCATCTTCGGATTCCAAACCATGAAACTTAGGCAGCATATTGATGAAGTGGGGTTTGATCTCTAAATTGTCCCCATTTGCCGTGGGAGGGAAAGACAAGTAGGTAGGGCGGTGCGGATGGGGTAGAAAAGATCCTGGAGCGCGACTCGTGTAGGCGCTTCAACAAGCGGGTGAGTCGGGTTATTCGCACCTAACGGAGGTGGAATCATTCCCGTCGGTAAGGTGTTGTTAGGATTGTATCCCGACATACCTTCGGAAGAAGAATTTGATGGTGAAAGTGAAGAAGTGGAAAGGATTTCGACTTCGGAGTCGAAAGGTTCGTCGGTCGGTACCAACGAAACACGGACTAATCGCGCGCTAGTGTCCTTAGTCCAACGGGACATACACTAAAAGGGTAGTGTAGTCAAAAGGTGAAAGACAGAATGTGTAGGTAAGAAAACATCAATGAGAAGAAAGTTGTGTAAGTGGAGTGCAAAGATTTCTTTAGCGACAAGTTGCAAGTTTTTGAAAAGATTTTTCCTTTTTCTTTTTATGTGAGCTTTTGCAAAAAGATTTTTGAAATGGGACTTGTGACACAAATGCAATCAACCACAAATGCACAATCAGGCCTAGATCTTGGGTCACCTAGGGCAGCTAGACAGCTTCTAACTGTTCTAAAGGCCTAGAAATAGAACCTCTTCACCGCCTCTTCACCGCCAATTGTGGCCAGGTAAGTGCCAAGTAAGTGGGAGGCTCCCCGCTACAAGTAGCGGTCCTAATTAAGTAACCACTTACCTTAGACACACTTGCCTAGACACCGCAAAGTCAGGTTAGGATAAACGGCCGATGCCTATAACTAGTCCTCTGTCCTATTGAGCGCGACGTCCTTAGGGCTGAGTCTAGTATTTTTTAATTAAGAATGGTCAATGCAAATGCTTTAAGTGATTTCTGGGGTCCTGGGAAGGGTGATGAAATCCCCACCCAATCTGAATTGGTCAAAAGCCCCTTAAAGTCCGATTAAAATATGCAAAGCAGTAAATAACTTGCAATCAATTTTCTTTTAAGCGCGGTGCAAAGAATCTTGCAGAAAATCAATTATTGGAAGGGGGAAGATTTTTTAGCGCAAAGAATCCTGTAGAAGATTTGACAGAAGATATATGGGGATTTACAGAAGGGAGAAGAAGAAAACAAACAGAGAAAAAATTGCGCGATGAGGAGCACAGGGGACCGCGGATCCGCGGCAATGATGGGGGTAAAACGGCGGAAACGCGGCTCAATGGAGGCTTCAGATCTCCAAAAAAATTGTACTGCTCTGTTCTTGCAATCCCTCTCTGTTTTGATATAGCTTTTTCTGTTTCGAACTCTGGATTTTTCCAGATCCGTCAATCCTGCAAAGATTCACACGAGAAACCCTTCAAACAATAAAAGATGATAGAATTTTTATATTTTTGATTTTTTCAAATTTTTATG
This sequence comes from Agapanthus africanus, assembly GCA_030015575.1. Classification (NCBI taxonomy): domain Eukaryota; kingdom Viridiplantae; phylum Streptophyta; class Magnoliopsida; order Asparagales; family Amaryllidaceae; genus Agapanthus; species Agapanthus africanus. The sequence continues at coordinate 278,210,682 of JASDDO010000001.1, forward strand.
GTTTTTTTATATTTTATATTAACCCGAAATTACAAAAAGGAAATTTTTACGCCATCCCCGGCAACGGCGCCATTTGATTTAGATGAGAATTTACGATCAAAAATATATTACCGCAATCAAGAACGGCGTCGCTTGTAGCTAGCCGGTGAGTACGGGTCGGTCCACAGGGATTTTGTGAATTTCCTGATCACGCAAACGAGTTAATTCCGATGGGAGCCGGATTGATTATTAAATCTAAAAACTAAATTATTCTATACTAAGATTAATCTATATCTATGTCTTGCTAGGGTTAGATCTAGGTTAAGTTTGGAAAGTCAATAAATCTCACCGCTTTCTATACCCATATGAAGATCTAATTAGGTGTTATGGTAATTATTAATAAAAGGGATTAGAACCATTTGGAAAGATGTTTCATCCTCTAGGTTCTTGTCCTTCCATTAGAAATCCTTACCCTAACCTCCATGGAAAACAATCACAACTGGGCCTTTATACTACGGTATCACCGCTACCTCGATGGATAGGGTGCTGTAGGGAGCGGTATGTGCATGTATGCATGAAGTCCTATGAAAATATATGACGGGCAAGAAAGGGGATGAGAGATCTTCGTCTCTCAAAATTTCCCCAGATCTAACCCTAACAAGCGAGGAGACTACTCGCTCATTAGGGAATTGAAAAACATTTATCTAAGGCAGAGAATAAAAGATTAACTAGGGCAAGGAATTAAATTTAACTAGGGCAAGGATAGAAAATCAACCTAGGGCAGGAAATAAAGAACTTACAACTTGATGCACTCCAGAAGAATTCTGAAATTTATTAATGAAGGGAGGCATGAGAAAATACAATGATTTGGGTTCTATTTATAGGACATAGAAACCCTAGGTTACAATTGATTCGCACGTCTGCATTTACCAAAATACCCATATGAATACCTAGTCAGAGTAGACTCACGAATTGGTAAAAAATTCTCGCACCTCGGGCTCCAGACAGCCGCGGAACCGCGGCCTTGGTAGGGTTTGAGCCGCGGTTCCGCGGCCCAATGGTAGTATTGGACTCTTAAATTTTTATGTCTTGTTCTGGTTCTTTTTGGGCTTCTGATTCTTTGGTTCTTTTCTCCATTTGGATTCTAGGTCTTCTCCAGATCTTTCAGTGAAAACTTGTAGTGGTCTTTTAACCGTTTGCTTTGACATCTTGGACCTTGCATTGCCTTGTACATTGTGAACTGTTCTTCGTCTAGGCTTGACTAAGATCCTTCTATTTGTTGGTCAAAAGTCCCTCTTTTGTATCGTCTTTTGTCCTTTTCACTGTTTTCACTCCAAGAACATGTAACCTGTACTATGTAGCAGACATGGGTCAAAAGCACCTGTTTTATTATAAAATGCATAAGAATGGGGAATATAATAATACAAGAATATGATATGAACAGTTCCCCGTGCTTTCGCACGGACCTAATTAAAATAAACCTCGTTATCCCAGAGTTATAACCCCGTTAACACCTTTCTAGACACCTACTTGATCGGCTAATTGTCCTGTGTAAAATTCTCCCAGGGGTAACTCTTACTCGTAGTGGGTATCGGGATCCAACTATCTCATAATAGGTATGCAATCTCATTGCAAATTTCAACACTTGAAATTCCGAATAATGTTTTTTCCCCTAGCAACTTATGACCTTAACATAGTCTACAAATCATAATTACTAGCCAAGTTCAACCCGTCATTTCCCGATTGAATTAAACCTACCCGCACGACCCTTAACATAGTCAACAAAGTCATAAAACTACCCTAATCCAATCACATCTTATGTTTTAACAGATAAGCACTAAATAGCTACCGCACACTACGCCTTGACATAGTCAACAAACGTAGCACGAATACTAAGTAGTATTTATCTGAAATGACGGAGGGCTACGACAGGTTTTTCAGAAAACCTATTGCGTAATGAACTTGATATCGTTGTAGAAACAAGTGATTTTGAAAAAGGAGTGTCTTTGAGGCATTTCCAGTATCGCTAAAGAGGTCACTCCTGGTGAGGGGATCTCGGCTCTTTCCTCATCTGATAAGGTGCAGGGTATATCATATATACCGCTGTGCAAAGCAAAACTATAGAAATAGTCAAAAACTAAACCGCGAGTTTTGTAGCATCTGCCAGTTTTGCTAAAGAGGTCACTCCCGGTGAAGGGATCTCGGCTCTTTCCTCATCGAATAAGGTGCAGGGTATATCATATATACCGCTATGCAAAGCAAAACTGTAGCTACCCTTTTTATAAAATTTTGATTCTACAACTTCTTTTAGGTTTCTTTTCTTTTATTAATCCCATTAGTTATGCTTCCTAAGCCTCATAGAAGAAACGAAAGCTGTAATATTTATATATCAACATATATATATAGTATAAGCATACGTCTCAGGCAGTAATATGATCTCATCACAGAACATTACAGCAGAAGATAACATATGAAATATTAGATATACTAGAACGTCCGTATTTTACATCGAGCCTGTATAAAACACGGATTCCACGGTCGCGATGAATAGCCAAACCCACATCCCTAGACCCCTATGAGAGCGGCAAGCAACTCTGCCAATTCTAGGGTTAGGAGACCCGGTCTCGACACCTCGAGATGGCCTCCCACTGTACCCTAGAACCCGGTTACTTATGCTCCCCTCCTCGGGTCTACCTAATGCGGAAAAGTAAATAATATACAATGGTGACATCATCCTCATCCCGGAAGTGCCCTAATAAAAGAATATTACATACAAATGAATTTTACATAATGAAAATAAAAACCCTCATCTCACATAAAAAACCCAGCTATTCAGAACACGACGATCCAATATTCCATATCACAGCAACACATAATATCTCATATCATCAACGTAAGCAAGTATGCGTATCCCGACTGTCGCTAATGTATAGCAATGAAGCCGGCGATACACCACATACTACGCTTAAGGTCACAGAAAAGAAAGTGTAAAACAACAACATTTGGAATCCACAATTACTTTAGACATCATAAATCCGAAATATCACATACTTCGCATTTCATGCCTAACTATATGAATTCCACATATTGTATCACATTCCAGATAAATAGACATAGTTAAACTTTCCGATCGAATAATCAAACACCTAAGAATTCCCAAATAGCTCAACACTTGAGCGGAGTTCAAAAATCCCAGAACATGTCACAGCTCCAGTGAACCAGCCGTAGAAGGGTCAAACCAACGCCTCACATGTGGCAACGCCAAACTACTACAAACCTAAAGGTTCAGTGGAAGTTTTTACGGTCATATAATCGAGTTAAGGTTACGTTCTTCTAGAGGGTCCACAAACTTAAGAAAAATTCAACACTTGAAAGTTTTTCGTGTCTGGAAAAAGTGAGTTATTGATATCCGTTCGAACATTTTAACACGTTCTAAATTATCCGGAAAACACTTAAACGAAGTTAAACTTTTTGATCGAATCAACGAATATAAAAGATCTCCAGAAAACTCAACACTTGAGTAGAATTAAAAATTCCCAAAAGCATGCAAAAGTACCTACGGATGTTAATATGGAAAAAGCTAACCCTAATACCCTTGTACGGCTGCGGAACCGCTGCGCAAGGCATGGTATTGCCGCGGTTCCGCGGCTCTTTAAGGGAATTAGGATGTCGTTTTTCACAGTAAGCCTTAAAATTCCCTGCTTAAGTTTCTGAGTATTTTTAATATAGAAAAAATCAACATTTTAAAAAATTTCCAGAGAGGGGTTCAAAACCGACGTTTCGGGGTTCGATCAGACTTTTAACTTCGTATACACGTCGCCTAATGCTATAGCTTAGCTCTGATACCACTGTAGGGTTACTAGGCACAGTCACAAGGGTCTATAAGGCATCAACCATACCCGATTTAAAATTAAGACGTGCCAAACAACCTAAAGCGAGGATCATTGCTAGATTATTAAGGTTTGACATGCAAGTAAACATCTTTACAACTGAGAGAGAGAGATTACAACCTTTGTAGTCCGCTCCTTCGGTTCATAAGCTCCGAGTAGTTGTCCCTTCGCCGCGATCCATGATCTCCCGGACTCAAGAGAGGCCCCACAAGCCGAACGATCCATGCTTGCTTGAAGTCTTCCTTTTCGAAGATGATCTACCATGAAGTTTCTTCAACTCAAGCTCTCACTTTTATAATCAAGTATTAATAAAGTGAACATCCTAATCTTATTGGCTAGATTAGATGAGGATGATGAAGTAGGAATTATGCTCTCTTTTATTTTCTTAATCTCACACTAATTCATCACAAAATTAAAAGCTAGTAAGCTTAAGGAGGAAGAAGAAGATGATTTCTTTTGTGATGAATAATGAAAAGTTACTATGCTTACAAATGAACCTTGAGTTAATAATATGAAGCATTAACTCATGTAGAGAGTTTACTAGGGTTAAGGGTTTGGGTTGGGTTAAATAATATCTTCAAAATATCAACACATAATATCTTAGCTTAAAACAAAACAAAAGCTTCTAGAAGCTTCAAGAAAATACTAACCCAAATCAAACCCTAACCATGTTTAATCTCTACTAATCATGTTGCATTTGTAAACATAACTTGTTACAATATTATATATCACATATATAATATATTTTTGTAACAAAAGAAAATAATACAATTAACATATATCGCATATATATGTTAATGTATTACCCGGTGAGAAAATGAATCAATAAAGCGAGCCAATATTAAATAATGTAATGTAATATATCACATATATAATTATACATTAAATTATCGAATCAACACTTGATCCGACAATCTGGCTATTTCTTAAATAACCGACTAATATATACTATATCAGTTCATCTAATCAACACTTGATCCGATGACCCGGCTATATCACATATACCCGGCTGATATTTAATATCGCGAGAATAGAATACGATATGTCATATCGTATTATCCTCGGTCCTGCACATATCACATATGTGCTCCTACTCTGTTTTGCCTGAGTCAAGAAACCTCTGTGTAGGACTCTAAAGAATCGTCAATACGCCGGCAGCAGGTGATGATCATATCAAACACCCACAAGCTGCAAGCGGTCAGCTAAACATAATAGCCACCCAGGTATTAAGCGATCAGAAGATCAACAAGTAAGCATGTACATTCTCCTGTGAATCCATTCAGTAACACAACCGTACAGTCTGGTCTCTTCATCTAAAATGTTGCATATCTAGTCTAGAGGTGGTAAACGTCAGACCCCAGTAACCGATAAGTCGTGTCGATGTGAAGCTCATAACAGGTCGAGAACCTACTGATAACACTTACCAGTAGTACTCAATATCCGCCCTGGCCAGGGACTTCCAGTAATAGCCAATCGAACACAGCACAACATCAACTCCCTATACCGGGAGAGACGAAACACCTCCTATCGCTCATTGCCTCCATACGATTCGGGACTGTACCCAAAAGCCACCGTTTTGCACGCCCTCTTGGACGTGGAATGATGGAAATCAAAGCACAGTGGGAATCATACAAGACTCTATGACGATCTCGAGTCTACAGACTAACCTGTACCAGTGTCACCAGAGAACTGCCATCTGACATGAGGTATAATACCATCTGGGAGTTCTCGGCGAGTCCATCCAGTGTACCTATTCTCCACTGAGCACCTATACACCATCTTTGATGTCAAACACCGATGGATATAGGATCATCCATCGCCCATCATATGGGTCAAGATGCGTATACGCTAGTCTAATCTGGTGTATCGATGCCCTGTCTCGATACACCCTCGACTAGGAATAGTTATAGGATGTACTCATCGACTACTGTGGCCCCACTAGTATGATCTCATCATAGTCCCAGTAGTCGAGTACATATCCAATGGGCTTTATCAACATGTGAGAGCAAGACAGTAAACTAATACAAGTCAACATGTTAAGATAAAGTGAAACCAAATAGCATACTATCATGACGAGAAAGAAAGTCCTCTCTATATATATCCAAGCATCCATTATAATATACATCATATGTACAACAATGGCCTCTAGGGTATATACATAACTAACAATCATAGTATTACCTTTATGATATAGTTGACCTAAGAGTCGTTATTTTTTCGATTTCTACTTGTCGATATTTTTCTATTCACGAGTTGGCAACTCACCCCCGTTGTGCCATAGTTCTTGCAGGTTGACCGCTTGGATCAGTAGCGGCATCGCTGGCACACAGCTTCATTTGGGTGTTTTGTAGTGGTAGGTGGGACATTTGTATCGTACCCACTCTTGTATTATATTTCATATTGTATCTACTTAACTCCATCAATCAAACAAAATTAGTAATTTGTATAAGTAATGAAACTTAGTGAGATTGTGGTTGCGAGACTTAGAGCGGGGGGGGGGGGTCCGCTACTTGTAGTTAATGTCTTGCTTATTTCTTTATCTTTTGTGGTGAACTTCACCGTTGGGCGTCGTATACTTATTTTTACTATTTTGTGTGGTTGTGATCCGCCGTTTGGTGAAGAGCTAGCTCCCGCTTGGGGATGCCATTATTCTTATTATGTATTGGTGGTTTTGGATCAAAAATTACAAAGGAGGTGCTGCCCAAATTTTAAAAGATGAAACACATTTTCAAACTAACAAATTTCACTTGCATTTTCATGCCCCTTTTCTATGCATTAAGTAAACTCGTTTTCATTATACCCTTCTTTCAAAACTTCACCTCCTTTATCTTCTTAAAAAGGTTTAGATTTCTGGGTTTCAGCTTACTTGAATTCCGTTACGCCTTTAGACGTTGCGTGATTCAACTGCTGGTCACGAGTTAATATTCGGGTCGTGACAGTACAGCTACTACCATTGACGGACTTGTGGTTAAACCCACTGCCAGCGTACTGTCGAGTCTTTAGAGTCCCATACAGAGGGTTTCCCTGGATCAGGCGAGACGATGTAGAGGCCGTATGGTCTTACGGCAGGGTTTCGATCGCATAGGTGTACTGGCTACACGAATGATGTTCGGACAGATAATACTAGTGGGCTTTAGTTTAAGCCGGATCCTAGTATTATACTATTGGATTATACTTGTCTCTGTGTATCCGTATTTTTCGGAATACGGATACGGGTATGTATATACGGTGAGGGCATTCTTGTAATTTTACAAGAATGAGCTTCTAGAAGGAGACACCTCATTATTGATTTATCCTTTTTTATAAAGGATTAATTAAGTGGAAATTAGGAGATATTTGTGGAATGGGTTGCAAGCATGGCTTTACATATTGTTTATTCATTTGGGTTTCCTATTCAAGCATGGTTGCATTTTTTGTGAGTATTTTATTCCATGCTTGAATTATTGGAAATTGACATAGTCATTCTCACACCTATTTTTCTCAAGATAATTCTCACATTATCGTTCTCTCTCCTAGGTTTCCTCTCCTCCTCTCTCAAGCTCATCCCATCACATGAGTTGTGAATCAATGAGTATTGAGACAAATTAATCTAATATATCTTCTCTACTTCTACTTAGTAGTCTTCCTTAGCAAGTTGGATCACTAAGTTACCTCATTTGAGGTTGGAACTTGACCATAGGCCCTCGGATGGATCTTTCTTCAACATAAAGGAGACCGGAAACCGAGTTCATTTGATGTTTTGGAGGAGCCAAAGAAAGGAGATCAAGAAGAAGCTTGAACCAAGGAGCAAAGAACCACTTGAAAACCCAAAGGACTTGACACGAGGGTATAATATTTTAACCGAGTAGTTAACACCCTCTTGTAGTTTAGTTTTTGCTAGTTAAGTTTTAATTAAGATCCTAAAGTGGATAAAGTCTATGTTGCAAAGCCAAACATGATCTTTTGATGTGAGAAAAATCGATTTTGATGTATTCCGCCTCCCCGCGAACACGTGGGGTGTGCTACATAGACTTACACATCATAGATATATATGATATTTTCTCATAGGACACTTCCACCATTACCATTGGTTCATGCCGCATGTGCACTATTCATGCGAACACACACGCCTTTGGTAATTGCTATGTCACAAACACTATAGAACTTGCTTAGAATCGGTAACTGTGCATTGCATCGTATATGTTCTGTAGACTTGTACTTCTATAGTCATTTCATCAGGATGGATACGTAGGATTGTTAGTTATATATACATACCTCATTGCATCATGATTCATGCATAGCTTTTGGCCGTACTTCGCATGGTATAAACTATCGTATCATAGACATCCATCATCACCGACATGTTTACATATTGTGATTCTTCTCGAGGATTTCAGTATTTATGAGATTTATGGATTTTTGGGAAAACCGCAAGGATTTTATAAATCGATTATCATTTTAAAGTAGAAATTTGCGGTTTTCTCGTGATATAATGTGTGTAGCGTCTACCATGTGTTTTCTCGGATCTTGAGCGGTATCATATACCCGATTCGAGGAGAGGGATGCACCGTCTGCGGGTACATGGTGGACCCGGTGCGGTACCTCAGGGCAAGAAGATCGCATAGATGGCGTTGAGCCCGACAGGGGAGCACTACCGACCGGTTATTTTTGACGCGTCGGATATCCGGAGGATACCTACGTAGTCCTGAGATTTGATGATATGGGTTGATACGGACTGACGGAGCCCAAGATATTGAGATATTGAGATATTGAGACATTAAGATATAGAGATATTGAGACATTGAGATATTGGGATATATATATATATATATTGTGTTGATGCTTGACACTGATTTTCTGTTGATTTCATTGATGATACTTCAGTTTATTGCTCAGAGGTTTTTCTAAGATAAGAACAAAGATTTTCTCATACCAGACTTGCTCAGGTTTCGTGTTTGATTATGCATTCATGTTAGTACATCGTATCATATTGATATGCGTAGGTTGAGACGCATTTGCATGCATGCTTACGATAGCCTTATTAGATATTACTTACTACTCACGAGTTGGCAACTCACCCTTATTGTGGCACAGTATCTTGCAGGTTCGACCCGTTAGCGCAGTAGCGGCGGGCGTACTTCCTCTCTTTGCTTCATTGTATCGATTTGCAACTTTCCTCATAGGTGGGTTTCGAGGATACTTTTGTTCCATCTTGTATTATTAATTGTATCTAGTATACTCCATCTAACCTTGTATATTGGACTAAACGGTGAGACTCGTGAGACTTGTATTTATGGTATTTTGTGTCGATGGTCACTTAAACCGACGTGGTGTTTCTCATTTCTTTCTTTCGGATATTTATTTCGCACTTTTGATTTACTTATTGCATGTGGTTGTGATTCCGCCATTGGCGAAGAGCTAGCTCCCACTTGCGGATGCCTTTATTCCATATTTATATGTATTTTCATGTGTTGTACCCGTTTGGGGGCCAGTATTTACAAAGGAGACTCTGCCGAAATTTTCGGGAAATCGGATGCACTAAAATGTTTTAAGGTGACATTATTTTTACAAAAATCATCTTTTTAAGTTAAGTTTTTCTTCACTCTATTTCTTTAAATGGTTTAGATTTCTGGGTTTTGTCTTACATAGATTACGTTATGCCTTGAGAAGTTTCGTAATTTAAGTGCCAGTCACGTTCAGTACCTTCGGGTCGTGATAAAATCACAACACAGTTCTAAGTATACAGAACACACACAAGAGGAACAGTTCAGAAATGAACGAAGCCTTCTTGTGGCATTGTAGACTATGTCATATCCATGCGACAAGACTAGCTGAGTTGCATAAGAATGCATATTTGAATCCGTTCGAATTTACATCTTATGAAACTTGCCAGTCATGTCTCAAAGGCAAGATGACCTCCGTTTACTGGACACGGAGAAAGCGCTGCTGAACTCTTGGACAGATACATAGTGATGTATGTGGTCCTATGTCTACACATGCCAGGAATGGTTCCTCATACTTTATTACATTCACTGATGATCTCTCAAGATACAGACATGTGTTCCTGTTAAAATACAAATCTGAATCTTTTAAGAAATTCAAGGAATATAAGTATGAAGTTGAGAACCAGAAGAGTGAAAGTATTAAAATCCTTTGATATGACCAGGGAGAAGAGTACTTGAGCACGGAATTTATAGACTAGTTAAAAGAGAATGGGATTCTCTCTCAGCTTACTCCTCCATATACACCACAGCACAACGGAGTATCGGAGCGAAGGAATCGCACCCTATTAGATATGGTGCGCTCTATGATGAGTACTGCTGAGTTGCATATTTCTTTTTGGGGTCATGCACTTGAGACAGCTGCATACCTATTGAATAGTGTTTCGACCAAATCCATTGCCTACCACTCCATATGAGATATGGAATGGGAAGAGACCATCTCTTAAACATGTTGAGATATGGAGTTGTCCGGCCTGCGTTAAAAAGAAAAATCCGGACAAGCACAAGGCAGGGTCAGTTCTGTGCAAGTTTGTAGGATATCCCAAACAAACGCGAGGGAATATCTTCTACCACACCGAGAAACAAAAGGTGTTTGTTTCTCGACATGCCACATTTTTAGAAAAAGAATTTTTTGTGAAAGAAATCAGTGGCAATGAGGTAGAACTGGAAGAAGTTCCAGCAACACAAACTATAACTGACAATTTGGTGGAACCGGAGGATTCAATGGTCCCCAACGAACCTCAGCCACTCCGCTGATCTCGTAAGATTCCTCATCCACCTGAGAGATACTACGGTTTTCTCATAGACAGTGGGAGCAAGGATTACATCATAGAAGATGATGCCCCAACTAGTTTAGTGCAGGCCATCACAAGTGGAGACTCTGTGAAATGGCCGGATGATTTGCGATCTGAGATGGAATCCATGTACACCAACAAAGTATGGACTTTGGAAGTTGCTCCTAAAGGGGTAAAACCCATGGGAGCAAGTGGATCTTCAGAATATAATTGGTGTAGATGGAAAAGTTGAGACTTTCAAAGCTAAACTTGTAACAAAGGGTTTTCGTCAATGACCTGGTGTCAATTATGATGAAAACTTTTCTCCAGTGGCTATGCTTAAGTCCATCAAGATCCTACTTGCCGTTGCTGCATACCATGACTATGAAATCTGGTAGTTGCACGTCAATGCCGCTTTTCTAAATAGTGATTTTGAAAAGACCGAGTACATGACATAGCCAGAGGGCTTCATAGATAGTGGGAGCAGCGGAAGCGTGTGCAACCTACTTAAATCAATCTACGGATTAAAGCAGGTATCGTGGAGATGGAACATCTGTTTTGATGAAGCTATCAAAGAGTTTGACTTCATCAAAAATGTAGGTGAACCATGTATATATAAGAAGGTAGTAGAGAGTAAGGTTGTCTTCCTCGTATTGTACGCGGATGACATACTCTTGATAGGAAACGTTGTTCCTATGCTACATTCGGTCAAGCTCTTCTTATCACACAAGTTCTCCATGGCAGATCTAAGTGATGCCTCCTACATCCTGGGGATATAGATCTATAGAGATAGATTTAAGTGGATGTTGGGATTATCCAAATACAGGTATATAGACACCATACTAAAGAGGTCTAGTATGGATGATTCTAAGCGTGGTAATTTACCCGCTTTTTAATGAATCACTCTCTCCAAAGAGATGTCTCCCAAGACTGATTTGGAGAGGGCTTGCATGCAAGGAAACCCTATGCTTCGACTATCGGGTCAATCATGTATGCGATGTTGTATACCAGACCAGATATAGCTTACTCACTAGGTGTAGTGAGTAGGTATCAATCAGATCCTGGGGAGAAATACTGGACAGCTTGTTAGTTATATGTATGCCCTAGAGGCCATTACTGTACATACGATGTATATTGTAGTGGATGCTTGGACATATATAGGGAGGACTTTCTTGCTCGACATGATAGTAGGCTATCTGGTTTCCTTTTATCTTAACATGTACTCTGATTGTCTCTATATCACATGTTGATAAAGCCCTTAGGATGAGTACTTGACTACCAGGACTATGATGCAGATCATACTAGTGGGGACAGAGTAGTCGCCAAGTACATCCTTCAAATGTTCCTAGTCGTGGGAGTACCGAGATAGGGCATCGATACTCCAGAGTAGACTAGCGTATGCGCTTCTTGACCCATATGTGGGCGATGAATGATCCCATACCCATTGGTGTTTGACATCAGAGAAGGTATACGGGTGCTCAGTGGAGACTGGGTACACTGGACGGACTCGCCGAGAACTCCCAGATGGTATTATACCTCACGTCAGATGGCAGTTCTCTGGTGACACTGGTACAGAGTAGTCAGTAGACCCGAGATCTTCATAGAGTCTTGTTTGATTCCCACTGTGCTTTGATTTCCATCATACCACGTCCAAGAGGGCGTGCAAAATGGTGGCTTTTGGGTACAGTCCCAAATCACATGGAGGCAATGAGCGATAGGAGGGGATTCGTCTCTCCCGGTATAGGGAGTTGATGTTGTGCTGTGTTCGATTGGCTATAACTGGTAATCCCTGGCCAGGGTTACTGTGATTTACTGGTAAATGTTATCAGTAGTTTCTCGAACTGTTATAGACCTCATATCGACACGACTTATCAAGCTACTGGGGTCTGACGTTTACCACCCCTAAGCGAGATATGCGACATATCAGACGAAGAGACCGAACTGTACGGGAGTGTTACTGATTGGATTCACAGGAGAATGTACAGGCTTGCTTGTTGATCTTCTGATCGCTCAATACCTAGATGGCTGTTATGTTTAGCTGACTGCTTGCAGCTTGTGGGTGTTTAATATGATCATCACCTACTGCCGGCGTATTGACGATTCTTTAGAGTCCTACACAGAGGTCTCCTGGCTCAAGCAAAACGGAGTAGGAGCACATATGTGATATTTGTGGGACCGAGAACAATACGTGTATGTGATACCGTATTAGATTCTCGCGATATGTGATATCGGCCGGGTATATGTGATATAGCCGGGTCATCGGATCAAGTGTTGATTCGATGAACTGATACATATTATGTTAGTCGGTTATTTGTGAAATAGCCGGATTATCGGATCAAGTGTTGATTCGATAATTTAATTTATAATTATATATTTGATATATTAAATTACATTAACTAATATAAGCTCACTTAAAAATTCTTTTTCTCACTCGTGTAATACATTAATATATGTTAATTGTATTTTTTTATTTTGTTACAATAAATATTGTATATGTGATATATAATATTGTAACATGTTATGGTTATAAATGCAACATGATTTGTGGAGTTTAAATATGGTTAGGGTTTGGATTAGGGTTAAGCTTTCATGAAGCTTTCAAGAATCTTTGATTTTGACTTGGATATTTTGCATAGATATTTCCTTAACCCAACCCAACCTTTTACCCTAGTTAAATCTCTACAAGGGTTAAGTTTTTTTCTTAACCCATGGTTGCATTTCTAACCTCACATAAGATTCATTATTCATCACAAAAGGATTTGATCATCTTCTTCTTCTTTCTTGCTTGATGAAAAGCTTCACTAGCTTTTTGTGAAGTGATGATAATGAGTGATAAATCGAAAACAAATGAGAGCTAAATTCCTAATTCATCATCCTCATCTTTTCTAGCCGCTTAGATTAGGGTGTTTTCTTTGCTAATACTTGATTAGCAAAGCAAGAGCTTAGGTTTGAGTTTCTTCAAGGTAGATCATCTTAGTTTTTGAAGGACGGAAGCAAGCTTGCATCTTTCTCTTCATGGAGCCTCTCTAGAGTCCGGGTACATGATGAACGCGGCAAAGGGACCTCAACACAGAGGTTATGAAGTGAAGGAATGGACTACAAAGGTTGTAATCCCAAACTCTTAGAAGTAAAGTTGTTTACTTGCTATGTTTCGCCTAATCTCTAGTCTACGATCTTGGTTAGGGTTGTTCGGCACATGAAAAATTTGATTTTGGCATAGTTGATGCCTTGTAGAACATTGTGACAGTGCCTAGTAACCCTATAGTGGTATCAGAGCCAAGCTAGAGTTTTAGGCAAAGTCTAGATGAAGTTTAAAGTCTGATCGAACCCCGAAACGTCGCTTTTTACCCCCTCTCTGGAAATTTTTTAAAATGTTGATTTTTTATGTATTAAAAATACTCAGAAAAATAAGCAGGGAATTCTAAGAATTGCAGAGAAGTACGAACCCATAACTCCCTCAAGGGAGTACGGAACCGCGGCCAAAACATGGGTTTAACAGCGGTTCCGCGGCCACCCTTGGGAGTTAGGGGCCACCACTTTTGGGGTTTATTCTTGGTTAATTTTGCATGCTTCTGGGAATTTTTAATTCTACTCAAGTGTTGAGTTTTCTGGAGATCTTTTGTATTCATTGATTCGATCGGAAAGTTTAACTGCGTTTAAGTTTTTCCGGGTAATTTAGAACGTTTTAAAAAGTTTGAACGGATATCAATAACTAACTTTTTCCCCTGCCGGAAAATTTCCAAGTGTTGGATTTTTCCTTAGTTAAAGAACGTTCAAAGTCGTGCAAGTAACGCGGTGGACCCTTTAGAAGAACACAAAGCTTAACTCGATTATGTGACCGTCTGAACCGCCTCTAAACCTTAGGGTTTGGGGCAGTGCGGCGTTGCCATATGTGAGGCGTTGGTTTGACCCTTTTACGGCTGGACCATTGGTACTGTGGCATGTGATGGATGTTTTTAAACTGATTTCAAGTGTTGAGAACTAATTGGGAAATCTTGGGTGTTTGATCATTCGATCGGAAAGTTTAACATTGTCTATTTATCTGTAATGTGTTACAATATTTGGAATCCACAAGTAGTTATGAGATAACTAATTTGAATGTTATAAATCTAGAAGTTTAGTCTCATTTGATCGGTTGCCACGGGATTTTGATGTGATAAAAATTCTGTTGCAATCATGTAGAGTACGCGGATACTCGCCGGGTAAACTTAATAGATAGCCATGCCCTATAGCCCCGACCAAGTGACTGTAGGAGAACCCCGTCGCCAAAAGCATCCGCCCGGGTGCTCACGACAGCGGTGTTCCACCTTTGTGCACTCCGTTGACGGCATCGGGGGTGCGGCCGTCTACTAAACTTTTCGACGAGCATTCGATCTGGATGTCGGGAATCTTGCTGAATTGCCCGACTAGATATTGAAAAGTGTTTTCGATATCGAGACTAAAATACGGGGTTTATAATTGTTAGGCATCCGATGTCTAAGGAATTCATTTGGTTAGGAAAGCGATGTCTAAGGAGGTTGTGGATTCCAACTGTTGTAGTTTTACACTTTTTTTCTGCGACCGTAAGTGTAATATATGGTGTATCGCCGGTTTCGTTGCTATACATCAACGACAATTGGGATACGCATATTTACTTACGTTGATGATATGAGATATTATGTGTTGCTGTGATATGTTATATTGGATCGTCGTGTTCTGAATAGCCGGGGGTTTTATGTGAGATGAGGGTTTTCATTTTCATTCATGTGAAATTCATTGTATGTAATATTTTTTTATTGGGGCACTTCCGGGCTGAGGATGATGTCACTATTGTATATTATTTACTTTTCCATATTAGGAAGACCCAAGGCGGGGAGCACAAGTAACCGGGTTCTAGAGTCCAGTGGGAAACCATCTCGAGGAGTCGAGACCGGGTCTCCTAACCCTAAAATTGGCAGTGTTGCTTGCCGCTCTCGTAGGGGCTAGGGATGTGGGTTTGGCTATTCATCGCAACTGTGGAATCCGTGTTTTATACTGGCTCGAAATAAAATACGGACGTCCTAGTATATCTAATATTTCATATGTTATCTTCTGCTGCAATGTTCTGTGATGAGATCATATTACTGCCTGAGACGAATGTTTATATTGTATATATGAGATATGTGTTATATTGCTGATTTCGTTTCAAATGTGATGCTTGTGAAGCACAATAAAATGGGATTTCATTAATGAGATTAATGAAATAAAAGAAACCTAAAGATGTTGTAGAAACTTGTTTAAAACTGGTAGCTCTAGTTCTTGCTTTGCATAGCGGTTTTCCTTGTAGAATATCCAGCACCTTATTCGATAAGGAAAGAGCCGAGATCCCTTCACCGGGAGTGACCTCTTTAGTGAAAACTAGCAGATGCTACTAACACGGTTTGTCTTTTGATTGCTTCTATAGTTTTTACTTTGCACAGCGGTATTTGTGAAATATCCTGCACCTTATTCAATGAGGAAAGAGCCGAGATCCCTTCACCAGGAGTGACCTCTTTAGCAAAACTAGAAAAGCCTTAAACACACTGCTTTTCAAAATCACTTGTTTCTACAACGATATCAAGTTCGTTACGCAAAAGGTTTTCTTAAAAACCTGTCGTAGCCTCCGTCATTTTAGATAAGTAATAGTTAGTATTCGTTCTGCGGTAGTTTGGCCTCCGTCAAGGCATAGTGTACGGTAGCTGATTAGTGCTTATCTGCAAGAATTTGATGCGATTGGATTAGGGTATTCGTACGACGTAGTTTGGACTACGTCAAGGGTCGTGCGGGTGGGTCTAATTCAATTAGGAAATGACGGGTTGAAGTTGACTTGCGGACTATTGGTAGTTTGGCCTCCGTCAAGGTCATAGGACGCTAGGGGTAAAATATTATTGGGAATTTCAAAAGTTGAAATTTGCAATAAGATTGCATACCTTCTATGAGATAGTTGGATCCCGATACCCGCTGTGAGTAAGAGTTACTCCTGGGAGAGTTTTACACATTACAATTAGCCGATCAAGTAGGTGTCTAGAAAGGTGTCAACGAGATTATGCCCCTGGGAAAACGAGGTTTACTTTAATTAGGTCCGTGCAAAAGCACGGGGAACCTCCGTCAAAGTACCGGCACTGGCCTGGCTGAAAGATTGGTGAACTTGTAGAATGTAATTAATCCCGGCTAGTCTTTCCTTTTAAGGTTTGAAGGAAGATTTGACTAAAACAGTGGGAGACATCCTGATTAGATATATTAATAACCAATCTAATCTTGCAAGAGCATACGCTGAGTGTTTTCTTCTATCTCTCTCCAGGTAGCGACCATGTCACGCCTTAATCAAGATAATAATACGGATGTATTGACCGAACCCGCTTGTTATACTGCGCCATGGAACGTTGGTCCCGCTCCAACTTATAATTGTTATAAGACCGAGCAGGAAATAAGGGGATTACCAGAATTCCCGTTCCGCCCAAACGAAGAAAGTACATGCTGATGCATCTTCTTCGGGTGTGTTCATTAATGAGAACTGTTTCTTAGTATCCTTTGTAAGTCGATGTAAAACACCCCACGACTTGCGGGGAGGCGGAAATATGAAAAACGATCTTGTTTATATGCTAAACATCGACTAACCGCATGAATCGAAGCTAAACGATAACTAACAACAAACATAGAAGTTAACAACTACTATGTAAAGGGATTATACCTAAAGAACCGTGTCCTTTGTCTTTACGAACTCCACCTCCTCCTCGGCCTTCTCCAAGTAGTAGACGATACACCATGAGAGCTAAACTCCAAGCTTTGCCTCTAAACTTGAGGCAACTAGGTATCTTTAAGTGCTAATCAAAGTACCTAGATGAAATAGAGTATGGTTATAGATTAAGTAGTCTAACTATGCCTTGTACTCAACACATGAGAGGGGAGGATTAGGGTTTGAAGAAAGAGAGCTTGAGGAGAGAGAAGATGAACATAATAAGGAAAAGAGAAAATGAGTTATCATAATATATATCAAGCATTTTATTTTATCAAGAAAAGAAAAGAAAATGATTTACAACCATGCTTGATAAATATATTGTGGTGATTCATCTCCATGAGTCATTAAGCAATTATGAAACATTAATGACATGGATGAATCATCCATATGACTCACTAATCTCATTCAATGTATATGCCACCTAAACCTCCTTAGTCACCATCTTCTAGAAGCTTCTCGTGCAATTACGAGAACGCCCCTCCTATCCGTGAAAACACGGAAAAACTTTAGACTGTATAAATCCAATAACCGGATACTAGTAACTGGCTTAAACCAAAGCCGACTAGTAAAAACTGTCCGAAAGTCGTACGTGTGTAAACACACGTATGCGTCCGAACCCTTGTCGTAAAACCATACGACCTCTATATCGTTTCGCCTGGAGTAGGGAAACTCTCTGCCTGGGACTCTAGAGACTCGACTACTACGGTGGCAGTGGGTTTAACCACAGACCGCAAGCGGCACTAGCTGTACGTAACGGTCCCTAGGTAGATGTCGATAAGAAGGCCGATGAGGAAACCCATCCGAACTCCTTCTGAGTCTGATGTGACAATCTCCGTACAGTCCGGTCCGTTCGTCTAAGACTATCGCATATCGGGCCTAGGGGGCGGCAAGCGTCAGGCCCCTAATAGCGGTATAAGTCATGTCGGAGCGAAGCCCATTACACCCTGAGAAACTACTGGAACCTACCAGCAAATCTCGCTTGCCCTGGCCAGGGACTTTGCGTAATGGCTCTCTGACACAGCGCGATATCAACCCCCAATACCGGGAGAGACGAATCCTGTCTAACCGCCACTGCCTCCAAGTGCTCGAGACTGCACTCAACTGCTACCTGTTTGCACGACTCCTTTGAGCCGTGGTAGGGTAGCAATCTAAGAACAGTGGGACACACTCGAGGCGAAGTAGCAGTGTCAAGTCTGCGGACTATGCTGTACTCATGTCACCTGGGAACTGTTCACTGACGACTGGTATAAAACCATCCAACAGTTCCCTTTGAGTCCTGTCCGGTGTACCCGTAACCCAACGAGCACCTGCATACTATCTCTAGTAAGACGTACTGACGGCTGTGGGACAGACCATCTCCCCAACTGGGATGAGAAGTGTACACACCAGTCTACTCCGGAGTATCGATGCCCTGTCTCGATAATCTAACGACTAGGGACCTGAATAAGGATGTGCTTGTAGACCACCCAGCCCCCACTAGTGTGACTTCCATCACAACGCTGGTAGTCAAGCAAGATCCTAAGAGCTCTATCAATACGTATACTCACATATTAAGATAGAAAAACCAAGTAGCATACTACCATGTTTAGCAAGACTGTTATATACATGTGAATATCCCAAGCTTCCATTAAGTAATATACAAACTAGTATGATACAATAATGGCCCCTAGGGCATATACACTAACAATCTCCCACTTGCACTAGGGCCATGTACTTGCATATCGAAGACCGATGATCTCGAGTAGCCTCTCGAACTGAATCTGAGGTAGGGCCTTTGTGAATGGATCAGCAATGTTCTCTTTAGAAGCAACTCTCCGAACCTCGATCTCCCGACGATCAATGATCTCCCTGATCAGGTGATACCGCCTCAAGATGTGTCTGGACTTCTGATGGGACCTTGGTTCCTTCGCTAAAGCTATAGCTCCGTTGTTGTCGCAATACAGAGGTATTGGATCAACAATGGTAGGAACCACCTGAAGTTCTGTTGGGAACTTCTTCATCCAGACTGCTTCTTTTGCATCATCGCAAGCAGCTATATACTCCGCTTCCATCGTTGAGTCAGCAACGGTGTCCTGCTTGGAGCTCTTCCAGCACACCGCCCCTCTATTGAGGGTAAAGACATAATCCGACATGGACTTGGAATCGTCCTTATCACTCTGGAAGCCGGAATCAGCAAAGGCCTCCAACCTGAGGTCTTTTCCGCCGTAAACCAAGAACATCTCCTTAGTCCTTCTCAGGTACTTGAGAATGTTCTTTACTGCTATCCAGTGCTTCTCCCCTGGGTCTGACTGATACCGGCTTACCACACTCAGTGCGTAAGCTACATCTGGTCTGGTGCACAACATCGCATACATTATAGAGCCTACCGCAGAAGCGTATGGTATAATAGACATGTGTTCCCTTTCCAAATCAGTCTTGGGAGACATCTCTTTGGAGAGGGTGATTCCGTGACAAGTCGGTAGATTACCGCGCTTAGAATCTTCCATACTGAATCTTTTCAGTACAGTGTTGATATACCTGGACTGTGAAAGTCCCAACATCCTCTTGGATCTATCACGATAGATCCGGATCCCCAGAATGTAAGAGGCATCACCCAGGTCTTTCATGGAGAACCTGTGTGACAAGAATCCTTTGACAGATTGTAGCATAGGAATGTCATTTCCTATCAATAGAATGTCATCCACGTACAAGACGAGGAATACGACACTTCTGGCTACAACTTTACTATATATGCACGGTTCATCTGGATTTTTGATAAAGTCATATTCTTTGACTGTCTCATCAAAACAGATGTTCCAACTCCGCGATGCCTGCTTTAGTCTATAAATGGACTTAAGCAGCTTGCATACTTTCCCGCTGCTCCCACAATGATTGAAACCCTCTGGCTGATCCATATAGACGCACTCTTCTAAATTTCCATTCAGAAAAGCTGTCTTTACGTCCATCTGCCAGATTTCATAATCATGGAAGGCAGCAATAGCAAGAAGGACCCGAATGTATTTGAGTATAGCCACTGGAGAAAAAGTTTCGTCATAGTCCAAACCAGGTCTTTGACGAAAACCCTTTGCAACAAGTCTAGCCTTGTAGGTTTCCACCTGTCCATCTACACCAATCTTTTTCTTGAAGATCCATTTGCATCCTATGGGTTTTACCCCATCAGGAGCAAAGTCCAAAGTCCATACTTTGTTGGTGTACATGGACTCCATTTCGGTCCGCATTGCATCTAGCCATCGTACCGAGTCGCCGCTCTGGATGGCCTGCTAAAAGTCAGTAGGTTCATCATCATCTATGATGCAATCCTCTCTATCCCCATCTATGAGAAAACCGTAGTATCTCTCAGGCGGATGAGACGGCCTACTACTCCTGCGGAGGGGTGCGGGAATGTCCTGTTCTTCTTGAACTACCGGTTCTACCAAACTTTCAGTATTAGTTTGTGGTTCTGGAATTTCTTCTAGTTCTATTTCGCTCCCACTTGATTCCTTTTCTAAAAACTGATGTTCTAGAAAATGGGCATTACGAGAAACAAATACCTTTTGTTCCTCTGTGTAATAGAATAGATATCCCCTGGAGTTCTTTGGATATCCCACAAACTTACACTTTACTGATCAT
This sequence comes from Agapanthus africanus, assembly GCA_030015575.1. Taxonomy (NCBI): domain Eukaryota; kingdom Viridiplantae; phylum Streptophyta; class Magnoliopsida; order Asparagales; family Amaryllidaceae; genus Agapanthus; species Agapanthus africanus. Next base: position 278,231,650 of record JASDDO010000001.1, read on the forward strand.
GCCTCGAGCTTGTCCACATGCTGCTTTTTAACAAAAGCTGGACATCCCCAAATCTTTATATACTGTAGATGGGGTTTCTTCCCGCTCCACATCTGATATGGAGTGGTAGGCACGGTCTTGGTAGGAACCATGTTCAAAAGATATGCCGCTGATTCTAGCGCATAACCCCAGAAAGATCGCGGTAACTCAGCATTACTCATCATGGATCGTACCATATCCAATAGGGTTCGATTCCGCCTCTCCGATACACCATTATGCTGTGGAGTGTATGGAGGAGTATGCTGAGAGAGAATTCCTTTCTCTTTTAGGTAACCTAGGAACTCGGCACTCAAGTATTCACCACCTCGATCAGATCTAAGTGTCTTGATACTTTTGCCAGTTTGGTTTTCTACTTCATTCTTATACTCTTGGAATTTCTTAAAAGCCTCGGATTTATGTTTCATCAGATAAATGAATCCGTATCTTGAGTAATCATCCGTGAAAGTAATGAAATAGGAAAAACCACCTCTTGCATGCGTAGACATTGGACCATATTCATCGCTGTGTATGAGTCCTAAGAGCTCGCTCGCTCTTACTCCATGTCCAGTAAATGGAGTCTTTGTCATCTTTCCTTTGAGACAAGATTGACAAGTGTCATAAGTTTGATATTCGAACGAGTCCAAATATCCTTCTTTATGCAACTTAGTCAACCTTCTCTCATTGATGTGAACCAGTCTACAATGCCATAAGAAAGCTTTATTTATATCTCGAGACTTTCTTTTTAGTGTGTTCTGGACATTGAAAATTTGGAGTTTGTTTAAAACATATATACCGTTATTTAGTGTACCGGACCCAATCAAACCATGATTAAGGTGGATGTTAACAACATCTCTTACAAACGTGAAATCATAACCTTTATTTGATAACAAGGAAATTGATATGATATTACACGTTAAGCTTGGTACAAAAAAACAGTTATGTAAAACAAAAATGTGTCCACTTGTCAATCCTAGGTGATAATCCCCGACGGACGCAGCTCCCACGCTAGCTCCGTTAGCAACCTTTAGGGTCATATCACCTTCCTTCAGCACTCTACGGTTTCTCAGTGCCTGCAATGAATTGCAAATATGAGATCCTGATCAGGTATCCGATACCCAGGAAGTAGAGTTAATTGACAGACAATTATCAATTACAAACACACCTGAAGTCGAAGCCACAGCTTACTTCGGTTCCTGGTTCTTGGCGTTCCACGCCTTGCAATCTTTCTTCCAGTGCCCTTTCCTGTGACAATGGAAGCACTCATCCTGGCCAACTACCGGTACCGCAATCTTTTTCTTTCCCTTCCCTCCCACCTTACTAACACCTCCTCTAGGTTTGGTGGCGGCCTTCTTCTTCCTTCCTTTGGCCCTAGCCTTGGACCCGGAAGAAGATGCACCGCCAACAAACATAGCGGGTGTTTCCCTTGTCTTCTGCAAGGTGCCCTCTGCACTCCTTAACATGTTCAGGAGTTCCGGAAGTTCAACTTCTTTTCTTTGAATGTTGAAGTTTAGGATAAATTGGGCGTAGGTGTGAGGAAGGGACTGGAGAATAAGGTCTGTATAGAGCTCATTATCCAAAGTCGTCCCAAGGTCTGCGAGCTCTTCAATATAGCCGATCATCTTTAGGACATGTTCTCCTACAGATGACCCGACAGCCAATCTCGCTCGAAACAAGTTCTTAGAAGTCTCGTATCTTGCTATACGAGATTGCTCTCCATAAAGTTCCTTTGTATGGAGAAATATGCCATCTAGTTCCATATCCTCGTGCCTCCTCTGATGTTCATTGTTCATCGAGGCAAGCACGATGCACTTGGCTTTCGCGCAATCTAAATCCCAGGTTTTGCGGATTTCCTTATCCGCATTACTGGATTTGGGACCAGGGACAGCAGGTGCCGTAGCGGTGAGGACGTACCCCAATTTGTCATAGGTCAAAGCCATTTTGACATTCCGCAGCCAATCTTTATAGTTTGGCCCTGTCAGTATATTTTTCTCTAAAAGTAACTTAAGTCCAGTCATTTTCAGGGTCGCTGCAAATAGGAGAGAGAGAAGAAAACTCTTTAGCATGATGCTCTTGCAAGTTTAGAGTGGTTTTTAGTTCATATAAACTGGATGGCTCCCACTGTTTCTCGAATCCTTCCTCAAACCATAAAAGAAGAATTAGCCAGGACTATTCTTGTTAGTTATATGTATGCCCTAGAGGCCATTACTATACATAGGATGTATATTGTAGTGGATGCTTGGACATATATAGGGAGGACTTTCTTGCTCGACATGATAGTATGGTATCTGGTTGCTCTTTACCTTAACGTGTATACGGATAGTCTCTCTGTTACATGTTGGTAAAGCCCTTAGGATGTGTACTTGACTACCTGGACTATGATGCGGATCATACTAGTGGGGACATGGTAGTCCATAAGTACATCCTTCAAGGTCCCTAGTCGTGGGTGTATCGAGACAGGGCATCGATATACCAGAGTAGACTAGCGTATACCTTCTCGACCCATACAGATGGGCGATGGATGATCCCATATCCATTGGTGTTTGACATCAGAGATGATATACGGGTGCTCAGTGGAGACTAGGTACACTGGACGGACTCGCCGAGAACTCCCAGATGGTATTATACCTTACGTCAGATGGCAGTTCTTTGGTGACACCGGTACAGAGTAGTCTGTTGACCCGAGATCGACATAGAGTCTTGTGTGATTCCCACTGTGCTTTGATTTCCACCTTACCACGTCCAAGAGGGCGTGCAAACGGTGCTTTTTGGGTACAGTCCCGAGTCACATGGAGGCAATGAGCGATAGGAGGGGATTCGTCTCTCCCGGTATAGGGAGTTGATGTTGCGCTGTGTTCGATTGGCTATAACCGGAAATCCCAGGCCAGGGTTGCTGAGATTTACTGGTAAGTTTTACCTGTAGTTTCTCAAACTGTTATATACCTCATATCGACACGACTTATCGACCTATTGGGGTCTGACGTTTACCACCCCTAGGCGAGATATGCGACATATCAGACGACGAGACCGGACTGTACGGTAAGTGTTACTTGTTGGATTCACAGGAGTGTGAGCGGGCTTGCTCGTCGATCTTCTGATCGCTCAATACCCGGGTGGCCGTTACGTTTAGCAGACCGCTTGCGGCTTGTGGGTGTTTGATATGATCATCACCTGCTGCCGGCGTATTGACGAGTCTTTAGAGTCGTACACAGAGATTTCCTGGCTCAAGCGAAACGAAATAGGAGCGCATATGAGATATGTGCGGGACCGAGAATGATACCAGTATGTGATACTGTATTCGATTCTCGCGATTTGTGACATTGATCGGTTATATGTGATATAGCCGGGTTATCGGATCAAGTGTTGATTCGATAGGTTGTTACTATTGATATTAGTCGGTTATATGTGATATGACCGGATCGTTAATTCAAGTTTTGATTTAATGATTTAATGTATAATTATATATTTGATATATTACTTTGCATTAACTAGTATTGGTTCATTTAAGATGGATTTTCTCACTTGATTGTGCACATTGTATATGTGATATATTTTTTGTGCACAAGATTGTATCATGTTTGATGATACATGCAAACTTGGGTTAGTGTGTGATTTAATCCATGGTTAGTTAATGGTTAGGGTTTCATTTGATTTACATATTCATTTATTTATTTTGTTTATTTATTTTGGCAAAGGAAAATGAAATGGTGGCTTGCTTTGTCTTTTCTTTGAAACTTCATGAAGGTTTGAAAGCTTGACCATTTTGTTTCTTTCCTTTAACCCTAACCATTCAACTAAACTCTAGTTAATTCTCTACACTAAACCATGGTTGCAAATATGATAAGTATCATCTTATTTTCTTTTTTTCCATAATACTTATCATATTATCTTCTTCTTCTTCTCCTTCTTCAACAAGAAGAGAGCTTGCTACCATCAATGGCAACATGATAAAAAGAGTGAGAAATCCAATTCTAAAGTGAACCCACTTCCTATTTCTTCATCCTCTACCACTTGCCAAGTAGTATAGAGTGTTTTCTTCACAAGTTTCATGACTTGGTGAAGTTGGAGTTTGATCTTGAGTTACCTCGACGTAGATCATCTTCGGCATCGAAGTTGACGACCTAGCCCGCCCATTTCTCCGATGAAGCCGATGCTAGAGCCCGGGATTCGATGATCACAGCGAGAGGACTTCATCATGGATCTATGGAGGTGGAGGACCGGATTTACAAAGGTTGTATTTCCGTTCACTTAGCAGTTAAGTTGTTAACCAGTTGCATGTTTCGCCTAAACTCTAGTCAACGCCTTGGATTGGGGTTTGTAGGCACCGGAAAATTTTTAATTTGGCATGGTTGATGCCTTGTGAGACCTCATTAGTGTGCCTAGAAACCCTACAGTGGTATCAGAGCCTAGCTAGAGCTTTAGACGATGTGTTAACGAAGTTAAAACTCCGAACGAACCCGAAACGTCCAAGTTTACCCCCTCTCTGTACATATTTTCAAAACTCAATATTTTCTGAATTAAAAATACCTGAAAAATAGAGCAGGGAAATATAAGAATTATGGTGCAAAACGAGCACCGAACTCTTCCAAACCGCCGTGGAACCGCGGCCATAGCATGCTTGGGCCGCGGATCCGCGGCCATAAAGAGAGATTGGGTAGTCATGTTTGCACAGTAATTCCTATATATAAAATTGCTATTTTATGGGTATTTTTAATCTGACTCAAGTGTTGAGTGTTCTGGGGTTTATTTGGTAATCGTCGATTCGATCGGGAATTTTAAATTCCTTATTATTTTTCCGGGTAAATTTTAGAACATGTTAAAAAGTTCAACCGGATATAAATACCCACCTTTTCCCCTGTCGGGAAATTTCCAAGTGTTGGATCTTTCCGTGGTTTAATAACGTTCTAAGTAGTGCAAGTAACGCGATGGACCCTCTAGAAGACAACAAACCTTAACTCGATTTTGTGACCGTCTTGAACTGCCCTTTGAACCTTCGGGTTTGGGGCAGTACGGCGTGCCACATGTGAGGCGTTGGCTTGACCCTTCTACGGCTGGACCGTTGGTACTGAGGCATGAACTGGATGTTTTTAAACTTGTTTCATGTGTTGATCTGTTTCGGGAAAACTTGGGTGTTTGATTGTTCGATCGGAAAGTTTAACATTTTCTATTTATCTGGAATGGGATACAATACTTGGAATCCACAAGCAGTTATGAGATAACTGATATGAATGTTATAAACATAGCACTTTAGTCTCACTTGATCGATTGCTACGGAATTTTTATGCGATCAAAAGTCCGTCGGAATCACGTAGCGTACGCGGATACTCGCCGGTAAACTTAATAGATAGCCACGCCCCAAAGCCCCGACCAAGTGACTGTAGGAGAACCCCGTCGCCGAAAGCATCCGTTCGGGTGCTCGCCGTAGCGGTGTTCCGCCTTGGTGCACTTCGTCGACGGTATCGGGGGTGCGGCCGTCTACTAAAGTTTGCGACGAGCATTCGATCAAAATGTCGGGAATCTTGTTGAATTGCCCCACTTGACATTGAAAAGAGTTTTCGATGATGAGACTAAAATGCGGGGTTTATAATTGTTAGGCATGCGATGTCTAAGGAATTCATTTGGTTAGGCATGTGATGTCTAAAAAGGTTGCGGATTCCAACTGTTGTAGTTTTACACTTTCTTTTCTGTGACCGTAAGTGTAATATGTGATATCGCCGTTTTCGTTGCTATATGTCAACGACAATTGGGATGGGCATATTTACTTACGTTGATGACATGTGATGTTATGTGTTGCTGGATATGTTATATTGGATCATCGCGTTTTGAATAGCCGGGGGTTTTTATGTGAAATGAGTGTTTTTCATTTTCATTCATGTAAAAACTTGTATATAATATTCTTTTATTGGGGCACTTCCAGGAAGCGGAAGATGTCACCCTTTTGTATATTATTTACTTTTCCGCACTAGGATAGACCCAAGGAGGAGGGCATAAGTAACCGGGTTCTGGAGTCCAGTGGAAGACCAACTCGAGGAGTCGAGTCCGGGTCTCCTAACTCTAGAATTGGTAGGGTTGCTTGCCGATCTCGTAGGGGTCTAGGGGTGTGGGTTTGGCTATTCATCGCGACCGTGGAATCCGTGTTTTATACTGGCTCGTATTGAAAACACGGACGTCCTAGTATATCCAATGTTTCATATGTTTCTTCTGCTACGATATCTATGATGTGATCATGTGATATATTCTGGGATGGATACAGTATATAGTATATATGATATATTATATAGACGTTACTTATGTTTTGCACTCGCGCTAGCCCTGCCCCGCTCTGCCGTTAGTTACCTAACCTAACGGTGCACAAGGGGACATCGAGGTGAATGCGGATGGCATAAGTGTACGTCGTATTTATCTGTGATGTTTAGGTACTTAAATGATGGGACTTCATTAATATGATTAATGAAAATAAAAGAAACCTAAAGATGTTGTAGAATTGAATTTCAAAAATAAAACAGGTAGCTACAGTTCTTGCTTTGCACAGCGGTATATATGATATATCATGCACCTTATTCGATAAGGAAAGGACCGAGATCCCTTCGCCGGGAGTGACTCCTTTAGCAATAACTGGCAAATGCTACAACCCTCAGTTTGTCTTTTGATTGCTTCTATAGTTTCTGCTTTGCACAGTGATATATATGATATATCCCGCACCTCATTCGACGAGGAAAGGATCGACGATCTCGTCACCGGGAGTGACTCCTTTAGCAAAACTAGAAAAACCTCAAAGACACTCCATTTCAAAAATCATTTGATTCTACAACGATATCAAGTTCATTACGCAATAGGTTTTCAAAAAAACCTGTCATAGCCCTCCGTCATTTCAGATAAGTAGTAGTTAGTATTCGTGCTATGTTTGTTGGCCTTTGTCAAGACGTAGTGTGCGGTAGCTGACTGGTGCTTATATGCTTATGCATATGATGCAGATTGGGTTAGGGTAGTCATGCGACCTTGTTGGCCTTTGTCAAGGGTCGTGCGGGTGGGTTTAATTCAATCAGGAAATGACGGGTTGAACTTGACTAGCATCCTATGGTTTGTTGGCCTTTGTCAAGGTCATAGGAGGTTAGGGGCAAAATATTATCGGGAATTTCAAGTGTTGAAATTTGCAATGAGATTGCATACCTTCTACGAGATAGTTGGATCCCGATACCCGCTGTGAGTAAGAGTTACTCCTGGGAGAGTTTTATACATTACAATTAGCCGATCAAGTAGGTGTTTAGAATGGTGTTAACGAGGTTACGCCTCTGGGAAAACGAGGTTTACATTAATTAGGTTCGTGCGAAAGCACGGGGGACCTCCCTCAAAGTACCGACACTGGCCTGGCTGAAAGATTGGCGAACTTGTAACGTGTAATTAATCCCGGCTAGTCTTTCCTTTTAGGGTTTGAAGGAAAATTTAATAAAAACAGTGGGAGCCATCCTGATAAGATAAAATAATAACCAATCTATTCTTGCAAGAGCGCACGCTGAGTGTTTTCTTCTCTCTCTCTCCAGGTAGCGACCATATCACGCCTTAATCAAGATAATACTACGGAATATTGACCGAACCCGCTTGTTATACTGAGCTGGGGAACGTTGGTCCCGCTCCAACTTATAATTGTTATAAGACAGAGCAGGAAATTGGGGATTACCAGATTTCCCGTGCCGCCCAAACGAAGAAAGTGCATATGATGCATCTCCTTCGGGTGTGTTCGTTACACAGAACTGTTTCTCAGTATCCTCTGCGTCCTGGGTATCTGATATCGGAACAGGATCCCAGATATGTAATCTGTTTCATAGGGCTACAGTAAGGCAGAGAACTGAGAACAGGTGATAAGTTTCATGAGACAGAAAACGGGGCAAGTGTTGCAGCCAAGTCTGTTGGTCACTGTCACCCTGTATTACCAATACATTGATTCTGAACGAATGTTATTAGATACCGAACCTGATATACAAAATCATATCAGTCTCTTTATTAGTAAAGAAAGGATATAATTTTGTATTGTTGGATAATGTTTTGAACATTTCCTATATCAAAAGTTGATCGGTTCAGACACGTTATCTAAAAGCATTAATGTTCTAAATCAAACTACAGTTCTTAGTATACAAAACACACACAAGAGGAAAAGTTCAGAAATGAACGAATTCTTCTTGAGGTATTGTAGACTAGGTCATATCAATGCGACCCGACTAGCTGAAGTTACATAAAGATGCATATTTAAATTAGTTTGAATTTACATCTTGTGAAACTTGCCAGTCATGTCACAAAGATAAGATGACCATAGCTCCGTTTACTGGAAACAGAGAAAGAGTTAGTGAACTCTTTGGGATTGATACATGTTGATGTATAAAGGTCCCCAGTCTACACATGCCAAGACCGGTTCTTTGTACTTCATTACATTCTCTGATGATCTCTTTAGATTCAGACATATGTTCCTGTTGAAACACAAGACCGAAACTTTTGAGATATTCACAGAATATAAGTTAGAAGTAGAGAACCAAAATGAGGGTATAAGTATTATGTCCTTTGATGCGATCAGGGAGGAGAATACTTGAGCATGGAATTCCTGGACTATTCTAAAGGAGAATGAGATTCTCTCTCAGCATTACTCCTCCGAATACACCATTGCACGATGGTATATCGGGGCGGAGCAGATACACCCTATTTGATATGGTGTGGTCTATGATGAGTACTACTGAGTTACCTTTTTCCTTTTTGGGGGTTATGCACTTGGGAAGTTGCATACCTTTTGAATAGGGTTCAAATCAAATCAGTTGCTTAACACTTCATATGTGATATGGAAAGGGAAGAGCCCATATCTTAAGTTAGTTAAGATTTGGAGTTGTCCAGCCTATGTCTGAAAAGCAAAATCCGGACAAACTCGAGGCAAGATCTGTTATGTACAACTGGAAAGGTTCCAGCTATGCAAACTACAGCAGATGATTTGGTAGAACCAAAGGATTCAATAGATACCAACGAACCTCAGCCTCTCCGCCAATCTAGTAGGGTTTCTCACCCACCTGAGAGATACTTATGTTTCTCTATGACAGTGGGAGCGAGGATTGCATCATGAGATGATGACCCAACTAGTTTCGAGCAGGCCATCGAGAGCAGTGACTCTGTAAGAATGGCTGGATGCTTAGCGATCTGAGATGGAATCCATGTACACCAACAAAGTATGGACTTTGGTTGCTATATCTGAAGGGTTAAATCCCCATCAGGAGCAAGTATATCTTGAGAAGATTACTTGGTGTACTTGGAAAAGTTGAGACTTTCAAAGCTAGACTTGTTAAAGGTTTGCATCATTGACCAGGTATGGATTTTGTTGAAACCTTTTCTAAGTAGCTATGCTTAAGTCCATCCGGATCCTACTTGCCATGGCTACATACCATGACTACGATATCTGGTGGTTGGGTGTCATGACTGCTTTTCTAAATGATGATTTAGAAGAGAGAGTCTATAAGTACACAGTCGGAGGGCTTCGTAAACAGCGGGAGCAGCGGAAACGTGTACAAGATGCTTTATAGGATAAAGCAGGCATCGCGGAGTTGGAACATCCGTTTTGATGTAGTAGTCAAATAGTTTGACTTCATCAAAATGGTAGATGAACCTTGTATATACAAAAAGGTAGTAGGGAGTATGGTGGTGATCCTCGTAAAGTACGTGGATGACATACTCTTAATAGGGAAGGAGGTTCCTATGCTATGCTCGATCAATCTCCGCTTATCACTATGATTCTCCACATAGGATCAAACTGATACCTATTAAATCCAGAGTTTTGGATCTATGAGATAGATCTAAATGGATGTTAGGATTCCCACTATTTGTAGTAAGATGGTATCAATTGGGCCTTGAGAGAATCACTGGAAGTGTTCCAGGGTGATAAGAACGACTGAAAGTCAGTCACAGGCATTGTCTTTACCCTCAGTAAAGGGATGATATGTTGGAAGAGTTCCAAGCTAGATACCGTGGCTAACTAGACGATAAAGGCAGGATACATCGCTACTTAAGATGCTACCAAAGAGGATGTTTGGGTGTATATTGGTTCATGAGATGAACTATGTTCCTACCATTGTGAGACAATGGAGTTGTGGCTTATGCCAAGGAACGCCGGTCCCATCAGTGATCCAGACATATTCTAAGGCAGTGTCACCTGATCATGGAGATGGTTGATCTCCAAGGGATCAAGGTCAGGAGAGTAGACTCAGAGGACAATACGACGGATCCACTCACAAAGGCCTTTTCCCAGAGAGAGACTTTCATGGGATGGTTGAGTATGAGATACTACAACCACCGCTATCAGATGGCCCTAGTGCAAGTGGGAGATTGTTAGTTATATGTATGCCCTAGAGGCCATTACTATACATAGGATGTATATTGTAGTGGATGCTTGGACATATATAGGGAGGACTTTCTTGCTCGACATGATAGTATGCTATCTGGTTACTCTTTACCTTAACGTGTATACTGATAGTCTCTCTGTTACATGTTGGTAAAGCCCTTAGGATGTGTACTTGACTACCTGGACTATGATGCGGATCATACTCATGGGGACATGGTAGTCCATAAGTACATCCTTCAAGGTCCCTAGTCGTGGGTATATCGAGACAGGGCATCGATATACCAGAGTAGACTAGCGTATACCTTCTCGACCCATACAGATGGGCGATGGATGATCCCATATCCAATGGTGTTTGACATCAGAGATGATATACGGGTGCTCAGTGGAGACTGGGTACACTGGACGGACTCGCCGAGAACTCCCAGATGGTATTATACCTTACGTCAGATGGCAGTTCTCTGGTGACACTGGTACAGAGTAGTCTGTTGACCCGAGATCGTCATAGAGTCTTGTGTGATTCCCACCGTGCTTTGATTTCCACCTTACCACGTCCAAGAGGGCATGCAAAACGGTGGTTTTTGGATACAGTCCCGAGTCACATGGAGGCAATGAGCGATAGGAGGGGATTCGTCTCTCCCGGTATAGTGAGTTGATGTTGCGCTGTGTTCGATTGGCTATAACCGGAAATCCCTGGCCAGGGTTGCTGAGATTTACCGGTAAGTTTTACCTGTAGTTTCTCGAACTGTTATAGACCTCATATCGACACGACTTATCGACCTATTGGGGTCTGACGTTTACCACCCCTAGGCGAGATATGCGACATATCAGACGACGAGACCGGACTGTACGGTAAGTGTTACTGGTTGGATTCACAGGAGTGTGAGCGGGCTTGCTCGTCGATCTTCTGATCGCTCAATACCCAGGTGGCTGTTACGTTTAGCAGACCGCTTGCGGCTTGTGGGTGTTTGATATGTTCATCACCTGCTGCCGGCGTATTGACGAGTCTTTAGAGTCCTACACAGAGGTTTCCTGGCTTAAGCGAAACGAAATAGGAGCGCATATGAGATATGTGCAGGACCGAGAATGATACCAGTATGTGATACTGTATTCGATTCTCGTGATTTATGACATTGATCGGTTATATGTGATATAGCCGGGTTATCGGATCAAGTGTTGATTCGATAAGTTGTTACTATTGATATTAGTCGGTTATATGTGATATGACCGGATCGTTAAATCAAGTATTGATTTAATGATTTAATGTATAATTATATATTTGATATATTACTTTGCATTAACTAGTATTGGTTCATTTAAGATGGATTTTCTCACTTGATTGTGCACATTGTATATGTGATATATTTTTTGTGCACAAGATTGTATCATGTTTGATGATACATCAAAAACTTGGGTTAGTGTGTGATTTAATCCATGGTTAGTTAATGGTTAGGGTTTCATTTGATTTACATATTCATTTATTTATTTTGTTTATTTATTTTGGTAAAGGAAAATGAAATGGTGGCTTGCTTTGTCTTTTCTTTGAAACTTCATGAAGGTTTGAAAGCTTGACCATTTTGTTTCTTTCCTTTAACCCTAACCATTCAACTAAACTCTAGTTAATTCTCTACACTAAACCATGGTTGCAAATATGATAAGTATCATCTTATTTTCTTTTTTTCCATAATACTTATCATATTATCTTCTTCTTCTTCTCCTTCTTCAACAAGAAGAGAGCTTGCTACCATCAATGGCAACATGATAAAAAGAGTGAGAAATCCAATTCTAAAGTGAACCCACTTCCTATTTCTTCATCCTCTACCACTTGCCAAGTAGTATAGGGTGTTTTCTTCATAAGTTTCATGACTTGGTGAAGTTGGAGTTTGATCTTGAGTTGCCTCGATGTAGATCATCTTCGGCATCGAAGTTGACGACCTAGCCCGCCCATTTCTCCGATGAAGCCGACGCTAGAGCCCGGGATTCGATGATCACAGCGAGAGGACCTCATCACGGAGCTATGGAGGTGGAGGACCGGATCTACAAAGGTTGTATTTCCGTTCACTTAGCAGTTAAGTTGTTAACTAGTTGCATGTTTCGCCTAAACTCTAGTCAACGATCCGTATTAGGGTTTGTAGGCTCCGGAAAATTTTAAATTTGGCATGGTTGATGCCTGGTAAGACCTCATTATTGTGCCTAGAAACCCTACAATTCTCACCGTACAATACTTGCTTAACCGTTCAGCCAGGCTAGTGTCGATACTTCGAGGGAGGTTTTCCATCGCTTTCGCGAAGTTCCTTAATTAAATAACCTCTTTTCTCTGGGGGCGTAACCCCGCTGACACCTTTCTTGACACCTACTTGGTTTGTAGCATTGATCGTTAAGTAACGAATATCCTGATAAGTAGCATATACTCACAGTTGGATCGGAATCCAAATATCATTGTATGATAATGTTGAAGGAATCCTACCAACATTCATCAAACTCCAAATGGTATGCAACTCTTTGCAAATTTCAGTTTCTTTAGAAATTCCCGATATATATTTTTACCCCATGCTCTTATGACCTTGGCGTTAGGTCAAAATGTAATAAGTCACATGTCAAGTTCTACCCATCATTATCTTGTCAATTTGAACCCGTCCGTATATATCCTTGACGTTCGGCCAAAATGATAATACGACTGTCCCAAACTAACTCATCTATCTATGCAACAAATGAATACCTAGTAGCTACCAAACACTATGTCTTGACTTTGGCCAAAATGCATAGCTTGAATACTACTGAATACCCAAATGAAATGACGGAGGGCTACGAATGGTTTTGGCGAAACCGTGAACGTAGTGAACTTGATATAACCGAAGGAACCTGATAGCTTTTAAAAGGAGTGGTTAAAGCTCCGCATTTAAAAATATCTGTTTTTAAAATTAACCGAGTGGTTTCTTTTAAATTGTTCCAACGATTAACTTTTGGTTTATTTTCTTTGCATTATAAATAATGCGTCCCATCATTAACCTATCATTGCAGAAAACAACGAAAATACAACGTCCTCTTATGCCATCCGCATTCGCCACGGGGTCCCGTCATCACCCGTTAGGTTACTTAACTAACGACAGAGCAGGGGCTGGGCTAGCGCGGGTGTAAAACATAAGTGACGTCTAAATAGCTATCATATATAGATATTGTACATTCGTCAGACGCAATAATAAGCATTCCAGATCACAGATGAACTTTATTGGATTTGCAAGTAATCCGTGTTTGTTTTGAGCCTGCAACAAAAAACGGATTACACAGTTGTGATGAATAGCCATTACCCCACCCAAGACCCCAACGGGTACGGCAAACTACCCGCCCGGCAGTTTGTGCACCCACCTTGGGTCTGTCCTAAGAGCAAAAACAGTAAAATGAAATAATACAACGGTGGCTACAACCGCAACCTGGATGTGCCCCGCAAAATAATATTACAACAAATTACATTTACATCAAATGAATTAAATAATAACCCATCACATAACCCCGGCTATACATCACAACAGTCCAACACAGTTCATATCCACAAACAGTAAAATCCATTACAGAAATGTGCAACCCTCTGCCAACCGACATACTAGCAGTTAGGGGAGGTTTACGAACACATTATACAAACACAGATATAATCCAACAAGCAAATACCGTATAATTTCGATCGATTAAACACATTTAATTTTGCTCCAATACTTCTCTCTAAATCTGAAACGTGAGCAAAAATAAAAAATTCCAGAAAATACCAAATATCACAGAGAACCAACACAGGAAAATTGGGTTCATGAATCGGCAACTCGGCGGCGGAAGCGCGGCGGATCGGTGGTATCCGCCGCGGTTCCGCGGCGCTTTAGCCGATTCATGGGCCCAATTTTCTTGGGTGTTCTACTACTGTCATTTAGAGCTTTCTGAACCTCCTTGAAAAATTTTTGGACTTCATTTAAAAATCGACAGAAACTCATGATATCGGGGTTTTCCGGTTTCGTTTTTTCCGTTCGAAATTCATACAATTTTGCAAGTGAGTTATTTATTGTTTAGCGAGGCTCTGATACCACTGTAAGTCGATGTACAACACCCCACGACTTGCGGGAAGGCGGAAATATGAAAATCGATCCTGTTTATATGCTAAACATCGACTAACCGCATGAATCGAAGCTAAACGATAACTAACAACAAACATAGAAGTTAACAACTACTATGTAAAGGGATTATACCTAAAGAACCGTGTCCTTCGTCTTTACGAACTCCACCTCCTCCTCGGCCTTCTCCAAGTAGTAGACGATCCACCACGAGAGCTAAACTCCAAGCTTTGCCTCTAAACTTGAGGCAACTAGGTATCTTTAAGTGCTAATCAAAGTACCTATTTAAAATACAGTATGGTTATGGATTAAGTAGTCTAACTAATCCTTGTACTCAATACATGAGAGGGAAGGATTAGGGTTTGAAAAGAGAGAGCTTGAGGAGAGAGAAGATGAACATAATAATGAGAAGAGAAAATGAGTTATCATAATATATATCAAGCATTTTATTTTATCAAGAAAAGAAAAGAAAATGATTTACAACCATGCTTGATAAATATCTTGTGGTGATTCATCTCCATGAGTTATTAAGCAATTATGAAGCATTAATGACATGGATGAATCATCCATATGACTCACTAATCTCATTCAATGTATATGCCACCTAAACCTCCTTAGTCACCACCTTCTAGAAGCTTCTCGCGCAATTACGAGAACGCCCCTCATATCCGTGAAAACACGGAAAAACTTTAGACTGTATAAATCCAATAACCGGATACTAGTAACTGGCTTAAACCAAAGCCGACTAGTAAAAACTGTCCGAAAGTCGTACGTGCGTAAACACGCGTATGCGTCCGAACCCTTGTCGTAAAACCATACGACCTCTATATCGTTTCGCCTGTTGTAGGGAAACTCTCTGCGTGGGACTTTAGAGACTCGACTACTACGCTGGCAGTGGGTTTAACCACAGACCGTAAGCGGCACTAGCTGTACGTAACGGTCCCCAGGTAGATGTCGATAAGAAGGCCGATGAGAAAACCCATCCGAACTCCTACTAAGTCTGATGTGACAATCTCCGTACAGTCCGGTCCGTTCGTCTAAGACTATCGCATATCGGGCCTAGGGGGTGGCAAGCGTCAGTCCCCTAATAGCGGTATAAGTCGTGTCGGAGCGAAGCCCATTACACCCAGAGAAACTACTGGAACCTACCAGCAAATCTCACTTGCCCTGGCCAGGGACTTTGCGTAATGGCTCTCTGACACAGCGCGATATCAACCCCCAATACCGGGAGAGACGAATCCTGTCTAACCGCCACTGCCTCCAAGTGCTCGGGACTGCACTCAACTGCTACCTGTTTGCACGACTCCTTTGAGCCGTGGTAGGGTAGCAATCTAAGAACAGTGGGACACACTCGAGGCGAAGTAGCAGTGTCAAGTCTGCGGACTATGCTGTACTCAGGTCACCTGGGAACTGTTCACTGACGACTGGTCTAAAACCATCCAACAGTTCCCTGTGAGTCCTGTCCGGTGTACCCGTAACCCAACGAGCACCTGCATACTATCTCTAGTAAGACATACTGACGGCTGTGGGACAGACCATCTCCCCAAGTGGGATGAGAAGCGTACACACTAGTCTACTCCGGAGTATCGATGCCCTGTCTTGATAATCCAACGACTAGGGACCTGAATAAGGATGTGCTTGTAGACTACCCAGCCCCCACTAGTGTGACTGCCATCACAACGCTGGTAGTTAAGCAAGATCCTAAGAGCTCTATCAATACGTATACTCACATATTAAGATAGAAAAACCAAGTAGCATACTACCGTGTTTAGCAAGACTGTTATATACATGTGAATATCCCAAGCTTCCATTAAGTAATATACAAACTAGTATATACAATAATGGCCCCAAGAGCATATACACTAACATCCTTTACATCTTGGGTATGAGATACCGGATCAGGATCCCGCAAATGTAATTTGTTACATGTGCTACAGAAAGGTAGAGAACTGAGAACGGGTGATAAGTTTCAAGAGTTGGAAATAATGCAAGTGTTGTAGCCAAGTCTGTTGGCAGTTATCACCCTGTATTATCAGAATACATTAATTCTGAACGAATGTTATTAGATACCGAACCTGATATACAACATCATATCAGTCTCTTTATTAGTAAAGAAGGATATAATTTTGTATTGTTGGATAATGTTTTGATCATTTCCTATATCAAGAGTTAATCGGTTCAGGCACGTTATCTAAAAGCATAGACGTTCTAAATCAAACCACGGTTCTTAACGTACAGAACACACACAAGAGCAAGAGTTCCGAAATGAACGAATCCTTCTTGAGGCATTGTAGACTAGGTCATATCAATGCGACCCGACTAGCTGAAGTTACATAAAGATGCATATTTAAATTAGTTCGGATCTACATCTTGTAAAACTTGCCAATCATGTCACAAAGATAAGATGACCATAACTTTGTTTATTGGAAACAGAGAAAGAGTTAGTGAACTCTTGGGTTGATACATGATGATGTATGTAAGGTCCCCTGTCTACACATGCCAGGACCGGTTCCATATACTTCATTACAATCACTGATTATCTCTCAAGGTTCGGACATATGTTCCTGCTGAAACACAAGTCTGAACATTTTGAGAAATTCAATGAATATGAGATAGAAGTAGAGAACCAAAACGGGTATAAGTATTATGTCCTTTGATGTGATCAAGGAGGAGAATACTTGAGCACGGGATTCCTGGACTATTCTAAAGGAGAATGAGATTCTCTCTCAGCATTACTCATCCGTATACACCACAGCACGTCGGTATATCGGGGCGGAGCAATCACACCCTATTTGATATGGTGCGCTCTATGATGAGTACTACTGAGTTTCCTATTTCCTTTTGGGAGTTGTTCACTTGTGAAGCTGCATACCTATTGAATAGAGTTTCAATCAAATCAGATGCCTACCACTTCATATGTGATATGGAATAGGAAGAGCCCATATCTTAAGTAAGTTAAGATTTGGGGTTGTCCGGCCATGTCTAAAAGCATAATCCAGAAAAGCTCAAGGCAAGGTCAGTTCTGTGGAAGTTTGTTGGATATCCCAAGCATTAGCAAGGGAATATCTTCTACCACATCGAGGAACAAAAGATGTTTTGTTTCTCAGCATGCCATCTTTATGAAAAGGAATTTCTTGTGAAGAAATTAGTGGTCATGAGGTAGAACTGGAAGGAGTTCCATCTATACAAACTGCAGCTGATGATTTGGTAGAACCAAAGGATTCAATAGTTTCCAACGAACCTCAGCCTCTCCGCCGATCTGGTAGGGTTCCTCGCCCACCTGAGAGATACTTCGGTTTCTCTATGACAGTGGGAGCAAGGATTGAATCATGAGATGATGACATAACTAGTTTCGAGCAGGCCATCAGGAGTGGGGACTCTATAAGAATGGCTGGATGCTTAGCGATCTGAGATAGAATCCTCATACGCCAACAAAGTATGGACTTTGGTTGCTTTATCTGAAGGGTTAAATCCCCATCAGGAGCAAGTATATCTTGAGAAGATTACTTGGTGTACATGGAAAAGTTGAGACTTTCAAAGCTATGCTTAAGTCCATCCAGATCCTACTTGCCATTGCTACATACCATGACTACGATTTCTGGCGGTTGGGTGTCATGACAGCTTTTATAAATGATGATTTAGAAAAGAGCATCTATAAGTACACAGCCAGAGGGCTTCATAGACAGTGGGAGCAGCGGAAACGTGTGCAAGGTGTTTTATGTGATAAATCAGGCATCGTAGAGTTGGAACATCTGTTTTGATGTGATAGTCAAAGAGTTTGACTTCATCAAAATGGTAGATGAACCAAGTATATACAAAAAGGTAGTAGGGAGTATGGTGGTGATCCTCGTATATTATGTGGATGACATACTCTTTATAGGGAAGTAGTTTCCTATGCTATGCTCGGTCAATCTCCTCTTATCACAAAGATTCTCTATAGGATCAAGGTGATACCTCCTAAATCCTGGGTTATGGATCTATGAGATAGATCTAATTGGATGTTAGGATTCTCACTAGTTGTAGTGAGATGGTATCAATCGATCCTAGGGAGAATCACTGGAATGGTTCCAGGGTGATAAGGACGACTGAATGTCAGTCGCAGGCATTGTCTTTACCCTCAGTGGAGGGACGGTATGTTGGAAGAGTTCCAAGCTAGATACCGTGACATACTAGACGATTAAAGGCAAGATACATAGTTACCAAGGATGCTACCAAAGAGGTAGTCTGGATATATATATAAGTTCATGAGATGAACTTCGTTCCTACCATTGTGAGACAATGGAATTATGGCTTTGGCCTAGGAACCCCCGTCCCATCAGAGATCCAGATATATTCTTAGGCAGTATCACCTGATCATGGAGATATTTGATCTCCAGGTAGATCGAGGTTAGGAGAGTAGATTCAGAGGACAACAGCGCGGATCCACTCACAAAGGCCTATTTCCCAGTAGAGACTTTTATGGGATGGTTGAGTATCAGATACTTCAACCATAGCTGATTGTTGGGTATGCGATACTACAACAGATGGCCCTAGTGCAAGTGGGAGATTGTTAGTTATATGTATGCCCTAGAGGCCATTATTGTACATACGATATATATTGTAGTGGATGCTTGGACATATATAGGGAGGACTTTCTTGCTCGACATGATAGTATGCTATCTAGTTGCCCTTTATCTTAACATGTACTCTGATTGTCTCTATGTCACATGTTGATAAAGCCCTTAGAATGAGTACTTGACTAACAGGACTATGATGCAGATCATACTAGTGGGGACAGAGTAGTCTCCAAGTACATCCTTCAAATGTTCCTAGTCGTGGGAGTACCGAGACAGGGCATCGATACTCCAGAGTAGACTAGCATATGCGCTTCTTGACCCATATGCTGGGTGATGGATGATCCTATATCTATTGGTGCTTGACATCAGAGAAGGTATACGGGTGTTCAGTGAAGAATGGGTACACTGGACGGACTCGCCGAGAACTCCCAGATGGTATTATACCTCACGTCAGACGGCAGTTCTCTGGTGATACTGGTACAGAGTAGTCTGTAGACCCGAGATCGTAATAGAGTCTTGTGTGATTCCCACTGTGCTTTGATTTCCATCATACCACGTCCAAGAGGACGTGCAAAATGGTGGCTTTTGGATACAGTCCCGAATCACATGGAGGCAATGTGATAGGAGGGGATTCGTCTCTCCCGGTATAGGGAGTTGATGTTGTGCAGTGTTCGATTGGCTATAACTGGAAATCCCTGGTCAGGGTTGCTGAGATTTACTGGTAAGTGTTATCAGTAGTTTCTTGAACTGTTATAGACCTCATATCGACACGACTTATCAAACTACTGGGGTCCGACGTTTACCACCCCAATGCGAGATATGCGACATATCAGACGAAGAGACCGGACTGTATGGAGTGTTACTTATTGGATTCACAGGTGAATGTACAGGCTTGCTTGTTGATCTTCTGATCGCTCAATAACTGGGTGGCTGTTACGTTTAGCTGACCGCTTGCAGCTTGTTGGTGTTTGATATGATCATCACCTACTGCCTGCGTATTGACGATTCTTTAGAGTCCTACACAGAGGTTTCCTGGCTCAGGCAAAACGGAGTAGGAGCACATATGTGATATGTGCGGGACCAAGAACAATACGTGTATGTGATACCGTATTAGATTTTCGCGATATGTGATATCGGCCGGGTATATGTGATATAGCCGGGTCATCGGATCAAGTGTTGATTCGATGAACTGATACAGATTATGTTAGTCGGTTATTTGTGAAATAGCCCGATTATTGGATCAAATGTTGATTCGATAATTTAATGTATAATTATATATTTGATATTTTAAATTACATTAACTAATATAAGCTCACTTAAAGATTCTTTTTCTCACTCGTGTAATACATTGATATATGTTAATTGTATTATTTTATTTTGTTACAATAAATATTGTATATGTGATATATAATATTGTAACATGTTATGGTTATAAATGCAACATGATTTGTGGAATTTAAATATGGTTAGGGTTTGGATTAGAGTTAAGCTTTCCTGAAGCTTTCAAGAAGCTTCTTGAAGCTTTGATTTTGACTTGGATATTTTGCATAGATATTTTCTTAACCCAACCCAACCCTTTACCCTAGTTAAATCTCTACAAGGGTTAACTTTTCTTTCTTAACCCATGGTTGCATTTCTAGCCTCACATAAGATTCATTATTCATCACAAAAGGATTTGATCATCTTCTTCTTCTTTCTTTCTTGATGAAAAGCTTCACTAGCTTTTTGTGAAGTGATGATAATGAGTGAGAAATCGAAAACAAATGAGAGCTAAATTCCTACTTCATCATCCTTATCTTTTCTAGCCGCTTAGATTAGGGTGTTTGCTTTGCTAATACTTGATTAGCAAAACAAGAGCTTGGGTTTGAGTTTCTTCAAGGTAGATCATCTTAGTTTTCGAAGGACGGAAGCAAGCTTGCATCTTTCTCTTCAAGGGGCCTCTCTAAAGTCCGGGTACATGATGATCGTGGTGAAGGGACCTCAACACGCAGCTTATGAAGTGAAGGAACGGACTAAAAAGGTTGTAATCCCAAACTCTTAGAAGTAAAGTTGTTTACTTGCTATGTTTCGCCTAATCTCTAGTCTACGATCTTGGTTAGGGTTGTTCGGCACATGAAAAATTTGATTTTGGCATGGTTAATGCCTTGTAGAATCTTGTGATAGTGCCTAGTAACCCTTCACAGCTGTGAAGAACATTCTTAAGTACATGAGAAGGACTAAAGAGATGTTCTTGGTGTATGGTAACGGTGAACTCCAGGTGGAGTCCTTTACCGATTCGAGCTTCCAGAGTGATAACGACGACAGTAAGTCAGTCTCGGGTTTTGTCTTCACCCTCAGAGGAGGGACGATATGTTTGAAGAGTTCCAAACTAGATACCATAGCAGACTCGACGATAAAGGCTAAATACATCGCTACCAATGATGCTGCCAAAGAGGCTGTCTGGATGAAGAAGTTCATAAGATGAACTTGGTGAGGTTCCATCCATTGTGTTAGTTGTATGTATACCCTAGAGGCCAGTATTGTACAGATGATGTATATTATATTGGATGCTTGGACATATATAGAGATGACTTTCTTGCTCGATATGATAGTATGCTATCTGGTTACTCTTTATCTTAACATGTACACTAGTCTCTTTATACTGTCTTATAGTTACATGTTGGTAAAGCCCTTAGGATTTGTACTTGACTACCTAGACTATGATGCAGATCATACTAGTGGGGACATGGTAGTCCATAAGTACATCCTTCAAGGTCCCTAGTCGTGGGTGTATCGAGACGGGGCATCGATATACCAGTGTAGACTAGCGTATACGCTTCTCGACCCATGTGATGGGCGATGGATGATCCCATATCCATTGGTGTTTGACATCAGAGATGGTATACGGGTGCTCAGTGGAGACTGAGTACACTGGACGGACTCGCCGAGAACTCCCAGATGGTATTATACCTCACGTCAGATGGCAGTTCTCAGGTGACACTTGTACAGGTTAGTCTGTAGACCCGAGATCGTCATAGAGTCTTGTGTGATTCCCACTGTGCTTTGATCTCCACCTTACCACGTCCATGAGGGCGTGCAAAACGGTGGTCTTTGGGTACAGTCCCGAGTCACATGGAGGAAATGAGCGATAGGAGGGGTTTCGTCTCTCCCGGTATTGGGAGTTGATGTTGCGCTGTGCTCGATTGGCCGTAACAGGGAAGTCCCTGGCCAGGGCTGATCAGAGATTTGCTGGTAAGTGTTACCAGTAGTTTCTCGACCCGTTACGAGCCTCACATCGGCACGACTTATCGGGTTATTGGGGTCTGACGTTTACCACCCTTAGACTTGATATGCGACATATCAGACGAAGAGACCGGACTGTACGGTAAGTGTTACTGGTCGGATTCGCAGGAGTGTGAGCGGGCTAGCTCGTCGATCTTCTGATCGCTCAATACCCGGGTGGCCGTTACGTTTAGCAGACCGCTTGCGGCTTGTGGGTGTTTGATATGATCATCATCTGCTACCGGCGTATTGACGAGTCTTTAGAGTCCTACACAGAGGTTTCCTGGCTCAAGCGAAACGAAATAGGAGTGCATATGAGATATGTGCGGGACCGAGAATAATGCGTGTATGTGATACCGTATTTGATTCTCGCGATTAATGTTTCGATTGGTTGTATATGATATAACCTAGTTATCGAATCGAAGATCAATTCGATAAGTCGATACATTGTATACTAGTCGGTCATGTGCGACATGACCGGATCATTGAATCAAGTGTTGATTTAATGATTTAATGTATAATTATATATTTGATATATTACTTTGCATTAACTAGTATTGGTTCACTTTAAACGGATTTTTCTCACTTGATGCACATTGTATATGTGATATGCTTTTGTGCACATGATTGTATCATGTTTGATGATGCATGTTGACTTGACTATGTGTAAAAGAATTGAACCATGGTTATGAGAGTGGTTAGGGTTTATGATTTATTCACTTATTATTTAATCCATTCATTATTTATTAATTGGTTTTATGAAAATAAAATGGTGTCATTTATCATGAAGAATGGTGAAGCTTCATGAAGCATTTGCTAATGATGCTATTTTGTCTTCATACTTAAACCTAACCACTCCCACTAACCATGGTCAATTCTCTACACTTGACCATGGTTAGGATATGATAAATATCATTTTCTTTTCTATTTTGAAATAGCTTTTTATCATATTCTATCATCTTCTTCTTCTTCTTCAAGCTTGCTACTTTAATGGCAACTTGAGATCTAGTGAGAAAAATCCAAAACTAAAGTGAACCCACCTCCTATTTCTTCATCCTCTACCTCTTGCCAAGTGGTTTTGGGTGTTTTCTTCACAAGTTTCACTACTTTGTGAAGTCGGAGCTTGAACTAGTGCAACCTCGACGTAGATCGTCTTTGACACGAAGCCGACGAACTATTCCGCTCACTTCTCCGATGAAGCCGTCGCGAGAGTCCGAGGTTCGTGATGGACAGCGAGGGGACGACCACATGGAGCTAAGCAAGTGGATATCCGGATCTACAAAGGTTGTAGCATCTCAACTTTAGTTAAAGTGTTAACTAGTTTGTAGTTTCGCCTAGAATTCTAGCAACGATCCGTAGTCTAGGGTTTCTCGGCACCATATTTTTGAAAATTGGCATGATTGATGCCTTGTGAGACCTCTATAGGATGCCTAGGAACCCTACACATTGAGCATCCAATACTTGTGTATTGTGATAACAATGGAACTGTGGCTTTGGCTAAGGAACCCCAGTCCCATCAGATATCCAGACATATTCTTAGGCGGTATCACCAGATCAGAGTGATAGTAGATCACCAGGAGATCGAGGTCAGGAGAGTTGATACAGAGGATAACACAGTGGCTCCACTCATGAAGGCCCTCCCCAGATGCTAATAGAGAGACTTTTTAGGATGTTGGGTATGAGATACTACAACAACAGGCCTTAGTGCATGTGGGAGATTGTTAGTGATATGTATGCCCTAGAGGCCATTATTGTATGATATAGTGGATGCTTGGACATATATATGGAGGACTTTCTTGCTCGACATGATAGTATGCTATGTGGTTGTCTTTATCTTAACATGTTCACTGGTATTATTATACTGTCTCTCATATATATGTTGATAAAGCCTTTAGGATGATGGCTTGACTACCAGGACTATGATGTGGATCATACTACTGGACCTGGGTAGTCCACAAGCACATCCTTCAATTGTTCCTAGTCTAGGGAATATCGAGAAAATGGCATCGATATTCCATAGTAGACTAGTGCGTACGTTTCTTGACCTTGTATAGGGCGATGGTTGATCCCATATCCATTGGAGTTTGACATCAAAGATTGTACACAGGTGCTCATTAGAGAATGGGTATACCGAACATTACTCGCCGTGAACACCTAGTTGGTACTATACCTATCATCAGATAGCAGTTCTCTGGTGACATAGGTACAGGTTAGTCTGTAGACCCGAGATCGTCATAGATTCTTGTGTGGCTCCCGCTGTTCCTCCCTACCACGGCTCAAAGGAGTCGTGCAAATAGGTGCATTTTGGGTACAGTCCCGAGTCACATGGAGGCAACGAGCGATAGGAGGGGATTCGTCTCTCCCGGTATTAGGAGTTGATGTTGCGCTATGCTCGATTGGCTATAATAGTAAGTCCCTATCCAGGGATATTGATGAGATTTACTGATAAGTGTTATCAGTAGTTTCTCGAAACGATATGATGTAAGTCCATATCACGCACCCCATGAGCTTGCGGGGAGGCGGAATATATGAAAAACGATTATCAAAGCTTCGTAACATGGACTTGAGCACACGGATCGTGTCTAAACCATTACTAGCAAACTACGAGAGGTTTAACTACTCGGATTCGAAGTTATACCTCACGTTACTTGTCCTTCGGGTCTTCATCGCTGTCCTCCACTCCTCGTAGGCTCTTTGGAACGTCGGCACCTCAACGGCCTCCTCGAGTCAAAGACGATCCACCCGAGAGCTCTTACTCCAAGCTTGACCTCTAACTTGAGGTAACTAGGTTTCTCAAAGTGCTAATCTAAGCAACCTAGGTGATATAGAGTTGGATTATGGATGTATTAGTCTAGCTAACCCTTGAACTCAACACATGAGAGGTTAGGGTTAGGGTTTGAAGAGAAAGAGCTTGAGGAGAGAGAAGGTGAGAGTGAGAATCCTTTTGGATGAATGATATCATATGAATATATGAAGCATATGATTTTATTAAAATGAATAACAAATAAATATGTGTCATCATGCTTCATTAATTCATAGAGTGATTCATCTCATGAGTCATCTAAAACATTAATGCAACATTAACTCCATGGATGATTCACTCTCATGACTCATTAATCCATTAAATGCAAATGCCACCTTACCCTCCAAGTCATCATCCTTCTAGAAGCTTCCCGACAAATTACGAGAACGCCCCTCCTATCCGTGAAAACACGGAAAAACTTTAGACTGTATAAATCCAATAATCCGATACTAGAATCTGGCTTAAACCAAAGCCGACTAGTAAAAACTGTCCGAACATCGTACATGCGTAAAAACACGTATGCGTCCGAACCCTGTCGTAAAACTATACGACCTCTATATCGTTTCGCCCGAAGCAGGGAAACTCTCTGTGTGGGATTCTAAAGACTCGACACGATGCTGGCAGTGGGTTTAACCACAGACCGCAAGCGACACTAGCTGTACATAACGGTCCCTAGGTAGATGTCGATAGGAAGGCCAATGAGGAAACCCATCCGAACTCCTACTGAGCCTGATGTGACAATCTCCCTATAGTCCGGTCTGTTCGTCTAAGACTATCGCATATCGGGCCTAGGGGGCGGCAAGCGTCAGTCCCCTAATAGCGGTATAAGTCGTGTCGGAGCATAGCCCATTACACCTTGAGAAACTACTGGAACCTAGCAGTAAATCTCGCTTGCCTTGGCCAAGGACTTTGCGTAATGGCTCTCTGACACAGCGCGATATCAACTCCCAATACCGGGAGAGACGAATCATGTCTAACCGCCACTGCCTCCAAGTGCTCGGGACTGTACCCAACTGCTGCCTGTTTGCACGACACCTTTGAGCCGTGGTAGGGTATCAATCTAAGAACAGTAGGACACACTCGAGGCGAAGTAGCAGTGTCAAGTCTGCGGACTATGCTATACTCATGTCACCTGGGAACTGTTAACTAACGATGGGTATAATACCAACCAACAGTTCCTTGTGAGTCCTGTCCGGTGTACCCGTAACCCAACGAGCACCTGTATACTATCTTCAGTACGATGTACTGATGGCTGTGGGACAGACCATCTCCCCAACTGGGATGAGAAGCGTACACACTAGTCTACTCCGGAGTATCGATGCCCTGTCTCGATAATCCTACGACTAGGGACCTGTATAGGATGTTGCTTATAGACTACCTAGCCTCTACTAGTGTGACTGCCATCACAACGCTGGTAATCAAGCAAAGATCCTAAGTGCTCTACTAATATGTATAAGTGATACGTTACAAGAAACATATGCACATATTAAAGTAGACACAAACCAAGTAACATACTACCATTTTCAGCAAGACTGTCAATACAATTGTGAATATCCCAAGCTTCCATTAAGTAATATACAAACTAGTATGATACAGTAATGGCCTCTAGGGCATAAACACTAACAATCTCCCACTTGCACTAGGGCCATGTACTGGCATATCGCAGACCTATCATCTCGAATAGCCTCTCGAAATGCGTCTGAGGAATGGCCTTTGTGAATGGATCAGCAGTGTTATTCTCTGTATCTACTCTCTTTACCTCGATCTCCAGTCGATCTACGATCTCCCTGATCAGGTGATACCGCCTTAAGATGTGTCTGGACTTCTGATGGGACCTGGGTTCCTTCGCTAAAGCTATAGCGTCGTTGTTGTCGCAATACAGAGGTATTGGACCAATACTTGTTGGAACCACCTGAAGTTCTGTGAGGAACTTCTTCATCCAGACAGCTTCTTTTACGGCAACGCAAGCAGCTATGTACTCCGCTTCCATTGTTGAGTCAGCAACGGTCTCCTGCTTGGAACTCTTCCAACAGACCGCCCCTCCATTGAAGGTAAAGCCATAACCCGACATGGACTTAGAGTCATCCTTATCACTCTAGAAGCTGGAGTCGGCAAAGGCCTCGATATGGAGGTCTTTTCCGCCATACACCAAGAACATCTCCTTAGTCCTACTTAGGTACTTGAGAATGTTCTTTACTGCTATCTAGTGCTTCTCCCTTGGGTTTGCCTGACACTGGCTTACAACGCTCAATGCGTATGCTACATCTGGTCTGGTACATAATATCACATACATTATAGAGCCTACCGCAGAAGCGTAGGGTATAATCGACATGCGATCCCTTTCCAAATCAGTCTTGGGAGACATCTCTTTGGAGAGGGTGATTCCGTGACAAGCCGGTAGGTTACCGCGCTTAGAATCTTCCATACTGAATCTTTTCAATATGGTGTCTATGTACCTGGACCGCGAAAGTCCCAACATCCTCTTTGATCTATCACGATAGATCTGGATCCCCAGTATGTAGGTGGCATCACCCAGATCCTTCATGGAGAACTTCTGTGACAAGAATCTTTTGACTGACTGTAGCATAGGAATATCATTTCCTATTAGGAGAATGTCATCCACGTACAAGACGAAGAATACTACAACTCTCCCTACAATCTTACTGTATATGCATGGTTCATCTGGATTCTTGATAAAGTCGAATTCTTTGACAGTATCATCAAAACAGATGTTCCAACTCTACGATGCCTGCTTTAGTCCATAAATGGACTTAAGCAACTTGCAAACTTTACCGCTGCTCCCACTCTGAATGAATCCCTCTGGCTGATCCATATAGATGCACTCTTCCAAATTTCCATTTAGAAAGGTCGTCTTTACGTCCATCTGCCAGATCTCATAATCGTGGAAGGCAGTAATGGCAAGAAGGACCCGAATGGATTTGAGCATAGCCACTGGAGAAAAGGTTTCGTCATAGTCCAAACCAGGTCTTTGACGAAAACCCTTTGCAACAAGTCTAGCCTAATAGGTTTCAACCTGTCCATCTACACCAATCTTCTTTATGAAGATCAACTTGCATCCTACGGGTTTTACCCCATCTGGAGCAATGTCCAAAGTCCATACTTTGTTAGCGAACATGAACTCCATTTCGGTCTGCATTGCATCCAGCCATTTTACCGAGTCGCCGCTCTGAATGGCTTGCTGGAAGCTATTAGGGTCATCATTATCAATGATGCAATCTTCTCGATCCCCGTCTATGACAAAACCGTAGTATCTCTCGGGCGGATGAGACTGCCTACTACTTCTGTAGATAGGCACCGATATGTCCCTTTCTTCTGAAACTTCTGGTTCGACCATACTTTCAGTAACAGCTTGTGGTTCTGGAATTTCTTCCAGTTCTACTGCGCTCCCACTCTTCAAATTTTCTAAAAATTCAGTTTCTAAGAATGTGGCATGATGAGAAACAAAAACCTTTTGTTCCTCTGCGTAATAGAAATAATATCCCTTGGAGTTCTTTGGATATCCCACAAACATACACTGTACTGAGCGTGCCTCGAGCTTGTCCGGATGCTGCTTTTTTACAAAAGCTGGACATCCCCATGTCCTAAAGTGTTTAATATAGGGTTTCATCTCACTCCACATTTGATATGGTGTGGCAGGCACAGTCTTGGTCGGAACCTGGTTCAAAAGATATGCAGCTGATTCTAGTGCATAATCCCAGAAAGATTGCGGTAACTCAGCCTTACTCATCATGGAACGAACCATATCCAATAGGGTTCGATTCCTCCTTTCCGATACACCGTTGTGTTGTGGTGTGTATGGAGGAGTAAGCTGAGAGAGAATTCCATTCTCTTTTAAGTATCCCAGGAACTCGGCACTTAAGTATTCACAACCTCGATCAGATCTCAGTGTCTTGATACTTTTACCTTTCTGTTTTTCCACTTCATTCTTGTATTCTCGGAATTTCTCGAAGTCCTCGGATTTATGCTTCATTAAGAAGATATATCCATACCTAGAGAAATCATCCATAAAAGTAATGAAGTAGGAATAACCACATCGCGCATGTGTAAACATTGGACCGCACACGTCACTGTGTACGAGTCCCAAGAGCTCGCTCGCTCTTACTCCGTGTCCAGTAAACGGAGTCTTTGTCATCTTTCCTATGAGACAAGATTCACAAGTAGCATAAGATTGATATTCGAACGGATTCAAATATCCTTCTCTATGTAACTTCGTCAACCGTGTTTCATTGATGTGACCTAGTCTACAATGCCATAAGAAAGCCTGATTTATTTCTGGAGACTTTCTTTTAAGTGTGTTCTAGACATTGAAAACCTAAGCTTGACTCATTACGTATATACTGTCATCTAATGTACCGGACCCAATCAGAACTTGATTTAGGTGGATGTGAACTACATCGCTTACGAATGTAAAATCATATCCCTCTCTCGAAAGTGAGGACACTGATATGATATTACAAGTCAAACTAGGTACATACTGTTAGTGTATATGCCCTAGAGGCCATTACTGTATCATACTAGTTTGTATATTACTTGATGGAAGCTTGGGATATTCACAGTTGTACAGACAATCTTGCTCAATATAGTAGTTTGCTACTTGGTTTGTCTCTGCTTTAATGTGTACATGTGTGTTCATTTATTATATCACCTATACGCATTAGTAGAGCCCTTAGGATCTTTGCTTGATTACCGGCGTTGTGATGGCGATCACACTCGTGGGGGCTGGGTAATCTACAAGCACATCCTTATACACGTCCCTAGTCGTGGGAGTATCGAGATAGGGCATCGATACTCCGGAGTAGACTAGCGTATGCGCTTCTCATACCAGCAGGGGAGACGGTCTATCCCACAGCCGTCGGTACGTCGTACTTGAGACAGTATGCGGGTGCTCGTTAGGTTACGAGTACACTGGACAGGACTCGTCGGGAACTGATGGTTTGTATTATACCTATCGTCAGTTATCAGTTCCCAGGTGACATGAGTACAGCTTAGTCTGCTGACTTGACACTGTCACTTTGCCTCGAGTGTGTTCCCACTGTTCTTTGATTACTACCCTACCACGGCTCTACTGAGTCGTGCAAACAGGTAGTAGTTGGGAGCAGTCCCGAAGCACTTGGAGGCAGTGACGGTTAGACAGGATTCGTCTCTCCCGGTATTGGGGGTTGACATCGCGCTGTGTCTAGGAGAGCCATTACACGAGTAGTCCCTGGCCAGGGCAAGCGAGATATACTGGTAGGTTTCCAGTGTTATCTCAGGGTGTATTGGGCTTCACTCTGACACGACTTGTACCGCTATTAAGGGACTGACATTTATCGCCCCCCTAGGCCCACCATGCTATGTATCAGACGAACAGACCGGACTGTACGGAGATTGTCACATTCAGACTCAGTAGGAGTTCGGATGGGTTCACCTCATCAGTCTTCTTATCGGCATCTACCTGGGGACCGTTACGTACAGCTAGTGCCGCTTGCGGTCTGTGGTTAAGCCCACTGCCAGCATAGTGTCGAGTCTTTAGAGTCCCACACAGAGGGTTAGTCGCCTTTGGGCAAAACAGAGTAGGGGTCGCATGGTTTTGCGACAGGGTTCGTTCACATCCGTGCACTTGTGCACGTTTGGTGTCCGGACAGTCATTACTAGCAAGCTCTGGTTTGAGCCGGATCCTAGTATATGCTTTGGGGTTAGTTTTATCTCATTGTGTTCATGTTTCTCGGAACATGAATGCGGGTGTGTATGCACAGTTGAATGAGGCGGAGGAAGAGTTTGTTCATTAGGGTTTTGGAACGGGTGTGTATGCACAGTTGACAGTCGTCTTTTTCCAAACCCTAATGATCTTGTGATTTATCAATTAATAATATTAATTAAATGAAATTGTGTCATGGTTGGGTTTGTTGACTTGTTGACCATGGTTGACTGGTTGACTAGGTTTGAAATATTGACCATCATCATTACCTTTTTTAG
This sequence comes from Agapanthus africanus, assembly GCA_030015575.1. NCBI lineage: Eukaryota > Viridiplantae > Streptophyta > Magnoliopsida > Asparagales > Amaryllidaceae > Agapanthus > Agapanthus africanus. The sequence continues at coordinate 278,262,721 of JASDDO010000001.1, forward strand.
ATGCTCTTTGATTTTAGCAAAATTCATTTATTGTGATATGATAATGGTCTCTTCAATCCATCCATCACCTTTTTCATTTTGAATTAATATTATTATTAGAAAATCACATATATGTTATGGTTGTAAAAATACCATATCATTCTATCATTTTGTTTCTCTCTCTTCACTTCATCTTCTTCCTCCTCTAGTTCAAGGAGAGCAAATCTCATGTGTTGAGAATCATCTCCTTGAAGATATAACACCCCAAAGCACACTCTACTCACTCTAAGGTGGAAGGTCTAGCAAGCCGAATACCTTAGTTCTCTCAAGATCGAGAAAGGAGCCCAAGGATGAAGCCCTCAGGTGGATCTATCTTCGGCAAAGAGGAGACGAGAAGGGGAAGCCATTCAAGCTACTACAAAGAGCAAGAAAGAAGAAGAAAAACAAGAAGAGAAGGAGTTCAAGTTGAGGTATAACCCCTAACCGAGTAGATAAATCTCTAGTTAGGATGCTAGTGTATTGTTTAGCAAAGATCCGGCTTTTACGGTCCATGTTGCCAAGTCCAGAAAATTTTTGTTTTACCGTTTCCGCTACCCTGAAAGTACAGGGAGAGGTAACGTGGACCTAACAGTGGTATCAAAGCCTAACTAAACACACCCTAGCATGTTAGCAAAGTATTAAGAATATCGACCGGACGAAAAACCGCAAAATTACCCCGGAAAATTCAGTTTCTGCCAAATTTTAGAACTGTTCCAAAATTGAAAATTTATACACTAAAAATCGGCTCAGGATTTTTAGAGAACACTGAAGAAAAACGATCCCCTAACTCGTCTAAAGCGCCGCGCTTCCGCGGCATAAGCTTGCTTATGCCGCGGAACCGCGGCCGAGTTGGCTCTGTTGGGGAATTTTTTTTCTGCAGTTTTCTTATTTGGGTATTTTGGGATTTTTGGTATATGACTTTTCTGCCCAGATTTTCCAGAAAGCAAAATTAGTTTTTGGGGCTCAAAAATCCGTATTTTTGGTCGATGTTCTGTAGACTTTGGCTAATGGTTATATCTGTAATGTTATACGTGTATTAAACGTCTACTAATCGCTATACGCCGATTAGTGGGGGTTATACACATCCGTGATCTGTGTTGTTGATGGTATGTGTATATGAACTCGTTGGATTATCGCGGATGAATAGCCGGGGTGGATGTGAGATGAGAGTTTCTTTTTCTTTCATTCATGTAATAAATTTGTAAATTGATGTAATATTATTTGTATGGCCGCACAACCGGGTCGGGGTTGTAGCCGTCATTGTATAATTCTTTTTACTGTTTTTGCTCCTAGGATAGACCCATGGAGGGGGTGCACAAACTACCGGGTATCTCGAAGTGCCGAGTGGCCTACTCACGGCGTTGAGGGAGGTTGCTTCGCTTCGGGTACTTGGCGGGTAGTTTGCCGCACCCGTAGGGGTCTTGGGTGGGGTATTGGCTATTCATCGCGACCGTGTAATCCGCTTTTCGTTGCAGGCTTGAACGAATCGCGGGTTCCTAGTATATCCAAAGTGTTCATCTTTGATCTGGATTGGCTATCATTGCTGTATATCTATATATAATAACTATTTAGGCGTTGCTTATGTTTTACAGCCGCGCTAGCCTAGCCCCCGCTCTGTCGTTAGTTAAGTAACCTAACGGGTGATGACGGGGCCCAGTGGCGAATGCGAATGGCATAAGCGTACGTCATATTTTGGTTGTTTTCTGCAATGGTAGGATTTAAATGATGGGACGCATTAAAAGAACTAATGCAAGAAAAATAAACCTAAAAGACGTTGTTGGAACAAGTTTTTCAAAAAAAAGCTGTTATTCCAAGGAAGTTCATTTTTGTTTTGCATCGAGGTATTCGGTTATGAATGCCCAGCACCTCAGTCGACGAGGCAAGGGCCGAGATCCCTTCATCGGGAGTGACCCCTTGGACAAAAGTTTGCGTCAGGGTAATAACTTCACTATAGTCGATTATTCTTGCTTTGCATCGAGGTATTCAGTTTGGAATATCCTGCACTTCATTCGACGAGGAAAGAGCCGAGATCCCTTCACGGGGAGTGACCTCTTTAGCAAAAGTTTTCGCCACTATATTTTCAAAAAGATTACCAGGTTCCTTTAACGATATCAAGTTCATTACGTTAACGGGTTTTTCGCCAAAAACCCAGCCGTAGCCCTCCGTCATTTCTTACATGCAACATTAGTATTCGTGCCGCGTTTGTTGACTCCGTCAAGACGTAGTGTACGGTAGCTAAGTGCTGCTTGTTTGTATCGGTATATGGGATTGATTAGGACAGTCGTATAACCTTGTTGACTCCGTCAAGGGTTATGCGGGTGGGTTTAATGCAATCCAGATAATGAGAGGTTGAACTTGACTAGGACTCTTTGATTTGTTGACTCCGTCAAGATCACTTAGGTCCTAGGGGCAAAAATCACATCGGGAGTTTCAAAAGTACTGAAACTTGCAGATTTAGCATACCTTCTGGAGTGTGGTGACTAGAGTGGATTCCATCTAGGTCATCACACGATGATAGTTGGATCCCGATCCCGCTGATGAGTTGGATTACTCTCGGGAGATTATTTCACTTAACAATCAATGCTATAAACCTAGTAGGTGTCTAGAAAGGTGTTAGCGGGGTTACGCCCCAAGGGAAAAGAGGTTCTTAAATTAAGGAACTTCGCGAAAGCGTTGGAAAACCTCCCTCGAAGTACCGACACTAGCCTGGCTGAAAGGTTATGCAAGTATTGTGACGTGAATTAAATCCCGGCTAGTTCTTCTTTTAAAAAGGTTTTAAGAAGAATTTGAGGAAACAGTGGGAGACATCCTGGTTAGATAAAATAATAAACCAATCTAATCTTGCAAGAGCATACGTTGAGTGTTTCTTTTCTCCCTCTCCAGGTAGCAACCATTTCACGCCCTAATCAAGATAATAAAAGGTATCGCTTGACCGATCCGAATTCTTATTCGGGGCTGGGGAACGTTGGTTCAGCTCTAACTTGTGACAACAGTCATAAGTATGAGAAAGGGAAAGGGGATTGTATGGATTTCCAGGATACCCAGTTGAAGAAGATGCATGGTTTTGCATCTACTTCAGGTGTTCTTATTGTTGAGAACTGTTTTACGGTCAGCCCTACCTCCTGGGTACTTGATACCGGATCAGGATCTCATATCTGTAATTTATTGCAGGGACTGAGAAAAAGTAGGAAAGTTGCACCGGGTGATATGTCGCTCAGAGTAGCGAACGGAGCACAAGTAAATGCGGCAGCCGTCGGTGAATATCACCTAGTATTGCCAAATGGCAAGACTATGATTTTGAACGATTGCTACTATGTGCCCTCCATGGTTTGCAACATCATATCAGTTTCTTTACTCGATAAAGATGGATATAACTTTGTTCTTGAAAAGAATATCATGAACATTTACCTTCATAAGGGACTGGTTGCAGAGGGTACACTGTGTAATGGTATCTACGTTCTAAATCAGAATACAGTTCTCAATGTACAAAACACACGCAAGAGGAAGAATTCAGATACGAATGAATCCTACTTGTGGCATTGTAGACTTGGTCATATCGGAGAGAAAAGACTGAGTAAGTTGCATAAAGAGGGACTCTTGAATGCGTTCGATTTTTCATCTTATGAAACTTGTCAGTCTTGTCTCAAAGGGAAGATGACCAAATCTCCGTTCACCGGACATGGAGAAAGAGCAGCAGAGCTCTTGGGACTCATACACAGTGATGTATGTGGTCCAATGTCTACATATGCAAGGGTGGGTTCTCTTACTTCATCACATTCACTGACGATCTATCTAGGTTCGGATATGTGTATCTGATGAAACACAAATCTGAAGCTTTTGAGAAATTCAAGGAATTCAGAAAGGAAGTAGAGAACCAGATTGGCAAAAGTATTAAGATCCTCCAGTCTGATAGAGGAGGGGAGTACTTAAGAACGGAATTCTTAGATTACTTAAAAGAGAATGGTATTCTCTCTCAGCTTACTCCTCCTTATACACCACAGCACAACGGTGTTTCGGAGCGGAGGAATCGTACCCTATTGGATATGGTTCGCTCCATGATGAGTAGTGCTGAGTTACTTCTTTCATTCTGGGGACATGCGCTTCAGACAGCGGCATACCTATTGAATTATGTTCCATCCAAATCAGTGCCTAAGACTCCATATGAAATATGGAGTGGAAGAAATCCGTATCTTAAGCGATTTAAGATATGGGGTTGTCCGGCCTATGTGAAAACACAGAAACCGGACAAGCTAGAGGCACGGTCAGTTCTGTGTAAATTTGTGGGATATCCTAAAGACTCACTAGGATATCTGTTCTATCACACTGAGGAACAGAAGGTGTTTGTATCTCGCCACGCTACCTTTTTAGAAAGGGAGTTTCTTGCAAAAGAAACTAGTGGGAGTTCGGTAGAACTGGAAGAAATTCAGCGACCACAAAATGTAACTGAAAATTTGGAGGAACCGCTAGATTCAATAATCCCAAACGAACCTCAGCCACTCCGCAGATCTGGTAGGATTTCTCATCCGCCCGAGAGATACTACGGTTTTCTCATTGACGGGGATCGAGAGGATTGCATCTTGGAAGAAGATGACCCTACCAGTTTCAGGCAGGCCATTATCAGTAGGGACTCTGATAAGTGGCAGGAAGCAATGCAATCCGAAATGGAGTCCATGTACGCCAATAAAGTGTGGACCTTGGATATTGCTCCACCTGGGGTAAAACCCGTTGGATGTAAATGGATCTACAAAAGGAAACTTGGTGTAGATGGGCAGGTGGAAACCTATAAAGCCAGACTCGTTGCAAAAGGTTTTCGTCAAAGGCCTGGTTTAGACTATGATGAAACTTTTTCTCCGGTGGCTATGCTCAAATCCATTCGGATCCTACTTGCCATTGCTGCCTTCCATGACTATGAAATCTGGCAGATGGATGTTAAAACGGCTTTCCTAAACGGTTGTTTGGAAGAGTGCGTTTACATGGATCAACCAGAAGGTTTCGTAGACAGTAGGAGCAGCGGGAAGGTGTGCAAGTTGCTTAAATCCATTTATGGATTAAAGCAGACATCGCGGAGCTGGAACATCTGTTTTGATGAGGCAATCAAGGAATTTGATTTCATCAAGAACGAAGATGAACCCTGTGTTTATAAGAAGATTGTAGGACGAACTGTCGTATTCCTAGTCTTGTACGTGGACGACATTCTTTTGATAGGAAATGATATTCCTATGCTACAATTGGTCAAGCTATTTTTGTCACAACGGTTCTCCATGAAGGACCTGGGTGATGCCTCATACATTCTGGGGATCAAGATCTATAGAGATAGATCCATGAGACTACTGGGACTTTCACAGTCCAGGTACATAGAGACCGTACTAAAGAGATTTAGTATGGAGGATTCCAAGCGCGGTAACATACCCGCATTGCACGGAATTACCCTCTCCAAGAAGATGTCTCCTAAGACTGACGAGGAGAGGGTTCGCATGAGCACTATACCCTACGCTTCAACGGTAGGATCTATAATGTATGCGATGCTATGTACAAGACCAGATGTAGCTTACGCGCTGAGCGCGGTAAGCCGGTATCAGTCAGACCCAGGGGAGGACCACTGGACAGCAGTGAAGAACATTCTCAAGTACCTGAGAAGGACTAAGGAGATGTTCCTGGTTTACGGTAATGGAGACTTCAGGGTCGAGTCCTTTACCGATTCAAGCTTCCAGAGTGACAAAGATGACAGCAAGTCTGTCTCGGGTTTTGTGTTTACCCTCAACGGAGGGGCGGTATGTTGGAGGAGTTCCAAGCAGGATACCGTCGCAGACTCGACGATGGAGGCTGAATACATTGCTGCAAGCGATGCCGCAAAAGAGACGGTCTGGATGAAGAAGTTCATTAGTGAACTTCAGGTGGTTCCGTCCATTGTTGACCCAATACCTTTGTATTGCGATAACAATGGGGCTATAGCTTTAGCGAAGGAACCAAGGTCCCATCAGAAATCCAGGCACATCTTAAGGCGGTATCACCTGATCAGGGAGATCATTGATCGCCAAGAGATCGAGGTGCGGAGAGTGGACACAAAGGACAACACTGCGGACCCATTCACGAAGGCTTTACCCCAGACTCAGTTCGAGCGGCTGATCGAGATGATAGGTCTTCGATACGCCAGTACATGGCCTTAGTGCAAGTGGGAGATTGTTAGTGTATATGCCCTAGAGTCCATTACTGTATCATACTAGTATGTATATTACTTGATGGAAGCTTGGGATATTCACAGTTGTACAGACAGTCTTGCTCAATATAGTAGTATGCTACTTGGTTTGTCTCTGCTTTAATGTGTACATGTGTGTTTATTTATTATATCACCTATACGCATTAGTAGAGCCCTTAGGATCTTTGCTTGATTACCGGCGTTGTGATGGCGATCACACTCGTGGGGGCTAGGTAATCTACAAGCACATCCTTATACACGTCCCTAGTCATGGGAGTATCGAGATAGGGCATCGATACTCCGGAGTAGACTAGCGTATGTGCTTCTCATCCCAGCAGGGGAGACGGTCTGTCCCACAGCCGTCGGTACGTCATACTTGAGACAGTATGCGGGTGCTCGTTAGGTTACGAGTACACTGGACAGGACTCGTCGGGAACTGATGGTTGGTATGATACCTATCGTCAGTTATCAGTTCCCAGGTGACATGAGTACAGCTTAGTCCGCTGACTTGACACTGTCACTTCGCCTCGAGTGTGTTCCCACTGTTCTTTGATTACTACCCTACCACGGCTCTACTGAGTCGTGCAAACAGGTAGTAGTTGGGAGCAGTCCCGAAGCACTTGGAGGCAGTGACGGTTAGACAAGATTCGTCTCTCCCGGTATTGGGGGTTGACATCACGCTGTGTCTAGGAGAGCCATTCCACGAGTAGTCCCTGGCCAGGGCAAGCGAGATATACTGGTAGGTTTCCAGTGTTATCTCAAGGTGTATTGGGCTTCACTCCGACACGACTTGTACCGCTATTAGGGACTGACGTTTACCGCCTCCCTAGGCCCGCCATGCGATGTATCAGACGAACAGACCGGAATGTACGGAGATTGTCACATTCAGACTCAGTAGGAGTTCGGATGGGTTCACCTCATCAGTCTTCTTATCGGCATCTACCTGGGGATCGTTACGTACAGCTAGTGCCGCTTGCGGTCTGTGCTTAACCCCACTGCCAGCGTAGTGTCGAGTCTTTAGAGTCCCACACAGAGGGTTACTCGCCTTTGGGCAAAACAGAGTAGGGGTCGCATGGTTTTGCGACAGGGTTCGTTCACATCCGCGCACTTGTCCACGTTTGGTGTCCGGACAGTCATTACTAGCGGGCTCTGGTTTGAGCCGGATCCTAGTATATGCTTTGGGGTTAGTTTTATCTCATTGTGTTCATGTTTCTCGGAACATGAATGCGGGTGTGTATGCACAGTTGAATGAGGCGGAGGAAGAGTTTGTTCATTAGGGTTTTGGAACGGGTGTGTATGCACAGTTGACAGTCGTCTTTTTCCAAACCCTAATGATCTTGTGATTTATCAATTAATAATATTAATTAAATTAAATTGTGTCATGGTTGGGTTTGTTGACTTGTTGACCATGGTTGACTGGTTGACTAGGTTTGAAATATTGACCATCATCATTACCTTTTTTAGATGCTCTTTGATCTTAGCAAAATTCATTTATTGTGATATGATAATGGTCTCTTCAATCCATCCATCACCTTTTTCATTTTGAATTAATATTATTATTAGAAAATCACATATATGTTATGGTTGTAAAAATACCATATCATTCTATCATTTTGTTTCTCTCTCTTCACTTCATCTTCTTCCTCCTCTAGTTCAAGGAGAGCAAATCTCATGTGTTGAGAATCATCTCCTTGAAGATATAATACCCCAAAGCACACTCTACTCACTCTAAGGTGGAAGGTCTAGCAAGCCGAATACCTTAGTTCTCTCAAGATCGAGAAAGGAGCCCAAGGATGAAACCCTCAGGTGGATCTATCTTCGGCAAAGAGGAGACGAGGAGGGGAAGCCATTCAAGATACTACAAAGAGCAAGAAAGAAGAAGAAAAACAAGAAGAGAAGGAGTTCAAGTTGAGGTATAACCCCTAACCGAGTAGATAAATCTCTAGTTAGGATGCTAGTGTATTGTTTAGCAAAGATCCGGCTTTTACGGTCCATGTTGCCAAGTCCAGAAAATTTTTGTTTTACCGTTTCCGCTACCCCGAAAGTACCGGGAGAGGTAACGTGGACCTAACACATACAAACAGTTACGTAGAATCAATATCTGCCCACTTGTCAAACCTAGACGATATTCTCCCACGGATTCAGCATCCACGCGCATTCCGTTTGCAACTCTGAGAGACAAATCACCTACCCTTATAACACTACGGTTTCTCAAAGCATGTAATGAATTACAGATATGAGATCCTGCTCCGGTATCTAGTACTCAGGAAGTAGAGTTAATTGACAAACAGTTCTCAATTACAAACACATTTGAGGCCGAAGCCACAACATGCTTCGTATCCTGGCTACTGGCTTCCAAAGCCCTGCAATCCTTCTGCCAATGTCCGTTCCCAAAACAATAGGAACATCCCACCTTACCTACACCAAGTCCCGAAACTTTTGCTCTTCCCTTTCCTCCTACATTACTGACACCGTATATCGGCTTTGTAGAGGTCTTCTTCTTTTCACCCTTTGCTTTCGTCCTGGATGTAGAAGAAGAAGGTCCCGCATTAAGCAGAGCTTGTGTCTCCCTGGTTTCTTTCAAGGTGTAAGTAGAGGGTAGGGACTGTAGAAATAAGTCAGCATATGACCTGTTTCACAACGTGGTCTCCAGGTCCTTGAGCTCATCAATATAGCTAGTCATCGTAAGGACGTCGTCCCCTACAGATGACCCGACAGCCAACCTCGCTTGAATTAATTCGTTCGAGGTCTCATATCTTGCGATATGAGATTGCTCTCCATATAAATCTTTGTTATGGAGAAAGATGGAAACTAAGTCCATCTTCTCGTGCTGCTTCTCGTATATACCATCAACTGAAGCCAGCACGAGGCACTTGGCTTTCGCTTTATCCTTTTCCCTTGTCTGACGGATATCCATATCCTCAACGGTGGAAACTGGACCTGGGACGGCGGGATCTTGAGTAGTAAAAGGGTGGTCCAGCTTGTCATAGGCAATGGACATCTGGACAGACCTTTGCCAGTCATATAAGTCAGATTCAGTCAAATTGTTATCTAGATGTAACCTAGTCATGGTCACAAGGTCGCTGCAATGAGAGAGAGAGAAGAAAACACTTTATCATGATGCTCTTGCAAGTTTAGATTGGTTTTTAGTTTATCTAAACTGGATGGCTCCCACTGTTTCTCGAATCCTTCCTCAAACCGTAAAAGAAGAATTAGCCAGGACTATTCTCAGGGTACAATACTTGCTTAACCGTTCAGCCAGGCCAGTGTCGGTACTTCGAGGGAGGTTTTTCAATGCTTTCGTGAAGTTCCTTAATTAAATAACCTCTTTTCTCTGGGGGCGTAGCCCCGCTGACACCTTTCTCGACACCTACTTAGTTTATAGCATTGATCGTTAAGTGACGAATCTCCTGATAAGTAGCATATACTCACAGTAGGATCGGGACCCAAATATCATCGTGTGATAATGTTGAAGGAATCCTAACAGCATTCATCAAACTCCAAATGGTATGCAACATTAGCAAGTTTCAGTTTCTTTAGAAAACTCCCGATGTGGATTTTTGCCCCATGTTCTTATGACCTTGACTAAGGGCCAACAAATCATAAGTCACATGTCAAGTTCTACCCATCATTATCTTGTTAAATTGAACTCACCCGTATATACTCTTGACTAAGGGCCAAACAAAGTAATACGACTGTCTCTAACCAACTCATCTATCTATGCAACAAATGAATACCCCAGCAGCTACCAATCACTATGTCTTGACTAAGGGCCAAACAAACATAGCTTGAATACTACTGACCATTCATAAGAAATGACGGAGGGCTATGACTGGTTTTGGCGAAACCGTGAACATAGTGAACTTGATATAATCGAAGGAACCTGATAGCTTTTTAAAAGGAGTGGTTAAAGCTCCACAATTAAAAATTCTGCTCTTTTTAAAATAACCGAGTGGTTTCTTTTAAATTTTTTCCAACGATTCAACTTTGGTTTATTTTCTTTGCATTAAAATAATGCGTCCCATCATTTAACCTATCATTGCAGAAAACAACGAAAATACAACGTCCTCTTATGGCTTCCGCATTCGCCACTGGGTCCCGTCATCGCCCGTTAGGTTACTTAACTAACGACAGAGTGGGGGCTAGGCTAGCGTGGGTGTAAAACATAAGCGACGTCTAAATAGCTATCATATATAGATATTGTACATTCGTCAGACGCAATAATAGGCATTCCAAATCACAGATGAACATTATTAGATATACAAGCAATCCGCTTTTCCTTTGAGCCTGCAACAAAAGACGGATTACACAATTGTGATGAATAGCTATTACCCCACCCTAGACCCCTACGGGTACGGCAAACTACCCGCCAAGTACCCGAAGTGAAGCGGTCTCCCTCAACAACGTGAGTAGGCCAGTAAACACTTCAACGTACCCGGTAGTTTGTGTACCCCACCTTGGGTCTATCCTAGGAGCAAAAAACAGTAAATGAAATAAGACAACGGTGGCTACAACCGCAACCTGGATGTGCCCCGCAAAAGAATATTACATCATATTACAATTTACATCGAATGAATGAATATAAATCACATCTCAAACCCCGGCTAATCATCACAACGATCCAATCAAGTTCATATACACAAACAGTAAACATTACAGAAATGTGCAACCCCCTGCCAACCGACATACTAGCAGTTAGGGGAGGTTTACGAACACATTAAACATTACAGATAAAAACCCGATTAGTAAATAACTTAGAATATCGATCGACAATCTTTTTCCGTGTCTACCCCAAATGCAAGCCAGCACAGAAGTAACCTGGGCAGAAACAGAATATACTAGAAAACAAAACAACAAAAATTATGAATTACAGAGCAAATCCGAGTCAACTCGGGGTTGACTCCACGGCGGATCCGCGGCCAAAAGCACCATTTGGCCACGGATCAGCGGCCGTCTTGCCGAGTTGAGTGCTCGTATTTTCCCAGTATTCTTATATTCCCCTGCTGTGAATTTTAAGGCATATCAAATATTTTTTCGACACGTTTAAAATTAACAGAAACTAATAGGGGTCCGGGTTAAGTTTTCACGTTTTTTCTGACGATCGAAGTTCTAATTAGTTGCTAACAAGCTCGTAAAGGTTTAGTTGGCTCTGATACCACTGTAAGTCCATGTCACGCACCCCACGAGCTTGCGGGGAAGCGGAATATACGAAAAACGATTATCAAAACTTCGTAACACCGACTTGAGCACACGGATCGTGTCTAAACCATTACTAGCAAACTACGAGAGGTTTAACTACTCGGATTCGAAGTTATACCTCACGTTACTTGTCCTTCGGGTCTTCATCGCTGTCCTCCACTCCTCGTAGGCTCTTTGGAACGTCGGCACCTCAACGGCCTCCTCGAGTCAAAGACGATCCACCCGAGAGCTCCTACTCCAAGCTTGACCTCTAACTTGAGGTAACTAGGTTTCTCAAAGTGCTAATCTAAGCAACCTAGGTGATATAGAGTTGGATTATGGATGTATTAGTCTAGCTATCCCTTGATCTCAACACATGAGAGATTAGGGTTAGGGTTTGAAAAGAGAGAGCTTGAGGAGAGAGAAGGTGAGAGTGAGAATCCTTTTGGATGAATTATATCATTTGAATATATGAAGCATATGATTTTATTAAAATGAATAACAAATAAATATGTGTCATCATGCTTCATTAATTCATAGAGTGATTCATCTCATGAGTCATCTAAAACATTAATGCAACATTAACTCCATGAATGATTCACTTTCATGACTCATTAATCCATTAAATGCAAATGCCACCTTACCCTCCAAGTCATTATCCTTCTAGAAGCTTCCCGACAAATTACGAGAACGCCCCTCCTATCCGTGAAAACACGGAAAAACTTTAGACTGTATAAATCCAATAATCTGATACTAGAATCTGGCTTACACCAAAACCGACTAGTAAAAACTGTCCGAAACATCGTACGTGCGTAAAAACACGTTTGCGTCCGAACCCTGTCGTAAAACTATACGACCTCTATATCGTTTCGCCCGAAGCAGGGAAACTCTCTGTGTGGGATTCTAAAGACTCGACACTACGCTGGCAGTGGGTTTAACCACAGACCGCAAGCGACACTAGCTGTACGTAACGGTCCCTAGGTAGATGTCGATAAGAAGGCCGATGAGGAAACCCATCCGAACTCCTACTGAGCCTAATGTGATAATCTCCGTACAGTCCGGTCTGTTCGTCTAAGACTATCGCATATCGGGCCTAGGGGGCGACAAGCGTCAGTCCCCTAATAGCGGTATAAGTCGTGTCGGAGCGTAGCCCATTACACCTTGAGAAACTACTGGAACCTACCAGTAAATCTTTCTTGCCCTGACCAGGGACTTTGCGTAATGGCTCTCTGACACAGCGCGATATCAACTCCCAATACCGGGAGAGACGAATCATGTCTAACCGCCACTGCCTCCAAGTGCTCGGGACTGTACCCAACTGCTACCTGTTTGCACGACTCCTTTGAGCCGTGGTAGGGTAGCAATATAAGAACAGTGGGACACATTCGAGGCGAAGTAGCAGTGTCAAGTCTGCGGACTACGCTGTACTCATGTCACCTGGGAACTGTTAACTGACGACGAGTATAATACCAACCAACATTTCCCTGCGAGTCCTGTCCGGTGTACCCGTAACCCAACGAGCACCTGTATACTATCTCCAGTACGACGTACTGATGGCTGTGGGACAGACCATCTCCCCAACTGGGATGAGAAGCGTACACACTAGTCTACTCCGGAGTATCGATGCCCTGTCTCGATAATCCTACGACTAGGGACCTGTATAGGATGTTGCTTATAGTCTACCTAGCCCCCACTTTTATGACTGCCATCACAATGCAGGTAATCAAGCAAAGATCCTAAGGGCTCTACTAATATGTATAAGCGATACGTTACAAGAAACATATGCACATATTAAATTAGACACAAACCAAGTAGCATACTACCATTTTTAGCAAGACTGTCAATACAACTGTGAATATCCCAAGCTTCCATTAAGTAATATACAAACTAGTATGATACATTAATGGCCTCTAGGGCATAAACACTAACATATGAGCCATACATCGACATGGCTTATCAAATTACTGGGGTCTGACGTTACCACCCATAGACTCGATATGCGACATATCAGACGAAGAGACTGGATTGTACAGTAAGTGTTATTTATGTTAGTGTATATGCCCTAGAGGCCATTACTGTATCATACTAGTTTGTATATTACTTAATGGAAGCTTGGGATATTCACCTTGTATATACAATCTTGCTCAAAATAGTAGTATGCTACTTGGTTTGTTTCTACTTCAATGTGTACATGTGTTTATTTTAGTATATCACCTATGCACATTAGTGGAGCCCTTAGGATCTTTGCTTGATTACCAGCGTTGTGATGGCAGTCACACTAGTGGGGCTGGGTAATCTATAAGCACATCCTTATGCAGGTCCCTAGTCGCAGGACTATCGAGACAGGGCATCGATACTCCGGAGTAGACTAGCGCATGCGCTTCTCATCCCAGTGTGGGAGACGGTCTGTCCCACAGTCGTCAGTACGTCGTACTGGAGATAGTATGCGGGTGCTCGTTGAGTTACGAGTATACTGGACAGGACTCGTAGGGAACTGACCGGTTGGTATTATACCTATCGTCAGTTATCAGTTCCCAGGTGACATGAGTACAGCTTAGTCCGCTGAATTGACACTGTCACTTCGCCTCGAGTGTGTTCCCACTGTACTTTGATTACTACCCTGCCACGGCTCAAAGGAGTCGTGCAAATAGGTAGTAGTTGGGTGCAGTCCCGAAGCACTTGGAGGCAGTGACGGTTAGACAGGATTCGTCTCTCCCGGTATTTGGGGTTGACATCGCGCTGTGTCTAGGAGAGCCATTACACGAGTAGTCCCTAGCCAGGGCAAGCGGGATATACTGGTAGGCTTCCAGTGTTATCTCAGGGTTTATTGGGCGTCACTCCGACACGACTTGACCGCTATGAGGGGACTGACGTTTACCGCCCCCCTAGGCCCGCCATGCGATGTATCAGACGAACAGACCGGACTGTACGGAGATTGTCACATTCAGGCTCAGTAGGAGATCAGATGGGTTTCACCTTGTCAGTCTTCTTGTCGGCATCTACCTGGGGACCGTTACGCACAGCTAGTGCCGCTTGCGGTCTGTAGTTAAACCCACTGCCAGCGTAGTTTCGAGTCTTTAGAGTCCCACACAGAAAGCTATTTTCCTTTTGGCAAAAGAGTAGAGGTCGCATGGTTTTGCGACAGGTCGCATGGTTTTGCGACAGGGTTCAGTCACATCCGTGCACTTGTGCACGTTTAGTGTCCGGACAGTTTACACTAGCGGGATTTGGTTTAAGCCAGATCCTAGTGTACGTATTAGGATTGGTTTTATCCAGTTTGCATTCGTGTTCCTCGGAACGCGGATGCGGGTGTGTATGCACAGTTGACGGAGAGACAGAGGCAAAGGATTCTCATTAGGGTTGTTGAGCATTGACCGTTGACTGATGACTTTTTGCTCAACCCTAATGAGAATATGATATGTAATTAACAATTATATTAATTAAGTATTATGGTGACATGGTTGTTAAGGGATTGACTTTGTTGACTTGTTGACTTTGTTGACTTGTTGACTTTGTTGACCGGTTGACTAGGCTTGACTAGTTGACCATCATGATAACAATAGCTATCATTTCATGGCAAAGACTTTTGCTTGCTTGCTCTCTTGTGCAAAATGAGTGCATGAAATGATATGGCTATTGTTGCTTAAATCATCACATAATACTTGATTGCTATGATGTGTTATGATGGTTTTGGATTATGAGAGCCAAATGAGAAAAGTCATCTCTCATTCTTTCATGCTCATTCTCTCTCTTGTTCTTGAGCTCTCATCTTCCTCCTCTTGCTCTCCCTCTCTTGAGTCTATGGTTCACTTGTCTCATGAGTTGAGAACCAAGAACCATAGATAAAATCCCAAACAAACACTTCTCTACTCACTCTAGTTCACAAGGTTTAGCAAACCGAGTGAACTAGTTTCTTCAAAGTTCGAAGAAGGAGCCAAAGGTAGAAGCTTTCGGGTGGATCTATCTTCGGCGCAAGGAGACGATGGGGACAAACCGATTCGAACAACCATCGAGGCTTGAAGACGAAGGAGTTCGAGATAAGAAATGTATAAACCCCCTAACCGAGTAGTTAACAACTCCTAGTTAGGTTGTTAGTTAGATGTTTAACAAAGATCCGGTTTTGAGTCCATGTTACCACCTCTAGAAAATTGTTTTTCACCAAATTCCGCATGCCCAAAAGTACCGGGAGAGGTAGCATGGACTTACAGTGGTATCAGAGCCTAGTTAAACTCTTTAACATTTTAGCAAAATAGCTAGAAGATCGATCAAAGAAAAAGTCCCGAAATGAACCCCGTTTTCAAACTTTCTGTCGATTTTCAAAGTGCTGCAAAAATTATTTGAGATACACCAAAAATCGACTCAGGGTTTTTAGAGTATACTGTAGAAAAATGGTCCCTTGATCTCATCAAAGCGCCGCGGAAACGCGGCAATAGCTTGCTATTGCCGCGGTTCCGCGGCCGTCTTGGCTCCTCTCTGGGTCTTCTTTGCTACAGTATGTTAATAAGGGTATTTTGGGATTTTTGGTATGTGTTTTTTCAGCCCAGATTTTCCAGAAAGAAAAATTTATTTTTGGGGCTTTAAAAATCGTATTTAGATCGAACTTCTAAAAGACTTAAGCTGACGGGTTTTTCTGTGATGTGATATTTGTATTGAACGTCTGCTAATCGCTATATGTCGATTAGTGGGGGTTATACAAATCTGTGATCTGTAATGTTATTGGAATGTGTATATGAATTCATTGGATTGTCGCGGGTGAATAGCCGGGGGTTGTGAGACGAGAGTTTTCTTTTCTTTCAATTCTTGTAAATTTGTAAATTGATGTAATAATTATTTGTATTGCCGCACAACCGGGTCGGGGTTGTAGCCGTCATTGTATAATTTCTTTTTACTGTTTTTGCTCCTAGGATAGACCCATGGAGGGGGTGCACAAACTACCGGGTATGCCAAAGTGCCGAGTGGCCTTCTCACGGAGTTGAGGGAGGTTGCTTCGCTTCGGGTACTTGGCGGGTAGTTTGCCGCACCCGTAGGGGTCTTGGGTGGGGTATTGGCTATTCACCGCGACCGTGTAATCTGCTTTTCATTACTGGCTCGTACGAATTGCGGGTTCCTAGTATATCCAATGTGTTCATCTGTGATCTGAAATGGCTATCATTGCAATATATCTATATATATGATATTATTTAGACGTTGCTTATGTTTTACAGCCGCGCTAGCCCAGCCCCCGCTCTGTCGTTAGTGAAGTAACCTAACGGGTAATGACGGGGCCCCATGGCGAATGCGAGTGGCATAAGCGTACGTCATATTTTGGTTGTTTTCTGCAATGGTAGGATTAAATGGTGGGACGCATTAAAAGAACTAATGCAAGAATATCACGCATTAAAAGAACTAATGCAAGAAAAATAAACCAAGTAAAAGTCGTTGGAACACTTTCGAAAAACCACTCGGTTCTTTTCAAAACTAACTTTTAAATGCGGAGCTTGAGCCACTCTTTTTAAAAGCTATCTCGTTTCATCGATTATATCAAGTTCACTACGTTCACGGTTTAGCCAAAACCATTCGTAGCCCTCCATCGTTTCACATGGATGGTCAATAGTATTCAAGCTATGTTTGTTGGCCAAAGTCAAGGCATAGTGATTGGTAGCTATTGGGTATTCATGTGCAGCATAGATAGATGCGTTAGTTTGGAACAGTCGTACTGCCTTGTTGGCCAAAGTCAAGGGTAGGTGCGGGTGGATTCAAATTAACCTGGAGAACGACGGGTAGAACTTGACATGTGACTTATGATTTGTTGGCCAAAGTCAAGGTCATAAGAGCATGGGGCAAAAATCCGCATCGGGAGTTTCAAAAGAACTGAAACTTGCTAGTGTTGCATACCATTTGGAGTGTGATAATTCTGGTAGGATTCCTTCAGTTTCGTCACGCGATGATATTTGGATCCCGATCCTACTGTGAGTATATGCTACTCCTTGGGAAATTTCTCACTTAACGATCAATGCTATAAACCAAGTAGGTGTCTAGAAAAGTGTTAGCGGGGCTACGCCCCCAGGGAAAAGAGGTTATTTAATTAAGAAACTTCGCGAAAGAGTTGGAAAACCTCCCTCGAAGTACCGACACCGGCCTGGCCGAACGGTTAAGCAAGTATTGTACGGTGAGATTGATCCTTACTAACTCTTCCTTTTTGGTTTGAGGAGGGATTCGAGAAACAGTGGGAGCCATCCTTTTTCAGACAAACTAAAAACCATTCTAAAACTTGCAAGAGCATCATGCTGAGTGTTTCTTCTCTCTCTCTCCTAATTGCAGCGACCAATCGACATGACTGGACTTAAGTTACTTCTAGATAAAAACATACTGACAGGGCCAAACTACAAAGATTGGCTCAGGAATGTCAAGATGGCAATCACTTACGACAATCTGGGGTATCTTCTTACCACCAAAGCTCCCCCTGTCCCAGGTCCCAAAACCAGCGTCGCGGATAAGGAAATCCGTAAGACCTGGGAATTAGACTGCGCGAAAGCCAAGTGCCTCGTACTTGCCTTTATGGACAATGAACATCAGAGGAGGCACGAGAATATGGACCTGGAATCCATATTTCTTCATACAAAAGAACTGTATGGAGAGCAATCTCGTATCGCAAGATACGAAGTGTCGAAGAAGTTATTTTCGGTAAGATTGGCCGTCGGATCATCGGTAGCGGAACACGTGCTTAAGATGATTGGCTACATAGAAGAGCTCGCGGACCTTGGGACCACGTTGGAGAATGAGCTCTATACGGACTTGATTCTCCAGTCCCTTCCTTCCACTTACGCCCAGTTTATACTGAACTTCAACTTACAAGAAAAGGAAGTTGAACTTTCAGAAATCCTCAACATGCTGAGGAGCGCAGAGGGCACCCTACAGAAAGGTAGGGAAACATCCACTTTGTTTGTAGGAGGATCGTCTTCTTCTAGGTCCAAGGCGAAAGCCAAGGGAAAGAAGAAGAAAGCCCCCGCCAAACCAAGGGGCGGTGTTAGTAAAGTGGATACGAAGGGAAAGACAAAAGCAACAAAGAAAGTGGGAAAGCTTGTGGATAAGGAAGAATGCTTCTATTGTCATAAGAAGGGACACTGGAAAAATGATTGCAGGGCTTGGAAGGCCAGAACACAGGACCTGAAGCAGGTTGCGGCTTCAGCTTCAGGTGTGTATGTTATTGAAAACTGTCTTTCAATAAACTCTACTTCCTGGGTATTGGATACCGGATCAGGATCTCATATCTGTAATTCTTTGCAGTCGTTGAGAAACCGTAGGGTTTTGAAGGCAGGTGACATGACCCTCAAAGTTGCAAACGGAGCTAGCATGGATGCTAAGGCCGTGGGGGACTATCACCTGGGGTTGTCAGATGGACACGTTTTGGTTTTGCGTAATTGCTATTTTGTACCCAACGCAACTTGTAATATCATTTCTGTATCTTTTACTTCTAAAAAAGGTTATGAATTTGCGTTTGTAAGTAATGTTGTAAACATTCACCTTAATCAAGTTCTGATTGGGTCAGGTACATTAAGCAATGGTATATACGTATTAAACCAACCACAGATTTTCAATGTCCAGAATACACACAAAAGAAAGTCTCCGGAAATAAATCAGACTTTCTTGTGGCATTGTAGACTGGGTCACATCAATGAGAGAAGGTTGACGAAGTTACATACAGAAGGATATTTGAATGCGTTCGAATATCAATCGTATGCCACTTGTCAATCCTGTCTCAAAGGAAAGATGACAAAGACTCCGTTCACTGGACACGGAGTAAGAGCGAGCAAGCTCTTGGGACTCGTACACAGCGACGTGTGCGGTCCAATGTCTACACATGCGCGAAGCGGTTATTCTTACTTCATTACTTTTACGGATGACTTTTCAAGGTATGGTTATGTCTTCTTAATGAAACATAAGTCCGAAGCCTTTGGAAAATTCCAGGAATATAAGAATGAAGTAGAAAAACAAACCGGCAAAAGTATCAAGATCCTAAGATCGGATCGAGGTGGTGAATACTTAAGTGCCGAGTTCCTGGACTATTTAAAAGAGAACGGAATTCTCTCTCAGCTTACTCCTCCATACACTCTGCAACATAATGGTGTATCGGAGAGACGGAACCGAACCCTATTGGATATGGTACGGTCCATGATGAGTAACGCTGAGTTACTGCGATCATTCTGGGGGTATGCGCTAGAATCAGCTGCATACCTTTTGAACCGAGTTCCCACTAAGACTGTGCCTACTACACCATATGAGATGTGGTGTGGGAAGAGACCCTATCTTAATCACATTAAGACATGGGGAAGTCCAGCATTTATCAAAAAGCAGCATGCGGACAAACTCGAGGCACGCTCAATACAGTGCAAGTTCGTGGGATATCCAAAGAACTCCAAGGGATATTTCTTCTACTGCGAAGAGGAACAAAAGGTTTTTGTTTCTTGTCATGCCTACTTCTTGGAAACTGAGTTTTTGGAAAACCAGATAAGTGGGAGCACAGTAGAACTGGAAGAAATTCCAGAACCACGAGCTATTACTGAAAGCTTAGTGGAACCAGAGAGTTCAAAAGAACAGGACATTCCTACGCCGCTCCGCAGGAGTAGTAGGCAGTCTCATCCGCCCGAGAGATACTACGGTTTTCTCATAGACGGGGATAGAGAGGATTGCATCATAGATTATGATGAGCCTACTAGCTTCCAGCAGGCCATTCAGAGCGTTGACTCGGTAAAATGGCTGGATGCAATGCGGACCGAAATGGAGTCCATGTACATCAACAAAGTATGGACGTTGGGCATTACTCCAGACGAGGTAAAACCCGTAGGATGCAAGTGGATCTTCAAAAGGAAGATTGGTGTAGATGGACAGGTTGAGACCTATAAAGCTAGACTTGTTGCAAAGGGTTTCCGTCAAAGTCCTGGCTTGGACTATGACGAAACCTTTTCTCCAGTGGCTATGCTGAAATCCATTCGGATCCTTCTTGCCATTGCTGCCTTCCACGATTATAAGATCTGGCAAATGGACGTAAAGACCGCTTTTCTAAATGGAAATTTAGAAGAGTGTGTCTATTGGACCAACCAGAGGGTTTCATTCAGAGTAGGAGCAGCGAAATGGTGTGCAAGTTGCTTAAGTCCATCTATGGACTAAAGCAGGCATCGCGGAGTTGGAACATCTGCTTTGATGAGACAGTCAAGGAATTTGGCTTTATCAAAAATCCAGATGAACCATGCATCTATAGTAGATTTGTAGCGAGAACTGTAGTATTCCTCGTTTTATACGTGGATGACATTCTCTTAATAGGAAATGACATTCCTATTCTACAATCTGTCAAGGGGTTCTTGTCACACAGGTTCTCCATGAAAGACCTGGGTAATGCCTCATACATCCTGGGGATCCGGATCCATCGTGATAGATCCAAGAGGATATTAGGACTTTCACGGTCCAGATACATCGACACCATACTAAAAAGATTCAGTATGGAAGATTCCAAGCGCGGTAACCTACCGGCTTGTCACGGGATCACCCTCTCTAAAGAGATGTCTCCCAAGACTGATTTGGAGAGGGATCGCATGTCTATTATACCCTACTCTTCTGCGGTAGGCTCTATAATTTATGCGATGTTGTGTACCAGACCGGATGTAGCTTATGCACTGAGTGTGGTAAGCCGATATCAGTCAAACCCTGGGGAGAAACACTGGATAGCGGTAAAGAACATTCTCAAGTACCTGAGAAGGACTAAGGAGATGTTCTTGGTGTATGGCGGAAAAGACCTCCAGATCGAGGCCTTTGCTGACTCCAGCTTCCAGAGTGACAAGGATGATTCCAAGTCCATGTCGGATTTTGTCTTTACCCTCAATGGAGGGGCGGTGTGTTGGAAGAGTTCCAAACAAGAAACCGTTGCAGACTCGACGATGGAAGCGGAATACATCGCTGCATCTGATGCCGCAAAAGAAGCTGTCAGGATGAGGAAGTTCTTAAAAGAACTTCAGGTGGTTCCGTCCATTGTTGATCCAATAGCTCTGTATTGCGACAACAACGGGGCTATAGCTTTAGCGAAGGAACCCAGGTCCTATCAGAGATCCAGACACATCTTGAGGCGGTATCACCTGATCAGGGAGATCGTGGATCGCCAGGAGATCGAGGTTCGGAGGGTTGCTTCAGAAGATAACACTGCAGATCCATTCACCAAGGCCTTGCCCCAGACTCAGTTCGAGCGGCTGATCGAGATGATAGGTCTTCGATACGCTAGTACATGGCCTTAGTGCAAGTGGGAGATTGTTAGTGTATATGCCCTAGAGGCCATTACTGTATCATACTAGTTTGTATATTACTTAATGGAAGCTTGGGATATTCACCTTGTATATACAATCTTGCTCAAAATAGTAGTATGCTACTTTGTTTGTTTCTACTTCAATGTGTACACGTGTTTATTTTAGTATATCACCTATGCACATTAGTGGAGCCCTTAGGATCTTTGCTTGATTACCAGCGTTGTGATGGCAGTCACACTAGTGGGGCTGGGTAATCTATAAGAACATCCTTATGCAGGTCACTAGTCGCAGGACTATCGAGACAGGGCATCGATACTCCGGAGTAGACTAGCGCATGCGCTTCTCATCCCAGTGTGGGAGACGGTCTGTCCCACAGCCGTCAGTACGTCGTACTGGAGATAGTATGCGGGTGCTCGTTGGGTTACGAGTACACTGGACAGGACTCGTAGGGAACTGACCGGTTGGTATTATACCTATCGTCAGTTATCAGTTCCCAGGTGACATGAGTACAGCTTAGTCCGCTGACTTGACACTGTCACTTCGCCTCGAGTGTGTTCCTACTGTACTTTGATTACTACCCTACCATGGCTCAAAGGAGTCGTGCAAACAGGTAGTAGTTGGGTGCAGTCCCGAAGCACTTGGAGGCAGTGACGGTTAAACAGGATTCGACTCTCCCGGTATTGGGGGTTGACATCGTGCTGTGTCTAGGAGAGCCATTACACGAGTAGTCCCTGGCCAGGGCAAGCGGGATATACTGGTAGGCTTCCAGTGTTATCTCAGGGTGTATTGGGCTTCACTCCAACACGACTTTTACCGCTATTAGGGGAATGACGTTTACCGCCCCCCTAGGCCCGCCATGCGATGTATAAGATGAACAGACCGGACTGTACGGAGATTGTCACATTCAGGCTCAGTAGGAGTTCAGATGGGTTTCACCTCGTCAGTCTTCTTGTCGGCATCTACCTGGGGACCGTTACGCACAGCTAGTACCGCTTGCGGTCTGTGGTTAAACCCACTGCCAGCGTAGTGTCGAGTCTTTAGAGTCCCACACAGAAAGGTATTCGCCTTTTGGCGAAGGAGTAGAGGTTGTATGGTTTTGCGACAGGTCGAATGGTTTTGCGACAGGGTTCAGTCACATCCGTGCACTTGTGCACGTTTAGTGTCCGGACAGTTTACACTAGCGGGCTTTGGTTTAAGCCAGATCCTAGTGTACGTATTGGGATTGGTTTTATCCAGTTTGCATTCGGGTTCCTCGGAACGCGGATGCGGGTGTGTATGCACAGTTGACGGAGAGACAGAGGCAGAGGATTCTCATTAGGGTTGTTGAGCATTGACCGTTGACTACTGACTTTTTGCTCAACCCTAATGAGAATATGATATGTAATTAACAATTATATTAATTAAGTATTATGGTGACATGGTTGTTAAGGGATTGACTTTGTTGACTTGTTGACTTTGTTGACTTATTGACCGGTTGACTAGGCTTGACTAGTTGACCATCATGATAACAATAGCTATCATTTCATGGCAAAGACTTTTGCTTGCTTGCTCTCTTGTGCAAAATGAGTGCATTAAATGATATGGCTATTGTTGCTTAAACCATCACATAATACTTGATTGCTATGATGTGTTATGATGGTTTTGGATTATGAGAGCCAAATGAGAAAAGTCATCTCTCATTCTTTCATGCTCATTCTCTCTCTTGTTCTTGAGCTCTCATCTTCCTCCTCTTGCTCTCCCTCTCTTGAGTCTATGGTTCACTTGTCTCATGAGTTGAGAACCAAGAACTATAGATAAAATCCCAAACAAACTCTTCTCTACTCACTCTAGTTCACAAGGTTTAGCAAACCGAGTGAACTAGTTTCTTCAAAGTTCGAAGAAGGAGCCAAAGGTAGAAGCTTTCAGGTGGATCTATCTTCGGCGCAAGGAGACGACAGGGAGAAGCCGATTCGGACAACCATCGAGGCTTGAAGACAAAGGAGTTCGAGATAAGAAAGGTATAAACCCCCTAACCGAGTAGTTAACAAATCCTAGTTAGGTTGTTAGTTAGATGTTTAACAAAGATCCGGTTTTGAGTCCATGTTACCACCTCTAGAAAAAAAAATTCACCAAATTCCGCATGCCCGAAAGTACCGGGAGAGGTAGCATGGACTTACAATTTATAGGCTTCATGAGTGTTTGGAAAAGCTTACTTGTTGATCTTCTAATCAATACCTGGGTACTCGTTACGTCCAGCTAGTACCGCTAACGGCTTATGGGTGACTGATGTGATCAATACCTACTGCTGGTATATTGACGAGTCTTTAGAGTCCCACATAGAAGTTTCCTGGTTCAAGCAAAACGAAGTAGGGCACATATGATGATATGTGCGAGGCCCCAATTAAATACGTGTATGAGATACCGTATTGTAATCTGGCGGCTTTTTGTTATCATTTAGGTTATATGTGATATAACCG
The DNA here is from genome assembly GCA_030015575.1 of Agapanthus africanus. Classification (NCBI taxonomy): domain Eukaryota; kingdom Viridiplantae; phylum Streptophyta; class Magnoliopsida; order Asparagales; family Amaryllidaceae; genus Agapanthus; species Agapanthus africanus. Next base: position 278,286,840 of record JASDDO010000001.1, read on the forward strand.
GATTATTGAATCAAGTGTTGATTTGATAATGTGATATACAGATAAATGATATTAGTTGGTTATATGTGATATAACCGGATTATTGAATCAAGTGTTAATTTCATAATATGATATATATTTATATTTTATATAATTATATATTGACTAATATTATTGATCACTAATTATTTTCTTCATAATATATATAAATATATATATATATTAAGATATATGATATATATATATATATTATATGAAGCATGGCATGGATTTTCTATTTTTAGAAAATAGAAAATGAGGTGTAAAATGTGGAGATATTTGTTGAATGGCAAGGCATGGGTTTTTCCATTTGTATATTAGTCTTGACTCACTATTCAAGCATGGTTGCAATTTCTTATTGCATTTTATTCCAAGCTTGAATAAGTGAGGTCAAGTGAGAGCCATTCATGCTTGCTCATTCCAACACTTAGCCATTTTTGAGAGCTCATGTGATGAGTTTCTCTAGCTCTCTCCATCATCATCCTCTTCCTCATACTTCAAGCTTTAAACCCTCACATGTGATCTGAACCATAAAGCTTGAGTTCCCTTGTGAGCATATAACACCCCTACTTCACCATTCCACATTAGATTAGCACTTTGGCGTGGTGTGTTTCCTTCAGTAAAGAGTTTAGTGAAGAGGTAGCTTGGATTGGCGGACTTCAGGTGGATCATCTTCGACACGAAGGTCATCGGTGGAAGTTCGTTCAACCTTCAAGTGGAGCCTAGTGGAGTCGCGTAGACTACAACCCGGAGCATTAGAAGAGAAGAACACGATCTACAAAGGTTGTAGCCATCCATCTCTTAGTATAAGATTTTGAATCATGTTTAAAACCCTAATCTTCTAGTTTGATCCTAGGTTAGTGTTCATTAGCACCATGAATTTTTAAAGTTGCATGTGTGATTCCCATTTAAACCCTACCGTGGTGCTAGCATACACTTTCAGTTTGTGTACTGGATTGTGCATGGGGTAGACACGGATTCCGCTTATCGATCGAAATTCCAAAGTTCTTTACTAATGAGATTCTGTGTTTATATATATGATGCTAAACATCTACTAATCGCTATACATCAATTAGTGGGGATTGCATATATCAGTATCTTGATTATGGTTTGTGTATATAGAGTATTGGATTGTCATGTATAAATAGACGGGGGGATGTGAGAAGAATGTTTTCTTTTCTTTCATTCATGTAAATTTGTAAATATGATGTAATATTATTTTGCAGGGCACATCCAGGTTGAGATTGTAGCCACCGTTGTACTATTTCATTTACTGTTTCTTGCTCCTAGGTTAGACCCAAGGTGGGGTTCACAAACTACCGGGTTCTTGAAGTGCCGAGTGGCCTACTCATTTTTTTGAGGGAGGTTACTTCACTTCAGGATTTTAGCGGGTAGTTTGCCGCACCCATAGGGGTCCAGGGGGTGGTTTGGCTATTCATCACGACCGTGGAATCCGTCTTTCATTCTGGGCTTAAACGAAATGCGGAATTCCATGTATATCCAATATATTCAACTGTGATCTGGAATACCTATTATTGCGTGAGACAAATGGATATATATGAAAGTGTTTACTAGCACCATGGTAGGGTTAAAAGGGCATCACACATGCAATTTTCAAATTTTAGAGCTGCTAATGAACACTTACCAAGATCTAACTAGAATATTAGGGTATTAAACAAGATATCACAAAAACTATAAGAAGGGAAGGAGTATACGACCTTCGTAGACCAAGTCCTTCTCTTCAAATGCTTCGGGTTGTAGTCCACGCGACTCCACTAGGCTCCACTTGAAGATTAAACGAACTTCCTCCGATGACCTTCGTGCCGAAGATGATCCACCCGAAGTCCGCCAATCCAAGCTACCTCTTCACTAAACTTTTAAGTGAAGGAAACACAGTATACTTGATTGCGAATCAAGTGTAGGATGGTGAAGTAGGGGTTTTGTTTTGCTCACTACGGTTTCAAGCTCTATGGTTCACAACACATGTGATTGCTAGAGCTTGAAGCAAGAGGTGAAGAAAATGGAGAATGCTAGAGAGCAAGAGCCCAATAAAAATGGCTAAGGCATCAAGCATAGAATGAAGAATGGCTCACCAATATATCTCACTCATTGAAGCATGAATATTTTCACATAGAAAATATGTACCATGCTTCAATAGTGAAGTCAAAGTAATAAACTATAATATGTGTCATGCCTTCAACCCATGCCTAATATATCTCTCATTTTACACCTCATTTTCTATTTTCTAAAAATAGAAAATCCATGCCATGGTTCATATATATATATATATATATATATATATATATATATATATATATATATATTATGAAGAAAATAATTAGTGGGCTAATAATATTAGTTAATATATAATTATATTAAATATAATATATATCAAATTATTAAATCAACACTTGATTTAATAATCCGGTTATATCACATATAAACAATTAATATCATTTATCTGTATATCACATTATCAAATCAACACTTGATTCGATAATCCAGTTATATCACATATAACCTAATCGATACCAAATAACCGCTAGATCAGAATACAGTATCACATACACGTATCTAATCAGGCCCCCCGCACATATCAACATATGTGCCCTACTTCGTTACGCTTGAACTTGGAAACTTCTATGTTGGACTCTAAAGACTCGTCAATACGCCAGCAATAGGTGATGATCACATCAGTCACCCATAAGCCTTCAGTGGTACTAGCTGTACATAACGGCAACCCAGGTATTGAGCCATTAGAAGATCCACAAGCAAGCTTGTCCAAACTCCCATGAAGCCTATAGGTAACACTTAACGTACTATCTTCGTCTGATATGTCGCATATCGAGTCTAGGGGTGGTAACGTTAAACCCCAGTAACTTGATAAGTCATGCCGAAGTACAGCTCATAACAGTTTGAGAAACTACTGATAACACTTACCGGTAAATCTCATCAACAGCCCTGGTCAGGGACTTACTGTTATAGCCAATCGAGCATAGCGCAACATCGACTCCTAATACCGGGAGATACGAAACCCCTCCTATCGCTCATTGCCGCCCCCATGTGACTCGGGGCTATACCCAAAATCCACCTGTTTACATGTCTATTTTGAGCCGTGGTACGGAGGAAATCAAAGCACAGTGGGAGCCACACAAGACTCTATGACGGTCTCAAGTCTACAAACTAACCTGTACCAGTGTCCCCAGAGAACTGCTATCTGACGATAGGTATAGTACCAACTAGTAGTTCTCGGCGAGTCATGTTCGGTGTACCTATTCTCTAATGAGCACTTGTGCACAATTTTTGATGTCAAACACCAATGGATACGGTATCAACCATCGCCCCCGTACAGGGTCAAGAAACGTACACACTAGTCTACTCTGGTGTATCGATGCCCTGTCTCGATATACCCTTGACTAGGAATAATTAAAGGATGTGCTTTTGGACTACCCAGGTCCAAGTAGTATGATCCGCATCATAGTCCTGGTAGTCAAGCCTACACCCTAAGGGCTTTATCAACATGTATCTGAGAGATAGTATAATTATACTAAGTGTGCATGTTAAGATAATGAGTAACCAGATAGCATATTATCAAGTCGAGCAAGAAAGTCATATATATATATATATCCAAGCATCCACTATAATATACATCAATGCACAATAATGGCCTCTAGGGCATATATATCCCTAACAATCTCCCACCTGCACTATGGCTAGTTGTTGTAGTATCTCATACCCAACATCCCAAATAGTCTCTCAAATTGCGTCTGGGGAAGGGCCTTCGTGAGTGGATCTTCTATGTTGTCTTTTGTGTCAACTCTCCTAACCTCGATCTCCCGACGATCAACTATCTCCCGGATCAGATGATACCGCCTAAGAATATGTCTGGATCTCTGATGGGACCGGGGTTCCTTGGCCAAGGGTACAGCTCCATTGTTATCACAATACACAGGTATTGGATGCTTAAAGGATGGAACCACACCAAGTTCAGCTATGAACTTCTTCATTCAGACAACCTCTTTGGCAGCATCGTTAGCAGCAATTTATTCAGCCTCTACCGTCGAGTCCGCTACGGTATCTTGCTTGGAACTCTTCTGACATACCGCCCCTCCATTGAGGGTAAAGAAAAAACCCGAGGCCGACTCACTGTCGTCCTTATCACTCTGGAAGCTCGAATCGATAAAGGACTCCACCTGGAGTTCACCGTTACCATACACCAAGAACATTTCTTTAGTCCTTCTCAAGTACTTAAGAATGTTCTTCATAGCTGTCCAGTGGTTTTCCCCAGGATCTGATCAATACCTACTCACTACACCTAGAGAGTAAGTTACATCCGGTCTGGTACACAATATCGCATACATGACTGACCCGACTGCAGAAGTAAAGGGTATCCCTTGCATGCAAGCCCGCTCCAAATCAGTCTTGGGAGTCATCACTTTAGAGAGAGTGATTCCTGAGCAAGCTGGTAAATTACCACGCTTAGAATCTTCCATACTAAATCTCATTAGTATGGTGTCTATGTACCTGGATTGGGATAATCCCAACATCCATTTTGATCTATCTCTATAGATCTTAATCCCTAGGATGTAGGAGGCATTGCCTAGATCTTTCATGGAGAACTTGTGTGATAAGAAAAGCTTGACCGAGTGTAGCATAGGAACATCGTTTCCTATCAAGAGTATGTCATCCACATACAATACGAGGAAGATAACCTTACCCTCTACAACCTTCTTGTATATACAAGGTTCATCTACACTTTTGATGATGTCAAACTCTTTGACAGCTTCATCGAAGCAGATGTTCCAGCTCTGCGATGCCTACTTTAATCCGTAGATTGATTTAAGCAGCTTGCACACGCTTCCGTTGCTCCCACTGTCTACGAAGCCCTCTGGTTGAGTCATGCACACGCTGTCTTATAAATCACCATTTAGAAAAGCGGTCTTGACGTCCATCTGCCAGATTTCGTAGTCATGGTATGCAGTAATGGCAAGTAAGATCTTGATAGACTTAAGTATAGCCACTGGAGAAAATGTTTCATCATAATCGACACTAGGTCGTGGACGAAAACCTTTGCCAACAAGTCTAGCTTTGAAAGTCTCGACTTTTCCATCTACACCAATTTTCTTCTTAAAGATCCACTTGCTCCCGATAGGTTTTACCACGTCAGGAGCAATTTCCAAAGTCCATACTTTGTTGGTGTACATAGATTCCATCTCGGATCGCATAGTATCCAGCTATTTCACAGAGTCCCCACTTATGATGGCCTGCTCGAAACTAGTTGGGTCATCATCTTCCATGATGCAATCCTCACTCCCACCGTCTACAAAAAAACCGTAGTATCTCTCAGGTGGATGAGGAACCCTACTAGATCTGCGGAGTGGCTGGGGTTCTTAGGGGATTATTGAATCCTCCGGTTCCACTAAATCATCAGTTATAGTTTATGTAGCTAGAACTTCTTCCAGTTCTACCTCATTGCCACTAATTTCTTTCACAAAAAATTCCTTTTCTAAAAAGGTGGCATTTCGAGAGAAAAAAGTACATTTTGTTCCTCGGTATGGTAGAAGATATACCCTCGCAAATGTTTGGGATATCCTATAAACTTGCATAGAAATGACCTTGCCTCGAGCTTGTCCGGATTTTGCTTTTTAATATAAGCCGAACAACCTCATATCTTAACATAATTAAGACATGGTCTCTTTCCTTTCCATATCTCATATGGAGTGGTAGGCACTGATTTGTTGGGAACCATATTTAATAGGTCTGCAGCTATCTCAAGTGCATGTCCCCAAAAGGAAATAAGTAACTCAGCAACACTCATCATGGAGCGTACCATACCTAATAGGGTGCGATTCTTCCGTTCCGATACTCCATTGTGCTGTGGTGTATATGGAGGAGTAAGCTGAGAGAGAATCACATTTTCTTTTAAATAATCTAGGAACTCCGTGCTTAAGTATCTCCTCCTCGATCAGATCGAAGAATTTTATTACTTTTACCTGTTTGGTTTTCCACTTCGCACTTATATTCCTTGAATTTCTCAAAAGATTCAGATTTTTGTTTCATCAGGAACACATATCCGTATCTTGAGAGATCATCGGTGAATGTAATAAAGTATAAGGAACCATTCCTGGCATGCGTAGACATAGGACCGCATACATCACTGTATCAGTCCCAAGAGTTCAGTAGCTCTTTCTCCATATCCAGTAAATAGAGTTTTGGTCATTTTACCTTTGAGACATGACTCGCAAGTTTCATAAGATGTAAATTCGAACGGATTCAATTATCTATCTTTATGTAACTTAGCTAGTCTTGTCGCATTGATATGACCTAGTCTACAATAACACAAGTAGGCCTCGTTCATTTCTGAACTCTTCCTCCTGTATGTGTTCTGTACGTTTAGAACCGTCGTTTGATTTAGATTGTATATACCATTACATAACGTACCAAACCCAATCAACACTTGATTTAGAAAAATGTTCATAACATTATCCTCTAATGTGAAATTATATCCTTTTTTAGTTAGCAATAAAACTGATATAATATTGCACATCATCTTTGGTACGTAGTAACAGTCGTTCAGAATCAATGTATTACCAGTTGGTAACACTAGGTTGTAAGGTTACGCCAGCGCCCCGACCAACAATCCGTGGCCAAACGCGGAACAAAAACTTTTAAAACCCAGCGCTAACGGAACTCGATTCTCGGATCCAACCATTAACTCTATACTAGTTAACTGTAAAAGGAGTTTAGAGAGGTTATACCGATCAATCCGTGTCCTTCGGTCTTCAACCTCTTTCCCAAGCTCCTCGCAGCTTCCTCGATCAAGTTTGGTCTCCGGTCTCCCTCATCGACGACGATCCACGTCGAGGATTAGTAATACGGGCACCCGCTTCAAAACCGAAGTAACTCGGGCATCCAGTTTGCTAGCCTAGATACCCAAGATGAAGTAGAGATAGTGTGTGAATACTTTATCTCAATACATCCTAGGTTGCTTAACACATAAGACATGTTAGGGTGGAGGTGAAAGAGTTTCCATTGGAGTAAAGAAAATGAGCTCAAGAATTTTGGCCAAGAATTCAAATGAAAAAGAAGTGGCTGTGGGAAAAAAATGGCTGTGGTTTTTTTTTAAGTGGCTGTTGTTTTGATGTAGTGAGGAATTTGTGCTAAAGCAACTCATGAAAATTTCCCAGCCTACATCAAAAATTCAACAGCCACTAAAATTTCCTCACCAAAAAAAATCAGCCCCCCCTTTTTGGCCACAACAAATATCTCGCAATCTAACAAATCCAAGAGCCCATGACTCATCAATGCCGAAGCCAAAACCCATGCTCATACTTTCTACCTCAACAATATTAAATATTTAAAAAAAACCCTAAATGTTTAATATTAGAAAAAGAAATTGCAACCCTAAAGTAAACTCATAACGAATTACAAGAATACCCTTTATCCGTATATACATGCCAGCATCCGTATTCCGACTGAATACGAATACAACGAGACGAAAATAATCCAACAATATAATACTAAGATCCGGCTTAAACCAAAGCCCACTAGTATTATCCGTCCGATCATGATCTGTGCACAAGTGCACGTATATCATCAAACCCTGCCAAAAAACCATATGGCCTCTACAACGTTTCGCCCGAATCAGGGAAACCCTCTGTGTGGGACTCTAAAGACTCGTCAATACGCTGGCAGTGGGTTTAACCACAAGCAGGTCAGTGGCACTAGCTGTACGTAACGACTACCCAGGTATTGAGCGAAAGGGAGGCCGACGAGCAAACTCATCCTGAAACCCTACTGAGCCTGACAGTGACAATATCCATACAGTCCGGTCCATTCGTCTATGAGTATCGCATATCGAGTCTAGGGAGGTGGATAAAGTCAGACCGCTAATAACGTGACATTTAGTATCGGTATGAAACCTATCACTAACTGAGAAACTACCGATCCTAGATCGGTAATTCTCGTCTACCCCGGCCGAGCATTTCTGGTGATGGCCATCCGTGCACACCGCGACATCAACCCCAATACTGGGAGAGACGAATCCCCTGACGATCCGCTCACTGCCTCCATGTGGCTCGACACTGTACCCAACTAAAACCTGTTTGCACGACTCCTTTGAGCCGTGGTAGGGTAGTAATCAAAGCACAGTGGGAATTCACATGAGACAAATGACGATCTCTGGTCGATAGACTAACCTGTACAAATGTCACTAGGGAACTACTATCTGACAATAGGTATAATACCAACTAGCATATTCCCAGCGAGTCTGTCCGGTGTACTCATAACCCAATGAGCACCTGTATACATCTTAGGTGAACCAACTGATACCAATGGCTTGTGAGACCGGCCACCGCCCCTCGTCGGGGTCTCGATCCGTATACACTAGTCTACTCTTGGAGTATCGATGCCCAGTCTCGAATCTCCAATAACTAGGGATACTTTAAGGATGTGCTTATAGACCACCGAACTCTCACGTATATGATCGCCATCATACTGCTGGTAGTCAAGAAAGAATCCTATAGGCTCTATAAACATGTAATAGTGATATGTAATGTGCCCTGAAGCATGTACACGATGATAAAGACAAATCAGATAGTATAATATCATCTCAAGTAAGACTGTTCTACAGGTATAGGTCCTCCCTTAATCATTGCAATCACGTGCCTGCGATCCAATAATTGACTTGAGGGCACTATAGCTAACAATCTCCCACTTGCACTTAAGGCTAATTATTGCGGTGTCACATACGCATAGCCCGTTTGATTCTGAACACCCAATTTCTCTACTAATCAGTTTCACAAAGCCCGTTTGTGAAACTATTGCGTTCGAGAAATAGCTTCGGTGAGTGGATCCGCTCCAATGTTTCTTTCTATGTCTCTCTTTATCTCAAGTTCGCGGAGAAAGCCATCTCCCGAAATCAGCAATACCTGTCTTAAAATATGCCTGGATATCTGATGGGACCCAGTTCATAAATGAACCCCAACTCTAGTAAACTTCTTAGACTGTATTGTCAACTGAATTTAATCAGTATCCTGTGCCATGCCTCCCTCAATATCCGCTTGGACCACCGTCCAAAAAACTGCCCCTCAAAAGAGGAAAACTATAACTCTGACAGTCACATTGTTATCCAGATCACCTTGGAAGCCTGGAATGATAATCGTCTGTCACGACCCGAAATTTGGCACATGACGGCCCTTAAACCATGTAACGTCTACAGGCGTAACGCAATTTAAGTAAGCCGAAAACCCAGCAATCTAAACCATCAAAAGTATCAGGTGAAAGAACATTGTTAAAACTTTTAGAATCTCAAGTAAAAATCTTTAAAGTCCAAATCTACTTTCTTAAAAATTTGGAAGCACCTCCTTTGTATAAACTAACCCCAAAAAGGGTACATATAAAAGATATAAGTAAAGCATCCCAAAGGGAGCAAATCCACGCCCAAAGGCAGAAAACAACCACCACAATAGATATACGACGCCGTAGCGAAGAAATGGATGATATAAAGTGACAATAGCATAAAAGACATCCAAAGTCACAAAATAATATACAGTATCGTCCCCACAACTCGTCTCTAAGTCAATACATGAAGGTAGTAGATGGAGAGTACTAGGTACAATAAGATATACAATGAGCATCATCGGATAACCGTAAAACCCACATATAGCAAAACTTCTCACAGTCAACCGTAGCGGTATCCGCTGCAAAAGATGATAGATAAGAAGAAGCCCTGCCGCTACCACTCTAAGGGATACCTGCAAAACACTGTGGCACAACGGGGGTGAGTTGCCAACTCGTGAATAGTAAATAACATATGCAGGTAATCACAGGTATGCACGTACTGCGATAATCTATCACAAGCAAGCTGATAGCAATAAATGGCAATATGTATATGAAACAGTCATGAAAGGTACTCTATCAGGTACTACTAATACATGAAGCAATGCATATCAAATAAATGTTGAGTATGGGATAAAACATGTCATCCTCACAGAATTCTCATCGTGGCAGGACCAGTGTCCATCAAGACAATCTAAATCCCAATACCAAAGGCACCGCATTCTCAGATCGGCCCTCAATCCTGTAAGTCTCATGGAATCCGAGTGTCCAACATCGACACCCGAAAACATCATGAAAACTAGTGTGCAGCATCGACACGTAAATACCCATCTGTCAGGCGCCGTCACCAGGACCGGCCCTCATGTCCGTATCATACGTCTCACAGAATCTGAGTGTCCAGCTCCGACACTCGAAATCCACGTATCCATACGTCTTATTACTCCTGTCGGTATCCTCCATATATCCGCCGAGTCCAAATAATATCACCGGTAGGTAGTGGTCCCTCTGCTAGGCTCATCGTCTACACCACGAAATCACCTCTCGCCCCAGGGTACCATATCGGGTTCACCATGTACCCGCAGACGGTGCCTCCCGCTCCTCGAATCGGGTATCACATGCCAATCTCAGAAACGAGAAATCACATGGTGGACGCATCGAAATATCATATCAAGAGAAACCGGGTTTTTCAAACTATGCATAGTTTCATGAACTACCACGGTCCTCAAATTCAGAAAACATCAAGTAAAGAATAAGAATACTTGCATAAACCATTATGATGATATATATTATATATATGTACATAAATAACAACGCCCCATACTACTGATATATATATACATATATAACAGTGTCCCATACCTGATATATATCATCAGGAGTAAAACATCCAGAAAACATCATATGAAATCCATATCTCAATGCGTAAATCCATGAAATATAATATATGCAACATAAAACAGTAATATGAGCATATAAAGAAAAAACCGCTATTTAAATGCAACAAGTTATTAAATATATCATGCGGTTCCTAATTTCTCCAAAATCCAACGCAACATCATATACGGGTGAACATGTAGCTATAGCAAGGTATATGTGTGTACATGTAAGTATGTATGCAAGATGTACATGTAGCTATATCTCATATGTGTGTATACCTGTCAATAATGATACAATACCCTATAGGTATATGTGTAAGCATGTAGGTATAGCATGGCATATATGTAAGCATGTATGTATAGAATGGCATATGTGTAAGAATGTAGGTATATGTGTATGTTATCTTTCTTATACACAATAGAAATAAGGATCATGTCTCAATGTCCCTAACCAATACAATATCACGTATGTATAGGTTTGTGCGTGTCATGGCAATTATCGACGGAGTGTGTGTAGCATCCAATTAGTGCTCGTGTAACATGAACCATCAATAATGGTGTTGTGTCTGATTAATACTATGTCCATATACAATAGGAAATGAGATATGCAACAATGGTACACTTGCACAATCAATGTCCATATACTTGTAACTAATAATCATGTCATTTAATCCAGCCCAGACGCATAACACCATGCGGGCGATTCTCCTGTAGATGTTAAATCTACTCACCGATGATCTTGGGCTAACTAAAGCCAACCACTCGCTTTCCCCTCTTCGCAGCGTCCGAAGTCCGACCTTAAGATCATATAACAACATAACAAGTTCACATTAGCAATCGAGAAATAACACGTACAAACTACGTTTGACCGACGCACCAACTCCAAACATACTCTTAAGTGTTCGTCTAGTGGCTAACGTGCGTAGCGACACTACGAAACCAACCCATGAGCCAAAGCTACACAAGGTACACGTACCATGTCGGATAACGTAACGCGCATAGTCGTAATACTAGAAACAAGCAAAGTGATCCCAGATTTTGTATACTGTCAAAACATAAAAATCAAACATTACCTAACACTCTAAAATAGCTGCAGACAGTTAACCTACAAAAACCAAGTCCAAACTCCACCAATTGGCCGAGGTCGCCGGAATTTGCCTTCATGTTACCGGCCAAAATCGAGCCTATGGGGTTTGTGCTTCAGGTTAATGCTTAAGGTCTCTAGTACAACACAACTACACTGCTAGATTTTCCAGTACACACTTTGGGTCACAGCAGATCACAGATATTATAATATGACACTAAAAATATGATATATGCATGAAACTAAACTTTAAGTGTTCTAAACGACAACTAACATGCTACACAACACTATAACATCCTATTTAACAGTTTGAGATCATTACCTAACCACACAAGCTCAAAGATCCTAGCTTTCCATGCTCCAAGGGATTCTAGAGGCAAAAAAAGACTTGAGAAGTGATTTGGTGATGTTTTGATGAAGTTTAGTGAAGGTTTAGTGATGAATGGGAAGGGTTCAGTTTGAGTTGAGGAGAGATGAAAGATAACAATGAAAAAGAGATAGAGTGAGAGAGAATGAGAGAGAGTGAAATGATAAGGATGAGAGGTGAGTGTAGGGTGAGTGCACCTCCATCATTAATGCAAGCATTCAAGCTCACCATGACTCACCATTGCCACCTCCCCTCAATCCAACACAAAGGAAATATCTTCTCACAAATATCTAGGGTTAAGGTTAAGGATAAACAACGAAAGGATTAGATTAAAGTGTCATGCCACTAAACAAGGTTAATACAAACAAACCCTCACAATAACATGCACAAGTGTGTGCAAACCATAACAAATAATAATAAATTATTAATTAAATGTTATAAAATGTGAGGAAACCAAATTGGTAAACTTTTTACAGAAAACCCGCATTATCGCTTAATTAACACTAATCGCATTCTAAAGTGTTACAATCCCCCCTTATAGAAATTCGTCCCCGAATTTAAAATTCTTACTATACGTACCTTCAAAGAGATGAGTGCAAATCATCCACGCCTCCCAAGTGATCTCCTCACTAGACGGGCTACGCTAAAGAACCTTCACAGATAGCAAGACCTTTGACCGAATTTTCTCCACCTGCCGATCCACTATAACTATCGGCTGCTGGTGAACGAAAGATCGCATCCAAATGAATGGTCTAATGCTGAATCATGTGAGAAAGGTCATGAAGGTATTTGCGAAATATCGACACAAGGAATACGGGGTGATACTCAGAAATCTCGGCGGAGGTGCCAACGATAGGCAACGGTACTAACTCGCTTTAAGGATCTCAAAAGGACTTACAATCTAGGACTAAGCTTCCCAAAACTCAACACGCCATTTCATCGGAAAAATCCGTAGGAATACATGATCTCCCACTGCGAACTCAAGTCTGGGACAATGACGGTCGGCATAAGACTTCTGTCTGCACTTGGCTGCTCTCATCCTGTCCTGAACCAACTGGATCTTCTCCGAAGTCTCCTGACTAGCTGGGGTCTAAAATCCTGCTCTCGCGGAGTCAGTAAAATAGACTGGCGATCGACACAACCTACCATACAAAGCCTGACAGTTGCCATTTGAAATGTCTCCTAATAACTGTTATCGTAGGAGAACTCCATCAATAGCAAGTGACGATCCCACAACTAACAAACACTTAGTACGTACGCACAAGCATATCCTCCAGTGTCTGTATAGTCCTCTCTGTCTGACCATCGGCCAACGAATGGAAAGCGGAGCTAAGCTCAACCAGTACCCAAGGCTTCCTGAAGCTTCTGCCAAAGACGGCTAGTGAACTGGGTGCCTTTATTGGATACAACGCATGAAGGAACTCCGTGCAAACGCACAAACTTATCGAAGAACAACTAAGCAAACTAAGCATATTGAGCATAACCGGACAACAATCACCCGAACGGAGTCATACCCTTGACAAGACCTGGGTAGACCCACAATGAAAATCATGGAGATCTGCTCCCATTCCTATTTCGGAACAGTTAAAGTTGCAACTCTCCTGCCGGTCACAAATGCTCAACCTTAGCTCGCTAACAAGTAAGGCACCTCAAAACATCACTCTTCATCCCTGCCCACCGTAACTAACTCTCAAGTCACGTTACTTCTTGGTGGCACTTTGGTGAACACTGAAAGGTGACTGATGTTTCTGCTCTAGGATCTCCCATCTCTACCCATCAGTATCAGGTACACACCAACGAGTCTATAAACGTAGCACACCCTGGTCATAAATCAAGAACTCTGAATCTCTACCCGGCCGAACATGCTCAAGAATTTCAGACAAATGGGCATCGGCGGGCTGTGCCTCACGAAAACGCTTAAGTAAAAATGGAAGGGCGCAAACATGAGCAAGCTATCCCCTAATAGAGGCGAACTTAAACTGTACTCATCTGTCGCACAAGAACTGTAAATCTGCAAAAGACTGTCTCTGAACTGCGCTCATCTGCGACAAGCTAACCTCGGGCCTACGACTCACGGCTTCAGCTACCACAATAACCTTGCCCTGGGCAATAAAGGATCTCACAATCACAATCCTTCACAAGCTCCATCCAATGGCGCTGTCTCAAACTCAGGTCCCGCTGCAGGAATATTAAGCTCTGGTAGTCCGTAAAAATCTGACACGACTCTCCGTATAAGTAGTCTCCCAAAATCTCTAGCGCAAGACCACCGCGGCCATCTCAAGATCATGAGTGGGATATATCCAGCTCGTACTTCCTCCAACTGTCGAGAAGCATAAGCGATAACTCTATCATGCTACATCAGTACACAATTGATCCCCACTCGCGAAACATCACAGTAAACGACAAAGTCGCCCGATCCAGAAAGTAAAGATAGAACTGGTGCAGTCGTCAACCGAGTCTTCAACCGCTGAAAACTCAGCTCGCATGCCTCGGTCTAAGAAAAAAGAACTCCCTTCCTGGTCAGTACGGCCAGCGGTGCAGTGATACACAAGAAATCCTGCATGAAACGGCGGTAAAAACCGACTGAGCCCAAAAGCTGCGGACCTCTATCACTGATACAGGTCTGGGCCAAAGCTGTACGGCCTCGATCTTCCTCAGGTCCATACGAATACTGTCTCCCGTAACCACATGACCTAGGAAGTCAACACTATCAAGCCTGAAGGAACATTTCGAGAATTTAGCAAACAGCCGGTGCCCTCCCAATGTCTGCAAAGCAATCCTCAAGTGCTGCTTATGTTCCTCATGACTCTTGGAATAAACCAGAATGTCATCGATAACACAACAATAAAACGGTCGAGGAACGGCCTGAAGAATCTGGTTCATCACATCCATGAATTCTGCTAGGGCCTTGGTGAGTCCAACGACACCACCAAAAGCTCATAAATCCCATAGCGCGCACAAAAGCAGTCTTCATAATGCCATCACTCCGAACCCGTAACTAATAATGACCTGATCCCAAATCAAACTTAGAAAAATGTCTCGCACCCTGGAGCTGATCAATTAAATTGTCAATACGTGGTAAAGGATGCCTAATCCGCACCGCAACTCGGTTCAATTGACGAAAATCCAATCACAACCTCAAACTGCCGTCCTTCTTCTTGACGAACAGAATAAAAGCTCCCTAAAGCGAAAAACTTGGACGTACAAGTCCCCCATCAAGCAACTCTGCATCTGACCCTTAAGCTCCCTAAGCCCCGCTGGCTCATCTGGAACAACGTCGGAAAATCTCTTCCAATAGAAACCTGGTCCAACGAATCCACTGTGGCTCCGGTATCATGAATGGAAGCCAAGAATCCTCAACATCTTCTCCTCATAAGCCGACTAGCATAAAAGGCTGAAATCAAACTGTGAGGGGCGGCACCACAGTCCCCCTACACAACAAGAACTGACTCGCCAGGAAAACAAAACCTGACTGTCTTCTCGCGGCAGTCCACAGACGCATAGCACGTAGCTAACCAGTCCGTGCCCAGGAGAATGTCAAAGTCCAACATCTTTAGAAGGATCAAATCGACAGACGAATCTCTATCTCCTATCCGATTGGCACATGACCGAAACACGTGTCGCACAACAAAAGAATCGCTAACAGGAGTAAACACAACAAACGGCTGATCTAGCATACACGAATCTCGGCCCTACTACGGCACAAAGTGTGTAGAAACAAAAGAGTGCATAGATCCCGAATTAAACAAACATGCGCATCAAAAGAACATACGAATTAAGAATACCTGAAAACTCTGCATTGGACGTCCCTGCGTCCCGATGAGAAGAAGCAAACGCTCGTGCCTGCCCTCTACCCGCAACTGGCTATCCTCCTCCTCTACCATCCTATTCTCTCTGAACGAACCCTCCGCGACCACGACCTCTCTGAACATAAGTCTGACATGTTGCGACAACAGGCGCAAGGGGCAACGCTCCCTGAGGTGAAGGTGATAAGGTATTATATGGTATTGTTGCCCTTCTCTAGCGTACCAAGGTACAAACTCTGACGAGGTGATGGAAACTCCCGCATCGGAAACATCCATACGATGGCTGGTGACCCTCCTAGGGATAAGAGCTAAACAATTGTCCTCGTCCCAAGCCTCTGCTACTCCCGCGATGTAAACGGAATCTGTTGCAGCGACTAAGCATCTGTCTCTGGGATGATACACCTATACGAGCCCTCCTCGGTTCCGGAACTTCCAAAGTCTCGGAAAGACGCTCCTCATCTAGTAGGGTTGCGTCCACTGCTGCTGTATATGTGACACAATGCTGTGTGCTGATAGCAAGGAATAACAGGGTAACAGGGGTGGCAACCTCCTGTCGCTGCGCTCAACTGGCCTCAACCAACGATCCCATTGTCTGGCGCAAGTCCTGCATCTCTGCCTCTAGCCTAGCGATACGATATATCGAAGGCGGATCAATCTGCTCATGTACAACGAGTGTACCGTCCTGGTCAGTCCTCGTCCCCAATGAGTCAACTCTGACCTCGGGTCTCGCTGCCTCTCTCTGAGCCCTCATAGTCTTCGGCGGCAAAATGGCTAGAAATTGAAATAGGATTCCATAAGAACACAGAAATTGAATGACAAGGATATATATAATCATGGAAGGAATTTCAAGCAATTAGTACTTAGGTCACTTAGGCGGAGTACCGTGTCGTAAGTATGCCGCGGACATACACACTATGTCACTCTGATTAAGCAACCTTCTCCATTATACCAAAGGCATCCTACACTCCGAAAGGTAAAACCTAGCGCTCTGATACCAACATCGACACGAACCAAAATTCGGCACGTGACGGCCCTTAAACCATGTAATGTCTACAGGCATAGCGCAATTTAAGTAAGCCGAAAACCCAGCAATCTAAACCATCAAAAGTAGTAAGTGAAAGAACATTATTAAAACTTTTGGAATCTCATGTAAAATCTTTAAAGTCCAAATCTACTTTCTTAAAAATTTGGCAGCACCTCATTTATAAAAACTAGCCCCAAAAAAGGTACATACAAAAGATATAAGTAAAGCATCCCCAACGGGAGCAAATCCATGCCCAAAGGCAGAAAACAACCACCACAACAGATATATGACGCCGTAGCGAAGAAATGGACGATATAAAGTGACAACAACATAAAAGACATCAAAATTCCCAAAATAATATACAATATCGTCTTGACAACTCGTCTCTAAGTCAATACATGAAGGTAGTAGATGAAGAGTACTAGATACAACAATATATACAATGAGCATCATCGGATAACCGCAAAACCCACATATAGCAAAACTACTCACAGCCAACCGTAGCGGTATCCGCTGCAAAAGATGATACGATAAGAAGAAGCCATACCGCTACCACTATGAGGGATACCTGCAAAACACTATGGCACAACGGGGGTGAGTTGCCAACTCGTGAATAATAAATAACATATGCAGGTAATCGTAGGTATGCTCGTACTGCGATAATCTATCACAAGCAAGCTGATAGCAATAAATAGCAACATGTATATGCAACAGTCATGAATGGTACTCTATTAGGTACTACTAATACATGAAGTAATGGATATGAAATAAATGCTGAGTATGAGATAAAATATGTCATCCTCACGGAATCCTCATCGTGGCAGGACCAGTGTCCATCAAGACAATCTAAATCCCAATACCAAAGGCACTACATTCTCAGATCGGCCCTCAATCCTGTAAGTCTCATGGAATCCGAGTGTCCAACATCGACACCCGAAAACATCATGAAAACTAGTGTCCAGCATCGACACGTAAATACCCATCTATCAGGCACCGTCACTAGGACCAGCCTTCATGTTCGTATCATACGTCTCACGGAATCTGAGTGTCCAGCTCCGACACTCGAAATCCACGTATCCATACGTCTTATAACTCCGGTCGGTATCCTCCATATATCCGTCGAGTCCAAATAATATCACCGGTAGGTAGTGGTCTCTCTACCAGGCTCATCGTCTACACCACGAAATCACCACTCGCCCCGGGGTACCATACCGGGTCCACCATGTACCCGCAGACGGTGCCTCCCGCTCCTCGATTCGGGTATCACATGGCAATCTCAGAACCGAGAAATCACATGGTGGATGCATCGAGAGAAACTGGGATTTTCAAACAATGCATAGTTTCATGAACTACCACGGTCTTCAAATCCAGAAAACATCAAGTAAAGAATAAGAATACTTGCATAGATCATTATGATGATATATATTATATATGTACATATATAACAGCGTCCCATACGACTGATATATATATATACACACACATATATAACAGCGTCCCATACCACTGATATATATATACACATACACATATATAGCAGCGTCCCATACCACTGATATATATATATATATATATACACACACACACATATATAACAGCGTCCCATACCACTGATATATATCATCAGGAGTAAAATATCCAGAAAACATCATATGAAATCCATATCTCAATGCGTAAATCCATGAAATATAATATATGCAACATAAAACAGTAATACGAGCATATAAAGGAAAAACCCTATTTAAATGCAACAAGTTATTAAATATATCAAGCGGTTCCTAATTTCTCCAAAATCTAACGCAACATCATATAAGGGTGAACATGTAGCTATAGCAAAGTATATGTGTGTACATGTAAGTATGTATACAAGATGTACATGTAGCTATATCTCATATGTGTATATACCTGTCAATAATGATATAATACCCTATAGGTATATGTGTAAGCATGTAGGTATAGCATGGCATATGTGTAAGCATGTACGTATAGTACAGCATATGTGTAAGCATGTAGGTATATGTGTATGCTATCTTTCTTATACACAATGGAAATAAGGATCGTGTCTCAATGTCCCCAACCAATACAATATCACGTATGTATAGGTGTTGTGCGTGTTATGGCAATTATCGACTGTGTGTGTATAGCATACAATTAGTGCTCGTGTAGCATGAACCGTCAATAATGGTGTTGTGTCTCATTAATACTATGTCCGTATACAATAGGAAATTAGATATGCAACAATGGTACACATGCACAATCAATGTCCATATACTTGTAACTAATAATCATGTCATTTAATCTATCCCAGACGCATAACTCCATGCGGGCGATTCCTCTGTAGATTTTAAATCTACTCACCGATGATCTTGGGCTAAGTAAAGCCAACCACTCGCTTTCCCCTCTTTGCAGTGTCCGAAGTCCCCGCCTGCGACCCTAAGATCATATAACAACATAACAAGTTCACATTAGCAATCGACCAATAACACGTACAAATTACGTTTGACCGACGCACCAACTCCAAACATACTCTCAAGTGTTCGTCTAGTGGCTAACATGTGTAGCGACACTACGAAACCAACCTATGAGCCAAAGCTGCACAAGGTACACGTACCGTGTCGGATAACGTAACGCGCGTAGTCGTAATACTATAAACAAGAAAAGTGATCCCAGATTTTGTATACTGTTAAAACATAAAAATCAAACAGTACCAAGCACTATAAAATAGCTGTAGGCAGCTACCCTACAAAACCCAAGTCCAAACTCCACCAATTGGCCGAGGTCGCTGGAATTTGCCTTCATATCGCCGGCCAAAACCGAGCCTATGGGGTTCGTGCTTCAGGTTAATGCTTAGGGTCTCTGGTACAACACAACTACACTGCTAGATTTTTCAATACACACTTTGGGTCACAGCAGATCACAGATATCATAATATGACACTGAAAATAAGATATGTGCACGAAACTAAACTTTAAGTGTTCTAAACGACAACTAACATGCTAAACAACACAATAACATCCTATTTAACAGTTTGAGATCATTACCCAACCACACAAGCTCAAAAATCCTAGCTTTCCAAGCTCCAAGGGATCCTACAGGCAAAACAAGACTTAAGAATTGATTTGGTGATGTTTTGATGATGTTTAGTGAAGGTTTAGTGATGAAGGGGATATGGGTTCAGTTTGAGTTGAGGAGAGATGAAAGATAACAATGAGAAAGAGAAAGAGTGAGAGAGAATGAGAGAGAGTGAGATGATAAGGATGAGAGGTGAGTGTAGGGTGAGTGCACCTCCATCATTAATGCAAGCATCAAAGCAAACTATGACTCACCATTGCCACCTCCCCTCAATCCAAAACAAAGGAAATATCTTCTCACAAATATCTAGGGTTAAGGTTAAGGTTAAAAGGAAAGGATTAGATTAAAGTGTCATGCTACTAAAAAAGGTTAACACAAATAAACCCTCATATTAACATGCATAAGTGTGTGCAAGCTATAACAAATAATAATAAATTATTACTTAAATGTTATAATATGTGAGAAAACCAAATTGGTAAACTTTTTACAGAAAACCCGCATTATCGCTTAATTAACACTAATCGCTTTCTAAGCTGTTACATGTCTCCCGAAGGAGGCTGTCGTTACCAAATCCCTAGAACATCTACTTATGTTCATAAACTGCTTCTGAACGTTTCTCCAGGATTGGATTAATATATAAACTTATTGCATCTAGTGAAAAAAACAACATCTGGTGTGCTACTTGACATCCCATGATTGACTCAATTGTCTAAGCAAGTGATATGTCAATCATGCACATCCCTATCCCCTTTATTCTTTAAGACACCTTTAGAGAGGGTGACTCCATCACCTGCAGGTACACTACCATGCCAGGAGTGTAACGTTCTGAAAATCGTTCTGGTGAAATTTCGGATAATTGGTAAAATAACGGGTGTTTTCCGATAAAAAAATCAAGATATAAATATCATTTAATATAAAATTAAATATACATATTCTAGCTATGTAATTGCTAGTATTTGGTGTTTATTGAGCCACTTGTAAAATTTCTAGTTGACTGAAATTTTTTCCGAAATTAATTATTTTAATATTATTTTAAGCCGTCGCTAATACATTTAATTAGGGATAATTACAAATTGAAATGGGTTAATACAAGTTTTGTGCATCATAATATATTAAACCAACATTTAACATGTGGTTTTTGTAATGAAATAAGTTGTAACGATGGTTTTAGAAAAATATAAAAGAAAATAAAATAGGGAAAGTTGTAAATTGCAATTAGAAACTTGAGGGGTTTTATTGGTCAAAAAAAGTTCCACACACACCCACACAAACCCAATTTCCCTCCTTGGCCGAATTACAGCAGCCCACATGTAGGGTTACTAGGCACTGTCACAAGGTTCTACAGGGCATCAAGCATGCCCGATTTAAAATTTAGACGTGCCGAACAACCCTAACTAAGATCTTAGACTAAAGATTAGGCGAAACATATAGCAAGAAAACAACTTTACTTCTAAGAGTTTGGGATTACAACCTTTGTAGTCTGGTCCTTTACTTCATAAGCTCCGTGTTGTGGTCCCTTCGCTGCGATCATCAAGTTCCCGGACTCTAGAGAGGCTCCACGAAGAGAAAGATGCGTGCTTGCTTCCGATCATCGATAACAAAGATGATCTATCTTAAAGTTTCTTCAACACAAGCTCTCACTTACTAATGAAGTGAACACCCTAATCTAAACGGCTAGAATAGATGAGGATGATGAAGTAGGAATTTAGCTCTCATTTATTTTCTTAATCTCACTCATTTTCATCACTTTGCAAAAAGCTAGAAAGCTTTTCATGCAAAGAAGAAGAAGAAGAATAACCAAAACCATTTTTGATGAATAATGAATCCATAGTAAGGTTAGAAATGTAACCATGGTTGATCAAAAGAAAATCTAACCATTGTAGAGAGTTAACTAGGATTAAAGGGTTGGGTTGGGTTAAACAAATATCTCACAAAATATCATAACAAATATCTTTGCTTAAAACAAAAGCAAACATTCTAGAAGCTACTAGAAAGTTTAACCCAAAACAAACCCTAACCATGTTTAATCTCCACTAATCATGTTGCATTTATAACCATAACATGTTACAATATTATATATAACATATACAATATTTATTGTAACAAAATAAAATAATACAATTAACATATATCGCATATATATCAATGTATTACCCGAGTGAGAAAAAGAATCTTTTAGTGAGCTTATATTAGTTAATGTAATTTAATATATCAAATATATAGTTATACATTAAATTATCGAATCAACACTTGATCCGATAATCTGGCTATTTCATAAATAACCGACTAATATAATCTGTATCAGTTCATCGAATCAACACTTGATCCGATGACCCGGCTATATCACATATACCCGGCCGATATCTCATATCGCGAGAATCTAATACGGTATCACATACACGTATTGTTCTCGGTCCCGCACATATCATATATGTGCTCCTATTCCGTTTTGCCTGAGCCAGGAAACCTCTGTGTAGGACTCTAAAGAATCGTCAATACGCCGGCAGTAGGTGATGATCATATCAAACACCCACAAGCTGCAAGTGGTCAGCTAAACATAACAGCCACCCAGGTATTGAGCAATCAGAAGATCAACAAGCAAGCCTGTACATTCTCCCGTGAATCCAACCAGTAACCCTCCCGTACAGTCCGGTCTCTTCGTCTGATATGTCGCATATCTCGTCTAGGGGTGGTAAACGTCAGACCCAAGTAGCATGATATGTCGTGTCGATATGAGGTCCATAACAGTTTGAGAAACTACTGATAACACTTACTAGTAAATCTCAGCAATCCTGACCAGGGATTTCCAGTTATAGCCAATCGAACACAGCGCAACATCAACTCCCTATACCGGGAGAGACGAATCCCCTCCTATCGCTCATTGCCTCCATGTGATTCGGGACTGTACCCAAAAGCCACCTTTTTGCACGCCCTCTTAGACGTGGTATGATAGAAATCAAACCACTGTGGGAATCACACAAGACTCTATGATGATCTCGGGTCTACAGACTAACCTGTACCAGTGTCACCAGAGAACTGCCATCTGACGTGAGGTATAATACCATCTGGGAGTTCTCGGCGAGTCCGTTCAGTGTACCCAGTCTCCACTGAGCACCCGCATACCATCTCTGATGTCAAACACCAATGGATATGGGATCATCCATCGCCCATCTCATGGGTCGAGAAGATATACGCTAGTCTACTCTGGTATATCGATGCCCTGTCTTGATACACCTACGACTAGGAACATTTGAAGGATGTACTTGACGACTACACTGTCCCCACTAGTATGATCTGCATCATAGTCCTGGTAGTCAAGTACTCATCCTAAGGGCTTTATCAACTTGTAACATAGAGACAATCAGAGTACATGTTAAGATAAAGTGTAACCAGATAGCATACTATCATGTCGAGCAAGAAAGTCCTCCCTATATATGTCCAAGCATCCACTACAATATACATCGTATGTATAGTAATGGCCTCTAGAGCATACATATAACTAACAATCTCCCACTTGCACTAGGGCCATCTGTTGTGGTATCACATAGCCAACAATTAGTTGTGGTTGAAGTATCTCATACTCAACCATCCCATAAAAGTCTCTACTGGGAAAAAGGCCTTTGTGAGTGGATCCGCGCTGTTGTCCTCTGTGTCTGCTCCCCTAACCTCGATCTCCCTGGAGATCAACCATCTCCATGATCAGGTGATACTGCCTAAGAATTATATCTGGATTTCTGATGGGACGGGGGTTCCTTGGCTAAAGCCATAATTCCATTGTCACACAGTGGTTGGAACGAAGTTCATCTCATGAACTTATATATATCCAGACTGCCTCTTTGGTAGCATCCTTGGTAACGATGTATTTTGCCTTTAATCGTCTAGTTAGACACGGTATCGAGCTAGGAACTCTTCCAACATACCGTCCCTCCACTGAGGGTAAAGACAATGCCTGCGACTGACATTCAGTCGTCCTTATCACCCTGGAACTTTTCCAGTGATTCTCCCCAGGATCGATTGATACAATCTCACTACAACTAGTTAGAATCCTAACATCCAATTAGATCTATCTCATAGATCCATAACCCAGGATTTAGGAGGTATCACCTTGATCCTATAGAGAATCTTTGTGATAAGTGGAGATTGACCGAGCGTAGCATAGGAAACTCCTTCCCTATCAAGAGTATGTCATCCACGTACTCTACGAGGATCACCACCATACTCTCTATTACCTTTTTGTATATACAAGGTTCATCTACCATTTTGATGAAGTCAAACTCTTTGACTACCACATCAAAACAGATGTTCCAACTTTGCGATGCCTGATTTAACATATAAAACATCTTGCACACGTTTCCGCTGCTCCCACTGTCTACGAAGCCCTCTGTCTGTATACTTATAGACGCTCTCTTCCAAAACATCATTTAGAAAAGCAATCATGACACCCAACCACCAGATATTGTAGTCATGGTATGTAGCAGTGGCAAGTAGGATCTGGATGGACTTAACCATAGCTTTGAAAGTCTCAAATTTTCCATGTACACCTAGTAATCTTCTCTAGATATACTTGCTCCTGATGGGGATTTAACCCTTCAGATAAAGCAACCAAAGTCCATACTTTGTTGGTGTATAAGGATTCCATCTCAGATCGCTAAGCATCTCGCCATTCTCACTGAGTCCCACTCCTGATGGCCTGCTCGAAAATTGTTGGGTCATCATCTCATGATGCAATCCTCTCTCCCACTGTCATAGAGAAACCGATGTATCTCTCAGGTGGATGAGGAACCCTACTAAATCGGCGGAGAGGCTGAGGTTCGTTAGAAACTATTAAATCCTTCGGTTCTACCAAATCGTCAGCTGCACTGTTTCCAGTTCTACCTCATGACCACTAATTTCTTCACAAGAAATTCCCTTTCACAAAGGTGGCATGTTGAGAAACAAAACATCTTTTGTTCCTCGGTTAGGTAGAAGATATTCCCTTGTGAATGCTTGGGATATCCTACAAACTTCTACAGAACTGACTTTGCCTCGAGCTTGTCCGAATTATGCTTTTAGACATAGGCTGGACAACCCCAAATCTTAACATACTTAAGATATGGGCTCTTCCCATTCCATATCACATATGAAGTGGTAGGTAACTGATTTGATTGGAACCCTATTCAATAGGTATGCAACTTCATAAGTGCATTACTCCCAAAAGGAAAATAGGAAACTCAGTAGTGCTCATCATAGAGCGCACCATATCAAATAGGTGTGATTGCTTCGCCCTGATACACCGACGTGCTGTGGTGTATATGGAGGAGTGATACTGAGAGAGAATCTCATTCTCCTTTAGAATAGTCCAGGAATCCCGTGCTCAAGTATTCTCCTCCCTGATCATATCAAAGGACATAATACTTAAACCCGTTTTGGTTCTCTACTTCTAACTCATATTCGTTGAATTTCTCAAAAGGTTCAGACTTGTATTTCAACAGGAACATATGTCTGAATCTTGAGAGATAATCAGTGAATGTAATGAAGTATAAAGAACCAGTCCTGGCATGTGTAGACAGGGGACTTACATACATCATCATGTATCAATCCCAAGAGTTCACCAACTCTTTCTCTGTTTCCAATAAACGGAGCTGTGGTCATCTTATCTTTGTGACATGACCGGCAAGTTTCATTAGATGTAAATTCAAACTAATTTAAATATTCATCTTTATGTAACTTAGCTAGTCGGGTCGCATTGAAATGACCTAGTCTACAATACCTCAAGAAGGATTTGTTCATTTCTGAATTCTTCCTCTTGTGTGTGTTCTGTATACTAAGAACTGTGGTTTGATTTAGAACGTCTATGCTTTTAGATAACGTGCCTGAACCGATCAACTCTTGATATAGGAAATGTTCAAAACATTATCCAACAATACAAAATTATATCCTTCTTTACTAATAAAGAGACTGATATGATATTGTATATCAGGTTCGGTATCTAATAACATTCGTTCAGAATCAATGTATTTTTTAATACAGGATGATAACTACCAACAGACTTGGCTGCAACCCTTGCACCGTTTCTATCTCATGAAACTTATCACCCGTTCTCAGTTCTCTACCTATCTGTAGCCCATGTAACAAATTACATATGTGGGATCCTGATCCGGTATCTTATACCCAGGACGTAAAGGATACTGAGAAACAGTTCTCTGTAATGAACACACCCGAAGATCACGCATCAGCATGCACTTTCTTCGTTTGGGCGGCACAGGAATTCTGGTAATCCCCAATTTCCTGCTCTGTCTTATAACAATTATAAGTTGGAGCGGGACCAACGTTCCTTAGTGCAGTATAACAAGCGGGTTCGGTCAATACATCCGTATTAATATCTTGATTAAGGCGTGACATAGTCTCTACCTGGAGAGAGAGAGAAGAAAACACTTAGCGTGCGCTTTTACAAGATTAGATTGGTTATCAATTAATCTAATCAGGATGTCTCCCACTGTTTTAGTCAAATCTTCCTTCAAACCCTAAAAGGAAAGACTAGCCGGGATTAATTACACCCTACAAGTTCGCCAATCTTTCAGCCAGGCCAGTGCCGGTACTTTGAGGGAGGTTCCCCGTGCTTTCACACGGACCTAATTAAAATAAACCTCATTTTCCCAGAGGCATAACCCCGTTGACACCTTTCTAGACACCTACTTGATCGGCTAATTATAATGTGTAAAACTTTCCCAGGAGTAACTCTTACTCGCAGCGGGTATCGGGATCCAACTATCTCATAGAAGGTATGCAATCTCATTGCAAATTTCAACGCTTGAAATTCTCGATAATATTTTACCCCTAGCGTCCTATGACCTTGACGGAGGCCAAACTACCCATAGTCCGCTAGTCAAGTTCAACCCGCTCATTTCTTGATTGAATTAAACCCACCAGCATAACCCTTGACGAAGGACAAACTACGCCGTACGAATACCCTAATCCAATCACATCGTATGCTAGCAGATAAGCACTAGTTAGCTACTATACACTACGCCTTGACGGAGGCCAAACTACCGCAGCACGAATACTAAGTAGTACTTATCTGAAATGACGGAGAGCTATGACATGCTTTTAAGAAAACCTTTTGCGTAATGAACTTGATATCGTTGTAGAATCGAGTGATTTTGAATGGAATGTTTTTGAGGCCTTTTCTAGTTTTGCTAAAGAGGTCACTCCCGGTGAACGGATCTCGGCTCTTTCCTTATCGAATAAGGTGCCGGATATTTCACAAATATCACTATGCAAAGCAAGAACTATAAAAACAATCAAAAGACAAACCGAGTTTGTAGCATCTGCTAGTTTCGCTAAAGAGGTCACTCCCGGTGAAGGGATCTCGGCTCTTTCCTTATCGAATAAGATGCTGAATATTCTACAAGGAATACCGCTATGCAAAGTAAGAACTAGAGCTACCAGTTTTTAAACAAGTTTCTACAATATCTTTAGGTTTCTTATTTTTCATTAATCTCATTAATGAAGTCGCATTTTATTATGCTTCACAAGCATCATATTTGAAACGAAATCTGCAAAATAACATATATCTCATATATACAATATAAACATTCGTCTCAGGCAGTAATATGACCTCATTACAGAACATTGCAGCAGAAGAACATATATGAAGTATTGGATATACTAGGAGGTCCATGTTTTAATACGAGCCTGTATAAAACACGGATTCCACGGTCGCGATGAATAGCCAAACCCACATCCCTAGACCCCTATGAGAGCGGCAAGCAACACAGCCAATTCTAGGGTTAGGAGACCCAGTCTCGACTCCTCGAGATGGTCTCCCACTGGACCCTAGAACCCGGTTACTTGTGCTCCCCGCCTTGGGTCTATCCTAATGTGAAAAAGTAAATAATATACAACGGTGACATCATCCTCTGCCCGGAAGTGCCCCAATAAAAGAATATTACATACAATGAATTTTACATGAATGAAAATGAAAACCCTCATCTCACATAAAACCCCTGGCTATTCAAAACGCGACGATTCAATACAACATATCACTGCAACACATAATATCTCATATCTTCAACGTAAGTAAATATGCGTACCCCAATTGTCGTTGATGTATAGCAATGAAACCGGAAATACACCACATATTACACTTACGGTCGCAGAAAAGAAAGTGTAAAACTACAACAGTTGGAATCCGCAACCACCTTAGACATCGCATACCTAACCAAATGAATTCCTTAGACATCGCATGCTTAACAATTAGAAACCCCACATTTTAGTCTCATTATCGAAAATACTTTTCAATATCATGTCGGGCAATTCAACAAGATTCCCGACATCCTGATCGAATGCTCGTCGCAAACTTTAGTAGATGGCCGCACCCCCGGATGCCGTCGACGAAGTGCACTAAGGCAGAACACCGCTGCCGCGAGCACCCGAATGGATGCTTTTGGCGACGGGGTTCTCCAGCAGTCACTTGGTCGGGGCTATAGGGCATGGCTGTCTATTAAGTTTACCCGGGGAGTATCCGCATATGCTACGTGATTGCGACGGACTTTTGGTCACATCAAAATCCCGTGGCAACCGATAAAATGAGACTAAACTGCTAGATTTATAACATTCAATTTAGTTATCTCATAACTACTTGTGGATTCCAAATATTGTATCACATTCCAGATAAATAGACAATGATAAACTTTCCAATCGAATAATCAAACACCCAAGATTTCCCAAATAATTCTCAACACTTGAAATTAGTTTAAAAACATTCATCACATGCCACAGTACCAATGGTCCAGCCGTAGAAGAGTCAAACCAACGCTTCACATGTGGCAACGCCGTACTGCCCCAAACCCTAAGGTTTAGAGGCGGTTCAGACGGTCACATAATCGAGTTAAGGTTTGTGTTCTTCTAGAGGGTCCACCGCGTTACTTGCACAACTAAGAACGTTCTTAAGCAATGGAAAAATCCAACACTTGGAAATTTTCCGGCAGGAGAAAAAGTGAGTTATTGATATCCGTTCGAACTTTTTAACACGTTCTAAAATTACCCGAAAAAACTTAAACGAAGTTAAACTTTCCGATCGAATCAACGAGTTCCCAATACATCCCAGAAAACTCAACACTTGAGTAAAATTAAAAATTCCCAGAAACATACAAAAGTACCTACAGATCAACTGTAGCAAAATCTAACCCTCAATACCCAAGACTTGCCGCGGAACCGCCGCCAATACCCTGGTTTGGCCGCGGTTCCGCGGCACCTTGATGGATTTAGGGTGTCGTTTTTCACACATATCCATAAAATTACTTGCTGAATTTTCTGAGCATTTCTAATATGAAAAATGTCAACTTTTTGAAAAATTTCCAGAAACTAGGTTTTATCGGGTATTCGGAGTTCGACCGGACTTTAAACTTCATCTAGACTTCGCCTAAAGTTCTAGATTGGCTCTGATACCACTGTAGGGTTACTAGGCACTGTCACAAGGTTCTACAAGACATCACACATGCCCGATTTAAAATTTAGACGTGCCGAACAACCCTAACTAAGATCTTAGACTAGAGATTAGGCGAAACATATAGCAAGTAAACAACTTTACTTCTAAGAGTTTGGGATTACAACCTTTGTAGTCCGGCCCTTCACTTCATAAGCTCCGTGTTGTGGTC
Source organism: Agapanthus africanus (assembly GCA_030015575.1). Classification (NCBI taxonomy): domain Eukaryota; kingdom Viridiplantae; phylum Streptophyta; class Magnoliopsida; order Asparagales; family Amaryllidaceae; genus Agapanthus; species Agapanthus africanus. Next base: position 278,316,564 of record JASDDO010000001.1, read on the forward strand.
CCTTCGCTGCGATCATCAAGTTCCCGGACTCTAGAGAGGCTCCACGAAGAGAAAGATGCATGCTTGCTTCCGATCTTCGATAACAAAGATGATCTACCTTGAAGTTTCTTTAACACAAGCTCTGACTTACTAATGAAGTGAACACCCTAATCTAAACGGTTAGAATAGATGAGGATGATGAAGTTGGAATTTAGCTCTCATTTATTTTCTTAATCTCACTCATTTTCATCACTTTGCAAAAAGCTAGAAAGCTTTTCATGCAAGGAAGAAGAAGAAGAATAACCAAAACCATTTTTTGATGAATAATGAATCCATAGTGAAGTTAGAAATGCAATCATGGTTGATCAAAAGAAAAGCTAACCATTGTAGAGAGTTAACTAGGGTTAAAGGGTTGGGTTGGGTTAAACAAATATCTCACAAAATATCATAACAAATATCTTTGCTTAAAACAAAAGCAAAGCTTATAGAAGCTACTAGAAAGTTTAACCCAAAACAAACCCAAACAATGTTTAATCTCCACTAATCATATTGCATTTATAACCATAACATGTTACAATATTATATATCACATATACAATATTTATTGTAACAAAATAAAATAATACAATTAACATATATCGCATATATATCAATGTATTACCCGAGTGAGAAAAAGAACCTTTTAGTGAGCTTATATTAGTTAATGTGATTTAATATATCAAATATATAATTATACATTAAATTATCGAATCAACACTTGATCCGATAATCCGGCTATTTCACAAATAACCGACTAATATAATCTGTATCAGTTCATCGAATCAACACTTGATCCGATGACTCGGCTATATCACATATACCCGGCCGATATCTCATATCGCAAGAATCTAATACGGTATCACATACACGTATTGTTCTCGGTCCCGCACATATCATATATGTGCTCCTACTCCGTTTTGCCTGAGCCAGGAAACCTCTGTGTAGGACTCTAAAGAATCGTCAATACGCCGTCAGTAGGTGATGATCATATCAAACACCCACAAGCTGCAAGCGGTCAGCTAAACGTAACAGCCACCCAGGTATTGAGCAATCAGAAGATCAACAAGCAAGCCTGTACATTCTCCCGTGAATCCAACCAGTAACACTCCCGTACAGTCCGGTCTCTTCGTCTGATATGTCGCATATCTCGCCTAGGGGTGGTAAACGTCAGACCCCAGTTGCTTGATAAGTCGTGTCGATATGAGGTCCATAACAGTTTGAGAAACTACTGATAACACTTACTAGTAAATCTCAGCAACCCTTGCCAGGGATTTCCAGTTATAGCCAATCGAACACAGCGCAACATCAACTCCCTATACCGGGAGAGACGAATCCCCTCCTATCACTCATTGCCTCCATGTGATTCGGGACTGTATCCAAAAGCCACCTTTTTGCACGCCCTCTTGGACGTGGTATGATGGAAATCAAAGCACTGTAGGAATCACACAAGACTCTATGACGATCTCGGGTCTACAGACTAACCTATACCAGTGTCACCAGAGAACTGCCATCTGACGTGAGGTATAATACCATCTGGGAGTTCTCGGCGAGTCCGTCCAGTGTACCCAGTCTCCACTGAGCACTCGTATACCTTCTCTGATGTCAAACACCAATGGATATGGAATCATCCATCGCCCATCATATAGGTCAAGAAGCGCATACGCTAGTCTACTCTGGTATATCGATGCCTTGTCTCGATACACCTACGACTAGGAACATTTGAAGGATGTACTTGACGACTACACTGTCCTAACTAGTATGATCCGCATCATAGTCCTGGTAGTCAAGTACTCATCCTAAGGGCTTTATCAACATGTAACATAGAGACAATCAGAGTACATATTAAGATAAAGTGTAACCAGATAGCATACTATCATGTCGAGCAAGAAAGTCCTCCCTATATATGTCCAAGCATCCACTACAATATACATCGTATGTAAAGTAATGGCCTCTAGGGCATACATATAACTAACACCACATTCCCCCATGTCCTCACATCTTTTTTTCACAAAGAGAAAAGAAAAGGGAAATAATAAATAAAAGAATAAAATATAGAATGAAACAGGTATGACTTCTTGTTGACTTGGTATTTTTTTTTCAACATCTCATTCTCTCCCCTCATCTTTTTGGCCGAGCCCACCCTTCCCCATTCCTTCAACAGCGGCCCCCAATTTTCCCATCTCATTTCATCACTAAAATCCATCAAAAATCATCACAAATGCCTCAAAATCCATACAAATTCAAAGCTAATTCAAAATCCAAGCTTTACCCATTATTCTTTAGCTAATCTAGCATGGATTTGGGGAGCAAGAGAGCATTTTGGGTTGGCTAATTGCAAGCTAGATCTACGGTTTGTGAGATATAAATCCTAACTAAATTGTTTAATTGTTGCTATAACACTTCAATATTAGCTAATTAGATGCTTAATTAGGTTTTAGTTTCAAAACATGGAAATTCTAGAATAGGGTTTAAATGCAATTAGGATTTTGTGTAATGAGATTATGGTTGTGTGATGTATTTAACATGTTAATACTATACTAAAACTAATCTTGTTGCTAGTTTACTAATTGTTGCTTGTAAATTGTTAAAATTGGTTTTTTTAGCAAACTAGATTTTGGAAATTATTTCAAAATGTGAGATTAAAATAGGGTTAAGATTTTCATCACATCATTAACAACATAATGGATAGTTTGACACTTTAAGACATGTAAAATGTAAGCTAGTTTCTAATTTGCCAATTGTTATTTTAAAAATTGTCTAAATTATGTATTTTGTAAACTAGATTTTTAGAATTATGAAAATAAGTGGGATTAAAAATCTAGTAATGGTTTGTATGATCTAGTTATGATATATAGTGAATATTGTGGCCGCTAGATTTATTTAAACATCAAGTTTTGTACTAAAACGGTTAATTTTGCTTGCTAGGTTTTCGGAAAAATAGCTTTTAAAGCGAATTTGAAGTTTTGATGATTTAAACCCTATTTCATATACATATTTAGTATGTTGTGACACCACGAATGGTGCGTTTGAGTTTTTCTCGATCACTCGGCGTTTGTACGCCAATGTTGAGGGTTTTTGAGTTGATTTGAGAGAGCAAACCATAGGTTTTGACCTATATGAGATTCGTGTGTCGTTTTGGTCATGAGTAGGATTTTAATGCGATACGATGTGTTATGATATGTAGGTACTCTCACGAGGACTTCGAGATGACAAGCAAGCGTGTGCCGACATCGACATCAGCAAGCGAAGATCAAGGTGAGTAGATTATATCTAAAGGGAAGTCGGGTGGATGGCATATAGCACCCCCGTAAATTTCGTAAGACATATGTGATATTATATGTATATAGGTGAAATGTGAATACTGGGAAAGAATGGTATTAAGTGATCATGGGTTGGATATAGTGAAATTTGGAGGAAAGAGATTTTAGTTTAGTTATTAGTCGCAAGACCTTAGAGTAAAGGATTGGCACACACATACGTGCACCCACGTGGTCTGTTATCGTTATATATGGTTATATGGAATACCTAGATGTGTGGATGAGATGGTATATAGGTATGTACATATAAGTTTGTACTGATAATGAGGATAGTGGATGATAGTTGGAGATGAGTCGATAAGATTGGGCTTGATGCCACGAGATCGGTGATGTGATTTGGTTGGTTTCAGGAGATATGACATGATATTATAGCGAATCTTTAGGCGATATGTATTCACACACACGCGTACATGATGATATTAGTAGTGCAATAGACTTAGATCAGTACCCCCTACTCACGATATGTGATGATGTGGATAACAGATGCATAATTAGATAAATGTGATATTGACCCGTACCCAGATTTGGGATGCCGTACGATGAATTTACCGTACGAGCTATATATTGATGATAGATCCTCACTCTTGACTCGAGGATGTCATCTGATATATTGTACCAAACGTGGTACTATTGAGGCGGGATCAACGACTATTATAAATATGTATATATATATCGACTCAGATTTAGGTGGTTTCCATACCCCTTTCGATTGGTTGTTAGTTAGACCTGTAGTTTACCTAGTGGATGTTAGACTGGACCCGAGTCATACCTATTTCCAAAGTTGACGAATCGTGAGAATTTTAAAGACATACCAAGGGATACTACGGATATTTCAAAACATGTACCTTTTCTTAAAAACACCGTAGCCCTTATTTTCGAAATACCACGATTCGTACTATTTCAAACGGCAAAACAGTATATCACATGTTTAGGAAGGTAGATTCCTTATTGTTATGTTATTATTCATGTTCCGCATATTATTGTTGCATTTACTTTTCAGTTGCCTTTATTATGTTGTTATCGCCTCATTGCATGGTATTGTGTACTTAGTGATTAGGAAACCATGCTGTTAGGACACCAGCACCATTACCGATGATGCGTATGATCCGCGTACACTCGCTTGCCAGCTCACACACATCTTCATCGGTAATTGCCATTTCATGTACACTCTAGAAAATACCATTTCAAAGACATAGCTTGCTAGCTGATAGTCGCAACATGTTATAGCTTCCTTATGCTAGTTTAACTATTGCATTCATTGCATGATATCAATTGCATTCATATACTCATTGGTCATGCAGCATTATGGAGATATATGCTAATATTCACTGTTTACTTACTCTTGATTCTTGGATTTCGGATTTCCATGAGATTTCTGGAATTGGGGGAAAACTGCAAGAATATATATAAACTTCTCTCTCTCTCTTTCTTTTTAAAATGCAAGTTGCAGTTTTCTCGTGATGTATGAGTCGTCCACCAAGAGTTTCATGATTGCTGTTGGATTTCGAGACCCGGTTCTAGGAGCCGGATGAACCATCTCGGGTACATGGTGAACCCGGTAAGATACCCCGGGGCAAGAAGCTCGAGTTGTAGACGATGAGCCCGGCAGGGGCAGACTACCTACCGGTGATTGTTTGGAGCGGCGGATATCCAGAGGATTCCGACCGTGGTCGTGTGATTAGATGATATGGGCCGATCCGGACAGACGGAGCCCGAGATATTGAGATATTGAGATTTGAGATATTGAGATTTGAGATACAGAGATATTGAGATTTGATATTGAGATACTGAGATTTATGTTTTGTGTCGATGGTTGACACTGATTCTCTGTTGATTTCATTAATGCTACTCGATTGATATACATATAAAAATCTCATAAATAAGAAAACAGATGTCTCATTCATGATGTATTCGGTTTCCATTAGTGATGCATTCATACATCATATATCTGATATGTGGCTATCTGAGGCATGGACACGAGCACATGGTATCGCACTTATATGTAGATATATCAGGATATTTATTGAGGATAGTACTTGATATGACCTAGGATAGCGTAATACATGCGATTTCTGCTCTATGATGTTTTCTACTCACGAGTTGGCAACTCACCCCCGTTGTGCCACAGTTCCTTGCAGGTTTTGCCGTACAGGTTCATTGCGGCTTTGCTGGCACACTATTCCTTCCGGGTGATTGCTTTGACAGGTGGGTTCTTTGCATCAGGACCACCATTGTATATTTGTTATTTCAGTTGTATCTAGTAAAACTCCATCAACCCGATTTGTATATTTGATAGAGATAGAAGACCAGTGTATATTCTTTCGACCTTAGAGTCGCGTGTTGTATTATTATGGTTTTCTTGTTGATTTTGGGTTTCTTTTGAGTTTTGATCCTCGCCCTTCGGCGTTGTATATTATATTGCTTGCGTGGTTGTGACCGTCGATTGACGAAGAGCTAGCTCCCGCTTGGGGATGCCCTTATTCATTATATATATGTTTTATCAGGTTTGTACCCGTTTGGGGTCAGTTTTTATAAAGGAGACTCTGCCGAAATTTTTAGAAAAGACTTGAGATTTTAAAATGCATATTTCGGCTTATGTTTCTAAACTACTTGATTTAAATTTGTTTTTCCTTCACTCTACTGCTTCTTTGGTTTTGATTTCTGGGTTTTGGCTTACTTAGATTACGTACGTCTCGAGACGTTTCGTAATTTAAGTGCCGGTCATGTTCCGTACTTTTCGGGTCGTGACAAAGAGTCGTCCAATCTAAAACACCTTTAGAATACTGTCTAAATAACCAGATTGGAAAACTACCCAAATTTAGATCTAGTAACCAGAATGAATGATATAATTTCCAAATCCTATGTGGAGAAACCACTGTATGACAACCACAGTATAACCGATTGTAGTATAGGAATTTCACTTCCTACAAAGTATATGTCATCCAAATACCAAAACATACCACCCTACTACCTTCTTAGCAGATCCATCTCATATTCTGATGAAGTCAAAGCCTATGACTGTCACATCAAAAATAGATGATCTATCTCCGCTATACCTGTTTTAGTCTATAAACAGACATAAGCAACTTGTCCACTATGCGTCCGCTGCTCCCACTGACTACAATAACCCTCTGGCAGAGTCATATACACGTGCACTTCTAAAGCTAGTTTAAAATGACACAATACTCATCCTAATGTCGGGTCTCATAGTCTAGAACAGCAGTAATGGCAAGTATGGTTAAACAAGAACCTCCCTGTCACCGTCTTTGAGGATACCGAAGTACCTCTCGGGTGCCTGAGGTTACCCACCATATCTGCAGAGTGGCTAATGGAATGTCAAACCCGATTGAATCTTTAGGTTCTTATTAAATTTTCCGTAATCGTTTGTGGTTCTGGAATCACTTCCAGTTCTACCATACTCCCACTACTGTTTTCGGAAAAAGTCCATTTTACTAAAACTGTGGCAAGTCAAGAACAATATCACTATTGATCTTCCAGATGGTAGAAAGTTACCCCTCAGTCCTAATGGACACTGGACAACATACAATACTATGTATAAGTCCCCTGAGTTTAATAACTCATACTCTGTGCGTCGTAGGTTGAAAACTGTACTATGGTTAAGAAGAATTACACCGCTGTTTAATGCTCCTTACCCAATCATCAACTGATACAGGTAAATGCCATGGACATAATTTCAAAAAGTTATATCTCACTTTATAAAATAAAGGTACAGATGTATCAGTTTGAAATTGGTGCATAACAACGGATATTCAAAACCAAATATCTGCCGTCAGGCAAAACCCCTGGTGATTTCCTCAAATATCACCAATTACAACAAATTCCCATATAATGAGGGTATAATCACATAATTCCCAATTACTCTCACTCATCATCTGTAAACTCATACAGGTGTGAGAATAAAAACCTGGTAACCCTGGAGTAAGGATCTAATTGGGAAATTAGTTTTCAATTAACAACGCATAGTGAAACTGAAACATTAAAATATTTGGAAGGGGTATCTGGGTATTCCTAGTAATGTTGTAAGTCGAAGCCACGCACCCCATTGTTCGCGGGGAGGCGGAATGTGCAAAAAACAATTTTATAAGCTTCATAATATCGACTAAACTCCAAGATCGATACTAAACCCTAACTAACAATCTATCAATGAGGTTTAACTACTATGTGTGAGTGTTATACCTCAAGTTCTCGCTGTACTTCACCTCCTTGCTGTCCTTCTCGAAGTCGTGAGCTCCTTGAACTGAGAACGGAATTCACCTCCTCCTCGTCTTCTCCGAATCGTAGAAGATCCACCCGAGAGATCCAATTTTTAGCTTTACCTCTAACTTGAGACAACTAGGTCACTTGGTGTGCTAAACTAAGTAGCCTACGATGTGTAGAGAGTGGTGAAGAGTCTAGTAATCTCATAAACCCTATGATTCTCAACTCATGAGAAGGTTAGAGTTTGAATGGAGAAGGAGAAAGCTTAAGGAAGTTGAAGAGGGGAAAGTATCTGATAGTTTTTAGTGAATGATTTATTGTGTTGAAAAAGTTAAGAGTTTTTGCTTTTAAACCTCAAGAAAATATCTCACAAATATCTTACAAATATCGAAGTCAATAAATCCAAAAAGGTCAAAGCAAAAACCCTAATTCTATTTCACTAAAATACCATAAGGTTTCCACTCTAAATTCCTCCACTTCACTAAAGAATTAATCATAAAAGAGAAACCCTAATTTGAGGTGTCATTCTCCATGTTGTAATCTTGTCCAAATTACAAGAATACCCCTCTCATCCGTATATACAAACCCGCATCTGTATCCCGAGAAACACGAATATAATGAGACGAAACTAATCCAATAATCATATACTAGGATCCGACTTAAACCAAAGCCTACTAGCAATGTCCGCCCGAACATCATATGCGCACAAGTACACGTATGTGATCAAACCCTGTCGTAAAACCATACGACCTATACATGTTTCGCCCGAAGCCGGGAAACCCTCTGTGTGGGACTCTAAAGACTCGACAGTACTCTGGCAGTGGGTTTAACCGCAAGCTCATTAGTGGCACTAGCTGTACGTAACGGCTACCCAGGCATCTGTCGATAAGAAGGTCGACGAGGAAACTCATCCGTACCCCTACTAAGCCTGTCTGTGGCAATCTCCGTATAGTCCGGTCTGTTCGTCTAAGAGTGTCGCATATCGGTCCTAGGGGCGGCAAGCGTCAGACCCCTAATAGTGCAATAAGTCCTGTTAGAGTGCGGCCAAAAACACCCTGAGAAACTACTGGAATCCCTACCAGTAAATCTCACTTGCCGTGGCCAGGGACTTTGTGTAATGGCTTTCCGAAAACAGCGCGACATCAACAACAATACCGGGAGAGACGAATCCTATCTAACCGCCACTGCCTCCAAGTGCTTCGGGACTGCACCCAACTACTACCTGTTTGCACGACTTAGCAGAGCCGTGGTAGGGTAGTAATCTAAGAACAGTGGGAACACACTTGAGGCGAAGTAGCAGTGTCAAGTCGACAGACTAAGCTGTACTCATGTCACCTGGGAAGTGCTACCTGACGATAGGTATATTACCAACCAGCAGTTCCCTACGAGTCTGTCCAGTGTAACTCATAACCCAATGAGCACCTGCGTACTATCTCCAATACGATGTACTAATGGCTGTGGGACAGACCATCTCCCCTGCTGGAAGAGAAGCGTATACACTAGTCTATACTGGAGTATCGATGCCCTGTCTTAATAATCCTACGACTAGGGATCTGTGTAAGGATGTGCTTGTAGACTACCTACCCCCACTATTGTGACTGCCATCACAATGCTGGTAGTCAAGCAAAGATCCTAAGGGCTCTATCAATATGTATAAGCGATACGCTAAAAGAAACATATACATATATTAAGATGGAAACAAACCAAGTAGCATACTACTATATTGAGCAAGCCTGTTATAAATCCGTTTATATATCCCAAGATTCCAAAATGTAATATACAAACTAGTATTATACAATAATGGCCTCTAGGGCATATCACACTAACAATCTCCCACTTGCACTAAGGTCATATGCTAGCATATCGTAGACCTATAATCTCGAATAGCCTCTCGAACTGCGTCTGAGGGATGGCCTTTTTGAATGGATCTGTAGTGTTGTCCTCTGTAGCAACTCTCCTAACCTCGATCTCCTGGCAATCCACGATCTCCCTGATCGGGTGATACCGCCTCAAGATGTTTCTGGACTTCTGATGGGACCTGGGTTCCTTTGCTAAAGCTATAGACCCGTTGTTTTCACATTACAGAGGTATTGGATCAACAATGGATGGAACCCCCTGAAGTTCTGTTAAGAACTTTTTCATCCAGACAGCTTCTTTTGCCTGCATCTCCTCTGTAGCTACCAAATACGGAGCACACACAGACATCTCGGTAAACAGCACATCGTACTCAGCCACCGTCATACCCAGAGTCTGGCGTAACAACTCGAAACTGCACGCTCGAGCATCCCTGACTCTCTATGGAAGAAAACGGGTAAGAAACACCATCACGAACTCGGCCCAGGTCATCGGAGCAAGACCTGCGGCTCTGCCCTTCTCTAACGACTTGCACCACTTTTGGGCCAGACCCTCCAGACGAAAACTCGCAAACTCTACCCATCTAGCATCGGAGCATCTCAGCGGAGGATATATCCTGGCTGTCCGGTCGATAAACGGCTGCGGATCCTCAGCTGTATCGGTTCCTGTGAAAACCGGAGGTTTCATCCTCATGAACTCAGCTAACGATATAATGATCAGCTCCGTAGCTTCAGCCGCGACTTCCGGAACAGCAGGCACCATCGAGGTCCCCGAAACAGGTGGAACAACCTCCTGTCTATGCACTCGAATGGCCTCAAGTAACGACCTTATCATCTGGTGCAAATCCTGCATACTGGCCCCTAGCATAGCAATATGGTCTGTCGAAGGTGGATCAATCTGCTCCTGCACAATGGGCGTACCACCCGGGTCAGTCCTCGTCTCAGACGATTCAACTCTGACCTCCGACCTCGCGGCCGCTCTCTGTGCCCTCGTAGTCTTCGGCGGCATAAAGGCTGGAAATGGAAACAGGATTCGACAAGGACCCAGAAATCGAATCACAAAGATGTATATAATCACGGAAGGAATTTCAATCAAATAGTCCTAAGGTCACTTAGGCGGAGTACCGTGTCGTAAGTATACCGCGGAACATACACACGCTACGTCACTCTGCTTAAGCTACCTACTCCATGATACCAAGGTCATCTTACACTCCGAAAAGTAAAACCTAGCGCTCTGATACCAACTTTGTCACGACCAAAATTTAGGTACGTAACCGGTACTTAAACCACATAACGTCAACAGGCGTACGCAATTTAAGTAAGCTGAAACCCAGAAATCTAAACCACCCAAAAATGGACAAGTGGAGAAAACATAGTTAAAAACCTTCTGAAATCTCAAGCAAAAATCTTTAAACTTAAGTTTTACTTTTTTAAAAATTTCTGCAGCACCACCTTTGTAAAAAATAGCCCCGAAAACGGATACAAGAATATAAATAAAGCTTCCCAAATGGGAAAAAATCACTCCCAACGGCGGAAACAACCACCACAAGCATATATACAACGCCATAGCGAAGAAATATAAATGAAAACAGCATAAGGAGGTAAAACTTTATAACAAGGCCGGCTCCCACGAGCACGACATACAGAGTCACAAAAAATAATACAACACCGATCCTCACAACTTGTCTCTAAGTCAAATATATGAAGTGGTAGATGGAGAGTACTAGATACAAAAGATAAATAATGAACATCATCGGATAACCGCAAAACCCACCTATAGCAAAAGGCCTCACAGCCAGCCCTAGCAGTTTCCGCAAAAGTAGAGATGATAAGAAGTCCTACCGCGACTACTCTGAGGGTAAGTCCTGCAAAACACTGTGGCACAACAGGGGTGAGTTACCAACTCGTGAATAGTAAATAACATCATACTGTAATCGCAAGTATGCACGAACAACGATAATCATGCAATCTGATAGCATAAGTATGGAAATAAGGATATGCAACAATCATGATCAAGGTACTCCATCAGATTCAAAAAATACATGAATCAAATGCATATCAAATAAATCCTGAGTGTGGGATAAATAATAAATCTCATGCACAAATCATCAGCATGGAAAAACCCTGATGTCCATCAATGACACCCTAAATCCCAAAATCTTCAGGCACCGTCACCAAAACCGGCCCTCATATCTGTAAGTCTCAAGGAACCGGAGTGTCCAACATGGACACTCGAAACATCATGAAATACTCGTATCCAGCATCGACACATAAATCCAAATACCATGGGCTCCGTCTGTCCGGATCGGCCCGCGGGCTCCGGCTGTACGAATCGGCCCATATCCATCTCACGACTCCGATCGATATCCTCCGGATAACCGCCAAGTCTAAAACTATCACCGGTAGGCAGTGCACCTCTCCCGCCAGGCTCATCGGCTAAATCCATCGACATACCTTTCTTGCCCCGGGGTACCATACCAGGTCCACCATGAACCCGCAACACGACCTCATCCACTCTCGCATCAGGTTTCTAATACAAGTCTCAGAACCGAGAAAACTTATGGTGGACGCACTGAAATATCATATCAAGAGAAACCGGGTTTTCAAACACTACATAAATTTCTTGAAATACCCCCACAGTTCTCAAATCGATAAATCACTTGAAATCCATATCTTAATGCGTAAATCCATGAAAACTGATATATGCAACATAAAACAGCAATATGAGCATATTAAAGGGAAACCGCTCTTTTAAATAAATCCAGTTTTAAGATATACCATGCGGTTCCCAATTCATCCGAAATCAAGTGCAGCATCATATGAGGTGTGCATGTAACTATAGCAAGATATATGTATCTACATGTAAGCAGGTATGTATGATGCATTTCATATACGCAACGGAATAAGAATCACTGCCTCAATGACAATAACCGATACAATATCACATATGTATATATATGTAGTGCGTGTCATGGCAATTACCGACGGTGTGAGTGCAGCATACAATTTAGCGCTCGTGCAAGATGAATCGTCAGTAATGGTGGAGTGTCCAATAGGTACCAAGTCAGGGCACAACAAGTAATAATATGCAATGATGCTCATGCGGAATCAACTCATATGCATATAAACTTGCAGCTATAATATTATATCCAGCCCTGATGCAAAACGCCATACGGGCGGTTTCCCCGTAGATGTTAAATCTACTCACAGATGATCTCGAGCTAAGAAAATCCAACCACCTGCTTACCTTTCTTCACAGCGTCCGTAGTCCCCGCTTGCGATCCTAAAATTTCACAAACACAACACATAAGGCTAAATATCCAGCGCCAACACAACGATAACGAAACTCAAGGATAACTTCCACAAGATAAACACACTGTGCACCTAGTGCACAAAACACGTATGACTTCGGCATAACCCAAGCTTGGATCGCTAAACCGTGTAACCACCAAGCCTAGACCTCGATCGTACCGATCGCGCATTCACAACACAATATATAGCATGGAAGATAATATATATATTAGCGCAACGTCAATTTAACCCCACGCTTAATTTAACCGAAAACCTAGTAAGCAACTTTTCATCATTTTAGCTCAAGTGTAGAAGTTTAAACAATTCTAGCGATCACAATCATTGGAAAGTAGCCTTACTAAGTCATGCAAACCTTTACTACAATTTTAATCTCACTCATATAAGATTTAGTAAAAGTTAGTTTGCTATTAAGCTAATTAGACGATTAGGAAAAATAACAGATAACATTCTCGCAAGTAGGTTAAATTGTCAAAGTCTACACTTCTCCATTAACCATTTTAAACAACTCAAACCCTAACTTGATCTTCACAACTCTTTCATGAATTTCTAAACATGCAATTTAAAGCTATATTAAACATCTAATAAGCTAGCTTAATGATTTAAACAACATTTAAACTTTAGGGTTAGGATTTTATACCTCCACTAGATTCACAAATTAGCAACTAATCTCAAAATTAGCCTTCAAAATGATGACTTTCATGAAGATCCAAGCTTGTTTAGGGTTGAAGAATAATGCGTAGGGATTTGTTTATGAGTTTGTGGGATTATTTGATGATTTTAGATGGTTTATTTGAGCTTGATGAAGTGAAAATGGGGCAAAGGAAAAGAGAGGGCAGCAAAGGGGGGGCTCGACCAACATGAGAGAAGTGAGGAGGTTAGGAAAATGTGTGGAAATTTCTAGTCTAAAACACAAATTAATGCCCATTAAAGCACCTCCAATCCATGCCACCTCTTAAACATTTTCCTTAAATTTTTCTTTTACTTCAACAAATATCTAGATATTTTGGAGAGAAGGTTTAAGCTTAATCTTGTGATTCAATTAGCATAGATTCACTTTTAGCATAATTAACCTAATCAAAATTGTAATTACCACTAATTAAGTGCATAATTAAAAGCTTATAATAATATTTTAATTAGGGAAAAATATCTAAGTGAACTAAAATTTTCAAGTGACAACTAAAAACCGTAAACCAGCAATTTTCTAGTTAAACTAGGTGCAGTTAAGTCTATACTGAAAAATGATCACTTCCGGGTTTTTTCAGAAAAATGCCGCCTATTTTACCTTTTAACGGAAAATTCGCATAATGATTCCTAAAACGTTACAATCTTCCCCCTTAAAGAAATTCGGTCCCTGAATTTAAAATTTTAACTACGCGTACCTTCGAAGAGATGAGGGAATTTCTTCCGCATCTCGCTCTCGGCTTCCCAAGTGATCTCTTCATAAGTAGGGCCACGCCAAACAACCTTCCAGATGGAAAGACCTTTGACCGAAGTTTCTTCACCTGCCGATCCAATATAACTACTGGCTGTTCGGTGAACGAAAGATCACGCTCAAGCTGAACGGTCTGGTGCTGAATCATGTGAGAAGGATGATGAAGGTATCTGCGAAGTATCAACACATAGAACACGTGGTGAACATCCGGAAAACTGAGCGGAAGTGCCAAACGATAGGCGACGGCACCAACTTGCTTAAGGATCTCGAAAGGACCTACAAATCTAGGACTGAGCTTCCCCTTCTTCCCAAATCTCATCACTCCCTTCATCGGAGAAATCCACAGGAATACATGATCCCCCACTGCGAACTCAAGTCTGCGACGACGACGGTTGGCATAAGACTTCGGTCTGCACTGGGCTGCTCTCATCCTGTTCTGAATCAGCTGGATCTTCTCCGTATTCTTCTGAACTAGCTGGGGTCCCAAAACCCTACTCTCGCTGAGTTCGGTCCAACAGACCGGCGATCGACACTTTCTACCATACAAAGCCTCAAAAGGCGCCATCTGAATCATCTCCTGATAACCATTGTTGTATAAGAACTCAATCAACGGCAAGTGACAATCCCAACTGCCACTAAAATCAAGCACACACGCATGAAGCATATCCTCCAGAGTCTGTATAGTCCGCTCCGACTGACCATCGGTCTACGGATGAAAAGCGGTGTTAAAACTCAACCGGGTACCCAAAGTTTCCTGAAGCTTCTGCCAAAGACGGCTAGTAAACTGGGTGCCCCTGTCAGATACTATGCATGTGGGAACGCCGAGCAAACGCACAATCTCATATATGTACAACTGAGCATACTGAGCATAACTGGAAGGAAGTGAACCGCTTTCGTAAATTGGTAAACAATCACCCAAATGGTGTCATACCCCCGACTGGTCCTAGGTAGACCCACAACGTAGTCCATGGAAATCTACTCCCATTTCCACTCCGGAACGGGTAAAGGCTGCAACTCTCCTGCCAGTCTCTGATGCTCAGCCTTGACTTGCTGACAAGTCAGACACCTCGAAACAAAGTCCGAAACATCGTGCTTCATCCCTTCCCACCAGTAAATGTCTCTCAAGTCACGATACATCTTGGTGGAACCTGGATGAATGCTAAAGGCTGACTGATGTGCCTGCTCTAGGATCTCGTGTCTCAACCCATCAATATCTGGTACACACAAGCGAATCCCGCAACGTAACATACCCTGGTCATCAATCAAGAACTTCGAATCTGTACCCTGCCGAACAAGCTCAAGAATATCAGACAAACGGGCAACACTGGGCTGTGCCTCACGGATACGATCAAGTAGTAGTGGACGGGCGTGGACATGAGCAAGCTGTCTCCCAGTGGAAGTGAACTCAAACTGTACTCTACCGTCGCTCAAGATCTGCCAATTTGCAGAAGACTGTCGCTGAACTGCGCTCAACTGGGATAAGTTACCCCTGGGCCTACGACTCAAAGTATCAGCTACCACATTCGCCTTGCCCGGGTGATAAAGGATCTCACAATCATAATCCTTCACAAGCTCCATCCAACAGTGCTGTCTCACATTTAGATCCCGCTGCTGAAAGATATACTTCAAGCTCTTGTGATCCATGAAAATCCGACACGACTTTCCGTACAAGTAGTGTCTCCAAATTTTCAGCGCAAAGACCACCGCGGCCATCTCAAGATCATGAGTAGGGTAATTCTGCTCGTGCTTCTTCAGCTGCCGAGAAGCGTAAGCGATAACTCTATCATGCTGCATCAATACACAACCGAGCCCCATTCGAGAAGCATCACAGTAAACAACATAGCCGCCCGATCCAGAAGGCAAAGATAGAACTGGTGCAGTCGTCAACAGTGTCTTCAACTGCTGAAAAGTCTGCTCGTACGCATCAGTCCAAAGAAAAGGAACCCCTTTCCGGGTCAGTCCGGTCAGCGGTGTAGCGATACTCGAAAAATCCTGCACTAAACGGCGATAATAACCAGCTAAGCTCAAAAATCTGCGGACCTCAGTCACAGATACAGGTCTGGACTAAAGCTGTACTGTCACGACCCGAAGGTACGGAACATGACCGACACTTAAATTACGAAGCGTCTAGAGGCGCAACGTAATCTAAGTAAGCCGAAGCCCAGAAATCTAAACCATATAAAAAAGAAGTAAAGGAAAACATGTAGGAAAACAAGTTTAAAAGCAACATCAAATTTTCTCAAAAGTTTCGGCAGAGTCTCCTTTGTAAAAGCTGGCCCAAACGGGTACAAACAAGAATAATATATACAAATAATAAAAAGGCATCCCAAACGGGAGCTAGCTCTACGCCAACAGGCGGAAACAACCACACAATGTACAATAATATACAACGCCGAAGGGCAAGGCTCAAAACTCAAAAGAAAGCCAAAACCACCAGAAACCATAATAATACAAGCGCGACTCTAAGGTCGAAATAAAAACAACTGGTCTTCTAGACTATCAAGTAATACAAGTCTGGTTGATGGAGCTTACTAGATACAAATGAAATAATAAAAGTACAACGGCGGTCTTGATAAAAGTGAACCAACCTACCAGACAAATCACCCTGAATGAAATGATGTGCCAGCAAGCTACCAAGAAAAACCTGTACATCGAAACCTATAAGAAAAATTTGGCACAACGGGGGTGAGTTGCCAACTCGTGAGTAGAAGGCATCTGCGAGAAGAAATTGAATGCACGACGCTGTTCTAGGTCATAATAATATACTTAACATATCACTAGTCATCTAGTAGTGGCAGGGTAATATACTACGCGTAAGTGCAAATGCTCAGTGCGCGTGTCAGTGTGTAACATTTTAAAAATAAATAAATAAATAAATAGATAAATAAAATCCTTTAAGTGAATTTTCTGATTTTCGGTAAAGTAAAACGTATTTTTCGTAAAACTAAACCGTAATTATTTTTCACTATAAATTGGAAAAAGTCCTATTTTAATTATGTAATTACTAGTAAATGGTGTTTATTTAGTCACTTATAAATTTTTAGTTTAATTAAATATTTTTCCTAAATTAATTATTTTAAATATTAACATAAGCTTCATTTATACATTAAATTAGTGTAAATTGTAAATTTCAATGGGTTTATTTTCCAAAAGTGTACCATTGCATATCAGAATCTAGTGTGTATCATGCAAAATTTATTTCCAAATTTTTTCATGTCTCTAGAATTTTCTTTAGTTGTATTCGAAAAGAAAAGAATAAAATTAAATAAAGTTATGAAAAGTCTTAAAGTAAAGTGATATTTTGGGTGAAGTTTCTACACAATTCCTCATTCTTTTCTTTCTCTCTTTTCCTGCCCTAGTTTGGCCGGCCTCTCCCCGATGGCAGTCCCCCCCCCCCATTTTCTCCACTTGATTTTGTTACAAAAATCCTTCAAAATTCATCAAAAAATTCAATAAATACCCACAAATTCCTAATTAATTCTTACCCTCTATTATTTGCTCATTTTTACATGAATTTTGGAGTTGGAAACCATTCTTTTGGGAGGAAAATTTTCATGTTTGGATCTCACATGTGTGGTAAATTCTAAGCTTTTGGTTTGAATGCTTGTAGATTACTTAATTTAACTTAATTAAGTGTTTAATTAATTTTTAGTTTGGTTCTATTGCTAAATGAAAAATTCAAGAGAGGGTTTCAAAATGAAATTTGGGTTTCTATTAATTGAGTAGGGTTATATTATGTAGTTTAACATTTTTAGAATTGGAAAATCTTGTATGGTTATTATATTGTAGATTGTTGGTTGAAAATTATTTAAATTAAGCAATTTTTTTGCAAACTAGATTCTTATATATTATATATATTGGTGATATAAAATTCTAATTAAGGTTGCTATCATTAGATTGTAGTTTTAATGAGATTATTAACATGTTTAAGGAATGAAAAACTTAATTTGGTTACTAGTTTTTATTGATAATTGAGAAATTGTGATAAAAATGCTATTTTGCTATCTAGATTTTAGAAATTCTTAAATAAATGAGATTTAAAATCTAATTATGGTTTCATTATATTATTATCATCATGAATTTTAGTTTAATAAGTTAATTCATTCAAAATCAAGTCTAGAAGTGAAATTTTAAAATTTTGCTTAAAAGTATCGAAATCGGGAAAGTTTACAAACTAAAATTTCAATTTAATACAAATTAGGGTGTTAAAAATATAGTAATAGTTTATATAAGCTAGTTATGCTATTTAATGAGTATTATTACCATTAGTTCCATTTAAACGTCAAGTTTTGAAGTAAAATGGTAAATTGACATTTTCAAGGTTTTTCGGAACTGGACGATTTGATGGATTTTAGGGATTTCGATGATTTAAACCAGGTTTTATATTATAAATAATGGGTTTTGAAACTACAAGTTTTTTTTATTGATATTTATCTCGATCAATCGGCATTTGTACGCCGATATCGAGCGATATTTGGTTCTTTTGCATGAGCGGGACATAGGTTTTAACCTGTACGCGTTTCATGCGTCGTTTTGATTTTGTTCGTGATTCAGTTTACGATATTATATATGTTTGCGTATAGGTACCCCTCGCGTGGACTACGGACGAGGAAGAAGAGGAGGGCGACATCGTCTTCGGCAGACAAGGACCAGGTGAGTAGATGTATATCTACGGGGGAAGTCGGGTTGATGGCGTTTAGCACCCCCACAAACGTAGAATAGGAATATTACTTATTGTCATTAGGAAATCAGACGTGACCTTAGAATCTTGGTGAGTAGGACCCTAGTAATGACCTTAGGTTGGACTAGATTGATTTAGAAAGACCTTACCAGAGGGTGAATATCTTGTAGGAGATTCGTAGGTTTCAGGTAGACACATACAATCGCACACACAGAAACTTGACATAGTGTATATGTGTATGTATATATATATAGGGTTATGTGTAGGTATATATATACACACAACATGTTTATATGATATAAGGATGTGATATGATACATGGGGATGGAACAATATAACTGGGCTTGATGCCGTGATTTCTTGGCTATACTGTCGTGTTATGATGTTAGCGGATCATTAGAAAATGAGATAATGGATATGTATACATAGACAATAATAGGTGGCGATGATTTTGAGGTACATGAGACTCTAAAATAGAACCCGGACTGTAACCTGTGACTGAATCACGATATGATATATGTGTGACTTGATTACAATATCATATAGGTGTGACTTGATTACGATATGATATAAGTGTGACTTAATCACGATACGATATATGTGACATGATATTTCTGAGGATAAATTGACGATGTATATTTATGCTAGCAATGATATATGATTGATGTATGCGATTACAGTACAGTACCTTGATCATAACATTATTTGATAGTGATATTATATGAATGATGATGTACGTTGGTGATACTTGATCCGTACCCCGATATTGGGATGCCGTACGATGGATTTTACCGTACGAGGCATAGATGTGATGAATGATCCGCACTCTTGATTCGAGGAAGCCGTACTACGTACGTGACGCTATTGAGGCTGGATCGCCGACTATTAGAGATATAAACTCAGACCTTAGGTGGACTCTTATTTCTTATCGACTAGTTTCTTAGGTTTAGTTCCTTAGGGGGTTAGATAGACACTAGTTTATGCTTGAGTCATATAGTTGCAACATGATGGTTATGGTCTGAAAGTAAAGACGGATGTGTATTAACCACTCATTTGTAATAAATACATATGTTTCTTTAATCAGTATGAAACTCTGCCTGTTAGGACACCAGCACCATTACCGATGATGCGCATATTCCACGCACACTTATTGCCGGCTCACACACATCATCATCGGTAATTGCTATGTCACGTACACTTTAGAACATATTATCTTTTATTGATTGAATCGGCTAAAGGCTAGATCTATATAATATTTCAGGTGCTAGTCTAGACATTGCATCTATTACTTTGACATTTCATGCATTCACATTTTCATGTTATCATGCAGTATTGTGGGGCTTATGCCGCCACTTATCATTAACTTACTCATGATTTTGGGATTTTGGATTTCTATGAGATTTCTGGATTTTGGGGAAAACCGCAAGAATATATATAAAAACTTTTCTCTCTCCTCCTCTCTTTTTAAAATATAAGTTGCGGTTTTCTCGTGATGTATGTGTCGTCCACCATGAGATTTCATGTTTTCTGTTGGATTTCGAGACCCGATTCGAGGAGTGGATGAACCGTCTCGGGTACATGGTGGGCCCGGTATGGTACCCCGGGGCAAGAAGATCGAGTTGTAGACGATGAGCCTGGCAGGGGAAGACTACCTACTGGTGATGTCTGGCGCGGCGGATATCCGGAGGATACCGACCGTTGTCGTGAGATTTGATGATATGGGCCGATCCGGACTGACGGAGCCCGAGATATTGAGACTATGAGATATTGAGACTATGAGGTATTGAGACTTGAGATTTACTTCTTTTGTGTCGATGCTTGACACGGATTTTCATGGATTTCATCGATGGTATTTCAGATTTCTATGCCAATTTTACCATGATAAAAGTTAAGGATTTCTTATACAGATATATCCAGATTTCAGGATTGGTTGTTTTACATTCATGGTGCATGCATACTCATTCACATGACATATTACTATTTGAGGCACTGACACGAGCACGGAGCATTTGCACTTACACGTAATTTATTACCCTGCCATTACTAGATGACTAGTAATATATTAGTATATTATTATTGACCTAGGACAGCGTCGTGCATTCGATTTCTTTTCGCAGATGTCTTCTACTCACGAGTTGGCAACTCACCCCCGTTGTGATAAATTTTATTACAGGTTCGATGTACAGGTTTCCTTGGCAGCTTGCTGGCACATCTTTTCATTCAGGATGATTTGCACGGTAAGTTGGTTCACTTGTATCAGGACAGCCATTGTACTTTTATTATTTCATTGGTATCTAGTAAGCTCCATCAACCAAACTTGTATTACTTGATAAGTATAAAGGACCAGTTATTTATTTCGACCTTAGAGTCGCGCATGTATTATTATGGTTTGGTGGATTTGTTTTCTTTTGAGTTTTGAGCCTCGCCCTTTGGCGTTGTATATTATTGTGCTTAGTGTGGTTGTTTCCGCCTGTTGGCGTAGAGCTAGCTCCCGCTTGGGGATGCCATTTTATCGTTGTATATATTATACTTGTTTGTACCCGTTTGGGGCCAGTTTTTACAAAGGAGACTCTGGCGAAATTTTTGAGATAATTTGATCTTGTTTTTAAACTTGTTTTCCTATATGTTTTCATTTACTTCTTCTTTTGTATGGTTTATATTTCTGGGCTTCGGCTTACTTAGATTACGATGCGCCTCTAGACGCTTCGTAATTTAAGTGCCGGTCGCGTTACGTACTTTCGGGTCGTGATAAAGTTGATATCAGAGCGTTAGGTTTAACCTTGTATAAGTCTAGGATGACCCTTGGTTGATGGAGTAGGCGACTTAGGTAGAGTGACGTACCGTGGGTATGATCCGTGGCATACTTACGATACGCTACTCTGCTTAAGAAGCCTTAGGATGTACATTTCTTTGCACCGTATTCTATTCATTCCTTCGATCTATCTTCGTCGATATCGGATGGTGGTTTCTGTTACCACGGTCGCACGGGCAGAGGAGCTGCGGCTCAAATGTGATGACCATCAGGGTATCGTTTATTCTTGAGGATTGAAGCATTGTTTAGTGTGCGGACGAAGGGTGTTCACATGCCGTCCAGACGAAGTTAAAAAGGTTCGAACGATTTTTCAGAAACCCATTTTCCCAAGTTTAAGGTATTCGGAAGAACATGCAGGTATTTCTATGGACCCTCTAGAAGAATGAAACCCTAACTCGACATAATGACCACGAGAACGCCCTTGAACCTTAGGGTTTGAGGAAATTCTGCGGTGCCATTAGTGAGGCTTGGGTTTGCCCTTCAACGGCTGGTCCGCAGATGCTGGGGTATGTACTGGATATTTTTAAACTGTACTTGAGTGTTGAGCTCTCAGAGAATTTTGGGATTTTGATGAATCGATCGAAAAGTTTAATGTAGTCCGGATATCAGGTGAAGGGATAGATTATGTGGGAGACTCTAGATATGAGTATTGCCGTTGGTAGCGCAGTCAGCACACCTACGAAGAGACGAGTTCGATGCAGTCGACATCAGAGGAAAGAGGCGCACATTGACGATAGTGTTTACGATTGTGATTTGGTGATTTGAATTTCATATTTCTGTTATTGGATTTTGGTATTTTGAGGATTTTGTTCTACGATTTGTATTTCTTATGTGTACATTCATTATATTCTATGTGTGTTTCATATGTCGATTGTATTGATGTTGTTTTGTACATACCCAGTGCACTCGATTTGGTTTTGTACATTTTGAGATATTGATTTGATTTCGTGCATATGGGTTGCACATGATTTTGACGTATACTTCGACTTAGTTTTCATGCATTTTCATACTGTGATTTGATTTTGATATTCGGTGTATGTTTTCATGCACCATATGCACCTGATTGAGATTCTTGCGCACATTCGGTGCACCTGATGCGATTTGTGCACACCAGATGCACTAAATCGGGGTTTTGTGCAGATTAGATGCACCTGATATTAGTGTCGTGCACGCCCGTTGCACTTGACAGATGTTTTTGGTGCACACCCGTTGCACTCAGTTTTGTTTCTGTGCGTATTCATGGCATCTGTATTTGGTTTCGATTTCAGTGCGCACCGGACGCACATGATATTTTTATGATGTGAATGGAATTGATTTTAGTTTGAGCAGTATGTTTTTATAATCATTACTATTTGATTCAGTAACCAGGCGGGACGTGTATGTTAAATAAAAGATATATATATATATATAGCCAATTTTTTTTTAAAATAAACGTCCGCTACTTATGCCGTGACACGTGCATCGCACGGCGATTTTAAAAAGAGGTTTTTGCATGTTTCTTTATTAAGATGTTTAGCCGATTATACTACGATGCGTACTATATCTAAGTTATAGTTTTGATATATATTATGTTGGTTTCGTATTAGGTTTTGATATTTTATTTTCACCATAACTCCGATAATTGCGTTATGCTTGACGGAGTTGATTTACTTATGTATTAATGATTTCGGAGCTCCGACGATTTGAGTGTTTTGGCTTAATGTTTTAGTAATTGGGGGGAGTTTTAATTTAAATTCGGGGACCGAATTTCTTAAAAGGGGGAAGATTGTAATGTTTTAAAAATAAATAAATAAATAAATAGATAAATAAAATCCTTTAAGTGAATTTTCTGATTTTCGGCAAAGTAAAACTTATTTTTCGTAAAACTAAACCGTAATTATTTTTCACAATAAATTTTAAAAAGACCTATTTTAATTATGTAATTACTAGTAAATGGTGTTTATTTAGTCACTTATAAATTTTTGGTTTAATTAAATATTTTTCCTAAATTAATTATTTTAAATATTAACATAAGCTTCATTTATACATTAAATTGGTGTAAATTGTAAATTTCAATGGGTTTATTTTCCAAAAGTGTACCATTGCATATTAGAATCTAGTGTGTATCATGCAAAATTTATTTCCAAATTTTTTCATGTCTCTAGAATTTTCTTTAGTTGTATTAGAAAAGAAAAGAATAAAATTAAATAAAGTTATGAAAAGACTTAAAGTAAAGTGATATTTTGGGTGAAGTTTCTACACAATTCCTCATTCTTTTCTTTCTCTCTTTTCCTGCCCTGGGTTGGCCGGCCTCTCCCCCATGGCAGCCCCCCCCCCCATTTTCTCCACATGATTTTGTTACAAAAAACCTTCAAAATTCATCAAAAAATTCAATAAAAACCCACAAATTCCTAATTAATTCTTACCCTCTATTCTTTGCTCATTTTTACATGAATTTTGGAGTTGAAAACCATTCTTTTGGGAGACAAATTTTCATGTTTGGATCTCACATGTGTGGTAAAATTCTAAGCTTTTGGTTTGAATGCTTGTAGATTACTAAATTTAACTTAATTAAGTGTTTAATTAATTTTTAGTTTGGTTCTATTGCTAAATGAAAAATTCAAGAGAGGGTTTCAAAATGAAATTTGGGTTTCTATTAATTGAGTAGGGTTATATTATGTAGTTTAACATTTTTAGAATTGGAAAATCTTGTATGGTTATTATATTGTAAATTGTTGGTTGAAAATTATTTAAATTAAGCAATTTTCTTGCAAACTAAATTCTTATATATTATATATATTGGTGATATAAAATTCTAATTAAGGTTGCTATCATTAGATTGTAGTTTTAATGAGATTATTAACATGTTTAAGGAATGAAAAACTTAATTTGGTTACTAGTTTTTATTGATAATTGAGAAATTGTGATAAAAATGCTATTTTGCTATCTAGATTTTAGAAATTCTTAAATAAATGAGATTTAAAATCTAATTATGGTTTCATTATATTATTATCATCATGAATTTTAGTTTAATAAGTTAATTCATTCAAAATCAAGTCTAGAAGTGAAATTTTAAAATTTTGCTTAAAAGTATCGAAATCGAGCAAGTTTGCAAACTAAAATTTCAATTTAATACAAATTAGGGTGTTAAAAATATAGTAATAGTTTATATAAGCAAGTTATGCTATTTAATGAGTATTATTACCATTAGTTCCATTTAAATGTCAAGTTTTGAAGTAAAACGGTAAATTGACATTTTCAAGGTTTTTCGGAACTGGACGATTTGATCGATTTTAGGGATTTCGATGTTTTAAACCGGGTTTTATATTATAAATAATGGGTTTTGAAACTACAAGTTTTTTTTTATTGATGTTTATCTCGATCAATCGTCATTTGTACGCCGATATCGAGCGATATTTGGTTCTTTTGCATGAGCGGGACATAGGTTTTAACCTATAGGCGTTTTATGCGTCGTTTTGATTTTGTTCGTGATTCAGTTTACGATATTATATATGTTTGCGTATAGGTACCCCTCGCGTGGACTTCAGACGGGGAAGAAGAGGTGGGCGACGTCGTCTTCGGCAGACAAGGACCAGGTGAGTAGATGTATATCTACGGGGGAAGTCGGGTGGATGGCGTTTAGCACCCCCGCAGACGTAGAATAGGAATATTACTTATTGTCATTAGGAAATCAGACGTGACCTTAGAATCTTGGTGAGTAGGACCCTAGTAATGACCTTAGGTTGGACTAGATTGATTTAGAAAGACCTTACCAGAGGATGAATATCTTGGAGGAGATTTGTATGTTTCAGGTAAACACACACACACGCACACACAGAAACTTGACTTGGTGTATATATGTATGTGTATATATATAGGGTTATATGTAGGTATGTATACACACACAACATGTTTATGTGATATAAGGATGTGATATGATACATGGGGATGGAACAATATAACTGGGCTTGATGCCGTGATTTCTTGGCTATACTGTCGTGTTATGATGTTAGCGGATCATTAGAAAATGAGATAATGGATATGTATACATAGACAATAATAGGTGGTGATGATTTTGAGGTACATAAGACTCTAAAATAGAACCCGGACTGTAACCTGTGACTGAATCACGATATGATATATGTGTGACTTGATTACGATATCATATAGGTGTGACTTGATTACGATATGATATAAGTGTGACTTAATCATGTGACATGATATTTCTGAGGATAAATTAACGATGTATATTTATGCTGGCAATGATATATGATTGATGTATGCGATTACAGTACAGTACCTTGATCATAACACTATTTGATGATGATATTATACGAATGATGATGTACGTAGGTGATACTTGACTCGTACCCCGATATTGGGATGCCGTACGTTGAATTTTACCGTACGAGGCATAGATGTGATGATTGATCCGCACTCTTGATTCGAGGGAGCCGTACTACGTACGTGACGCTATTAAGGCTGGATTGCCGACTATTAGAGATATGGACTCAGACCTTAGGTGGACTCTTATTTCTTATCGACTAGTTTCTTAGGTTTAGTTCCTTAGGGGGTTATATAGAAACTAGTTTAAGCTCGAATCATATAGTTGTAGTTAGACTTGTATATTACAAATGAGTGGTTAATACACATCCGTCTTTACATTCAGACCGTAACCATCATGTTGCATGTTCATACATATGTTTCTTTAATCAGTATGAAACTCTGCCTGTTAGGACACCAGCACCATAACCGATGATGCGCATATTCCACGCACACTTATTGCCGGCTCACACACATCATCATCGGTAATTGCTATGTCACGTACATTTTAGAACATATTATCTTTTATTGATTGAATCGGCTAAAGGCTAGATCTATACAATATTGTGATTACCCTCAGGTGCTAATCTAGACATTGCATCTATTACTTAGACATTTCATGCATTAACATTTTCATGTTATCATGCAGTATTGTGGGGCTTATGCATTTACTTACTCATGATTTTGGGATTTTGGATTTCTATGAGATTTCTGGATTTTGGGGAAAACCGCAAGAATATATATATAAACTTTTCTCTCTCCTCCTCTCTTTTTAAAATATAAGTTGCGGTTTTCTCGTGATGTATGTGTCGTCCACCATGAGATTTCATGTTTTCTGTTGGATTTCGAGACCCGATTCGAGGAGTGGATGAACCGTCTCGGTTACATGGTGGGCCCGGTATGGTACCCCGGGGCAAGAAGATCGAGTTATAGACGATGAGCCTGGCAGGGGAAGACTACCTACCGGTGATATCTGGCGCGCCGGATATCCGAAGGATACCGACCGTTGTCGTGAGATTTGATGATATGGGCCGATCCGGACTGACGGAGCCCGAGATATTGAGACTATGAGATATTAAGACTATGAGGTATTGAGACTTGAGATTTACTTCTTTTTGTGTCGATGCTTGACACGGATTTTCATGGATTTCATCGATGGTATTTCAGATTTCTATGCCAATTTTACCATGATAAAAGTTCAGGATTTCTTATACAGATATATCCAGATTTTAGGATTGGTTATTTTACATTCATGTTGCATGCATACTCATTCACATGACATATTACTATTTGAGGCACTGACACGAGCACGGAGCATTTGCACTTACACGTAGTTTATTACCCTGCCATTACTAGATGACTAGTAATATATTAGTATATTATTATTGACCTAGGACAGCGTCATGCATTCGATTTCTTTTCGCAGATGTGTTCTACTCCCGAGTTGGCAACTTACAGGTTCGATGTACAGGTTTCCTTGGCAGCTTGCTGGCACATCTTTTCATTCTGGGTGATTTGCACGGTAGGTTGGTTCACTTGTATCAGGACCGCCGTTGTACTTTTATTATTTCATTGGTATCTAGTAAGCTCCATCAACCAAACTTGTATTACTTGATAAGTTTAAAGGACCAGTTATTTATTTCGACCTTAGAGTCGCGCATGTATTATTATGGTTTGGTGGATTTGTTTTCTTTTGAGTTTTGAGCCTCGCCCTTTGGCGTTGTATATTATTGTGCTTAGTGTGGTTGTTTCCGCCTGTTGGCGTAGAGCTAGCTCCCGCTTAGGGATGCCATTTTATCGTTGTATATATTATACTTGTTTGTACCCGTTTGGGGCCAGTTTTTACAAAGGAGACTTTGCCGAAATTTTTGAGAAAATTTGATCTTGTTTTTAAACTTGTTTTCCTATATGTTTTCCTTTACTTCTTTTATATGGTTTAGATTTCTAGGCTTCGGCTTACTTAGATTACGATTCGCCTCTAGACGCTTCGTAATTTAAGTGCCGGTCACGTTCCGTACTTTCGGGTCGTGACACAGTGCCTCAAATTGTAATATGTCATGTGTATGAGTATGCATGCACCATGAATGTAAAATAATCAACCCTGAAATCTGGATATATCTGTATAAGAAATCTTTAACTTTTATAATAGTAAAATTTGTATAGAAATCTGAAACATCACCGATGAAATCCATGGAAATCCGTGTCAAGCATCGACACAAAACATGTAAATCTCAAGTCTCAATACCTCATAGTCTCAATATCTCTGGCTCCGTCAGTCCGGATCGGCCCATATCATCAAATCCCATGACAACGGTCGGTATCCTCCGGATATCCACCACGCCAGACATCACCGGTAGGTAGCCTTCCCCTGCCTGGCTCATCGTCTACAACTCGATCTTCTTGCCCCGGGGTACCATACCGGGCCCACCATGTACCCGAGACGGTTCATCCACTCCTTGAATCGGGTCTCGAAATCCAACAGAAAACATGAAATTTCAAGGTGGACGACACATACATCACGAGAAAACCGTAACATATATTTTAAAAAGAGGGGGAGAGAGAGAGAGAAGTTTTTATATATATTCTTGTGGTTTTCCCCAAAATCCAGAAGTCTCATAGAAATCCAAATTCCCAAAATCATGAGTAAGTAAATAATAAGTATCGGCATAAGCCCCACAATACTGCATGATAACATGAAAATATGAATGCATGAAATGTCCAAGTAATAAATGCAATGTCTAGACTAACACCAGAGAGTAATCACAATATTATATTGATCTAGCCTTTAGCCGATTCTATCAATAAAAGATAATATGTTCTAAAGTGTACATGACATTGCAATTACCGATGATGATGTGTGTGAGCCGGCAAATAAGTGTACGTGGAATATGTGCATCGTCGGTAATGGTGCTGGTGTCCTAACAGGCAGAGTTTCATACTGATTAAAGAAACATATGTATGAACATGCAACTGATGATTACAATCTGAATGTAAAGATGAATGTGTATTAACCACTCATTTGGAATATACATATCTAACTACAACTATATGACTCAAGCCTAACTAGTATCTATCTAACATACTAAGGAACTAAGCTAAAGGAACTAGTCGATAGGAAATAAGAATCCACTTACAGTCTGAGTCGATATCTCTAATAGTCGGCGATCCAGCCTCAAAAGCGTCACGTACATAGTACGACTTTCTCGAGTCAGGAGTGCGGATCAATCATCACATCTACGTCTCGTACCGTAAAATCCATCGTACGGCATCCCAAAATCGGGGTACGGGTTAACTATCTCCTTTGTACATCATCATTCATATAATATCATCATCAACTAATTTCATGATCAAGGGTATTGTACTGTAATCGCATACATCCCAATATCATCAATCATATATCATTGTCTGCGTAAATATACATCGTCAATTAGTCCTCAAAAATATCATGTCACATAATCATATCGTGATTAAGTCACATATATCATGTCATGATTAAGTCACATATATCATATCGTAATCAAGTCACACATATATCATATCGTGATTCAGTCACATATTACAGTCCGGGTTCTATTCTAGAGTCTCGTATATCTCAATGTCATCATCACTTATTATCGTTTATGTATACATATCCATTTTCTCATTTTCCAATGATCCGCTAACATAATAATACGACTGTATAGCCAAGAGATCACGGCATCAAGCCCAGTTATATCGTCTCATCCCCATGTATCATATAACATCCTTATATCACATATACATGTTGTGTATATATATATACCTACACACATTCTTATATATATATATATAATATATATATATATATATATATATATATATATATCTCCACACACATACACATATACACCAAGTCAAGTTTCTGTGTGTGCGTGTGTGTGTGTGTGTCTACCTGAAACCTACGAATTCCCTCCAAGACATTCATCCTCTGGTAAAGTCTTTCTAAATCAGTCTAGTCCAACCTAAAGTCTTTAATAGGGTCCTACTCTCCAAGAATCTAAGCTCACGTCCGACTTCCTAATGATAATAAGTAATATTCCTATTCTACGTTTGCGGGGGTGCTAAACGCCATCCACCCGACTTCCCCCGTAAATATACATCTACTCACCTGATCCTTGTCTGCCGAAGACGATGTCGCCCTCCTCTTCTTCCTTGTCCGAAGTCCACGTGAGGGGTACCTATACACAAACATATATAATATCGTAAACTAAATCATGGACAAAACCAAAACGACGCACGAAACGCGCATAGGTTAAAACCTATGACCCGCTCATGCAAAAGAATCAAATATCGCTCGATATCGGCGTACAAACGTCAATTGATCGAGATAAAACACCAACAAACAACTCGTAGTTTCAAAACTCATTATTTATAATATAAAACATGGTTTAAATTATCGAAACCTTAAAATCGATCAAATCGTCCTATTTCGCAAAACCTTGAAAATGTCAATTTACCGTTTTACTTCAAAACATGATGCTTAAATGAAACTAATGGTCATAATATTCATTAAATAACATAACTAGATTATATAAATCATTACAATATTTTTATCACACTAATTTGTCTTAGATTGAAAATTCTAGTTTGAAATTTTATTCGATTTCAACACCTTGTAAGCAAAACTTCCCAATTCCACAACTAAACTTGATTTTGCATGAAATAAATTATTAAACTACAATTTATGATGTTAATAATGTCATGAAACCATAATTATATTTTAAATCTCAATTATTTAAGAAATTTCTAAAACCTAGTTAGCAAAAATAGCATATTTATCACAATATTCCATTATCAATTTAAAACTAGTAACTAAATTAGGTTTTTCATTCCTTTAACATGTTAATATTCTCATTAAAACCACAATCTAATGATAAAAATCTTAATTAGAATTTATATCACCAATATATATATTTTATAAAAACCTAGTTAGCAAAATTGTTCAATTTAAACAATTTTGAATGAACAATTTACAATACATCAACCATGCTAGATTTTTCCTTTTTAAAAAATTGTTAAACTACTTATTATAACCCCACTCAATTAATAAAAACCCTAACTTGATTTTAGAAACCCTATCTTGAATTTTAAACTTGCAAATAGAATCAATTAAGATAAATCTAAATATGCTAGATTAAAGCATTTAACCACAATTAATCTTTGGGATAAGAATTATAGCTCCACAACATGAGATCCAAACATGAAAATATGTCTCCAAAAGAATGGTTTCCTACTACAAAATCCATGCTAAATAGGTCAAAGGAAAATGGTAGAGATTGAATATTTATTTTTGGAATTTTTTTGTTGAATTTTTGATGATTTTTGAAGGGAAAATGAGCTTGGAAAATGGGGGGCTGCCAAGGGGTGAGGCCGGCCACTAGAGGTAGAGTAGAGAGAGAGAGAGAAATGAGGGTAGAATTGTGTAGAAGTCTCATGAAGAAACCATTTCCTTTAAGTCTTTTCAAATTATTTAATTTTGTTCACTTCTTTTCTTTTCTAATATAACCAAGGAAAATTCTAGAACCATGAAGAGATTTGAAAAAGAATTTTGCATAAACACACTTGATTCAAAGATGTCATGGTTCACTTTGTAAAATTAACTCATTTCAATTTTGTAATTTACAATAATTTAATGTATAATTAAAGCTTATGTTAATATTTAAATTTAATTAATTACGGAAAATATTTTAATAAACTAATAATTTATAAGTCACTAAATAAACACCAAATACTAGTAATTATATCGCTAAAATAGGCCTTTTTAAATTTATGATGAAAAATAATTATGGTTAAGTTTTACGAAAAATACGGTTTATTTTACCGAAAATCAAAAAATTCGCCTAACGGATTTTTATTTATTTATTTATTTTTAAAACGTTACATATACAGCCTCAATCTTCCTCGGGTCAACAAGAATACCGTCTCCCGTCACCACATGACCCGGGAAGTCAACTCTATCAAGCCAAAATGCGCACTTTGAGAATTTAACATACAGCCGGTGCTCTCTCAATGTCTGCAAAGAAATTCTCAAGTGCTGCTCATGCTCCTCTCGACTCCTAGAGTAGACCAGAATGTCATCAATAAACACAATAATAAACTGGTCGAGGAACGGCCTGAAAATCCGGTTTATTAGATCCATGAACGCTGCTGGCGCATTAGTGAGTCCGAACGACATCACCAAAAACTCATAATGCCCATAGCGCGTACGAAAGGCCGACTTTGGAATATCATCATTCCGAACCCGCAACTGATGATAACCCGATCGCAAATCAATTTTAGAAAAATGTTTCGCACCCTGGACCTGATCAAACAAATCGTCAATGCGAGTTAAAGGATATCTATTCCGCACCGTAACTCGGTTCAATTGACGATAATCCATACACAACCTCAAACTACCGTCCTTTTTCTGGACGAACAGCACAGGGGCTCCCCAAGGCGAAACACTCGGACGCACAAGTCCCCTATCAAGCAACTCTTACAATTGATCTTTAAGCTCTCTAAACTCCACCAGGGCCATCCGGTAAGGCGGTATAGAAATAGGTCCCGTGCTGGAAATCAGATCAATGCAAAACTCAATATCGCGCTCTGGCGGCAAACCAGGTAACTCATCAAGAAAAACATCGGAAAACTCTCGCACGATAGGAACCCGATCCAACGACTCTATTGTGGCTCCAGTATCATGAATGAAAGCCAAGAATCCCCAAAATCTCCTCCTCAAAAGCCGACTAGCGCAAAGGGCTGAAATCAAACTGTGAGGGGCGGTACCACGGTCTCCCTACACAACAAGAACTGACTCGCCGGGAAAACAAAATCTAACTGTCTTCTCGCGGCATTCCACGGACGCATAGAAAATAGCTAACCGGTCCATGCCCAAGAGAACGTCGAAGTCCAACATCTCAAGAAGGATCAGGTCGACGGAAAAATCTCTATCACCTATACGAACGACACACGACCGAAACACGTGTCGTGCAACAAACGACTCGTCAACAGGAGTAGTCACGACAAGTGGATGATCTAGCATACACGACTCTCGGCCTAATCTCGGCACGAAGTGCGTAGGAACATACGAATGCATAGATCCCGGATCAAATAAAACGTGTGCATCAAAAGAACATACAGAAAGAGTACCTTAAACCACTACATTAGACGCCTGCACGTCCTGATGAGTCATAGCAAACACCCGAGCCTGCCCTCTACTGGCAACTGGCTGTCCACTGCCTCTGCCATCCCATCCTCTCGGAACAAAACCGCCGTGACCACGACCTCTCTGAGCATGGGTCTGATGCGGAACAATAATAGGCATAAGAGGCAACGCTCTCTGAGGTGGAGAAGGTGGTAAGGTGACCTGCGGTACAGCTGCCTTGCCCTCAAGCTGTAGGGATTCCTTCGCACCCTACTGGGTTTTCACAACAACTTCCATGCCAAATTTAAAAATTCTAAGGTGCTAACCAATCCAAAGCTAGGATCAAGCTAGAGTAAATAAACGAAATGAACATGTAATCTACCATTACAACTAGTGAGCAAGGAATACAACCTTTGTAGACCGGTCCTTTAGTTTTAAAGCTCCGTGTTGACGTCCCTTCGCTGCGATCATGGCAAGTGAAGATTTCCCGAACTCTAGAATGGTTCCATCGGAGAAATGAACAAGCTTGCACGAAGTCTTCGAGGCCAAAGATGATCTACGTCGAGGAGACTCAACCCAAGCTACCTCTTCACTAGGTCAAGAACTTTGTAAAGAGAAGACCCTTTACTACCCAAGCAAGTGTATAGGATGATGAAATAGGAAGTGAGCACACTTTAGATTTTATTTTCTCACAATGTTTCTTCATGTTTCATGGAGCTAGTAAGCAAGAGGAAGAAGATGAAGAAAGCAACCATGAAAAATCAAGAAGGAAAACTAATGAGGTGAGAATAGCAACCATGGGTGAGTTAGTGTCATATACTAACTCATGTAGAGACATGACCATGGTTAAATTATAAGGCTTAGGTTAATAAATATCTTAAGTAAAACAAAATTAGTAGACTAAGTCAATGCATCCACAAGCTTCATGAAGCTTCATACATGTAAGCTATTATCCATTAATTTGGAATAACTTTAAATACTAAAACCCAACATTATAATTAGTATGGTGTAAGTCTCATACACCCATATAGTGTGTATCAACAACCATGATACAAAATAAAAGACAATTAATATATATCACATATATATTAAGTGTGCACATGTGAGAATAATAAATGCTTAAGTGAGCTAATATTAGTTAATGTAAATTAGTATATCAAATATACAATTATACACTAAATTATCAAATCAACACTTGATTTAATAATCCGGCTATATCACATATAACCGACTAATATTAAATGTACCAACTTATCGAATCAAAACATGATTCGACAACCCGGTTATATCATATATAACCGTCCGATACAATATCACGAGAACAGAATATGGTATCACATACTCGCATTATTCTCGGTCCCGCACATATCACATATGTGCTCCTACTTCGTTTCGCCTGAGCCAGGAAACCTCTGTGTAGGACTCTAAAGACTCATCAATACGCCGGCAGTGGGTGATGATCATATCAAACACCCTTAAGCCGCAAGAGGCGTACTAAACGTAACGGCCACTCGGGTATTGAGCGATCAGAAGATCAACAAGAAAGCCTGCTCATACTCCTGTGAATCCAATCAGTAACACTTACCGTACAATCCGGTCTCTTCGTCTGATATGTCGCATATCTCGTCTAGGGATGGTAAACGTCAGACCCCGGTAACTCGATAAGTCGTGCCGATGTGAGGCTTATAACAGGTCGAGAAACTACTGGTAACACTTACCAGTAAATCTCAGAATCAGCCCTGGCCAGGGACTTCATGTTATAGCCAATCGAGCACAGTGCAACATCAACTCCCAATACAGGGAGAGACGAATCCCCTCCTATCGCTTATTGCCTCTATGTGACTCGGGACTGTACCCAAAAACCACTGTTTTGCATGTTCTCATGAACGTGGTAAGGTGGAAATCAAAGCACAGTGGGAATCACACAAGACTCTATGATGATCTCGGGTCGACAGACTAATCTGTACCAGTGTCACCAGAGAACTGCCATCTGACGTGAGGTATAATACCATCTAAGAGTTCTCGGCGAGTCCGACCAGTGTACCCAGTCTCCACTGAGCACCCGTATATCATCTCTGATGTCAAACACCAATGGATATGGGATCATCCATCGCCCATCTACATGGGTCGAGAAGTTATACGCTAGTTTACTCTGGTACATCGATGCCCCGTCTCGATACACCCACGACTAGGGACATTAAAGGATGTACTTACCGACTACCTTTGTCCCACTAGTATGATCTGCATCATAATCTAGGTAGTTAAGTATACATCCTAAGGGCTTTACCAACATGTAACAGAGAGACAATCAGTGTACATGTTAAGATAAAGAGTAACAAGATAGCATACTATCATGACGAGAAAGAAAGTCCTCCCTATATATGTCCAACCATCCACTACAATATACATCTCATGTATAGTAATGGCCTCTAGGGCATACATATAACTAACAATCTCCCACTTGCATTAGGGCTATCATATAGCAGTGGTTGAAGTATCTCATACTCAACCATCCCATTAAAGTCTCTCTCTATGAAAAGGCCTTTGTGAGTGGATCCGCCGTGTTTTTCTCTGAGTCTGCTCTCCAAACCTCGATCCCCTGGAGATCAACCATGTCACGACCCGCAGGGTACGGACGTGACTGGCACTTAAGTTTACGAAACGTCTCAAGGGGTCCGTAAAATAAGTAAGCCAAAGCCCAGAACCAAAACCAAATGAGCAAAAGAGTGAAGAAAACCCAATCAATTGAAGCGAGTT
Source organism: Agapanthus africanus (assembly GCA_030015575.1). Classification (NCBI taxonomy): domain Eukaryota; kingdom Viridiplantae; phylum Streptophyta; class Magnoliopsida; order Asparagales; family Amaryllidaceae; genus Agapanthus; species Agapanthus africanus. Next base: position 278,352,407 of record JASDDO010000001.1, read on the forward strand.
TATCAAATAAGTCATATAAAAACCCTTTTTAAAAAACAATATCAATTTTTCCGAAAATTTCGGCAGAGTCTCTTTTGTAAATACTGGCCCCCAAAATGGGTACAACAAGAATATATATGAATCCAACAAATAAGGCATCCCCAAGCGGGAGCTAGCTCTTCGCTACAAGGCGGTCACAAATCCCACGCAATATAAAGCAACAACATGCGAAATAATCATAATGAAGCATAAGAAAAACATCATGTCGACTCAAGTGAGCTCGACCCCAAAATACAGCATAAAAGTCCACAAACCTCACAGTCTCATCTCTAGGTCAATATACAATAATACTGGTAGAAACAGTAGATGGAGTACACTAGATACAAAGAATATACAAGGTGGTACAAAATAGTAATACAACCCACCTAAGAGCAAAACCTCGAGTCCAGGCAAAAGAGGCAAAAGAAGCAAGCGCACCCGCCGCTACTGTACTGACGGAGCGGACCTGCAAAAGGCTATGGCATAACGGGGGTGAGTTTCCAACTCGTGAGTAATAAATAACATCTACACAGGCTATCGAATGCATGCACACAAGCATCCTAGCATCTATAATACAGGTATGGCAGGACATAATAGCAGGTATGTATGCAATATGAATAAACTAGCAGGTATGAATGCAATGTGAATCCACTCATGATCTGAATGTGTAAGTATAAGAAATCATGTTTTTCCCTTTAAGAATGTCTTTTGAAATACCATCACAATACCAATAGAATCAACAAGAACCTGTGTCCAGCAACGACACCTCAAAACTATCTCAAATCTCATATATCCATGTCATAGTATCTCTGGCCTCAGCCATCCGGCTGACCCAGCTCAATATCAAAATCTCATCATCTCGCGGCCACGGTCGGTATCCTCTGGATATCCGCCGTGCCAAACAGTCACCGGTAGGTAATCCTTCCCCTGCCAGGCTCAACGTCAACACCACATTCCTCTTGCCCCGGGGTACCTTACCGGGCCCACCATGTACCCATGACGGTTCCTCCACTCCTCGACACGGATCTCGAAAACCACAGCAAACTCATGGTGGACGACACTTTACATCACTAGAAAACCGCAATTACATATTTTAAAAACATAATAAGTTTAGAAATTTTGCGGCTTTCCCCCGAAATCCAGAAATATCATAAAATCTCAAGAAATCCTCATAAGTGCATATATCAATGGTGATGAATGGATATGATATCAATAATTAAGCTACGATGTATGATTAATAGACTAGGCATGAACAAATAATATAATGAGGTACATGCACATGAATGGCAATCCTACGATTTCATTTTAAGGAATTAAAGGCAATAGCACAGGTTTAAGCATCAATTAGTAAAAGGTTTCAAATTATAGGTTATCTAGTGTGGTGGCATGGCAATTACCAGGGTGTGTGTGTAAGCATGAATAGTGCTCGTGCTGCATATAAAAACTCTGGCAATGGTGCAGGTGTCCTATAAAACGGTTTCGTATAGGTATGTCAATATAGGGCATGAATGTAGCAAATAATCATACAAGTATTACACTCCTAATTACTAACATTACTAAGAATCTTTTAAGTTACTAAAACTATCGGACGGCTTGCGCTATCCAACGATAGTCCCCCGTAGATGTTACATCTACTCACCGGAATCCCTGGCTAGCTGTGTCCAATCACCGCCTTCCCCTTTCGCGCCGCGTCTGACGTCTCCGCGACCGAACCTGGAATTTACATCAATACCAAACATAAGGTTACATATCAAGAACGACGCAAAACCCCAACGAAACTACTAATGTTCGCTAGCTAGGTACAACGTGCACAAAGTGCGCGGAACACACGTGAAAATCGCAAAAACTGCCAAAAAAACGCCGATTTGGTCGCCCGGCAAAACTAAAACCCGACTACCCAAAAATCCGCACTCACGCATCCTAAATGTCATAGGATAAGCCAACAAAATACTCTAGATATCTCAATTAAATCGCCACAATAATATAATAAAAACCTAGTAAGCTAGAAGTTTGCAAAATTGGTGCAAACATCGACAATTAACGAGAAAATTAACACAATCCAACACAACAATCCAAACTAACCCACTAGCTAGCCATTACACTAATTTTAAACCATTAACTATGCTTAAAAACCTAATTTCCATAAACAAAACATTTCTTGATTTTCATAATTAGCAACCTTAATGAAAATTTCACACAACTTTAACATAGATTAGCCTAATATGAAGCCACTTAAGCAAAGTAACCATATAAATTGGTTAAGTAAACAACTAAGTTAATTAAAAGACTTAATTAACTAAATAATGGTTTCTAAAACCCTAGTTTAATTTCAACCATGAACTTTTAAAAATCTAGAATGAAACTAACACTAATTTAACACTAAAACAATCTAATTTAAGAAACTTAACAAAAGAATTTAATTAGGAAGAATTTATACCTCAACTAGAGATCTAGCAAGAACAATTTGCCTCCAAAGATGCCTCCTTTAACCAAGATTTAAACTAAAGTGGGTGTGAGAAGAGATGGATTAAGGTTTTGTGTTGAATTAGTGAAGGATTTATTGATTTTTGATGGTTTTTGAGATGAATTTGAGAACAAAAGAGAGGGGAAAAATGAAGGGGGAGGGCTGCAGATTTTTGGCCTGAACAAGGGAGTGGGGGAGTGGTGTGGTGTGTGGAAAAAGTCTTGGTCAACCCACACCAAACAAGTAAAGACCCATACCTAATAAAAAAATCCAAAATCCTTAAAAAAAACACCTCTTTTCTACACAAAAATGAAGTCAAAGAGGAAAGCATTTTTTTTTTCTTGGGTTTGCTGGAAAAGGGCCGGCCTAGGGCTGAGGGAGGAGAGAGAGGGGTTTTACAAAAGAAATTTTATGCAAAAAGACCCCCTACAAGTCCAAAATTGCAAGTTTTAGCTTAAAATTCAATAAATTTCGTTTTCCATAATAAAAATTTGTTAAAACTTAAAATAAATTACTAAAAATTTATGTTACAACTAAATTTTAATTAACATGATTTTAAAGCTTAAATTTATCCCATTTAAATTTGTATTTATCGCTAATTGAATGTATTTTCTTACCGGCTTAAAATAATATAAAAAAATTGAAAAATAGGGAAAAAATTTTAAATGACCAAAATTTCATAAGTAACTCATTAGCTACTAAAAACAAGCAATTACCTATCCATTTTAGGTATAATTAGCCCTAAACTGCAAAATAACGAGAAAGACGGTTTTCGGAAAAATACCGAATTTTCACCGAATTTCAGGAAAACACCAAAACGACTTTTCAAGACGCTACAATCTTCCCCCCTTAAAGAAATTCGGTCCCCGAATTTAAAAATATAGCTACGCGTACCTTCAAAGAGATGGGGATATTTCTTCCTCATCTCGCTCTCGGTCTCCCAAGTAACCTCCTCGCTGCTCGGGCTACGCCAAAGGACCTTGACGGTTGGTATAATCTTCGATCTTAACTTCTTCACCTGCCGATCCAGGATGGCCACCGGCTGCTCTGCAAAAGAAAGGTCGCGCTCCAGCTGGACTGTCGGGTGCTGAATCGCATGCGAAGGGTCGTGAAGGTACTTGCGGAGCATCGAAACATGGAAGACGGGGTGAACATCGGGAAAGCTGGGTGGAAGGGCCAAATGATATGCAACATCGCCAACACGCTCGAGGATCTCGAAGGGACCTACGAATCTAGGGCTAAGCTTCCCCTTTCGCCCAAAACGCATCACGCCCTTCATCGGAGAGACCCTCAGAAAAACATGGTCGCCAACTGCGAACTCTAACCTGCGACGGCGCCTGTCTGCATAGGATTTCTGTCTGCTCTGAGCTACTGTCATCCGGTCTCGGATCAACTGTATCTTCGCTGTCGTCTCCTCAACAAGCTGCGGCCCCAAAATGCTGCTCTCGCTGAGCTCTGTCCAACAAACGGGCGATCTGCATCTCCTCCCATACAATGCCTCGAAAGGTGCCATCTGAATAGTATCCTGGAAGCTGTTGTTGTAGGAGAACTCCACTAGAGGTAAATGACGATCCCAGCTACCACCAAAGTCTAAAACGCACGTTCTGAGCATGTCCTCGAGAGTCTGAATGGTCCGCTCTGATTGTCCGTCTGTCTGCGGATGAAACGCTGTGCTGAAGCTCAAACGAGTGCCCAAAGCCTCCTGAAGTCTCTGCCAAAGTCGGCTGGTGAACTGAGTGCCTCGATCTGACACGATACAAGTCGGTACACCATGTAGTCGCACGATCTCGTCAATATAGAGCTGAGCATACTGAGCGAAGCTGAAAGTCGTCTTCACTGGCAGGAAGTGAGCCGCTTTCGTCAATCTATCCACGATCACCCAGATGGAGTCGTACCCTCGACTGGTCCTGGGTAGACCCACAACGAAGTCCATCGAAATCTGTTCCCATTTCCACTCTGGAATGGGTAACGGCTGTAGCTCTCCTGCGGGCCTCTGGTGTTCGGCCTTGACTTACTGACAAGTCAGGCATCTCGAAATGAACTCCGCAATGTCCCTCTTCATCCCGTCCCACCAGTAGGTCTCTCTCATATCATGGTACATCTTGGTGGAACCAGGGTGGACACTATACACTGATCGGTGTGCCTCCTCAAGAATGTCGCGCCGCAATCCATCAGCATCTGGTACGCACAGTCTAGATCCATATCGTAAAATCCCCTGATCGTCAATCACGAACTCGGAAAATATGCCCTGTCCCATCTGTGCCATGACCTCTGAGCAACGGTCGTCACTGCGCTGTGCCTCATATATACGGTCAAGCAACTGTGGGCGTGTACGAACATGCGCGAGCTGTCCCCCTGTCTGAGTGAACTCGAACTCAACTCGGCTGTCGCATAACATCTGCCAATCTGCTGACGACTGCCTCTGCACTGCGCGCAAAAAGGATAGACTACCCCCGGGCCTCCTACTCAACGCATCTGCCACCACATTCGCCTTGCCTGGGTGATATAAGATCTCGCAGTCGTAGTCTTTCACCAACTCCATCCAACGACGCTGTCTGAGGTTCAGGTCTCGCTGCTGAAATATGTACTTTAAGCTCTTGTGATCGGTGAATATCTGACACGACTCACCGTACAGGTAATGTCGCCAAATCTTCAGTGCAAAGACCACTGCAGCTATCTCCAAATCGTGAGTGGGGTAGTTCTGTTCATGCTTCTTCAGCTGCCGAGAAGCATAAGCGATCACCCGGCCATGCTGCATCAATACGCATCCTAATCCCACTCGCGAAGCATCACAGTAGACAACAAATCCGCCTGATCCCGAAGGCAAGGATAATACCGGCGCCGTAGTCAAACAAGTCCGTAGCTGCTGGAAACTGCGCTCGCACTCCTCTGTCCAGACGAAAGGAACTCCCTTCCGGGTCAAACCGGTCAACGGTGCAGCTATACGGGAGAAGTCCTGAACAAAACGCCTGTAATAGCCCGCCAGGCCTAGAAAACTACGGATCTCAGTAACCGATGTAGGTCGGGGCCACTGCTGAACAGCCTCAATCTTCTTCGGGTCCACACAAATGCCGTCTCTCGTAACCACGTGACCCAAGAATCCGACGCTGTCCAGCCAGAATGCGCACTTGGAGAACTTCACGAACAGCTGGTGCTCCCTCAGAGTCTGTAACGTAATCCGCAAGTGCTGCTCGTGCTCCTCTCTGCTCCGGGAGTACACCAAGATATCGTCGATAAACACGATGATGAACAAGTCAAGATACGGCCTGAATGTACGGTTCATCAAATCCACGAATGCTGCTGGGGCGTTGGTGAGTCCGAACGACATCACCAAAAACTCGTAGTGGCCGTAGCGCGTGCGGAAAGCTGTCCTCGGTATATCCTCCTGTCGAACTCGCAGCTGATGGTATCCTGATCGCAAGTCGATCCTCGAAAAATACCCCGCACCCTGAAGCTGGTCGAACAAATCATCAATGCGCGGCAACGGATATCTGTTCCGAACGGTAACTTTGTTCAGCTGGCGGTAGTCGATACATAAGCGCAAACTTCCATCCTTCTTCTTGACAAACAGGACCGGAGCACCCCACGGAGAAACACTCGGTCGAAAAAGCCCCTTATCTAACAAATCCTGCAACTGATCCTTCAGCTCTCGAAGCTCTGCCGGGGCCATCCGATAAGGCGGTATATAAATAGGCCCCGAACCGGGAATCAAATCAATGCAGAACTCAACATCGTGCTCAGGCGGTAGCCCAGGTAGCTCATCAGGGAAAACATCAGGGAACTCACAAACTACCGGGACCCGGTCTAACGGAACCTCTGCAGCTCGAGTATCACAAATACACGCTAAGAATCCCTGACATCCCTTCCGCAAGAGCTGACCAGCGCGAAGAGACGAAATCAAGTTGGGAAGGGTGACGCTGCGGTCTCCCTGAATAACAAGGACTGGCTCTCCCGGAAAGCTAGATCTGACTGCCTTCTCACGGCAGTCCACCGAAGCATAACAAGTGGCTAGCCAATCCATGCCCAGAAGCACATCAAAGTCCAACATATCGAGGAGAATCAAATCAACCGATGACTCCCTCTCCCCGATACGAACGGAACACAATCGAAAAACAAAACGAGCGACAAACGACTCGCCTACCGGGGTAATAACAACAAGCGGATGATCTAACGACGACGACTCACGGCCCAACATCGGTGCAAAGTGTATAGAGACGTACGAATGTGTGGAACCTGGGTCAAATAATACCCGTGCGTCGAAAGAATAAACTGGAAGGGTACCTGTCACAACGGCATTGGATGCCTGCGCATCCTGCGGTGTCAAAGCAAAAACTCGGGCCTGTCCTCCACCGATAGCGGGCTGACCTCGACCTCGGCCTCTGCCTCCTCGTCCTCTCTGAACAGGACCGCCGCGTCCACGGCCTCTCGGTGCACCTAACTGGCGTGGAGCATCGCCTGGGGTAGGAAGTAGGGCTCTCTGAGGAGGGGGTGGTGATGGTGGTAGGGTCACATGCGGAACTGTCGCTGCTCCCTGTCGTCTCGCCGGACAGTCTCTGACAAGATGGTGCAAACTCCCGCACCCAAAACACCCTGGCGACGGCTGCTGCCCCTGAGGATAAGAACCATATAACTGTCCCCGCCCAAATCCTCTGCCAGGCCTATCTCTCGGAAAGAATCTGGCGCGCTGCCTCTGAGACGGTACATCGGTGCGAATCCTCTTCGGCCAAGAAACGGCCGAAGTCTGTGATATGCGTGCCTCCATCTGCAATGCCGTATCCATAGCAGCTGAATAAGTGTCGTAGTGCTGGGCGCCAATGGCAAGATATAGCTGGGCATCAAGTCCCTGTACGAACCTCTACACCATCTTCTCCTCGGTATCCACCAAATACTGAGCATATCGAGATAACTGTGTAAACTGGATGTCATACTCAGACACCGTCATCCCAGGTGTCTTGACTAAGGCCTCGAAGCTACGAGCTCTGGCGTCACGAACGCTCTCTGGAAGGAAACGGGCTAGAAAGACCGCTGTAAACTCGACCCAAGTCATAGGCGGTAGACCTGCAGCTCGACCTCTCAAGACTGACTCCCACCATGTCTGCGCGAGACCCTCTAGTCGGAAACTCTCAAGCTCTACCCATCGATCATCCGAACATCTCAGCGAACGGCAGATCCTGACTAAACTGTCAAGGAACGTCTGTGGGTCCTCTGCTGCCTCGGTGCCGGTGAATACTGGAGGTCTCAGCCTCATGAAATCCTGTAGTGAAACCGGGATGGTCACGGTGGTAGTAGTAGGAGCAGGTATCATGGTCGTCTGTGATGTAGTAGGTACGTCATCCGGCCTCGGTGTACGACTGGCTGCAACTAGGGATCCTACCATCTGACGTAGCTCCTGCATGCCTCCCATCATCTGTCGTAACTCCTCCATACCAGTCTCGAGCCTATCCATACGGCCTGGGGAAGGTGGATCGGTCTGTCCCTGCGGCGTAGGCATACCACCCTGCTCAGTCCTAGTCTCGGACGAGCCAGCTCGAATCTCGTCTCTGGCGGCAGCCCTCTGTGCCCTCGTAGCCTTCGGCGGCATAGTGGCTGTTACAGGAAAACGGATAGTAAGGACAGTGCAATAGGATCATAGGATACACGGAATTGAAGAAGGAATTTTTCAAGCAGGTATATCCTAAAGTCACATAGGCGGAGTACCGTATCGTAAGAATGCCGCGGACATACGCACGCTACGTTACCCTGCTTAAGTCACTTACTCCATCTACCAAGGGTCATCCTACACTCACAAAGGTAAAACCTATCGCTCTGATACCAACTTTGTCATGACTCGCAGGGTACGGACGTGACTGGCACTTAAGTTTACGAAACGTCTCAAGGCGTCCGTAAAATAAGTAAGCCAAAGCCCAGAACCAAAACCAAATGAGCAAAAGAGTGAAGAAAACCCAATCAATTGAAGCGAGTTTATCAAATAAGTCATATAAAAACCCTTTTTAAAAAACAATATCAATTTTTCCGAAAATTTCGGCAGAGTCTCTTTTGTAAATACTGGCCCCCAAAATGGGTAAAAACAAGAATATATATGAATCCAACAAATAAGGCATCCCCAAGCGGGAGCTAGCTCTTCGCCACAAGGCGGTCACAAATCCCACGCAATATAAAGCAACAACATGCGAAATAATCATAATGAAGCATAAGAAAAACATCATGTCGACTCAAGTGAGCTCGACCCCAAAATACAGCATAAAAGTCCACAAACCTCACAGTCTCATCTCTAGGTCAATATACAATAATACTGGTAGAAACAGTAGATGGAGTACACTAGATACAAAGAATATACAAGGTGGTACAAAATAGTAATACAACCCACCTAAGAGCAAAACCTCGAGTCCAGGCAAAAGAGGCAAAAGAAGCAAGCGCACCCGCCGCTACTGTACTGACGGAGCGGACCTGCAAAAGGCTATGGCACAACGGGGGTGAGTTGCCAACTCGTGAGTAATAAATAACATCTACACAGGCTATCGAATGCATGCACACAAGCATCCTAGCATCTATAATACAGGTATGGCAGGACATAATAGCAGGTATGTATGCAATATGAATAAACTAGCAGGTATGAATGCAATGTGAATCCACTCATGATCTGAATGTGTAAGTATAAGAAATCATGTTTTTCCCTTTAAGAATGTCTTTTGAAATACCATCACAATACCAATAGAATCAACAAGAACCTGTGTCCAGCAACGACACCTCAAAACTATCTCAAATCTCATATATCCATGTCATAGTATCTCTGGCCTCAGCCATCCGGCTGACCCAGCTCAATATCAAAATATCATCATCTTGCGGCCACGGTCGGAATCCTCTGGATATCCGCCGTGCCAAACAGTCACCGGTAGGTAATCCGTCCCCTGCCAGGCTCAACGTCAACACCACATTCCTCTTGCCCCGGGGTACCTTACCGGGCCCACCATGTACCCATGACGGTTCCTCCACTCCTCGACACGGATCTCGAAAACCACAGCAAACTCATGGTGGACGACACTTTACATCACTAGAAAACCGCAATTACATATTTTAAAAACATAATAAGTTTAGAAATTTTGCGGCTTTCCCCCGAAATCCAGAAATATCATAAAATCTCAAGAAATCCTCATAAGTGCATATATCAATGGTGATGAATGGATATGATATCAATAATTAAGCTACGATGTATGATTAATAGACTAGGCATGAACAAATAATATAATGAGGTACATGCACATGAATGGCAATCCTACGATTTCATTTTAAGGAATTAAAGGCAATAGCACAGGTTTAAGCATCAATTAGTAAAAGGTTTCAAATTATAGGTTATCTAGTGTGGTGGCATGGCAATTACCAGGGTGTGTGTGTAAGCATGAATAGTGCTCGTGCTGCATATAAAAACTCTGGCAATGGTGCAGGTGTCCTATAAAACGGTTTCGTATAGGTATGTCAATATAGGGCATGAATGTAGCAAATAATCATACAAGTATTACACTCCTAATTACTAACATTACTAAGAATCTTTTAAGTTACTAAAACTATCGGGCGGCTTGCGCTATCCAACGATAGTCCCCCGTAGATGTTATATCTACTCACCGGAATCCCTGGCTAGCTGTGTCCAATCACCGCCTTCCCCTTTCGCGCCGCGTCTGACGTCTCCGCGACCGAACCTGGAATTTACATCAATACCAAACATAAGGTTACATATCAAGAACGACGCAAAACCCCAATGAAACTACTAATGTTCGCTAGCTAGGTACAACGTGCACAAAGTGCGCGGAACACACGCGAAAATCGCAAAAACTGCCAAAAAACGCCGATTTGGTCGCCCGGCAAAACTAAAACCCGACTACCCAAAAATCCGCACTCACGCATCCTAAATGTCATAGGATAAGCCAACAAAATACTCTAGATATCTCAATTAAATCGCCACAATAATATAATAAAAACCTAGTAAGCTAGAAGTTTGCAAAATTGGTGCAAACATCGACAATTAGCGAGAAAATTAACACAATCCAACACAACAATCCAAACTAACCCACTAGCTAGCCATTACACTAATTTTAAACCATTAACTATGCTTAAAAACCTAATTTCCATAAACAAAACATTTCTTGATTTTCATAATTAGCAACCTTAATGAAAATTTCACACAACTTTAACATAGATTAGCCTAATATGAAGCCACTTAAGCAAAGTAACCATATAAATTGGTTAAGTAAACAACTAAGTTAATTAAAAGACTTAATTAACTAAATAATGGTTTCTAAAACCCTAGTTTAATTTCAACCATGAACTTTTAAAAATCTAGAATGAAACTAACACTAATTTAACACTAAAACAATCTAATTTAAGAAACTTAACAAAAGAATTTAATTAGGAAGAATTTATACCTCAACTAGAGATCTAGCAAGAACAATTTGCCTCCAAAGATGCCTCCTTTCACCAAGATTTAAACTAAAGTGGGTGTGAGAAGAGATGGATTAAGGTTTTGTGTTGAATTAGTGAAGGATTTGTTGATTTTTGATGGTTTTTGAGATGAATTTGAGAACAAAAGAGAGGGGAAAAATGAAGGGGGAGGGCTGCAGATTTTTGGCCTGAACAAGGGAGTGGGGGAGTGGTGTGGTGTGTGGAAAAAGTCTTGGTCAACCCACACCAAACAAGTAAAGACCCATACCTAATAAAAAAATCCAAAATCCTTAAAAAAAACACCTCTTTTCTACACAAAAATGAAGTCAAAGAGGAAAGCATTTTTTTTTTCTTGGGTTCGCTGGAAAAGGGCCGGCCTAGGGCTGAGGGAGGAGAGAGAGGGGTTTTACAAAAGAAATTTTATGCAAAAAGACCCCCTACAAGTCCAAAATTGCAAGTTTTAGCTTAAAATTCAATAAATTTCGTTTTCCATAATAAAAATTTGTTAAAACTTAAAATAAATTACTAAAAATTTATGTTACAACTAAATTTTAATTAACATGATTTTAAAGCTTAAATTTAGCCCATTTAAATTTGTATTTATCGCTAATTGAATGTATTTTCTTACCGGCTTAAAATAATATAAAAAAATTGAAAAATAGGGAAAAATTTTTAAATGACCAAAATTTCATAAGTAACTCATTAGCTACTAAAAACAAGCAATTACCTATCCATTTTAGGTATAATTAGCCCTAAACTGCAAAATAACGAGAACGACGGTTTTCGGAAAAATACCGAATTTTCACCGAATTTCAGGAAAACACCAAAACGACTTTTTAAGACGCTACAAACCATCTCCATGATCAGGTGATATTGCCTTAGAATATGTCCGGGTCACTGATGGGACGGGGGTTCCTAGGCCTAAGCCATGACTCCATTGTCACAGAATGGTAGGAACGAAGTTCATCTCATGAACTAATATACACCCAGACTGCCTCTTTGGTAGCATATTTGGTAGCGATGTATCTAGCCTTTATCATCTAGTTTGCCACGGTATCTAGCTTGGAACTCTTCCAACATACCGTCCTTCCACTGAGGGTAAAGGCAATGCCTGTGACTGACATTCAGTCGACCTTACGACCCTGGAAGCTATCCAGTGATTCTCCCCAGGATCGATTGATACCATCTCACTACACCTAGTGAGAATCCTAACATCCACTTAGATCTATCTCATAGATCCGAAACCTAGGATCTAGGAGGTATCACCTTGATCTTATATGGAGAATCTTTGTGATAAGAGGAGATTGACCGAGCGTAGCATAGGAAACTCCTTTCCTATCAAGAGTATGTCATCCACGTACAATACGAGGAAATCCAAAATACTCTCTACTACCTTTTTGTATGTACAAGGTTCATCTACTATATTGATGAAGTCAAACGCTTTGACTACCACATCAAAACAGATGTTCCAACTCCGCGATGCCTGCTTAAACCTATAAAGCAACTTGCATACGTTTCCGCTGCTCCCACTGTCTACGAAGCCCTCTAGCTGTGTACTTATAGACGCTCTCTTCTAAATCACTATCTAGAAGAGCAGTCATGACACCTAACTGCCAGATATCGTAGTTATGGTATGTAGCAGTGGCCAGTAGGATCCGGATGCACTTAAGAATAGCCACTGGAGAAAAGGTTTCATCATTATGCACACCTAGTTGATGATGAGAACCTTTTGCAACAAGTCTTAGCTTTGAAAGTCTCAACTTTTCCATGTACACCAAATAATCTTCTCAAGATATACTTGCTCCTGATGGTGATTTAACCCTTCAGATATAGCAATCAAAGTCCATACTTTGTTGGTATATATGGATTCCATCTCAGATCGCTTAGCATCCAGCCATTCCTACAGAGTCCCCACTCTTGATGGCCTGCTCAAAACTAATTGGGTCATCATCTCATGATGTAATCCTTACTCCCACTGTCATAGAGAAAACCAAAACATCTCTTAGGTAGGTGAGAAACCCTACCAGATTGGCGAAGAGGCTGAGCTTTGTCGGGAACTATTGAATCTTTCGGTTCTACCAGATCTTCAGTTGTAGTTTGTATAGCTGGAACTCCTTCTAGTTCTACCTCATGACCATAAATTTCTTTCCAAAATAAATTTCTTTTCTAAAAAGATGGCATGCCGAGAAATAAAACACCTTTTGTTTCTCGGTGTGGTAAAAGATATTCCCTTGCGAATGCTTGGGATATCCTACAAACATCCACAGAACTGACCTTGCCTCGAGCTTGTCCAGATTTTTCTTTTAGACATAGGCCGGACAACCCCAAATCTTAACTTACTTAAGACATGGGCTCTTCCCATACCATATCTCATATGGAGTGGTAGGCACCTGATTAGGTTGGAACCTAATTCAATAGGTATGTAGCTTCTCAAGTGCATAACCCCCAATAGGAAATAGGCTACTCAGAAGTACTCATCATAGAGCGCGCCATATCTAATAGGGTGCGATTGCTCTGCCCCGATACACTGACGTGCTGTGGTGTATACAGAGGAGTAATGCTGAGAGGGAATCTCATTCTCCTTTATAATAGTCCAGGAATTCCGTGCTCAAGAATTCTCCTCCCTGATCTCATCATAGGACATAATACTTATACCCGTTGTAGTTCTCTACTTCTGACTTATATTCTTTGAATTTCTCAAAAGTTTCAGACTTGTGTTTCAACAGGAACATATGTTCGAGCCTTGAGAAATAATCAATGAATGTAATGAAGTAGACAGGGGACCTACATACATCATCATGTATCAATCCTAAGAGTTCATTAACTCTTTCTCTGTTTCCAGTAAACAGAGCTATGGTCATTTTATCTTTATGACATGACTGGCAAGTTTCAGAAGATGTAAATTCAAACTAATTTAAATATGCATCTTAATGTAACATAGCTAGTCGGGTCGCATTGATATGACCTAGTCTACAATGCCTCAAGAAGGATTCGTTCATATCTGAACTCTTTCTCTTGTGTGTGTTCTGTACGTTGAGAACTGTAGTTTGATTTAGAACGTATATGCTTTTAGATAACGTGCCTAAACCGATCAACTCTTGATATAGGAAATGTTCAAAACATTATCCAACAATACAAAATTATATCCTTCTTTACTAAATAAAGAGACTGATATGATATTGTATATCAGGTTCGGTATCTAATAACATTCATTCAGAATCAATGTACATGATAATACAGGGTGATAACTGCCAACACTTTGGCTGCAACAATTGCACTGTTTCTAATTCTTGAAACTTTATCACCCGTTCTCAGTTCTCTATCTATCTGTAGCCCATGTAACAGATTACATATGTGGGATCCTGATCCGGTATCACATACCCAGGACATAGAGGATATTGAAAAACAGTTTTCGGTAATGAACACACCCGAAGAAGATGCATCATCATGTACTTTCTTCGTTTGGGCGGCACGGGAATTCTGGTAATCCCCTATTTCCTGCTCGGTCTTATAACAATTATAAGTTGGAGCGGGACCAACGTTCCCCAGCTCAGTATAACAAGTGGGTTCGGTCAATACATCTATATTATTATCTTGATTAAGGCGTGACATGGTCACTACCGGGAGAGAGAGAGAGAAGAAAACACTCTGCGTGCGCTCTTGAAAGATCAGATTGGTTATTATTTTATCTAATCAGGATGGCTCCCATTGTTTTTATCAAATCTTCCTTCAAACCCCAAAAGGAAAGACTAGCCGGGATTAATTACACCCTATAATTTCGCCAATCTTTCAGCCAGGCCAGTGTCGGTACTTTGAGGGAGGTTCCCCGTGCTTTCGCACGGAACAAATTAAAATAAACCTCATTTTCCCAGGGGCGTAACCCCGTTGACACCTACTTGATCGGCTAATTGTAATGTGTAAAACTCTCCCAAGAGTAACACTTACTCGCAGTGGGTATCGGTATCCAACTATCTCATAGAAAGTATGCAATCTCATTGCAAATTTCAACACTTGAAATTCCCGATAATATTTTGCCTTTAACCTCCTATGGCCTTGACAAAGGCCAACAAACCATAGGATGCTAGTCAAGTTCAACCCGTCATTTCCTGATTGAATTAAACCCACCCGCACGACCCTTGACAAAGGCCAACAAGGTCGCAGGACTACCCTAATCCAATCGCATCATATGCTTAAGCAGGTAAGCCCTAGTCAGCTACCGCACACTATGCCTTGACAAAGGCCAATAAACACAGCACGAATACTAACTACTACTTATCTGAAATGACGGAGGGCTACGACAGGTTTTAAGAAACCTTTTGCGTAATGAACTTGATATAGAATCGAGTGATTTTGAAAAGGAGTGTTTTTTAGGCTTTTACTAGTTTTGCTAAAGAGGTCACTTCCGGTGAAGGGATCTCTACTCTTTCCTTATCGAATAAGGTGCAGGATATTTCACAAATACCACTATGCAAAGCAAAAACTATAAAAGCAATCAAAAGACAAACCGAGTTTGTAACATCTGCTAGTTTCGCTAAAGAGGTCACTCACGGTGAAGGGATCTCGGCTCTTTCCTTATCGAATAAGGTGCTGGATATTCTACAAGGAATACCGCTATGCAAAGCAAGAACTAGAGCTACCAGTTTTTAAAACAAGTTTCTACAACATCTTTTAGGTTTCTTTTCTTTCATTAATCTTATTAATGAAATCCCATCATTATAAGTTACCTAAACATCACAGATAAATACAACGTACGCTTATGCCATCCGCATTCCCCTAGATGTCCCGTCATGAACCGTTAGGTTAGGTAACTAACGGAAGAGCGGGGCAGGGCTAGCGCGGATGTAAAACATAAACAACGTCTATATAATATATCATATATACTATATACAGTATCTATCTCAACATATCAAATGATCACATCACAGATATCGCAGCAGAAAAACAACATATGAAATATTGGATATACTAGGATTTCCGGGTTTTATATTAAGCCTGTATAAAACACGGATTCCACGGGCAAAACCCATATCCATAGACCCCTACGAGAGCGGCAAACAACCTTACCAATTCTAGAGTTAGGAGACCCGGACTCGACGCCTTGAGATAGCCTCCCACTGGACTCTAGAACCCGGTTACTTATGCTCCTCTCCTTGGGTTTATCCTAATGCGGAAAAGTAAATAATATACATCAACGGTGACATCTTCCTCAACCCGGAAGTGCCCGAATAAAATAATATTACATACAAGTTTTTACATGAATAAAAAATGAAAAACTCTCATCTCACATAAAAACCCCGGCTATTCAAACACGACGATCCAATATAACATATCCCAGCAACACATAACATCACATGTCATCAACGTAAGTAAATATGCGTATCCCAATTGTCGTTGACATATAGCAACGAAACCGGCGATACACCACATATTACACTTACGGTCGCAGAAAACAAAGTGAAAAACTACAACAATTGGAATCCGCACTGCCCTTAGATATCATAAACCCGGAATATCACATATTCTGGATTTCATACCTAACAATGCAAATTTTACATTTAGGTTTCAACCATGAAAACACTTTTCAAAGGAAGTCGGGTAATTCAACAAGATTCCCGATTCCGTTCGAGACCGAAATGTTAAACTTGCACGCAACTAGATAGATTCCAATTATTGATTCCCATCACATGATATCCGGACAACGTTAAACTTTTCGATCGATTCATCAAAGTACCACAATTTCCTGACATCTCAACACTCGAGCACAGTTTTAATAATACCCGAAACATGCCACGGTACCTATGGATCAACTGTAGAAGGGCAAACCCAAGCCTCACTCATGTCACTACGGAACTACGGCAAACCCTAGGGTATGACCGCGGTTCCACGATCCAAAAAAGTCGAGTTAGGGTTTCATTCTTCTAGAGGGTCCACAGAATTACTTACATGTTTTTCCTAATATGTTAAACTTGGAAAATTGGGTTTTTGACATTCGATCGAACTTTTAACTTTGCCTAGACAACTTGTGAAAACCCAAATACAATATTAAACTACAAATACGAAACACTCCGAATTGTTAATAGTGTAAGATTACATCTCATGCAAAATTAGCAAAAACAAACAACACCTGAAAAACCAAAACCCATGCAATGGAACACTGGAAAAATTTGGAGGGGGCTCGGATTTGGCCGATATGGGGTGGTATCGCCAGCCAACTGTTCACAGAAATGCCCCAAATTTCACCAGTGTTCATGTTATCACACATATATGATTCTGCACTTGTTTAAAAAAAATTTAGAGTTCATATAAAAAACGATAGAAACATGATTTTGATATGTCAAGTTTCGGAGTTGTTTCGGTTTCGTAATCTAACAAGCATCGTCTAATACTCTAGCCCGGCTCTGATACCACTGTTGGGATACCTTAGCACACTACTGTGTTTTCACAGCAACTTCCATACCAAATTTAAAAATTCTAAGGTGCTAATCAATCCAAAGCTAGGATCAAGCTAGAGTAAATAAACGAAATGAATATGTAATCTACCATTACAAGTAGTGAGCAAGGAATACAATCTTTGTAGACCGGTCTTTTACTTCTAAAGCTCTGTGTTGACATCCCTTCGCTGCGATCATGGCAAGTGAAGATTTCCCGAACTCTAGAATGGTTCCATCGGAGAAATGAACAAGCTTGCATAAAGTCTTCGAGGCCAAAGATGATCTACGTCGAGGAGACTCAAACCCAAGCTACCTCTTCACTAGGTCAAGAACTTTGTGAAGAGAACACCCTTTACAACCCAAGAAAGTGTATAGGATGATGAAATAGGAAGTGGGCTCACTTTAGATTTTATTTTCTCACAATGTTTCTTCATGTTTCATAGAGCTAGTAAGCAAGAAGAAGAAGATGAAGAAAGCAACCATGAAAAACCAAGAAGGAAAACTAATGAGGTGAGAATAGAAACCATGGGTGAGTTAGTGTCATATACTAACTCATGTAGAGACATGACCATGGATAAATTATAATGGTTAGCTTAATAAATATCTTAAGTAAAACAAAATTAGTGGACTAAGTCAATGCATCCACAAGCTTCATTAAGCTTCATGGATGTGAGCTATTATCCATTAATTTGGAATTACTTTAAATTCTAAAACCCAACATTATAATTATTATGGTGTAAGTCTCATACACCCATGTAGTGTGTATCAACAACCATGATACAAAATAAAACACAATTAATATATATCACATATATATTAAGTGTGCAAATGTGAGAATAATAAATGCTTAAGTGAGCAAATATTAGTTAATGTAAATTAGTATATCAAATATACAATTATACACTAAATTATCAAATCAACACTTGATTTAATAATCCGGCTATATCACATATAACCGACTAATATTAAATGTACCAACTTATCGAATCAAACTTGATTCGACAACCTGGCTATATCACATATAACCGTCCGATACAATATTGTGAGAATAGAATACGGTATCACATACTCGCATTATTCTCGGTCCTGCACATATCACATATGTGCTCCTACTTCGTTTCGCCTGAGCCAGGAAACCTCTGTGTAAGACTCTGAAGATTCGTCAATACGCCGGTAGTAGGTGATGATCATATCAAACACCCACAAGCCGCAAGGTGTGCTAAACATAACGGCCACCCGTGGATTGAGCGATCAGAAGATCAACAAGCAAGCCTGCCCATACTCCTATGAATCCAATCAGTAACACTTACCGTACAGTCCGGCCTCTTCGTCTGATATGTCGCATATCTCGTCTAGGGGTGGTAAACGTCAGACCCCGGTAATTCGATAAGTCATGCCGATGTGAGGCTCATAACAGGTCGAGAAACTACTGGTAACACTTACCAGTAAATCTCAGAATCAGCCCTGGCCAGGGACTTCATGTTATAGCCAATCGAGCACAGCTCAATATCAACTCCCAATACCGGGAGAGACGAATCCCCTCATATCGCTCATTGCCTCCATGTGACTCGGGATTGTACCCAAAAACCACCGTTTTCCACGTTCTCAAGAACATGGTAAGGTGGAAATCAAAACACAGTGGGAATCACATAAGACTCTATGACGATCTCGGGTCGACAGGCTAACCTGTACCAGTGTCACCAGAGAACTGCCATCTAACGTGAGGTATAATACCATCTGGGAGTTCTCGGCGAGTCCGTCCAGTGTACCCAGTCTCCACTGAGCACCCGTATATCATCTCTGATGTCAAACACCAATGGATATAGGATCATCCATCGCCCATCTACATGGGTCGAGAAGCTATACGCTAGTCTACTCTGGTATATCGATGCCCCGTCTCGATACACCCACGACTAGGGACATTAAAGGATGTACTTACCGACTACCTTTGTCCCACTAGTATGATCTGCAACATAATCTAGGTAGTCAAGAACACATCCTAAGGGCTTTACCAACATGCAAAAGAGAGACAATCAGTGTACATGTTAAGATAAAGAGTAACCAGATAGCATACTTGTTGGATATAGTGTCCTCAGAGTCAATTATTGGATCACAGGCACGTGATTGCAATGATTGAGGGAGGACCTATACCGGTAGGACAGTCTTACTCAGGATGATTGTAAACTATCTGGTTTGCCTCTATCATCGTGTGCATGCTTTAGGTGACATTGTGGTTCACTATTACACGTTGATGGAGAATACTATGCTACCATGGTTTGTCTTTATTATCGGGTACTGCTTTAGATGAACTTACAGATCGCTATTGCACGCTGATAGAGCCCTTAGGATTCTTGCTTGACGACCAGCAGTATGATGGCGATCATATACGTGGGAGCTGGGGTCTATAAGCACATCCTTAAAAGGTCCCTAGTCATGGGAGTTTCGAGACTGGGCATCGATACTCCATTAGTAGACTAGTGTATACAGTCGAGACTCCGACGAGGGGCGGTGGCCGGTCTCACAAGCCACTGGTGTCAGTTGGTTCACCTAAGATGTATACAGGTTCTCATTGGGTTATGAGTACACCGGACAGGACTCGCCGGGAACATACTGGTTGGTATTATACCTGACGTCAGATAGCAGTTCCCTGGTGACATGTGTACAGGTTAGTTCATCGACCGGAGGTCGTAATTTGTTTCGTCTGAGTTCCCATTGTGCTTCGATTACTACCCTACCATGGCTCAAAGGAGTCATGCAAACAGGTTTTAGTTGGGTACAGTCCCGAGCCACATGGAGGCAAGTGAGCGGATCGACAGGGGATTCGTCTCTCCCGGTATTGGGGGTGAGATCGCGCTGTGTCTAGGAAAGCCATTACACAAAGCCCCCGGCCGAGGCAGGAGATTTACTGGTAGGTATTCCAGTAGTATCTCAGGGTGTTATGGGCTACACTCTGACACGACTTGTACCGCTTTTAGGGGTCTGACTTTTACCAACCCCCTAGGCCCGCCATGCGATACTCATAGACGAATGGACCGGACTTTACGGATATTGTCACTGACAGGCTCAGTAGGGTGTCAGGATGAGTTCGCTCATCGACCTCCCTTTTGGTCAATACTTGGTAGCCCGTTACGTATGGCTAATACCTCTGACCTGCTAGTGGTTAAATCCACAGCCAAAGTATTGACGAGTCTTTAGAGTCCCCACAGACAGTTTCTCAAGTTTCGTTCGAAACGTTTTAGAGGCCGTATGATATATGGCAGGGTTCGATCTTATACATGCGGTATTCCACGGATCATGATCGGACGGATCATACTAGTGGGCTTTAGTTTAAGCCGGATCCTAGTATTAGATTTTTTAAATTACTTCAGTCTCATCGCATTCGCATTCGGTCGGAATGCGGATGCAGGTATGTATATACAGGTGAGGGGTATCCTTGTGATCCGTCATGAGTTTACTTTAGATGTTGCTGTATCTTTTTATTGTTGTAAACATTTGGGTTAATGTTTACTTTGGTGAAAATAGTGAGCTTAATTCATGATGAGGTACATTAATTGTGACATGGACATGCTTAGTGACTCATGGTCTCTTTTCTTGTGCTAATGTCACATTAGGATTGATTTAATGTGTTGAATTGATAAGAGGAGAGAGAGAGGGCAGCCATATGGCTAGTGTTTGCTCTTGTATTTTCTCATTCTTAGTCTCATTTTATCAAAGCAACATATAAGAAAAGAAAGGCACTTCTTCTTCTTCTTCTTCCTCTTTCTTCTTGAGCTCACCATTTCCATCAATGTAACACCTTCAACCACCATCCAAGCAATGGATGCAAGAGACAAAGTGATCACAAACATTCTCTATAACATCTTGGACACGTCGGCTGGCACACTTCGTGCCCGAGTTGCTTCGGACGAAGCGGGAGCCCGTAAAAAGAATCGATGATGTGGTGCCCTTCCGACGAGGAGATCAAGACCGGAGATGCCGCGAAGAGCTTGGGATGGTGGCCAAAGACCGAAGGACACGGATCGATCGGTATAGCTTTCCAACCCTCTCTCTAGATAGCTAGTTGTAGGTTAATGGTTCGATCCGGGTTTTAAGCATACGATAGCGCCGGTTTTCAAGTTAAGAAAAATTTTCGTTTCCGCATTTTGGTCTCGGAAAGACGGCCGTGGCGATACCGTAGTCTTACATTGTATCAGAGCCATGCCATTAATCTTTACTAGCTTGCTCTAACGTATTTAGAACTTCGATCGAACAAAAATTCCGAAACCATGATTTCAAAAAGTGCAGTTTCTGTCGAAATATTTTTGTTGTCAAAAAATTATTTGGTTTATTGCAGAAATATGTGCAGACTTTTCTAAGAGTTCTGAGAAAATTTGGTCGCATGATCCTACAGTTCCGCCGTGGAACCGCGGCAATAACCCTATTCCGGCCGCGGTTCCGCCGCCATTCTGTAGCCTCACTGCACAAAAATTCCTACAGTGCTTTGTTACTTGGAAATGTTGTTTCTGGTATTTTTGTTTGGGCCCAGATTTTTTTGAGTACTGGGTATTGTGCTTGGGACCCACTTCGGGAAATTTAGTCGATCGAAAATTTAAATATGTTAGTTCACAGTATTTACATTATATCTGCGACCGTGAATGTCATTTGATCGGTAAATCCTGTCTAATTGCTATAGTTCTTTTAGACGGATTTACGAATGTGACATTCACGTTGATGTTCTGTGTTGTGCTGTGATGTTGCGGATTTGTCGTGGTGGATAGCCGGTTGCAATCGTAGTACAGTTTGGTTGTATTTGTACATTTGATATTGCGGGGCGAGCGTCCGACATGTGGACTGCCTTCACTGCCTGTTTGCATATTATTCTTTTGGGACACGACCGGGCTGAGGTCGATGTACCCGTTGTATGTATATTTTACTTTCTGTACTAGGATTACCCCCCGGTAGGGTGCACGGATAGCCGGGTTCTAGAGGGCAACGGGCCCGCATCTCATGGGTTTGAGACGGAAGGGGCTTCACTCTAGAATTGGCGGGCTATTCGCCGCACTTGTAGGTGGTATAGGTTGACCCAAGGAGGGATGCTCAAGTTACCAGATTCCGTGAAGTGATGGGTGGTCCATTCACGTTGTTGAAGGGGGCTGCCTCGCTTCAGGTTTTGGCGGGTAACTTGCCGCGCCCGTAGGGGTCTAGGATTTCATTACACAGGCTATCCACACGACCAGGGGAACGTCGGGTTTCAGCAGCGGCTCTATGAAACCCGGGGATCCCAGTTATCTGTATTGTTCTGTGATACTTATTAGTCTCTGTGATGTTGCATTTTATCACGCCTTGAGAGAATATTATATATTGATATATATACTAGTAGATGTTGTATATGTTTTACACCCGCGCTAGTCCAGTCCCCGCTCTGTCGTTAGTTAAGTAACCAAATGGGTGATGACGGGACCCAGTGGCGAATGCGGATGGTATATACGTACATCGTATTTTCGTTCTTTATTTGTGTGATCAATTGATGGGACTGCATTGATTCGGATCAATGCAAGCTAAACAAACCTATTCTGATGTTGTTGGAACAATTTTCAAAAAAAGTTGTTATTGCAAAGACGTTCTCTTTTGTTTTGCACAGTGGTATTCGGTTATGAATATCCAGCACCTCAGTCGACGAGGCAAGGGCCGAGATCCCTTCACCGGGAGTGACCCCTTGGACAGAAGTTTGCGTCAGGGTAATAACTTCACTATAGCCGATTACTTTTTGCTTTGCATCGTGGTATTCAGTTGGAATATCCTGCACCTCATTCTACGAGGAAAGAGCCGAGATCCCTTCACCGGGAGTGACCTCTTTAGCAAAGGTTTTCGCCACTATATTTTTTTATAAAAATCTATGCAGTTCCTTCAACGATATCAAGTTCATTACGTTAAAAGTTTTTCGCCAAAAACTAGACGTAGCCCTCCGTCATTTCTTACAAGTATTACTTAGTATTCGTGCTGCGTTTGTTGACTGTGTCAAGGTGTAGTGTGCAGTAGCTAAGTAGTGTTTGTTTATGGCATATTAATGGGATTGGTTAGGACAGTCGTGCGGCCTTGTTGACTGTGTCAATGGCTCGTACGGGTGGGTTTAATGCAATCCAGGGTAATGACGGGTTGAATTTGACTAGGACTCTTTGATTTGTTGACTGTGTCAAGGTCACTTGGGTCCTAGGGGTAAAAATCACATCGGGAGTTTCTAAAGAAACTGAAACTTGCCAGGCATGCGCATACCTTCTGAAGTGGGATAACGTGAGTGGATTCCGTCACATTATCATGCGATGATAGTTGGATCCCGATTCTCACTGATGAGTTGGTTTACTCCTCGGGTGATCCCGACTAATTCTTCTTTCAGGTTTGGAGGAGAATTTGACGTTAGAGTGGGAGGTTTCCTGATTAGATAAAGTGATAACCATTCTGATCTAGGATAGAGTGCACGCAGAGTGTTTCTTTTCTCTCTCTCTCTCTTTGACAGCGACCATGACCCGACCCTTGACTATGACTCGGTGACCAAGTTGACCGAACCTTCTTATAACACTGGCTTTTGGATTGTCAGAGTTGCAAACCTCATTGCCACTCCTACTTTTACCCTTTTCTCCAGAACACCCCGTATTACTACGAACATCCACTTCCATTGGATAATACCATCGTATGGTTATATACGAATTCGAAGGAACTTGTTCCAGATTCGAGGATGGTTTCCGGTTCTGGGGAAAACGAATAGGATTATTCAGTTGTCTTTTCCTCTTACCTTCTCTCAGGTTACGAGTGCTCCTTGGATTAGGAACAGTACACCTATTATGCAAATTGGATAGTCTTCTTCCAAACCATAGGCAGGTGCCGAACGATAAGGAATGAAGAAAGCCGATTAGCCTAACGAAGGTGTACAGAAGGTATTAAGTAAAGACATATAAAGGGATTAGTAAGAGGGCAAAGTAAATTGCGACTGCTATTCACGACCAAACCAAGTATTCCTTCGCCAATCCTACATCACCTTTGTATTTTTCCAGAACACTCCGTATCACTACGAAGATCCACAGTTTATTGGATACTCCATCGTATGGTTATATACGAACTCGAAGGAACTTGTTCCAGTTCGGGGATGGATTCTGGTTCAGGAGAAATAGGAATAAGGTTTATTCAGTTGTCTTTTATCTTTACCTTCTCTCGGGTTACGAGTGCTCCTAGGATTAGGACAGTACACCCATTGTGCTAATTGGATAGTCTTCTTCCAAACCATAGGCTGGTGCCGAACGGTAGGGAAGGAAGAAAACCATTTAGCCTAGGAGGGTGTACAGAAGGTAATGACTAAAGACATATAAAGGGATTTGGAGAGATGGCAAAGAAATATACGGTTACAGTTGTGAATCTGGATAAAGGAAGAGGCATTACTAGCAATACCCGGAAACCCCTACGAAACATTTCAATGTTTCAGTTTCACTGTGTATTGTTAAAAGAAAACTGATTTCCCAATTAGTCCTTACTCCAGGGTATATATTTACCAGGTTCGATTCTCACATCTGTATGGTTTTACAGATGATGAGTGGGAGTAAGTTATTAGGAATTAAGTGATCATCCGCATTATATCGGGATTCGTTGTAATTGGTGATCTTTGAGGAAATCGCCTGGGCTGTTTGCCGGATGGCAAATATTTGGTTTTGAATATCCGTTGTTATGCACCAATTTCAAATTGATATATCTGTACGTTTATTTTTATAAAGTGAGATATAACTTTTTGAAATTATGTCTATGACATTTACCTATATCAGTGGATGGTTAGGTAAGGAGCATTAAACAGCGGTGTAATTCTTCTTAACCATAAGTACAGTTTTCAACCTACGACACACAGAGAATGAGTTATTAGACTCAGGGACATATACAGAGTATTGTATGTTGTCCAGTGTCCATTAGGACAGAGGGGTTGGTCCTCGTACTATATTCTATTTACTTGTGACTTCTCTGGTTATTAGACAAGTGTTTCATAGAAATACAAGGTCTATGTTTTGAGAAGTTATAGGCATAAGAATAATGTAGAGAACCAGATGTCGCAAGTATCGGGATTCTTCAAGGTAATCGAAGATGTAGATACTTGTGTATGGCATTCAGTTGATAGTAATGATTAAAAGAACTTGCTTCTCTTTCAGGTTACTCATAATTGGAAGCACTCCTAAGTTGAGTAATGCTGATCGGCCTCTCTCCATTTAGTTGACATGCACTGGAGACAGCTGCATGATTTGAATCTGGTTCCAATTAAATCAGTGCTTCTTTTTCTATATTGGATATAGAATAGTTCATATCTTAACATTGTTAAGGTACAGGGAGTTGTCCGGCTTATGCTTAAAACCAGACTCTAGATAACTCAAGGCACGTTTCTGAAATGGCTGTTTGTGGGTTGACCCGGGCTATGACGAGGGTTGACTTTCTACCATCTGGAAGATCAATAGTGATATTGTTGTTGACTCGCCACAGTTTTAATAAAATGGATTTTTTCAGAAAACAGTAGTGGGAGTATGGTAGAACTGGAAGTGATTCCAGAACCGCAAACGATTACGGAAAATTTAATAAGTCCTAAAGATTCAATCAAGTTTGACATTCCATTGGCCACTCCGCAGATATGGTGGGTAACCTCAGGCACCCGAGAGGTACTTCGGTATGCTCAAAGATGGTGACAGGAAAGTTCTTGTTTACCCAGACTTGCCATTGATGTTGCTCCAGACTGTGAGACCCGGCAGGAGGATGAGTATAGCATTGTTCTGAACTGGCTTTAGAAGTGCACGTGTATATAACTCTGCTAGAGGGTTGTCGTAGTCAGTGGGAGCAGCGGAAGCATAGTGGACAAGTAGCTTATGTCTATTTATGGACTAAAGCAGATATAGCGGAGATAGATCATCTATTTCTGATGTGACCGTCATAGGTTTGACTTCATCAGAATAGGGGTTGGATCTGTTAAGAAGGCAGTAGGGTATGATGTCCTGGTATTTGGATGACATACACAGAGCAGGAAGTGAAATTCCTATACTACGATCGGTTATACTTTGGTTGTCATACAGTGGTTTCTCCACAAAGGATATAGACATAATATCAAACTTTCTGGTTACTAAATCTATGGTTTTAGATCTAGATTTGGGTAGTTTCCTAATCTGGGTACTTAGACAGCATTCTAAAGGTGCTTTAGAATGGACGACTCCTGGCACGGTAGTGTACCTGCAGGTGATGGAGTCACCCTCTCTAAAGGTGTCTTACAGACTAAAGGGGAGAGGGATGTGCATGATTGGCAGATCACTTGCTTAGGCAATTGAGTCAATCATGAGATGTCAAGTACCACACCAGATGTTGTTTTCACAGTAGATGCAATAAGTTGATATTGATCCAATCCTGGAGAACCATTCGGAAGCAGTTTTAGAACATAAGTGGATGTTCCAGGGATAAGATAACAACAGCCTCTTTTAGGAGACAGTTATCATTCCAGGCTTCCAAGGTGACCTGGATGGCAGAGTGGCTGTTAGAGTTATAGTTTTCCCTCTGACGAGAGGCAGTATTTTAGACAGGTGGTCCAAGCGGATACTGAGGGAGGCATGGTGCATGATACTGATTGGTTTCAGTCGACGATACAGTCTAAGAAGTTTGGATTTGGAGTTCATTTATGAGCTAGGTCCCATCAGATATCCAGACATATTCTAAGACAGGTATTGCTCATTTCGAGAGATGGTTTTCTCTGCGAACTTGAGATTAAGAGAGACATAGAAAGAAACATCAGAGCAGATCCACTAACTGAGGCTATTCCTCGAACGCAATAGTTTCGCAAACAGGCTTTGTGAGACTAACTAGTAGAGGAGTTGGGTGTTCGGTATTATACGGGCTGTGAGTATGCGACATCACAATAATTAGACTTGAGTGCAAGCGGGAGATTGTTGGATATAGTGCACTCAGAGTCAATTATTGGATCACAGGCACGTGATTGCAATGATTGAGGGAGGACCTATACCGGTAGAACAGTCTTACTCAGTATGATTGTATACTATCTGGTTTTCTCTATCATCGTGTACATGCTTTAGGTGACATTATGGTTCACTATTACACGTTGATGGAGAATAGTATGCTATCATGGTTTGTCTTTATTATCGTGTACTACTTTAGGTGACCTTACAGGTCGCAAGTGCACGCTGATAGAGCCCTTAGGATTCTTGCTTGACGACCAGCAGTATGATGGCGATCATATACGTGGGAGCTGGGCTCTATAAGCACATCCTTAAAAGGTCCCTAGTCGTGGGAGTTTTGAGACTGGGCATCGATACTCCATTAGTAGACTAGTGTATACATTCGAGACCCCGACGAGGGGCGGTGGCCGGTCTCACAAGTCACTGGTGTCAGTTGGTTCACCTAAGATGTATACAGGTGCTCATTGGGTTATGAGTACACCGGACAGGACTCGCCGGGAACATGCTAGTTGGTATTATACCTGACGTCAGATAGCAATTCCCTGGTGACATGTGTACAGGTTAGTTCATCGACCTGAGGTCGTCATTTGTCTCGTGTGAGTTCCCACTGTGCTTTGATTACTACCCTACCACGGCTCAAAGGAGTCGTGCAAACAGGTTTTAGTTGGGTACAGTCCCGAGCCACATAGAGGCAAGTGAGCGGATCGGCAGGGGATTCGTCTCTCCCGGTATTGGGGGTGAGATCGCGCTGTGTCTAGGAGAGCCATTACACAAAGCCCTCGGCCGAGGCAGGAGATTTACTAGTAGGTATTCCAGTAGTATCTCACGGTGTTCTGGGATACACTCCGACACGACTTGTACCGCTTTTGGGGGTCTGACTTTTACCAACCCCCTAGGCCCACCATGCGATGCTCATAGAGGAACGGACCGGACTGTACGGATAATGTCACTGACAGGCTCAGTAGGGTGTCAGGATGAGTTCGCTCATCGACCTCCCTTTTGGTCAATACTTGATAGCCCGTTACGTATGGCTAATACCTCTGACCTGCTAGTGGTTAAATCTACAGCCAAAGTATTACGAGTCTTTAGAGTCCCCCACAGACAGTTTCTCAAGTTTCGGGCGAAACGTTGTAGAGGCCGTATGATATATGGCAGGGTTCGATCTTATACGTGCGGTATTGCACGGATCATGATCGGACGGATCATACTAGTGGGCTTTTGTTTAAGCTGGATCCTAGTATTAGATTTGTTGGATTATTTTAGTCTCATCACATTCGCATTCGGTCGGAATGCGGATGCAGGTATGTATAAACAGGTGAGGGGTATCCTTGTGATCCGTCACGAGTTTACTTTAGATGTTGCCGTATCTTTTTATTGTTGTAAACATTTGGATTAATGTTTACTTTGGTCTAAATAGTGAGCTTAATTCATGATGAGGTGCATTAATTATGACATGGACATGCTTATTGACTCATGGTCTCTTTTCTTATGCTAATGTCACATTAGGATTGGTTTAATGTGTTGGATTGATAAGAGGAGAGAGAGAGGGCAGCCATATGGCTAGTGTTTGCTCTTGTATTTTCTCATTCTTACTCTCATTTTATCAAAGCAACACATAAGAAAAGAAAGGCACTTCTTCTTCTTCTTCCTCTTGCTTCTTGAACTCTCCATTTCCATCAATGGCAACACCTTCAACCTTCATCCAAGCAATGGATGCAAGAGAAAAAGTGATCACAAACATTCTCTACAACATCTTGGACACGTCGGCTAGCACACTTCGTGCCCGAGTTGCTTCGGACGAAGCGGGAGCCTGTAAAAAGAATCGATCATGTAGTGCCCTTTCCGACGAGGAGATCAAGACCGGAGATGCCGTGAGGAGCTTGGGATGGTGGCCAAAGACCGAAGGACACGGATCGATCGGTATAGCTTTCCAACCCTCTCTCTAGATAGCTAGTTGTAGGTTAATGGTTCAATCCGGGTTTTAAGCATACGATAGCGCCGGTTTTCATGTTAAGAAAAATTTTCGTTTCGGCATTTTGGCCTCGGAAAGACGGCCGGGGCGCTACCGTGGTCTTACAATACTATCATGATGAGAAAAAAAGTCCTCCCTATATATGTCCAAGCATCAACTACAATATGCGTCTCATGTAAAGTAATGGCCTCTGGGGCATACATATAACTAACACAAGAGTCTCACTACAATCTCAAAACCGATGATACAAACTCCCGCACCGGAAACATCCAGATGAAAACTGCTGACCCTCCTGGGGATAAGAGCTAAATAACTGGCCTTGTCCCGAGCCTCCACTACCCCCAGTACCTGAACGGAATCTATCACGGCGTCTAAAAGCCTGTCTCCATCCTGGCCCACCAGTACGAACCCTCTTCGGTTCCGGAACAACCTGTGTCCACTGTTGCTGCATACGTGTCACAATGCTGAATGCTGATAGCAAGGAACAACAGGGTAAGCAGGCCTCGGACGAACCTCTTAACCCTCATCTCCTCAGTATCTACCAAATACAGAGCATACACAGACATCTCGGTAAACAGTGTAAGTCCATATTGCGACCCCCGGTTCTTACGGGGAGGCGGAAACGGTATAAAAAACGAATTTTTATCGCAAGAGGCAACATGGACTAAACTATGGTCGGGATCGTTACCTAAACTAAAACTAGCAAACTAAGCTAAAGATATTTAGCTACTCGGATGAAGATGGTTATACCTAAACTTGAACTCCTTCTCTTCAAGCTCCGATGGTGGTTCGATGGCTCCTTCTCGTTGTCTCCGTACGCCGAAGATAGATCCACTTGAAAGCTCCAACCTTTAGCTCCTTCTTCGTTCTTTGAAGAAACTAGTTCACTTGGTTTGCTAAACCTAGTGAACTAGAATGAGTAGAGATGATTTAGAATGGGATTTTATCTATGGTTCTTGATTCTCAACTCATGAGACAAGAGAACCATAGATCAAGAGAGGGAGCAAGAGGTTGAGGATGAGAGCAAGAGGAGAGCTCAAGAACAAGAGAGAGAATGAGCAAGAAAGAATGAGCAAGTATTTTGTCTCTCACCCTCTCATAATCCAAAGTAATGATAACTCATCATATCAACAAAAGTCTTATGTGATGGTTGAAGTAACCATAACCTTATCATGTCATGCACTCATTTTACTCAAATGAACAAGCAAGAAAAAGTCTTTGGCATGAAATGATAACCATGGTTATCATGATGGTCAACTAGTCAAGCCTAGTCAACCGGTCAACAAGTCAACAAAAGTCAACAAGTCACCAAAGTCAACAAGTCAACAAAAGTCAACAAGTCAACAACCATATCATCATAATACTTAATTAATATAATAGTTAATCACATATCATATTCTCATTAGGGTTGAGCATAAAGTCAAAAAGTCAACGGTCAACTGTCAACAACCCTAATGAGAATCCGCTGCCTCTGCCTCCCTGTCAACTGTGCATACACACCCGCATCCGTGTTCCGAGGAACACGAATGCAAACTGGATAAATCCAATCCCATAAGGTACACTAGGATCTGGCTTAAACCAAAGCCCGCTAGTGTAAACTGTCCGGACACTGTACGTGCACAAGTGCACGGATGTGACCGAACCCTGTCGCAAAACCATGCGACCTGTCGCAATACCATGCGACCTCTACTCTTTTGCCTAAAGGCGAAAAGCTTTCTGTGTGGGACTCTAAAGACTCAACACTACGCTGGCAGTGGGTTTAACCACAGACCGCAAGCGGCACTAGCTGTGCGTAACGGTCCCCAGGTAATGCCGACAAGAAGACCGACGAGGCGAAACCCATCTGAACTCCTACTGAGCCTGAGTGTGACATTCTCCATACAGTCCGGTCTGTTCGTCTGATACATCGCATGGCGGGCCTAGGGGGCAGTAAACGTCAGTCCCCCAATAGCGGTACAAGTCGTGCCGGAGTGAAGCCCAATACACCCTGAGATAACACTGGAAACCTACCAGTATATCTCGTTTGCCCTGGCCAGGGACTACTCGTGTAATGGCTCTCCTAGACACAGCGCGATGTCAACCCCCAATACCGGGAGAGACGAATCCTGTCTAACCGTCACTGCCTCCAAGTGCTTCGGGACTGCACCCAACCACCACCTGTTTGCACGACTCCTTTGAGCCGTGGTAGGGTAGTGATCAAAGTGCAGTGGGAACACACCCGAGGCGAAGTGACAGTGTCAAGTCAGCGGACTAAGCTGTACTCATGTCACCTGGGAACTGATAACTGACGATAGGTATAATACCAACTAGTCAGTTCCCTACGAGTCCTGTCCAGTGTACCCGTAACCTAACGAGCACCCGCATACTATCTCAAGTACGACGTACTGACGGCTGTGGGACAGACCGTTTCCCACACTGGGATGAGAAGCGCATGCGCTGGTCTACTCCGGAGTATCGATGCCCTGTCTCGATAGTCCTGCGACCAGGGACCTGAATAAGGATGTGCTTATAGATTACCCAGCCCCCACTAGTGTGACTGCCATCACAACGCTGGTAATCAAGCAAAGATCCTAAGGGCTCCACTAATGCGTATAAGTGATATACTGAAATAAACACAAGTACACATTGAAGTAGAAACAAACCAAGTAGCATACTACTATTTTGAGCAAGATTGTATATACAAGGTGAATATCCCAAGCATCCATTAAGTAATATACAAACTAGTATGATACAGTAATGGCCTCTAGGGCATATACACTAACAATCTCCCACTTGCACTAAGGCCATGTACTGGCGTATCGAAGACCTATCATCTCGATCAGCCGCTCGAACTGAGTCTGGGGCAAGGCCTTGGTGAATGGATCTGCAGTGTTATCTTCTGAAGCGACTCTCCGAACCTCGATCTCCTGGCGATCCACGATCTCCCTGATCAGGTGATACCGCCTTAAGATGTGCCTGGATTTCTGATGGGACCTGGGTTCCTTCGCTAAAGCTATAGCCCCGTTGTTGTCGCAATACAGAGGTATTGGATCAACAATGGACGGAACCACCTGAAGTTCTTTCAAGAACTTCCTCATCCAGACAGCTTCTTTTGCGGCATCAGATGCAGCGATGTATTCCGCTTCCATCGTCGAGTCTGCAACGGTTTCCTGTTTGGAACTCTTCCAACACACCGCCCCTCCATTGAGGGTAAAGACAAAACCCGACATGGACTTGGAATCATCCTTGTCACTCTGGAAGCTGGAGTCAGCAAAGGCCTCGATCTGGAGGTCTTTTCCGCCATACACCAAGAACATCTCCTTAGTCCTTCTCAGGTACTTGAGAATGTTCTTTACCGCTATCCAGTGTTTCTCCCCAGGGTTTGACTGATACCGGCTTACCACACTCAGTGCATAAGCTACATCCGGTCTGGTACACAACATCGCATACATTATAGAGCCTACCGCAGAAGCGTAGGGTATAATAGACATGCGATCCCTCTCCAAATCAGTCTTGGGAGACATCTCTTTAGAGAGGGTGATCCCGTGACAAGCCGGTAGGTTACCGCGCTTGGAATCTTCCATACTGAATCTCTTCAGTATGGTGTCGATGTACCTGGACTGTGAAAGTCCTAATATCCTCTTGGATCTGTCACGGTAGATCCGGATACCCAGAATGTACGAGGCATCACCCAGGTCTTTCATGGAGAACCTGTGTGACAAGAACCCCTTGACAGATTGTAGCATAGGAATGTCATTTCCTATTAAGAGAATGTCATCCACGTATAAAACGAGGAATACTACAGTTCTCGCTACAAATCTACTATAGATGCATGGTTCATCTGGATTTTTGATAAAGCCAAATTCTTTGACCGTCTCATCAAAGCAGATGTTCCAACTCCGCGATGCCTGCTTTAGTCCATAGATGGACTTAAGCAACTTGCACACCTTTCCGCTGCTCCCACTCTGAATGAAACCCTCTGGCTGGTCCATATAGACACACTCCTCTAAATTTCCATTTAGAAAAGCTGTCTTTACGTCCATTTTCCAGATCTCATAATCGTGGAAGGCAGCAATGGCAAGAAGGATCCGAATGGATTTCAGCATGGCTACTGGAGAAAAGGTTTCGTCGTAGTCCAAGCCAGGTCTTTGACGAAAACCCTTTGCTACCAGCCTAGCTTTATAGGTCTCAACCTGTCCATCTACACCAATCTTCCTTTTGAAGATCCACTTGCATCCTACGGGTTTTACCCCGTCTGGAGCAATGTCCAACGTCCATACCTTGTTGGTGTACATGGACTCCATTTCGGTCCGCATTGCATCCAGCCATTTCACTGAGTCAACGCTCTGAACGGCCTGCTGGAAGCTAGTAGGCTCATCATAATCTATGATGCAATCCTCTCTATCCCCGTCTATGAGAAAACCGTAGTATCTCTCAGGCGGATGAGACTGCCTACTACTTCTGCGGAGCGGCGTAGGAATGTCCTGTTCTTCCGAACCTTCTGGTTCCACTAAACTTTCAGTAACAGTCCGTGGTTCTGGAATTTCTTCCAGTTCTACTGTGCTCCCACTTATCTGGTTTTCCAAAAACTCAGTTTCCAAGAAGTAGGCATGACGAGAAACAAGAACTTTTTGTTCCTCTTCACAGTAGAAGAAATATCCTTTTGAGTTCTTTAAATACCCCACAAACTTGCACTGTACTGAGCGTGCCTCGAGCTTGTCCGCATGCTGCTTTTTGACAAAAGCCGGACATCCCCATGTCTTAATGTGCTTAAGATAGGGTCTCTTCCCACACCACATCTCATATGGTGTAGTAGGCACGGTCTTAGTAGGTACTCGGTTCAAAAGGTATGCGGCTGATTCTAGCGCATATCCCCAGAATGATCGCGGTAACTCAGCGTTACTCATCATGGACCGCACCATATCCAATAGGGTGCGGTTCCGTCTCTCCGATACACCGTTATGTTGCGGGGTGTATGGAGGAGTAAGCTGAGAGAGAATTCCGTTCTCTTTTAAATAGTCCAGGAACTCGGCACTTAAGTATTCTCCTCCTCGATCCGATCTTAGAATCTTAATACTTTTTCCGGTCTGTTTCTCTACTTCATTCTTATACTCCTGGAATTTTCCAAAGGCCTCGGACTTATGTTTCATCAAGAAGACATAACCGTACCTTGAGAAATCATCCGTAAAAGTAATGAAGTAAGAATGTCCGCTTCGGGCATGTGTAGACATTGGACCGCACACGTCACTGTGTATGAGTCCTAAGAGCTCGCTCGCTCTTACTCCTTGTCCAGTAAACGGAGTCTTTGTCATCTTTCCTTTGAGACAAGATTGACAAGTGGCATACGATTGATATTCGAACGCATTCAAATATCCTTCTGTATGTAACTTAGTCAACCTTCTCTCATTGATGTGACCCAATCTACAATGCCATAAGAAAGTATGATTCATTTCCGGAGACTTTCTTTTGTGTGTATTCTGGACGTTGAAAATCTGTGGTTGGTTTAACACGTATATACCATTACTCAATGTACCTGACCCAATCAAAACTTGATTAAGGTGAATGTTTACAACATTACTTACAAACGCAAATTCATAACCTTCTTTAGAAACTAAAGATACAGAAATGATATTACAAGTTGCGTTGGGTACAAAAAAGCAATTACGCAAAACCAAAACATGTCCATCTGACATTCCCAGGTGATAGTCCCCCACGGCTTTAGCATCCATGCTAGCTCCGTTCGCAACTTTGAGGGTCATGTCACCTGCCTTCAAAACACTACGGTTTCTCAACGCCTGCAAAGAATTACAGATATGAGATCCTGATCCGGTATCCAATACCCAGGAAGTAGAGTTTATTGAAAGACAGTTTTCAATAACATACACACCTGAAGCTGAAGCTGCAACCTGCTTCAATTCCTGTGTTCTGGCCTTCCAGGCCCTGCAATCATTCTTCCAGTGTCCTTTCTTATGACAATAGAAGCATTCTTCCTTATCCACAAGCTTCCCCGCTATCTTTGTTGCTTTGCCTTTTCCCTTCGTATCCACTTTACCAACACCGCCCCTTGGTTTGGCGGGGGCCTTCTTCTTCTTTCCCTTGGCTTTCGCCTTGGACCTAGAAGAAGATGATCCTCCTACAAACAAAGTGGATGTTTCCCTACCTTTCTGTAGGGTGCCCTCTGCGCTCCTCAGCATGTTGAGGAGCTCTGATAGTTCAACCTCTTTTTCTTGTAGGTTGAAGTTCAGTATAAACTGGGCGTAAGTGGAAGGAAGGGACTGGAGAACTATATCCGTATATAGCTCACTCTCCAATGTGATCCCTAGGTCAGCGAGCTCCTCAATGAAGCCGATCATCTTTAGCACATGCTCGGCTACTGATGATCCGACGGCCATTCTTGTCGAAAATAACTTTTTCGACGCTTCGTATCTTGCGATACGTGATTGCTCTCCATACAGTTCTTTTGTATGGAGCAATATGGACTCCATGTCCATATTCTCATGCCTCCTCTGATGTTCGTTGTCCATCGAGGCAAGCAGGAGGCACTTGGCCTTCGCGCTATCAATCTCCCAAGTCTTGCGGATTTCCTTATCCGCGACGCTGGAAGTTGGACCAGGGACAGGGGGAGCTTTGGTGGTAAGAAGATACCCCAGCTTGTCATAAGTGATTGCTATCGTGACATTCCTGAGCCAATCTTTGTAGTTTGGCCCTGTCAGTTTGTTTTTATCTAGGAGTAACTTAAGTCCAGTCATGTTGATTGGTCGCTGCAATTAGGAGAGAGAAGAAGAAACACTCAGCATGATGCTCTTGCAAGTTTAGAGTGGTTTTTAGTTTGTCTAAACAGGATGGCTCCCACTGTTTCTCGAATCCCTCCTCAAACCATAAAGGAAGAATTAGTCAGGATCAATCCCACCGTACAATACTTGCTTAACCGTTCAGCCAGGCCGGTGTCGGTACTTCGAGGGAGGTTTTCCAACGCTTTCGCGAAGTTCCTTAATTAGAGAACCTCTTTTCCCTGGGGGCGTAGCCCCGCTAACACCTTTCTAGGCACCTACTAGGTTTATAGCATTGATCGTTAAGTGAGAAATTTCCCGAGGAGTAGCATATACTCACAGTAGGATCGGGATCCAAATATCATCGCGTGACGAAACTGAAGGAATCCTACCAGAATCATCACACTCCAAATGGTATGCAAATCTAGCAAGTTTCAGTACTTATGAAACTCCCGATGTGGATTTTTGCCCCATGCTCTTATGACCTTGACTTTGGCCAACAAATCATAAGTCACATGTCAAGTTCTGCCCGTCGTTCTCCAGGTTAATTTGAATCCACCCGCACCTACCCTTGACTTTGGCCAACAAGGCAGTACGACTGTTCCAAACCAACGCATCTATCTATGCTGCACATGAATACCCAATAGCTACCAATCACTGTGCCTTGACTTTGGCCAACAAACACAGCTTGAATACTATTGACTATTCATGTGAAACGACGGAGGGCTACGGATGGTTTTGGCGAAACCGTGAACGTAGTGAACTTGATTTAATCGATGGAACGAGATAGCTTTTAGAAGGAGTGGCTCAAGCTCCGCATTTAAAAGTTATTTTGAAAAGAACCGAGTGGTTTTTCGAAAGTGTTCCAACGACTTTAACTTGGTTTATTATCTTGCATTAGTTCTTTTAATGCGTGATATTCTTGCATTAGTACTTTTAATGCGTCCCATCATTTAACCCTACCATTGCAGAAAACAACCAAAATATGACGTACGCTTATGCCATTCGCATTCGCCACTGGGCCCCGTCATTACCCGTTAGGTTACTTAACTAACGACAGAGCGGGGGCTGGGCTAGCGCGTCTGTAAAACATAAGCAACGCCTAAATAGTAAGCAATGATAGACATTACAGATCACAGATGAATGCATTGGATATACTAGCAATCCGCAATCCTTTCGAGCCTGAAACGAAAAGCGGATAACACGGTCGCGGTGAATAGCCAAATACCCCACCCAAGACCCCTACGGGTGCGGCAAACTACCCGCCAAGTACTCGGTAGTTTGTGCACCCCTCCATGGGTCTATCCTAGGAGCAAAAACAGTAAAAAGAATTATACAATGACGGCTACAACCCCGACCCGGTTGTGCGGTCAAACAAATAATAATTATTACATCAATTTACATTTACAATGAATGAAAGAAAAACAAAAGCTCATCTCACATCCACCCCGGCTATTCACCCGCGACAGTCCAACACATTCATATACACATTCCAGCACATTACAGATCATGTATAACCCCGACTAATCGACTTATAGCGATTAGCCGACGTTCAATACATGCAAGCATCACAGATATAACCATCATAGTCAAAGTGCAGTGAAGTTCGGAAAAAATACGGAATTATAGGACCCCAAAAGGAAATTTCTTTTCTGGAAAATCTGGGCACATATAATATATTTTAAAAATCCCAAAACCAACACACAAACACACTGCACGAAAAACGATGCAGAGAAGACACCAAGTCGCGGCGGTTCCGCGGCGTCTAAGAAGGATCACGCGGCGGAAGCGCGGCACTTTAGGCGAATCACTGTATCGTTTTTCTTGGGTGTTCACACAAAACCCTGAGCCGAATTTAGGAGTATAAAGTTTTTCATTTTGAGCAGAAAAAATTTCAACAGAAACTCAGTTTTTGTGATCATCCGGTTTTGTGATTTTTTTCGGTTCCGAACTTCGTTACACTTCACTACCAAGCTAGTTTAAGTTTAGTTAGGCTCTGATACCACTGTAAGTCCATATTGCGACCCCCGGTTCTTACGGGGAGGCGGAAACGGTATAAAAAACGAATTTTTATCGCAAGAGGCAACATGGACTAAACTATGGTCGGGATCGTTACCTAAACTAAAACTAGCAAACTAAGCTAAAGATATTTAGCTACTCGGATGAAGATGGTTATACCTAAACTTGAACTCCTTCTCTTCAAGCTCCGATGGTGGTTCGATGGCTCCTTCTCGTTGTCTCCGTACGCCGAAGATAGATCCACTTGAAAGCTCCAACCTTTAGCTCCTTCTTCGTTCTTTGAAGAAACTAGTTCACTTGGTTTGCTAAACCTAGTGAACTAGAATGAGTAGAGATGATTTAGAATGGGATTTTATCTATGGTTCTTGATTCTCAACTCATGAGACAAGAGAACCATAGATCAAGAGAGGGAGCAAGAGGTTGAGGATGAGAGCAAGAGGAGAGCTCAAGAACAAGAGAGAGAATGAGCAAGAAAGAATGAGCAAGTATTTTGTCTCTCACCCTCTCATAATCCAAAGTAATGATAACTCATCATATCAACAAAAGTCTTATGTGATGGTTGAAGTAACCATAACCTTATCATGTCATGCACTCATTTTACTCAAATGAACAAGCAAGAAAAAGTCTTTGGCATGAAATGATAACCATGGTTATCATGATGGTCAACTAGTCAAGCCTAGTCAACCGGTCAACAAGTCAACAAAAGTCAACAAGTCACCAAAGTCAACAAGTCAACAAAAGTCAACAAGTCAACAACCATATCATCATAATACTTAATTAATATAATAGTTAATCACATATCATATTCTCATTAGGGTTGAGCATAAAGTCAAAAAGTCAACGGTCAACTGTCAACAACCCTAATGAGAATCCGCTGCCTCTGCCTCCCTGTCAACTGTGCATACACACCCGCATCCGTGTTCCGAGGAACACGAATGCAAACTGGATAAATCCAATCCCATAAGGTACACTAGGATCTGGCTTAAACCAAAGCCCGCTAGTGTAAACTGTCCGGACACTGTACGTGCACAAGTGCACGGATGTGACCGAACCCTGTCGCAAAACCATGCGACCTGTCGCAATACCATGCGACCTCTACTCTTTTGCCTAAAGGCGAAAAGCTTTCTGTGTGGGACTCTAAAGACTCAACACTACGCTGGCAGTGGGTTTAACCACAGACCGCAAGCGGCACTAGCTATGCGTAACGGTCCCCAGGTAATGCCGACAAGAAGACCGACGAGGCGAAACCCATCTGAACTCCTACTGAGCCTGAGTGTGACATTCTCCATACAGTCCGGTCTGTTCGTCTGATACATCGCATGGCGGGCCTAGGGGGCGGTAAACGTCAGTCCCCCAATAGCGGTACAAGTCGTGCCGGAGTGAAGCCCAATACACCCTGAGATAACACTGGAAACCTACCAGTATATCTCGTTTGCCCTGGCCAGGGACTACTCGTGTAATGGCTCTCCTAGACACAGCGCGATGTCAACCCCCAATACCGGGAGAGACGAATCCTGTCTAACCGTCACTGCCTCCAAGTGCTTCGGGACTGCACCCAACCACCACCTGTTTGCACGACTCCTTTGAGCCGTGGTAGGGTAGTGATCAAAGTGCAGTGGGAACACACCCGAGGCGAAGTGACAGTGTCAAGTCAGCGGACTAAGCTGTACTCATGTCACCTGGGAACTGATAACTGACGATAGGTATAATACCAACTAGTCAGTTCCCTACGAGTCCTGTCCAGTGTACCCGTAACCTAACGAGCACCCGCATACTATCTCAAGTACGACGTACTGACGGCTGTGGGACAGACCGTTTCCCACACTGGGATGAGAAGCGCATGCGCTGGTCTACTCCGTAGTATCGATGCCCTGTCTCGATAGTCCTGCGACCAGGGACCTGAATAAGGATGTGCTTATAGATTACCCAGCCCCCACTAGTGTGACTGCCATCACAACGCTGGTAATCAAGCAAAGATCCTAAGGGCTCCACTAATGCGTATAAGTGATATACTGAAATAAACACAAGTACACATTGAAGTAGAAACAAACCAAGTAGCATACTACTATTTTGAGCAAGATTGTATATACAAGGTGAATATCCCAAGCATCCATTAAGTAATATACAAACTAGTATGATACAGTAATGGCCTCTAGGGCATATACACTAACAAACAGCACATCGTACTCA
Source organism: Agapanthus africanus (assembly GCA_030015575.1). NCBI lineage: Eukaryota > Viridiplantae > Streptophyta > Magnoliopsida > Asparagales > Amaryllidaceae > Agapanthus > Agapanthus africanus. The sequence goes on from JASDDO010000001.1 coordinate 278,392,639, forward strand.
GCCACCGTCATACCCGGAGTCTGGCGTAACGACTCGAAACTGCACGATCGAGCATCCCGGACTCTATACGAAAGAAAATGGGCAAGAAACATCGTCATGAATGTTAGTTATATGTATGCCCTAGAAGCCATTACTGTACATGCGATGTATATTGTAGTGGATGCTTGGACATATATAAGGACTTTCTTGCTCAACATGATAGTATGCTATCTGGTTGCACTTTACCTTAACATGTAAACAAATATTGTTTTGTGATCACATGTTGATAAAGCCCTTAGGATGAATACTTGACTACCATGAATGTGATGTAGATCATACTAGTAGGGATAGGGTAGTCGATAAGTACATCCTTCAAATGTTCCTAGTCGTGGGAATATCGAGACAGGGCATCGGTACTCCAGAGTAGACTAGCGTATGCGCTTCTTGACCCATATGATGGGCGATTGATGATCCCGTATCCATTGGTGTTTAACATCAGAGAAGGTATACGGGTGCTCAGTGGAGACTAGGTACACTGGACGGATTCGCCGAGAACTCCTAGATGGTATTACACCTATCGTCGGATAGCAGTTCTCTGGTGACACTGGTACAGGTTAGTCTGTAGACCCGAGATCGTCATAGAGTCTTGTGTGATTCCCACTGTGCTTTGATTTCCATCATACCACGGTCAAGAGATCGTGCAAAACGGTGGCTTTTCGGTACAGTCCCGAATCACATGGAGGCAGTGAGCAATAGGAGGGGATTCGTCTCTCCCGATATTGGGGGTTGATGTTGCGCTGTGCTCGATTGGCCATAACAGAAAATCCCTACCCAGGGTTGCTGAGATTTACTGGTAAGTGTTACCAGTAGTTTCTCGAACCGTTATGGACCTTGCATCGGCATGACTTATCGGGCTATTGGGGTCTGACGTTAAACCACCCCCAGGCTGTGATATGCAACATATCAGAAGAAGAGACCGGACTGTACGGTATTGTTACTGATTGGATTCGCTGGAGTTATAGTAGGCTTGCTTGTTGAACATCTGATCGCTCAATACCCGGGTGGCCGTTACGTTTAGCAGACGGCTTGCGGCTTGTGGGTGTTTGATATGATCATCACCTACTGCCGGCGTATTGACGAGTCTTTAGAGTCCTACATAGAGGCTTCCTGGTTCATGCGAAATGGAGTAGGAGCACATATGTGATATATGCAGGACCGAGATTAATACGAGTATGTGATACCGTATTCTATTCTCGCGATATGTGATATCGGTCGGTTATATGTGATATAGCTGGGTTATCGGATCAAGTGTTGATTCGATGAAATAATATATATATATATATATATATAAATTATATGCTCACTTAAATATTTATTATTCTCACTTATGATGCATTTAACATATATGTGATATATGCTTATTGTATTGTTTTCTTTTGTTACATAAATATTATATATGAGATATATAATATTGTGACATGCTAGGTTATACATGAAACATGGATGTATGAGAATTATACCATGCTATATATTATGTTTGAGTTTAAATTCGTAAGTAATTCAAAAAGGAAGAAATGAGTCATTGTGAAGCTTCATGATAAACTTTGATAAAGTCTTCTATTTTTGTTTTGCTTAAAATATTTCTAAACTCAACCATGACACATAGCCATGGTTAACTCTGTACAAGAGTTAGTGGATGACATACACTAACCTAGGGTTACATTTCTAACCTCATCTCTTTCATTATTCATCTTCTTCCTCATTTTGATTTTTGCTCTCTAGCTTTTGAGAAAAGAGAAGAAAATAGTGAGAAAATAAACAATAAAGTGAGAAAAATTCCTACTTCATCATCCTATACTATTAGCCATTTAGTTTAGGGTGTTTCCTTCACTAATCTACATAATTAGTGAAGAGATAGCATGAGCTAGTGTCTCCTCGACGTAGATCATCTTCGGCCTCGAAGACTTCGAAGCAAACTTGTTCGTTTCTTCGTGGGAGCCACTCTAGAGTCCAAACGATCATGATCGCAGCAAAGGGACTTCTACACGGAGCTATTGAAGTGAAGGACCAGTCTACAAAGGTTGTATTCCTTGTTCACTTAGATGTAAAATGTTTACATATCATGTTTAACCCTAAGTCTCTAGTTAACATCTTGGTTAGGGTTTGTTTAGCACCCCAAAAATTTTAAAGTAGCATGATTGATGCTTGCCAAAACCTTGCTAAGGTGCTAAGCTGACCCTACAGTGGTATCAGAGCCAAGCTAGAGCATTAGGTGTCGTGTAGGTGAAGTTTAAAGTCGGATCGAACTCCGAAACCCTGATAAATCCCACTTTCTGGAAAAAATTTCAAAAGTTGAAATTTTTCGTATTAAAAATACTCAGAAAATCATGCAGGGAATTCTAAGGATTACTGTGAAGTAGGAAGCCATAACTCACTCATGTGACCTCGGAACCGCGGCCAAACCATGCGTTTGGCGGCGGTTCCGTGGCCAACTTTGGGAGTTAGGGGCTAATACTTCAGGGATTTATTCTTGGGTACTTTTTCATGCTTCTGGAAATTTTTAATTCTACTCAAGTGTTGAGCTTTCTGGGAAATATTGGGAACTCGTTGATTTGATCGAAAAGTTTTACTTCGTTTAAGTTTTTCCGGGTAATTTAGAACGTGTTAAAAAGTTCGAACGGATATCAATAACTCACTTTTTCCCCTGTCGGAAAACTTTCAAGTGTTGGATTTTTCCTGAGTTTAAAACTTTCAGAAAATCATGCAAGTAATATGTGGACCCTCTAGAAGAACATAACCTTAACTCGATTATGTGACCGTCAAAACCGCCACTGAACCATATGGTTTGTGGTAGTTTAGTGTTGCCACATGTGATGCGTTGGTTTGACCCTTCTATAGTTGGTTCATAGCGGTTGTGGCATGTTCTGGGATTTTTTGAACTCCGCTCAAGTGTTAAGCTATTTGGGAAATCTTGGGTGTTTGTTTATTCGATCGGAAAATTTAACATTGTCTATTTATCTGGAATGTGATACAATATGTGGAATTCATATAGCTAGGCATGAAATGCAAAGTATGTGATATTTCGGATTTAAGATGTCTAAAGTGATTGTGGATTTCAAATGTTGTAGTTTTTTATTTTCTTTTCTGTGACCGTAAGTGTAATATGTGGTATATCGCCGTTTTCGTCGCTATAGATCAATGACAATAATGATAGGCATATTTACTTACGTTGATGAAATGTGATGTTATGTGTTGTTGTGATATGTTATATTGGATCGTTGTGTTTTGAATAGCCGGGGTTTTATGTGAGATGAGAGTTTTTCATTTTTATTCATGTAAAACCTTGTATGTAATATTCTTTTATTGGGGCACTTCCGGGTTGAGGATGATGTCACCATTGTATATTATTTACTTTTCCGCATTAGGATAGACCCAAGACGGGGAGCATAAGTAACCGGGTTCTAGGGTACAGTAGGAGACCATCTCGAGGAGTCGAGACCGGGTCTCTTAACTGTAGAATTGGTAGGGTTGATTGCCGCTCTCGTAGGGGTCTAGGGATGTGGGTTTGGCTATTCATCGCGACCGTGGAATCCGTGTTTTATACTGGCTTAACTTAAAACACGGAATTCCTAGTATATCCAATATTTCATATGCGATTCTTCTGCTGCAATGTTCTGTGATGAGATCATATTACTGCCTGAGATGAATGCCTATATATTATATATATGAGATATAATTAATAATTTTGCTTTCGTTTCTTCTGTGATGCTTAGGAAGCATAAATAAATGGGACTTCATTAATGAGTTTAATGAAAGAAAAAGAAATCTAAAGATGTTGTAGAAACTTGTCTCGAAAACTCATAGCTCTAGTTCTTGCTTTGCATAGCGGTATTCCTTGAAGAATATCCAGCACCTTATTCGATAAGGAAAGAGCCGAGATCCCTTCACCGGGAGTGACCTCTTTAGCGAAACTAGCAGATGCTACAAACTCGGTTTGTCTTTTGATTGCTTTTGTAGTTTTTGTTTTGCAAAGTGGTATTTGTGAAATATCCTGCACCTTATTCGATGAGGAAAGAGCCGAGATCCCTTCACCGGGAGTGACCTCTTTAGCGAAACTATTAAAAGCCTCAAAAACACTCCTTTCTCAAGATTACTCGATTCTACAACGATATCAACTTCGTTACGCTCATGGTTTTCTTAGAAACCTGCGTAGCCCTCCGTCATTTCAGATAAGTACTACTTAGTATTCATGCTACGGTAGTTTGGCATTCGTCAAGGCGTAGTGTACGGTAACTAACTAGTGCTTATCTGCATGCATACGATGCGATTGGATTAGGGTATTCGTACGGCGTTGTTTGGCTTTCGTCAAGGGACGTGCGGGTGGGTTTAATTCAATCATGAAATGTACGGGTTGAACTTGACTAGCGGACTATGGGTTGTTTGGCATTCGTCAAGGTCATAGCACACTAGGGGTAAAGTATTATTGGGAATTTCAAGTGTTGAAATTTCTAATGAGATTGCATACCTTCTATGAGATAGTTGGATCCCGATACCCACTGCGAGTAAGAGTTACTCCAGGGAAAGTCTTACACATTACAATTAGCTTATCGAGTAGGTGTCTAGAAAGGTGTTAACGGGGTTATGCCCTTGGGAAAACGAGGTTTATTTTAATTAGGTCCGTGCGAAAGCACGGGGAACCTCCCTCAAAGTACCGACACTGGCCTGGCCGAAAGATTGGCGAACTTGTAGGGTGTAATTAATCCCGGCTACTCTTACCTTTTAGGGTTTGAAGGAAGATTTGACAAAACAGTGGGAGCCATTCTGATTAGATAAAATGATAACCAATCTAATCTTGCAACAGCGCACGCAGAGTGTTTTCTTCTCTCTCTCCTGGTTGCGACTATGTCATGCCTTAATCAAAATAATAATATGGATGCATTGACCGAACCTGCTAATTATACTGAGGTAGGGAACGTTGATTCTGCTCAATCTTATAATTGTTATAAGTCCAAGAAAGAAATAGAGGAATATTCGGATTCCCATGCCACCAATTCGAAGAAAGTGCATGTTGATACGTATTCATGGGGTGTCCTTATTACCGAGAACTCTTTTTCAGTATCCTTTACGTCCTGGGTATGTGATACCAGATCAGGATCCCGCATAAGTAATATGTTACATGGGCTACAGAAAGTAATATCTAGATGGAGAGTACTAGATACAAAAGATAAATAATGAACATCATCGGATAACTGCAAAACCCACCTATAGCAAATGGCCTCACAGCCAGCCGTAGCGGTATCCGCAATAGTAGAGATGATAAGAAGTCCTGCCGCGACTACTCTGAGAGTAAGTCCTGCAAAACACTGTGGCACAACGGGGGTGAGTTGCCAACTAGTGAATAGTAAATAACATTATACTGTAATCGCAAGTATGCACGAACAACGATAATCATGCAATCTGATAGAATAAGTACGGAAATAAGGATATACAACAATCATGATCAAGGTACTCCATCAGGGACTACAAATACATGAATCAAATGCATATCAAATAAATCACGAGTGTGGGATAAATAATAAACCTCATGCACAAATCATCAACATGGAAAAACCCTGGTGTCCATCAATGACACCCCAAATCCCAAAATCCTCAGGCGCCGAGACCAAAACCGGCCCTCATATCTGTATGTCTCATGGAACCTGAGTGTCCAACATCGACACTCGAAACATCATGAAATACTCGTGTCCAGCATCGACAAGTAAATCCACGTACCATGGGCTCCAGCTACCAGGATCGGCCCGCGGGCTCCGGCAGTACGAATCGGCCCATATCCATCTCATGACTCCGGTCGATATCCTTCGGATAACCGTCGAGTCTAAAATTATCACCGATAGGCAGTGCACCTCCCCTGCCAGGCTCATCGGCTAAATCCATCAACATACCTTTCTTTCCCGGGGGTACCATACCGGGTCCACCATGAACCCGCAACATGGCCTCATCCACTCCTCGCATCGGGTTTCTAACACAAGTCTCAGAACCAAGAAAACTCATGGTGGACGCAATGAAATATCATATCAAGAGAAACCGGGTTTCCAAACAATAAATAAATTTCTTGAAATACCCTCACGGTTCTCAAATCCATAAATCACATGAAATCTATATCTCAATGCGTAAATCCATGAAAACTGATATATGCAACATAAAACAGCAATACGAGCATATTAAGGGAAAACCGCTCTTTTAAATGAATCCAGTTTTAAAATATACCATGAGGTTCCCAATTCCTCCGAAATCAAGTGCAGCATCATATGAGGTGTACATGTAACTATAGCAAGATATGTGTATCTACATGTAAGCAGGTATGTATGATGCATTTCATATACGCAACGGAATAAGAATCACTGCCTCAATGACAATAACCGATACAATATCACATATGTATATATAGGTAGTGCGTGTCATGGCAATTGCGGACGGTGTGAGTGCAGCATACAATTTAGTGCTCGTGTAACATGAATCGTCAATAATGGTGCAGTGTCCAATAGGTACCAAGTCAAGGCACAACAGGTAATAATATGCAATGATGCTGGTGCGCAATCAACTCATATGCATATAACCATGCATATAATATCATATCCAGCCCTGACGCAAAACGCCGTACGGGCGGTTTCCCCGTAGATGTTAAATCTACTCACAGATGATCTTGAGCTAAGAAAATCCGACCACCTGCTTTCCTTTCTTCGCAGCGTCCGAAGTCCCCGCTTGCGATCCTAAAATTTCACAAACACAACACATAAGGCTAAATATCCTGTGCCGACACAACGATAACGAAATGCAAGGATAACATCCACAAGATAAACACACTATGCACCTAGTGCACAAAATACGTATGACATCGGCACAACCCTAGCTAGGATCGCTAAACTATGCAACCACCAAGCCTAGACCCCGATCGTACCGATCGCGTATTCACAACACAATATATAGCGTGGAAGATAATATATATATTATCGCAACGTCAATTTAACCCCACGCCTAATTTAACCGAAAACCTAGTAAGCAACTTTTCATCATTTTAGCTCAAGTCTAGAAGTTTAAACAATTCTAGCGATCACAATCATCGCAAAGTAGCCTAACTAAGTCACGCAAACCTTTACTACAATTTTAATCTCACCCATATAAGATTTAGTAAAATTTAGTTTGCTATTAAGCTAATTAGACGATTAGAAAAAATAACAAATAACATTCTCACAACTAGGTTAAATTGTCAAAGTCTGTACTTCTCCATTAGCCATTTTAAACAAAACAAACCCTAACTTGATCTTCACAACTCTTTCATGAATTTCTAAACATGCAATTTAAAGCTATATTAAACATCTAATAAGCTAGCTTAATGATTTAAACAACATTTAAAGTTTAGGGTTAGGATTTTATACCTCCAGTAGATTCACAAATTAGCAACTAAACTCCAAATTAGCCTCCAAAATGATGACTTTCATGAAGATTCAAGCTTGTTTAGGGTTGAAGAATAATGGGTAGGGATTTTTTTGTGAGTTTGTGGGATTATTTGATGATTTTAGATAGTTTATTTGAGATTGAAGAATTGAAAATAGGGCAAAGGAAAACAGAGGGCAGCAAAGGGGGAGGCTCGGCCAACATAAGAGAAGTGAGGAGGTTAGGAAAATGTGTGGAAATTTATAGTCTAAAACACCAAGTAATGCTCATTAAAGCACCTTCCATCCATGCCACCTCTTAACCATTTTCCTTACTTTTACTTCAACAAATATCTAGATATTTTGGAGAGAAGGTTTAAGCTTAATCTTGTGATTAAATTTGCATAGATTCACTTTTAGCATAATTAACCCAATAAAAATTGTAATTAACACTAATTAAGTGCATAATTAAAAGCTTATAATAATATTTTAATTAGGGAAAAATATCTAAGTGAACTATAATTTTCAAGTGACAACTAAAAACTGCAAACTAGCAATTTTCTAGTTAAACTAGGTGCAGTTAAGTCTATACTGAAAAATGATCACTTCCGGGTTTTTACGGAAAAACACCACCAATTTTACCATTTAACGGAAAATTTGCATAATGATTCCTAAAACGTTACATAGTCCGTCCAGTGTAACTCATAAACCAATGAGCACCTGCATACTATCTCCAGTACGACGTACTGATAGCTGTGGGATAGACCATCTCCCCTGCTGGTAGTCAAGCAAATATCATAAGGGCTCTATCAATATGTATAAATGAAACGTTAAAAGAAACAAATACACATATTAAGATAGAAACAAACCATGTAGCATATTACTATATCGAGCAAGACTGTCATAAATCCGTGTATATATCCCAAGCTTCCAAAATGTAATATACAAACTAGTACTATACAATAATGGCCTCTAGGGCATATCACACCAACAAATGCCTCTTCCATTATCCAGATTCATGACTATAACCGTATATTTCTTTGCCGTCTCTCCAAATCCTTTTATTTGTCTTTACTCATTACCTTCTGTACACCACCCTTAGGCTAAATGGTTTCTTCCTTCCCTACCGTTTGGCACCAGCTTATGGTTTGGAAGAAGACTATCCAATAAGCATAATAAGTTTACTCTCCTAATCCTAGGAGTACTCGCAACTTGAGAGAAGGTAAAGATAAAAGACAACCTGAATAATCCTATTCTATTTCTCCTGAACCGGAGAAATGCAAAGGTGAAGTAGGAGTGGCGATGAACTACGCGGTTTAGTCGTGAATGATAGCAGTCGCATTTTACTTTGCCCTCTTTCTAATCCATTTATTTGTCTTTACTTATTACCTTCTGTACACCAAACTTAGGCTAATCGGTTTTCTTCATTCCCCACTTTTCGGCACCTGCCTATGGTTTGTAAGAAGACTATCCAATAAGCGCAATAGGTGTACCCTCTCCTAATCCTAGGAGCCCTCACAACTTGAGAGAAGGTAAAAGGAAAAGACAACTGAATAGTCCTATTCAATTTCTCCAGAACCGGAAACCATCCTCGAATCTGAAACAAGTTTCTTCAAGTTCGTATGTAACTATACGATGGTCATATCAAATAAATGTGGATCTTCGTAGTGATACGGAATGTTCTGGAGAAAATCAAAGGGTAAAAGTAGGAGGGGCAATGATATATGCAACTCTGACAATCCAAAAGTCAACGTGCTTTAAGAAGGTCCGGTTAACTTGGTTACTGAGTTATAGTCTAGGGTCGGGTCATGGTCACTGCCAAGGAGGGAGATAAAAGAAACACTCAGCGTGCACTCTAACTTAGATCAGAATGGTCAATCACTTTATCTAATCAGGATGTCTCCCACTGTATCCTCAAATTCTCCTCCAAACCTGAAAGAAGAATTAATCGGGATCATCTAAAATCACTCGAGGAGTAAACCAACTCATCAGTGGGTATCGGGATCTAACTATCATCGCGTGATAACCTGATGGAATCCACTCAAGTTATCACCCTCCAGAAGGTATGCGCATTCCTGGCAAGTTTCCTGTATGTTTGAAACTCCCGATGCGATTTTTACCCCATGCTCTTATGACCTTGACGAAGGCCAACATATCATAAGTCACATGTCAAGTTCTACCCTTCATTGTCAAGGTTAATTTGAACCCATCCGTACATACCCTTAACGAAGGCCAAAATAGTATACGACTATCCCAAGCCAACGCATCTATCTATGCAACAGAAAAGTAACAGATAGCTACTATACACTATGCCTTGACGAAGGCCAACATACATAGCATGAATACTAAGTGCTACCCGTCTGAAATGATGGAGGGCTACGAATGGTTTTTGGCGAAAAACCGTTAACGTAATGAACTTGATATCATTGAAGGAACCGGATAGCTTTTTACAAATATATAGTGGCGAAAACCTTTGCTAAAGAGGTCACTCCCGGTGAAGGGATCTCGGCTCTTTCCTCGTAGAATGAGGTGCAGGATATTCTTAACTGAATACCGCAATGCAAAGAAAAAAAGTAATCGATGATAGTGAAGTTATTACCCTGACGCAAACTACTGCCTAAGGGGTCACTCCCGGTGAAGGCATCTTGGCCTTTGCCTCATCGAATGAGGTGCAGGATATTCATAACCGAATACCGCTATGCAAACAAAAGAAAACGACCATATAATAACAGCTTTTGAAAATTTGTTCCAACAACATCAAATAGGTCTGTTTTCCTTGCATTGATCTGAATCAACGCAATCCCATCAATTAATCACACCACAAAAAATGAAAATATGATGTACCTATATGCCATCCGCATTCGCCACTGGGTCCCATCATCACCCGTTAGGTTACTTAACTAACGACAGAGCGGGGACTTGACTAGCGCGGGTGAAAAACATATACAACATCTACTAGTATACATATAACAATATATAATAATCGCTCCAGGCGTGATAAATGCAACATCACAGATCAGCAATAAGCATCACAGAATAATACAGATAATCTGGGAGCCCCGGGTTTCCTTTGAACCGTAAGTGAAACCCAGCGTTCTCCGGTGTTAGTTATATGTATGCCCTAGAGGTCATTACTGTACATGCAATGTATATTGTAGTGGATGCTTGGACATATATAGGGAGGACTTTCTTGCTCGACATGATAGTATGCTATCTGGTTGCACTTTATCTTAACATGTAAACAAATACTGTTTTGTGATCACATGTTGATAAAGCCCTTAGGATTAGTACTTGACTACCAGGACTATGATGGAGATCATACTAGTAGGGACACGGTAGTCAATAAGTACATCCTTCAAATGTTCCTAGTCATGGGAGTATCGAGACAGGGCATCGGTACTCCAGAGTAGACTAGCGTATGCGCTTCTTGACCCATATAATGGGCGATGGATGATCCCATATCCATTGGTGTTTAACATCAAAGAAGGCATACGGGTGCTCAGTGGTGACTGGGTATACTGAACGGACTCACCGAGAACTCCTAGATGGTATTATACCTATCGTCGGATAGCAGTTCTCTGGTGACACTGGTACAGGTTAGTCTGTAGACCCGAGATCGTCATAGAGTCTTATGTGATTCCCACTGTGCTTTGATTTCCACCATACCACAGTCAAGAGATCGTGCAAAATGGTGGCTTTTGGGTACAGTCTCGAGTCACATGGAGGCAATGATCGATAGGAGGGGTTTCGTCTCTCCCGGTATTGGGAGTTGATGTTATGCTATGCTCGATTGGCCATAACAGGAAATCCCTGGCCAGGTTAGCTGAGATTTACTGGTAAGTGTTACCAGTAGTTTCTCGAATGACCTTGCATCGGCATGACTTATCAGGCTATTGGAGTCTGATGTTATACCACCGCCAGGCTGTTGATATGCGACATATCAGACGAAGAGACCGGACTGTACGGTAGTGTTACTGATTGGATTCGTAGGAGTTATAGCATGCTTGCTTGTAGATCTTCTGATCGCTCAATACCCGAGTGGCCGTTACGTTTAGCAGACCACTTACGGCTTATAGGTGTTTGATATGATCATCACCTACTGCCGGCGTATTGACGAGTCTTTAGAGTCCTATACAGAGGTTTCCTGGTTCATGCGAAATGGAGTAGGAGCACATATGTGATATGAGCGAGACCGAGATTAATACGAGTATGTGATACCGTATTCTATTCTCGCGATATGTGATATCGGTTGGGTATATGAGATATAGCCGGGTTATCGGATCAAGTGTTGATTCGATAAGATGATTCATTTGATATTAGTCAGTTATATGTATTATAGCCCGATTATTAAATCAAGGGTTGATTTAATAATTTAATGTATAATTATATATTTGATATATTAAATTACATTGACTAATATTAGCTCACTTAAGATTTCTTTTCTCACTTGATAATACATTGATATACATGTGATATATGTTAATTGTATTATTTTCTTTTTGTACACAAAATATATGTGTGATATATATTGTTGTGTCATGCTAGGTTACACTTGCAACATGTATGTATGAGACTCACATCATGCTAGGGTTATGTTAGGGTTTATATTTATTTAAAGCAAATTCAAAATTGTGGAGATATTTGTCATGGATGAAGCTTGGAGAAGCTTGTAGAAAACATTGACCAAGACCACTCTTTTGTCTTGCTTATGATATTTCTTAACCCAACCCTTAACTCATAGCTATGGTTTATTCTCTACATGAGTTAGGCATGACACTAACTTACCCATGGTTGCAATTCTAACATCACTCTCTCATTCATTTTCTTCATCGCTTCTTCTTCTTTCTCAAGAGAAAAAGCTTGCTAACTTTTTCTAAGTGATGATTTATTATGAGAAAAATAAAACTAAAGTGAGCCCACTTCCTACTTCATCATCCTCTACTACTTGCCATTTAGTTTAGGATGTTTGCTTCACTAATCTACACAATTAGTGAAGAGATAGCATGAGCTAGTGTCTCCTCGACATAGATCATTTTCGGCCTCGAAGACTTCGAAGCAAGCTTGTTCGTTTCTTCATGTGAACCCTCACTTGAGTCCAGGAGTTCGATGATCGCAACGAAGGGACTACTACACGGAGCTATTGAAGTGTAGGACCAGTCTACAATGGTTGTATTCCTTGTTCACTTTAGATGTAAAGTTGTTTACATATCTTGTTTAACCCTAAGTCTCTAGTTAAGATCTTGGTTAGTGTTTGTTTAGCACCCCAAGAAATTTAAAGTAGCATGATTGATGCTTGCCAAAACCTTGCTAAGGTGCTAAGCTAACCCTACAGTGGTATCAGAGCCAAGCTAGAGCATTAGGCGTTGTTTAGACGAAGTTTAAAGTCCGATCGAACTCCGAAAACTCGAAATGACCCACTTTGTGGAAATTTTTCAAAAAGTTGGATTTTTCCACGTTAAAAATACTCAGAAAATCATGCACGGAATTCTATGGACACACCTGAAGAACGAAACCCTAACTCGTCCAAGTGACCGCGGATCCGCGGCCAAAACATGGTTTTGGCAGCGAATCCGCGGTGCCACTTGAGAGGCTTGGGTCGGGCCCTTCAGCTGTTGGTCCGTAGGTACTGGGGAATGCTTCTGGGAACTTTTAAATCTGCTTAAGTGTTGAGCTCTCTGGAAATTTTGGGAATTCATTGTATCGATCGAATTATCTAACTTCGCCCAGCTATCTGTGATTGTGATACAATATTTGGAATCCACAGAATTGGTTATGTGATAACTAGTTTGAATTTTAAAAATCTAGCGGTTTAGTTTCATTTGATCGGTTGCCACGGGATTTTGATGTTGATTAAAAGTCCGTCGCAATTACGTAGTGTATGTGGATACTCCCCGGGTAACCTTACTAGATAGCCACGCCCCATAACCCCGACCAAGTGACTGTAGCAGAAACCTGTCACTAAAAGCATCCGTTCGGGTGCTCGCGGCTGTGGGGTTCTGCCATAGTGCACTCGGTCGACGGCACCGGGGGTGCGGCCGTCTATTAAAGTTTCCGACGAGCATTCGATCAGGTTATCGGGAATCTTGTTGAATTACCCGACAGGTTATTGGAAAGTGTTTTCAATATCGAGACTAAAATGCGGGGTTTATAATTGTTAGGCATGCGATATCTAAGGAATTCATTTGGTTGGACATGAAATCCAAAGTATATGATACGTTGGGCTTATGATGTCTAAGGAGGTTGTGGATTCCAACTGTTGTAGTTTTTTACTTTCTTTTCTGCGACCGTAAGTGTAATATGTGGTGTATCGCTGGTTTCGGTGCTATATGACAACGACAATTGGGATACGCATATTTACTTACGTGATGACATGTGATGTTATGTGTTGCTGTGATATATTATATTGGATCGTCGTGTTTTGAATAGCCGGGGGTTCTTATGTGAGATGGGAGTTTTTATTTTCCTTCATGTAAAATTCAATGTATGTAATATTCTTTTATTGGGGCACTTCCGGGTTGAGGATGATGTCATCATTGTTGTATATTATTTACTTTTTCGCATTAGGATAAACCTAAGGCGGGGAGCATAAGTAACCGAGTTCTAGGGTCAGGTGGGAGACCATCTCAATGAGTCGAGACTGGGTCTCCTAACTCTAGAATTGGTAGGGTTGCTTGCCGCTCTCGTAGGGGTCTAGGGATGTGGGTTTGGCTATTCATCACGACCGAGGAATCCGCATTTTTTACTGGCTTAAATAAAACACGGAATTCCTAGTATATCCAATATTTCATATGTGATTCTTCTGCAGCTGATATTCTGTGATGCGATAATTTTATATTCGTGAGACGAATGCTTACACTATATATATATATATATATGATATATAAATATTATTGCTTTCGTTTCTTCTGTGATGCTTAGGAACATATATGATGGGAATTCATTAATGAGATTAATGAAAAGAAAATAAACCTATAAGATGTTGTAGAATCAAATTTTCAAAAAGAGTAGCTCTAGTTTTTGCTTTGCATAGCGGTATTCCTTGTAGAATATGCAGCACCTTATTCGATAAGGAAAAAGCCGAGATCCCTACACCGGGAGTGACCTCTTTAGCGAAACTAGCAAATGCTACAACTCACTCGGTTATGTTTTTTATTGCTTCTATAGTTCTTGCTTTGCATAGCGGTATTCCTTGTAGAATATCCAGCACCTTATTCGATAAGGAAAGAGCCGAGATCTCTTCACCGAGAGTAACATCTTTAGCGAAACTAGTAAAAGTCTAAAAAACACTCCTTTTCAAAATCACTTGTTTCTACAACGATATCAAGTTCATTACGCTCATGATTTTCATAAAAACCCGCATAGCCCTCCGTCATTTCAGGTAGAGACTAGTTAGTATTCGTGCTGTGTTTGTTGACCTTAGCCAAGGCATAGTGTACGGTAGCTAATTAGTGTTTATCTGCTAAAACATGAGATGTGATTGAGTTAGGGTAGTCGTACGGTTTTGTTGACCTTAGCCAAGGGTCGTACGGGTGGGTTTAATTCAATCAGGAAATGACAGGTTGAACTTGGCTAGCACTTATGATTTGTTGACCTTAGCCAAGGCCATAAGTTGCTAGGGGAAAAATATTATCGGGGATTTCAAGTGTTGAAATTTGCAATGAGATTGCATACCTTCTATGAGATAGTTGGATCCCGATACCAACTGCGAGTAAGAGTTACTCCTGGGAGAGTTTTGCACATTACAATTAGTCGATCAAGTAGGTGTCTAGAAAGGCGTTAACGGGTTTATGCCCCTGGGAAAATGAGGTTTATTTTAATTAGGTCTGTGCGAAAGCACGGGCAACCTCCCTCAAAGTACCGATACTGGCCTGGGCAAAAGACTGGCGAACTTGTAGGGTGTAATTAATCCCGGCTAGTCTTACCTTTTAGGGTTTGAAAGTATATTTGACTAAAACAGTGGAAGCCATCCTGATTAGATAAACTAATAACCAATCTAATCCTGCAAGAGCGCACGCAAAATGTTTTCTTCTCTCTCTTTTTCCTGGTAGTGACTATGTCACGCCTTAATCAAGATAATAATATGGATGCATTGACCGAACCTGCTTATTATACTGAGCTTAGGAAGGTTGGTTCCGCTTAATCTTATAATTGTTATAAGTCCGAGCTGGAAATAGGGGAATATCTGGATTCCCTTGCCACCCAATCGAAGAAAGTGCATGTTGATGCATATTCTTCGGGAGTCCTTATTACCGAGAACTGTTTCTCTGTATCCTCTACGTCCTGGGTATGTGATACCGGATCAGGATCCCGCGTATGTAATCTATTACATGGCTACAGATAGGTAGAGAACTGAGAATGAGTGATATATTTCTAAGAGTTAGAGAATGGTGCAATTGTTGCAGCCAAGTCTTTTGGCGGATATCACCTTGTATTTGATACATTGATTCTGAACGAATGCAATTACATACCGAACCTGATAAACAACATTACATCGGTTTCTTTATTAAGTTAAAAAAGGATATAATTCTGTATTGGAGGATAATGTTGTGAACATTTTTCTGAATCAAGAGTTGATTCGATCAGGCACATTATATAATAGCATAAACGTTCTAAATCAAACCACAGTTCAAAGTATATAGAATACAGACAAGAGGAGCAGTTCAGGAATGAACGAATCCTTCTTGAGGCATTGTAGACTAGGTCATATCAATGCGACATGACCAGCTAAGTTACGTAAGGATGAATATGAGAATCTGTTTGAATTTTCATCCTATGCTACTTGCTAGTCTTGTCTCAAAAATAAAATGACCAATACTCCGTTTACTGGAAACAGAGAAAGAGTTAGCGAACTCTTGGACAGATACATAATGATGTATATGGTCCCATGTCTACAAATGCCAAGGTTGGTTCTTGTTACTTCATTATATTCACTGATCATCTCTTAGGATTCAGACATATGTTCCTGTTGAAACATGAGTCTGAAACTTTTGAGAAATTCAAGGAATATATGCTTGAAGTTGAAGAACCAGACGCGTAGAAGTATTAAGCCCTTCGATTTGATCGGAGAGGAGAATACTTGGGCATGGAATTCCTGGATTTTCTTTAAGGAGAATGTGATTCTCTCTCAGCTTACTCCTTCGAGTACACTACAGCACAACGGTGTATCGGGGTGGAGGTATCGCACCCTATGAGATATGGCGTGCTCTATGATGAGTACTGCTGAGTTACTTGTTTTCTTTTGGTGTTATGCACTTAAGAAGCTGCACACCTATTGAATGAGGTTCCATCCAAATAAGGGCCTACAACTACATATGAGATATGGAATGGGAAGAGTCCATGTCTTAAACGAGTTAAGATATAAGGTTGTCTGGCCTATGTTGAAAGGCAAAATCCGGACAAGCACGAGGCAAGGTCAGCTATGTAAATTTGTTAGGATATCCCAAACAATTGTAAGGGAATATCTTCTACCTAACTAAGGAGAAAAAGGTGTTTTGTTTCTCAACATGCCACCTTTTTAGAAAAGGAATTTCTTGTGAAGAAATTAGTGGTTATGAGGTAGAACTGGAAGGAGTTCCAGCTTGACAAACTAACAGCTGATGATTTGGTGAAACCAAAGGATTCAATAGTCTCCAACGAACCTCAGCCTCTCTGCGAATCTGGTAGGATTCTTCATCCACTTGAGAGATACTGCGGTATTCTCGGTAACAGTGGGAGCGAAGATTGCATCATGGATGATGATGGCCCAACTAGGTTCAGGCAGGCCATCATGAGTGGTAACTTTGTGAAAAGGCTAGATGCTATACGATAAAAGATGAAATCCATGTACACCAACAAAGTATGACTTTGCATATTGCATCTGAAGGGGTAAAACCCATTGGGAGCAATTGGATCTTGAGAAGATTCTTGGCATAAATGGAAAAGTTGAGACTTTCAAAGCTATGCTTAAGTCCATCAGGATCAATACGAGCATCGCGGAGTTGGAACATCTGTTTCGATGCGACAGTCAAAGAGTTTGACTTCATCAAAATAGTAGATGAACCTTGTATATACAAGAAGGTTGTAAAGAGTAAGGTTGTCTTCCACATATTGTACGTAGATAGGATACTCTTGATAGGAAATGGTTTCATATGCTACACTCGGTCAAGCTCCTCTTATCACGAGGATTCTAAATTGAAGATCTGGATGATACCTGCTACATCTTGTGGATTACGATTTATGATGATAGATCTTAGTGGATGTTGGGAGTGTCCCAAATCTAAGTACATTAACACCATACTAAAGGGGTTTAATATGGAAGATTCTAAGCGTGGTGGTTCACCCACTTACTCATAGATCACTCTCTCCAAAATGATGTCTCCTGAGACTGATTTAGAGAGAGCTCGCGTGCAAGGGATAGCCTATGCTTCGGCAGTAGGCTCTTTCAGAGTGTGCGATGTTATGTACAAGACCAGATGTAGATGACTCACTAGGTGTAGTGATCAGGAATCAATCGGATCTTAGGAGAATCACTGGAAAGCTGTGGAGGACATTCTTAAGTACTTGAGAAGCACTAAAAGAAAGTTCTTGGTTCCAGCTTCCAGAGTGATAAGTTCGACTGAGAGTCAGTCACAGGCATTGTCTTTACCCTCAGTGGAGGGATGGTATGTTGGAAGAGTTCCAAGCTAGATACCGAGACATACTAGACGATAAAGGCTGAATACATTGCTACCAATGATGCTGCCAAAGTGGCTGTCTGGACATTTCTTGTTCATGAGATGAACATAGTTCCTACCATTGAGCGTCCAATAAGTGTTATTGAGACAACAATGTAGTTGTGGATATTTGCTAGGAACACCGGTCCCATCAGCGATCCAGACATATTCCGAGGCAAGTATCACCTGATCAGGGAGATGGTTGATCTCCAAGGGATCGAGGTAAGGAGAGTAGACCTGAAGGATAACACGGCGGATCAACTCACAAAGGCCTTACCCCTCGAAAGTCTTCTCTATAATGGTTGAGTATGTGATACTACAACCACTGCTATATTGTTGGGTATTAGATACTACAACAGATAGCCTTAGTGCAAGTGGGTGATTGTTAGTTATATGTATGTCCTAGAGGACATTACTGTACATGCGATGTATATTGTAGTGGATGCTTGGACATATATAAGGAGTGTTGGTGTATATGCCTTAGAGGCCATTACTGTATCATACTAGTTTATATATTACTTAATGGAAGCTTGGGATATTCACAGTTGTATAGACAGTCTTGCTCAAAATGGTAGTATGCTACTTGGTTTTTTTCTACTTTAATATGTGCATGTGTTTCTTTTAGCATATCGCTTATACATATTAGTGGAGCCCTTAGGATCTTTGCTTGATTACCAGCGTTGTGATGGCAGTCACACTAGTGGGGGCTGGGTAATCTACAAGCACATCCTTATACAGGTCCCTAGTCGTAGGATTATCGATACGGGGCATCGATACTCCGGAGTAGACTAGTGTATACGCTTCTCATCCCAGCAGGGGAGATGGTCTGTCCCACAGCCATTAGTACGTCGTACTGGAGATAGAATGCAGGTGCTCGTTAGGTTATGAGTACACCGGACATGACTCTTCGGGAACTGCTGGTTGGTACTATACCTATCGTGAGATAGCAGTTCCCAGGTGACATAAGTACAGCTTAGTCCGTTGACTTGACACAGCTACTTCGCCTCGAGTGTGTTCCCACTGTACTTTGCTTATTACCCTACCACGGCTTAAAGGAGTCGTGTAAACAGGTAGTAGTTGGGTGCATTCCCGAAGCACTTGGAGGCAGTAGCGGTTAGATAGGATTCGTCTCTCCTGGTATTGGGGGTTGATATCGCGCTGTGTCTGGAGAGCCATTACACAAAGTCCCTGGCTAGGGAAAGCGAGATTTACTGGTAGTGTTTCAAGTAATTTCTCAGGGTGTTCTGGGCTACACTCCGACACGACTTGTTCCGCTATTAGGGGTCTGACGTTTACCACCCCCTAGGCCCGACATACGATACTCATAGACGAACAGACCGGACTATACAGAGATTGTCACATTCAGGCTCAGTAGGAGTTCGGATGGGGTTTCCTCATCGGCCTTCTTCTCGACATCTACCTGGGGACCGTTACGTACAGCTAATACCGCTTGCAGCCTATGGTTAAACCCACTGCCAGCGTAGTGTCGAGTCTTTAGAGTCCCATATAGAGAGTTTCCCTGCACTGGGCAAAAGGGTGTAGAGGTCGTATGGTTTTACTGCAGGGCTACGATCACTTACGTGCACATTTTCACGTATGATGTTCAGGCGGACAATACTAGTGGGCTTTGGATTAAGCCAGATCCGAGTATTGTATAGATAGATCAGTTTTTGTCTTCTAGTATTCGTGTTCTACGGAATGCGGATGCGGGTGTGTATGCACGGTTGTGAGGAACGAAGAAGGAGATGCCTCATTAGGGTTTTGACCATTGACTTGATTAGAACCATTATGAGGTAGTGGAAAATGTTTACTAATCTTTTTTAGTGATAATTGTATCATGGCTAATTAGATTTTGACCATTTGACTTGTTGACTTATGTTGACCAAGATATTTTTGCTAGGCATAAGATATTTTCTTGCTTAGCATTAAATGAGACATGATAGTGGTCAAATCAACTTAGCCTTCATAATTATCATAATAAAAGATTGGTTTTTATTTTTCCATGGCTCATTATCTCAACTTAGCCATCATAATTATCATAATAAAAGATTGGTTTTTATTTTTCCATGGCTCATTATCTCATTTGCATTCTCTCTCTTCACTTGAGCTCTGAAGCTTTGCTCTTCTTCTTCTTCCTCACTAGAATTCCTAAAAGGTCTCATGTGTTGAGCAAGTTGGAGTTCAAATAGACAAATAAATCCACCATCATATTCTACATCACTTAGGACATCAAGAGTAGCATACTTTTTGCCCTAGTTACCTCGGTTCTTAAGGTGGAGCTCGGACTATAGACTCTCGGGTGGATCATCTTCGACTCAAAGAGGCCGTTGAAGAAGCCACGATCCGGACCGACCCATGGAGCCTACGGAGACGAGGAGGATAGCGGAGAAGACCCGAAGGACTAGTAGCATGAGGTATAATCTCCTTGCATAGTAGATAGAACCTCTTGTAGCTTGTTAGCAATGGTTTGGCAAAGATCCTTTAGCTTAGTCTATGTTTCCTTTGTAAGAAAATTTTGATTTTTACCTGTTTCGCCTCCTCGCTAGCTTGCGGGGTGAGCGACATAGACTTACAGTGGTATCAGAGCCTCGCTAAACCATTACTAACTTGTTAGCAAAGTGTTAGAAATTCGATCGCCGGAAAAATCGCAAAACACGAACTAAAAATGCACTTTCCTGTCGTTTTTAAAAACCGGTCCAAATTTTTTTTCAAGGACCTTAAAAATACGTGCAGGCTTTTTTAGGGACACCCAAGAAAAATGAGATTGTGAATCGGTCAGACCGCCGTGGAAGCACAGCGAAACCAAGCATTTCGTCGCGGATCCGCGACCGAGTCGACTCCGAGTCAACTCATTTTTCCTGCAGAGTGTCCAGCATGGTGTCTTGGGATTTTTCTGATATTTTGTTTCTACCTAGATTGTTTGAGTACTGTGTTGTACTTGGGGTATATTCAAATATGGTAATCGATCGAAATTCTAAGTACTTTTGCTAATCGGATCTTCTATGATGTGATATATGAACTGAACATCTACTAATCGCTATATGTCGATTAGTTGGAGTTGTACATATCTGCGATCTGTGATGTTGGATTGTGTAAATGAACTTGTTGGATCATCGTGGATGAATAGCCGGGGATGTGAGATGAGAGTTTTCATTTTTCATTCGATGTAAATTGTAAATTGATGTAATATTATTTTATGGTCGCACATCCGGGTTGAGGTTGTAGCCACCATTGTATATTATTTCTTTTACTGTTTTCTGCTCCTAAGATAGACCCAAGGTGGGGTTCACAAACTACCGGGTACTTTGAAGTACCGAGTGGCCTACTCATGTTCTTGAGAGAGGTTGCTTCACTTCGGGTAATTGGCGGGTAGTTCGCCGCACCCGTAGGGGTCTAAGGTGGGGTTTGGCTATTCATCGCGACCGTGTAATCCGTCTTTCCTTGCAGGCTCAAACGAAACGCGGATTCCTAGTATATCCAATATGTTCATCTGTGATCTGGAATGGCTATCATTGCATCTGACGAATGTATATATCTATATATGATATCTAGTAGGCGTTGCTTATGTTTTGCATCCGCGCTGGTCCAGCCCCCGCTCTGTCGTTAGTTAACGGGTGATGACGGGCCCCGTGGCGAATGCGGATGGCATAAGCGTACGTTATATTTTCATTGTTTTCTGCAATGTAGGATTAATTGATGGGATGCATTATATTAATGCAAAGAAAACAAACCAAAGCTGAATCATTGGAACAATTTCTAATCCACTCGATTTTTTCAAAACAGCAAAACTTTTAAAATGTGGATCTTAAATAACTCCTTTTAAAAGCTATCAGGTTCCTTCGATTATATCAAGTTCACTACGTTCACGGTTTTGCCAAAACCATTCTTAGCCTTCCGTCATTTTTATATGAACATTCAATAGTACTCAAGCTATGTTTATTGGCCTTAGTCAAGGCATAGTGATTGGTAGCTGCTAGGTATTCATATGTTGCATAGAATGATGTGTTGGTTTGGGACAGTCGTGTTACTTTGTTGGCCTTAGACAAGGGTATATACGGGTGGGTTCAAATTTACCTGGACAATGACGGGTAGAACTTGACATGTGACTTATGATTTGTTGGCCTTAGTCAAGGTCATAAGAGCATGGGAAAAAAATCCACATCGGGGGTTTCTAAGGAAATTGAAACTTGCTAGTGCTGCATACCATTTGGAGTTTGATAATGTTGGTAAGATTCCTTCAGCATTATCACACAATGATATTTAGATCCCGATCCTACTGTTAGTATCCGCTACTCCTCGGGAGATTTTCTCACTTAACGATCAATGCTATAAACCAAGTAGGTGTCCAGAACAGTGTTAGCGGGGCTACGCCTCCAGGGAAAAGAGGTTATTTAATTAAGGAACTTCGCGAAAGCGTCGTAAAACCTCCCTCGAAGTACCGACACTAGCCTGGCTGAACGGTTAAGCAAGTATTGTATGGTGAGATTAATCCTGACTAATTCTTCTTTTATGGTTTGAGGAAGGATTCAAGAAACAGTGGGAGCCATCCTGTTTAGATAAATTAAAAACCAATCTAAACTTGCAAGAGCATCATGCTAAGTGTTTTCTTCTCTCTCTCTCTTAATTGCAGCGACCCAGTGACCAGACATAGGTTACATCTAGATAATAAAATGACTGAATCTGACTATAATGATGGGCAAAGGTCTGTCCAGATGTCCATTGCCCATGACAAGCTAGGACACCTCTTCACTACTCAAAACCCCGCCGTCTCAGGACCAGTTTCCATCGTCACGGATATTGATATCCGTAAGACATCAGAAAAGGAATGTGCGAATGCCAAGTGCCTCGTGTTGGCCTCAGTTGATGGTACATACCAGAGGCAGCACGAGAAGATGGACTTAGTTTTTGTCTTCCTCCATAACAAAGATTTATATGGAGAGCAATCTCGTATCGCAAGATATGGGATCTCGAACGAACTGCTTCAAGTAAGGTTGGTTATCGGGTCATCTGTAGGGGACAACGTCCTTACAGAGACTAGCTATTTTGATGAGCTCACGGACCTGAAGACCACGTTGAAGAACGGGTCAAATACTGACTTGGTTCTAAAGTCTCTGCCCTCTACTTACACCCTGAAGGAAACCAGGGAAGTAGAAGGAAAGGAAAGGGCAAAAGTTTCGGGGCTAGATATAGGGAAAGAGGGACATCCTTATTGTTATGGGAAAGGACATTGGCAGAAGGATTGCAAGGCTAGCAAAGCCAGTAGCCAGGATTCGAAGCATGTTGTGGCTTCGGCTTCGGGTGTTTTTGTAATAGAAAATTGTATGTCAATTAACTCTACTTCCTGGGTACTAGATACCAGATCAGGATCTCATATCTGTAATTCATTACAGGCTTTGAGAAAATGTTGAGTTATCAAGTTAGGTGATATGACTCTCAGGGTTGCTAACGGAATGAGCATGGACGCTGAATCCGTAGGGGAATATCACCTTGGATTGACAAATGTGTAGTTATTGATTCTATGTAACTGTTTGTATGTGCCTAGTCTAGCTTGTAATATCATATCTGTATCCTTACTTTCTAAGGAAGGATATGATTTTACATTTGTAAGCGATGTGGTCCACATCCACTTAAATCAAGTTCTGATTGGGTCAGGTACATTAGAAAACGGTATATATGTACTAAATCAAGCTCGGGTTTTCAGTGTCCAGAACACACTTAAAAGAAAGTCTCCGGAAACAAATCAGGCTTTGTTATGGCATTGTAGACTGGGTCATATCAATGAAACACGATTGATGAAGTTACATAGAGAAGGATATTTGAATCCGTTTGAATATCAATCTTATGCTACTTGTCAATCTTGTCTCATGGGAAAGATGACAAAGACTCCGTTTACTGGACACGGAGTAAGAGCGAGTGAGCTCTTGGGACTCATACACAGCGATGTGTGTGGTCTAATGTCTACACATGCGTGAGGTGGTTTTTCCTATTTCATTACTTTTACAGATGATTTCTCTACGTTTGTACATGTCTTCTTGATGAAGCATAAATCTGAGGCCTTTGAGAAATTCCAGGAATATAAGAATGAAGTGGAAAAGCAAACAGGCAAAAGTATCAAGACACTGAGATCTGATTGAGGTGGTGAATACTTAAGTGCCGAGTTCCTACGCTACTTAAAAGAGAATGAAATTCTCTTTCAGCTTACTCCTACATACACACCACAACACAATGGTGTATCGGAAAGGCGGAATTGAACCCTATTGGATATGGTTCGTTCTATGATGAGTAAGGCTGAGTTTCCGCGATCCTTCTGGGGTTATGCACTAAAATCAGCTGCATATCTTTTGAACCAGGTTCTTACTGAGTCGATGCCTACCACACCATATCAGATGTGGAGTGCGAAGAAACCCTGTCTTAAAAACTTTAAGACATGGGGATGTCCTACTTTTATTAAAAAGCAGCATGCAGACAAGCTCGAGGCACGCTCAGTACAGTGTAAGTTTGTGAGATACCCAAAGAACTCCAAGGGGTATGTTTTCTATTACGCAGAGGAGAAAAAGGTCTTTGCTTTTCGTCATGCCCGCTTCTTCGAAACTGAATTTTTAGAAAATCAGATAAGTTGGAGCATAATAGAACTGGAAGAAATTTCAGAACCACAAACTATTAATGAAAGCTTGGTAGAACCAGAGGTTTCAAAAGAACCGGACATTCCAGCGCCACTCCGCAGGAGTAGTAGGCAGTCTCATCCGCCCGAGAGATACTACGGTTTTCTCATAGACGGGGATCGAGAGGATTGCATCATTGAAAATGATGAGCCTACTAGCTTCCAGCAAGCCATTCAGAGCGGTGACTCAGTAAAATGGCTGGATGCAATGCGGACCGAAATGGAGTCCATGTACACCAACAAAGTTTGGACTTTGAACATTGCTCCAGAAAGGGTAAAACCCGTAGGCTGCAAATAGATCTTCAGAAAGAAGATTGGTGTAGATGGGCAGATTGAAACCTATAAAGCTAGACTTGTTGCAAAGGGTTTTCGTCAAAGACCTGGTTTAAACTATGACGAAACCTTTTCTCCGGTAGCTATGCTCAAATCCATTCGGATCCTTCTTGCCATTGCTGCCTTCCACGATTATGAGATCTGGCAGATGGACGTAAAGATGGCTTTTCTAAATGGTAATTTGGAAGAGTGCGTCTATATGGATCAGCCGGAAGGTTTTAATTTAGAGTGAGCAGCGGTTAAGTCCATTTATGGACTAAAGCAAGCATCGCAGAGTTGGAACATCTGCTTTGATGATACTGTCAAAGAATTCGACTTTATCAAAAATCCAGATGAACCATGCATTTACGTAAGAATGTAGGGAGAACGGTGGTATTCCTCTTGTCGTACGTGGATGACATTCTCTTAATAGGAAATGACATTCCTATGCTACAGTCAGTCAAAGGATTCTTGTCACAGAGGTTCTCCATGAAGGACCTGGGTGATGCCTCCTACATTCTGGGAATCCAGATCTATCGTGATAGATCTAAGAGGATGTTGGGACTTTCATAGTCCAGATACATCGACACCATACTGAAAAAATTCAGTATGGAAGATTCAAAGTGCGGTAATCTACCGGCTTATCACGGAATCACTCTCTCCAAAGAGATGTCTCCTAAGACTGATTTGGAAAGAGTTCGCGTGTCATCTATACCCTACGCATCTGCGGTAGGCTCTATAATGTATGCGATGTTGTGTACTAGACCAGATGTAGCATACGCATTGAGCGTTGTAAGCCGGTATCAGTCGAACCCAGGTGAGAAACACTGGATAGCAGTAAAGAACATTCTCAAGTACCTGAGAAGGACTAAGGAGATGTTTTGGTGTATGGAGGAAAAGACCTCCAGATCGAGGCCATTGCTGACTCCGGCTTCCAGAGTGACAAGGATGACTCCAAGTCCATGTCGGGTTATGTCTTTACCCTCAATGTAGGGGCGGTCTGTTGGAAGAGCTCCAAGCAGGACACCGTTGCTGATTCGATGATGGAAGCGGAGTACATAGCTACTTGCGATGCCGCAAACGAGGCTGTCTGGATGAAGAAGTTCCTCACAGAACTTCAAGTGGTTCCAACCATTGTTGATCCAATACCGCTGTATTGCAACAACAACGGCGCTATAGCTTTAGCAAAGGAAGCCAGGTCCCATCAGAAGTCCAGACACATTTTGAGGCGGTACCACCTGATCAGGGAGATCGTAGATTGCCGGGAGATCGAGGTGAGGAGAGTAGATTGGAAGAATAACACTGCAGATCCACTCACGAAGGCCATACCCCAGACTCAATTCGAGCGGCTGATCGAGATGATAGGTCTTCGATATGCCAGAACATGGCCCTAGTGCAAGTGGGAGATTGTTAGTGTATATGCCCTAGAAGCCATTACTGTATCATATTAGTTTGTATATTACTTAATGGAAGCTTGGGATATTCGCAGTTGTATAGACAGTCTTGCTCAAAATGGTAGTATGCTACTTGGTTTGTTTCTACTTTAATATGTGCATGTATTTCTTTTAGCATATCGCTTATACATATTAGTGGAGCCCTTAGGATCTTTGCTTGATTACCAGCGTGGTAATGGCAGTCACACTAGTGAGGGCTAGGTAATCTACAAGAACATCCTTATACAGATCCCTAGTCATAAGATTATCGAGATGGGGCATCGATACTCCGAAGTAGACTAGTGTATACGCTTCTCATCCAAGCAAGCGAGATGGTCTGTCCCACAGCCATTAGTACGTCGTCCTGGAGATAGAATGCAGGTGCTCGTTAGATTACGAGTACACCGGACATGACTCTTCGGGAACTGCTGGTTGGTACTATACCTATCGTGAGATAGCAGTTCCCAGGTGACATGAGAACAGCTTAGTCCGTCGACTTGACACTGCTACTTCGCCTCGAGTGTGTTTCCACTGTACTTTGATTACTACCCTACCATGGCTCAAAGGAGTCGTGCAAACAGGTAGTAGTTGGGTGCAGTCATGAAGCACTTGGAGGAAGTAGCGGTTAGACAGGATTCGTCTCTCCCGGTATTGTGGGTTGATATCGCGCTGTGTCTGGAGAGCCATTACACAAAATCCCTGGCCAGGGCAAGCGAGATTTACTGGTTGTGTTTCCAGTAGTTTCTCAGGGTGTTCTGGGCTACACTCCGACAAGACTTGTACCGCTATTAGTGGTCAGACGTTTACCGCCCCCTAGGCCCGACATGCGATACTCATAGACGAACAGACCGGACTGTACAGAGATTGTCACATTCAGGCTCAGTAGGAGTTCGGATGGTTTTTCCTCATCGGTCTTCTTCTCGACATCTACCTGGAGACCGTTACGTACAGCTAGTACCGCTTGCGGCCTGTGGTTAAACCCACTGCCAGCGTAGTGTCGAGTCTTTAGAGTCCCACACAGAGAGTTTCCCTGCACTGGGAAAAAGGGTGTAGAGGTCGGATGGTTTTACTGCAGGGCTACGATCACTTACGTGCACATGTGCGCGTATGATGTTCGAGCGGACAATACTAGTGGGGTTTGGTTTATGCCAGATCCTAGTATTGTATAGATGGATCAGTTTTTGTCTTCTAGTATTCGTGTTCTACGGAATGCGGATGCGGGTGTGTATGCACGGTTGTAAGGAACGAAGAAGGAGATGCCTCATTAGGGTTTTGACCATTGACTTGATTAGAACCATTATGAGGTGGTGGAAATGTTTACTAATCTTTTTTAGTGATAATTGTGTCATGGCTAATTAAAGTTTGACCATTTGACTTGTTGACTTATGTTGACCTAGATATTTTTGCTAAGCATAAGATATTTTCTTGCTTAGCATTAAATGAGACATGATAGTGGTCAAATCAACTTAGCCATCATAATTATCATAATAAAAGATTGGTTTTTATTTTTCCATGGCTCATTATCTCATTTGCATTCTCTCTCTTCACTTGAGCTCTCAAGCTTTGCTCTTCTTCTTTTTCCTCACTAGAATTCCCAAAAGGTCTCATGCGTTGAGCAAGTTGGGGTTCAAATAGACAAAAAAATCCACTATCATATTCTACATCACCTAGGACATCAAGAGTAGCATACTTGTTGCCCAAGTTACCTTGGTTCTTGAGGTGGAGCTCGGACTATAAACTTTCGGGTGGATCATCTTCGACTCAAGGAGGCCGTTGAAGAAGCCACAATCCGGGCCAGCCCATGGAGCCTACAGAGACGAGGAGGATAGTGGAGAAGACCCGAAGGACTAGTAGCATGAGGTATAATCTCCTTGCATAGTAGATAGAACCTCTTGTAGCTTGTTAGCAATGGTTTGGCAAAGATCCTTTACCTTAGTCTATGTTGCCTTTGTAAGAAAACTTTGATTTTTACCTGTTCCGCCTCCCCGCTAGCTTGCGGGGTGAGCGACATAGACTTACAAGGGGGACTTTCTTGTGCGACATGATAGTTTGCTATCTGATTGCATTTTATCTTAACATGTAAACAAATACTGTTTTGTGATCACATGTTGATAAAGCCCTTAGGATTACTACTTGACGATCAGGACTATGATGAAGATCATACTAGTGGGGACATGGTAGTCAATAAGTATATCCTTCAAATGTTCCTTGTCATGGGAGTATCGAGACAGGGCATCGATACTCCAGAGCATACTAGCGTATGCGATTCTTGACCCATATGATGGGCGATGGATGATCCCATATCCATTGGTGTTTGACATCAGCGAAGGCATACAGGTGCTCAGTTGTAACTGGGTACACTGAACGAACTCGCTGAGAACTCCTAGATGGTATTATACCTATCGTCGGATAGCAGTAATTTGGTGACACTGGTACAGGTTAGTCTGTTGACCCGAGATCGTCATAGAGTCTTATGTGATTCCCACTGTGCTTTGATTTCCACCTTACCACGGTCAAGAGATCGTGCAAAATGGTGGTTTTTGGGTACAGTCCTGAGTCACATGGAGGCAATGAGCGATAGGAGGGGTTTCGTCTCTTCCGGTATTGGGAGTTAATGTTGCGCTATGCTCGATTGGCCATAACAGGAAATCCCTGGCCAGGGTTGCTGAAATTTAATAGTAAATGTTACCAGTAGTTTCTCGAACCGTTATGGACCTTGTATCGACATGACTTATTAGGCTATTGGGGTCTGACGTTATACCACCCCCAGGCTATTGATATGCGACATTTCAGACGAAGAGACCGGACTGTATGGTAGTGTTACTGATTGGATTCGCAGACCGCTTGTGGCTTGTGGGAGTTTGATATGATCATCACCTACTGCCGGCGTATTGACGAGTCTTTAGAGTCCTACACAGAGGTTTCCTCGTTCATGCGAAACGGAGTAGGAGCACATATGTGATATGTGCGGGACCGAGATTAATACGAGTATGTGATACTGTATTCTATTCTCGCGATATGTGATATCGGTCGGGTATATGAGATATAGCCGGGTTATCGAATCAATTGTTGAATCGATAAGATGATTCATTTGATATTAGTCGGTTATATGTAATATAGCCGGATTATTAAATCAAGGGTTGATTTAAAAATTTAATGTATAATTATATATTTGATATATTAAATTACATTGAATAATATTAGCTCACCTAAGATTTCTTTTCTCACTTGATGATACATTGATATATATGTGATATATGTTAATTGTATTATTTTCTTTTTGTACACAAAATATATATGTGATATATATTGTTGATGCTAGGTTACAGTTGCAATATTTATGTATGAGACTCACACCATGCTAGGGTTAAGTTAGGGTTTATATTTATTTAAAGAAAATTCAAAATTGTGGAGATATTTGTCATGGATGAAGCTTGGAGAAGCTTGGAGAAAACATTGACCAAGTCCACTCTTTGGTCTTTCTTAACCCAACCATTAACTCATAGCTATGATTTATTCTCTACATGAGTTAGGCATGACACTAACTCACCCATGATTGCAATTCTAATCTCACTCTCTCATTCATTTTCTTCATCACTTCTTCTTCTTCCTCAAGAGAAAAAGCTTGCTAGCTTTTTCTAAGTGATGATTTATTGTGAGAAAAATAAAACTAAACTGAGCCCACTTCCTACATCATCATCCTATACTACTTGCTATTTAGTTTAGGATGTTTGCTTCACTAATCTACACAATTAGTGAAGAGATAGCATGAGCTAGTGTCTCCTCGACGTAGATCATCTTCAGCATCAAAGACTTCGAAGCAAGCTTGTTCGTTTCTTCATGTGAACCCTCACTTGAGTCCAGGAGTTCGATGATCATAACGAAGGAACTACTATACGAAGCTATTGAAGTGAAGGACCTGTCTAGAGAGGTTGTATTCCTTGTTCACTTTAGATGTAAAGTTGTTTACATATCTTGTTTAACCCTAAGTCTCTAGTTAAGATCTTGGTTAGGGTTTGTTTAGCACCCCAAGAAGTTTAAAGTAGCATCATTGATGCGTGCCAAAATCTTGCTAAGGTGCTAAGCTAACCCTACACCCGAGTCGTGTGGATTGCCTATGAAATGAAAACTTAGACCCCTATAAGCGCGGCAAGTTACCCGCCAAAACCAGAAGCGAGGCAGCCCCCTTCATAAAAGTGAATGGGCCACCCAGCACTTCACGGAATCCGGTAACTTGAGCACCCCTCCTTGGGCCCTACGAGTGCGACGAATAGCCCGCCAATTCTAGAGTGAGTCCCCCTCCTTCTCAACGCCATGAGATGCGGGCCTGTTGCCCTCCAGAACCTGGCTATCCGTGCACTCCATCGCGGGGTAATCCTAGTACAGAAAAGAAAATATGTACAACGGTGACATCGACATCAACCCGGTCTTGCCCTAAACAAATAATATACAAACAGGCAGTAACGGCAGTCCACATGTCGGACGCTCGCCCCTCGATATCAAATGTACAAATAAAACCAAACTGCACTAACATTGCAACCAAGCTATCCTCCACGACGAATCCACAACAACACAGCACAACACAGAACATCAACGAGAATGTCACATTCGCAAACCCGTCTAAAAGAACTATAGCAATTAGACAAGTTGTAGCGCTCTAATGACATTCACGGTCGCAGATAGTAATGTAAGTACTGTAAAACTTTAAACAATGTTAGAAATATCGACTTCGAAATAACCCCGAATAGCCCCAAAACAACTAGATAAAACCATATCCAAACTGGGCTAAACAAGCAACACCACTGAACCAATATTCCAGAGACCAGACCAGACCCAAAATACGAAGCCCCAAGTCCTTGTTCTGGCCGGCCGGCTCGAAAATTTGAGCATTGTGCTCGGGTCAATAGTGTTGGATTGGTTTCGTATTTGGGGTGCTATCTAGTGGTTACCATAGTAGTCTTCTGCAGTTGCTAAAATATTTTTAGAAGACCCGGGAAAAAAATGACAGAAACTAGAATATCGTTGGTATTGATTTGGAGTTATTTCGGTTTTGATAGTTTAACATTGTCTGAACCAACTAGTATGCGGTTAATAGGTTGGCTCTGATACCACGAAAGGATATGCCAGCGCCCCCGCCATCAATCCGTGGCCAAATGCGGAACAAAAACTTTTAAAACCCGGCGCTAACAGAACCCGATTTCCGGATCTAACCATTATCTCTATACTAGTTAACTGTAAAAGGAGCTTAGAGAGGTTATACCGATCGATCCGTGTCCATCGGTCTTCAACCTCTGTCCCAAGCTCCTCACGGCTTCTTCGATCAAGTTTGGTCTCCAGTCTCCCTCGTCGAAGACGATCCACATCGAGGATTAGTAATACGGGCTCCCGCTTCAAAACCGAAGTAACTCAGGCATCCAGTTTGCTAGCATAGATACTCAAGATGAAGTAGAGATAGTGTGTGAATACTTTGTCTCAAAATACCCTAGATTGCTCAACACATGAGACAAGTTAGGGTTGTAGGGTTACCTAGCACGGCAATAAGATTTCGGGAGGCACCGTCCATGCCAATTTCAAATTTTTGCCATACTAAAGAACCCTAACCAAGAATCTTAACTAGAGATTTAGACGAACTAGCAATGCAAACAACTTTAGATCTAAGTGAATGAGGAATACAACCTTTTTAGACCGGTCCTTCACTTCTAAAGCTCCGTGTAGTAGTCCCTTCGCTCTAAGTAGTGAACACCCGAACTCTAGTAAGGGTTCACATGAAGAAATGAACAAGCTTGCTCGATGTTTTCGAGGCCGAAGATGATCTACGTCGAGGAGACTCAAGATCATGCTACCTCTTCACTAATGGTAGATTAGTGAAGCAAACACCCTAAACTAAATGGCTAATATAGTAGAGGATGATGAACTAGAAAATGGGCTCACTTTAGATTTAATTTTCTCATAATATTTTCTCACTTAGAAAAAAGCTAGCAAGCTTTTTCTCATTGAAGAAGAAGATGAAGTGATGAAGAGAATGAACTCATGAGGTGAGAATAGCAACCATGGGTGAGTTAGTGTCATACACTAACTCATGTAGAGAATAAACCATGGCTAATATTAATGGTTAGGTTAATAAATATCTATAAGAAAAACAAAATTAGTGGACTTGGTCAATGGTTCCACAAGCTTCTACAAGCTTCAACCATGTGACTAATTACCATCTGATTTTGATTAACTTTAAATAAATAAAACCCTAACATTAACATAAGCATGGTGTGAGTCTCATACACCCATGTAGCATGTGGCATCAAGCATGACACAAATAATTTACATTACATATATACTAAGTGTATACATGTGAGAAAAAGAAAGGTTAAGTGAGCTAATATTAGTTAATGTAAGTTAATATATCATATATATAATTATACATTAAATTATCAAATCAACACTTGATTTAATAATCCAGCTATATCACATACAACCGACTAATATCAAATGTAACAATCTATCGAATCAACACTTGATCCGATAACCCGGCTATATCTCATATAACCGACCAATATCACATATCGCAAGAATAGAATACGGTATCACATACGCGTATTGATCTCGGTCTCTCACATATCACATATGTGCTCCTTCTTCATTTCGCATGAACCAGGAAACCTCTATGTAGGACTCTAAAGACTCGTCAATACGCCGGCAATAGGTGATGATCATATCAAATACCCACAAGCCGCAAGCGGTCTGCTAAACATAACGGTCATCCGGGTATTGAGCAATCAAAAGATCAACAAGCATGCCTACTCATACTCCTACGAATCCAATCAGTAACACTACCATATAGTCCAGTCTCTTCGTCAGATATGTCGCATATCGCAACCTGGGGGTGGTAAAACGTCAGACTCCAATAGCCTGATAAGTCATGCCGATACAAGGTCCATAACGGTTCGAGAAACTACTCATAACACTTACCAGTAAATCTCAGCATCCCGGCCCTGGGATTTCCTGTTATGACCAATCGAGCATTGTGCAATATCAACCCCCAATACCGGAAGAGACGAATCCCCTCCTATCGCTCATTGCCTCCATGTGACTCAGGACTGTACCCAAAAACCACCTTTTTCACGATCTCTTGAATGTGGTATGGTGGAAATCAAAGCACAGTGGGAATCACACAAGACACTATGACGATCTCGGGTCGACAGACTAACCTATACCAGTGTCACCAGAGAACTGCTATCTGACGATAGGTATAATACCATATAGGAGTTCTCGGCGAGTCCGTCCAGTGTACCCAGTCTCCACTGAGCACCCGTATACCTTCTCTGATGTCAAACACCAATGGATGTGGGATCATCCATCGCCCATCATATGGGTCAAGAAGCGTATACGCTAGTCTACTCTGGAGTATCGATGCCCTGTCTCGATACTCCCACGACTAGGAACTTTTGAAGGATGTACTTACGAACTACCCTTGCCCCACTAGTATGATCTGCATCATAATCCTAGTAGTCTATTACTTATCCTTAGGGCTTTATCAACATGTAATAGAGAGACTATAAGTGTACATGTTAAGATAAAGTGCAACCAGATAGTATACTATCATGTCGAGCAAGAAAGTCCTCCCAATATATTGTTGGATATACGTATGCCCTAGAGGCCATTATATGTATAATGGATGCTTGCACATGTATATATGTATATTTATATATATATATGACTTTCTTGCTCGACATGATAGTATGCTATCTGGTTTTACTTTATCTGAAATGTTTACTTGATACTGTACATTTGATACATGTTGATAAAGCCCTGAGGATATATGCTTAACTTCCATGGTTATGATGGAGATCATACTAGTGGGGCATGTGTAGTCTATAAGCATATCCTTAAATGTTCCTAGTCGTAGGTATATCGAGACAGGGCATCGATATTCCAGAGTAGACTAGCGTATACGTTTCTTTACCCATATGATGGGCGATGGATGATCCCATATCCATTGGTGTTGTGACAACGAAGATTGTATGCGGGTGCTCAGTGGAGACTGGGTGCACTGAACGGACTCACCGAGAATTCCTATATGGTATTATATCTATCGTCGGATAGCGGTTCTCTGGTGACACTGGTACAGGTTAATCTGTAGACCCAAGATCATCATAGAGTCTTGTGTGTTCTCCCACTGTACTTTGATTTCCACCCTACCACAGCTCTATTGAGTCATGCAAACAGGTGGATTTTGGGTATAGTCTCGAGACACATAGAGACAGTGAGCGATAGGAGGGGTTTCGTCTCTCCCGGTATTGGGAGTTGATGTTGTGCAATGTGTGATTGGCTCTGACTTGAAGTCCCTGGCCAGGGCTGATGAGATTTACTGATAAGTGTTATCAGTAGTTTCTCGACCGGTCATAGTTCATATCGACATGACTTATTGAGTTATTAGGGCTCGACGATTCCATCCCTAGACTTGATATGCAGCATATCAGACGAAGAGACAGGACTGTACGGTAACTATTGCCAATGGCTCGACGGGAGCTTTGACGGTTTCGCTTGTTTTTCTTCTGATCACTCAATATCCGGGTGGCCGTTACATTTAGCTGACCGCTTGCGGCTTGTAGGTGTTTTGATATGATCATCACCTAATGCTGGCGTATTTAAAAACTCAATCGAACATGAAAAATGATATTTTTGCATACTCACTGGAAATTTTTTCAAAAGTTAGAATTTTTGTAATTAAAAATATTCAGAAAATAGAGCAGAGTTTTCTGTGGATCCCCAAGAAAAACGAGCTCCTAACTCGACTAAACGACCGCGGAACCACGACCAAATATGGGTATTTGCGGCGGTTCCGCGGCGCCGTTGGTGAGGCTTGGACCGTGCGTTCTTGCGTTAATCCGTAGGTACTATATATGCTCTCTGGGAATTTTTATGCAGGTTCAAGTGTTGAGATCTATTACAATAGTGGGTATGTTGATGTGTTGATTGATATATTTTAACGTCGTCTATGCTTTTCAATTGTTGATGTGATATGATGTATAGGATCGTCGTGATCGAATGGCCGGGGGTTTTATGTGAGACGAGAGTTTATCTTTTCATTCATGTAAAATTCATTGTATATATTATTCTTTTATAGAGGCACATCCGGCTTGAGGATGATGTCTCCATTGATGTATATTTTACTTTTCCACATCAGGATAGACCCAAGGAGGGGAGCACGAGTGACCGGGTTCTGGAGTTCAGTGGGAGGCCATCTCGAGGAGTCGAGACCGGGTCTCCTAAACTTCAGAATTGGAAGGGTCACTTGCCGCTCTCGTAGGGGTCTAAGGGTGTGGGCTTGGCTATTCATCACGACCGTGGAATCCGTATTTTCTATCCTAGGCTAAATATAAAATACGGAGTTCCTAGTATATCCTATATTTTCATATATGTGTTTCTGCTGCTGATTATTCTGTGATGTGATTGCTTAATATCTGAGACGAGTGTAATATTGTTATATATGTGATATGTAATACTGTTTTTCGTTTCTTTCTGTAATGGCTTAGGAACTTAAATGATGGGAATACATTAATGAGATTAATGTAAAAGAAAAGAAACCTAATGATGTTGTAGAATCGGATTTGAAACCCACTCGGTTCTTTTTATGAAAAAGCAAGTTTCAAAAGATGCGGAGCTTAATCCACACCTTTTTCTAAATCTATTTAGATTCTACAACGAAATCAAGTTCAAAGCATTAAAGGATTTCACAAAAACCATCAGCAACCCTCCGTCATTTTAGGAAGCAGAGTACTTAGTATTTGTGCTACGTATGTTGATTATAATCAAGGCGTAGTGTACGGTAGCTAAGTGATGTCTTCCTACAAATCATATGATGCGATCGGTTAGGACATTCATGTGATTATGTTGATCATAGTCAAGGGTCATATGGGTGGGTCTAGTTAATCTCGAAATGACGGGTAGAACTTGACTAGTGCTTATGATATGTTGACCATAGCCAAGGTTATAAGCATCTAGTGGTAAAAACCATATCGGGGGTTTCAAGAATTGAAATTTGCAATGAGATTGCATACCATCTATATGATATTTGGATCCCGATCCCACTGTGAGTAAGAGTTACTCCCGGGAGAATTTTGCACTTTACAATTAGCTAATCTAGTAGGTGTCTAGAAAGGTGTCAATGGGGTATGACCTCTGGAAAAATGAGGTTTATTTTAATTAGGTCCGTGCGAAAGTACGGGGAACCTCCCTCAAAGTACCGACACTGGCCTGGCTGACCGGTTAGCAAAACTGTAGAATGCAATTAATCCTGGTTAGTTTTCTTTTCAGGTTTTGAAAGAAAAATTAATAAAAGCAGTGGGAGACATCGATTAGATAAGATAATAACCAATCTAATTCTTTGCAAGAGCATTTCGCTGAGTGTATTCTTTTCTCTCTCCTAATGGCAGATACCGATGACGGGACTTAAGCTTCTTTTAGAGAAAAACAAACTGACTGGACCAAATTATAAAGAATGGTTTAGGAACTTGAACATTGCACTCACAGTATCATATGTCCTCACCACCAAAGCCCCACCCGTCCCAGGACCTGAATCATTTGTTTCAGATAAGGAGATCCGAAAAACATGGGATATTGATTGCAACACGGCCACGTGCCTCGCGCTTGCTTCTATGGACAGTATCCATCAGAAACAGCACGAGAAGATGGATGTACAATCCATCTTTCTTCATACAAAGGAGTTGTATGAAGAGCAATCTCGTACTTTACGATACGAGGCATCTCGAAAGTTGTTTCAGATGCGGATGGCCCCCGGCACATTAGTAGGAGACCATGTTCTGAAGATGATTGGTCTTATAGAAGAACTTGAGGAACTGGGATGGACTATGGATAATGAGCAATATACAAATATTGTTTTGAAGTCTCTCTCCCCTGCTTTGCTCCGTTCATAGAGAATTTCAATATGAACGATTTGGAAAAATCATTACCTGAACTTCTCAATATGATAAGAAGTAAAGAGAGCACGCTTAAGAAAGCGAAAACTCCCGCTCTGCTTTATGGGCCATCTTCCTCTTCAGTCCCGAAAGCCAAGGCCAAGGGAAAGAAGAAGAATCCCACCAAACCAAGAGGTGGAGTTGAAAAGGCGAAGGGGAAAGACAAGTCTGGGACCACGGGAAGTAGAAAAGGAGAA
Organism: Agapanthus africanus; assembly: GCA_030015575.1. Lineage (NCBI taxonomy): Eukaryota > Viridiplantae > Streptophyta > Magnoliopsida > Asparagales > Amaryllidaceae > Agapanthus > Agapanthus africanus. Next base: position 278,430,318 of record JASDDO010000001.1, read on the forward strand.
TGTTTTTACAGTCACAAGTCAGGACACTGGAAACGCAATTTTGCTTTGTACCTTGCGGATCTTATGAAGATGAAGCATGTTATGGTTCCGCTTCAGGTGTGTTTGTAACTGAAAACTGTTTTTCATTAAACTCTGCATCTTGGGTATTAGATACCGGTTCTGGTTCTCACATCTGTACTTGTATGCAGGGATTGAGAAACGGTAGTGTTTTGAAGACTGGGGACCACACTCTACGGGTTGGAAATGGTTCCAATGTATATGATGTATCCGTATGAGAGTATCATCTGGGGTTGCTTTCAGGATGTATTTTGGTTTTGAACCCTTGTTATTTTGTACCTGATATGCTAAGTAATATAATATCCGTATCTTTGTTAGACAATGAAGGATATCATTTTGTGTTGCAAAATAATGTTATGAACATTAACTTGAATCAACAGTTGATTGGGTATGCTACACCAAGTAACGGAATTTACGTCCAAAACCAACACACAGTTTTCAATATACAACATATAAATAAAAGAAAGATTTCAGATATAAATGAATCTTTTCTTTGGCATTGTAGACTTGGTCATATTAATGAAACAAGACTAAACAAGCTACATAAAGATGGATATTTAAAACCTTTTGAATATAAATCTTATGCGACTTGTCAGTCTTGTATCAAAGGTAAAATGACCAAAACTCCGTTTATAGGACACGGAGAAAGAGCTACAGAACTCTTAAGCCTCATACATAGTTATGTATGCGGACCAATGTCTACATATGCTAGAGGCGGTTTTTCATACTTCATCAGTTTTACTGATGATTTCTCAAGATTTGGACACGTGTTTTTATTGAAGCATAAATCCGAAGCTTTTGAGAAATTCAAGGAGTACAAACTTGAAGTAGAAAAACAAACTGGCTCGAGTATCAAGAAACTTCGATCAGATCGAGGTGGAGAGTATTTAAGCAATGAGTTTTTAGACTTCTTAAAAGAGAATGGGATTCTCTCTCAGCTCTCTCCTCCTTATACACCACAGCACAATGGTGTATCAGAACGGAGGAATCGTACCCTATTAGATATGGTATGGTCCATGATGAGTGATGCTGAGTTACTACTTTTCTTTTGGGGACATGCATTAGAGACAGCAATTTATCTATTGAACAGGGTTCCAACCAAGACCGTGTCTACCACTCCATATGAGATGTGGTGTGGGAAGAGACCATCTCTTAAAAGAGTTAGGATATGGGGTTGTCCGCCTTAGGTCAAAAAGCAGAATCCGGATAAACTCAAGACACGATCGGTCATGTGTACATTTATGGGATATCCAAAACATTCATATGGATATCTTTTCTACCACAAGGAGGAACAAAAGGTGTTTGTTTCTCAACATGCCACATTTTTGGAAAATGAAATTTTTACAAATAGTACTGATGGCAATGAGGTAGAACTAGAAGAGGTTCTAGAGACACAAATTACTCATGAAGAATTGGTTGAACCTGATGTTGCAGTAGAACAACAAGAACCTCAGCCGCTCCGGAGATCTAGAAGAACTTCTCGCCCACCGGAGAGATGCTATGGTTTTCTCATTGATGGTGATAGAGAAGATTGCATCATAGATGATGATGACCCTACTAGTTTTCAACAGGCTATCACGAGTGGAGACTCTGTGAAGTGGCTGGATGCCATGAGATCTGAAATGGAGTCTATGTACACCAACAAAGTATGGACTTTCGACGTTGCACCTCCTCGGATAAAACCCGTATGGTGCAATTGGATCTTTAAGAAAAAGATTGGTGTAGATGGATAGGTAGAGACCTATAAAACAAGGCTTGTAGCAAAAGGTTTTTGTCAAAGACCAGGACTGGACTATGATGAAACTTTCTCTCCAGTAGCAATGCTTAAATCCATTCGGATCCTACTTGCTATTTCTGCTCACTACGACTATGAAATCTGGCAGATGGACGTTAAGACTGCATTTCTAAATGGTGATCTAGAAGAGTGCGTTTTTATGGATCATCCAGAAGGCTTCACAGACAGTGCGAGCAGCGAAAAAGCGTGTAGGTTGCTTAAATCCATTTATGGGTTAAAGCAGGCATCTCGGAGCTAGAACATCTGTTTTGAGGATACAATCAAGGAGTTTGATTTTATCAAAAATATAGATGAACCATGCATTTATAAGAAGATTGTAGGGAGTACTGTCACTTTCCTCGTATTGTACGTAGATGAAATTCTCTTGATAGGAAATGATATTCCTATGCTACAATCGGTCAAATTATTCTTATCATAAAGGTTCTCCATGAAGGACCTGGGTGATGCCTCATGCATTTTGGGCATAAGGATCTATAGAGATAGATCCAAGAGATTATTGGGATTGTCTTAAAAAAACTACAATGACACCATCCTATAAAGTATTAGTATGAAAGATTCCAAGCATAGTGCCTTGCCCGCTTGCCATGGAATCACTCTCTCTAAGGACTTCTGTCCGAAGACTGATGAAGAGAGAGCTCGCATGAGCATTATACCCTACGCATCAGCCGTAGGATCTATAATGTATGCGATGATATGTACTCGCCCTGATGTAACTTATGCACTAGCTGTAGTGAGCAGGTATCAATCCAACCCAGGGGAGCAACACTGGATAGCCGTGAAGAACATTCTTAAGTACTTACGAAGGACTGAAGAATTATTCTTGGTGTATGGTAATGGGGATCTCCAAATGGAGTCCTTTACCGATTCCAGCTTCCAAAGTGATAAGGATGACAGTAAATCTATCTCAGGGTTTGTATTTACCCTCAATGGAGCGGCGGTATGTCGGAAGAGTTCCAAACAGGATACCGTTACAGACTCCATGATGGAAGCTGAGTATATTGCTGCAAATGATGCTGCCAAGGAAGCCGTCTGGATGAGGAAGTTCGTTGCGAAGCTAGGAGTAGTTCCAACCATTATTAATCCAATACCATTGTATTATGATAATAATGGAGCTATGGAGTTGGCCAAAGAACCCATATCCCATCAAAAGTCCAGACACATACTCATGCGATATCATTTGATCCGGAAGATAGTTGATCGCCAAGAGATCGAGATTCGGAGAGTAGATACAAAGGATAACATCGCGGATCCACTCACCAAGACCCTTCCACAGCAGCAACATGAGCGACTTTTTGAGATGTTGGGTATGAGATACGCCAATAATTGGCCTTAGTGCAAGTGAGAGAATGTTGGATATATGTATGCCCTAGAGGCCATTATATGTATAGTGGATGCTTGGACATGTATATATGTATATTTGATTTATGACTTTCTTGCTCGACATGATAGTATGCTATCTGGTTTTACTTTATCTGACATGTTTACTTGATACTGTTCATTTGATACATGTTGATAAAGCCCTGAGGATATATTCTTAACTTCCATGGCAATGATGAAGATCATACTAGTGGGGCATGTATAGTCTATAAGCATATCCTTAAATGTTCCTAGTCGTAGGTATATCGAGACAGGGCATCGGTTAGTGTATATGCCCTAGAGGCCATTACTGTATCATACTAGTTTGTATATTACTTGATGGAAGCTTGGGATATTCACAGTTGTATATACAATCTTGCTCGAAATGGTAGTATGCTACTTGGTTTGTCTCTGCTTTAATATGTGCATGTGTTTCTTTTAGCATATTGCAGATATACATATTAGTAGAGCCCTTAGGATCTTTGCTTGATTACCAGCGTTGTGATGGCGCTCACACTCGTGGGAGCTGGGTGATCTATAAGCACATCCTTATACAGGTCCCTAGTCGTTGGACTATCGAGACAGGGCATCGATACTCCGGAGTAGACTAGCGTATGCGCTTCTCATCCCAGCGTGGGAGACGGTCTGTCCCACAGTCGTCAGTACGTCGTACTTGAGATAGTATACGGGTGCTCGTTAGGTTACGAGTACACTGGACAGGACTCGTCGGGAACTGTTGGTTGGTATTATACCTATCGTCAGTTATCAGTTCCCAGGTGACATGAGTACAGCTTAGTCCGCTGACTTGACACTGTCACTTCGCCTCGAGTGTATTCCCACTGCACTTTGATTACTACCCTACCACGGCTCAAAGGAGTCATGCAAACAGGTAGTTTTTGGGTGCAGTCCCGAAGCACTTGGAGGCAGTGACGGTTAGACAGGATTCGTCTCTCCCGGTATTGGGGGTTGACATCGCGCTGTGTGCAGGAGAGCCATTACGCGAGTAGTCCCTGGCCAGGGCAAGCGAGATATACTGGTAGGTTTCCAGTGTTATCTCAGGGTGTTCTGGGCTACACTCCGACACGACTTGTACCGCTATTAGAAGACTGACGTTCACCGCCCCCTAGGCCCGCCATGCGATGATCAGAAGAACAGACCGGACTGTACGGAGATTGTCACATACAGGCTCAGTAGGAGTTCGGATGGGGTTCACCTCGTCAGTCTTCTTATCGACATCTACCTGGGGACCGTTACGTACAGCTAGTGCCACTTGCGGTCTGTGGTCAAACCCACTGCCAGCATAGTGTCGAGTCTTTAGAGTCCCACACAGAGAGCTATTCGCCTTTAGGCAAAATGAGTAGAGGTCGCATGGTTTTGCGACAGGGTTCGTTCATATTCGCGCACTTGTGCACGTTTGCTGTCCGGACAGTTTAAACTAGCGGGCTTTGGTTTAAGCCGGATCCTAGTATATGATTTGGGATTGGTTTTTCTCATTGTATTCGTGTTCCTCGGATCACGAATGCGGGTGCGTATGCACGGTTGCTTGAGCTTGAGGGAGAGGACCTTGATTAGGGTTAATGACTATTGTCATTTTATTAACCCTAATGCTTATGTGTGTATTATTGTTAATTGATATTAGTTTAATAATTGTGCATGGTTATGGTTGTTGACCATTTGACCCACCTTGACTTGTTGACCTTGTTGACACTTTGACCATCATCATTTCATTTAGAAGATGCTCTTTGATCCTTGCAATTTGCATTAAAAATGAAATGATAATGGTCATGTCTTGATTTAGCCATGACAATTATCTCACTAATTATCTAATTACAATAATTCACATATATGAGAGAATGCTTCATATTATTCTCTCATTCTATCATATCCTTTCTCTCTCTTGTTCTTCCTCTCCCTCAAGCTCTCTCCCTCTCATGTGTTGAGAAACACTTGAGCTTGAGAAAAACCCTCTCTTGATCATCTTTACTCTCATCTAGGGTTCAAGGACTAGCACTTCTTGCACCCTAGTTACTTCTAGCTTGGAGTTGAAGCCAAAGGTTGAGGCTTTCGGGTGGATCTTTCTTCGACGTGAGAAGACGACCAAGGTGACCTCCTTCCACCACTCCAAGGAGCAAGGAGAGAAGGACTTAAAGCCCAAGGTATAACCTTTCTAGAACTTAGCTAGTTACTAGTTAACTTTAGCAAGTTTTTGTTTAGCAAAGATCCTTCTAGCTCTAGTCCATGTTGCCTAAGCTCATAAAAATCCGATTTTTATTCCGTTTTCCGCCTCCCCGCAAGCACCGGGATGGGCAACATGGACTTACAGTGGTATCAGAGCCTAACTAAACATAAACTAGCTAGGTAGTGAAGTGTGTCGAAGTTCGAAACGGAAAAATCGAAAAAACCAAAACATCAAAACCCTAGTTTTCTGTAAAAATTTTATCTGGTCAAAACAAAATTTGTTATACTCCAAAAATCATCTCAGGGTTTTGTAAAGATAGCCACCAAAAACGATCAAGTGAATCGACCAACGTGCCGCGGTTCCGCGGCAATAGCAAGCTATTGCCGCGCAACCGCGACCGTCTTGGCTCTTCACTTGGTCGAGTTTGGTGCAGTGTATCTCTGGCTTGGTTTTAGGATTTTTAAGATGGTTTATATGTGCCCAGATTTTCCAGAATAGAAATTTGTTTTTGGGGACTATAAATCCGTATTTTTTCCGAACTTCAATACACTTTGACTAAAAGGTTATATCTGTGATGTTTACATGTATTGAACGTCGGCTAATCGCTATATGTCGATTAGTCGGGGTTATACATATCTGTGATCTGTGATTGATACTGGTATGTGTATATGAATGGGTTGGATTGTCGCGGATGAATAGCCGGGGTGGATGTGAGATGAGTGTTGCTTTTTCTTTCATTCATTGTAATATGTAAATTGATGTAATATTATTATTTGTTTGGCCGCACAACCGGGTCGGGGTTGTAGCCGTCATTGTATAATTCTTTTTACTGTTTTTGCTCCTAGGATAGACCCATGGAGGGCGTGCACAAACTACCGGGTATCTCGAAGTGCCGAGTGGCCTACTCACGGTGGTGAGGGAGGTTGCTTCGCTTCGGGTACTTGGCGGGTATTTTGCCGCACCCGTAGGGGTCTTGGGTGGGGTATTGGCTATTCACCGCGACCGTGTAATCCGCTTTTCGTTGCAGGCTCGAACGGATTGCGGATTCCTAGTATATCCAATGTATTCATCTGTGATCTGTAATGTCTATCATTGCTATATATTTATATATGATAACTATTTAGGCGTTGCTTATGTTTTACAGCCGCGCTAGCCCAGCCCCCGCTCTGTCGTTGGTTAAGTAACCTAACGGGTGATGACGGGGCCCCGTGGCGAATGCGAATGGCATAAGCGTACGTCATATTTTGGTTGTTTTCTGCAATGGTAGGATTAAATGATGGGACGCATTAAAAGAACTAATGCAAGAAAATAAACCAAGTAAAAGTCGATTGGAACACTTTGAAAACCACTCGGTTCTTTTCAAAAACTAAACTTTTAAACGCGGAGCTTGAACCAATCCTTTTAAAAGCTATCTCGTTCCATCGATTAGATCAAGTTCACTACGTTCACGGTTTCGCCAAAACCATTCGTAGCCCTCCGTCATTCCACATGAATGGTCAAAAAGTATTCAAGCTATGTATTTTGGCCAAAGTCAAGGCATAGTGATTGGTAGCTATTGGGTATTCATGTGCAGCATAGATAGATGCGTTGGTTTGGGACAGTCGTGCTGCCATTTTGGCCAAAATCAAGGGTAGGTACGGGTGGGTCCAAATTAACCAGGAGAATGACGGGTAGAACTTGACATGTGACTTATGATATTTTGGCCAAAGTCAAGGTCATAAGAGCATGGGGCAAAAATCCACATCGGGAGTTTCATAAGTACTGAAATTTGCTAGCGTTGCATACCATTTGGAGTGTGATGATTCTGGTAGGATTCCTTCGGTTTTATCACGCGATGATATTTGGATCCCGATCCTACTGTGAGTATATGCTACTCCTCGGGAAAACTCTCACTTAACGATCAATGCTATAAACTTAGTAGGTGTCTAGAAAGGTGTTAGCGGGGCTACGCCCACAGGGAAAAGAGGTTACTTAATTAAGGAACTTCGCGAAAGCGTTGGAAAACCTCCCTCGAAGTACCGACACTGGCCTGGCTGAACGGTTAAGCAAGTATTGTACGGTGAGATTGATCCTGACTAATCCTTTCTTTACGGTTTGAGAAGGGATTCGAGAGACAGTGGGAGCCATCCAGTTTAGACAAATTAAAAACCACTCTAAACTTGCAAGAGCATCATGCTAAATTGTTTCTTTTCTCTCTCCTAATTGCAGCGACCATTCAACATGACCGGACTTAAGTTATTACTAGATAAAAACATATTGACAGGGCCAAACTACAAAGATTGACTCAGGAATGTCAAGATGGCAATCACTTATGACAAGTTGGGGTATGTCCTTACCACCAAAGCTCCCCCTGTCCCAGGTCCCAAAACCAGTGTCGTAGATAGGGAAATCTACAAGACCTGGGAAATAGATTGCGCGAAGGCCAGATGCCTCATACTAGCCTCGATGGACAACGAACATCAGAGGAGGCACGAGAATATGGACCTAGAGTCCATATTTCTTCATACAAAAGAACTGTATGGAGAGCAGTCTCGTATCGCAAGATACGAAGTGTCGAAGAAGTTGTTTTCGGCAAGGTTGGCCGTTGGATCATCGGTAGCGGAACACGTGCTTAAGATGATTGGCTACATTGAGGAGCTCGCGGACCTTGGGACCACGTTGGAGAATGAACTCTATACTGATTTGATTCTCCAGTCCCTTCCTTCCACTTACGCCCAGTTTATTCTTAACTTCAACATGCAAGGAGGTTGAACTTTCCGAGCTTCTGAACATGTTGAGGAGTGCTGAGGGCACCCTACAGAAGGGTAGGGAGACATCCACTTTGTTTGTAGGAGGATCTTCCTCTTCTAGGTCCAGGGCGAAAGCCAAGGGCAAGAAGAAGAAAGCCCCCGCCAAACCAAGAGGCGGTGTCGGTAAAGTGGATACGAAGGGAAAAGGAAAAGCAACAAAGTAGCGGGAAAGCTGGTGGGGAAGGAAGAATGCTTCTATTGTCACAAAAGTGGTCACTGGAAACAGGATTGCAAGGCTTGGAAAGCCAGAACACAGGATTTGAAGCGAGTTGCAGCTTCAGCTTCAGGTGTGTATGTTATTGAAAACTGTCTATCAATAAACTCTACATCCTAGGTATTGGATACCGGATCAGGATCTCATATCTGTAATTCTTTGCAGGCGTTGAGAAAACGTAGAGTTTTGAAGGCAGGTGACATGACCCTCAGAGTTGCAAACGGTGCTAGCATGGATGCTGAGGCCATGGGGGACTATCACCTGGGATTGTCGGATGGACATTTTTTGGTTTTGCGTAGTTGTTATTATGTACCAAATGCAACCTGTAATATCATTTCTGTATCTTTATTATCTAAAGAAGGTTATGAATTTGCATTTGTAAGTAATGTAGTGAACATTCACCATAATCAAGTTTTGATTGGGTCAGGTACATTGAACAACGGTATATACGTATTAAACCAGCCACAGATTTTCAATGTCCAGAATACACACAAAAGAAAGTCTCCAGAAATCGATAAAACTTTCTTATGGATTTGTAGACTGGGTCACATCAATGAGAGAAGGTTGAATATGTTACATGCAGAAGGATATTTGGATTCGTTCGAATATCAATCGTATGCAACTTGTTAATCCTGTCTCAAGGGAAAGATGACAAAGACTCCGTTCACTGGACACGGAGTAAGAGCGAGCGAGCTCTTGGGACTCGTACACAGCGACGTGTGCGGTCCAATGTCTACACATGTGCGAAGCGGTTATTCTTACTTCATTACTTTTACGGATGACTTTTCAAGGTACGGTTATGTCTTCTTAATGAAACATAAATCCGAGGCTTTTGAAAAATTCCAGGAATATAAGAATGAAGTAGAAAAACAAACAGGCAAAAGTATCAAGGCACTGAGATCTGATCAAGGTGGTGAATACTTGAGTGCCGAGTTCCTGGGTTACTTAAAAGAGAATGGAATTCTCTCTCAGCTTACTCCTCCATACACTCCGCAACATAACGGTGTATCGGAGAGACGGAACCGAACCCTATTGGATATGGTACGGTCCATGATGAGTAATGCTGAGTTGCCGCGATCGTTCTGGGGATATGCGCTAGAATCAGCTGCATACCTTTTGAACCGAGTTCCAACTAAGACTGTGCCTACTACACCATATCAGATGTGGTGTGGGAAGAGACCCTATCTTAATCACATTAAGACATGGGGATGCCCAGCTTTTGTAAAAAAAGCAGCATGCGGACAAGCTCGAGGCACGCTCAGTACAGTGCAAGTTTGTGGGATATCCAAAGAGCTCCAAGGGATATTACTTCTATTGCGAAGAGGAACAAAAAGTCCTTGTTTCTCGCCATGCCCACTTTCTAGAACACCAGTTCATAGAAAAAGAATTAAGTGGGAGCGCAATAGAACTGGAAGAAATTCCAGAACCACGAGCTATTACTGAAAGCTTGGTTGAACCAGAGGGTTCGAAAGATCAGGACATTCCCACGCCACTTCGCAACAGTAGTAGGCAGTCTCATCCGCCCGAGAGATACTACGGTTTTCTCATTGATGGGGATAGAGAGGATTGCATCATAGACTTTTATGAGCCTACTAGCTTCCAGCAAGCCATTTAGAGCGTCGACTCGATAAAATGGCTGGATGCAATGCGGACCGAAATGGAGTCCATGTACACCAACAAAGTATGGACGTTGGACATTGCTCCAGATGGGGTAAAACCCGTAGGATGCAAGTGGATCTTCAAAAGGAAGATTGGTGTACATGGACAGGTTGAGACCTATAAAGCTAGACTGGTAGCAAAGTGTTTTCGTCAGCGACCTGGTTTGGACTATGACGAAACCTTTTCTCCAGTAGCTATGCTGAAATCCATTCGGATCCTTCTTGCCATTGCTGCCTTCCACGATTATGAGATTTGGCAGATGGACGTAAAGACAGCTTTTCTAAATGGACATTTAGAGGAGTGTGTCTATATGGATCAGCCAGAGGGTTTCATTCAGAGTGGGAGCAGCGGAAAGGTGTGCAAGTTGCTTAAGTCCATTTATGAACTAAAGCAGGCATCGCGGAGTTGGAACATCTGTTTTGATGAGACGGTCAAGGAATTTGGCTTTATGAAAAATCCAGATGAACCATGCATCCATTGTAGATTTGTAGCGAAAACTGTGGTATTCCTCGTTTTATACGTGGATGACATTCTCTTAATAGGAAATGACATTCCTATGCTACAATCTTTCAAGGGGTTCTTGTCACACAGGTTCTCCATAAAAGACCTGGGTGATGCCTCATACATTCTGGGTATCCGGATCTACCGTGACAGATCCAAGAGGATATTAGGACTTTCGCAGTCCAGGTACATCGACACCATACTGAAGAGATTCAGTATGGAAGATTCCAAGCGCGGTAATCTACCGGCTTGTCACGGGATCACTCTCTCCAAAGAGATGTCTCCCAAGACTGATTTGGAGAGGGATCGCATGTCTATTATACCCTACGCTTCTGCGGTAGGCTCTATAATGTATGCGATGTTGTGTACCAGACCGGATGTGGCTTATGCACTGAGTGTGGTAAGCAGGTATCAGTCAAACCCTGGTGAGAAACATTGGATAGCAGTAAAGAACATTCTTAAGTACCTGAGAAGGACTAAGGAGATGTTCTTGGTGTATGGCGGAAAAGACCTGCAGATTGAGGCCTTTGCTGACTCCAGCTTCCAGAGTGACAAAGATGATTCCAAGTCCATGTCGGGTTTTGTCTTTACCCTCAATGGAGGGGCGGTGTGTTGGAAGAGCTCCAAACAGGAAACCGTTGCTGACTCGACTATGGAAGCGGAATACATCGCTGCATCTGATGCCGCAAAAGAAGTTGTCTGGATGAGGAAGTTTTTGAGAGAACTTCAGGTGGTTCCGTCCATTGTTGACCTAATACCTCTGTATTGCGACAACAACGGGGCTATAGCTTTAGCGAAGGAACCCAGGTCCCATCAGAAATCCAGACACATCTTAAGGCGGTATCACCTGATCAGGGAGATCGTAGATCGCCAGGAGATCGAGGTCCGGAGAGTTGCATCAGAGGATAACACTGCAGATCCATTCACCAAGGCCTTGCCCCAGACTCAGTTCGAGCGGCTGATCGAGATGATAGGTCTTCGATACGCCAGTACATGGCCTTAGTGCAAGTGGGAGATTGTTAGTGTATATGCCCTAGAGGCCATTACTGTATCATACTAGTTTGTATATTACTTGATGGAAGCTTGGGATATTCACAGTTGTATATACAATCTTGCTCGAAATGGTAGTATGCTACTTGGTTTGTCTCTGCTTTAATATGTGCATGTGTTTCTTTTAGCATATTGCAGATATACATATTAGTAGAGCCCTTAGGATCTTTGCTTGATTACCAGCGTTGTGATGGCGCTCACACTCGTGGGAGCTGGGTGATCTATAAGCACATCCTTATACAGGTCCCTAGTCGTTGGACTATCGAGACAGAGCATCGATACTCCGGAGTAGACTAGCGTATGCGCTTCTCATCCCAGCGTGGGAGACGGTCTGTCCCACAGCCGTCAGTACGTCGTACTTGAGATAGTATACGGGTGCTCGTTAGGTTACGAGTACACTGGACAGGACTCGTCGGGAACTGTTGGTTGGTATTATACCTATCGTCAGTTATCAGTTCCCCGGTGACATGAGTACAGCTTAGTCCGCTGACTTGACACTGTCACTTCGCCTCGAGTGTGTTCCCACTGCACTTTGATTACTACCCTACCACGGCTCAAAGGAGTCGTGCAAACAGGTAGTTTTTGGGTGCAGTCCCGAAGCACTTGGAGGCAGTGACGGTTAGACAGGATTCGTCTCTCCCGGTATTGGGGGTTGACATCGCGCTGTGTGCAGGAGAGCCATTACACGAGTAGTCCCTGGCCAGGGCAAGCGAGATATACTGGTAGGTTTCCAGTGTTATCTCAGGGTGTTCTGGGCTACACTCCGACACGACTTGTACCGCTATTAGGGGACTGACGTTCACCGCCCCCCTAGGCCCGCCATGCGATGTATCAGACGAACAAATCGGACTGTACGGAGATTGTCACATACAGGCTCTGTAGGAGTTCGGATGGGGTTCACCTCATCAGTCATCTTATCGACATCTACCTGGGGACCGTTACGTACAGCTAGTGCCGCTTGCGGTCTGTGGTTAAACCCACTGCCAGCGTAGTGTCGAGTCTTTAGAGTCCCACACAGAGAGCTATTCGCCTTTAGGCAAAATGAGTAGAGGTCGCATGGTTTTGCGACAGGGTTCGTTCACATTCGCGCACTTGTGCACATTTGCTGTCCTGACAGTTTATACTAGCAGGCTTTGGTTTAAGCCGGATCCTAATATATGATTTTGGATTGGTTTTTCTCATTGTATTCGTGCTCCTCGGATCACGAATTCGGGTGCGTATGCACGGTTGCTTGAGCTTGAGGGAGAGGACCTTGATTAGGGTTAATGACTATTGTCATTTTATTAACCCTAATGCTTATGTGTGTATTATTGTTAATTGATATTAGTTTAATAATTGTGCATGGTTATCGTTGTTGACCATTTGACCCACCTTGACTTGTTGACCTTGTTGACACTTTGACCATCATCATTTCATTTGGAAGATGCTCTTTGATCCTTGCAATTTGCATTAAAAATGAAATGATAATGGTCATGTCTTGATTTAGCCATGACAATTATCTCACTAATTACCTAATTACAATAATTCACATATATAAGAGAATGCTTCATATTATTCTCTTATTCTATCATATCCTTTCTCTCTCTTGTTCTTCCTCTCCCTCAAGCTCTCTCCCTCTCATGTGTTGAGAAACACTTGAGCTTGAGAAAAACCCTCTCTTGATCATCTTTACTCTCATCTAGGGTTCAAGGACTAGCACTTCTTGCACCCTAGTTACTTCTAGCTTGGAGTTGAAGCCAAAGGTTGAGGCTTTGGGGTAGATCTTTCTTCGACGTGAGAAGACGACCAAGGTGACCTCCTTCCACCACTCCAAGGAGCAAGGAGAGAAGGACTTAAAGCCCAAGGTATAACCTTTCTAGCACTTAGCTAGTTACTAGTTAGCTTTAGCAAGTTTTTGTTTAGCAAAGATCCTTCTAGCTCTAGTCCATGTTGCCTAAGCTCATAAAAATCCGATTTTTATTCCGTTTTCCGCCTCCCCGCAAGCACCGGGATGGGCAACGTGGACTTACAGTATCGATATTCCAGAGTAGACTAGCGTATACGTTTCTTGACCCATATGATGGGCGATGGATCATCCCATATCCATTGGTGTTGTGACATCGAAGATTGTATACGGGTGCTCAGTGGAGACTGGGTACACTGAACGGACTCACCGAGAATTCTTATATGGTATTATATCTATCGTCGGATAGCAGTTCTCTGGTGACACTGGTACAGATTAGTCTGTAGACCCGAGATCGTCATAGAGTCTTGTGTGTTCTCCAACTATACTTTGATTTCCACCCTACCACGGCTCTATTGAGTCATGCAAACATGTGGCTTTTGGGTATAGCCCCGAGACATATGGAGACAGTGAGCGATAGGAGGGGTTTCGTCTCTTCCGGTATTGGGAGTTGATGTTGTGCAATGTGTGATTGGCTCTGACATGAAGTCCCTGGCCAGGGCTGATGAGATTTACTGATAAGTGTTATCAGTAGTTTCTCGACCGGTCATAGACCATATCGACATGACTTATTGAGTTATTAGGGCTCGATGATTCCATCCCTAGACTTGATATGCAATATATCAGACGAAGAGACCGTACTTTACGGTAAGTGTTTCTAATGGCTCGACAGGAGTTTTGACGGGTTCGCTTGTTTTTCTTCTGATCGCTCAATACCCGGGTGGCCGTTATGTTTAGCTGACCACTTGCGGCTTGTAGGTGTTTTGATATGATCATCACCTACTGCCGGTGTATTGACGAGTCTTAGAGTCCCACACAGGATTTTTCTAGCTCAGGCGAAATGATGTGGAGTGCATATGAGATATGTGTGGGAACTCGACTAAATGCGAGTATGTGATACCGTATTTTAATCGGGCGTTTATTATTGGTCGGGTCGCATTTGATGTGACCGATTTATTAAATCAAGTGTTGATTTAATATTGACTTTTAGCTCACTTTTAATTAAACCTTTTCTTTTGGATGTATGCATATATGTTTATACATACACATGATGATGTGCATGCACACATACATACATACATATGTATCATGGTTGATGATACATAGAAGATGGCAATACAAGACTTACATGGTTGATAAATACCTTCTATTTTGTTTAAGGATTAAAGAAAAAGGAAATTAGCTAAAATGACTCATTCTTTCTACACAATTCTTAGTTGACCTTTGACTTAACCCTAGTTAGATTTCCTTTGTTCTTTAACTCATCCACAAAATATCTAGATATTTAGATAACCATGGTTATATTTGAAAATTTCTCATATATATTCTTTGTTTTTCATTTTGTTAAATAGGTTTTTCATTATATTGAAAAAACCTTTGCCATCTTCATCTTCCTCCTTCTTCAAGCTCTCTTGAGTTTTGTTTTGAGTGAGGAACTTAAAAAGAAAGGGTTTTTAAGTGAGTTTACAAACCACACAACCATTCTACACTACCCTAGCCCTTTAGTGTAGAGTGTTTACTCCACATCATCTTGATTTAGTGAGGCAAAGAGCTTGACCTAGGAATCTCCGGGTGGATCATCATAGACGACGAAGGACCTTGAGCTGAGTTGATCCATGCTTCAAGCAAAGCCGTAGGAGTCCTAAATATCGAAGGAGTTGGCTACAAAGGTTGTATTTCCTTTTCCTTTCGCTTAGACTTCTTATTATGTTGATATTACCCTAATCTCTAGTTACGATTCGTAGTTCGTTTGTAATAGCCCTCTAAAATTTAAAAGTTCACTACTTTATGATGTTGCAACCTTACTAGAAGCGCTACTACACACCAACAATGTGTTGCTGATATGTTATATTGGATCGTCGTGATTGAATAGCCGGGGGTTTTATATGAGATGAGAGTTTTTCAATTTTCATTAATGTAATAGTTGTATGTAATATTCTTTTATTGGGACACTTCCGGGTTGAGGATGATCTCACCATTGATGTATATTATTTACTTTTCCATATTAGGATAGGCCCAAGGCGGGGAGCACAAGTAATCAGGTTCTGGAGTCCAATGGAAGACCATCTCGAGGAGTCGAGTTCGGGTCTCCTAACTCTAGAATTGGCAGGGTTGATTGCCGCTCTCATAGGGGTCTAGGGATATGGGTTTGTCTATTCATCATGTCTGTGGAATCCGTGTTTTTCATTACTAGCTGAATTTAAAACACGGACCTCCTAGTATATCCAATATTTCATATGTTGACTTCTGCTACTTGGTTCTGTGATGTGATCATATAACTGCGTGAGATGAATGCTATATATATATATATATATATATATATATATATATATATTGCTTATGTTTTTCACCCACGCTAGTCCAGCCCCCGCTTTGCCGTTAGTTAAGTAACCTAACGGTGCATGACGGAGCCCCATGGCGAATGCTGATGGCATAAGCATACGTTTTATTTTCGTTTCATTTTCTGTGATGTTTAGGAAACATTAAATGATGGGACTTCATTAATGATATTGATGAAAAGAAAAAAAAACTTAAGATGTTGTAGAATCAAAAGTTTTTTAAAAAGGTAGCTCTAGTTCTTGCTTTTCATAGTGGTATTCCTTGATGAATATCCAGCACCTCATTCGATGAGGAAAGAGCCGAGATCCCTTCACCGGGAGTGACCTCTTTAGCAAAACTAGCAAATGCTATAACCCACTCGGTTTTATTTTAATAGCTTCTCTAGTTCTTGTTTTGCATAGTGGTATTCCTTGATGAATATCCAGCACCTCATTCGATGAGGAAAGAGCTGATATCCCTTCACCGGAGTGACCTCTTTAGTGAAACTCGAAAAAGCTACAAAAACACTCCTTTTCAAATCACTAGATTCTACAACGATATCAAGTTCATTACGTTAAAGGTTTTCAAAAAAACCAGCCGTAGCCCTCCGTCATTTCAAATAAGTACTATTTAGTATTCGTGCTGCGTCTGTTGGCATGCGTCAAGGCGTAGTGTGCCATAGCTAATTAGTGTTTATCTGCAGCATGTGATGCGATTGGATTAGGGTAGTCGTGCGACTTTGTTGTCCCGCGTCAAAGGTCGTGCAGGTGGGTTTAATTCAATCAAGAAATGAACGGGTTGAAGTTGACTAGCGGCATATGTTTTGTTGGCCTGCGTCATGGTCGTAGGATGCTAGGGGTAAAACAATTATCGGGAATTTCAAGTCTTGAAATTTGCAATGAGATTGCATACCTTATATATGATAGTTGGATCCTGATACCCACTGCGAGTAAGAGTTACTCCTAGAAGAGTTTTCCACTTTACAATTAGCTGATCAAGTAGGTGTCTAAGAAAGGTGTTAATGGGGTTATGCTCCTGCGGAAACGAGATTATTTAATTAGTTCCATGCGAAAGCATAGGGAGACTCTCTCGGAGTACCAATACCTGCCTGGCTGAACGATCGGCGAACTTGTAGGGTTTAATTATCCCGGCTAATCTTACTTTTTACGGTATGAAGGAAGATTTGATAAAAACAGTGGGAGCCATCCTGATTAAATAAGATAATAGCCAATCTAATCTTGCAAAAAGCACACGCTAATGCGTTTCTCTCTCTCTCCAGGTAGCGACCAATGACATGCCTTAACCAAGATAATAATATGGATGTATTGACCGAACCCGCTTATTATACTGCGCTAGGTTTCGCTCTATCTTATGACCGTCATAAGTCTGAGTAAGGAATAGGGGAATACCCGGATTCCCACGCCACCCGAACGAAGAAGGATCATACTGATGCATCTTCTTCGGGTGTGTTCGTTACCGAGAATTGTTTCTCAGTTTGCTTTACGTCCTGGGTATTGGATACCGGATCAGGATCCCATGTATGTAATTTGTTACATGGGCTAAAGAGAGATAGAGAACTGGGAAAGAGTGATAAGTCTCTAGTAGTAAACGGTGCAATTGTTGCAGCCAAAGCAGTTAGCGAATATCACCTATGTTGGCTATAGTGCCCTCAAGTCAATTATTGGATCGCAGGCACGTGATTGCAATGATTTAGGGAGGACCTATACCGGTAGAACAGTCTTACTCCAGATGATAGTATGCTATTTGATTTGTCTTTATCATCGTGTACATGCTTCACGTGACATTATAGATCACTATCACATGTTGATAGAGCCCATAGGATTCATTCTTGACTACCACCAGTATGATGGCGATCATATACATGAGAATTAGGTGGTCTATAAGCACATCCTTAAAGTGTCCCTAGTCATGGGAGTTTTAAGACTGGGCTTCGTTACTCCAAGAGTAGACTAGTGTATACGGATCGAGACCCCGACGAAGGGCGGTAGCCGTTCTTACAAGCCATTGGTGTCAGTTGGTTCACTTAAGATGTATACAGGTGCTCACTGGGTTATGAGTACACCGGACGGACTCGCCGGAAACATGCTAGTTGGTATTATACCTATTGTCAGATAGTAGTTCCCTGATGACATGTGTACAGGTTAGTCTATCGATTTGAGATCGTCATTTGTCTCAAGTGAGTTTCCACTGTGCTTTGATTACTACCCTACCACGGCTCAAAGGAGTCGTGCAAACAGGTTTTAGTTGGGTACAGTCCCGAGCCATATGGAGGCAATGAGCGGATCGTCAGGGGAATCGTCTCTCCCGGTATTGGGGTTGATGTCGCGGTGTGCACGGATGGCCATCACCAGAAATCCTCGGCCGGGGTAGACGAGAATTACCGATCTATGATCGGTAGTTTCTCAGTTGGTGATAGGTTTCATACCGACACTAAATATTGCGTTATTAGTGGTCTGACTTTATCCACCCCCTAGACCCGATATGCGATACTCATAGACGAACGGACCGGACTGTACGAATATTGTCACTGTCAGGATCAGTAGGGTTTCAGGATGAGTTTTCTCGTCGGCCTCCCTTTCGCTCAATACCTGGATAGCCGTTACGTACAGCTAGTACCACTGACGTGCTTTTGGTTAAACCCACTGCCAGCGTATTGACGAGTCTTTAGAGTCCCACACAGAGGGTTTCCGTGATTCGGGCAAAACGTTGTAGAGGCCGTATGGTTTTATGGCAGGGTTCGATCATATACGTGCACTTGTGCACGGATCATGATCGGACGGATAATACTAGTGGGCTTTGGTTTAGGCCGGATCCTAGTATTATATTGTTGGACTATTTTCGTCTCGTTGTATTCATATTCAGTCGGAATACAGATGCAGGTATGTATATATAGATGAGGGGTATTCTTGTAATTCGTTACGAGTTTACTTTAGGGATGCCATTTCTTTTTCTAATATTAAACATTTAGGGTTTTGTTTAAATGTTTAATCTTGTTGAGGTGGAAAGTGTGAGCATGGGTTTTGGTTTGGACATTGATGAGGTATGGGCTCTTGGTTTTGTTTGATTGTGAGATATTTGTTTTGGCTAAAAAGGGGGGGTTGGTTTTTTTTTGGTGAGGAAATTTTAGTGGCTGTTGAATTTTTGGTGTAGGCTGGGAAATTTTCATGAGTTGCTTTAGCACAAATTCCTCACTACATCAAAACAACAGCCACCTAAAAAAAACCCACGGCTATTTTTTTTGTCTTGGCCAAAATTCTTGAGCTCATTTTCTTTACTCCAAGGCAACTCTTTCACCTCCACCCTTTTTAGTTATATGTATGCCCTGGAGGACTATACATGTGGTGTATATTGTAGTGGATGCTTGGACATATATAGGGAGGACTTTTTTGCTCGACATGATAGTATGCTATCTAGTTGTACTTTATCTTAACATGTACACTTATAGTCTCTCTATTACATGTTGATAAATCCCTTAGGATGAGTACTAGACTACCAGGATTATGATAATCATACTAGTGGGGCAAGGGTATTCCGTAAGTACATCCTTCAAAAGTTCCGAGTCGTCGGAGTATCGAGACAGGGCATCGATACTCCAGAGTAGACTAGCGTATACGCTTCTCATCCCATATGATGGGCGATGGATGATCCCACATCCATTGGTGTTTGACATCAGAGAAGGTATACGGGTGCACAGTGGAGACTGGGTACACTGGACGGACTCGCCGAGAACTCCTATATGGTATTATACCTATCGTCAGATAGCAGTTCTCTGGTGACACTGGTACAGATTAGTCTTGTTAGTTATATGTATGCCCTAGAGACCATTATTATACATAGGATGTATATTGTAGTGGATGCTTGGACATATATAGGGAGGACTTTCTTGCTCGACATGATAGTATGCTATCTGGTTGCTCTTTACCTTAACGTGTACACTGATTGTCTCTCTGTTACATGTTGGTAAAGCCCTTAGGATGTGTGCTTGACTACCTGGACTATGATGCGGATCATACTAGTGGGGACATGGTAGTCCATAAGTACATCCTTCAAAGTCCCTAGTCGTGGGTGTATCGAGACGGGGCATCGATATACCAGAGTAGACTAGCGTATACCTTCTCGACCCATACAGATGGGCGATGGATGATCCCATATCCATTGGTGTTTGACATCAGAGATGATATACGGGTGCTCAGTAAAGACTGAGTACACCGGACGGACTCGCCGAGAACTCCCAGATGGTATTATACCTTACGTCAGATGGCAGTTCTCTGGTGACACTGGTACAGAGTAGTCTGTTGACCCGAGATCGTCATAGAGTCTTGTGTGGTTTCCACTGTGCTTTGATTTCCATCTTACCACGTCCAAGAGGGCGTGCAAAACGGTGGTTTTTGGGTACAGTCCCGAGTCACATGGAGGCAATGAGCGATAGGAGGGGATTCGTCTCTCCCGGTATAGGGGGTTGATGTTGCGCTGTGTTCGATTGGCTATAACCGGAAATCCCTGGCCAGGGTTGCTGAGATTTACTGGTAAGTGTTACCAGTAGTTTCTCGAATTGTTATAGACCTCATATCGACACGACTTATCGAGCTATTGGGGTCTGACGTATACCACCCCTAGGCAAGATATGCGACATATTAGACGATCAGACCGGACTGTACGGTAGTGTTACTGGTTGGATTCACTGGAGTGTGAGCGGGCTTGCTCGTCGATCTTCAGATCGCTCAATACCCGGGTGGCCGTTATGTTTAGCAGACAGCTTGCGGCTTGTGGGTGTTTGATATGATCATCGCCTGCTGCCGGCGTATTGACGAGTCTTTAGAGTCCTACACAGAGGTTTCCTGGCTCAAGCGAAACGAAATAGGAGCGCATATGAGATATGTGCAGGACCGAGAATAATGCGTGTATGTGATACCGTATTCTATTCTCGCGATGAATGTATTGAATGGTTGTATGCGATATAACCTAGTTATCGAATCGAGGATTGATTCGATAGATCGATACATTGGATATTAGTCGGTTATATGCGATATGACCGGATCGTTAAATCAAGTGTTGATTTAATGATTTAATGCATAATTATATATTTGATATATTACTTTGCATTAACTAGTATCGGTTCACTTTTAATGGATTTTCTCGCTCGGATGTGCACATTGTATATGTGATATACTTTTTGTGCACTTGATTGTATCATGTTTGATGATACATGCTCACTAGGGTTTGTGTGAAGATTAAACCATGGTTGTATATTAGTTAGGGTTATGGTTTTCTTATTTATTTATTTATTTATTCTTATTGGAAAATATTATGCATGAAGAGGAAATGGTGGCTTTCTTTGTTTGTACATTGAAGCTTCATGAAGCTTTGACCTTGTGACCATTTTGTCTTGATGCTTAACCCTAACCCTTCATTCTAACCATGGTTTATTCTCTACACCAAACTATGGTTGCTAAATGATAAGGATTGATTTATTTTCCTTTTTGGAAAAGACTTATGATATTCTATCATCTTCTTCCTCTTCTTCTTCTTCATGAAGAAACCTTGCTACATCAATGGCAACTTGAGCAAATGAGTGAGAAATCCAATTCTAAAGTGAACCCACCTCCTATTTCTTCATCCTCTACCTCTTGCCAAGTAGTAGAGTGTGTTTTCTTCACAAGTTTCTTGACTTGGTGAAGTTGGAGCTTGATCTTGTTGCGCCACGGCAGCGCCCCGGCCTCGTACTCGAGGCCAAAATGCGGAATCAAAAATTTTCCTTACTCGGAAACCGGCGCTACCGCGGACAAAGAAAACCCGGATCGTTTACCATTAACCTAATGCTAGCAATCAAGAGATAGGGTGAGAAG
Source organism: Agapanthus africanus (assembly GCA_030015575.1). Taxonomy (NCBI): domain Eukaryota; kingdom Viridiplantae; phylum Streptophyta; class Magnoliopsida; order Asparagales; family Amaryllidaceae; genus Agapanthus; species Agapanthus africanus. The sequence goes on from JASDDO010000001.1 coordinate 278,452,046, forward strand.
TATACCGAGTGATCCGAGTCCTCCGGTCTTCTCTTCATCGTCCCGATCTCCCGCGGAAAGTCTTGTCTCCATATCGTCGCCTCCTCGCCGGAAAGGGCACCACATCGCCTGCGTCTTTTACTGGCTCCCGCCTCAATACCGAGGCAACTCGAGCATGAAGCCGGCAACTCGACATGCTCAAGATATGCTGTAGAATGTAGTGTAGAAGATGCTTGTCTCATTTGGGGTTTGTTGCCATGGTGATGGAGGAATCAAGAATAGAAAAATGGTGCTTGCATTTTTCTAGCAAGAAAATGAGATCATGAATGAAACTCTCAAGATGAAGCTCTCTTCTTCTTCTTCTCTCTTTTTTTTTTTTCCTTCTCATGAAAAACTTATATATTAAATGAGAATGGTGGAGGAGGTAATATGAAGCAAGAAGGGAGGTGAGTGTAGGGTAAAGCAAGTGGTGACCACATCAAGACATAATCATCATCAAACTTACATCAAACATCATCTCATATCTAATCTTCATAAAGCAAGACAAGATGATAGAAAAGAATGGAATAAAAAGATGCTATCATAATTAATCATCTTACAAATAAAACCTCCACCAAATGTAATTTGCAAAACTGCAAATTACCCCCTCCATCAGAAAAGTCCGGCCGGGAAAGAACAAAGAAAAACCGGCCGGAACGGAATGCAAACTGGCAACTCCAGAAAATTGGTCCCGTAATAAATTACAGGAAAACCCCGATACTGTGCATACACACCCGCATCTGTATTCCGACCGGATACAAATGCAATGAGACAAAATCTACACTGTACTAAACTAGGACCGGCTTAAGCCAAAGCCGGCTAGTAATATCCGTCCGATCCTGATCCGTGCAATACCGCACGTATCAGATCGAACCCTGCCATATAAGTATACGGCAACTAGTACAAAACTGTCCGATCCTGATCCGTGCAATACCGCACGTATCTGATCGGACCCTGCCATATCTCCATACGGCCTCTACAGCGTTTCGCCCGAAAGCTGAGTAACTGAAAGTGTGGTGGACTCTAAAGACTCGTCAATACTATGGCTGTGGATTTAACCACTAGCACGTCAGAGGTATTAGCCAATACGTGACGGGCCACCAGCTATTGACCAAAAGGGACGGCGATGAGCGAACTCATCCTGACACCCTACTGAGCCTGTCAGTGACAATATCCGTACAGTCCGGTCCGTTCGTCTATGAGCATCGCATGTCGGGCCTAGGGGGTTGGTAAAAGTCAGACCCCCAAAAGCGGTACAAGTCGTGTCGGAGTGTAGCCCAGAACGCCCTGAGATACTACTGGAATACCTACCAGTAAATCTCCTGCCTCGGCCGAGGGCTTTGCGTAATGGCTCTCCTAGACACAGCGCGACCTCACCCCCAATACCGGGAGAGACGAACCCCTGAAGATCCGCTCACTGCCTCCATGTGGCTCGGGACTGTACCCAACTAAAACCTGTTTGCACGACTCCTTTGAGCCGTGGTAAGGTAGTAATCAAAACACAGTGGGAACTCACACGAGACAAATGACGATCTCAGGTCGATGAACTAACCTGTACACTTGTCACCTGGGAACTGCTATCTGACGTCTGGTATAATCCCAACTAGCAGGTTCCCGGCGAGTCCTGTCCGGTGTACTCATAACCCAATGAGCACCTGTATACATCTTAGGTGAACCAACTGACACCAGTGGCTTGTGAGACCGGCCACCGCCCCTCGTCGGGGTCTCGACTGTATACACTAGTCTACTAATGGAGTATCGATGCCCTGTCTCGAAACTCCTACGACTAGGGACCTTTTAAGGATGTGCTTGTAGACTACCAGCTCCCACGTATATGATCGCCATCATACTGCTGGTAGTCAAGCAAGAATCCTAGGGGCTCTATCAACGTGTAATAGCGACATGTCAGGTCACCTAAAACAGTACACGATGATAAAGATAAACCAGATAGCATACTATCATTTCGAGTAAGACTGTCCTACCGGGATAGGTCCTCCCTCAATCATTGCAATCACGTGCCTGTGATCCAATAATTGACTCTGAGGGCACTATCTCCAACAATCTCCCACTTGCACTCAAGGCTAATTATTGCGATGTCGCATACTCACAGCCCGTGTGATACCGAACACCCAACTCCTCTACTAGTCAGTCTCACAAAACCCGTTTGCGAAACTATTGCGTTTGAGGAATAGCCTTAGTGAGTGGATCCGCTGTGATGTTTCTTTCTATGTCTCTCTATATCTCAAGTTCGCGGAGAAAACCATCTCCCGAAATGAGCAATACCTGTCTTGGAATGTCTGGATGTCTGATGGGACCTAGTTCATAAATGAACTCCAAATCCAAACTTCTTAGACTGTATCGTCAACTGAACTTAATCAGTATCCTGCGCCATGCCTCCCTCAGTATCTGTCTTGGATCACCTGTCCAAAATACTGCCCCTCGTCAGAGGGAAAACTATAACTCTGACAACCTACTTGTCGTCCATGTCACCTTGGAAGCCTGGAGTGATAACCGTCTCCTAAAGGAGGCAGCCGTTATCATATCCCTAGAACATTCACTTATGTTCTAAAACTGCTTCCGACTGTTTCTCCAGGATTGGATTAATATCAACTTATTGCACCTACTGCAAGAACAACATCTGGTGTGGTACTTGACATCTCATGATTGACTCAATTGCCTAAGCAAGTGATCTGTCAATCATGTGTATCCCTCTCCCCTTTAGTCTGTAAGACACCTCTAGAGAGGGTGACTCCATTACCTGCAGGTGTACTATCGTGCTAGGAGTCGTCCATTCTAAATACTCATAGAATGCTGTCAAGGTACCCAGATTAGGAAACCACCCAAATCTAGATCTAAAACCATAGATCTAGTAACCATAATGTCTGATATAATATCCAAGTCCTGTGCGGAGAAACCACTGTGTGACAACCAAAGTATAACCGATCGTAGTATAGGAATATCACTTCCTACTACCTTCTCAACAGATCCATCCCCTATTCTGATGACGTCAAACCTATGACTGTCACATCAGAAATAGATGATCTATCTCCGCTATATCTGCTTTAGTCTAAAATTAGACATAAGCCTGATGTCTACCAATGCTTCCGCTGCTCCCACTGACTACGAAAACCCTCTGGCAGAGTCATACAGACGTGCACTTCTAAAGCTAGTTTAGAACGAGGCTATACTCATCCTCCTGCCGGGTCTCGCAGCCTGGAACAACAACAATGGCAAGTGTGGGTAAACAAGAACTTCCCTGTCACCGTCCTTGAGGCTAACGGAGTACCTCTCGGGTGCCTGAAGTTACCCACCTTATCTGCGGAGTGGCCAATGGAATGTCAAAACAGATTGAATCTTTAGGTTCCTTATCAAATCTTCAGTAATCGTTTGCGGTTCTGGAATCACTTCCAGTTCTAGCATACTCCCACTGCTGTTTTTGAAAAAATCCATTTTTAATAAAACTGTGGCGAGTCAAGAACAATATTTCTATTGATCTGCCAGATGGTAGAAAGTCAACCCTCGTCATAGCCTGGGTCAACCCACAAACAGCCATTACAGAAACGTGACTTGAGTTGTCCAGTGTCTGGTTTTAAGCATAAGCCGGATAACTCCCCGTACCTTAACAATGTCAAGATATGAACTGTTCTATATCCAATATAGAAACAGAGGCACTGATTTAATTGAACCAGATTCAAATCATGCAGCTGTCTCCAGTGCATGTTAACTAAATGGAAGGAGGCCGATCAGCGTTACTCAACTTAGGAATGCTTCCAATTATGAGTAACCTGAAAAAGAAGCAATTTCTCTTTATCATTACTATCAACTGAATACCATACACAAGTATCTGCATCTTCGATCACTTTGAAGAATCCCGATACTTGCTACACCTGGTTCTCTACTCTATTCAAATACCTATAACTCCTCAAAACTTAGACCCTGTGTTTCCACGAAGCACATGTCTAAGAACTAGAGAAGTTAAAAGTAAACAGAATATAGTATGAGGACCAACCCCTCTGTCCTAATGGACACTGGACAACATACAATACTCTGTATAAGTCCGCTGAGTCTAACAACTCTTTCACTGTGTGTCGTAGGTTGAAAACTGTACTTATGGTTAAGAAGAATTACACCGCTGTTTAATGCTCCTTACCTAACCATCCACTGATATAGGTAAATGTCATCGACATAATATCAAAAGGTATATCTCACTCTATGAAAATAGACGTACAGATATATCAATTTAAAATTGGTGCACAACAGCGGATATTCATAACCAAATATTTGCCGACCGGCAAACAACCCAGGTGATCTCCTCAAATATCACCGATTACAACGAATCCCGATATAAAGAGGATGGTCACCTAATTCTCAATAACTTACTCCCACTCAGCATCTGTAAAACCATACAGATGTGAGAATCATACCTGGTAAATACATACCCTGGAGCAAGTGTCTAACTGGGAAATCAGTTTTCTATTAATAGTACACAGTGAAACTGAAACATTGAGATGTTTCGTTGGGGTATCCTGGTATTCCTAGTAATGCCTCTACCATTATCCAGATTCACAACTATAACCGTATAATTCTTTGCTACCTCTCCAAATCCCTTTATATGTCTTTAGTCATTACCTTCTGCACACCCCTTTAGGCCAAATGGTTTTCTTCCTTCCCTACCATTCGGCACCAGCCTATGGTTTGGAAGAAGACTATCCAGTAAGCATAATGGGTGTACTGTCCTAATCCTAGGAGCACTCGCAATGCGAGAGAAGGTGAAGATAAAAGACAACTGAATAAACCTTATTCCTATTTCTCCTGGACCAGAATCCATCCCCGAACTGGAACAAGTTCCTTTCGAGTTCGTATATAACCATACGATGGAGTATCCAAATAAACTGTGGATCTTCGTAGTGATACGGAGTGTCCTGGAGAAATACAAAGGTGATTTAGGATTGGCGTAGAAATACTTGGTTTGGTCGTGAATATCAGTCGCAATTTACTTTGCCCTCTTACTAATCCCTTGCTTTGTCTTAACCTTAATACCTTCTGCACACCGTTTAAGCTAATTGGTTTTCTTCATTCCCTACCGGTCGGCACCAGCCTAAGTTTTGGAAGAAGACTATCCAATTTGCCTAATAGGTGTACTATCTCCTAAACCAAGGAGTACTCACAACTTGAGAGAAGGTAAAAGGGAAAAGACAACTGAATAGTCCTATCCGTTTTCTCCAGAACCGGAAACCATCCTCGAATTCCTTCGAGTTCTTATCTAACCATACGATGGTTTTGTCCAATGGAAGTGGACGTTCGTAGTAATACGGGGTGTCCTGGAGAAAAGGGTAAAAGTAGGAGTGGCAATGAGGTCTGCAACTCTGACAATCCAAAAGCCAGTGTTAAGAAGGTTCGGTCAACTTGGTCACTGAGTCATAGTCCAGGGTCGGGTCAATGGTCGCTGCCAAAGAGAGAGAGAAAAGAAACACTCAGCGTGCACTCTAACCTAGATCAGAATGGTTATCACTTTATCTAATCTGGAAACCTCCCACTGTACCTCAAATTCTCCTCCAAACCTGAAAGAAGAATTAGTCGGGATCAGCCGAGGAGTAAACTAACTCATCAGTGGAAATCGGGATCCAACTATCATCGCATGATAACTTGACGGAATCCACTCAAGTCACCACACTCTAGAAGGTATGCGCATGCCTGGCAAGTTTCAGTTCTTTTGAAACTCCCGATGTGTGTTTTTACCCCTAGGACCCAAGTGACCTTGACTGAGCCAACATATCAAAGGATCCTAGTCAAGTTCAACCCGTCATTATCTTGATTGCATTAGACCCACCCGCACGAGTCCTTGACTGAGCCAAAATGACCGTACGACTGTCCTAACCAATCACATATCCATGCAACAGAAAAGCACTACATAGCTACCGAACACTACGCCTCGGCTGAGCACGACATACGCAGCACGAATACTAAGTAATACTAATCTGAAATGACGGAGGGCTACGACTGGTTTTTGGCGAAAAACCTTTAACGTAATGAACTTGATATCGTTGAAGGAACTGCACAACTTTTTATAAAATATAGTGACGAAAACATTTACTAAAGAGGTCACTCCCGGTGAAGGGATCTCGGCTCTTTCCCCGTAGAATGAGGTGCAGGATATTCCAAATGAATACCACGATGCAAAGCAAAAGTAATCGGCTATAGTGAAGTTAATGCCCTGACGCAAACTTCTGTCCAAGGGGTCACTCCCGGTGAAGGGATCTCGGCCCTTGCCTCGTCGACTGAGGAGCAGGATATTCCAAATGAATACCACGATGCAAAACAAAAGTGAACGTCCTTGCAATAACAGCTTTTTGAAAAGTGTTCCAACAACATCAGATTAGGTTTGTTTATCTTGCATTGATCCGAATCAACGCAGTCCCATCAATTAATCACACCACAAAGAACGAAAATATACTGACGTACGTATATGCCATCCGCATTCGCCACTGGGTCCCGTCATCACCCGTTAGGTTAGCTAACTAACGGCAGAGCGGGGACTGGACTAGAGCGGATGTAAAACATATACAACATCTACTAATATATATACCAATATATTATATTTCGCTCAAGGCGTGAATAAAATGCAACATCACAGAAATGTACAGCATCACAGAACAATACAGATATCTGGAAGCCCCGGGTTTCACAGAGCCGCTGCTGAAACCCGACGTTCCCCTGGTCGTGTGGATAGCCTGTGCAATGAAATCCTAGACCCCTACGGGCGTGGCAAGTCACCCGCCAAAACCTGAAGCGAGGCAGCCCCCTTCAGTACCGTGAATGGACCACCCAGCACTCCACGGAATCCGGCAACTTGGGCACCCCTCCTGGGTCAACCTGTACCCCCTACGAGTGCGGCGAATAGCCCGCCAATCCCAGAGTGAAGCCCCCTCCGTCTCAATGCCATGAGATGCGGGCCCGTTGCCCTCTAGAACCCGGCTATCCGTGCACCCCTCCGTGGGGTAATCCTAGTACAGAAAGTAAAAATATACATACACCGGGTACATCGACCGCAACCAGGTCGTGCCCCAAAAGAATAATACAAACAGGCAGTGACGGCAGTCCACATGTCGGACGCTCGCCCCGCAATATCAAATGTACATAAAACAACAGAAACTGTACTAGCATTGCATCCAGGCTATCCCCCACGACCGATCCGCAACATCACAGTATAAACATAGAACATCAACGTGAAAGTCACGTTCGCAAATCCGTCTAACCGGGCTATAGCAGTTAGACGGGATTTACCGATCAAGTGACATTCACGGTCGCAGATATAATGTAAATACTGTGAAATAATGTGTTTAAAATATCCGATCAATCAAACAATTAACAAGTGGGCTCCCAAGTGAAACTGTAGCAGTCACAGAAGATCTGGGCCCAAATTTAATATTCCAAAAGCCCTATTTTCAGCCCATAAAGCAACCGTAGAAAAATGACCAAGTGACCTCACCATAGTGCGGCGGAACCGCGGCCCAAAGGGGGTTTTGGCCGCGGTTCCGCGCTCCAACTAGGGAATCACTTTGTCGTTTTTCTACAGTAGTCTTATCTTTTTCAGCACATCATTTTTCTGCAACCTGAAAAATTTTTAGACACCAAAAAATTCCAACAGAAAACTGATGTGAACAAAAATGAGGTTTTTGGAATTTTGGTCGATCGGATAAGCAAAACGCATTAGAACAAGCTAGGTAAGGTTAATGGCGTGGCTCTGATACCATGTTGCGCCACGGCAGCGCCCCGGCCTCGTACTCGAGGCCAAAGTGCGGAATCAAAAATTTTCCTTACTCGGAAACCGGCGCTACCGCGGACAAAGAAAACCCGGATCGTTTACCATTAACCTAATGCTAGCAATCAAGAGATAGGGTGAGAAGTATACCGAGTGATCCGAGTCCTCCGGTCTTCTCTTCATCGTCCCGATCTCCCGCGGAAAGTCTTGTCTCCATATCGTCGCCTCCTCGCCGGAAAGGGCACCACATCGCCTGCGTCTTTTACGGGCTCCCGCCTCAATACCGAGGCAACTCGAGCATGAAGCCGGCAACTCGACATGCTCAAGATATGCTGTAGAATGTAGTGTAGAAGATGCTTGTCTCATTTGGGGTTTGTTGCCATGGTGATGGAGGAATCAAGAATAGAAAAATGGTGCTTGCATTTTTCTAGCAAGAAAATGAGATCATGAATGAAACTCTCAAGATGAAGCTCTCTTCTTCTTCTTCTCTCTTTTTTTTTTTCCTTCTCATGAAAAACTTATATATTAAATGAGAATGGTGGAGGAGGTAATATGAAGCAAGAAGGGAGGTGAGTGTAGGGTAAAGCAAGTGGTGACCACATCAAGACATAATCATCATCAAACTTACATCAAACATCATCTCATATCTAATCTTCATAAAGCAAGACAAGATGATAGAAAAGAATGGAATAAAAAGATGCTATCATAATTAATCATCTTACAAATAAAACCTCCACCAAATGTAATTTGCAAAACTGCAAATTACCCCCTCCATCAGAAAAGTCCGGCCGGGAAAGAACAAAGAAAAACCGGCCGGAACGGAATGCAAACTGGCAACTCCAGAAAACTGGTCCCGTAATAAATTACAGGAAAACCCCGATACTGTGCATACACACCCGCATCTGTATTCCGACCGGATACAAATGCAATGAGACAAAATCTACACTGTACTAAACTAGGACCGGCTTAAGCCAAAGCCGGCTAGTAATATCCGTCCGATCCTGATCCGTGCAATACCGCACGTATCAGATCGAACCCTGCCATATAAGTATACGGCAACTAGTACAAAACTGTCCGATCATGATCCGTGCAATACCGCACGTATCTGATCGGACCCTGCCATATCTCCATACGGCCTCTACAGCGTTTCGCCCGAAAGCTGAGTAACTGAAAGTGTGGTGGACTCTAAAGACTCGTCAATACTATGGCTGTGGATTTAACCACTAGCACGTCAGAGGTATTAGCCAATACGTGACGGGCCACCAGCTATTGACCAAAAGGGACGGCGATGAGCGAACTCATCCTGACACCCTACTGAGCCTGTCAGTGACAATATCCGTACAGTCCGGTCCGTTCGTCTATGAGCATCGCATGTCGGGCCTAGGGGGTTGGTAAAAGTCAGACCCCCAAAAGCGGTACAAGTCGTGTCGGAGTGTAGCCCAGAACGCCCTGAGATACTACTGGAATACCTACCAGTAAATCTCCTGCCTCGGCCGAGGGCTTTGCGTAATGGCTCTCCTAGACACAGCGTGACCTCACCCCCAATACCGGGAGAGACGAACCCCTGAAGATCCGCTCACTGCCTCCATGTGGCTCGGGACTGTACCCAACTAAAACCTGTTTGCACGACTCCTTTGAGCCGTGGTAAGGTAGTAATCAAAGCACAGTGGGAACTCACACGAGACAAATGACGATCTCAGGTTGATGAACTAACCTGTACACATGTCACCTGGGAACTGCTATCTGACGTCTGGTATAATCCCAACTAGCAGGTTCCCAGCGAGTCCTGTCCGGTGTACTCAACCCAATGAGCACCTGTATACATCTTAGGTGAACCAACTGACACCAGTGGCTTGTGAGACCGGCCACCGCCCCTCGTCGGGGTCTCGACTGTATACACTAGTCTACTAATGGAGTATCGATGCCCTGTCTCGAAACTCCTACGACTAGGGACCTTTTAAGGATGTGCTTGTAGACTACCAGCTCCCACGTATATGATCGCCATCATACTGCTGGTAGTCAAGCAAGAATCCTAGGGGCTCTATCAACGTGTAATAGCGACATGTCAGGTCACCTAAAACAGTACACGATGATAAAGATAAACCAGATAGCATACTATCATTTCGAGTAAGACTGTCCTACCGGGATAGGTCCTCCCTCAATCATTGCAATCACATGCCTGTGATCCAATAATTGACTCTGAGGGCACTATCTCCAACAGATCTAGTGATGCCTCGACGTAGATCATCTTCGGCATCGACATCGACGACCTAGCTCGCCATTTCTCCGACGAAGCCGACGCTAGAGCCCGGGAATTCATTTGGACAGCGAGGGGACTTCGTTGCGGAGCTATGGAGGTAGAGCACCGGATCTACAAAGGTTGTATTTCCGTTTAAACTTTAGTTAAGTTGTTAACTAGTTTGTTTTTCGCTTAGACATCTAGCCAACGATCCGTAGTTTAGGGTTTCTCGGCACCGCAAATGTTTGAAATTGGCATGGTTGATGCCTTGTGAGACCTCATTAGGGTGCCTAGGAACCCTACAGTGGTATCAGAGACTAGCTAGAGCCTTAGGCGAAGTCTAGACGCAATTTGAAGTCCGATCGAACCAAAATTTAGAACCCAAAATAGCTCTCTGTCCTTTTTTCAAAAACTGGGATTTTTCCAAATTAAAAATTGCTAAAAAATTCAGCAGGGAAATATAAGAATTACGGCGCAAAAATTTTCTCATGAACAGTCCAAACTGCGGCGGAACCGCGGCAGAAGCCTAGCTTCTGCGGCGGTTCCGCGGCCCATTGATGACGTCAGCTTCCCTTGTTTGCACAGTAATTCCTATTTTCTGGAGTTGGATTTTCAGGGAATTTTTAATATTTATTCAAGAGTTGAATTTTCTGGGATTGTTTTGGGGATTCGGCGTTTCGGTCGGAGTATCAGATTTTGTCTATGTGGCTTTCCGGATAAATTTTAGAATATGTTAAAAAAGTTCGACCGGATATAAATACCCAATTTTTCCCCTGCCGGGAAATTTCCATGTGTTGGATTTTTCCGTGGTTTAAAGACGTTCTAAGTAGTGCAAGTAACGCGATGGACCCTCTAGAAGACAACAAACCTTAACTCGATTATTTGACAGTCTTGAACTGCCCTTTGAACCTTCGGGTTTGGGGCAGTACGGCGTGCCACATGTGAGGCGTTGGCTTGACCCTTCTACGGCTGGACCGTTGGTACTGAGGCACGAACTGAATGTTTTTAGACTTATTTCAAGAGTTGATCTGTATCGGGAAAACTTGGGTGTTCGATTGTTCGATCGGAAAGTTTAACATTTTCTATTTATCTGGAATGGGATACAATAATTGGAATTCACAATGAGTTATGAGATAACTGAATGAATGTTATAAACATAGCACTTTAGTCTCACTTGATCGGTTGCCACGGAATTTTGATGTGATCAAAAGTCCGTCGCAATCACGTAGCGTACGCGGATACTCGCCGGGTAAACTTAATAGACAGCTACATCCCTTAGCCCCGACCAAGTGACTGTAGGAGAACCCCGTCGCCAAAAGCATCCGTTCGGGTGCTCGCGGTAGCGGTGTTCCGCCTTGGTGCACTTCATCGACGGTATTGGGGGTGCGGCCGTCTACTGAACTTTGCGACGAGCATTCGATCAGGATGTCGGGAATCCTGTTGAATTGGCCGACTTGGTATTGAAAAGTGTTTTCGATTTTGAGACTAAAATGCGGGGTTTATAATTGTTAGGCATGCGATGTCTAAGAAATTCATTTGGTCAGGCATGCGATGTCTGAGGTGGTTGCGGATTCCAACTGTTGTAGTTTTACACTTTCTTTTCTGTGACCGTAAGTGTAATATGTGATATCGCCGGTTTCGTTGCTATATGTCAACGACAATTGGGATGCGCATATTTACTTACGTTGATGACATGTGATGTTATGTGTTGCTGGATATGTTATATTGGATCGTCGTGTTTGAATAGCCGGGGGTTTTTATGTGAGATGAGTGTTTTTCATTTTCATTCATGTAAAAACTTGTATGTAATATTCTTTTATTGGGGCACTTCCAGGTTGCGGAAGATGTCACCGTTTGTATATTATTTACTTTTCCGCACTAGGATAGACCCAAGGAGGGGAGCACAAGTAACCGGGTTCTGGAGTCCAGAGGGAGACCAACTCGAGGAGTCGAGTCCGGGTCTCTTAACTCTAGAATTGGTAGGGTTGCTTGCCGCTCTCGTAGTGGTCTAGGGGTATGGGTTTGGCTATTCATCGCGACCGTGAAATCCGTGTTTTGTACTGGCTCGTATTGAAAACACGGACGTCCTAGTATATCCAATATTTCATATGATTCTTCTGCTGCGATATATGTGATGTGATCATGAGATGTTCTGTGATAGATACTGTATATAGTATATATGATATATTATATAGACGTTATTTATGTTTTACACCCGCGCTAGCCCTGCCCCGCTCTGTCGTTAGTTACCTAACCTAACGGTCTATGAGGGGACATCGAGGCGAATGCGGATGGCATAAGTGTACGTCGTATTTATCTGTGATGTTTAGGTGCTTAAATGATGGGACTTCATTAATGTGATTAATGAAATAAAAGAAACCTAAGATGTTGTAGAATCGAATTTCAAAATAAAACAGGTAGCTACAGTTCTTGCTTTGCACAGAGGTATATGCGATATATCCTGCACCTTATTCGATAAGGAAAGGACCGAGATCCCTTCACCGGGAGTGACTCCTTTAGCAATAACTGGCAGATGCTACGCACTCGGTTTGTCTTTTGATTGCTTTTAAGAGTTTTTGCTTTGCACAGAGATATATAAGATATATCCCGCACCTCATTCGACGAGGAAAGGACCGACGATCCCTTCACCGGGAGTGACTCCTTTAGCAAAACTAGAAAAGCCTCAAAAGCACTCCATTTCAAAATTCATTCGATCCTACAATGATATCAAGTTCATTACGCAATAGGTTTTCAGAAAAACCTGTCGTAGCCCTCCGTCATTTCAGATATGTACTAGTTAGTATTCGTGCTGCGGTAGTTTGGCATTCGTCAAGGCGTGGTGTACGGTAGCTAACTAGTATTTATCTGCTTGAGCATATGATGCGATTGGATTAGGGTATTCGTACGGCGTTGTTTGGCATTCGTCAAGGGTCGTGCGGGTGGGTTTAATTCAATCAAGAAATGTACGGGTTGAACTTGACTAGTGGACTATGGGTTGTTTGGCATTCGTCAAGGTCATAGAACACTAGGGGCAAAATATTATCGGGAATTTCAAGTGTTGAAATTTGCAATGAGATTGCATACCTTCTATGAGATAGTTGGATCCCGATACCCGCTGCGAGTAAGAGTTACTCCTGGGAGAGTTTTATACATTACAATTAGCCAATCAAGTAGGTGTCTAGAAAGGTGTTAACGAGGTTACGCCTCTGGAAAAACGAGGTTTACATTAATTAGGTTCGTGCGAAAGCACGGGGGACCTCCCTCAAAGTACCGACACTGGCCTGGCTGAAAGATCGGCGAACTTGTAGTGTGTAATTAATCCCGGCTAGTCTTTCCTTTTAGGGTTTAAAGAAAGATTTGATAAAAAGCAGTGGGAGCCATCCTGATTAGATAAAATAAAAATCAATCTATTCTTGAAAGAGCGCACGCTGAGTGTTTTCTTCTCTCTCTCTCTCCAGGTAGCGACCATATCACGCCTTAATCAAGATAATAAAACAGATATTTGACCGAACCCGCTTGTTATACTGAGCTGGGGAACGTTGGTCCCGCTCCAACTTATAATTGTTATAAGACAGAGCAGGAAATAGGGAATACCAGATTTCCCGTGCCGCCCAAACAAAGAGAGTGCATGCTGATGCATCATCTTCGGGTGTGTTCATTACAGAGAACTGTTTCTCAGTATCCTTTACGTCCTGGGTATGTGATACCAGATCAGGATCCCAGATATGTAATCTGTTACATAGGGCTACAAAAGGGTAGAAAAACTGAGAACGGGTGATAAGTTTCATGAGACAGAAAACGGGGCAAGAGTTGCAGCCAAGTCTGTCGGTCACTGTCACCCTGTATTACCAATACATTGATTCTGAACGAATGTTATTAGATACCGAACCTGATATACCAAATCATATCACTCTCTTTGTTAGAAAAGAAAGGATATAATTTTGTATTGATGGATAATGTTTTGAACATTTCCTATATCAAAAGTTGATCGGTTCAGGCACGTTATCTAAAAGCATTGATGTTCTAAATCAAACTACAGTTCTTAGTATATGGAACACACACAAGAGGAAGAGTTCAGAAATGAACGGATTCTTCTTGAGGTATTGTAGACTAGGTCAGATCAATGTGACCCGACTAGCTGAAGTTACATTTAGATGTATATTTAAATTAGTTTGAATTTACATCTTGTGAAACTTGCCAGTCATGTCACAGAGATAAGATGACCATAGCTCCGTTTACTGGAAACAGAGAAAGAGTTAGTGAACTCTTGGGACTGATACATGATGATGTATGTAAGGTCTCCTGTCTACACATACCAAGACCGGTTCTTTATACTTCATTACGTTCTCTGATAATCTCTCAAGATTCAGACATATGTTCCTGTTGAAACACAAGTCTGAACATTTTCAGATATTCATAGAATATAAGCTAGAAGTAGAGAACCAATAAGGGTAAAAGTATTATGTCCTTTGATGTGATCGAGGAGGAGAATACTCTAGCACGGAATTTCTGGACTATTCTAAAGGAGAATGAGATTCTCTCTCAGCATTACTCCTCCGTATACACCACAGCACGATGGTATATCAGGGCGGAGCAATAGCACCCTATATGATATGGTGTGCTCTATGATGAGTACTACTGAGTTTCCTATTTCCTTTTGGGAATTATGCGCTTGAGAACCTGCATACCTATTGAATTAGGTTCGAATCAAATCAATGCCTACCGCTTCATATATGATATGGAAAGGGAAGAGCCCATATCTTAAGTTGGTTAAGATTTGGGGTTGTCCGGGCTATGTCTAAAACCATAATCCGGACAAGTTCGAGGCAAGGTCTGTTATGTAGAACTGGAATAGTTCCAGCTATACAAGCTACAGCAGATGATTTGGTAGAACCAAAGGATTCAGTAGATTCCAACGAACCTCAGCCTCTCCGTCGATCTAGAAGGGTTCCTCACCCACCTGAGAGATACTTCAGTTTCTTTATGACAGTGGGAGCGAGGATTCATCATGAGATGATGACCCAACTAGTTTCGAGCAGGCCATCGAGAGTGAAGACTCTGTAAGAATGGCTGGATGCTTAGTGATCTGAGATGGAATCCTTATACACCAACAAAGTATGGACTTTGGTTGCTATATCTGAAGGGTTAAATCCCCATCAGGAGCAAGTATATCTTGAGAAGATTACTTGGTGTAGATGGAAAAGTTGAGACTTTCAAAGCTAGACTTGTTAAAAGTTTGCATCATTGACCAGCTGTGGATAATGATGAAACCTTTTCAAGTACCTATGCTTAAGTCCATCCAGATCCTACTTGCCACGGCTACATACCATGACTACGATATCTGGTGGTTGGGTGTCATGACAGCTTTTCTAAATGATGTTTTAGAAGAGAGCGTCTATAAGTACACAGCCAGAGGGCCTCGTAGACAGTGGGAGCAGCGGAAACGTGTGCAAGATGCTTTATAGGATAAAGCAGGCATCGCGGAGTTGGAACATCTGTTTTGATGGATTAGTCAAAGAGTTTGACATCATCAAAATGGTAGATGAACCTTGTATAAACAAAAAGGTAGTAGGGTGTATGGTAGTGATCCTCGTAGAGTACGTGGATGACATACTCTTGATAGGGAAGGAGTTTCCTATGCTACGCTCGATCAATCTCCGCTTATCACAATGATTCTCCACATAGGATCAAAATGATACCTCCTAAATCCTGGGTTTTTGGATCTATGAGATAGATCTAATTGGATGTTAGTATTCTCACTAGTTATAGTGAGATGGAATCAATCGATCCTGGGGAGAATCACTGAAATGGTTCCAGGATGATAAAGACGACTGAATGTCAGTTACAGGCATTGTCTTTACCCTCAGAAAAGGGACGGTATGTTGGAAGAGTTCCAAGCTAGATACCGTGACATTCTAGACGATAAAGGCAGGATACATCGCTACTTAAGATGCTACCAAAGAGGCTGTTTGGGTGTATATTGGTTCATAAGATGAACTATGTTCCTTCCATTGTGTGACAATGGAGTTGTGGCTTATGCCAAGGAACGCAGGTCCCATCAGTGATCCAGACATATTCTAAGGCAGTATCACCTGATCATGGAGATAGTTGATCTCCAGGGAGATCGAGGTTAGGAGAGTAGACTCAGAGGACAACACAGCGGATCCACTCACAAAGGCCTGTTCCCAGAGAGAGACTTTTATAGGATGGTTGAGTATGAGATACTGCAACCACTGCTATCAGATGGCCCTAGTGCAAGTGGGAGATTGTTAGTTATATGTATGCCCTAGAGGCCATTACTATACATAGGATGTATATTGGAGTGGATGCTTGGACATATATAGGGAGGACTTTCTTGCTCGACATGATAGTATGCAATATGGTTGCTCTTTACCTTAACGTGTACACTGATTGTCTCTCTGTTACATGTTGGTAAAGCCCTTAGGATGTGTGCTTGACTACCTGGACTATGATGCGGATCATACTAGTGGGGACATGGTAGTCCATAAGTACATCCTTCAAAGTCCCTAGTCGTGGGTGTATCGAGACAAGGCATCGATATACCAGAGTAGACTAGCGTATACCTTCTCGACCCATACAGATGGGCGATGGATGATCCCATATCCATTGGTGTTTGACATCAGAGATGATATACGGGTGCTCAGTAGAGACTGGGTACACTGGACGGACTCGCCGAGAACTCCCAGATGGTATTATACCTTACGTCAGATGGCAGTTCTCTGGTGACACTGGTACAGAGTAGTCTGTTGACCCGAGATCGTCATAGAGTCTTGTGTGGTTCCCACTGTGCTTTGATTTCCATATTACCACGTCCAATAGGGCGTGCAAAACGGTGGTTTTTGGCTACAGTCCCGAGTCACATGGAGGCAATGAGCGATAGGAGGGGATTCGTCTCTCCCGGTATAGGGGGTTGATGTTGCGCTGTGTTCGATTGGCTATAACCGGAAATCCCTGGCCAGGGTTGCTGAGATTTACTGGTAAGTGTTACCAGTAGTTTCTCGAATTGTTATAGACCTCATATCGACACGACTTATCGAGCTATTGGGGTCTGACGTATACCACCCCTAGGCAAGATATGCGACATATCAGACGATCAGACCGGACTGTACGGTAGTGTTACTGGTTGGATTCACTGGAGTGTGAGCAGGCTTGCTCGTCGATCTTCAGATCGCTCAATACCCGGGTGGCCGTTATGTTTAGCAGACCGCTTGCGGCTTGTGGGTGTTTGATATGATCATCGCCTGCTGCCGGCGTATTGACGAGTCTTTAGAGTCCTACACAGAGGTTTCCTGGCTCAAGCGAAACGAAATAGGAGCGCATATGAGATATGTGCAGGACCGAGAATAATGCGTGTATGTGATACCGTATTCTATTCTCGCGATGAATGTATCGAATGGTTGTATGCGATATAACCTAGTTATCTAATCGAGGATTGATTCGATAGATCGATACATTGGATATTAGTCGGTTATATGCGATATGACCGGATCGTTAAATCAAGTGTTGATTTAATGATTTAATGCATAATTATATATTTGATATATTACTTTGCATTAACTAGTATCGGTTCACTTTTAATGGATTTTCTCGCTCGGATGTGCACATTGTATATGTGATATACTTTTTGTGCACTTGATTGTATCATGTTTGATGATACATGCTCACTAGGGTTTGTGTGAAGATTAAACCATGGTTGTATATTAGTTAGGGTTATGGTTTTCTTATTTATTTATTTATTTATTCTTATTGGAAAATATTATGCATAAAGAGGAAATGGTGGCTTTCTTTGTTTGTACATTGAAGCTTTATGAAGCTTTGACCTTGTGACCATTTTGTCTTGATGCTTAACCCTAACCCTTCATTCTAACCATGGTTTATTCTCTACACCAAACTATGGTTGCTAAATGATAAAGATTGATTTATTTTCCTTTTTGGAAAAGACTTATGATATTCTATCATCTTCTTCCTCTTCTTCTTCTTCATGAAGAAACCTTGCTACATCAATGGCAACTTGAGCAAATGAGTGAGAAATCCAATTCTAAAGTGAACCCACCTCCTATTTCTTCATCCTCTACCTCTTGCCAAGTAGTAGAGTGTGTTTTCTTCACAAGTTTCTTGACTTGGTGAAGTTGGAGCTTGATCTAGTGATGCCTCGACGTAGATCATCTTCGGCATCGACATCGACGACCTAGCTCGCCATTTCTCCGACGAAACCGACGCTAGAGCCCGGGAATTCATTTGGACAGCGAGGGGACTTCGTTGCGGAGCTATGGAGGTGGAGCACCGGATCTACAAAGGTTGTATTTCCGTTTAAACTTTAGTTAAGTTGTTAACAAGTTTGTTTTTCGCTTAGACATCTAGCCAACGATCCGTAGTTTAGGGTTTCTCGGCACCGCAAATGTTTGAAATTGGCATGGTTGATGCCTTGTGAGACCTCATTAGGGTGCCTAGGAACCCTACAAGTCTGTCAACTCGAGATCGTCATAGTGTCTTGTGTGATTCCCACTGTGCTTTGATTTCCACCATACCACGTTCAAGAGATCGTGCAAAAAGGTAGTTTTTGGGTACAGTCCGGAGTCACATGGAGGCAATAAACGATGGGAGGCGATTCGTCTCTCCCGGTATTGGGGGTTGATATTGCGCTATGCTCGATTGGCCATAACAGGAAATCCCTGAACAGGATTGCTGAGATTTACTAGTAATTGTTATCAGTAGTTTCTTGAACCGTTATGAACCTTGTATCGGCATGACTTATCAGGCTATTGGAGTCTGACGTTTTGCTACCCCCAGGTTGCGATATGTGATATATCTGACGAAGAGACCGGACTGTATGGTAGTGTTACTGATTGGATTCGCAGGAGTATGAGCAGGCTTGCTTGTTGATCTTCTGATCGCTCAATACCTGGGTGGCCGTTACATTTAGCAGACCGCTTGCGGCTTGTGGGTGTTTGATATGATCATCACCTAATGCCGGCATATTGACGAGTCTTTAGAGTCCTACACAGAGGTTTCCTGGTTCATGCGAAACGAAGTAGGAGCACATATGTGATATGTGCGGGACCGAAATCAATCCGCGTATGTGATACCGTATTCTATTCTCGTGATATGTGATATCGGTCGGTTATATGTGATATAGCCGGGTCATCGGATCAAGTGTTGATTCGATAGATTGTTACATTTGATATTAGTCGGTTGTATATGATATAGCCGGATTATTAAATCAAGTGTTGATTTGATAATTTAATGTATAATTATATATATGATTTATTAACTTACATTAACTAATATTAGCTCACTTAACATTTCTTTTTCTCACATGTGTACACTTAGTATATATGTGATAAATATTAATGTACATTATCTGTGTCATGCTTGATGCCACATGCTACATGGGTGTATGAGACGCACACCATGCTTATGTTAATGTTAGGGTTTTATTTATTTAAAGTTAATCAAAATTAGATGGTAATTAGTCACATGGTTGAAGCTTGTGGAACCATTGGCCAAGTCTACTAATTTTGTTTTTATTGTTGATATTTATTAACCTAACCATTAATATTAGCCACAGTTTATTCTCTACATGAGTTAGTGTATGACACTAACTCATCCATGGTTGCTATTCTCACCTCATGAGTTCATTCTTTTCATCACTTCATCTTCTTCTTCATTGAGAAAAAGCTTGCTAGCTTTTTTCTAAGTGAGAAAATATTGTGAGAAAATTAAATCTAAAGTGAGCCCATTTCCTACTTCATCATCCTCTACTATATTAGCCATTTAGTTTAGGGTGTTTGCTTTACTAATCTACCATCGAGCAAGCTTGTTCATTTCTTCATGTGAACCCTTACTTGAGTTCGGCTGTTCACTAGTCGGAGCGAAGGGACTACTACACGGAGCTTTAGAAGTGAAGGAGCGATCTATAAAGGTTGTATTTCTCATTCACTTAGATGTAAAGTTGTTTGCATTGCAAGTTCATCTAAATCTCTAGTTAAGATTCTTGGTTAGGGTTCTTTAGTACGGCAAAAATTTGAAATTGGTATGGACGATGCCTCCCGAAACCTTGCTACCGCGCTAGGTAACCCTACAGTGGTATCAGATCCAAGCTAGAGAATTAGACGATGTTTGTTAGATTACGAAACTGAAACTACTCCGAAACTTAAAACAACGAAAACCAGTTTCTGTCGAATTTTAAATGGCCTCTAAAAAATTTTTTAGCAACTGCAGAATGTTGTATGAGATATAACATGAACACCATAGAAATTTGAGGCAAATTGGTGTGAATATGGCCGGCCACATAGGCACAAAAACCGAGCTCACTAGTTCACTTGAGGAATTTTGACTTCAAATTTTCATGGTGTTCCAGTCTCTGGGTTTTGGTGTTTCAGGGGTTGCTAGTTTTTTCCAAATTTGCATGTGATGTTAACTTTCTGGAAAGGCAATTCGGTGTGTTTCGTAATCATAATTCTAACATCTATTTGGGTTATTTAGACGACGTTAAAAAGTTCAAATGGATATCAATAACCCATATTTTCCCTCGCTGGAAATTTTCCAAGTTGGATTTTTTCCAAGTTTAAAATCTTCAGAAAATCATGCAAGCGATTCTGTGGACCCTCTAAAAGAACGATACCCAAACTCGACTTTTTGGATTGCGAAACTACGGTCATACCCTACGATTTGCGGCAGTTCCGTGGCGATATGAGTGAGGCATGGGTCGGCCCTTCTACGGATGGTTCATAGGTGCTGTGGCATGTTCTGGGTACTTTTTGAACTCCGCTCAAGTGTTGAGCTCTTTGGAAAATTTTGGGTGTTTGTTTATTCGATCGAAATGTTTAACACCGTCTAGCTATCTGTGATTGTGATACAATAATTTGAATCCACAATAATTAGTTATGTGATAACTAGTTTGGATTTTATAAATCTAGCAGTTTAGTCTCATTTGATCGGTTGCCACGGAATTTTGATGTGGATCAAAAGTCCATCGCAATTACGTAGCGTACGCGGATACTCGCCGGGTAACCTTACTAGATAGCCATGCCCCATAGCCCCGACCAAGTGACTGTAGGAGAACCCCATCGCCAAAAGCATCTGTTCGGGTGCTCGCGGCCGCGGTGTTCCGCCTTTAGTGCACTTCGTCGATGGCATCGGGGGTGCGGCCATCTACTAAAATTTCCGACGAGCATTCGATCAGGTTATTGGGAATCTTGTTGAATTACCCGACAGGTTATTGGAAAGTGTTTTCAATATCGAGACTAAAATGCGGGGTTTATAATTGTAAAGCATGTGATGTCTAAGGAATTCATTTGTTAGGCATGAAATCCAAAGTATGTGATACATTGGGTTTATGATGTCTAAGTTGGTTGTGGATTCCAATTTTTGTAGTTTTTCACTTTCTTTTTTGCGACCGTAAGTGTAATATATGGTGTATCGCTGGTTTCGTTGCTATATGTCAACGACAATCGGGATACGCGTATTTACTTACGTTGATGACATGTGATGTTATGTGTTGCTGTGATATGTTATATTGGATCGTCGTGTTTTGAATAGCCGAGGGTTTTTATGTGAGATGAGAGTTTTTCTTTTTCATTCATGTAAAAACTTGTATGTACTATTCTTTTATTGGGGCACTTCGGGGTTGAGGATGATGTCACCATTGATGTATTTTACTTTTCCGCATTAGGATAGACCCAAGGAGGGGAGCACAGGTAACCAGGTTCTAGGGTCCAGTAGGAGACCATCTCGAGGAGTCGAGATCGGGTCTCCTAACTCTAGAATTGGTAGGGTTGCTTGCCGCTCTCGTAGGGGTCTAGGGATGTGGGTTTGGCTATTCATCGCGACCGTGGAATTCGCGTTTTTTATTGGCTTAAATAAAACACGGAATTCCTAATATATCCAATATTTCATATGTGTTCTTCTGCTGCTAATATTCTGTGATGTGATCACTTGATATGTTGAGACGAATACTTATATTATATATATGATGATATATAGTAAATATTGATGCTTTCGTTTCTTCTGTGATGCTTAGGAAGCATAAAAGATGGGACTTCATTAATGAGATTAATGAAATAAAAGAAACCTAAAGATGTTGCAGAATCTTATTTTAAAAACTTGTACCTCTAGTTCTTGCTTTGCATAGTGGTATTCTTTGTAGAATATCTAGCACCTTATTCGATAAGGAAAGAGCCGAGATCCCTTCACCGGGAGTGACCGCATTAGCGAAACTAGCAGATGCTACAACCCACTCGGTTTGTCTTTTGATTGCTTCTATAGTTTTTGCTTTGCATAGTGGTATTTGTGAAATATCCTGCACCTCATTCGATGGGGAAAGAGCCGAGATCCCTTCACCGGGAGCGACCTCTTTAGCTAAACTAGTAAAAGCTTCAAAAACACTCCTTTTAAAATTCACTCGATTCTACAACGAGATCAAGTTCATTAAGCAAAAGGTTTTGTTAAAAACCTATCGCAGCCCTCCATCATTTCAGATAAGTACTACTTAGAATTCGTGCTACGTTTGTTAGCCTCCGTCAAGGCGTAGTGTGCGGTAGCTAACTAGTGCTTATCTGCAACATAAAATGAGATTGGATTAAGGTAGTCATGCGACTTTGTTGGCCTCCGTCAAGGGCAATGCTGGTGGGTTTAATTCAATCATGAAATGTACGGGTTGAACTTGACTAGCAGCCTATGGTTTGTTGGCCTCCGTCAAGGTCATAGGAAGCTAGGGGTAGAATATTATCGGGAATTTCAAGTGTTGAAATTTATAATGAGATTGCATACCTTCTATGAGATAGTTGGATCCCGATACCCGCTGCGAGTAAGAGTTACTCCTGGGAGAGTTTTACGCATTATAATTAGCCGATCAAGTAGGTGTCTAGAATGGTGTTAACGGGGTTATGCCCCTAGGAAAACGAGGTTTATTTTAATTAGATCCGTGTGAAAGCACGGGGAACCTCCCTCAAAGTACCGACACTGGCCTGGCCGAAAGATTAGCGAACTTGTAGGGTGTAATTAATCCCGGCTTGTCTTACCTTTTAGGGATTGAAGGAAGATTTGATAAAAACAGTGGGAGCCATCATGATTAGATAAAATAATAACCAATCTAATCTTGAAAGAGCGCACGCAGAGTGTTTTCTTCTCTCTTTCTCCTGGTAGCGACCATGTCACGCCTTAATCAAGATAATAATATGGATGTTTTGACCGAACCTGCTTATTATACTGAGCCGGGGAACGTTGGTTCCACTCTATCTTATAATAGTTATAAGTCCGAGCAAAAAATAGGGGAATTTCCGGATTCCCATGCCACCCAATCGAAGAAAGTGCATGTCGATGCATCTTCTTCGGGTGTGTTCATTACCGAGAACTGTTTCTCAGTATCCTCTACGTCCTGGGTATGTGTTACCGGATCAGGATCACGCATATGTAATATATTACATGGGCATCAAAAAGGTAAAGAACTGGTAATGGGTGATATGTCTCTAAGTGTTAGAGAATGGTGCAATTGTTGCAACCAAATCAGTTGGCAGATATCACCTTGTATTACCAAATGGTAAATACATTGATTCTGAACAAATGTTATTAGATAACGAACCTGTTATACAACATTACATCAGATTCTTTATTAAGTTAAACAAGGATATAATTTTGTATTAGAGGATAATGTTGTGAACATTTTCCTGGATCAAGAGTTGATTGGATCAGGCACGTTATATAATAGCATATACGTTCTAAATCAAACTACAGTTCAAAGTATATAGAACACACACAAGAGGAATAGTTCAGAAATGAACGAATCCTTCTTGTGGCATTGTAGAAGAGGTCATATCGATGTGACATGACCAGCTAAGTTACATAAAGATGAATATGAGAATCTGTTCGAATTTTCATCTTATGATACTTGTCGGTCTCGTCTCAAAGGTAAAATGACCAATACTCCATTTGTTGGAAATAGAGAAAGAACTACTGAACTTTTGGGACGGATACATGATGATGTATACGGTCCTTTGTCTACAAATACCAAGGTTGGTTCTTGGTACTTCGTTATATTCACTGATCATCTCTCAGGGTTCGGACATATGTTCCTGTTAAAACACAAGTTTGAAACTTTTATGAAATTCAAGGAATATAAGCTTGAAGTTGAGAACCATACAGGTAGAAGTATTAAAGTCCTTCGATGTGATCGAGAAGGCGAATTCTTGGGCATGGAGTTCCTGGATTTTCTAAACAGAGAATGGGGTTCTCTATTAGCTTACTCCTTCGTATACACTACAGCACAACGGTGTATCGGGACGGAGGTATCGTACCCTATGAGATATGGTGTGCTCTATGATGAGTATTGCTGAGTTGCTTATTTCCTTTTGGAGTTATGCACTTAAGAAGCTGCATACCTATTGAATGGCGTTCCATCCAAATCAGTTCCTACCACTCCATATGAGATATGGTATGGGAAGAGATCATGTCTTAAACGAGTTAAGATATGGGGTTGTCCGGCCTATGTTGAAAACCAAAATCCAGACAAGCTCGAGGCAAGGTCAGTTCTGTATAACTTTGTTAGGATATCCTAAACATTTGCGAGGGTATATCTTCTACCACACCGAGGAGCAAAAGGTGTTTTGTTTCTCAGCATACCACCTTTTTAGAAAAGGAATTTCTTGTGAAGAAATTTGTGGTCATGAGGTAGAACTGGAAGGAGTTCCAGCTAGACAAACTAACAGCTGATGATTTGGTAAAACTAAAGGATTCAATAGTCTCCAACGAACCTCAGCCTCTCCGCGAATCTGGTAGGGTTTCTCATCCACTTGAGAGATACTACGGTCTTCTCGGTGACAGCGGAAGCGAGGATTGCATCATGGTAGATGATGGCCCAACTAGGTTCAGGCAGGCCATCACAAGTGGAGACTTTGTGTAATGGCTGGATGTTATGCGATCAAAGATGGAATCCATGTACACCAACAAAGTATGACTTTGCATGTTGCACCTGAAGGGGTAAAACTCATTGGGAGCAAATAGATCTTGAGAAGATTCTTGGTGTAGATGGAAAAGTTGAGACTTTCAAATCTATGCTTAAGTCCATCAGGATTAATGCACGCATCGCGGAGTTGGAATATCTGTTTTGATGTGGCAGTCAAAAAGTTTGACTTCATCAAAAAGGTAGATGAACCTTGCATATACAAGAAGGTTGTATAGAGCAAGGTTGTCTTACACGTATTGTACGTAGATGGCATACTCTTGATAGAAAATGGTTTCCTATGCTACATTCGGTCAAGCTCCTCTTATCATAAGGATTCTCTATAGAAGTTTGGATGATACCTACTACATCTTGTAGTTTATGATCCATGGTGATAGATCTAAGTAGATGTTGGGAGTGTCCTAAATTCATGTACATTAACACTGTACTAAAAGGGTTTAGTATGGAAGATTCTAAGCATGGAGGTTTGCCCACTTACTGAGGAATCAATCTCTCCAAAAAGATGTCTTCCAAGACTGATTTGGAGAGAGCTCGCGTGCAAGGGATATCCTATGCTTCGGTAGTAGGCTCTATCATGTATGCGATGTTATGTACCAGACCAGATGTAGCTAAATCACTAGGTGTAGTGATCAGGAATCAATCGGATCTTGGGAGAATCACTTGACAGCTGTGGAGGACATTCTTAAGTACTTGAGAAGCACTGAATGAATGTTCTTGGTTCGAGTTTCCAGAGTGATAAGGTCGACTGAAAGTCAGTCACATGCATTGTCTTTACCCTCAGTGGAGGGACGGTATGTTGGAAGAGTTCCAAGCTAGATACCGTGACATACTAGACGATAAAGGCTGAATACATCACCACCAACGATACTACCAAAGTGGCTGTCTGGAAATTTCTTGTTCATGAGATGAACATGGTTCCTACCATTGAGCGTCCAATAACTATTATGAGTTGTGGCTTTATCCTAGGAACATCGGTCCCATCAGCGATCAAGACATATTCTGAGGCAAGTATCACCTGATCAGGGAGATGGTTGATCTCTAAGGGATCAAGGTCAGGAGAGTTGATGCGAAGGATAGAACAGCGGATCCACTCACAAAGGCTTTACCCTAGAGAGATTTCTATAGGGCGTTCAGTATGAGATACTACAACAAATGGCCTTAGTGCAAGTGGGAGATTGATAGTTAAATGTATGCCCTAGAGGCTATTGCTGTACATGTGATGTATATTGTAGTGGATGCTTGGATATATATGTTGGTGTGTAGTAGAGCCTCTAATTAGGTTGCAACATCATAAAGTAGTGAACTTTCAAAATTCTACAGGGCTATTACAAACGAACTACGAATCGTAACTAGAGATTAGGATAATAGCATTAATATGTGAAGTCTAAGCTAAAGGAAAAGGAAATACAACCTTTGTAGCCAACTCCTTCGGTCTTTAGGACTCCTACGGTTTTTCTCGAAGCTTGGATCAACTCCACTCAAGGTCCTTCATCGTCTACGATGATCCATCCGGAGATTCCTAGGTCAAGCTCTTTGCCTCACTAAATCAAGATGAAGTGGAGCAAACACTCTACACTAAAAGGCTAGGGTAGTGTAGAATGGTTATGTAGTTTGTAAACTCATTTAAAAACCCTTTTCTTTTTGGTTCCTTACTCTTTTAACAAACTCAAGTGAGCTAGAGAGAGGAGGAAGATGAAGATGGTAAAAGCTTTTGTGAATATAATGAAAAACTTATTTTTAATAATTGAAAAGAAAAGATTATATATGAGACACTCTCAAATATAACCATGGTTGGCTAAATATCTAGATATTATTTGGATGGGTTAAAGAACAAAGGAAATATAACCATAGTTAAAGTCAATGGTCAAAGAAGAAGTGTGTAGAAAAATTGAGTCATTATAGCTAATTTCCTTTTCTTTAAATCATTAACAAAATCTAGATATTTATCGACCATGTAAGTCTTGCATTGCCATCTCCTTTGTATTATCAACCATGACACATATGTATGTGTGTATGTGTGCATGCACATCATCATGTGTATGCGTAAACATACATGCATACATCCAAAAGAAAAGGGTTAATTAAAAGTGAGCTAAAAGATAATATTAAATCAACACAGGATTTAATAAATCAGTCATATCACATACGAACCAACCAATAGTGAATGCTCGACTAAAATACGGTATCATATATTCGTATTTAATCGAGTTCTCGCATATCACATATGCACACCACATCATTTCGCCTGAGCTAGAAAAATCCTGTGTAGGACTCTAAGACTCGTCAATACGCCGGCAGTAGGTGATGATCATATCAAAACACCTACAAGCCGCAAGCGGTCAGCTAAACGTAACGGCCACCCGGGTATTGAGCGATCAGAAGAAAAACAAGCGAACCCGTCAAAACTCCCGTCGAGCCATTGGCAACACTTACCGTACAGTCCTGTCTCTTCGTCTGATATGCTGCATATCAAGTCTAGGGATGGAATCGTCGAGCCCTAATAACTCAATAAGTCATGTCGATATGAACTATGATCGGTCGAGAAACTACTGATAACACTTATCAGTAAATCTCATCAGCCCAGGCCAGGGACTTCAAGTCAGAGCCAATCGCATATTGCACAACATCAACTCCCAATACCGGGAGAGACGAAACCTCTCATGTCGCTCACTGTCTCCATGTGTCTCGGGACTATACCCAAAAGCCACCTGTTTGCACGACTCAATAGAGCTGTTGAAGGGTGGAAATCAAAATACAGTGGGAGAACACACAAGACTCTATGACGATCTCGGGTCTACAGACTAACCTGTACCAGTGTCACCATAGAACTGCTATCCGACGATAGATATAATAACATGTAGGAATTCTCGGTGGATCCGTTCAGTGTACCCAGTCTCCACTGAGCACCCGTATACAATCTTCGATGTCACAACACCAATGGATATGGGATCATCCATCGCCCATCATATGGGTCAAGAAACCTATACGCTAGTCTACTCTGGAATATCGATGCCCTGTCTCGATATACCTACAACTAGGAACATTTAAGGATATGCTTATAGACAACACATGCCCCACTAGTATGATCTCCATCATAGCCATGGAAGTTAAGCAAATATCCTCAGGGCTTTATCAACATGTATCAAATGAACAGTATCAAGTAAACATGTCAGATAAAGTAAAACCAGATAGCATACTATCATGTCGAGCAAGAAAGTCATATATATATATATATATATATATATATAAATATACATATATATAAATATACATATATACATGTCCAAGCATCAACTATACATATAATGGCCTCTAGGGCATACATATATCCAACAATCTCTCACTTGCACTACGGCCAATTATTGGCGTATCTCATACCCAACATCTCAAAAAGTCGCTCATGTTGCGACTATGGAAGGGCCTTGGTGAGTGGATCCGCGGTGTTATCCTTTGTATCTACTCTCCGAATATCAATCTCTTGGCGATCAACTATCTCCCGGATCAAATGATATCGCCTGAGTATGTGTCTGGACTTTTGATGGGATCTAGGTTCTTTGGCCAACACTATAGCTCCATTATTATCACAATACAATGGTATTGGATTAATAATGGTTGGAACTACTCCTAACTCCGCGACGAACTTCCTCATCCAGGCGGCTTCCTTGGCAGCATCATTTACAGCATTATACTCAGCTTCCATCGTGGAGTCTGCAATGGTATCCTGTTTGGAACTCTTCCAACATACCGCCCCTCCATTGAGGGTAAATACAAACCCTGAGATAGATTTACTGTCATCCTTATCACTTTGGAAGATAGAATCGGTAAAGCCTCCATTTGGAGATCTCCATTACCATACACCAATAACAATTCTTTAGTCCTTCGTAAGTACTTAAGAATGCCCTTCACAGCTATCCAGTGTTGCTCCCCTGGGTTGGATTGATACCTGCTCACTACAGCTAGTGCAAAAGCTACATCAGGACGAGTACATATCATGGCATACATTATAGATCCTACGGCTGAAGCATAGGGTATAATGCTCATGCGAGCTCTCTCTTCATCAGTCTTCGGACAGAAGTCCTTAGAGAGAGTGATTCCATGGCAAGCGAGGCAAAGCACCACGCTTTGAATCTTTCATACTAAACCTTTTTAGGATGGTATCAATGTACTTTGATTAGGAAAATCCCAATAATCTCTTGGATCTATCTCTATAGATCCTTATGCCCAAAATGCATGAGGCATCACCCAGGTCCTTCATGGAGAACCTTTGTGATAAGAATAATTTGACCGATTGTAGCATAGGAATATCATTTCCTATCAAGAGTATGTCATATACGTACAATACGAGGAAAGTTCTACCTGTCATTTCATGATTAACTAGACCCACCCATATGACCCTTGACTATGATCAACATAATCATATGAATGTCCTAACTTATCGCATCATATGCTTTGTAGGAAGACATCACTTAGCTACCGTACACTTAGCCTTGACTAAAATCAACATACGTAGCACGAATACTAAGTACTCTGCTTCCTAAAATGATGGAGGGTTGCGGATGGTTTTTATGAAAACATTTAACACTTTGAACTTGATTTCGTTGTAGAATCTAAATAGTTTTTTGAAAAGGAGTGGCTTAAGCTCCGCATCTTTTGAAGCTTGCTTTTTCATAAAAAGGAGCCGAGTGGGTTTCAGATCTGATTCTACAACATCATTAGGTTTCTTTTCTTTTACATTAATCTCATTTAAGTTCCTAAGCCATTAAAGAAAGAAACGAAAAACAGTATTGCATATCACATATATAACAATATTACATTCGTCTCAGATATTAAGTAATCACATCACAGAATAATTAGCAGCAGAAACACATATATGAAAATATATGATATACTAGGAACTCCGTATTTTATATTTAGCCTACGATAGAAAATACGGATTCCACGGTCGTGATGAATAGCCAAGCCCACACCCTTAGACCCCTACGAGAGCGGAAAGTGACCCTTCCAATTTTGGAGTTTAGGAGAGCCGGTCGCGACTCTTCGAGATGGCCTCCTACTGAACTCCAGAACCCGGTCATTCGTGCTCCCCTCCGTGGGTCTATCCTAATGCGGAAAAGTAAAATATACATCAATGGAGAATCATCCTCAACCCGGATGTGCCCCAATAAAAGAATAATATATACAATGAATTTTACATGAATGAAAAGATAAACTCTCGTCTCACATAAAACCCCCGGCCATTCGATAACGACAATCCTATACATCATATCACATCAACAATTGAAAAGCATAGACGACGTTAAAATATATCAATCAACACATCAACATACCCACTGTTGCAATAGATCTCAACACTTGAACCTGCATAAAAATTCCCAGAGAGCATATATCGTACCTACTAATCAACGCAAGAGTGCACAGTCCAAGCCCCACCAACGGCGCCGCGGAACCGCCGCAAATACACCTATTTGGCCGCGGATCCGTGGTCGTTGTGTCGAGTTAGGCGCTCGTTTTTCTTGGGTATCCACAGAAAACCCTGCTCTATTTTCTGAATATTTTTAATTACAAAAATTCCAACTTTTGAAAAAATTTCCGGTGAGCATGCAAAAACATCATTTTTCATGTTCGATTTAGTTTTTAAACGTCGTCCGGTTTACCCCAAAGCTCCAGCTAGGCTCTGATACCATGTTGGTGTGTAGGAGTGTCTCTAGTAAGGTTGCAACATCATAAAGTAATGAACTTTTAAATTTTAGAGGGCTATTACAAACGAACTACGAATCGTAACTAGAGATTAGGGTAATATCAACATAATAAGAAGTCTAAGCTAAAGGAAAAGGAAATACAACCTTTGTGGCCAACTCCTTCGGTCTTTAGGACTCCTATAGCTTTGCTTGAAGCTCGGATCAACTCCGCTCAAGGTCCTTCGTCGTCTACGATGATCCACCCGGAGATTCCTAGGTCAAGCTCTTTGCCTCACTAAATCAAGATGAAGTGGAGCAAATACTCTATACTAAAAGGCTTGGGTAGTGTAGAATAGTTGTGTGGTTTGTAAACTCACTTAAAAACCTTTTCTTTTTAAGTTCCTCACTCAAAACAAAACTCAAGAGAGCTTGAAGAAGGAGGAAGATGAAGATGGCAAAGCTTTTTTCAATATAATGAAAAATTTATTTAATAAAATGAAAAACAAAGAATATATATGAGACACTCTCAAATATAACCATGGTTATCTAAATATCTAGATATTTTGGGGATGAGTTAAAGAACAAAGGAAATCTAACTAGGGTTAAGTCAAAGGTCTACTAAGAATTGTGTAGAAAGAATGAGTCATTTTAGCTAATTTTCTTTTTCTTTAATCCATAAACAAAATAGAAGATATTTATCAACCATGTAAGTCTTGTATTGCCATCTTCTATGTATCATCAACCATGATACATATGTATGTATGTATGTGTGCATGCACATCATCATGTGTATGTATAAACATATATGCATACATCCAAAAGAAAAGGTTTAATTAAAAGTGAGCTAAAAGTCAATATTAAATCAACACTTGATTTAATAAATCGGTCACATCAAATGCGACCCGACCAATAATAAACGCCCGATTAAAACACGGTATCACATACTCGCATTTAGTCGAGCTCCCACACATATCTCATATGCACTCCACATCATTTCGCCTGAGCTAGAAAAATCCTGTGTGGGACTCTAAGACTCGTCAATACGCCGGCAGTAGGTAATGATCATATCAAAACACCTACAAGCCGCAAGTGGTCAGCTAAACATAACGGCCACCCGGGTATTGAGCGATCAGAAGAAAAACAAGCGAACCCGTCAAAACTCCTGTCGAGCCATTGGCAGCACTTATCGTACAGTCCGGTCTCTTCGTCTGATATGTTGCATATCAAGTCTAGGGCTGGAATTGTCGAGCCCTAAAAACTCAATAAGTCATGCTGATATGGTCTATGACCGGTCGAGAAACTACTGATAACACTTATCAGTAAATCTCATCAGCCCTGGCCAGGGACTTCAAGTCAGAGCCAATCGCACATTGCGCAACATCAACTCCCAATACCGGGAGAGACGAAACCCCTCCTATCGCTCACTGTCTCCATGTGTCTCGGGACTATACCCAAAAGCCACCTGTTTGCACGACTCAGTAGAGCTGTTGAAGGGTGGAAATCAAAGTACAATTGGAGAACACACAATACTCTATGACGATCTTGGGTCTACAGACTAACCTGTACCAGTGTCACCAGAGAACTGCTATCCGACGATAGATATAATACCATATAGGAATTCTCGGTGAGTCCGTTCTGTGTAGCCAGTCTCCACTGAGCACCCATATACAATCATCGATGTCACAACACCAATGGATATGGGATCATCCATCGCCCATCATATGGGTCAAGAAACGTATACGCTAGTCTACTGTGGAATATCGATGCCCTGTCTCGATATACCTACGACTAGGAACATTTAAGGATATGCTTATAGACTACACATGCCCCACTAGTATGATCTCCATCATAGCCATTGAAGTTAAGCATATATCCTCAGGGCTTTATCAACATGTATCAAATGAACAGTATCAAGTAAACATGTCAGATAAAGTAAAACCAGATAGCATACTATCATGTCGAGCAAGAAAGTCATATATCAAATATACATATATACATGTCTAAGCAACCACTGTACATATAATGGCCTCTAGGGCATACATATATTCAACACACATAACATCACATGTCATCAACGTAAGTAAATATACGTATCCCAAATTCCGTTGACATATAGAAACAAGATAGGGGATACCCCACATATTACACTTACGGTCGCAGAAAAGAAATGAAAAACTACAATGTTTAGAATCCGTATTTCCTTAGACATCATAAATCCGGAATATCTCATATTACGAATTTCATGCCTAACAAATAAACCTTGCATTTCAGTCTCAAATTGAAAACACATTTCAATAACTTAGTTGGGTAATTCAACAAGATTCCCGACTACTTGATCGAATGCTCGTCGGGAACTTTAGTAGATGGTCGCACCCCCGATACTGTCGACGAAGTGCACTAAGGCGGAACACCGTGGCCGTGAGCATCCGAGTGGGTGCTTTTGGCAACGGGGTTCTCCTACAGTCACTTGGTCGGGGCTGTGAGGCATGGCTATCTAGTAATGTTATCCGGCGGGTATCCGCGTACTATATGCTATTGCGACGGAGTTTTGATCCGAATCAAAACTCCATGGAAATCGATTAACCGAGACTAAAACGCTAGATTTACAAAATACTGACTAGTTTTCACAAAACTAATTATTTGGATTCTAAAAATTGTATCACATATCATCATCATGCATACGACATTAAACATTTCGATCGATTTAACAAACACCCACAAATGCCAGAGACCTCAACAACTTGAGCATCAATAAAAACATCCAGAAAGTGCCAAATTTATCAATGGAGAAACACAAGAAAAAACAACCATTAACTCCCCAAACTTACGGCGGAACTACGGCCAAACTAGGGTTTGGGCCGCGGTTCGGCGGCACTTTGAGTGAGTTAGGGTTTGAAATTTCTTGAGGCTCCATTAAAAACCCTACACAATTTTCTGCATATTTTTAATCATAAAAATTTCAACGTTTGAAAAATTCGACAGAAACATCACATTTTGCGGACTTCGAAAACCGATTTAACACTTTAACATCGTAAAGACCTACCCTAATGTTCTAGTTTGGCTCTGATACCATGAAAGTGTTTACTAGCACCATGGTTGGGTTAAAACGGGCATCACACAAGCAATTTTCAAATTTTAGAAGTGCTAATGAACACTTACCAAGATCTAACTAGAATATTAGGGTATTAAACATGATATCACAAAAACTATAAGAAGTGAAGGAGTATACGACCTTCGTAGACCAAGTCCTTCTCTTCAAATGCTCCGGGTTGTAGTCCATGCGACTCCACTAGGCTCCACTTGAAAGTTGAACGAGCTTCCTCCAATGACCTTCGTGCTGAAGATGATCTACCCGAAGTCCGCCAATCCAAGCTACATCTTCACTAAACTTTTTAGTGAAGAAAACACTATACACTTGATTGCTAATCAAGTGTAGGATGGTGAAGTAGGGTTTTGTTTTGCTCACTAGGGTTTCAAGCTCTATGGTTCACAATACATGTGATTGCTAGAGCTTGGAGCAAGTGGTGAAGAAAATGGAGAATGCTAGAGAGCAAAAGCTCAAGAAAAATAGCTAAGGCATCAAGCATAGAATGAAGAATGGCTCACCAATATATCTCAATCATTGAAGAATGAATATTTTCACATTGAAAATATGCACCATGCTTCAATAGTGAAGTCAAAGTAATAAACTAAAATATGTGCCATGCCTTCAACCCATGCCTAAAATATCTCTCATTTTACACCTCATTTTCTATTTTTTAAAAATAGAAAATCCATGCCATGCTTTATATATATATATATATATATATATATATATATATATATATATATATATATATATATATATATATATTATGAATAAAATAATTAGTGAACTAATAATATTAGTTAATATATAATTATATCAAATATAATATATATCAAATTATTAAATCAACACTTGATTTAATAATCCGGTTATATTACATATAACCGACTAATTTCATTTATATGTATATCACATTATCAAATCAACACTTGGTTCGATAATCCAGTTATATCACATATAACCTAATCGATACCAAATAACCGCTAGATCAGAATACGGTATCATATACACGTATCTAATCAAGCCCCCTGCACATATCAACATATGTGCCCTACTTCGTTTCGCTTGAACCAGGAAACTTCTGTGTGGTACTCTAAAGACTCGTCAATACGCCAGCAGTAGGTGATGATCACATCAGTCACTCACAAGCTGTCAGCGGTACTAGCTGGACGTAACGGCTACCCAGATATTGAGCAATTAGAAGATCAACTAGCAAGCTTGTCCAAACTCCCATGAAACCTATAGGTAACACTTATCGTACAGTCCGGTCTCTTCGTCTGATATGTCGCATATCGAGTCTAGGGGTGGTAACGCCAGACCCCTAAAACTTAGTAAGTCATGCCGATGTATGGCTCATAACGGTTCGAGAAACTACTGATAACACTTACCAGTAAATCTCATCAACAGCCCTGGCCAAGGACTTACTGTTATAGCCAACCGAGCATAGCGCAACATCAACTCGCAATACCGGGAGAGAAGAAACCCCTCCTATTGCTCATTGCCTCCATGTGACTTGGGACTGTACCCAAAATCCACCTATTTACACGACTCCTTTGAGCCATGGTAGGGAGGAAATCAAAGCACGGTGGGAGCCACACAAGACTCTATGATGATCTTAGGTCTACAGACTAAACTGTACCAGTGTCACCAGAGAACTGCTATCCGATGATAGGTATAGTACCAACTGGGAGTTCTCGGCGAGTCCTGCTCGGTGTACCCATTCTCTAATGAGCACCTGTGCACAATCTTTGATGTCAAACACTAATGGATATGGGATCAACCATCGCCCCTATACAGGGTCAAGAAACGTACACACTAGTCTACTCTGGTGTATCGACGCCCTGTCTCGATATACCCTTGACTAAGAACAATTAAAGGATGTGCTTGTGGACTACCCAGGTCCTAGTAGTATGATCCGCATCATAGTCCTGGTACTCAAGCCTACAGCCTAAGGGCTTTATCAACATGTATTTGAGAGACAGTATATAATAATACTAAGTGTACATGTTAAGATAAAGAGTAACCATATAGCATACTATCATATCGAGCAAGAAAGACCTCTATATATATGTCCAAGCATCCACTATAATATACATCAATGTACAATAATGGCCTCTTGGGCATACATATCCCTAACAATATATATATATATATATGATATATAATAAACGTTGCTTATGTTTTGCACCCACGCTAGTCTAGCCCCTGCTCTGCCGTTAGTTAAGTAAGCTAATGGTGTATAACGGGGCCCCGTGGCGAATGCGGATGGCATAAGCGTACGTTGTATTTTCATTTCTTTTCTGCAATGATAGGGTTAAATGATGAGACCGCAATAACATTGATTAATGCAAGGAAAACAAACTATAGCTTAAATTGTTGGAACAGTTTCAAAACCACTCGGTTTTCTTCAAAAAGCAACTTTTAAATGCGGAGCCTAAACCACTCCTTTTAAAAGCTATCATGGTTCCTTCGACAATATGAAGTTCATTATGTTCACGGTTTCGCCAAAACCATTCGTAGCCCTCCATTATTTCAGATGGGTATTCAGTAGTATTCAAACTATGCATTTTGATTTTCACTAAGGCATAGTGATTAGTAGCTGCTGGGTATGCATCTGTAGCATAGATAGATGCGTTGGTTTGGGACAGTCGTACTACTATTTTGGCCTTCGTCAAGGGTATGTACGGGTGGGTTCAAATTAACCTCGACAATATTGGGTGGAACTTGACTTGCGACTTATGATATATTGGCCTTCGTCAAGGTCATAAGATCTTGGGGCAAAAATCCATATCGGGAGTTTCTAAGAAAATTGAAACTTGCTAGTGTTGCATACCATTTGGAGTGTGATGATTTTGATAGGATTCCTTCAAGGTTGTCACACGATGATATTTGGATCCCGATCCTACTGTGTGTATCCGTGACTCTTCAGGAGATTTTTTCACTAAACAATCAATGCAAGTAGGTGTCTAGAACGGTGTTAGCGAGGCTACACCTCTAGGGAAAAGAGGTTATGTAATTAAGTAACTTCGCGAAAGCGTTGGAAAATCCCTCGAAGTACCGACACTAGCCTGGCTGAAAGGTTAAGCAAGAATTGTAGGGTGAAATTAATCCTGGCTAATTCTTCTTTTATGGTTTAAGGAAGGATTCGAGGAATAGTGGGAGCCATCCTGTTTAGATAAACTAATAACCAATCTAAACTTGCAAGAGTATCATGCTGAGTGTTTCTTCTCTCTCTCTCCTAATTGCAGCAACCACAATGACCGGACTTAGGTTACTGCTAGATAATAAATTGACTGGGCCAAACTATGAAGATTGGCTAAGGAATGTCCAGATAGCCATTACCTATGACAACCTGGGCTACCTCCTTACTACCAAAGCGCCCGCCGTCCCAGGTCCAGATTCCACCGTCGCGGATGTTGATATCCGTAAGATATGGGAAAAAGACAGTGTGAGAGCCAAGTGCCTCGTGTTAGCCTCAATGGATTATGAACACCAGAGGCAGCACGAGTAGATGGACTTAACTTCCATTTTCCTCCGTACCAAAGATTTATATGGAGAGCAATCTCATATCGTAAGATATGAGACCTCGAAGAAATTGTTTCAGGCGGATTGGCTGTCGGGTCATCTGTAGGGGACCACGTCCTTACAATGATTAGCTATATTAAAAAGCTCATGGACCTTAGGACCACCTTGGAGAACAAGTTATATATTTACTTTATTCTACAGTCCTTCCCTTCTACCTACGCCTAGTTTATCTTGAATTTCAACATTCAAGAGAAGGAAGTTTCACTTCCAGAACTCCTCAACATGTTAAGAAGCGCTGAGGGCACCCTGTAGGAATCCAGGGAGACACCCACACTGTTTATTAGGGAATCTTCCTCTTCTAGATCCAAGGAGAAAGCCAAGGAAGAGAAGAAGAAGGACTCCACCAAGCCGATAGGCGGTGTCAAAAGGAAAGGGCAGGGCAAAAGTTTCGGGGCTAACAGTAGGGAAGGAGGAATGTTACTATTGTCACGGAAAAGGGCATTAGCAGAAGGACTGCAAGGATTGGAAAGCCAGAAACCAGGATTCGAAGCACGTTGTGGCTTCGGCTTCAGGTGTGTTTATGATTGAAAACTGTCTGTCAATTAACTCTACTTCATGGGTACTAGATACCGGATCAGGATCTCATATCTGTAATTCATTACAGGCTCTGAGAAACCGTAAAGTTATCAAGGTAGGTGATATGACTCTCAGGGTTGCTAACAGAATGAGCGTGGATGCTGTATCCATAGGGGAATATCACCTAAGATTAATAAGTAGGCAGATTTCGATTTTTCGTAACTGTTTGTGTGTACCTAGTCTGGCTTGTAATATCAACTCTGTATCTTTACTTTCGAAAGAAAGTTATGATTTTACATTTGTAAGCGATGAGGTCCACATCCACCTTAATCAAAATTTGATTGTCTCGGGTGTACGGTTCCTTAGGCGGCCGCTGGGTTTCGGGAAGCATCGACCATACCGTTTTCAAAAAAAATGGCGCGCTAAAGAACCGTAACCCTAGAATCTTAACTAGAGATTTAGATGAACTGGCAATGCAAACAGCTTTACATCTAAGTGAACGAGGAATACAACCTTTGTGTAGGACTCTAAAGACTCATCAATACGCTGGCAGTAGGTGATGATCATATCAAACACCCACAAGCCGCAAGCGGTCTGCTAAACGTAACGGCCACCCGGGTATTGAGCGATCAAAAGATCAACAAGCAAGCCTGCTCATACTCCTGCGAATCTAATCAGTAACACTACCGTACAGTCCGGTCTCTTCATCATATATGTCGCATATTACAGCCTGGGGATGGTATAACGTCAGACCCCAATAGCCTGATAAGTCATGCCGATGCAAGGTCCATAACGGTTCGAGAAACTACTGATAACACTTACCAGTAAATCTCAGCAACCCTGGCCAGGGATTTCCTGTTATGGCCAATCGAGCATAGCGCAACATCAACTCCCAATACCGGGAGAGACGAATCCCCTCCTATCGCTCATTGTCTCCATGTGACTCGGAACTGTACCCAAAAACCACCGTTTTGCACGATCTCTTAAACGTGGTAAGGTGGTAATCAAAGCACAGTGAGAATCACACAAGACTCTATAACGATCTCGGGTCGACAGACTAACCTGTACCAGTGTCACCAGAGAACTGCTATCTGACGATAGGTATAATACCATCTAGGAGTTCTCGGCGAATCTGTTCAGTGTACCCAGTCTCCATTGAGCACCTGTATACTATCTCTGATGTTAATCACCAATGGATATGGGACCATCCATCGCCCATCATATGGGTCGAGAAGCGTATGTGCTAGTCTACTCTGGAATATCGACGCCCCGTCTCGATACTCCCACGACTAGGAACTATTGAAGGACGTACTTGCCGACTACCTCTGCCCCACTAGTATGATCTGCATCATAATCCTGGTAGTCAAGTACTCATCTTGAGGGCTTTATCAGCATGTAATAGAGAGACAATATGTGTACATATTAAGATAAAGTACAACCAGATAGCATACTATCATGTCGAGCAAGAAAGTCCTCTCTATATATGTCCAAGCATCCACTACAATATACATCGCATATACAGTAATGGCCTTTATGGCATACATTAACTAACATCAGGTACACTAGATAACGGTATATATGTATTAAATCAAGCTTAGGTTTTCAACGTCCAGAACACACTTAAAAGAAAGTATCTAAAATTAAATCAGGCTTTCTTATAGCATTGTAGACTGGGTCACATCAATGAAACACGGTTGAAGAAATTACATAAAGAGAGATATTTGGATCCGTTTGAATATCAGACTTATGCAACTTGTCAATCATGTCTCAAAGGAAAGATGACAAAGATTCCATTCACTGGACATGGAGAAAGAGCCACTGAGCTCTTAGGACTCATACACAACGACGTGTGTGGTCCAATGTCTACACATGCAAGAAGTGGTTATTCCTATTTCATTACTTTTACAGATGATTTCTTATGTTATGGACATGTATTCTTGATGAAACATAAATCCGAGGCCTTTGAGAAATTTCGGGAATATACGAATGAAGTGGAAAAACAAACCGGCAAAAGTATCAAGACACTTAGATCTGATCGAGGTGGTGAATACTTGAGTGCCGAGTTTTTGGATTACTTAAAAGAGAATGGAATTCTCTCTCAGCTTACTCCTCCATACACACCTCAACACAACGGTGTATCGGAAAGGCAGAACGGAACCTTATTGGATATGGTACGTTCCATGATGAATAACGCTGAGTTGTCGCGATCCTTCTGGGGTTATGCACTAGAGTCGGCTGCATATCTTTTGAACAAAGTTCCTATTAAGTCAGTGCCTACCACACCATATCAGATGTGGAATGGAAAGAAACCCTATCTTAAGTATCATAAGACATGAGGATGTCCGGCTTTTGTAAATAAGCAGCACGCGGACAAGCTCGAGGCACACTCAGTACTG
Organism: Agapanthus africanus; assembly: GCA_030015575.1. Classification (NCBI taxonomy): domain Eukaryota; kingdom Viridiplantae; phylum Streptophyta; class Magnoliopsida; order Asparagales; family Amaryllidaceae; genus Agapanthus; species Agapanthus africanus. The sequence continues at coordinate 278,492,308 of JASDDO010000001.1, forward strand.
TGTAAGTTTATGGGATACCCAAATAACTCCAGGGGGTATCTTACGTGGAGGAATAAAAGGTCATTATTTCTTAGCATGCCTACTTTTTGGAAACTCAATTTGTTGAAAAAGAAATAAGTGGGAGCGCAATAGAACTGGAAGAAATTCCAGAACCACAAGCTATTACTGAAAGCATGGTGGATCCAGAAATTTTGAAAGAACCGGACATCCCCACGCCACTCCGCAGGACTAAAAGGCAGTCTCATCCGCTGAGAGATACTACGATTTTCTCATAGATGGTGATAGAGAGGATTGCATCATCGACGATGAAGAGCCAACTAGTTTCCAGCAAGCCATTCAGAGCAGAGACTCGGTAAAATGGCTGGATGCAATGAGAACCGAAATGGAGTCCATGTACACCAACAAAGTATGGACTTTGTACAATGCTCCAGAAGGGGTAAAACCTGTAGGCTGCAAATGGATCTTCAGAAAGAAGATTGGTGTAGATGGACAGGTTAAAACCTATAAGGCTAGATTTGTTGCAAAAGGTTTTCGTCAAAGACCTGGTTTGGACTATGATGAAACCTTTTCTCCAGTGGCTATGCTCAAATCCATTCAGATCCTTCTTGCCATTGCTACCTTCCACGATATGAAATTTGGCAGATTGACGTAAAGACCACTTTTCTAAATGGAAATTTGGAAGAGTGTGTTTATATAGATCAGCCGGAGGGTTTCATAGAGAGTGGGAGCAGCGAAAGATTGTGCAAGTTGCTTAAGTCCATTTATAGATTAAAATAGGCATCGCAGAGTTGGAACATCTGTTTTGATGAGACGATCAAGGAATTCGACTTTATCAAAAATCCAGATGAACCATGTATCTATAGTAAAATTGTAGCGAGAACTGTGGTATTCCTCGTCTTGTACGTGGATGACATTCTCCTGATAGAAAATGACATTCCTATGCTACAATCAGTCAAAGGATTCTTGTCACAAAAGTTCTCCATGAAGGACCTGGGTGATGCCTCATACATTCTGGGGATCCAGATCTATCGTGATAGATTTAAACGGATGTTGGGACTTTCACAATCAAGGTACATCAACACCATACTTAAAAGATTTAGTATGGAAGATTCAAAGCGCGGTAATCTACCGGCTTGTCACGGAATCACCCTTTTCCAAAGAGATGTCTCCCAAGTCTGATTTGGAAAAGGATTGCATGACTATTATACCCTACGCTTATGCGGTAGGCTCTATAACGTATGCGATGTTGTGTACCAGATCAGATGTAGCTTACGCACTAAGCGTTGTAAGAAGGTATCAGTCAAACCCAGGGGAGAAGCACTGGACAGCAGTGAAGAACATTCTAAAGTACCAGAGAAGGACTAAGGAGATGTTCTTGGTGTACAGCAGAAAAGACCTCCAGGTCGAGGCCTTCGCCGACTCTAGCTTCCAGAGTGACAAGGATGGCTCTAAGTCCATGTCGGGTTATGTCTTTACCCTTAACGGAGGGGCGGTCTATTTGAAGAGCTCCAAGCAGGACACCGTTGCTGACTCGACGATTGAAGCGGAGTATATCACTGCATGTGACACCGTGAAAGAAGCAGTTTGGATCAGGAAGTCATGACAGAACTTCATGTGGTTCCATCCATTGTTGATCCAATACCGTTGTATTGTGACAACAACGACACTATAGTTTTAGCGAAGGAACCAAGGTCCCATCAGAAATCCAGACACATCTTGAGGCGGTACCACCTGATCAGGAAGATCGTTGATCGCCGGGAGATCGAGGTGCGGAAAGTAGAGACAGAGAACAACACTGCAGATCTATTCACAAAGGCCATCACTCAGACACAGTTCGAGAGGCTAATCGAGATGATAGGTCTTCGATATGCCAATACATGGCCTTAGTGCAAGTGGGAGATTGTTAATGATATATGCCCTAGAGGCTATTATTGTATCATATTGGATTGTATATTACATATTGGAAACTTGGCATATTCACAGTTATAATAACAGCCCTACTCAAAATGGTAGTATGCTACCTGGTTTGATTCTACCTCAATATGTGCATGTGTTTCTTTTAACATATCGCTTATACATATTGGTAGAGCCCTTAGGATCTTTGCTTGACTACCAGCGTTGTGATGGCAGTCACACTAGTAGGGGCTAGGTAGTCTATAAGCACATCCTTATACAGGTCCCTAGTCACAGGATTATCGAGACGGGGCACTGATACTCCAGAGTAGACTAGTGTATACGTTCTCATCCCAACATGGGAGATGGTCCGTCCCACGGCCATTGGTACATCATACTGGAGATAGTATACATGTGCTCATTGGGTTATGAGTTACACTGGACGGACCCGTTGGGAACTGTTGGTTGGTATTATACCTATCGTCAGATAGCAGTTCACAAGTGGCATGGGTACGGGTTAGTCCGTTGACTTGACATCGCTATTCGTCTTGAGTGTGTTCCCACTGCACTTAGATTACTACCCTACCACAGCTTAAAGGAGTCGTGCAAATAGGTAGTAGTTGGGTGAAGTCCCGAAGCACTTAGAGGCAGTAGCGGTTAGATAGGATCCGTCTCTCCCAGTATTGGGGGTTGATATCGCGCTGTGTTCATAAAGTCATTACACAAAGTCTCCGGCCAGGGCAATCGAGATTTACTGGTAGGCACTCCAGTAGTTTCTTATGGTGTATTGGGCTCTATCCCGGCATGACTTATTGCGCTGTTAGGGGTCCGACGTTTACCATCCCCTAGGCCCGATATGCGAGTATCTTAGACGAACAGACCGGACTGTACGGAGATTGCACAGATAGGCTCAGTAGAAGTTCGGATGAGTTTACTCATCGGCCTTCTTATCGACAGATACCTGGGTAGCCGTTACGTGCAACTAGTACCGTTGACAGACTTGTGGTTAAACCCACTGCCAGCATACTGTCGAGTCTTTAGAGTCCCACACAGAGGGTTTCCCTGCTGCGAGCGAAACGATGTAGAAGCCGTATGGTTTTACAGCAGGGTTCCGATCATATACGTGTACTGGCTACACGGATGATGTTCGGGCGGATAATACTAGTGGGCTTTGGTTTAAGCCGGATCCTAGTATTATATTATTGGATTGTTACCATCTCACTGTATTCGTATTTTTCGGAATACGAATACGGCTATGTATATACGGTGAGGGCATTCTTGTAATTTTACATGACATGCTTCAAGAAGGAGACACCTCATTATTTGGATTATCTATTTCGGGAAATGGATTAATGAGGTGGAAATTTGGAGACATGCTTGGCATGGGGTAAAGCATGGCTCTTGGATTTTTTTACTGGTTTGTGATCACTATTGAAGCATGGTTTCTATTTTTAATTTGAAAATAATCCATGCTTCAATGAGTGAAGAGAGTGAGCTATTCTCCACACTTGTAAAACCCTAGTTCATTTGCTCTCTTTCATTCTCTCTCCAAGTTTCCTCCTTCTATCTCAAAGAGACTCTAACCCTCACATGAGTTGTGAAACATAGAGCCTCATGAGATAGAACACTCCATTAGATACTCTACATCACCTAGACTACTTAGTTTAGCAAACTAGGTACCCTAGTTACCTCGGTTTAGAGATTGGAGCTTGAAGTACATACTCTCGGGTGGATCATCTTCGACACGAGGAGGCCAACGTTGCAACCTCGATCCATTCTTCTAGGAGCTAAAGAAAAGGAGGAGGAGAAGAAGACCCGAAGGACATGGTTCAAGGAGGTATAACAAATTTCATAGTAGTTAGAACCTCCTAGTTAGTAAAGGTTTTCGTAAAGATCCTGGAGTTTAGTCGGCGTTGCGAAGCATAGAAAAATCGTTTTTTGCAAATTCCGCCTCCCCGCAAACCCGCGAGGTGCGTGACATCAACTTACAAACATGTCTTAAGGTCACTTAGGCGGAGTACCGTGTCGTAAGTATGCCGCAGAACATACACACGCTACGTCACTCTGCTTAAGCTACCTACTACATCATGCCAAGGGTCATCGTACACTCCGAAAGGTAAAATCTAACGCTCTGATACCAACTTTGTCACGACCCAATTTAGGAACGCAACCGACACTTAAATTACGCAATGTCTAAAGGCACAGCGAAATTCAAGTAAGCCGAAAACCCAGAAATCTAAACCATGAATTAAAGTAGAGTGGTAAAACATTTGTTTCAAAACATCACATATCTTTTTAAAATCTCAAGTTATTGCTTAAAAATTCGGAAGCATCTCCTTTGTAAAAACTGGTCCAAAACGGATACAAAACATAGTATTTAAAAAGGCATCCCCAATTGGGAGCAATCTCACGCCTAAAGGCTAAACACATCCACACAACAGATATATACGACGCCATAGGCGAAGAGATAAGAAAATGAGAAATGAAACATCATTGCAACATAATACAAAAGCCGACTCACACGAGCACGACACCCAGAGTCACATATAATACAAATATCGAATCTCTCGGTCTCGTCTCTAAGTCAATTACATGCAAGTGGTAGATGGAGAGTACTAGATACAAGATAAGATATACAAGTAGGAGCATATGGATACTCGCACAAAAACCCACCTACAAATTATCTCACGCCTAAAAGTAGCGGTATCCACAAAAATAGATGCAATAGAGTGACCTGCCGTGACTACACTGAAGATCAGTCTTGCAAGATACTGTTGTACAACAGGGGTGAGTTTCCATCTCATGAATGGTATCATACGAGTAATCACAAGCATGCACGAAAAGTGACAAATCCTAAGTATGTAGTCATGAAGGCATATGTATAACAGTGTGGAATGCAACATAATCATGATCACGGTACAACATCAGGGTACAACAACAATATAACATAACATGTCATAATAAGTCCTGAATGTAGGATAAAACAGCGGTACCATCAATAAATCATCATCAAAACCGGTATCAATCACCGACACTCAAATCCCAATATCTCAGGCACCATCACTCCGATCGGCCCTTATATCCATCTCATCATAAAACTCTGAACGGTTTCCTCCGGATATCCGCCGAGTTTCCATACAGTCACTGGTAGGTAGTGCTCCCCTGCCAGGCCCATCGTCTCCTACACGATCTTCTTGCCCCGGGGTACCTTACCGGGCCCACCATGTACCCGCAGATGGTTCCTCCTCACTCCTCGAATCGAGTATACTCTGTTAGTATTTCGTAGCACTACTACTAGGTTTTTTGAGGCATCAAGTATGCAATTTTTAAAAATCTAGTATGCTAAGCTATACTAACCTAGAATCGAACTAGAGAATTAGGGTTTTTTAACTAGTAAACAAGCTTTACACTAAGTGAGCAAGGAATACAACCTTTGTAGACCGGTCCTTCACTTCTAAAGCTCCGAGTAGTAGTCCCTTAGCTCCAAGCAGTGGTCCCTGAACTCTTCTTAGGCTCCACTAGGCGAAAGGAACGAGCTTACTTAAGAATCTTCGAGGCCGAAGATGATCTACCTTGAGGAATCTCTAACTCAAGCTACCTCTTCACTAATTGAGGAATTAGTGAAGTAAACAACCTATACTAAATGGCTAATTTGGTATAGATTGATGAAGCAGGAATTTTGCTCACTTTAGAATTATTTTTCTCTTTTTCTTTCTCACCTCACTCAAAGCTAGAGAGCAAAGAAGGAGATGAAGAAGATGATCAAGTGATGAACCCTTGGGTGAGAAAATATCTTAAGAGATATTATTAGAGAGTTAACCATGGCTAAAGATAATGGTTGGGTTAATAAATATCTAAAATAAAACAAAATTAATAGACTATGTCAAGGCTTCTACATGCTTCCACAAGCATCTCAAGCCATAACATTTTCCACCTAATTTTGGTTTATCCCTTAATAACTAAATCACCCAAATAATGTTTAGTTTGGTGTGAGTCTCATACACCCATGTCCAATGTATCATTTAGCATGACACAATAGTAAATACATTAATATATATCTCATATATATTTAAATGTATTTGTAGAAAAGAAATTCTTAAGTGTGCTAATATTAGTTAATATATCAAATATATAATTATATATTAAATTATTAAATCAACACTCGATTTAATAATCCGGCTATATCACATATAACCGACTAATATTATTTATATATATATATATCAAATATACATATAACAAATTATTGAATCAACACTTGATTCAATAATCCAGTTATATCACATATAACCTATATCGCGAGATTAGAATACTGTATCACATACACGTATTAATCCCGGTCCCGCACATATCACATATGTGCCCTACTTCATTTCGCTTGAGCTAGGAAACCTCTGTGTAGGACTCTAAAGACTCGTGAATACGCTAGCAGTAGGTGATGATCATATCAATCACCCACAACCCGTCAGCAGTACTAGCTGGACGTAACGGCTACTCAGGTATTGAGCGATCAGAAAATCAACAAGCAAACTTGTCCAAACTCCCGTGAATCCTGTAAGTAATACCACCGTACAGTCCGGTCTCTTTGTCTGATATGTCGCATATCGAGTATGGGGGTGGTAAACGTCAGACCCCAATAACTTGATAAGTCATGCCGATGTGAGGATCATAATGGGTCAAGAAACTACTGATAACACTTACCAGTAAATCTCATCATCAGCCCTGGCCAGGGACTTCCTATTATAGCCAATCGAGCATAGCGCAACATCAACTCCCAATACCAGGAGAGAAGAAACCCCTCCTATCGCTCATTGCCTCCATATGATTCGGGACTATACCCAAAATCCACCTGTTTGCACGATTCTCTTGAGTGTGGTAGTGAGGAAATCAAAGCACAGTAGGAATTACACAAGACTCTATGATGATCTCGGGTCTACAGACTAACCTGTACCAGTGTCACCAGAGAACTGCTATCTGACGATAGGTGTAATACCATCTAGGAGTTCTCGGCGTGTCTTGTTCGGTGTACCCATTCTCTAATGAGCACATGTGTACAATCTTTGATGTCAAACACCAATGGCTATGGGATCAACCATCGCCCCATATAGGGTCAAGAAACGTACACACTAGTCTACTCAGGAATATCGATGCCTTGTCTCGATACTCTCTCGACTAGGAACAATTAAATGATGTACTTGTGGACTACCCTGTCCCCACTTGTATGATCTCCATCATAGTCCTGGTAGTCAAGTCCACATCCTAAGGGTTTTATCAACATGTAACGGAGAGATAGTATAATGATACAAGTGTACATATTAAGATAAAGAGCAACCAGATAGCATACTATCATGTCGAGCAAAAAAGACCTCTCTATATATGTCCAAGCATCAACTATAATATACAATCATGTACAATAATGGCCTCTCGGGCATACATATAACTAACAATCTCCCACTTGCACTAAGACCAGTTGTTGTAATATCTCATACCCAACATCCCAAAAAGTCTCTCAAACGGCCTTCGTGAGTGGACCCGCCGTATTATTCTTCGTGTCAACTCTCCTGACCTCGATCTCCCAGAGATCAACAATCTCCCCGATCAGGTGATAACGCCTAAGAATATGTCTGGATCACTGATGGGACCGGGGTTCCTTGGCCAAAACCACAGGTCCATTGTTATCACAATACACAAGTATTGGATGCTTAATGCTAGGAACCTCACTAAGTTCATCTCATGAACTTGTTCATCCAAACAGCCTCTTTGGCAGCATCGTTGGTAGCAATGTATTCAACCTTCATCATCGAGTCTGCTACGGCATCTAGCTTGGAACTCTTCCAACATATCGTCCCTCCACTGAGGGTAAAGACAAAACCCAAGACCGACTTACAGTCATCCTTATCACTCTGGAAGCTCGAATAGGTAAAGGACTCGACATGGAGTTCACCGTTACTATATACCTAGAACAATTCTTTAGTCCTTCTCAAGTACTTAAGAATATTATTCACAGCTGTCCAGTGTTTTTTTCCAGGATCTGATTGACACCTACTCAGTACACCTAGTGAGTATGATACATCCGCTTAGATCTATCTCTATAGATCTTAATCCCAGGATGTAGGAGGCATCACCTAGATCTTTCATGGAGAAACGGTGATAAGTAGGCTTGACCGAGTGTAGCATAGGAACATCATTTCCTATCAAGAGTATGCTATCCACGTATAATACAAGAAAGACAACCTTACTCTCTACAACCTTCTTGTATATACAAAGTTCATCTACATTTTTGATAAAGTCAAACTCTTTGACTGCCACATCAAAACAGATGTTCCAACTCCGCGATGCCAACTTTAATCCATAGATTGATTTAAGCAGCTTGCACACCTTTCCACTGCTCCCACTATCTATGAAGTCCACTGGTTGTGTCATGTACAAGCTCTCTTCTATATCACCATTTAGAAAAGCAGTCTTAACGTCCATCAGCCAGATTTCATAGTCATGGTATGCAGCGATGGCAAGTAGGATCCGGATGGAATTGAGCATAGCCAATAGAGAAAAGGTTTCATCATAATCCACACTTGGTCGTTGAGGAAAACCTTTTGCTACAAGTCTAGCTTTGAAAGTCTTAACTTTTCCATCTACACCAATTATCTTCTCAAGATCCACTTGCTCCCGATGGGTTTTACCCCTTCAAGAGCAACTTTCAAAGTCCATACTTTGTTGGTGTATATAGATTCCATCTCAGATCATATAGCGTCCAGCCATTTCATAGAGTCCCTACTCGTGATGGCCTGCTCGAAACTAGTTAGGTCAACATCTTCCATGATGCAATCCTCGCTCCCACCGTCTACGAGAAAACCGTAGTATCTCTCAGGTGGATGAGAAACCCTACTAGATCTGCGGAGTGGCTGAGGTTCGTTGGAGACTATCGAATCCTCCGGTTCTACCAAATCATCAGCTGTAGTTTGTATAGCTGGAACTTCTTCCAGTTCTACCCCATGACCACTAATTTCTTTCATAAGAAATTTCTTTTCTAAAAAGGTGGCATGCCGAGAAACAAACACCTTTTGTTCCTCACCGTGGTAGAAGATATACCCTCGTGAATGTTTGGGATATCCAACAAACTTGCACAGCACTGACCTTGCCTCGATTTTATCCGGATTTTTCTTTTTAACATAGGTCGGACAACCGCATATCTGTTAGTTATATGTATGCCCTAGAGGCCATTACTGTACATTGGATGTATATTGTAGTGGATGCTGGGACATATATAGGAAGGACTTTCTTGCTCGACATGATAGTAAGCTATCTGGTTGCACTTTATCTTAACATGTATACTTTCTGTCTCTCTGATTACATGTTGATAAAGCCCTTAGGATATGTACTCGACTTCCAGGACTATGATGTAGATCATACTAGTGGGGCCTGGGTAGTCCGTGAGTGCATCCTTGAAATGTTCCTAGTCGAGGGAATATCGAGACGGGGCATCGATATTCCAGAGTAGACTAGCGCATATCTTCTCGACCCATGAGATGGGCGATGGATGATCCCATATCCATTGGTGTTTGACATCGAAGATGGTATGCGGGTGCTCAGTGGAGACTGGGTACACTGAACGGACTCGCCGAGAACTCCCAGATGGTATTATACCTCACGTCAGATGGCAGTTCTCTGGTGACACTGGTACAGCTTAGTCTGTTGACCCGAGATCGTCATAGAGTCTTGTGTGTCTCCCACTGTGCTTTGATTTCCACCCTACCACGGCTCTACTGAGTTGTGCAAACAGGTGGTTTTTGGGTACAGTCCCGATTCACATGGAGGCAATGAGCGATAGGAGGGGATTCGTCTCTCCCGGTATTGGGGGTTGATGTTGTGCTATGCTCGACTGGCCATAACAGGAAATCCCTGGCCAGGGTTGCTGTGATATACTGGTAAGAGTTATCAGTAGTTTCACGAATGTTATGGACCTCAAGTCGGCATAACTTATCGAGCTATTGGGGTCTGACGTTTACCACCCCTAGGCGAGATATGCGACATATCAGACGAACAGACCGGACTATACGATAAGTGTTACTAGTTGGATTCGCAGGAGTGTGAGCGGGCTTGCTCGTCGATCTTCTGATCGCTCAATACCCGGGTGGCCGTTACGTTTGGCAGACCGCTTGCGGCTTGTCGGTGTTTGATATGATCATCACCTGCTGCCGGCGTATTGACGAGTCTTTAGAGTCCTACACAGAGGTTTCCTGGCTCAAGCGAAACGAAATAGGAGCGCATATGAGATATGTGCGGGACCGAGAATAATGCGTGTATGTGATACCGTATTCCATTCTCGCGATCTATGTATCGATTGGTTATATGCGATATAACCTAGTTATCGAATCAAGGATTGATTCGATAAGCCGATACATAGGATACTGGCCGGTTATATGCGACATGACCGGATCATTGAATCAAGTGTTGATTTAATGATTTAATGCATAATTATATATTTGATATATTACTTTGCATTAACTAGTATTGGTTCACTTTAAATGGATTTACTCACTTAGTTTGTGCACATTGCATATGTGATATATTTTGTGCACATGATTGTATCATGTTTGATGATACATGCAAGCTAGGGTTAGTGTAAAGAATTGGACCATGGTTAAGATTAAGATTAGGGTTTTCTTTTTCTTATTTATTTATTTATTTATTTTGGAAAAAGAAAATGAAATGGTGGCTTATTTTGTTTGTAGTTGAAGTTTCTTGAAACTTTGACTAAGTAACCATTTTGTTTTCTTTCTTAACCCTAACTCTTCAAATTAACCTTAGTCAATTCTCTATATCTAACTAAGGTTAATGATATGATAAATATTATATTTTCTTTTCTATTTTAATTAAGTTATCATATCTTCTTCTTCTTCTTCATCTTCTTCTTCAATGAAGAAAGCTTGCTACTCCAATGGCAAGTCATGAAATCTAGTGAGAAATCCAAAACTAAAGTTTACCCACTTCCTATTTCTTCATCCTCTACCTCTTGCCAAGTAGTATATGGTGTTTCCTTCACAAGTTTTTCCGACTTGGTGAAGTTGGAGCTTGTTCTAGCGATACCTCGACGTAGATCATCTTCGGCATCGAACCGACGATCAAGCCCGCCCATTCTTCGATGATGCCGACGCTAGAGCCCAAGACATGATTTGGACAGCGAGGGGACTTCATTGCGGAGCCATGGAGGTGGTGGACCAGATCTACAAAGGTTGTATATCCGTTCCCTTAGTTAAAATGTTAACTAGTTTATGTTTTCGCCTAAATATCTAGTAAACGATCCGTAGTCGGGTTTGTAGGCACCCGTAAAATTTGATTTGTGCATGTTTGATCACTTGTGAGACTTCACTAGGGTGCCTAGGAACCCTACAGTGGTATCAGAGCCTAGCTAGAGCCTTAAGCGATGCGTAGACGGAGTTAGAAGTCCGATCGACCCGAAACCCCGACTTTAAAATGCTCTTTGGACATTTTTGTAAAATGTGGATTTTTGCAAATTAAAAATATGCATAAAAACAAGCAGGTAAATCTAAGAATTACGATGCAAAAATTACTTAATGATCTTTCTAAAGTGCGGCGGAACCGCGGCATTAGCGTGATAATGCGGCCCTTCCGCCGCACTTTTGTCTTATCTGCCATTGAATTTTGCACAGTAACTCCTATTTTTCAGTGCTGGTTTTCCTGGGAATTTTTAATCTGAAATCAAGAGTTGAGTATTTTGGGTTGTATTGGGAGTTCATACTTTCGATCAGATTGTCAAACTTTGTCTATGTGTCGTTCCGGATAATTTTTTGAATATGTTAAAAAGTTCGACCGGATATAAATACCCAATTTTTCCCCTGTCGGGAAATTTCCAAGTGTTGGATATTTCTGTAGTTTAATCACGTTCTAAGTAGTGCAAGTAACGCGATGGACCCTCTAGAAGACAACAAACCTTAACTCGATTATGTGACCGTCTTGAACTGCCCTTTGAACCTTCGGGTTTGGGGCAGTACGGCGTGCCACATGTGAGGCGTTGGCTTGACCCTTCTACGGCTGGACCGTTGCTACTGAGGCACGAACTGAATGTTGTTAGACTTATTTCATGTGTTGATCTGTATCGGGAAAACTTGGGTGTTCGAATGTTCAATCGGAAAGTTTAACATTTTCTAATTGTCTGGAATGTGATACAATATTTGGAATTCGGAAATAGTTATAAGATAACGGAATGAATGTTATAAACATAGCAGTTTAGTCTCACTTGATCGGTTGCCACGTAATTTTGATTTGATCAAAAGTCCGTCGCAATCCCGTAGCGTACGCGGATACTCGCCGGGTAAACTTAATAGACAGCCTCACTCCATAGCCCCGACCAAGTGACTGTAGGAGAACCCCGTCGCCGAAAGCATCCGTTCGGGTGCTCGCGGCAGCGGTGTTCCGCCTTGGTGCACTTCGTCGACGGTATCGGGGGTGCGGCCGCCTACTGAAGTTTGCGACGAGTATTCGATCAGGATGTCGGGAATCTTGTTGAATTGCCCGACTTGATATTGAAAAGAGTTTTCGATTTTGAGACTAAAATGCGGGGTTTATAACTGTTAGGCATGCGATGTCTAAGGTATTCATTTGATTAGGCATGCGATGTCTTTGCAGATTGCGGATTCCAACTGTTGTAGTTTTACACTTTCTTTTCTGTGACCGTAAGTGTAATATGTGATATCGCCGGTTTCGTTGCTATATGTCAACGACAATTGGGATGCGCATATTTACTTACGTTGATGACATGTGTTGTTATGTGTTGCTGGATATGTTATATTGGATCGTCGTGTTTGAATAGCCGGGGGTTTTTATGTGAGATGAGTGTTTTTCATTTTCATTCATGTAAAAACTTGTATGTAATATTCTTTTATTGGGGCGCTTCCAGGTTGCGGAAGTTGTCACCCGTTGTATATTATTTACTTTTCCGCACTAGGAAAGACCCAAGGAGGAGGGCACAAGTAACCGGGTTCTGGAGTCCAGTGGGAGACCAACTCGAGGAGTCGAGTCCGGGTCTCCTAACTCTAGAATTGGTAGGGTTGCTTGCCGCTCTCGTAGGGGTCTAGGGGTGTGGGATTGGCTATTCATCACGACCGTGGAATCCGTGTTTTATACTGGCTCGTATTGAAAACACGGACGTCCTAGTATATCCAATATTTCATATGTTTCTTCTGCTGTGTTTTATCTGTGATCATGTGATGTTCTGTGACAGATATTATATATAGTATATATGATATATTATATAGACGTTGCTTATGTTTTACACCCGCGCTAGCCCTGCCTCGCTCTGGCGTTAGTTACCTAACCTAACGGTGCAGACGGGACATCGAGGCGAATGCGGATGGCATAAGCGTACGTTATATTTATCTGTGATGGTTAGGTGGACTTAAATGATGGGATATTCATTAATGAGATTAATGAAAGAAAATAAACCTAATTGATGTTGTGGAATCGAATTTCAAAATAAAACAGGTAGCTACAGTTCTTGCTTTGCATCGCGGTGTTCATTATAGAACATCCTGCACCTTATTCGATGAGGAAAGGACCGAGATCCCTTCACCGGGAGTGACTCCTTTAGCAATAACTGGCAGATGCTACAACCCTCGGTTTGTTATTTGATCGCTTCTATAGTTTTTGCTTTGCACAGTGATATATATGATATATCCCGCACCTCATTCGACGAAGAAAGTGCCGACGATCCCTTCACCGGGAGTGACCCCTTTAGCAAAACTAGAAAAGCTTCAAAAACATTCCATTTAAAAACCATTTGATTCCGCAACAAGATCAAGTTCAAAGTGTTAAAGGTTTTCACAAAAACCATTCTCAACCCTCCGTCATTTTAGGAAGTAGAGTACTTAGTATTCGTGCTGTGTTTGTTGACCATAGTCAAGGCACAGTGTACGGTAGCTAAGTGATGTCTTCCTACACAGCATATGATGCGATTAGTTAGGACAGTCATGTGGCTTTGTTGACCTTAGCCAAGGGTCATGTGGGTGGGTCTAATTAATCACGAAATGACGGGTAGAACTTGACTAGTACCTATGATTTGTTGACCTTAGCCAAGGTCATAGGTGCTAGGGGTAAAAACCATTATCGGGAGTTTCAAGTGTTGAAATTTGCAATGAGATTGCATACCTTCTATGTGATAGTTGGATCCCGATACCCACTGCGAGTAATTGTTACTCCTGGGAGAGTTTTGCACTTTACAATTAGCCGATCAAGTAGGTGTCTAGAAAGGTGTCAACGGGGTTACGCCTCTGGGAAAACGAGGTTTACAGTAATTAGGTCCGTGCGAAAGCACGGGGAACCTCCCTCAAAGTACCGACACTGGCCTGGCTGAAAGATTGGCGAACTTGTAGAGTGTAATTAATCCCGGCTAGTCTTTCCTTTTAAGGTTTGAAGGAAGATTTGATAAAAACAGTGGGAGCCATCCTGATTAGATAAAATATATAACCAATCTGATCTTGCAAGAGCGCACGCAGAGTGTTTTCTTCTCTCTCTCTCCAGGTAGCGACCATATCACGCCTTAATCAAGATAATAATACGGATGTATTGACCGAACCCACTCGTTATACTGAGCTGGGGAACGTTGGTCCCGCTCCAACTTATAATTGTTATAAGACAGAGCAGGAAATTGGGGAATGCCAGAATTCCTATGCCGCCCAAACGAAGAAAGTGCATATGATGCATCTCCTTCGGGTGTGTTCATTACAAAGAACTGTTTCTCAGTATCCTCTGCATCCTGGGTATATGATACCGGATCAGGATCCCAGATATGTAATATGTTACATAGGGCTGCAAAAAGGTAGAAAAACTGAGAACGGGTGATAAGTTTCATGAGACAGAAAACGGGGCAAGTGTTGCAGCCAAGTCTGTTGGTCACTGTCACCCTGTATTACGAATACATTGATTCTGAACAAATGCTATTAGATACCGAACCTGATATACAAAATCATATCAGTCTCTTTATTAGTAAAGAAAGGATATAATTTTGTATTGATGGATAATGTTTTGAACATTTCCTATATCAAAAGTTGATCGGTTCAGGCACGCTATCTAAAAGCATTAACGTTCTAAATCAAACTACAGTTCCTAGTATACAGAACACACACAAGAGGAAGAGTTCAGAAATGAACGAATTCTTCTTGAGGTATTGTAGACTAGGTCATATCAATGCGACCCGACTAGCTGAAGTTACATTTAGATGCATATTTAAATCAATTTGAATTTACATCTTATGAAACTTGCCAGTCATGTCACAAAGATTAGATGACCATAGCTCCGTTTACTGTAAACAGAGAAAGAGTTAGTAAACTCTTGGGACTAATACATGATGATGTATGTAAAGTCTCCTGTCTACACATGCCAGGACTGGTTCTTTATACTTCATTATATTCTCTGATAATCTCTCAAGATTCAGTCATATATTCCTGTTGAAACATAAGTCTGAACCTTTTGAGGTATTCACAGAATATAAGTTAGAAGTAGAGAACCAATAACCGGGTATAAGTATTATGTCCTATAATGAGATCAGGGAGGAGAATACTTGTGCATAGAATTCCTGGATTATTCTAAAGGAGAATGAGATTCTCTCTCAGCATTACTCCTCCGTATACACCATAGCACGATGGTATATCGGGGCGGGGCAATCATACCCTATATGATAAGGTGTGCTCTATGATGAGTACTACTGAGTTACCTGTTTCCTTTTTGGGAGTTATGCGCTTAAGAAGCTGCATACCTATTGAATTAGGTTTGAATCAAATCAGTGCCTACCACTCCATATGAGATATGGAAAGGGAAGAGCCCATATCTTAAGATAGTTAAGATTTGGGGTTGTCCGGCCTATGTCAAAAGCAAAATCCGGACAAGCTCGAGGCAAGGTCTGTTCTGTTGAACTGGAAAGGTTCCAGCTATACAAAACTGCAGTTGATGATTTGACAGAACCATAAGATTCTATAGTTCCCGACGAACCTCAGCCTCTCCGCCGATCTAGTAGGGTTCCTCATCCGCCTGAGAGATACCTCGGTTTCTCGATGACAGTGGGAGCAAGGATTGCATCATGAGATGATGACCCAACTAGTTTCGAGCAGGCCATCAAGAGTAGGGACTCTGTAAGAATGGCTGGATGCTTAGCGATCTGAGATGGATCCCATGTACACCAGCAAAGTATGGACTTTAGCTGCTATATCTGAAGGGATAAATCCCCATCAGGAGCAAGTATATCTTGAGAAGATTACTTGGTGTAGATGGAAAAGTTGAGACTTTCAAAGCTAGACTTGTTAAAGGTTTTCGTCATCGACCAGGCGTGGATAATGATGAAACCTTTTTCCCAGTAGCTATGCTTAAGTCTGTCCAGATCCTACTTACCACGGCTACATACCATGACTACGATATCTGGCAGTTGGGTGCCATGACTGCTTTTCTAAATACTGATTTAGAAGAGAACGTCTATAAGAACACAGCCAGAGGTCTTCGTAAACAGTGGGAGCAGCGGAAACGTGTGCAAGTTGCTTTACATAATGAAGCAGGCATCGCGGAGTTGGAACGTCTGTTTTGATGTGATAGTCAAAGTGTTTGACTTCATCAAAATGGTAGATGAACCTTGTATATACAAAAGGGTAGTAGAGAGTAAGGTGGTCATCTTCGTATTTTACATAGACAACATACTCTTGATAGGAAAAGAGTTTCCTATACTACGATCGGTCAGTCTCCTATTATCACAAGGATTCTCCAAATAGGATCAAAGTGATACCTTCTAAATCGTGAGTTTTCATCTATGAGATAGATGTAATTGGATGCTAGGATTCTCACTAGATGTAGTGAGATGGTATCAATCGATCATGGGGAGAATCACTGGAAGAGTTCCAGGGTGATAAAGACGACTGAATGTCAGTCACGGGCATTGTCTTTACCCTCAGTAAAGGGACGGTATGTTGGAAAAGTTCCAAGTTAGATACCGTGGCAAACTAGAAGATTAAGGCTGGTAACATCGCTATTGAAGATACTACCAAAGAGGAAGTTTGGGTGTATATTGGTTCATAAGATGAACTAGGTTCCTGCCATTGTATGACAATGGAAGTATGGCTTTGGCCCTGGAACCCTGGTCCCATCAGTGACCCAGACAAATTCTGAGGCAGCATCACCTGATCATAGAGATAGTTGTTCTCCAGGGTGATCGAGGTTAGGAGAGAAGACTCAGAGGACAACACGGCGGATCCACTCACGAAGGCCTTTTTCCCAAAGAGAGACAATTTAGGGGATGGTTGAGTATGTGATACTGCAACCACTGCTACAGATGGCCCTAGTGCAAGTGGGAGATTGTTAGTTATATGTATGCCCTAGAGGCCATTACTGTACATTGGATGTATATTGTAGTGGATGCTGGGACATATATAGGAAGGACTTTCTTGCTCGACATGATAGTACGCTATCTGGTTGCACTTTATCTTAACATGTATACTTTCTGTCTCTCTGATTACATGTTGATAAAGCCCTTAGGATATGTACTCGACTTCCAGGACTATGATGTAGATCATACTAGTGGGGCCTGGGTAGTCCGTGAGTGCATCCTTGAAATGTTCCTAGTCGAGGTAATATCGAGACGGGGCATCGATATTCCAGAGTAGACTAGCGCATATCTTCTCGACCCATGAGATGGGCGATGGATGATCCCATATCCATTGGTGTTTGACATCGAAGATGGTATGCGGGTGCTCAGTGGAGACTGGGTACACTGAACGGACTCGCCGAGAACTCCCAGATGGTATTATACCTCACGTCAGATGGCAGTTCTCTGGTGACACTGGTACAGCTTAGTCTGTTGACCCGAGATCGTCATAGAGTCTTGTGTGTCTCCCACTGTGCTTTGATTTCCACCCTACCACGGCTCTACTGAGTTGTGCAAACAGGTGGTTTTTGGGTACAGTCCCGATTCACATGGAGGCAATGAGCGATAGGAGGGGATTCGTCTCTCCCGGTATTGGGGGTTGATGTTGTGCTATGCTCGACTGGCCATAACAGGAAATCCCTGGCCAGGGTTGCTGTGATATACTGGTAAGAGTTATCAGTAGTTTCACGAATGTTATGGACCTCAAGTCGGCATAACTTATCGAGCTATTGGGGTCTGACGTTTACCACCCCTAGGCGAGATATGCGACATATCAGACGAACAGACCGGACTATACGATAAGTGTTACTAGTTGGATTCGCAGGAGTGTGAGCGGGCTTGCTCGTCGATCTTCTGATCGCTCAATACCCGGGTGGCCGTTACGTTTGGCAGACCGCTTGCGGCTTGTCGGTGTTTGATATGATCATCACCTGCTGCCGGCGTATTGACGAGTCTTTAGAGTCCTACACAGAGGTTTCCTGGCTCAAGCGAAACGAAATAGGAGCGCATATGAGATATGTGCGGGACCGAGAATAATGCGTGTATGTGATACCGTATTCCATTCTCGCGATCTATGTATCGATTGGTTATATGCGATATAACCTAGTTATCGAATCAAGGATTGATTCGATAAGCCGATACATAGGATACTGGCCGGTTATATGCGACATGACCGGATCATTGAATCAAGTGTTGATTTAATGATTTAATGTATAATTATATATTTGATATATTACTTTGCATTAACTAGTATTGGTTCACTTTAAATGGATTTACTCACTTAGTTTGTGCACATTGCATATGTGATATATTTTGTGCACATGATTGTATCATGTTTGATGATACATGCAAGCTAGGGTTAGTGTAAAGAATTGGACCATGGTTAAGATTAAGATTAGGGTTTTCTTTTTCTTATTTATTTATTTATTTATTTTGGAAAAAGAAAATGAAATGGTGGCTTATTTTGTTTGTAGTTGAAGTTTCTTGAAACTTTGACTAAGTAACCATTTTGTCTTCTTTCTTAACCCTAACTCTTCAAATTAACCTTAGTCAATTCTCTACATCTAACTAAGGTTAATGATATGATAAGTATTATATTTTCTTTTCTATTTTAATTAAGTTATCATATCTTCTTCTTCTTCTTCATCTTCTTCTTCAATGAAGAAAGCTTGCTACTCCAATGGCAAGTCATGAAATCTAGTGAGAAATCCAAAACTAAAGTTTACCCACTTCCTATTTCTTCATCCTCTACCTCTTGCCAAGTAGTATAGGGTGTTTCCTTCACAAGTTTTTCCGACTTGGTGAAGTTGGAGCTTGTTCTAGCGATACCTCGACGTAGATCATCTTCGGCATCGAACCGACGATCAAGCCCGCCCATTCTTCGATGATGCCGACGCTAGAGCCCAAGACATGATTTGGACAGCGAGGGGACTTCATTGCGGAGCCGTGGAGGTGGTGGACCGGATCTACAAAGGTTGTATATCCGTTCCGTTAGTTAAAATGTTAACTAGTTTATGTTTTCGCCTAAATATCTAGTAAACAATCCGTAGTCGGGTTTGTAGGCACCCGTAAAATTTGATTTGTGCATGTTTGATCACTTGTGAGACTTCACTAGGGTGCCTAAGAACCCTACAATATCTTAACTCGTTTAAGAGATGGTCTCTTCCCATTCCATATCTCATATGGAGTGGTAGGCACTAATTTGGTTGGAACCCTATTCAATAGGTATGTGGCTTTCTCAAGCGCATAACCCCAAAAGGAAATAGGCAATTCAACATTACTCTTCATAGAGCTGTCACGACCCGAAATTCGACTCGTGACCGACACTTTACCATGCAACGTCTACAGGCGTAACGTGACTAAGTAAGCCGAACCCAGAAATCAAACCATTTAAAAGTAGTGAGTGTTGAAAACATTTGATTAAAACATTTAGAAAACCTTAAATAGTTTAATGAAGTTCTTTGAGGTTAAGTTATCATCTTAATAATTTTGGCAGCATTTCCTTTGTAAATCTAACCCCGAAGTCGGGTATAAAACAGGATATAAGTGAAAATGATATATAATGAAAAACGAAGCATCCCTAAATGGGAGCAATCACGCCCAACAGCGGAAACCAACACCACAAGAGTAATATATGACGCCGTAGCGAAGAAATGAGCAATAAGTAAAACATTACAGAATAATATAACTGCATATATAAAGTCGGCTCCCACGAGCTCGACCCCAGAATACAAATAACATACACCATCGTCCTCACACTGTCTCTAAGTCAAGTACATATAAGGTAGATGGAGAATACTAGATACAAAGGAGTGTACAATAGAAGTAACCAGATACCACAACCCACCTAACAGCAAAACAGCTCTCGCACCAACTGTAGTGGTATCTGTAGCCAAAAGATGTAAGAAGGCAGCCTGCCGCGACTACTCTGAGGGGCAACCTGCAAATACTGTGGCACAATGGGGGTGAGTTGCCAACTCGTGAATAGAGATAACATATAAAGGTAATCGCGAGCATGCACGTACTGCGCTACTCCATCATATGCCAACAGATGATATCTATATGCGATAAGCAGTATGTGCAATAATCATGCAAGTGCTCCGTCAGGTAAAAAAACTACAGGATGAGATGCATAATAATCAATGCTGAGCATGGGATAAATAACATCTACACGGAATATCAACGTGGAAAAAATAATCGGTGCCCAATACTACACCCAAATCCCAATAAAACTCAGGCGCCAGCACTCTCCTCGGCCTTCAAATACTGTAAATCTCTGAGAATCACGAGTGCCAAACATCGGCACTCAAATATCATAAATACTCGTGTCCAGCATCGACACGCAAATCCTCATATATCTAGCTCCGTCAGTCCGGATCGGCCCACGGGCTCCGTCTGCGGTATCGGCCCTCAGCCCCGGCAGTACGGGCCATCCCGCAACCATCTATCGACTCTGGTCAGTATCCTCTGGATAACCGCCGGGTCCAACCAATCACCGGTAGGTACTCGCCACCCTGCCAGGCTCATCGTCTACTCCACGAAAAACATTTCTCATCCCGGGGAACCCTACCGGGTCCACCACGAACCCGCAAACGGATCATCCAACTCCTCGAATCGGGTTTCAAGCACACGTCTCAAAACCGAGAAAACGCGTGGTGGACGCACCAAAATATCATATCAAGAGGAAACCGGGTTTTCAAATAGTGCATCTTTTCTTAAATAACTCCACGGTCCTCAAAACCAGAAATCACATGAAATCCAAAACCAATGTGTAAGTCAATGCGATGTGATATGTGCATCAAGTCATGCTATAAGTGAAAGGGAGAAACCGCTTTTTCAAATAGTTTCAGTTTTTCAAAAGACATCATGCGGCTCCCAATTTCTATGAAAATCATATCGAATCATATGTGAGATGAACTACAGTATAATGATCATGGCAATTCTACAGTGAGAGTGTCATGGCAATTTCTAACGGTGTGTATGTAACATGCAGATTAGTGCTCGTGCAACATGAACCGTTAGTAATAGTGCAGTGTTCTATCAATTCTAAGTTTATGTACATATAGCAGGGAATGCGGTATGCAACAAATGGTATCCATGAATAGTCAATATATGAAGATGCAATATACTGCTACAAGGTCCTATCAGCCCTGACGCATAACGCCATGCGGGCGATATCCCCGTAGATGTTAAATCTACTCACCGTAGTCTCGCGCTAAGTGTAGCCGACGACTTGTTTCCCCTTCTTCGCGGCATCCGTCGTACTCGCCTACGAACCTAGAATTTCACAGAATATCACACATAAGCTCAAATCTACAAAAACGCGACATTAAGGTCAAACTAGTAACCCGCGTCGCGAACCAAGCGCGTGCGTGCGCGATACGCTAAAACGCGAAATTACGCGCCTGAAGCTACTCCGACGCGTCGCGATACGCCAAAACCACAAACCCACACACGTATCACGCGTGTCGCAAAGGTTTAAAAATACGAGAAATAGGGTAATTGACCCCAGATTTTTCTACAGCAAGAATTAAATAAAATTGCACATACCATGAGTCTTAGAATAGCAGCAGGCACCTACAGAGCAAAACCCAAACCCCATGCCCCCCCATCTGGCCGCAAATTGCGGCCAGAACTAATTTTTCGGCGGCCAAAAGATGGAATCTGGGGGTCGTGTTCTACATATGGGATCAACACCTAACAACTATACTCCAGTTAACTCAGATTTATTCTGAGCTCACTGGGTCGATAGCAGATTACAGGAAGCTAGAATTTGCTTAAAAACGATAAATTTTGCATCAAACAGAAATCTGGTGGTATTTTAGTGAAATTGGGGGCTAAGCTAGGTTAACATGGCCCTAACAACACATAATTAACTTAATCTAACCAATACTAACCTCACTTAACCAAAGTTCACACTAATCACCACATTTAGCACTAAAACGCACAATTAATCACTAATCGAAGCTATAAACACACCAACTTAGCAAACTAGGATGTAGGGTTAAGAAGTATACCCCACTCTCGACCCTAAAAGGCAGGAGGAAGGAGAAGGAGGGGATCTGGAGTTGCTGTGGCTGCTGGAGCTGCTACTGCTGCTGCTGCTCCAAGCTACTGGTGCTGCTGGTGCCTGCTGCTGCCAATGGTGTTGCTGTTGTTGCTGCTGCTAATGAGGCCGCTGCTGTTGCTGGAAAAGTGTGGGTGTGTGTGTGAGTGAGTGGGAGTGGAGTGAGAAGGAAAAATTGAGAGGTAAAGAATGATGGCACAAGTGGTCAACCCCTCTCTCTCTCTTCATTTAATACAAGCATGGCCTTTGCCATGATGCCCATTCTCTCTCTCTCTTTCACCAAGTTAACATGTTCAAATTAATTCAAATATATAATAAAACTACCAATTAACCTAATTAAAACCCAATTGACTTAATTCCCATGTTTTAAACCACCATGGTTGTTAATCATGGTTAGCCCCATAATAACCCAAGTTTACATGCACGTGTGTGTGCAAGCTAAAAAAAATTCTACTAAAATATTTATTAAATTTGGAAAAATATTTAAAACTCAATTTTGTAAACTTTTTATTAAAAACCCTTTATTTAAATATAATTAGTCACTAAACACATCCTAAGGTGTTACAATCTCTCCCCCTTAAAGAAATTCGTCCCCGAATTTGAAAATATAAAGCTACGCATACCTTCAAAGAGATGAGGGAACTTCTTCCGCATCTCGCCCTCGGCCTCCCAAGTGATCTCTTCTCCATTCGTGCTGCGCCAAAGCACCTTCACTGATGGCAAGACCTTCGATCTAAGTTTCTTCACCTGCCGGTCCAATATCACGACTGGCTGCTCGGTGAACGAAAGGTCGCGCTCGAGCTGAACGGTCTGATGCTGAATCATGTGCGAAGGGTCATGTAGGTATCTGCGAACTATCGACACGTGGAACACAGGGTGATCATCTGGGAAGTCGGGTGGAAGAGCCAAATGATAAGCTACTGCACCCACACGCTCAAGGATCTCGAAGGGACCTATAAATCTGGGGCTAAGCTTCCCCTTCGTCCAAACCTCATCACTCCCTTCATCGGAGAGACCCTCAGAAAAACGTGATCTCCAACTGCGAACTCTAAACTGCGGCGGCGCTTGTCAGCATACGATCTCTGCCTGCTCTGAGCTGTCCTCATCCTGTCTCGAATCAGCCGTATCTTCTCGGTCGTCTCCTGTACGATCTGTGGCCCCAAAATACTGCTCTCACTGAGCTCTGTCCAGCAGACTGGCGATCTACATCTCCTCCCATACAGAGCCTCGAAAGGTGCCATCTGAATAGTATCCTGGAAACTATTGTTGTAGGAGAACTCCACCAAGGGTAAATGATGATCCCAGCTACCACCAAAGTCTAAAACGCATGCTCGGAGCATGTCCTTGAGAGTCTGAATCATCCGCTCTGACTGGCCGTCGGTCTACGGATGAAATGTTGTGCTGAAACTCAAGCGTGTGCCTAAAGCCTCCTGAAGTCTCTGCCATAGTCGGCTGGTAAACTGGGTGCCTCTGTCGGACACAATACACGTCGGGACTCTATGCAGTCGTACTAACTCGTCGATGTATAGCTGGGCATACTGAGCAAATCCGAAAGTTGTCTTCACCGGCAGGAAGTGAGCCGCTTTCGTCAAACGATCCACGATCACCCAAATAGAGTCATACCCTCGCCTAGTCCTGGGCAAACCTACAACGAAATCCATCGAAATCTGCTCGCATTTCCACTCTGGAATGGGTAACGGCTGTAGCTCTCCCACGGGCCTCTGGTGCTCGGCCTTGACTTGCTGGCAAGTCAGCCATCTCGACACGAAATCTGCGATGTCCCTCTTCATTCCGTCCTACCAGTAAACATCTCTCATATCATGGTACATCTTGGTGGAACCTGGATGAACACTGTACACCGATCGATATGCCTCCTCAAGAATCTCACGCCGCAGTCCCTCAGCATCTGATACGCACAGTCTAGTCCCAAATCACAGTATCCCCTGATCATCGATCACGAACTCGGAAAATCTTCCCTGTACAATCTGCGCCATGGTCTCTGAACATCGGTCATCACTGTGCTGTGCCTCGTGTATACGGTCAAGCAACTGTGGGCGTGCACGAACATGCGCAATCTGTCCTTCGATCGGCGTAAACTCGAACTGTATCCGGCTGTCGCATAAAATCTGCCAATCTGCCGACGACTGCCTCTGTACTGCGCTCAAACAAGATAGACTACCCCCAAACCTCCTGCTCAAAGCATCCGCCACTACATTAGCCCTGCCCGGGTGGTACAAGATCTCGCAATCGTAGTCCTTCACTAACTCCATCCATCGGTTCTGTCTAAGGTTCAGGTCTCGCTGCAGAAATATATACTTTAAGCTCTTGTGATCAGTGAATATCTAGCACGACTCGCCATATAGGTAATGTCGCCAGATCTTAAGTGCAAAGACCACTGCAGCCATCTCCAAATCGTGAGTGAGGTAGTTCTATTCATGTTTCTTCAATTGTCGCGAAGCATACGCGATCACCCTGTCATGATGAATCAATACGCACCCTAGCCCCACTCGAGAAGCATCACAATAGACCACAAATCCGCCTGATCCTGAAGGCAATGATAACACAGGTACCGTAGTCAGTCGAGCCCGTAGCTGCTGAAAACTGTGCTCGCACTCCTCCGTCCAATCGAAAGGAACTCCCTTCTGGGTCAACCCGGTCAAAGGTGTAGCAATACGGGAGAAGTCCTGCACGAATCGCCTGTAGTAACCGGCCAACCGTAAAAAGCTGCGAATCTCCATAACTGATGTGGGTCTGGGCCAACGCTGAACGGCCTCGATCTTCCTCGGGTCTACACATATACCGTCTCGTGAAATCACGTGACCCAAGAAATCTACGCTGTCCAGCCAGAATGCACACTTGGAGAAATTCGCGTAAAGCTGGTGCTCCCTCAAGCTCTGCAGTGTAATCCGCAGGTGCTGCTCGTGCTCCTCTCTACTCCAGGAATACACCAAGATATCATCAATGAATACTATGATGAACAGATCTAGATATGGCCGGAAAATACGGTTCATCAAGTCCATGAATGCTGCTGGCGCGTTGGTGAGTCCGAACGACATCATATAAAACTCATAATAGCCGTAGCACATGCGGAAAGCTGTCCTAGGAATGTCCTCCTGTCGAACCCGCAGCTGATGATAGCCCGCTCGTAAATCGATCCTCGAAAAATACCCTGCCCCCTGAAGCTGGTCGAACAAGTCGTCGATGTGTGGCAAAGGATACCTGTTCCGTACAGTAACCCTGTTCAGCTGGCGGTAGTCGATACACAGACGCAAACAGCCATCCTTCTTCTTGACGAACAGGACTGGAGCACCGCAAGGAGAAACACTGGGTCGAATAAGTCCCTTATCCAGCAAATCTTGCAACTGGCCCTTCAATTCGTGAAGTTCCGCCAGGGCCATCCGATAAGGCGGTATGGAAATAGGCCCCGTGCCAGGAACCAAATCAATACAGAAAGAAATGTCGTGCTCGGGCGGTAGCCCAGGAAGCTCATCAGGGAACACATCAGGAAACTCGCTAACAACCGGAACCTGATCCAACGAAACCTCTGTAGCGCTAGTATCGCAAACATAGGCGAGAAATCCCTGACATCCCTTCCTCAAAAGCTGTCCAGCGCGAAAAGAAGAAATCACACTGTGAGGGGCGGCACCATGGTCCCCCAACACAACAAAAACCGACTCGCCGGGAAAACAAAATCTAACTGTCTTCTCACGGCAGTCCACAGAAGCATAGCACGTGGCTAACCAATCCATGCCCAAAAGAACGTCGAAGTCCAACATCTCAAGAAGGATCAAGTCGACAGGCAACTCTCTCTCGCCAATACAGACGGTACAGGATCGGAACACGTGCCTAGCAACAAACGACTCTCCCACAGGAGTGGTCACAACAAGCGGCTGATCAAGCAAACCGGACTCTCTACCCAAACTCGGCACAAAGTGTGTGGATACGTACGAGTGCGTGGATCCGGGATAGAACAACACGTGTGCATCAACAGAACATACTGGAAGGATACCTGAGACCACCGCGTTGGACGCCTGCGCGTCCTGATGCGTCAAGGAAGAAACTCATGCCTGTCCTCCACCTGTAACTGATTGTCCTCTGCCTCGGTCACCCCGTCCTCTCTGAGAAAATCCTCCACGCGCACGACCCCTCTGAGCAAGAGTCTGACGTGGAGCAACAGTAGGTACAACAGGTAACTCCCTCTGGGGTGGTGAAGGTGGTAAGGTGACATGCGGTGCTGCTGCCTCCCTCGGGTGTATCTCAGGACAATCTTTAACGAGGTGGAGTAGATTGCCGCATCTAAAGCAACCCTGCGACGACTGCTGACTCTCCCATGGAAATGAACTAAACATCTGGCCTCGTCCCGAATCTCTGCCACTCCTCGTACCTGAACGATACCTGTCGCGGCGTCTGAATGTCTATCTCCGTGCAGATATACCAGTACGAACTCTCTTCGGCTCTGGGGCTACCGAAGTCTCAGCAAGGCGCTCCTCGACTAATAAGGTTGCGTCTACAACTGCTGCATATGTCTCGTAATGCTGTGCGTTGATCGCGGGGAACAGTGGTGTAAGCAAGCCTTGAACAAATCTCTTGACTCGCATCTCCTCAGTAGCCACTAGGTACGGAGCATAAACTGATGGTTCGGTGAACAGTACATCGTACTCTGCCACTGACATCTCCGGAGTCTTGCGTAAAGACTCGAACCTACGTGCTCTAGCATCTCTGACACTCAGTGGAAGGAAGCGGGCAAGGAATAGCGCCACGAACTCTGTCCAGGTCATAGGAGGAAGACCTGCTGCTCTGCCCTTCTCAACTGATTCGCACCATTTCTGCACAAGACCTTCCAGGCAAAAGCTCGCGAACTCAACCCATCTCGTATCTGCGCATCTGAAGGAACGGAATATCCTTGCCATCCTATCAATGAAAGATTGTGGGTCCTCGGCTGCATCGGTGCCTGTGAAGACTGGAGGCTTCAGCCTCATAAACTCTGATAGCGATACTGAGATGACCTTTGTAGCTGTAGGGGCAACTGCCTGTGCTGTGGGTATCACCGCAGTCTCTGCAACGGGTGGAACTAGCTCTGGTCACTGCGCTCGAAGTGTCTCAACTAGAGATCCCATCAACTGGCGCATCTCCTGCATACTGGATCCCACCGTCTGGCGCATCTCCTGCATACCGGCCCATAACATGGCAATCTGATCTGTCACGGGAGGAACAACCTGCTCGGGTACAACCGGTGTACTACCCGGATCAGTCCTCGTCTCGGACGAGTCAACTCGAATCTCGGCCCTCGCCCTCGTAGTCTTTGGCGGCAAAATGGCTGAAAGGAAAATAGGATTCGATAAGGATACGGAAATCGAATCACAAGAATGTATATATTCATGAAGGAAATTTAAATCAATAAGTCCTAAGGTCGCTTTGGCAGTGTAGCGTGTTGTGAGTATGCCGCGGAACATACGCATACTGCGCCACTCTGCTTCAGCCACCTACTCCATCATACCAGGGTCATCCTACACTCCGAAGGTAAAACCTATGCTCTGATACCAACTTTGTCACGACTCTGACCGGCACTTAACCACGCAACGTCTACAGGCGTAACGCGACTAAGTAAGCCGAACCCAGAAATCAAACCATTTAAAAGTAGTGAGTGTTGAAAACATTTGATTAAAACATTTAGAAAACCTTAAGTAGTTTAATGAAGTTCTTTGAGGTTAAGTTATCATCTTAATAATTTTGGCAGCATTTCCTTATTAAAACTAACCCCGAAGTCGGGTATAAAACAGGATATAAGTGAAAATGATATACAATGAAAAATGAAGCATCCCCAAACAGGAGCAATCACGCCCAACGGCGGAAACCAACACCTCAAGAGTAATATATGACGCCGTAACGAAGAAATGAGCAATAAGTAAAACATCACAGAATAATATAACTGCATATATAAAGTCGGCTCCCACGAGCTCGACCCCAGAATACAAATAACATACATCATCGTCCTCACACTGTCTCTAAGTCAAGTACATATAAGGTAGATGGAGAATACTAGATACAAAAGAGTGTACAATAGAAGTAACCAGATACCACAACCCACCTAACAGCAAAACAGCTCTCGCACCAACTGTAGTGGTATCTGTAGCCAAAAGATGGAAGAAGGCAGCCTGTCGCGACTACTCTGAGGGGCAACCTGAAAATACTGTGGCACAACGGGGGTGAGTTGCCAACTCGTGAATAGCGATAACATATAAAGGTAATCGCGAGCATGCACGTACTGCGCTACTCCATCATATGCCAACAGATGATATCTATATGCGATAAGCAGTATGTGCAATAATCATGCAACTACTCCGTCAGGTAAAATAACTACAGGATGAGATGCATAATAATCAATGCTGAGCATGGGATAAAATACATCTACACGGAATATCAACGTGGAAAAAATAATCGGTGCCCAATACTGCACCCAAATCCCAATAAAACTCAGGCGCCGGCACTCTCTTCGACCCTCAAATCCTGTAAATATCTGAGAATCACGAGTGCCCAACATCGCCACTCAAATATCAAAAATACTCGTGTCCAGCATCGACACGCAAATCCTCATATATTGGGCTCCGTCAGTCCGGATCGGCCCACGGGCTCCATCTGCGGTATCGGCCCTCGGACCCTGCAGTACGGGTCATCCCGCAACCATCTATCAACTCTGGTCAGTATCCTCGGGATAACCGCCAAGTCCAACCAATCACCGGTAGGTACTCGCCACCCTGCTAGGCTCATCGTCTACTCCACGAAAAACATTTCTCGCCCCAGGGAACCATACCGGGTCCACCACGAACCTGCAAACGGATCATCCAACTCCTCGAATCGGGTTTCAAGCACACGTCTCAGAACCGAGAAAACGCGTGGTGGAGGCACCAAAATATCATATCAAGAGGAAACCGGGTTTTCAAATAGTGCATCTTTTCTTAAATAACTCCACGGTCCTCAAAACCAGAAATCACATGAAATCCAAACCAATGTGTAAGTCAATGCGATGTGATATGTGCATCAAGTCATACTACAAGTGAAAGGGAGAAACCGCTTTTTAAAATAGTTTCAGTTTTTCAAAAGGCATTATGCGGCTCCCAATTTCTATGAAAATCATATCGAATCATATGTGAGATGAACTACAGTATAATGATCATGGCAATTCTAAAGTTAGAGTGTCATGGCAATTACTAACGGTGTGTGTGTAACATGCAGATTAGTGCTCATGCAACATGAACCGTTAGTAATAGTGTGGTGTTCTATCAATTCTAAGTTTATATACATATAGCAGGGAATGCGGTATGCAACAGATGGTATCGATGAACAGTCAATATATGAAGATGCAATATACTGCTACAAGGTCCTATCATCCCTGATGCATAACACCATGCGGGCGATATCCCCGTAGATATTAAATCTACTCACCGTAGTCTCGCGCTAAATGTAGCCGACGACTTGTTTCCCCTTTTTCGCGGCGTTCGTCGTACTCGCCTACGAACCTAGAATTTCACAGAATATCACACATAAGCTCAAATCTACAAAAACGCGATATTAAGGTCAAACTAGTAACCCGCGTCGCGAACCAAGCGCGTGCGTGCGCGACACGCTAAAATGCATAATTACGCGCCTGAAGCTACTCCGACGCGTCGCGATACGCAGAAACCCCAAACCCACACACGTATCACGCGTGTCGCGAAGGTTTAAAAATACGACAAATAGGGTAATTGACCCCAGATTTTTCTACAGCAAGAATTAAATAAAATTGCAAATACCATGAGTCTTAAAATAGCAGCAGACACCTACAGAGCAAAACCCAAACCCTATGCCCCCCCATCTGGCCGCAAATTGCGGCCAGAACTAATTTTTCGGCGGCCAAAAGATGGAATCTGGGGGTCGTGTTCTACATATGGGATCAACACCTAACAACTATACTCCAGTTAAGTCAGATTTATTCTGAACTCACTGGGTCAATAGCAGATTACAGGAAGCTAGAATTTGCTTAAAAACGATAAATTTTGCATCAAACAGAAATCTGGTGGTATTTTAGTGAAATTGGGGGCTAAGCTAGGTTAACATGGCCCTAACAAAACTTAATTAACTTAATCTAACCAGTACTAACCTCACTTAACCAAAGTTCACACTAATCACCACATTTAGCACTAAAAC
Organism: Agapanthus africanus; assembly: GCA_030015575.1. Lineage (NCBI taxonomy): Eukaryota > Viridiplantae > Streptophyta > Magnoliopsida > Asparagales > Amaryllidaceae > Agapanthus > Agapanthus africanus. The sequence continues at coordinate 278,522,871 of JASDDO010000001.1, forward strand.
GCACAATTAATCACTAATCGAAGCTATAAACACACCAACTAAGCAAACTAGGATGTAGGGTTAAGAAGTATACCCCACTCTCGACCCTAGAAGGCAGGAGGAAGGAGGGGGGATCTGGAGTTGCTGTGGCTGCTGGAGCTGCTACTGCTGCTTCTCCAAGCTGCTGGTGCTGCTGGTGCTTGCTGCTACCTACTGCTACCAATAGTGCTGTTGTTGCTGCTGCTGCTAATGAGGCTGCTGCTGTTGCTGGAAAAGTGTGGGTTTGTGTGTGAGTGAGTGGGAGTGGAGTGAGAAGGAAAAATTGAGAGGTAAAGAATGATGGCACAAGTGGTCAACCCCTATCTCTCTCTCTTCATTTAATACAAGCATGGCCTTTGCCATGATGCCCATTCTCACTCTCTCTCTCACCAAGTCAACATGTTCAAATTAATTCAAATATATAATAAAACAACCTTTTAATTAAAACTACCAATTAACCTAATTAAAACCCAATTGACTTAATTCCCATGTTTTAAACCACCATGGTTGCTAATCATGGTTAGCCCCATAATAACCCAAGTTTACATGCACATGTGTGTGCAAGCTAAAAAAATTCTACAAAAATATTTATTAAATTTGGAAAAATATTTGAAGCTCAATTTTGTAAACATTTTATTAAAAACCCTTTATTTAAATATAATTAGTCACTAAACACATCCTAAAGTGTTACAAGAGCACATCATATCTAATAGGGTGCGATTCCTCCGCTCCGATACAACGTTATGCTGTGGTGTATTCGAAGGAGTAAGCTGAGAGAGAATCCCATTCTCTTTTAAATTGTCCAGAAACTCCGCGCTTAAGTATTCTCCTCCCCGATCAGATCGAAGGATTTTAATACTTTTACCCGTCTAGTTCTCTACTTCATACTCGTATTCCTTGAATTTCTCAAAAACTTCAGATTTTTGTTTCAACAAGAACACATATTCGAACCATGAGAGATCATCGGTGAATGTAATAAAATACGAGGAACCATTCCTGGCATGTGTAGACATAGGACTGCATACATCACTATGTATCAGTCCCAAGAATTCAGTAGCTCTTTCTCCGTGTCCAGTAAATGGAGTTTTGGTCATTTTTCCTTTGAGACATGACTGGCAAGTTTCATAAGATATAAATTCGAACGGATTCAAATATCCATCCTTATGTAACTTAGCTAGTCGTGTTGCATTGATATGACCTAGTCTACAATATCACAAGAATGCTTCGTTCATTTCTGTACTTTTTCTCTTGTGTGCGTTCTGTATACTTAGAACTGTGGTTCGATTTAGAACGTATATGTCATTACATAACGTGCCTGATCCAATCAACTTTGGATTTAGGAAAATATTCATAACATTATCCTGCAATACAAAATTATATCCTTCTTTACATAATAAAGAGATTGATATAATATTGCATATCAGGTTCGGTATGTAATAACAGTCGTTTAGAACCAATGTATTACCACTTGGTAATACTAGGTGATATACGCTAACAGCTTTGGCTGCAACTATTGCACCATTCCCTACTCTGAGAGAAAGATCCCCTAGTCCCAGTTCTCTACCTTTTTTAGCCCATGTAACATATTACAAATGTGGGATCCTGATCCGGTATCTAATACCCAGAACGTAGAGCAATCTGAGAAACAATTCTCGGTAACGAATACACCCGAAGAAGATGCATCAACTTGCTCATTCCTCACTCAGGTCGCATGGGAATCCTGATATTCCCATATTTCCTACTCAGACTTATAACAGCTATAAGGTAGAGCGGAACCAACGTTTCCCGGCTCAGTATAACAAGAGGGTTCGGTCAATACAGCAATGTTATTATCTTGATTAAGGCATGTCATGGTTGCTACCAGGAGAAAAAGAGAAGAAAACACTTTAGCGTAGCTCTAAGATTAGATTGTAGGATTGCTAGGCACGCGCACAAGGGTCTACGAGGCATCAACCATGCCCGATTTAAAATTTAGCCGTGCCGAACAACCCAAAGCCGGATCTTTAAACTAAGGTTTAGGCAAAAACAAGTATGTTAAACAGTTTAACACTAAGTGAGAGGGATTACAACCTTTGTAGATCCGGTCCTTCACTTCTTAAGCTCCGTGTTGAGGTCCCTTCGCTACGATCATCGTGTTCCGGACTCTCGAGAGGCTCCACGAAGAGAAAGATGCAGTCTTGCTTCCGATCTTCGATAACATAGATGATCTACCTTGAAGTTTCATTAACACAAGCTAACACTCACTAAAAGAAGTGAACACCCTCATTTAAAGGGCAAGGATAGATGAGGATGATGAAGTAGGATTTTTTCTCTCATTTGTTTTCTTATTCTCACTCATTTTTCATCACTTAGGAAAAGCTAGAAAGCTTTTCAAAGGAGGAAGAAGAAGAAGAAATGAATGAATCCATTTGTGATGAATAATGAAAGGATAATTATGATGATTAATGCAACCATGGTCAAGTAACCTTTGTAGAGATTGAACTAGGGTTAAGGGGTGTCGTTGGGTTAAGAAAATATCATGCAAAAATATCTAAACAAATATCTTTGCACAAAACAAAAAGAAAGCTTCTAGAAACTTCTAGAAAAGCTTAACCCTAATCAAACCCTAACCATGTTTAATCTCCACTAATCATGTTGCATTAGTTATCATAACATGTTACAATATTATATACCACATATATAATATTTATTGTAACAAAATAAAATAATACAATTAACATATATCGTATATATATCAATGTATTACCCTAGTGAGAAAAAGAATCTTTTAGTGAGCTAATATTAGTTAATGTAATTTAATATATCATATATATTATTATACATTAAATTATCGAATCAACACTTGATCCGACAATCCGGCTATATCGCATATAACCGACTAATACGATGACCCGGCTATATCACATATACCCGGCCGATATCTCATATCGCGAGAATCCAATACGGTATCGCATATTGCATTATCCTCGGTCCCGCACATATCACATATGTGCTCCTACTTCGTTTTGCCTGAGCCAAGAAACCTCTGTGTAGGACTCTAAAGAATCGTCAATACGCCGGCAGTAGGTGATGATCATATCAAACACCCACAAGCTGCAAGCGGTCAGCTAAACGTAACAGCTACCCAGGTATTGAGCGCTCAGAAGATCAACAAGCAAGCTTGTACATTCTCCTGTGAATCCAATCAGTAACACTCCCGTACAGTCCGGTCTCGTCGTCTGATATGTTGCATATCTCGCCTAGGGGTGGTAAACGTCAGACCCCAGTAGCTCGATAAGTCGTGTCGATATGAGGTCTATAACAGTTCGAGAAACTACTGATAACACTTACCAGTAAATCTCAGCAACCCTGGCCAGGTATTTCCGGTTATAGCCAATCGAACACAGCACAACATCAACTCCCTATACTGGGAGAGACGAATCCCCTCCTATCGCTCATTGCCTCCATGTGATTCGGGATTGTACCCAAAAGCCACCTTTTTGCACGCCCTCTTGGACGTGGTATGATGGAAATCAAAGCACAGTAGGAATCACACAAGACTCTATGACAATCTTGGGTCAACAGACTACTCTGTACCAGTGTCACCGGAGAACTGCCATCTGACGTGAGGTATAATACCATCTGGGAGTTCTCGGCGAGTCCGTCCAATGTACCCAGTCTCTACTGAGCACCCGTACACCATCCTTGATGTCAAACACCGACGGATATGGGATCATCCATCGCCCATCATATGGGTCAAGATGTGTATACGCTAGTCTACTCTGGTGCATCGATACCCTGTCTCGATACACCCTCGACTAGGAACAGTTATAGGATGTACTCGTCGACTACCGTGGCCCCACTAGTATGATCTCATCATAGTCCCAGTAGTCGAGTACATATCCTAAGGGCTTTATCAACATGTAATATAGAGACAATCAGAATACATGTTAAGATAAAGTACAACCAGATAGAATACTATCATGTCGAGCAAGAAAGTCCTCCCTATATATGTCCAAGCATCCATTACAATATACATCATATGTACAGTAATGGCCTCTAGGGCATACATATAACTAACATAGATTGGTTATTATTTTATCTAATCAGGATGGCTCCCACTGTTTTTATCAAATCTCCCTTCAAATCCTAAAAGGTAAGACTAGCCGGGATTAATTACACCCTACAAGTTCGCCATTCGTTCAGCCAGGCAGGTATTGGTACTTCGAGAGAGTCTCCCCGTGTTTTCGCATGGAACTAATTAAATAATCTCATTTCCGCAGGGGCATAACCCCGTTAAAACCTTTCTTAGACACCTACAGGATTAGCTAATTGTAAAGTGCAAACCTCTCCCAGGAGTAGCTCTTACTCGCAGTGGGTATCACGATCCAACTATCTCATAGAAGGTATGCAATCTCATTGCAAATTTCAACACTTGAAATTCCCAATATCTTTTGCCCCAAGCGATTTATGACCTTGACAAAGTCAACAAACCATAAACTGCAAGTCAAGTTCAACCCGTTCATTTCCTGATTGAATTAGACCCACCCGTATGATCCTTGACAAGGTCAACAAGACCGTACGACTACCCTAATCCAATCACATCATATGGTTACAGATAAGCACTAATCAGCTACCACACACTACGACTTGACAAGGTCAACAAACGCAGCACGAATACTAAATAGTACTTATCTAAAATGACGGAGGGCAACGACAGGTTTTTAAGAAAACCTTTTGCGTAATAAACTTGATATCGTTGTAGAATCGAGTGATTTGAAAAGGAGTAGTTTAAGCTCCACTTTTAAAATTGAGCTTTTTCAAAATAAACCGAGTGGGTTGTAGCATCTGCTAGCTTTTGCTAAAGAGTTCATTCCCGATGAAGGGATCTCGGCTCTTTCTTCATTGAATGTGGTGCTGGCTATTCATAAAGAATACCGCTATGCAAAGCAAGAACTAGAGCTGCCTTTTTGAAAATTTGATTCTACAACATTTTTAGGTTTCTTTCCTTTTCATTAATTTCATTAATGAAGTCCCATCATTTATGTTTCCTAAATATCAAAAAAGAAATGAAAATACAACATACGCTTATGTCATCCACATTCGCCACGGGGTCCCGTCATGCACCATTAGGTTACTTAACTAACGGCAGAGCAAGGGCAGGACTAGTGCGGATGCAAAACATAAGCAACGTTTATTATATATCATATATATAATATAAAGCATTCGTCTCACACAGTTATATGATCACATCACAGAACATTGTAGCAGAAATCAACATATGATATGTAGGATATACTAGGAGGTCCATGTTATAAATCAAGCCAGTAAAAAACACGGATTCCACGGTCGTGATGAATAGCCAAACCCACATCCCTAAACCCCTATGAGAGCAGCAAGAAACCCTACCAATTCTAGAGTTAGGAGACCTGGTCTCGACTCCTCGAGATGGTCTCCCATTGGACTTTAGAACCCGGTTACTTGCGCTCCCCGTCTTGGATCTATCCTAATGCGGAAAAGTAAATAATATACATCAATGGTGAGATCATCCTCAACCCGGAAGTGTCCCAATAAAAGAATATTACAAACAAATTTTTACAAGAATGAAAATGAAAAAATCTCATCTCACGCAAAAAAAACCCGGCTATTCAAACACGACAATCCAATATAACATATCACAGCAACACATAACATCACATGTCATCAACGTAAGTAAATATGCGTATCCCAATTGTCGTCGATGTATAGTAAAGAAACCGGCGATACACTACATGTAGGGTTCCTAGGCACACTAAGGAGGTCTCACAAGGTATCAAACATGCCGATTTCAAATTTTACGGGTGCCGAGAAACCCTAATACGGATCGTTAACTAGAATTTTAGGCGAAACAAGCAACTAGTTAACAATTTAACTAAAAGAACGGAAATACAACCTTTGTAGATCCGGTCCTCCACCTCCATAGCTCCGCAATGAAGTCTCCTCGCTGTCCAAATCGAATCCCGGGCTCTAGCGTCGGCTTCATCGGAGAAATGGGCAGGCTAGGTCATCGACTACGATGCCGAAGATGATCTACGTCGAGGCATCGCAAGATCAAGCTCCCACTTCACCAAGTCATGAAACTTGTGAAGAAAACACCCTATACTACTTGGCAAGAGGTAGAGGATGAAGAAATAGGAAGTGGGTTCACTTTAGAATTGGATTTCTCACTCATTTTCAAGAGTTGCCATTGATGGAGCAAGGTTCTTCATCTTGAAGATGAAGAAGAAGAAGAAGAAAAAGTTATGATAATTTTTTTTCCAAAAAGAAAATTAAAAGAATACTTATCATAACCAAACCATGGTCAAGTGTAGAGAATAAATCATGGTTAGTGGGAATGGTTAGGGTTAAGCATGAGACAAAATGGTGACTTTGGTCAAAGCTTCATGAAGCTTCAACTAGAAAACAAAGTTAGCCACCATTTTCTCTTAATGCTTATCATTTTCCAAATGAATAACTAAATAAGATAAATGAAAAAGAAAACAAAACCCTAACCATTCATATAACCATGGTTTAATCTTTACACAAACTCAAGTGAGCAAGTATCATCAAACATGATACAAACTTGTGTACAAAAGTATATCACATATACAATGTGCACAATCCAAGTGAGAAAATCCATTTAAAGTGAACCAATACTAGTTAATGCAAAGTAATATATCAAATATATAATTATGCATTAAATCATTAAATCAACACTTGATTTAACGATCCGGTCATATCGCATATAACCGACTAGTATCCAATGTATCGGCTTATCGAATCAACCCTTGATTCGATAACTAGGTTATATCGCATATAACCATTCGATACATTCATCGCGAGAATAGAATACGGTATCACATACACGCATTATTCTCGGTCCCGCACATATCTCATATGCGCTCCTATTTCGTTTCGCTTGAGCCAGGAAACCTCTGTGTAGGACTCTAAAGACTCGTCAATACGCCGGCAGCAGATGATGATCATATCAAGCATCCACAAGCCGCAAGCGGTCTGCTAAACGTAACGGCCACCCGGGTATTGAGTGATCAGAAGATCGACGAGCAAGCCCGCTCATACTCCTGTGAATCCAACCAGTAACACTTACCGTACAGTCCGGTCTGTTCGTCTGATATGTCGCATATCTCGCCTAGGGGTGGTAAACGTCAGACCCCAATAGCTCGATAAGTCGTGTCGATATGAGGTCTATAACAGTTCGAGAAACTACTGGTAACACTTACCAGTAAATCTCAGCAACCCTGGCCAGGGATTTCCGGTTATAGCCAATCGAACACAGCGCAACATCAACTCCCTATACCGGGAGAGACGAATCCCCTCCTATCGCTCATTGCCTCCATGTGATTCGGGACTGTACCCAAAAACCACCATTTTGCACGCCCTCTTGGACGTGGTAAGGTGGAAATCAAAGCACAGTGGGAACCACACAAGACTCTATGACGATCTCGGGTCAACAGACTACTCTGTACCAGTGTCACCAGAGAACTGCCATCTGACGTGAGGTATAATACCATCTGGGAGTTCTCGGCGAGTCCGTCCAGTGTACCCAGTCTTTACTGAGCACCCGTATATCATCTCTGATGTCAAACACCAATGGATATGGGATCATCCATCGCCCATCTGTATGGGTCGAGAAGGTATACGCTAGTCTACTCTGGTATATCGATGCCCCGTCTCGATACACCCACGACTAGGGACTTTGAAGGATGTACTTATGGACTACCATGTCCCCACTAGTATGATCTGCATCATAGTCCAGGTAGTCAAGTACAGATCCTAAGGGCTTTACCAACATGTAATAGAGAGACAATCAGTATACACGTTAAGGTAAAGTGTAACCAGATAGCATACTATCATGTCGAGCAAGAAAGTCCTCCCTATATATGTCCCAGCATCCACTACAATATACATCATATGTACAGTAATGGCCTCTAGGGCATACATATAACTAACAATCTCCCACTTGCACTAGGGCCATCTGTAGCAGTGGTTGTAGTATCTCATACTCAACCATCCCATAAAAGTCTCTCTCTGGGAATAGGCCTTTGTGAGTGGATCCGCCGTGTTGTCCTCTGAGTCTGCTCTCCTAACCTCGATCAGCCTGGAGATCAACCATCTCCATGATCAGGTGATACTGCCTTAGAATATATCTGGATCATTGATGGGACCTGCGTTCCTTGGCATAAGCCACAACTCCATTGTCACACAATGGGAGGAACTTAGTTCATCTCATGAACCAATATACACCCAAACAGCCTCTATGGTAGCATCTTAAGTAGCGATGTATCCTGCCTTTATTGTCTAGTATGCCACGGTATTTAACTTGGAACTCTTCCAACATACCGTCCCTTTACTGAGGGTAAAGACAATGCCTGTGACTGACATTCAGTCATCTTTATCACCCTGGAACCCTTCCAGTGATTTTCCCAGGATCAATTGATACCATCTCACTACAACTAGTGAGAATCCTAACATCCAATTAAATCTATCTCATAGATCCAAAACTCAGGATTTAGGAGGTATCATTTTGATCCTATATGGAGAATCATAGTGATAAGCGGAGATTGATCGAGCGTAGCATAGGAAACTCCTTCCCTATCAAGAGTATGTCATCCACGTACTCTACGAGGATCGTCACCATACTCCCTACTACCTTTTTGTTTATACAAGGTTCATCTACCATTTTGATGATGTCAAACTCTTTGACTACTTCATCAAAACAGACGTTCCAACTCCGCGATGCCTGCTTTATTCTATAAAGCATCTTGCACACGTTTCCGCTGCTCCCACTGTCTACGAGGCTCTCTGGCTGTGTACTTATAGACTCCCTCTTCTAAAACATCATTTAGAAAAGCTGTCATGACACCCAACCACCAGATATCGTAGTCATGGTATGTAGCCGTGGCAAGTAGGATCTGGATGAACTTAAGCATAGATCCTTAGAAAAAGTTTCATCATGATCCACACCTGGTCAATGATGCAAACCTTTAACAAGTCTAGCTTTGAAAGTCTCAACTTTTCCATGTACACCAAGTAATCTTCTCAAGATATACTTGCTCCTGATGGGGATTTAACCCTTCAGATATAGCAACCAAAGTCCATACTTTGTTGGTGTATAAGGATTCCATCTCAGATCACTAAGCATCCAGCCATTCTTATAGAGTCTTACTCCTGATGGCCAGCTCGAAACTAGTTGGGTCATCATCTCATGATGCAATCCTCGCTCCCACTGTCATAGAGAAACCGAAGTATCTCTCAGGTGGGTGAGAAACCCTACTAGATCGGCGGAGAGGCTGAGGTTCATTGGTAATTATTGAATCCTTTGGTTCTGTCAAATGTTCAGCTGCAGTTTTGTATAGCTGGAACATTTCCAGTTCTACATGACTGACCTTGCCTTGAGCTTGTCCGGATTTTGCTTTTCAGACATAGGCCGGACAACCCCAAATCTTAACTAACTTAAGAAATGGGCTTTTCCTTTTCCATATCACATATGAAGTGGTAGGCAACTGATTTGATTTGAACCCTATTCAATAGGTATGCAACTTCTCAAGTGCATAACTCCCAAAAGGAAATAGGTAACTCAGCAGTACTCATCATAGAGCACACCATATCAAATAGGGTGTATCTTCTCCGCCCCGATATACCATCGTGCTATGGTGTATACGGAGGAGTAATGCTGAGAGAGAATCTCATTCTCCTTTAGAATAGTCCAGGAATTCCGTGCTCAAGTATTCTCCTCCTTAATCACATCAAAGGACATAATACTTATACCCGTATTTTGGTTTTCTACTTCTTGCACATATTCTGTGAATATCTCAAAAGGTTCAGACTCATGTTTCAACAGGAACATATGACTGAATCTTGAGAGATTATCAGAGAATATAATGAAGTACAAAGAACCAGTCCTGGCATGTGTAGACAGGAGACCTTCCATACATCATCATGTATCAGTCCCAAGAGTTCACTAACTCTTTCTCTGTTTCCAGTAAACGGAGCTATGGTCATCTTATCTCTGTGACATGACAGGCAAGTTTCACAAGATGTAAATTCAAACTAATTTAAATATACATCTAAATGTAACTTCAGCTAGTCGGGTCACATTGATATGACCTAGTCTACAATACCTCAAGAAGAATCCGTTCATTTCTGAACTCTTCCTCTTGTGTGTGTTCCATATACTAAGAACTGTAGTTTGATTTAGAACATCAATGCTTTTAGATAACGTACCTGAACCGATCAACTTTTGATATAGGAAATGTTCAAAATATTATCCATCAATACAAAATTATATCCTTTCTTTTCTAAGAAAGAGAGTGATATGATTTGGTATATCAGGTTCGGTATCTAATAACATTCGTTCAGAATCAATGTATTTGTAATACAGGGTGACAGTGACCAACAGACTTGGCTGCAACTCTTGCCCCGTTTTCTGCCTCATGAAACTTATCACCCGTTCTCAGTTCTTTACCTATCTGTAGCCCATGTAACATATTACATTTGTGGGATCCTGATCCGGTATCATATACCCAGGACGTAAAGGATACTGAGAAACAGTTCTGTATAATGAACACACCCGAAGATGATGCATCAGCATGCACTCTCTTCGTTTGGGCGGCATGGGAATTCTGGTAATCCCCAATTTCCTGCTCTGTCTTATAACAATTATAAGTTGGAGCGGGACCAACGTTCCCCAGCTCAGTATAACAAGCGGGTTCGGTCAAATATCCGTATTATTATCTTGATTAAGGCGTGATATGGTCGCTACCAGGAGAGAGAGAGAAGAAAACACTCAGCGTGCGCTCTTGCAAGAATAGATTGGTTATTATTTTATCTAATCAGGATGGCTCCCACTGCTTTTTATCAAATCTTCCTTCAAACCCTAAAAGGAAAGACTAGCCTGGATTAATTACACACTATAAGTTCGCCAATCTTTCAGCCAGGCCAGTGTCGGTACTTTGAGGGAGGTCCCCCGTGCTTTCGCACGAACCTAATTAATGTAAACCTCGTTTTCCCAGAGGCGTAATCCCGTTGACACCTTTCTAGACACCTACTTGATCGGCTAATTGTAATGTGTAAAACTGTCCCAGGAGTAACTCTTACTCGCAGCGGGTATCGGGATCCAACTATCTCATAGAAGGTATGCAATCTCATTGCAAATTTCAACACTTGAAATTCCCGATAATATTTTGCCCCTAGCGTCCTATGACCTTGACGTAGGCCAACAAACCATAGTGCGCTAGTCAAATTCAACCCGTCATTTCCTGATTGAATTAAACCCACCCGCACGACCCTTGACGCAGGCCAACAAAGTCGCACGACTACCCTAATCCAATCTGCATCATATGCATAAGCAGATAAATACTAGTTAGCTACCGCACACTACGCCTTGACGCAGGCCAACAAACGTAGCACGAATACTAACTAGCACTTATCTGAAATGACGGAGGGCTACGTCAGGTTTTTCTGAAAACCTATTGCGTAATGAACTTGATATCGTTATAGAATCAAATGATTTTAAAATGGAGTGTTTTTGAGGCATTTCTAGTTTTGCTAAAGGAATCACTCCCGGTGAAGGGATCGTCGGTCCTTTCCTCGTCGAATGAGGTGCGGGATATATCATATATATCACTGCGCAAAGCAAAAACTCTTAAAAGCAATCAAAAGACAAGCCGAGTGTGTAGCATCTGCCAGTTATTGCTAAAGGAGTCACTCCCGGTGAAGGGATCTCGGTCCTTTCCTCATCGAATAAGGTGCAGGATATATCACATATACCGCTATGCAAAGCAAGAACTGTAGCTACCTGTTTTATTTTTGAAATTCGATTCTACAACATCTTAGGTTTCTTTTCTTTCATTAATCATATTAATGAAGTCCCATCATTTAAGTACCTAAACATCACAGATAAATACGACGTACACTTATGCCATCAGCATTCGCCGCGATGGTCCCTCTAGAAGACAACAAACATTAACTCGATTATGTGACCGTCTTGAACTGCCCTTTGAACCTTCGGGTTTGGGGCAGTACGGCGTGCCACATGTGAGGCGTTGGCTTGACCCTTCTACGGCTGGACCGTTGGTACTGAGGCACGAAGTGAATGTCTTTGAACTTATTTCATGAGTTGAGCTGTTTCGGGAAAACTTGGGTGTTCGACTGTTCGATCGGAAAGTTTAACATTTTCTATCTTATTCGAAATGTGATACAATAATTGGAATTCACAATAAGTTATGAGATAACTGAATGAATGTTATAAATCTAGCAATTTAGTCTCACTCGATCGGTTGCCACGGAATTTTGATGTGATCAAAAGTCCGTCGCAATCACGTAGCGTACGCGGATACTCGCCGGGTAAACTTAATAAACAGCCTCACTCCATAGCCCCGACCAAGTGACTGTAGGAGAACCCCGTCGCCGAAAGCATCCGTTCGGGTGCTCGCGGCAGCGGTGTTTCGCCTTGGTGCACTTCGTCGACGGTATCGGGGGTGCGGCTGCCTACTAAAGTTTTCCAAATGAATAACTAAATAAGATAAATGAAAAAGAAAACAAAACCCTAACCATTCATATAACCATGGTTTAATCTTTACACAAACTCAAGTGAGCAAGTATCATCAAACATGATACAAACTTGTGTACAAAAGTATATCACATATACAATGTGCACAATCCAAGTGAGAAAATCCATTTAAAGTGAACCAATACTAGTTAATGCAAAGTAATATATCAAATATATAATTATGCATTAAATCATTAAATCAACACTTGATTTAACGATCCGGTCATATCGCATATAACCGACTAGTATCCAATGTATCAGCTTATCGAATCAACCCTCGATTCGATAACTAGGTTATATCGCATATAACCATTCGATACATTCATCGCGAGAATAGAATACGGTATCACATACACGCATTATTCTCGGTCCCGCACATATCTCATATGCGCTCCTATTTCGTTTCGCTTGAGTGAGGAAACCTCTGTGTAGGACTCTAAAGACTCGTCAATACGCCGGCAGCAGATGATGATCATATCAAGCATCCACAAGCCGCAAGCGGTCTGCTAAATGTAACGGCCACCCGAGTATTGAGCGATCAGAAGATCGACGAGCAAGCCCACTCATACTCCTGTGAATCCAACCAGTAACACTTACCGTACAGTCCGGTCTGTTCGTCTGATATGTCGCATATCTCGCCTAGGGGTGGTAAACGTCAGACCCCAATAGCTCGATAAGTCGTGTCGATATGAGGTCTATAACAGTTCGAGAAACTACTGGTAACACTTACCAGTAAATCTCAGCAACCCTGGCCAGGGATTTCCGGTTATAGCCAATCGAACACAGCGCAACATCAACTCCCTATACCGGGAGAGACGAATCCCCTCCTATCGCTCATTTCCTCCATGTGATTCGGGACTGTACCCAAAAACCACCGTTTTGCACGCCCTCTTGGACGTGGTAAGGTGGAAATCGAAGCACAGTGGGAACCACACAAGACTCTATGACGATCTCGGGTCAACAGACTACTCTGTACCAGTGTCACCAGAGAACTGCCATCTGACGTGAGGTATAATACCATCTGGGAGTTCTCGGCGAGTCCGTCCAGTGTACCCAGTCTTTACTGAGCACCCGTATATCATCTCTGATGTCAAACACCAATGGATATGGATCATCCATCGCCCATCTGTATGGGTCGAGAAGGTATACGCTAGTCTACTCTGGTATATCGATGCCCCGTCTCGATACACCCACGACTAGGGACTTTGAAGGATGTACTTATGGACTACCATGTCCACACTAGTATGATCCGCATCATAGTCCAGGTAGTCAAGTACAGATCCTAAGGGCTTTACCAACATGTAATAGAGAGACAATCAGTATACACGTTAAGGTAAAGTGTAACCAGATAACATACTATCATGTCGAGCAAGAAAGTCCTCCCTATATATGTCCCAGCATCCACTACAATATACATCATATGTACAGTAATGGCCTCTAGGGCATACATATAACTAACACTACATACTACACTTACGGTCGTAGAAAAGAAATAAAAACTACAATAATTAGATTCTGCAACATCCTTAGACATCATAAACCCGAAATATCACATACTTCAGATTTCATGCCTAATCATATAAATTCCTTAGACAACATGAACCCAGAATATCACATATTCCAAATTTCATGCCTAACGTTATAAACCCAGCATTTAAGTCTCAAATTGAAAACACTTTTCAATAACCAGTCGGGCAATTCAACAAGATTCCCAACTGATCGAATGCTCGTCGGAAACATTAGTAGACGGCTGTAAGTTGACGTTAGACACCCCACGAGTTGCAGGGAGGCGGAATAGGTAAAACAATCATTTTGTTTAAAATAAACATCGACTAACTTACGGATCTTTGCCAAATCCTAACTAACAACATCATAGGAAGGATTAGCTACTATGAAAGAAGATTATACCTAATGAACCAAGTCCTTGTTCTCGATGACCACCTCTTCGTCGGCCTCCTCATTGTGATAGAAGATCCACCAGAGAGCTACTACTCCAAGCTTGACCTCTAACTTGAGGTAACTAGGTTACTAAAAGTGCTAATCAAAGCAACCTAGGAGATATAGAGTAGGATTAGGGATCAAATAGTCTTGCTAACTCTTGATCTCAACACATGATAGGTTAGGGTTAGGGTTTGAAGAGAGAGAGCTTGAGGAGAGAGAAGGTGAGAATAATAATTGAAATGGAATTAACTCATTTTTGTATATATATGAAGCATAAGATATTTTGCATAAAAATCTCTTTGCACAAATATCTTCATGCTTCATTTAATACATAATGAATCATCAAGCGAGTCATTAAAAAACATTTAATGCATCATTAACTCTCTTGATGAATCATCTCCATGAGTCACAAAACCATTTAATGCATATAACACCTAAGCCCTCCACCTCATCAAACTTCTAGAAGCTTCTCGACAATTTACGAGAACGCCCCTCCCATCCGTGAAAACACGGAAATACTGAGACTGTATAAATCCAATAATCCGATACTAGAATCTGGCTTAAACCAAAGCCCGCTAGTAAAACTGTCCGAACATCGTAGGTGCGTAAAAATACGTATGCGTCCGAACCCTGTCGTAAAACCATACGACCTCTATATCGTTTTGCCCGAAGCAGGGAAACTTTCTGTGTGGGACTCTAAAGACTCGACTACTATGCTGGCTGTGGGTTTAACCATAGACCGCAAGCGGCACTAGCTGCACGTAACGGTCCCCAGATAGATGTCGATAAGAAGGCCGATGAGGAAACCCATCCGAACTCTTACTAAGCCTGATGTGACAATCTCCGTACAGTCCGGTGTGTTCGACTAGGACTATCGCATATCGGGCCTAGGGGGGAGGCAAGCGTCAGTCCCCTAAAAGCGGTATAAGTCGTGTCGGAGTGAAGCCCATTACACCTTGAGAAACTACTGGAAAACCTACCAGTAAATCTCGCTTGCCCTGGCCAGGGACTTTGCGTAATGGCTCTCCAGACACAGCGCGATATCAACTCTCAATACCGGGAGAGACGAATCCTGTCTAACCGCCACTGCCTCCAAGTGCTTCGGGACTGCACCCAACTGCTACCTGTTTGCACGACTCCTTTGAGCTGTGGTAGGGTAGCAATCTAAGAACAGTGGGAACACACTCGAGGCGAAGCAGCAGTGTCAAGTTTGCGGACTATGTTGTACTCATGTCACCTAGGAACTGTTAACTGACGACGGGTATAATACCAACCAACAGTTCCCTGCGAGTCCTGTCCGATGTACCCATAACCTAACGAGCACCTGTATACTATCTCCAGTATGACGTACTGATGGCTGTGGGACTGACCATCTCCCCAACTGGGATGAGAAGCGTACACACTAGTCTACTTCGGAGCATCGATGCCATGTCTCGATAATCCTACGACTAGGGACCTGAAAAAGAATGTGCTTGTAGACTACCCTGCCCCCACTAGTGTGACTGCTATCACAACGCTGGTAGTCAAGCAAGATCCTAAGGGCTCTATCAATACGTACACACATATTAAGATAGATATAAACCAAGTAGCATACTACCATGTTTAGCAAGACTGTTAATATAACTGTGAATATCCCAAGCTTCCATTAAGTAATATACAAGCTAGTATGATACAATAATGGCCCCTAGGGCATATACACTAACAATCTCCCACTTGCACTAGGGCCATGTACTGGCATATCAAAGACCGATCATCTCAAGTAGCCTCTCGAACTGAATCTGAGGTAAGGCCTTTGTGAATGGATCAGCAGTGTTCTCCTCTGTAGCAACTCTCCGGACCTCGATCTCCCGGCGATCTATGATCTCCCTGATCCGGTGATACCGCCTTAAGATGTGTCTGGACTTCTGATGGAACCTGGGTTCCTTCGCTAAAGCTATAGCTCCGTTGTTGTCGCAATACAACGGTATTGGATCAACAATGGTAGGAACCACCTGATTGTATTAATTTTCTTGATCGGATGTATCGAATCAAATAGTCCCCGGCAACGGCGCCATTTGATTGAAAAGAATTCTTGATGTGTAGAATGAAATGGTAAAGAAATCACAACCAAAAATAATTTGACCGCAATCAACTACGGTGTCGGATGTAGATTGTTAGTGAGTGCGGATCGTCCTCAGGGAAAGTGTAATCGTTCGTCTTTTGAATTAGATGAATTGAAACTTTAATGAAAAGAAAACAAACAATTAAAGATTTAAAGTTGAAGTTCAAGAAATGAAAAAAAACTAGATCTAAGAAAGCATTTAAAAGATAGAATCAAGAATTGATCGTTTAATGATTTTTCCAAACCAAATCTCAAGAATCGAAATGAGGCTCGTAGGAATCGATCGGATCTATAGATGTGATGTAATCTTACAATTACGTATTCTTATCCTTCGATGAATTGATACTAGATCGATGATGATCGATCGAGAATTAAGGATTTCTTGTGAAACTAGGGTTTCATCTTATCCCTTGTTCTTTCGTCGATATCATTCACACTCTAGCCTCTAGTAAATTCAAGAAACGATCATAGATCCCTAATTTCGAGCGATCACAATCAAAAAAGCATCGCTACGAAACTAGGTCATCGATTCTTGAACTTTCTAGGGTTTACAAAACTCGTAGGACTTAAAAATCGTATTTAGATTTGTTACATCATCATTCTACAATCGTCTCGACTCCTTTACGAGCGGAGTTTTACTCACACATCACAACAAAAACAACAATTACAAATTGAGATCTAATCATGATGCAAGAATTAAAAGAAAGCAAGATAAAAGAATTTCACCTTTTATTTATATCAACAATTTCGTTACAATCACTCGAGAACTACAAGAGGAAGAACTTGATCGTCGACTTGGCTTCGCTCGTCTCCGTGGATCGCGGATCGGCTCGGATCACTTGCCCGATTGAAGATCGGCTCGGCTCCTAAAAGGTTGAAGGCTTCTTGCTTGATTTGGTACTCAAGATCTTGGATTTAGAGTGGAATTAGGGTTAGGGTTTCGCACAAGCTTTGTCACGAAACTTGTGGAAGAAGAAGATGTAGAATTATTCACTAAAGAGTGATTAGCCTTTAAGCCTAGGTCTAGGTTCCTATTTATAGATAACTAACCCTAGATCTAGGATTTCAAATTCTAAGTTTCCCTCCTAAAGTTTGTTGAGGAAATTCAAATTTCCCTCCAAAAGTTAGTTAGAGGAGAAGCTTCTAGAGGTGATTAGTTAGGAGGGGGCTTCTAGAAGAGGATTAGTTAGGGGCTTAATTAGGATTAGCCTTCCTTAATCTTCTTTGCTGATCTGGCAGTAGGTTCGAGAGAATTCTGGAAAATGTCATGCATTTATGGAATGTGGACCCTGACATAAGCATTATTCCCAAAACTTGACAGCTGACGTGGCATAACCGCCGCGCTTGCGCGGCTAAAGGCTGGCTCCCGCCGCGGAAGCGCGGCGCTCTTGGAGACTTGGGGCTTGTGCTCTCTGTTGTAGTCTTGGGCTTATTTTTGGGCCTTCATTTGATATATATAATTATCTAATTCCTTCTACACTGCTACCAGATCTGAAATGATTTAGTTGGCGTATTGTTTGATCAGCTTCTTTTGATTTTCTTCCGTATTTCCTGCACATACTCAAGACAAGTGTTGCGCAAATACAGAAATGATGCGATGCCATGAATTGCGGTTAATTTCCTTTAAAGTGTCGGTTAAAAAGTCTAGTACATGCAATCTCATATTTTGTGACAGATTTGCTAATATGTAGAATATGAATGCCGAACACTTCTAAATGTATGCAAATGTTAAGGAAATTGCCGGCTAAAATATACAATATTTTCGACTGATCAAATACCCCCAAACTTAATTTCGATCGTCTCAAGCGAATGTTTTATTAAAAAGAGAAGGAGAAAATAAAGAAAGAGAAAAACTAACTAGCACACTTTCGTAGGCAACACGATTGCACTGAGCACGTGCAACAAGCCTTTAAACCTCTAGGTGTCCCTAGTAGGAGGAGTGTTGTCTCCTGAGGGTTTTCAGCGGATTGCACCCACAAAATCCAATAATAAAAGTAAGATCATGAATATTACATTTAAAGAAAAGAATTGTAAAAGAAAAGCCTTGAAAATTAGGGTTTCCAACTAAGCTAGCTTTTCGGTTGTCATGAGCCCTATCTTAATGGTCATGAAAAGATGTTAGAAATCACGTCCTCCCTCAATAAAACATCGTCTTATTCTTCATTCCTATCTTTCTTCCAAACATCGATCATATCACCCTGCGTGTGTGTAAAGGACATCCCTACACCCGGAGAATTCAATTCAAGCTATCATACTCTTGCCCATCAGCCTCAGTATATATTTTTTCTCGATGAGCTCACACACTTTCATGCGACCGTTAATACTTCTTGAGGTACTAACCGACCGATTACTCATGTGCTTGCTTGCTTGGTGTATTTTCCTAGTCTTGCACCACCTCAGGCATAGCAGTGACTCCCAGACCAGTTGACCTTGGGGCACTAGGTGAAGAAGCACCCTTTTGCTATATATTTTTTTATTCCCTTGGTGATAACAAAACCAGTGTCCATTTTTTTTCACCATATTTTTTTTCATACTTTTGGCTTTAAGACAAGAGCATTTCAAGGTATCCTCTACTATCCCAAGCTTCAAGACGTGTGTAAGTGCGAATAGCAGGGTAGCAACGTTCAAAATGTTTGGCTTCCAGAATAGAAACTATTTTTCAGATTTATTTTTATCCTCAGATTAGTGACGTCCTTCATCTTACTAACCCTTGGGACAACGGCTCATAACTACTTATTACTAGTTCGTATAAGAAAACTTCTAATTTTCTTAGTTTTCTAGAATTTTTCTAATCTCATGGATGTAATTTTTCACTATCTAAACTTTTATTATCTTATTTATGTACAAAAAATATTTTTATAGTTTTGAAAATTTTTAAATTTTTATAGGTTTTCAAAAATGTTTTGTGCTTATGCAAATGTTATGCAAATGATGCGAAAATAAGCACAAACCTCCCCCAAACTTGTTTTCAACAGTGTCCTCACTGTTGCCATCTGCTAAAGCTCAAAAACCTGTAAGCTTGGGAGGAATTTATTAGTGGGGGCAAAATATTTAAGTGAAGAACCTCCCCCAAACTTATTTTTGGCTCAAAATTTTGTAAAACTTTTCTTTTTAGGAGCCAGAAAAACATACCCCCCCAAACTTGAGTTATGCAATGTTAAGCTTTGAAAATCATATGAGGGGGTCAAAAATCATTGGTCGATGCCAAGCTTTGCAAAGACCGAATGTCAACATCAACCATTCAAAAAATTTATCAATGCAGTGCTCGGGTTGGTGGAAAAAGAAGTGGGGAAAGGGTAAGTGGTGGAATAGAATGTGTGTGCGTCTCGTATTGGAGAGACGATGCAGTGATTGTGATGGATTACTCGCATTCTTTTTACAGTTCAGAAGAAGGGGTGGAGGTTCAATTTCATTGATTGAGAGATGATTCATCTCAACACCCGTGTCATTCAAAAATGCGAGTTCATCAGCGAAGATTTCCTCAAAAGTTCCATCTATACCCCGATGAATAATATCATCACAAAGTGCGGGGTGATCTTCAGACTCTAAGAACAGTTCATAATCCGTGTTAATTGTTGACCCGGACATCTCAGTGGAAGAGTCCGTATGTGTATGATACATAGTTGGGTCAAACAATAACGTATGAAAAGAGTCAAGATCAATATCAGGAGGATCATCAAATTCGCTGCTGTCGACATCCATTAAGTCGACAGAACATACCTGAGCAATAGGTTCGGAGGGTACACTTCCCAACTTGTAAATGTTCAGCTCTATTGACCTATTCCCGAAAGATAGGGTCATAGAACCGTTACGACAGTTGATAATAGCATTGGAAGTGGCCAAAAAGGGGCGACCTAAAATCACCGGAATTTGATTCTGTGGGTTCGCTACAGGTTGTGTATCAATTACAATAAAGTCTACCGGGAATATAAATTCTCCGATTTTTATTAACACATCCTCCAGTTCACCCCTAGGTTTGGTGATAGATCGGTCAGCCATCTGGAGAGTGCAATTGGTTGGCTTCAACTCTCCGATACCTAGTTGCTCATAGACTGAGTATGGAAGCAAGTTAACACTAGCGCCAAGGTCTAGTAGAGCACGGTTGATGTGTTTTTCCCCAATAGAAACGGAAATAGTAGGATATCCTGGATCCTTACGTTTCCTCGGTAATTGTTGGGGGAAAGCCGTGTCTATTGTTTTTTCCATAAAAATCTTCTTGGGCACTGGATTCTTCCTCTTCCTAGTGCACAAGTTCTTAAGAGTTTTTGCATAGGAAGGAACTTGTTGGATGGCATCTAGGAGAGGGATGTTGGTGTTTACTTGCTTGAAAATGTTCATAATCTTCTCCATATGTGGACTCGGTGTGTTAGCCCTTAATCGATTAGGATAAGGTGCTTTAGCAATAAGCGCTGGGTCCATCATAGGAGAAGGAAGTGGGTGTGGAACCGATCCCAAAATAGAAGTGGGGATCGTCCGTGGAGGGGTAAAAGAGGTGGGCTGTAGTGGCGAGCCTTTTGGGAAATGGAGAATAGGCTCGGAAGAAGATGGTGGGGTAGAAGAACTGGGGTAAGAAGTGTGTGTGTGAAGAAAGGTCTCAGCCGGGGTTCTATTGATTGATTTATCAGTATCATCAAACTCTTCCCCAACGTGAGTGTCAAGCACTCTTCCAGATCTCAACGTGATCTCATCCACATGATGTGAATAGCTAGAATTGGGTAAAGGTTGAGCAGGAAGTTTCCCTTTCTCTCGTGCACTCATTTCGGCTTTTAGTTGTGCAATTTGTTCTTCCATCGATTTGATATTATCATTTTGAGAGATAATGATCTTCATCACATTCTCGACGGAAGATTGCAAACTTGCCGTCCCTTGGATGGATTGTTTCATGAAAGTATCCAAGGTTTGTGCTAGTGCAGAGGTATTATCTGTACCGGTCAATTGCAAAAGACTAGACGGTGCAAAAGTGTTGGCCGGATTTTGGAAATTTTGTGATTGGAAGGGGTGCTGACTCAATTGAAGTGGTGGCTGCTGTTGTGGTGGAGGGGCTCCTTGGAAATTGTTTTGGGTTGGAACCGTGTTTTGAAATTGGGATTGGTTCCAAGCAAAGTTAGGGTTATTCCTCCAACCCTGATCATATGTGGAGGAAGATGGATTGTTTCTAGGTCTTTGAAATGCGGCATTTGTATGCTCATGACCTTGAAACGGGCATTCTTCCGTCAAGTGAGACGGATCAGAACAGCATCCACATACAGTTTTGGAGAGTGATATTTGACTTAGGGCGGCTAAAAATTTGTTTTCCATATTCTCAAGTTTCTTTTGCATAGCTGAAATGTCAGCTCTAACTGCTATGGAAATATCATTGTCATCCCTAGATGATTGACTCACACCCTCCCACTGTAAAGATTTTTCAGCGAAATCTTCTAGAAAATTCCAGGCTTCCCCATCATCTTTAGTCATGAAGTTGCCTTGACACATGGATTCAAGGGACTGTCTTGTGTAAGGAGTAATGCCCTCATAAATGATTCGGCAAAGATCCCATCTCGGGATGCCGTGATGTGGACATTGGACTAACAGATCCTTGAAGCGGTCAAGACATTTTGAAAATGTTTCATTTGGAAGCTGGGTGAATTGATAGATTTCGCTACGGACTCGAGCTGTCTTTTGGTGTGGGTAGAATTTCTTAAGGAATGCTTTGACGAATTCGTCCCAATTTGAAATGGAATGTGCGGTAGTGTTATATAGCCACTTCTCGGCTAAATCGCACAAAGTGAATGGGAGAAGACGTAGACGGAAAGCATCCACAGACAACTGTGAGGTACCCATCATTGCGCATACATTTTCAAATTTCGTGATAAACACGTATGCGTCTTCAGACTCGAGACCGTGAAATTTTGGTAGAAGGTTGATGTATTGGGGTTTAATCTGAAAATTTTCTCCGTTGGCTGGTGGTATGGAAAGACAGGTGGAAAGTGGGCCTCGTGTAGGATAACATCTCTCTTGGAGAGAGATGCGAGGTAGAATCTGCGCACCAACGGACGGCGGCAGAGTAGTGGAAAAGAAGTTCGATGGAGGTGGATCCATCGATGTGGGTGTGGTGGTGGGTAAAAGAAAGGTAAGTGTAGAAATACCGACTTTTGGGTCGATGAGGGAAACGCGGACTAACAGGCACTAGAAACCCGTTGTCCAGCCTATCTTGCACTAAAAAGGGTTAGTACAAGTGGCAGCGTGATTTTATAATTAGGGGAAATGATATATGCGGTGTTTGTTTTGAAAAAGAATACGGATTTTTAAAAAAATATGATGCAACAAAACAAATGCAACACACAAACCCTAGAATCTAGTGGTTACCTAGGTCAAACTCTAGACCGCTCCTAACTGCCAAAAGACAAGTCGCAGGATAAATCCTCCACTGCCTCTTTGTCCCCCTGTGGCCGGATAAGTGCCAGGTAAGTGGGAAGGAACCACCATTACAGTGGGCCTAATTAATAACCACTAGCCTTAGACACACTCGCCTTAGGCACCACAAGAAAACGCGGATAAGCAATGAATTACCCACGGCCTTCTCTTGTCCTAAATGAGCGCGACGGTCCTTAGAGTCATCTCTAGATTTCTTTTAATTAATGAGGGTCAATGCGGATGCAAGTTTTGCGATTTTCGGGGCCTAGGAAGGGTAATGAAATCCCCACCTAATTTAGATTTGGT
Organism: Agapanthus africanus; assembly: GCA_030015575.1. Lineage (NCBI taxonomy): Eukaryota > Viridiplantae > Streptophyta > Magnoliopsida > Asparagales > Amaryllidaceae > Agapanthus > Agapanthus africanus. The sequence continues at coordinate 278,546,198 of JASDDO010000001.1, forward strand.
CGTGCCCCTTAAATTCCATATTAATATGCAACAACCACAAGAATCAAAAACACGCACAAATTTATTTTGCTTTTGCGGCGCTGCGATTTATTTGCAAAGAAACCTGCAGCAAATTGTTATTGGAGCAGATGAGGTAAGAGATAAGAAAGATAGAAGCTTACAGAGAAAAAATTATGCAGTGAAGAGCTAGGGTTGCGGCGCTTCCGCCGCGGATAAGTGGTATATGCCGCGGATGGGCGGTTGGATTTACTGTTCAGTGCACAGAATTTCTTCAGCAAGCTCCTGTACAATTCTTCAGCTCTCTGGAATATTCGCAAAAAATTTTCTCCAGCTCCAATGTTTCCAGAATTTCTCGCAACAAATCACAACACTCGTATTAATGTTTGCACGAGTTTAGATCTAAAAATTGTAATGGAATAAATTGTTCAACTCAAATTTCAAAATACGAACTATTAGCGCACTATCCCCGGCAACGGCGCCATTTGATTGTATTAATTTTCTTGATCGGATGTATCGAATCAAATAGTCCCCGGCAACGGCGCCATTTGATTGAAAAGAATTCTTGATGTGTAGAATGAAATGGTAAAGAAATCACAACCAAAAATAATTTGACCGCAATCAACTACGGTGTCGGATGTAGATTGTTAGTGAGTGCGGATCGTCCTCAGGGAAAGTGTAATCGTTCGTCTTTTGAATTAGATGAATTGAAACTTTAATGAAAAGAAAACAAACAATTCAAGATTTAAAGTTGAAGTTCAAGAAATGAAAAAAAACTAGATCTAAGAAAGCATTTAAAAGATAGAATCAAGAATTGATCGTTTAATGATTTTTCCAAACCAAATCTCAAGAATCGAAATGAGGCTCGTAGGAATCGATCGGATCTATAGATGTGATGTAATCTTACAATTACGTATTCTTATCCTTCGATGAATTGATACTAGATCGATGATGATCGATCGAGAATTAAGGATTTCTTGTGAAACTAGGGTTTCATCTTATCCCTTGTTCTTTCGTCGATATCATTCACACTCTAGCCTCTAGTAAATTCAAGAAACGATCATAGATCCCTAATTTCGAGCGATCACAATCAAGAAAGCATCGCTACGAAACTAGGTCATCGATTCTTGAACTTGCTAGGGTTTACAAAACTCGTAGGACTTAAAAATCGTATTTAGATTTGTTACATCATCATTCTACAATCGTCTCGACTCCTTTACGAGCGGAGTTTTACTCACACATCACAACAAGAACAACAATTACAAATTGAGATCTAATCATGATGCAAGAATTAAAAGAAAGCAAGATAAAAGAATTTCACCTTTTATTTATATCAACAATTTCGTTACAATCACTCGAGAACTACAAGAGGAAGAACTTGATCGTCGACTTGGCTTCGCTCGTCTCCGTGGATCGCGGATCGGCTCGGATCACTTGCCCGATTGAAGATCGGCTCGGCTCCTAAAAGGTTGAAGGCTTCTTGCTTGATTTGGTACTCAAGATCTTGGATTTAGAGTGGAATTAGGGTTAGGGTTTCGCACAAGCTTTGTCACGAAACTTGTGGAAGAAGAAGATGTAGAATTATTCACTAAAGAGTGATTAGCCTTTAACCCTAGGTCTAGGTTCCTATTTATAGATAACTAACCCTAGATCTAGGATTTCAAATTCTAAGTTTCCCTCCTAAAGTTTGTTGAGGAAATTCAAATTTCCCTCCAAAAGTTAGTTAGAGAAGAAGCTTCTAGAGGTGATTAGTTAGGAGGGGGCTTCTAGAAGAGGATTAGTTAGGGGCTTAATTAGGATTAGCCTTCCTTAATCTTCTTTGCTGATCTGGCAGTAGGTTCGAGAGAATTCTGGAAAATGTCATGCATTTATGGAATGTGGACCCTGACATAAGCATTATTCCCAAAACTTGACAGCTGACGTGGCATAACCGCCGCGCTTGCGCGGCTAAAGGCTGGCTCCCGCCGCGGAAGCGCGGCGCTCTTGGAGACTTGGGGCTTGTGCTCTCTGTTGTAGTCTTGGGCTTATTTTTGGGCCTTCATTTGATATATATAATTATCTAATTCCTTCTACGCTGCTACCAGATCTGAAATGATTTAGTTGGCGTATTGTTTGATCAGCTTCTTTTGATTTTCTTCCGTATTTCCTGCACATACTCAAGACAAGTGTTGCGCAAATACAGAAATGATGCGATGCCATGAATTGCGGTTAATTTCCTTTAAAGTGTCGGTTAAAAAGTCTAGTACATGCAATCTCATATTTTGTGACAGATTTGCTAATATGTAGAATATGAATGCCGAACACTTCTAAATGTATGCAAATGTTAAGGAAATTGCCGGCTAAAATATACAATATTTTCGACTGATCACCACCTGAAGTTCTGTGAGGAACTTCTTCATCCAGACCGCTTCTTTTGCGGCATCGCAAGCAGCAATATACTCCGCTTCCATCGTCGAGTCAACAACGGTGTCCTGCTTGGAACTCTTCCAGCATACCGCCCCTCCATTGAGGGTAAAGACATAACCTGACATGGACTTGGAGTCATCCTTGTCACTCTGGAAGCCGGAATCAGCAAAGGCCTCGATCTTGAGGTCTTTTCCGCCGTAAACCAAGAACATCTCCTTAGTCCTTCTCAGGTACTTGAGAATGTTCTTTACTGCTATCCAGTGCTTCTCCCCTGGGTCTGACCGATACCTGCTTACCACGCTCAGTGCGTAAGCTACATCTGGTCTTGTGCATAACATCGCATACATTATAGAGCCTACCGCAGAAGCGTAGGGTATAACTGACATGCTATCCCTTTCCAAATTAGTCTTGGGAGACATCTCTTTGGATAAGGTGATTCCGTGACAAGCCGGTAAATACCGTGCTTAGAATCTTCCATACTGAATCTTTTCAATATAGTGTTGATATACCTGGACTGCGATAGTCCCAACATCCTCTTGGATCTATCACGATAGATCCGGATCCCCAGAATGTAAGAGGCATCACCCAGGTCTTTCATGGAGAACCTGTGTGACAAGAATCCTTTGACAGATTGTAGCATAGGAATGTCATTTCCTATTATGAGAATGTCATCCACGTACAAGACGAGGAATACGACAGTTCGTGCTACAATTTTACTATATATACATGGTTCATCTGGATTTTTGATAAAGTCATATTCTTTGACCGTTTCATCAGAACAGATGTTCCAACTCCGCGATGCCTGCTTTAGTCCATAAATGGACTTAAGCAACTTGCACACTTTCCCGCTGCTCCCACTCTGATTGAAACCTTCTAGCTGATCCATATAGACGCACTCTTCCAAATTACCATTTAGAAAAGCCGTCTTTACGTCCATCTACCAGATCTCATAATCATGGAAGGAGGCAATAGCAAGAAGGACCCGAATGGATTTGAGCATAGCCACTGGAGAAAAAGTTTCGTCATAGTCCAAACCAGGTCTTTGACGAAAACCCTTTGCAACAAGTCTAGCCTTATAGGTTTCCAACTGTCCATCTACACCAATCTTTTTTTTGAAAATCCATTTGCATCCTATGGGTTTCACCCCATCTGGAGCAAAGTCGAAAGTCCATACTTTGTTGGTGTACATGGACTCCATCTCGATCCGCATTGCATCTAGCCATCGTACCGAGTCGCCGCTCTGGATGGCCTGCTGGAAGCTAGTAGGTTCATCATCATCAATGATGCAATCCTCTCTATCCCCATCTATGAGAAAACCGTAGTATCTCTCAGGCGGATGAGACGGCCTACTACTCCTGCGGAGGGGTGCGGGAATGTCCTGTTCTTCTTGAACTACTGGTTCTACCAAACTTTCTGTTGTAGTTTGTGGTTCTGGAATTTCTTCCGGTTCTATTTTGCTCCCACTTGTTTCCTTTTCTAAAAATTGATGTCTAGAAAATGGGCATTATGAGAAACAAAAACCTTTTGTTCCTCTGCGTAATAGAAGTAATACCCCTTGGAGTTCTTTGGATATCCCACAAACTTACACTGTACTGATCGTGCCTCGAGTTTGTCCGCATGCTGCTTTTTAACAAGAACTGGACATCCCCATATCTTCAGATACTGAAAATAGGGTTTCTTCCTACTCCACATCTGATATGGCATGGTAGGCACAGTCTTGGTAGGAGCCATGTTCAAAAAATATGCTGCTGATTCTAGCGCATAACCCCAGAAAGATCGCGGTAACGCAGCATTACTCATCATGGAACGTACCATATCCAATAGGGTTCAATTTCGTCTCTCCGATACACCGTTCTGCTGTAGAGTGTATGGAGGAGTAAGCTGAGAGAGAATTCCTTTCTCTTTTAGGTAACCTAGGAACTCGGCACCTAAGTATTCACCACCTCGATCAGATCTCAGTGTCTTGATACTTTTGCCGGTTTGGTTTTCTACTTCATTCTTATATTCTTGGAATTTCTCAAAGGCCTCGGATTTATGTTTCATCAAGAAAATGAATCCGTACCTAGAGTAATCATCCATAAAAGTAATGAAATATGAAAAACCACCTCTTGCATGTGTAGATATTGGACCACATACATCGCTGTGTATGAGTCCTAAGAGCTCGCTCGCTCTTACTCCATGTCCAGTGAATGGAGTCTTTGTCATCTTTTCTTTGAGACGTGATTGACAAGTGGCATAAGATTGATATTCGAACGAATCCAAATATCCTTCTTTATGTAACTTAGTTAACCTTGTCTCATTGATGTGACCCAGTCTACAACGCCATAAGAAAGCCTTATTTATATCTGGAGACTTTCTTTTTAATGTGTTCTGGAGATTGAAAATATGTAATTGGTTTAACACATATATACCGTTATCTAGTGTACCGGACCCAATCAAACCATGATTAAGGTGGATGTTAACAACATCGCTTACAAACATGAAATCATAACCTTCTTTTGATAACAACGAAACTGATATGATATTACACGTTAAACTAGGTACACAAAAACAGTTGTGCAAAACCAAAATATGTCCACTCGTAAATCCTAGGTGATAATCCCCTATGGACACAGCACCCATGCTAGCTCCGTTAGCAACCTGGAGGGTCATATTACCAACCTTCAGCTCTCTACGGTTTCTCAGTGCCTGCAATGAATTGCATATATGAGATCCTGATCCGGTATCCAATACCCAGGAAGCAGAGTTGATTGACAGACAATTTTCAATTACAAACACACCTGAAGTCGAAGCCACAGCTTGCTTCGGTTCCTGGTTCTTAGAAATCCAAGCTTTGCAATCTTTCTTCCAATGGCCATTTCTATGACAGTGGAAGCACTCATCCTTTGCCACTACTGGCACCGCAACCTTTGCTTTTCCCTTAACTCCCACCTTACCAATACCTCCTCTTGGTTTGGTGGCGGCCTTCATCTTCCTTCCTTTGGCCCTTGCCTTAGACCTGGAAGAGGAAGCACCGCAAACAAATATAGTGGGAGTATCCCTTGCTTTCTGCAAGGTGCCCTCTGCACTCCTCAACATGTTAAGGAGTTCTGGAAATTCAACTTCTTTTCCTTGAATGTTGAAATTCAGAATAAACTGGGCGTAGGTGGAAGGAAGGGACTGAAGAACCAAGTCTGTATACAGCTCGTTCTCTAAAGTTGTCCCGAGGTCCGCGAGCTCTTCTATATAGCCAATCATCTTTAGGACATGTTCTCCTACAGATGATCCGACGGCCAGCCTCGACTGAAACAAGTTCTTCGAGGTCTCGTATCTTGCTATACGAGATTGCTCTCCATACAGAACTTTTGTATGGAGAAATATGGATTCAAGATCCATATCCTCGTACCTCCTCTGATGTTCATTATTCATAGAGGCAAGCACGATGCATTTGGCCTTCGCGCAATCTAACTCCCAGGTTTTGTGGATTTCCTTATCCGCAATACTGGAATCTGGACCAAGGACAGCAGGTGCCTTAGCAGTAAGGACATACCCCAATTTGTCATAAGTCAAAGCCATCTTAACATTCCGGAACCAATCTTTATAGTTTAGCCCTGTCAATATATTTTTCTCTAATAGTAACTGAAGGCCTGTCATGTTTTGGGTCGCTGCAATGAGAGAGAGAGGGAACACTTTAGCATGATGCTCTTGAAAGTTCAGAGTGGTTTTTAGTTTATCTAAACTGGATGGCTCCCACTGTTTCTCGAATCCCTCCTCAAACCAAAAAGGAAGAACTAGTCAGGACTATTCTCACTGTACAATACTTGCTTAACCGTTCAGCCAGGACGGTGTCGGTACTTCGAGGGAGGTTTTCCAACGCTTTCGCGAAGTTCCTTAATTAAATAACCTTTTTTCTCTGGGGGCGTAACCCCGTTGACACCTTTCTCGACACCTACTTGGTTTATAGCATTGATCGTTAAGTGACGAATCTCCTGATGAGTAGCGGATACTCACAGTAGGATCGGGATCCAAATATCATCGTGTGATAAAGCTGGAGGAATCCTACCAAAATTATCACACTCCAAATAGTATGCATCTCTTTGCAAATTTCAGTTTCTTTAGAAATTCCTGATATGGATTTCTGCCCCATGCTCTTATGACCTTGGCGTTGGTCAAAATGTCATAAGTCACATGTCAAGTTATACCCATCATTATCTTGTTAATTTGAACTCATCCGTACATATCCCTGACGTTGGCCAAATGATAATACGACTGCCCCAAACTAACTCATCTATCAATGCAACAAATGAATACCCGGCAGCTACCAAACAATATGCCTTGGCGTTGGTCAAAATACATAGCTTGAATACTACTGAATACCCAAATGAAATGACGGAGGGCTACGAATGGTTTTGGTGAAACCGTGAACGTAGTGAACTTGATATGATCGAAGGAACCTGATAGCTTTTAAAAGGAGTGGTTAAAACTCCGCAATTTAAAAAATATCCTCTGTTTTAAAATAACCGAGTGGTTTCTTTTAAACTGTTCCAACGATTCAACTGTGGTTTATTTTCTTTGCATTAATATAATGCGTCCCATCAATTAACCTATCATTGCAGAAAACAATGAAAACACAACGTCCTCTTATGCCATCCGCATTCACCACTGGGTCCCGTCATTCACCCGTTAGGTTACTTAACTAACGACAGAGCGGGAGCTGGGCTAGCGTGGGTGCAAAACATAAGTGACGTCTAATAGCTATCATATATAGATATTGTAAATTCGTCAGACGCAATAATAGGCATTCCAGATCACAGATGAACATATTGGATTTTCTACGAATCCGCATTCCTTTTGAGCCTGCAAAGAAAGACGGATTACACAGTCGTGATGAATAGCCAAAACCCCACCCTAGACCCCTACGGGTATGGAAAACTACCCGCCAAGTACCCGAAGTGAAGCGGTCTCCCTCAACAACGTGAGTAGGCCACTAAACATTTCAAAGTACCTGGTAGTTTGTGCACCCCACCTTGGGTCTATCCTAGGAGCAAAAATCAGTAAATGAAATAATACAACGGTGGCTACAACCTCAGCCCAGATATGCCCCGCAAAAGAATATTACAACAATTTACAAATTACATTTGAATGAAAGAAACACTCGTCTCACATCCTCGGCTATCCATTCACGACAATCCAACAAGTCCACAAACACAAACCATTACAGAAATGTGTAATCCCCTGCTAACCGACATACTAGCAGTTAGGGGAGGTTTACGAACACATTAAACAAATCACAGATATAATCAAATTAGCCAAATATCTTAGAATTTTGATCAAGCAAACACAAATGATTCTACTCCCAAAAATTCTCTGTGCACCTGAAACCTGAGAAGAAACAGAACAACCCAGAAAGAACAAAATCAACACAGAAGAGTTACTGGGGAATTTTGGGTTGACTCGGCCACAACTCGACCGCGGATCCGCGGCGGATCGCGTTGGATCGGCCGCGGTTCCACGGCGGTTTGGACGAGTTAGAACCTCAAATTTCTCCAGTAACCTTAAGTTTCCCTGCTTGTATTTTTAAGGGTCCCTGAAAAATTTTTAGACCCCGTTTTAAAATCGACAGAAACTATGGGAAAATGATGTTTTTTCCGGTTCATTGTGCGATCGAATTTCTAACGACTTTGCTAACAAGTTAGTTATGGTTTAGCGAGGCTCTGATACCATTGTAAGTCGATGTTAGACACCCCACGAGTTGCGGGGAGGCGGAATAGGTAAAACAATCGTTTTTTTTAAAACAAATATCGACTAACTTACGGATCTTTGCCAAACCCCAACTAACAACATCATAGGAGGGATTAGCTACTATGAAAGAAGATTATACCTAATGAACCAAGTCCTTCTTTTCCTCGATGACCACCTCCTCGTCGGCCTCCTCTTTGTGATAGAAGATCCACCCGAGAGTTACTACTCCAAGCTTGACCTCTAACTTGAGGTAACTAGGTTACTAAAAGTGCTAATCAAACCAACCTAGGGGATATAGAGTAGGATTAGGGATCAATTAGTCTTGCTAACCCTTGATCTCAACACATGAGAGATTAGGGTTAGGGTTTGAAGAGAGAGAGCTTGAGGAGAGAGAAGGTGAGAATAATAATTGAAATGTAATTAACTCATTTTTGTATATATATGAAGCATAAGATATTTTGCATAAAAATCTCTTTGCACAAATATCTTCATGCTTCATTTAATACATAATGAATCATCAAGTGAGTCATTAAAAAACATTTAATGCATCATTAACTCTCTTGATGAATCATCTCCATGAGTCACAAAACCATTTAATGCATATAAACCTAAGCCCTCCACCTCATCAAACTTCTAGAAGCTTCTCGACAATTTACGAGAATGCCCCTCCTATCCGTGAAAACACGGAAATACTGAGACTGTATAAATCCAATAATCCGATACTAGAATCTGGCTTAAACCAAAGCCCGCTAGTAAAAACTGTCCGAACATCGTACGTGCGTAAAAACACGTATGCGTCCGAACCTTGTCGTAAAACCATACGACCTCTATATCGTTTCGCCCGAAGCAGGGAAACTCTCTGTGTGGGACTCTAAAGACTCGACTACTACGCTGGCAGTGGGTTTAACCACAGACCGCAAGCGGCACTAGCTGTACGTAAAGGTCCCCAGGTAGATGTCGATAAGAAGGCCGATGAGGAAACCCATCCGAACTCCTACTGAGCCTGATGTGACAATCTCCGTACAGTCCGATCTGCTTGTCTAGGACTATCGCATATCGGGCCTTAGGGGCGACAAGCGTCAGTCTCCTAAAAGCGGTATAAGTCATGTCGGAGTGAAGCCCATTACACCTTGAGAAACTACTGGAAAACCTACCAGTAAATCTCGCTTGCCCTGGCCAGGGACTTTGCGTAATGGCTCTCCAGACACAGCGCGATATCAACTCCCAATACCGGGAGAAACGAATCCTGTCTAACCGCCACTGCCTCCAAGTGCTTTGGGACTGCACCCAACTACTACCTGTTTGCACGACTCCTTTGAGCCGTGGTAGGGTAGCAATCTAAGAACAGTGGGAAGACACTCGAGGCGAAGCAGCAGTGTCAAGTCTGCGGACTATGCTGTACTCATGTCACCTGGGAACTGTTAAATGACGACGGGTATAATACCAACCAACAGTTCCTTACGAGTCATGTCCGGTGTACCTGTAACCTAACGAGCACCTGTATACTATCTCCAAAACGACGTACTAATGGCTGTAGGACAGACCATCTCTCCAACTGGGATGAGAAGCATACACACTAGTCTACTCCGGAGTATCGATGCCCTGTCTTGATAATCCTATGACTAGGGACCTGAAAAAGGATGTGCTTGTAGACTACCCAGCCCCCACTAGTGTGACTGCCATCACAACGCTGGTAGTCAAGCAAGATCCTAAGGGCTCTTTCAATACGTACACATATATTAAGATAGATATAAACCAAGTAGCATACTACCATGTTTAGCAAGACTGTTAATATAACTGTGAATATCCCAAGCTTCCATTAAATAATATACAAGCTAGTGTGATACAATAATGGCCCCTAGGGCATATACACTAACAACGACCGCACCCCCGATGCAGTCGACAAGTGCACTTAGGCGGAACACCGCAGCCGCGAGCACCCGAGCGGATGCTTTTGGCAACGGGGTTCTCCAACAGTCACTTAGTCGGGATAATGGGGCCTGGCTTTCTATTAGTGTTACCCGGCGAGTGTTCGCGTACTATACGCGATTGCGACAAAGTTTTGATCCGAATAAAAACCCCGTGGCTATCGATCGATGAGATTAAATTGCTAGATGATGTTAAACATTTCGATCGATTCATCAAATACCCAGAAACCACAGAGACCTCAACAACTTGAGTCTCACTTAAAATGCCCAGAAATCCCAGAATAAGGAAATGAGCAGCAAAAGAAAATTCACCCCGCAATTCCACAATATTGCGGAGGAACCGCGGCCAAACAAGGGTTTGGGCCGTGGTTCCGCGGCTCATTGTTGGATTTGGGAGCTTGAATTTCTTAGGGCTCCATAATTTAACCTGCACAATTTTCTGAATATTTTTAATCTGCAAAAATCCAACTTTTGAAAATTCGAACAGAAACTAGGGTTTTCCGTGTTTTCGAAATTCGATCGAACGCTTTAACATCGTCTAGGCCACTCCTAATGCTCTAGCTTGGCTCTGATACCATGTTAGTATTTCTTAGCACCACTACTACTTTTTAGAGGCATCAAGTATGCAATTTTTAAAAATCTATTGTGCTAAGCTATACTAACTTAGAATCAAACTAGAGAATTAGGGTTTTAAACTAGTAAACAAACTTTACACAAAGTGAGAAAGGAATACAAACTTTGTAGACCGGTCCTTCACTTCTAAAGCTCCGTGTAGTAGTCCCTTAACTCCAAGTAGTGGTCCTCGAACTCTTCATAGGCTCCACTAGGAGAAAGGAACGAGCTTGCTTAAGGATCTTCGAGGCCAAAGATGATCTACCTTGAAAAATCTATAACTCAAGCTGCCTCTTCACTAATTGAGGAATTAGTGAAGTAAACAACCTATACTAAATAGCTAATTTGGTATAGATTGATGAAGCAGGAATTTCGCTCACTTTAGAATTATTTTTCTCTTTTTCTTTCTCACCTCACCCAAAGCTAGAGAGCAAAGAAGGAGATGAAGAAGATGATCAAGTGATGAACCCTTGGGTGAGAAAATATCTCAAGAGATATTAGTAGAGAGTTAACCAGTGGGAATCACACAAGACTCTATGACGTTCTCGGGTCTACAGACTAAGTTGTACCAGTGTCACCAAAGAACTGCTATCTAACGATAGATATAATACCATCTATGAGTTCTCGGCGAATCCTATTCGGTGTACCCATTCTCCAATGAGCACATGTGTACAATCTTTGATGTCAAACACCAATGGCTGTGGGATCAACCATCGCCCCATACAGGGTCAAGAAACATACACACTAGTCTACTCTGGAATATCGATGCCCTGTCTCGATACTCCCTTGTAACATTTCAGAAAATAAAATATTATTTTTGGGAATTTAAATAATTAAAATAATAAATATTATGAATATTTTAATGTATGGAGATTAGTTTTAATGAAATGGTGTAATTATATACCGATAGTTTGGAAAATATTTGGAAGATTAATATAATTATTGATTTAGGAGGTGTTAAGTTGATTTGGATATTTTATATATATTTATACAATTATTGTATATGAGTTTAATATTAAACTCGATTAATATTTACTAACTATGCATTAATCTAGCTGATGTGTTATGCATGCACCACATTATGTTTCAAACCCTTATTATTTCATTTGTGTCATGAACCATGGCTCATTTTGGTTTTATTAAGGTTTTGTTTTCCTTTTAAAAAAGAAAAAAGAAAATGATATGGTGAGATATTTTGGAGACATGAGGGTACGGGCTATGAGTGAGGGAGAGAGAGAAAGGGGTTATCTTCACACCATGGCTATACTCTCTTCACTTCATTTCATCATCCTTCTTCTCCTCCTCCTTCTCCACTTCCTCACCTCCTCTACCCCCCCCCCCATGGCCACCCTCAAAACCACCTCAAAACATCACTTTCCCTTCAAAAAAAAATGATCCCAAGTCCCTTACAAATATCTTGGACCAAGAAAGTTGAGGTTTTGAAGTCTTTGAGCAACTCTAGAAAATTCTTGAGTTGCCAAATGAGGTATATTCCTAGACGCTTAGTTAGAATTAGAGTTTCTTTAACTCCTATAGTAGTTTAGAGGTGATAATTTAGGTTTAATGATCTTTGAAAATTCCAAGATGAGGTTGCAAGGGATTTGTGGAGTTGTAAAGGTGTATTTGAGGATTAGACTTGACTACAACCCCTCTAGTGTCATCTTGGACCAACTGAGTATAGTTAAACCCAAGACTTGAGTTAAACTGTTCCGATATTGTATTTTGTGAATTCTTTGGGACTACAGGGAATCTAGAGCAACCTGGGTTGATTATAAGAAAATCCAACATATACCTTAACCTATATAGACCAATATAAGGCCACAACCAGAAGATGAACCCATTTTACCCCTTTTGACCGGCGGCGCTGGCAATTTTGCGAGTCTCGCCGGACCGGTGATGTGCAATTGTGCTTGGGTTTTTCCAGTAGCTGCTTCACCTTGTAAACTAAACCCCTGTGTTGTTTGTTTAGCCCCAATTTACCTGAGCACAAATCTGGGAGTATTTAGGGTTGGTTTTAACTATGTTTTCCGATTTCTAAAACTTGGTTTTTGGTATTTGAATGTGGATTTGGTCGTTGGACGTTTGTACATCAACGACAAGGATTTTATGATTGTTTTTGCATGCGTAGGCTATAAGTTTTAACCTCTGAGCACTTAGCGTGTCATGTCGGGTTTTGAATCGGATTTTTGATGCAATATGATGTGTTGTGATGTGTAGGTACCTCCGCGTGGATTTCAGGACGACGAGGAGAGCGTGGCGTAATCAACTTTGGCAAGCGAGGATCGAGGTGAGTAGATGTATATCTACGGGGGAAGTCGGGTGGATGGTGTATAGCACCCCCGCAACCATAGAATAGGGTATTACTATATTATTATAAGTTTGGATGCGATATTGGATACTTAGCGAATAGGGTATTTAGAAGACCTTAAGCTAGAGTAGGTTGATCTAGGAAGACTTATCCATAGGATTATTACCTTGGTAGCGAATCGCAAGTTATGTGTTGTCACACACATGCGCGCGCACATGCACTTGGTAAGTGTGTGTATGTCTGTGTGTGTATTTATATTTATATATACATATACACATGAGATGAGGATAGTATGTGTTATATGGATATGAGTCGATATGATCGGGCATGATGCCGTGAGGTTATGATATGTGATTGAGTTAAGACACCGTGTATGATATGATATAATCAAGGATCGTTGGGCGATATATATAAAACATGCGATAACATGTGACTCGGGATAATAATAGATTGTACGAGACCTTAGATCCATACCCCTGATTATGTTATTGTACGACGATTAATACCGTACGAACTATATGATATATATGATATTTGACCCGTACCCTCGATTTTGAGGATGCCGTACGACGGACTATACCGTACGAGATGCATATATGATGATTGTTCTACACTCTTGACTCGAGGATGATGTACGTTAGATATTACCGTACGTGATGCCATGAGGCTGGATCGCCGAGTACTAGATATATCGACAAGGTTATGCTTCCGAATTCCTTATTACTTTCGATTTGGTTCTTAGTTTAGTTCTTAGTTGCTTAAATTAATGTTAGCTTAGGCTCGAGTCATACCTATTTTCAAAACTGACGAATCGTATGCATTTTCAAAAAGATAAACTGAGGGATGCTACGGATTTTCTAAAGACGTCTCTTTTCTCAAAACACTGTAGTCCCTACCTTTCTAAAAACAACGATTCATGCTTTTTAACAGGGTAAATGATATGGCTCGTATATAGTCTTATAAACCTTATTATTGCTTTTACTATTTACTTTCTGCTATGATCTCGTCTTCTAGGACACCTGCTCTATTACCGATGATACGTATGTTGCACGTACACTTGCTGCCGGCTCACACACATCATCATCGGTAATTGCTATGTCACACACACTGTAGTAATCGTTATTACATTATATACACTGACGGTTGTGGCTAAGTAGCATTGTTTAGAATTCCTGATGTCCTATGCTAGTTTAGACTTTGCATTCCTTACTTAGATACCACATGCATTCGTATACATACATTCTGATTATATACTGCAGATGGGCTCTATGCCGATATTCATTATTCGTTATTTAACTCACGATTTTGAGATTTCTGCATTTATGAGATTTTCTGGATTTGGGGAAAACCGCAAAGGAATTTATAAACTTATTTTCATTTTAAAAATGCAAAGTGCGGTTTTCTCGTGATATGATGTGTGACGTCCACTATGAGTTTTCTCGGTTCTTAAGCCACGTATGTACACATATCCGATTCGAAGAGGGGGATGCACCGTCTGCGGGTACATGGTGGACAAGGTAAGGTACCCCGGGGCATAAGGATCGTATTGAGAATGCGTTGAGCCCGGCAGGGGAGCACTACCTACCGGTGATTATTGACCCGGCGGTCATCCGGAGGATACCGACCAGAGTCGTATGATTTGACAGATTTGAGAGCCGGTCTGAGAGATGGCTACCGAGATATTGATGTATATATTTTGTCGATGTTTGACATGGATTTCTGTCGATTTCATTGATGATACTCCAGTTTTAAAATACTAAAATTTTACTAAGATAAGAACACAGTTTTCTCATACAAATATATCCTGATTTCATGTTGATCAAGCAGGGTTACTTAGCACGGAGACAAGGTTTCGGGAGGCATCGTCCATCCCAAATTTAAATTTTGTCGTTCTAGCTAACCCTAACCCTAGAATCGTATACTAGAAATCGACGGAATATTATGCAAACAACTCCGCATATGAAAAGTAAGCAAGGAATACAACCTTTGTAGACCGGTCCTTCACTTCAATAGCTCCATGTAGTAGTCCCTTCGCTGCGATTGTGAACTCCGGACTCTAGAGAAACTCCCTTGAAGAAACGAACATGCTTACTTCGAAGACTTCGAGGCCAAAGACGATCTACGTCGAGGAGACACTAACCCAAGCTATCTCTTCACTAACTATGGAATTAGTGAAGCAAACACCCTATACTAAATGTCAAGTAGTAGAGGATGATGAAGTAGAAAGTGGGCTCACTTTAGATTTCATTTTTTCACATGTTTTCATCACTTGATCAAGAGCTAGTGAGCAAAAATCATGAGGAAGAAGAAGATGAACCTCAAGTGAAGAAGTATGAAAGAATAATGAGATAAGGTTAGAAAATGCAACCATGGTTAGATAATATCATGCCTAACCCTTGTAGAGACCAAACCATACTATAGGGTTAAAGGTTCAGTTAATAAATATCCTAAGCTAAAAACAAACAAGTGGACAAAGTCAATGTTTCTCCGAGCTTCTTCCAAGCTCAACCTTGACTATTTCCAAATGGTTTGTAAATAACTTAATGATAAATATTAAACCCTAATCTTAACCCTAGCATGGTGTAATCTCTATAAACCCTAGTTGCATTTGTAACCTAGCATGATACAAACATGTACACTTGCATATATCACATATATACAATGTGCAAAATCAAGTGAGAAAAGAAATCTTAAGTGAGCCAATACTAGTTAATGTAATATAATATATCAAATATATAATTATACATTAAATTATTAAATCAACACTTGATTTAATAATCCGGCTATATTACATATAACCGACTAATATCATGTGTAACAACTTATCGCATATAATCAACACTTGATCCGATAACCCGGCTATATCGCATATAACCGTCCAATGTCACAAATTGCGAGAATAGAATACGGTATCTCATATCGTATCAAACTCGGTCCCGCACATATCACATATGTGCTCCTACTCCGTTTTGCTTGAGCCAGGAAACCCCTATGTAGGACTCTAAAGACTCGTCAATACGCCGGCAGTAGGTGGTGATCATAGCAAACACCCACAATCCGCAAGCGGTCTGCTAAACGTAACGACCACTCGGCTATTGAACGATCAGAAGATCAACAAGCAAGCCTGCTCGTACTCCTGCGAATCCAATTAGTAACACTACCGTACAGTCCGGTCTCTTCGTCTGATATGTCGCATATCTCGTCTAGGGGTGGTAAACGTCAGACCCCAGTAACTCGATAAGTCGTGTCGATATGAGGCTCATAACGGGTCGAGAAACTACTGGTAACACTTAACAGTAAATCTCTAAAGCAGCCCTGGCCAAGGACTTCCTGTTATAGCCAATCGAGCATAGCGCAACATCAACTCCCAATACCGGGAGAGACGAAACCCCTCATATCGCTCATTGCCTCCATGTGACTCGGGACTGTACCCAAAAGCCACCGTTTTGCACGTTCTCTTGAACGTGGTAAGGTGGAAATCAAAGCACAGTGGGAATCACACAAGACTCTATGACGATCTCGGGTCTACAGACTAACCTGTACCAGTGTCACCGGAGAACTGTCATCTGACGTGAGGTATAATACCATCTGGGAGTTCTCGGCGAGTCCGTCCAGTGTACCCAGTCTCCACTGAGCACCCGTATACTATCTCTGATGTCAAACACCAATGGATATGGGATCATCCATCGCCCATCTAGATGGGTCGAGAAGCTATACGCTAGTCTACTCTGGTATATCGATGCCCTGTCTCGATACACCTACGACTATGAACATTTGAAGGATGTACTTAGCGACTACACTGTCCCCACTAGTATGATCTGCATCATAATCCTGGTAGTCAAGTACTCATCTTAAGGGCTTTATCAACTTGTAACATAGAGACAATCAGTGTACATGTTAAGATAAAGAGCAACCAGATAGCATACTATCATGTCGAGCAAGAAAGTCCTCCATATATATGTCCAAGCATCTACTACAATATACATCGTATGTACAGTAATGGCCTCTAGGGCATACATATCACTAACAATCTCCCACTTACACTAGAGCCATCTGTTGTAGTATATCATACCCAACAAGCAGTAGTGGTTGTAGTATCTCATACTTAACCATCCCATAAAAGTCTCTACTGGGAAATAGGCCTTTGTGAGTGGATCCGTGTTGTTGTCCTCTGTGTCTACTCTCCTAACCTCGATCTCCCTGGAGATCAACCATTTCCATGATCAGGTGATACTGCCTAGAAATATGTCTGCATCACTGATGTGACGGGGGTTCCTAGGCCAAAGCCACAACTCCATTGTCACACAATGGTAGGAATGAAGTTCATATCATAAACTTTTATACATCCCGACTATCTCTTTGGTAGTATCCTTGGTAGCATTGTATCCAGCCTTTATTATCTAGTTTGTCACGGTATCTAGCTTGGAACTCTTCCAACATACTGTTCCTCCACTGAGGGTAAAGACAATGCCTGTGTCTGACATTCAGTCGAGCTTATCACCCTGGAAGCTATCCAGTGATTCTCCCCAGGATCGATTGATACTATCTCACTACACCTAGTGAGAATCCTAACATTTAATTAGATCTATCTCATAGATCCAAAACCCAGGATTTAGGAGGTATCACCTTGATCCTATATGGAGAATCTATGTGATAAGAGGAGATTGACGGAGCGTAGCATAGGAAACTCCTTTCCTATCAAGAGTATGTCATCCACGTATAATACGAGGATCACTACCATACTCCCTACTACCTTTTTGTATATACAAGGTTCATTTACTATTTTGATGAAGTCAAACTCTTTGACTACCATATCAAAACAGACGTTCCAACTCCGCGATGCCTGCTTTAACCCATAAAGCAACTTGCACACGTTTCCGCTGCTCCCACTGACTACGAAGCCCTTTGGCTGTATACTTATAGACGCTATCTTCTAAATCATTATTTAGAAAAGCAATCATGACACCCAACCGCCAGATATCGTAGTCATGGTATGTAACAATTGCAAGTAGGATCTGGATGGACTTAAGCATAGCTTTGAAAGTCTCTACTTTTCCATGTACACCAAGTAATCTTCTCAATATATACTTGCTTCTGATGGGGATTTAACCCTTCATATAAAGCAACCAAAGTCCATACTTTGTTGGTGTATATGGATTCCATCTCAGAACGCTTAGCACCCAGCCATTCTCACAGATTCCCCACTCTTGATAGCCTGTTCGAAACTAGTTGGGTCATCATCTCATGATGCAATCCTCACTCCCACTGTCATAGAGAAACCGAAGTATCTCTCAGACGGATGAGGAACCTTACCAGATCGGCGGAGAGGCTGAGGTTCGCTAGGAACTATTGAATCCTTCGGTTCTAACAAATCATCAGCTGCAGTTTGTATAGCTGGAACTCCTTCTAGTTCTACCTCATGAACACTAATTTCTTCACAAGAAATTCCCTTTCCAAAAGGTGGCATGCTGAGAAAACAAAATACCTTTTGCTCCTCAGTTTGGTATAAGATATTCCCTTGCGAATGCATGGGATATCCAACAAACTTCTAAAGAACTGATCTTACCTCGAGCTTGTCCGGATTTTGCTTTTGACATAGGCCGGACAACCCCAAATCTTAACTTCCTTAAGAGATGGGCTCTTCCCATACCATATCACATATGGAGTGGTAGGCACCTGATTTGATTGGAACCCTATTCAATAGGTATGCAGCTTCTCAAGTGCATAAACCCCAAAAGGAAATAGGCAACTCGGTAGTACTCATCATAGAGCACACCATATCACATAGGGTGCAATTGCTCCGTCCCGATATACCAACATGTTGTGGTGTATACGGAGGAGTAATGCTGAGAGAGAATCCCATTCTCTTTTAGAATAGTCCAGGATCTCCGTGCTCAAGTATTCTCCTTCCTGATCTCATCAAAGGACATAATACCTATACCCGTTTTAGTTCTCTACTTCTAACTTATATTCTTTGAATTTCTCAAAAGCTTCAGACTTATGTTTCAACATGAACACATATGCGAATCTTGAGAGATCATCAATGACTATAATGAAGTACAAAGAACCAGTCATGGCATATGTAGACAGGGGACCTGCATACATTATCATGTATCAATCCCAAGAGTTCACTAACTCTTTCTCTATTTCCAATAAACAGAGCTATGGTCATTTTATCTTTGTGACATGACTGGAAAGTTTCACAAAATATAAATTCAAACTGATTTAAATATGCATCTCTATGTAACTTAGCTAGTCGGATCGCATTGATATGACCTAGTCTACAATGCCTCAAGAAGGATTCGTTCATTTCTGAACTCTTCCTCTTGTGTGTGTTCTGTACGTTAAGAACTGTGGTTTGATTTAGAACGTATATGCTTTTAGATAACATGCCTGAACCGATCAACTCTTGATATAGGAAATGTTCAAAACATTATCCAACAATACAAAATTATATCCTTCTTTACTAAATAAAGAGACTGATATGATGTTGTATATCAGGTTCGGTATCTAATAACATTCATTCAGAATCAACATATTTGGTAATACAGGGTGATAACTGCCAACATACTTGGCTACAACAATTGCACTGTTTCTAACTCTTAAAATTTATCACCCATTCTCAGTTCTCTACCTATCTGTAGCCTATGTAATATATTACATATATCGGATCCTGATCTGGTATCTCATACTCAGGACGTAAAGGATACTGAGAAACAGTTCTCGGTAATGAACACACCCGAATAAGATGCATCATCATGCACTTTCTTCGTTTGGGCGGCACAGGAATTCTGGTAATCCCCTATTTCCTGCTCAGTCTTATAACAATTATAAGTTGGAGCGGGACCAACGTTCCCCTAGCTCAGTATAACAAGTGGGTTCGGTCAATACATCCATATTATTATCTTAATTAAGGCGTGACATAGTCGCTACCTGGAGAGAGAGAGAAGAAAACACTCAGCGTATACTCTTGCAAGATTAGATTGGTTATTATTTTATCTAATCAGGATGGCTCCCGCTGTTTTAGTCAAATCTTCCTTCAAACCCTAAAAGGAAAGACTAGCCGGGATTAATTACACCCTACAATTTCACCAATCTTTCGGCCAGGCCAGTATCGGTACTTTGAGGGAGGTTTGCCGTGCTTTCGCACGAACCTAATTAAAATAAACCTCATTTTCCCAGAGGCATAACCCCGTTAACACCTTTCTAGACACCTACTTGATCGGCTAATTGTAATGTGTAAGACTCTCCCAGGAGTAACTCTTACTCGCAGTGGGTATCGAGATCCAACTATCTCATAGGAGGTATGCAATCTCATTGCAAATTTCAACATTTGAAATTCCCGATAATATTTTTCCCCTAACCTCCTATGACCTTGACAAAGGCCAACAAACCATAGGATGCTAGTTAAGTTCAACCCGTCATTTTCTGATTGAATTAAACCCACCCGCACGACCCTTGACAAAGGCCACAAGGTCGCACGACTACCTTAACTCAATCGCATCACATGCTTATGCAGATAAGCAGTAATTAGCTACCGCACACTACGCCTTGACAAAGGCCAACAAACGCAGCACAAATACTAACTATTACTTATCTGAAATGACGGAGGGCTACGACAGGTTTTTAAGAAAACCTTTTGCGTAATGAACTTGATATCGTCATAGAATCGAGTGATTTTGGAAAGGAGTGCTTTTGAGGCTTTTACTAGTTTTGCTAAAGAGGTCACTCCCGGTGAAGGGATCTCGGCTCTTTCCTCATCGAATGAGGTGCAGGATAATCACAATACCACTATACAAAGCAAAAACTATAAAAAGCAATCAAAAGACAAACCGAGTTTGTAGCATCTGCTAGTTTCGCTAAAAAGGTCACTCCAGGTGAAGGGATCTCGACTCTTTCCTTATCGAATAAGGTGCTGGATATTCTGTAAGGAACACCGCTATGCAAAGCAAGAACTAGAGCTACCATTTTCGAGAAAGTTTCTACAACATTTTTAGGTTTCTTTTATTTCATTAATCTCATTAATGAAGTCCCATCATTTTAAGTTACCTAAACATCACAGATAAATACAACGTACGCTTATGCCATCCGCATTCGCCTTGATGTCCCCTCATGCACCGTTAGGTTAGGTAACTAACGGCAGAGCGGGGCAGTGCTAGCGCGGGTGTAAAACATAAGCAACGTCTATATAATATATCACATATACTATATCCTGTATTCATCTCATCAATATATCAAATGATCACATTACAGATATCGCAACAGAAAACAACATATGAAATATTGGATATACGAGGATTTTCGGGTTTTATTTTAAGCCTGTATAAAACACGGAATCCACGGTCCTGATGAATAGCCAATCCCACACCCCTAGAACCCTACGAGAGCGGCAAGAAACCCTACCAATTCTAGAGTTAGGAGACCCGGTCTCGACTCCTCGAGATGGTCTCCTACTGGACCCGAGAACCCGATTACTTGTGCTCCCCGCCTTGGGTCTATCCTAATGCGGAAAAGTAAATAATATACAATGTTGACATCATCCTCAACCCGGAAGTGCCCCAATAAAAGAATATTACATACAATAAAATTTACATGAATGAAAATAAAAAAAACTCTCATCTCACATAAAACCCCCGGCTATTCAATCACGACGATCCAATATAACATATCACAGCAACACATAACATCACATCTCATCAACGTAAGTAAATATACGTATCCCGGTTGTCGTTGACATATAGCACCGAAACCGGCGATACACCACATATTACACTTACGGTCGCAGAAAAGAAAATGAAAAACTACAACAGTTAGAATCTGCAACCACTTTAGACATCATAAACCCAACGTATCACATACCTTTGATTTCATGCCTAACCAAATGAATTCCTTAGACATCGCATGACTAACAATTATAAACCCCGCATTTTAGTCTCTATCTTGAAAAAACTTTTCAATATCTAGTCGGGCAATTCAACAAGATTCCCGACGTCCTGATCGAATACTCGTCGGAAACTTCAGTAAACGGTCGCACCCCCCGATGCCGTCGACGAAGTGCACTAAGGCGGAACACCACTGCCGCGAGCACCCGAACGGATGCTTTTGGCAACGGGGTTCTCCTACAGTCACTTGGTCGGGGCTATGGGGCGTGGCTATCTATTAAGTTTACCCGGCGAGTATCCGCGTACGCTACGTGATTGCGACGGACTTTTGATCACATCAAAATCCCGCGGCAACCGATCAAATGAGACTAAATTGCTAGATTTATAACATTCAAATTAGTTATCTCATAACTACTTTTGTGGATTCCAAATATTGTATCCCATAACATAATATCCGGACGACGTTAAACTTTTCGATCGATTCATCAAAGTCCCACAATTTCCTGACATCTCAACACTTGAGCACAGTTTTAATAATACCCAGAAGATGCCACAGTACCTATGAACCAGCCGTAGAAGGGTCAAACCAACGCCTCACATGTGACAACGCTGAACTACCACAAACCCTAGGGTTTAGTGGCAGTTCTGACAGTCACATAATCGAGTTAAGGTTTCGTTCTTCTAGAGGGTCCACAAAATCACTTGCATATTTTTCCGAATACGTTAAACTTGGAAAAATGGGTTTTTGACATTCGATCGAACTTTTTAACTTCGCCTAGACAATATGTGAATAACTCGAAACAATGTTAAAACTATGAATACGAAACACTCCGAATTGCTTATAGTGTAAAATTACATCACATGCAAAATTAACAAAAATAAACAACACCTAAAACATCAAAACCAAGTCACTGGAACACTGGTAAAATTTCAAGGCTTTGTGCTCGGATTTGGCCGAGATCACCTATGTTGTGGCCGGCCAAATAATTCCAGAATTACCCCAAATTTTGTCAGTGTTCATGTTATATCACATATAGCACTCTCTACTTGTTTAAAAAAAAAATTGACAAATATTTAAAATCGACAGAAACATGATTTTCGCATTTCAAGTTTCGGAGTATTTCGGTTTCGTAATCTTAACAAAATCCATATAAATTTCTAGCATGTCTCTGATACCACTGCAGGGTTACCTAGCATGGCAGCAAGGTTTCGGGAGGCATCGTCCATGCCAAATTTAAATTTTGCCGTTCTAGCTAACCCTAACCCTAGAATCGTATACTAGAAATCGACGGAATATTATGCAAACAACATCGTATATGAAAAGTGAGCAAGGAATACAACCTTTGTAGACCGGTCCTTCATTTCAATATCTCCATGTAGTAGTCCCTTCGCTGTGATCGTGAACTCCGGACTCTAGAGAGGCTCCCTTGAAGAAACGAACATGCTTGCTTCGAAGACTTCGAGACCGAAGACGATCTACGTCGAGGAGACACTAACCCAAATTATCTCTTCATAACTATGGAATTAATGAAGCAAACACCCTATATTAAATGGCAAGTTGTAGAGGATGATGAAGTAGGAAGTGGGCTCACTTTAGATTTCATTATCTCATATGCTTTCATCACTTGATCAAGAGCTAGAGGGCAAAAATCATGAGGAAGAAGAAAATGAACCTTAAGTGATGAAAGAATAATGAGATAAGGTTAGAAAATGCAACCATGGTTAGATAATATCATGCCTAACCCTTGTAGAGACCAAACCATACTATAGGGTTAAAGGTTGAGTTAATAAATATCCTAAGCTAAAAACAAACAAGTGGGCAAAGTCAATGTTTCTCCAAGCTTCTTCCAAGCTCAACCTTGACTATTTCCAAATGGTTTGTAAATAACTTAATGATAAATATTAAACCCTAATCTTAACCCTAGCATGGTGTAATCTTTATAAACCCTAGTTGCATTTGTAACCTAGCATGATACAAACATGTACACTTGCATATATCACATATATACAATGTGCAAAATCAAGTGAGAAAAGAAATCTTAAGTGAGCCAATACTAGTTAATGTAATATAATATATCAAATATATAATTATACACTAAATTATTAAATCAACACTTGATTTAATAATCCGGCTATATTACATATAACCGACTAATATCATGTGTAACAACTTATCGAATCAACACTTGATCCGATAACCCGGCTATATCGCATATAACCGTCCAATGTCACAAATCGCGAGAATAGAATACGGTATTGATTTAGAGAAGTTTTACGATCAAAAATATTTTTACCACAATCAAGAACGGTGTCGCTTGGTAGCTAGCCGGTGAATACGGGTTGGTCCATAGGGATGTTGTGTATTTCCTAATTGTTCTAACGAGTTAATTCCAAATGGTGTCTTTATCACTAAAAACTAAATTGACTTAGACTAGGATTGGAAATCTTGCTAGGGTTAGGTTTAGGTAAAGTTTGGAAAATTAAAGATCTCCCACCGCTTTCGATACCCTAAATTAGATCTCTTTAGGAGTTATGGTAATTATTAATAAAGGGGATTAGGACGATCGGGAAGAAACGATCTTCTTCCTCTAGGTCCTTGTCCGTCCTTTCTTAATCCTTACCCTAACCTTCGTGGAAAACATGGACATCCGGTCTTTTATACTACGGTATCACCGTTACCTCGTGGGTAGGGTGCCGTAGGGAGCGGTATGTGTATGTATGTATGGAGTCCTAATTATTAATATTGATGGGCAAGAAAGGGGTGAGAGATTTGCATCTCTCAAACCTTCCCTATTCCTAACCCTAACAAGCGAGGAACTACTCGCTCATTGGAGGATCTATGAAAAACATGATTTTTATGAGTTTTTGATTTAAGAGATTAATTATCTAACTACGGCAGATCAATAAAAAATTCTAATCTAACTTAAACTAGGGCAGAGAATAAATTTAAACTAGGGCAGAAAGAAGAATTAAGAACTAAGGCAAAAATTAAAAGAAACTACTTACAAAATTGATGCTCTCAAAACTTGAAGGAATTCTGAATTTTATTAATTGAAAAGAGGCATGACCTAAAACAAGTTTTTGGGTCTATATTTATAGGACATAGAAAACCCTAGGTTTACAATCGACGCACATCTGCTTTTATAAATATACCCCTAGGAAGACTAGTCAACACGCCACCAGCCGCTTCCAGAAATTTCCACTGATACGGGCGACACACGGCCGCTGAACCGGGGCCAAAAACATGGTTTGGCCGCGGTTCCGCGGCCAAACAGTGAGCTTGTTGGTTGATTTTTTCTGTGCTGGTTCTGGTTGTGTTTTTCTTCCTATTTCTTTGGTTGGTTCTTCAGAATGTCTTCTAGTTCTCTTCCAGATCTCCACAGTGAGTAATGTAGTGGACTTTTACCGTTCGCTTCGTGTCGAAGTCTTGAACCTTGCACTACCCTTGTACTTATGTGATCTTGTTCATTGATCTTCGTTTAGTCTTCAAACTGTAGGCATGATCAAGATCTTTCCATTTGTTGGTCGTAGTCTCACTTTTGTATCATTTTTTATCAATTTCACCGTTTTTGTTCCGAGAACATGTAACCTGCAACTATGTAGCAGACATGGGTCAAAAGCACCTGTTTATTTGTAAAATGACTAAGAATAGGGAATATAATGATGCAAAAATATGATATGAACAGGTATCTCATATCGTATCAATCTCGGTCCCGCACATATCACATATGTGCCCCTACTCCATTTCGCTTGAGCCAGGAAACCCCTATATAGGACTCTAAAGACTCGTCAATACGCCGGCAGTAGGTGATGATCATATCAAATACCCACAAGCCGCAAGCGGTCTGCTAAACGTAACGGCCACCCGGGTATTGAGCGATCAGAAGATCAACAAGAAAGCCTGCTCGTACTCCTGTGAATCCAATCAGTACCACAACCGTACAGACCGGTCTCTTTGTCTGATATGTCGCATATCTCGTCTAGGGGTGGTAAACGTCAAACCCCAGTAACTCGATATAAGGCGCATAACGGGTCGAGAAACTACTGATAACACTTACCAGTAAATCTCTAAAGCAGCCCTGGCCAGGGACTTCCTGTTATAGCCAATTGAGCACAGCGCAACATCAACTCCCAATACCGGGAGAGACGAAACCCCTCCTATCACTCATTGCCTCCATGTGACTCGGGACTGTGCCTAAAAGCCACCGTTTTGCATGTTCTCTTGAATGTGGTAAGGTGGAAATCAAAGCACAGTGGGAATCACACAAGACTCTATGACGATCTCGAGTCTACAGACTAACCTGTACCAGTGTCACCAGAGAACTGCCATCTGACGTGAGGTATAATACCATCTTGGAGTTCTCGGCGAGTCCGTCCAGTGTACCCAGTCTCCACTGAGCACCCGTATACTGTCTTTGATGTCAAACACCAATGCATATGGGATCATCCATCGCCCATCTACATGGGTCGAGAAGCTATACGCTGGTCTACTCTGGTATATCGATGCCCTGTCTCGATACACCTACGACTAGGAACATTTGAAGGATGTACTTAGCGACTACACTGTCCCCATTAGTATGATCTGCATCATAATCCTGGTAGTCAAGTACTCATCCTAAGGGCTTTATCAACATGTAACATAGAGACAATCAGTGTACATGTTAAGATAAAGAGCAACCATATAGCATACTATCATGTCGAGCAAGAAAGTCCTCCATATATATGTCCAAGTATCTACTACAATATACATCGTATGTACAGTAATGGCCTCTAGGGCATACATATCACTAACAGATCATTCATTCATAATGCATTCATACATCATATATATGACATGTTGCTACTTTGTGACACTGACACGAGTACTTGGTATTACACTTATGCATATGCTTATTATCTTTCCCTTGTTATTAATCGATGTCTATTCATATATTTAGCGTATTGTATGACCTAGGAGATAGTCATACATTCGGTTTCTACTCGGTGATGTCTTCTACTCACTATTTGGCAACTCACCCCCATTGTGCTACGGTTTCTTGCAGGTTCGGCTGTACAGGGTCCGTAGCGGCTTGTTAACACAATGCTTCTTTCTGGGTGATTGCTTGGTAGGTGGTTTCATTCGTATCGTGACCACCGGTTGTACTTGTTATTTATTCTGTTGTATCTAGTTAAAAGCTCCATCAACCAGACTATGTATATTTATAGATTTAGAAACACCGTTTGTATATTCCTTCGACCTTAGAGTCACGCTCATGTATTATTTATTTTTGGTTTTCTTGTTGATGTTTAGTTTCTTCTTTATTTCTGAGTTTTGATCCTCGCCTCGGCGTTGTATATTATTATCTTGCATGGTTGTTTCCGCCTTTTGGCAAAGAGCTAGCTCCAACTTGGGGATGCCTTATATTATATTGTTGTGCCGTTTTTGGGTTAAGTTATACAAAGGAGGTGCTTCCCAAATTCTTAATGACGAAAATGTTTTCAAGTTAGATACAAATACTGTGTTTTCGTATACTATTATCTATGTTTTGAAGAAAGAACTTGATTTCATTAAAACCTTATTTCAAAACTGCACCTCCACTATTTTTCCCTAAAAGGTTTAGATTTCTGGGCTTTTGGCTTACTTGAATTAGGTGGGGTCCTATAGACTTCACATGATTCAAGTGTCAGTCACGTGCCTTTTCCGGGTCGTGACATCCATTGACTAGGTACAATTAAAGGATGTACTTGTAGACTACCGTGGCCCCAGTAGTATGATCTCCATCATAGTCGTGGTAGTCAAGTCCACATCCTAAGGGCTTTATCAACATGTAACGGAGAGACTGTACAATGATACAAGTGTGCATGTTAAGATAAATAGCAACCAGATAGTATACTATCATGTCGAGTAAGAAAGTCCTCTCTATATATGTCCAAGCGTCCACTATAATATACAATCATGTACAATAATGGCCTCTAGGGCATACATATAACTAACATACTCATCACTCAGAACCGAGAAACTCATGGTGGACACGAAATATCATGTCAAGAAAACCGCAAATCTCATGAAAACATCATATGAGAACATGGTACTTGTCACGACCCAAAATTTCGCACGTGACCGGCACTTAAAACACGTGACGTCAACAGGCGTAACGCAATTTAAGTAAGCCGAACTCCTAGAAATCTAAACCATCAAAGAAGTAAGTGATAAAAACATTGTTAAAAACATTTGGAAATATCAAGTAAAATCTTTAAAGCTTAAGTTTACTTTCTTAAAAATTTCGGCAGCACCTCCTTTGTAAAAACTAGCCCCAAAACGGGTACAAACTTAGAATATAAATAAAGCATCCCCAAACGGGAGCAAATCACGCCCAAAGGCAGAAACAACACCACAAGCATAAATATACGACGCCGTAGAGAAGAAATGGACAATATAAATGAAAAACAACATAAAGAGGTAAAACTACATAATAAAAGACGGCTCACACGAGCTCGACACCCAGAGTCACAAAATATACAATATCGTCCTCACAACTCGTCTCTAAGTCAATACATGAAAGTGGTATATGGAGAGTACTAGATACAATAAGATATACAATGGAATAAATCGGATAACCGCAACCCACTTACAGCAAAAAGGCTCACAGCCAACCGTAGCGGTATCCGCTGAAAAAGATACAATAAGAAGCCCTGCCGCGACTACTCTGAGGGTCAAGCCTACAAAACACTGTGGCACAACAAGAGTGAGTTGCCAACTCGTGAATAGTAAGTAACATCATACAGATAATCGCATGTATGCACGTACAGCGATAATCTATCACATGCAATCTGATAGTATAAATATGGTAATATGGATATGCAACAATCATGATCAAGGTACTCCATCAGGTACTACAAATACATAAAGCAATGCATATCAAATAACTACTGAGTATGGGATAAAATATATCATCATCAATGAATCATCAATGTAGAAAAACTGGTGTCCATCAACGACACCACAAATCCCACTACCTCAGGCGCCATCACTCTGATCGGCCCGCATATGGAACCTGAATGCCCAACATCGTGTCACTACCCGAAAGGTACGGAACATGACCGGCACTTAAATTACGAAACGTCTCGAGGCGTACGTAATCTAAGTAAGCCAAAACCCAGAAATCAAAACCAAAGAAGCAGTAGAGTGAAGGAAAAACCAACTTCAAACAAGTAGTTTTAATAGCATAAGCCGAATTAAGCGTTTTTAAAAACATCAAGTATTTTCTGAAAATTTCGGCAGAGTCTCCTTTGTAAATACTGGCCCCCAAACAGGATACAACATGAATAGTATACAAAATCAATAGAAAGGCAACCCCAAGCGGGAGCTAGCTCTTCGTCAATCGACGGTCACAACCACGCAAGCAATATAATATACAAGGTATAATGATGGGTACGATACAAGTAAACCCACCTACTAGCAAGTCACCCGAAAAAGAAGCAGTGCCAGCAAAGCCGTAATGAAACCTGTACGACAAAACCTGCAAGAAACTGTGGCACAACGGGGGTGAGTTGCTAACTCGTGAGTAGAAAACATCTACGAACAGAAATCGCATGAACAACGCAATCCTAAGTCATACGATCATAATATATCCTCAAATATATAATCTGCAGCCGATAACAATGGCTAGGGTATACCTCTAAACAACGGTAATACCAAGTGCTCGTGTCAGTGCCTCAGGTAGCAATATATCATATGGATGAGGTATGAATGCATGAAAACAGTATACATGTAAATGAAGAAACTGCTTTCATAATTTAGTGAGATTTCTATATTTTCAAAACGAGGTATCATAAATGAAATCAGCATAAACAGTGTCTAGCATCGAGACAAAACATAAATCCCAATATCTCAATATCTCAGGCTCCGGCTATCCGGACTGGCCGGTATCATCAAATCTCAGTACCTCAATATCTCAAAATCTCTGTGTCTCAATCTCACTATCTAGGGCGCCGTCAGTCCGGACCGGCCCCTACCATCAATCTCAAGACAACGACGGAATCCTCCGGATATCCGACGCGTCGGGTAAAATCACCGGTAGCTAGTCTTCCCCTGCCAGGCTCATCGTCTACTACTCAAACTTCTTGCCCCGGGTTACCTTACCGGGTCCACCATATACCCGAAACGGTTCATCCAACTCCTCGAATCGGGTCTCGAAATCCATCAGCAAATTCATGGTGGACGACTCATACATCATGGGAAAACCGCACTTTTCATTTAAAAAGAGAGAGAAAAGAAGTTTATAAATGATTTTGCGGTTTTCTCCCAAATCCAGGAAATCTCATGAAAATCCAAATCCAAATCCTCAATAGCATGTAAACAGTGAATATAGGCATAAAAATCCATGAATGTGGCATAACAGTGAATAATAACATGCATGAAGTAGCAAGTAATAACTACAATGTCTAAACTAGCATATAAGGCAAGTACACTAATATCATGTCTAAAGTATTAGCTAACAAACTATGTCAATGAAATAGTATTTTCTAAAGTGTTCGTGACATGGCAATTACCGATGAAGATGTGTGTGAGCCGGCAAGTAAGTGTACATGGTACATACGCGTCATCGGTAATACTGCTGGTGTCCTAGCAGCATGATATCAATAACGGTATATGAATCACAAAATAAGTATGTGATGCGGAGCGAACAGCAATAATGTGTGGGAGCTTAATACTAAACACAATGATAACTAATCTGCATTTAATAAAATATGAGTTCCACAGTGGTGCCATTTGAAATAACACGAATCGTGGGGTTTTGAAAATAAGGGCTACGGTGTTTTTAAGAAAAGATACGTCTTTTGAAATATCCGTAGAATCCCTTGACCTGTCTTTTAAAATACCCACGATCCGTTAGTTTTGAAATATATAGGAATCTAACCTAGTCTAACAACTGCCCTAAACTATACGGCTGAACTGACAAGCTAACTGAAGGTAAGGAAACCACCTAACACCTGAGTTGATACATATATATATATATAATAGTCGGTGATCCCGCCTCGATAATATCACATCCGATACCATATCTATAATCAGATATTCCTAAGTCAAGAATGCGGATCAAACATCAATATATAGCTCGTACGTAAATCCGTCGTACGGCATCCCAAATCTGGGTACGGGTCAATATCACATTCATCATACTATTCATCTGGTATCCTCTTTATCAAATATCATGATCGGGGTACTGATCTACGTCTAGTACAATACTGATACCGCCTAAGTATGCATGCACGTGTGTGAAACACTACGTCAAAGGACCCGCTACAACGTCATGTCGTATCTCAAATACGAACACTTCCATATCACCGATCTCACAGCCTCAAATCAAATCTCATCGACTCATCTCAAATCCCAAGTACTATCCTTAAATCCAGTATATGAACACATAGTCCCATACCCATGTGAACACATAAATATATATTCCCATATACGCACATGTAAAAGAAAGAATGTATGCAAGTATGTGCGTGCGTGTGTGTATGGGTGCAACCCCTACTCTAGGGTTTCGCAACTACACTAAACCAATCCAAGAACACCAAAATCCATCTTTATCATCAATCAACTCAAAAAACATATAATAAATATATGTGTGTATACGTATTCGTATACGTCACCACGAACTGCGGGGGTGCTATACGCCATCCACCCGACTTCTCCCCGTAGATATAAATCTACTCACCTGGTCCTCGCTCACCGGTGCCGACGTCGCCACGCGCTTGCTTGTTGTCTCGAAGTCCACATAGAGGTACCTACATGTCACAATGTATCGTGTCGCATAAAAGCCCAATTCGAAACCGAAACGGCATACGAAAACCAAATCGGCACGCGCATCACGTATAGGTCAAAACCTATCGCCTACGCATGCAAGAATAGCCAAACCAACCCTCGATGTCGATATACAAACATCAACCCATCGAGAAAAAAACCCAAACGCACCCATTTGTACATTCACAAACACTCATTATAATATGAAATAGCTTAAAATTCACAAAAAACTCAAACTCACTTTAAAATCTATTTTTTCGAAAATCTAGCAAGCAAAATTAACCGTTTTAGTACAAAACTCGACGTTTAAACAAATCTAGCGGCCACAATATCCACTCAATATCATAACCAAGTCATATAAACAATTTCAATAATTTATTCTCATCAATTTATATAAATTCCAAATTCCTAGTTTGCAAAAATACCGATTTTAACTCTTTATAAAGTAAAATTCACAATTTTACAATTACGCTTGGTTTTGCATATACTAAAGTATTAAACCACAAATTATAATGTTAATAATGCCATGAAACCCTAATTAGAATTTTATCTCACCAAAATATAAATATTTTTAAAACCTAGTTTGCTTAAAATCTTAATTTCGACTTTTTAGATGTAACAATTTTCAAATTATCTTCTAGATTAGGTTTAACATTACCTAACATGTTAAACTACACAACAAGATCAATACCCAATGGTGAAAACCCTATTTTGATTTACAAACCCTTTCTTGAATTTTTCCAAACAAGCAATTAAACCTAATTAAACACCTAATTAGCTTCAAATGAAGTATGATAGCAACAATTAAGTAACTAAGCAATAAACAAACCATGGGACAAGGATTTATACCTCACAAAACTTGAATCAAACATTCAACCTAGCCTCACAAACTTGCTTCTTGCTTCAAGATCCATACTAGAATAGGTCAAGGAAAAATGGGTAAGAGTTGGATTTGGGTTTTAGCTTGATTTGTGATGGAATTTTTGGAGATTTTTGATAGGTTTTTGATGAGGAAATGAGAGGAGAAAATTAGGGGGCTGCACTTGGGGAGGGCTCAGCCAGAAATGGGGAAGGGTGAGAGTGAAGTGTGTGGGTGTGGGGAGAAAAGTCCAAGTCAAAGAAAGTCCAAGTCAACCCAACCAATACTTATATATATTTACTCTTTTCATCTCATTTCTTTTCATTTCTTTTCTTTTAGCCATTCAAGTGGGAAAATGAGGGGGCACTTGGGGCTGCTGATTTGGAGAGAGAAGATAGGGTGTGGGTGAGTGTGGGCGAGGGAAAAATGATAAATGTTAGACCCCAATATCTATTTACACTAATTTCACTATTTAAGCCTTTTTCTTCGATATTTTCTAAAACCGTTTGACAGCTTCACTTTATTTCAAAAATAACATGCTAAAATTTTGTTTAATGTGTTATGATGCACAAAATTTATTTCAACTCATTCCAATTTGTAATTTTCCCTAATTAAATGTATTAGTGACGACTTAAAATAATATTAAAATAATTAATTTTGGAAAAATTTTCAGAAAATTAGAAATTTTACCAGTGGCACAATAAACACCAAATACTAGCAATTACATAGATAGAATATGTATATTTAATTTTATAATAAAGATATTTTTATTTTGACTTTTTACAGAAAACCCCCTTACTTTACCGATTTTTCCGAAATTTCACCGAAACGATTTTCAAAACGTTACAATCTTCCCCCCTTAAAGAAATTCGGTCCCCGAATTTAAATTAAAACTCCCCCCAAATACTAAAACATCTAAGCAAAACCATCAAGTCGTCGGGGCTCCGAAATCATAAATATATAAAACAAATCGTAGCGCAGCGCATGCGCATGAAAAATGAACATATAACTCAAAATCAAAACTCCGTCAAGCATCCCGCAATCATCAGAGTCATGGGGAAGACATCAATGTCAAGATCCAATACGAAAACCAACATGATATACATCATTAAAGCATCTAGAAGCAATGCATGCCAAACCTTTTTCAAATCGCCGTGCGATATTCGCAACACTGCACAGTGGCGGACGTTTATTGTAAGAAAATAACTACATATATATATCCTTTATTTAATATGCACGTCCCACCATTTTGAAAGCAATTTCAGAAGGGTTTCCTTTATAAAATGTTTCGTGTCATCTCGGGCACATAGGTAAATACTGAGACTATAGCTCTTCTTTGGAAATCCCTTCGATAACTATCAATGCATGCAAAAATATACTCAGGTACTGTCCTGTGACTAGTCCTGCTCAGTACTAAACCAAATAGCAAATATCATAAAATATAATGCTCCAACATAAATCAGTCCCAAATATATATATGAATACTACGTGCGTCTGGTGCGTACGGAAATCAAAATCCATGAATGTGTCATACATGTGCACAGAAACAATATCAAGGTGCAACGGGTGTGCACAAAGCATCTGTCATAGGCAACGTGTGTGCTTGACAGCACAATCAGGCGCATCTGACATGCATGAAGAATCTCGATTTAGTGCATCTGGTGTGCACCAAAATCGCAGCTCATAACATGCGCCCAACATACGCGAAAACCCAAATCAGGTGCATCTATCCTGCACGAAGTCATGAAATCCAATATCAAGCGCCGAACATGTACAAAATCCAATCAGGTGCACAAAACAAATATCGAACATCACAATCGAAATCGAAGTCCAGTGCAACTGTGGTGCACAAATGCGCATCCCTGCACTGCAAGCGTAGGTGGACTACACCGAGTGCAAAAACTAAATCGTGTGCGTACATATGCACAAAATCAACTCAACTATATGAAACCCATAAAATCATAAACATGTGAAACCAAGGCACGAAAACGATATCAAGTGCAACAACTGTGCAAGATCGTAAAAACTCAGTAGGTGCAACCATCGTGCATGAAAACAAATATCATGAAACTCAATCATCAAAATCAATCATGCGAATAGACCGCCCAAAATACCGAAATCAAATATGGCGGAATAGTCTCGCTCAAGCATATCCTCTAAGAATCTCTGGCCAACTGTCGTGGTCACTCATAGCATGTCTCGTCGACGATCATGAACTCTGGCCTGCCGGTGTGCGTAACATGACCACTCCTGGGTCCAAGTCTTCTCGTAATTCATTCCAGAAAGGTCCTGTCGATGTCTCTCCCAAATCTCGTCTCTGCCGAACTGTCCGGAAGTCATCATCCTTTACTAAGCAATTTCTTGTTCCAGAACGGCTACATACTCATCGCGACTCGTTCAGGAAGGTATATCCAAATACAATACCTCAGCATGCGTATCGCATCTCTGATATCGGCGAAGTGGAACGTCATCTTATCCAGATCTTGTACGAACCTCGTACTCCACTTTTCTCTAATGTCGACTGCTTCGGACTCGTCTCGTCGTAGCTGCATGGACTGAGCTCCAATGGCTATCCTCGTATCTGGAGTCTCCCAAGAAACGCATCTCACCACCTAGTATCCGAATGGAGTCGAACCATCCGATCAATTCGTCAAAACCTCATAATCCCCCAAGAGCTCAACATCTTGGGTACAGCATCGGTGGTCCAGCCGTAGAAGGGAAAACCCAAGCCTCACTAATGGCGCCGCGGAACTGCCGCAAACCCTAAGGTTCAAAGGCTTTCACACGGTCATTATGTCGAGTTAGGGTTTCATTCTTCTAGAGGGTCCATAGAATTGCCTGCATGTCTTTCCGAATACTTTAAACTTGGAATATGGGTTTCTGACATTCGATCGCCTCTGTCGACTCTCAACGTATCAGCGTGAAGTCGTCTCTACCTGGAATCAATCTATCTGATGACCTCGCATCGGGTAATCGAACGAACCACATGTCCTAGTCTTTCATCCTCGGGTGACTGGCGATCTTCTATCAAATCTCTAAGTACAACTCGTACTGCAAATAGCCCCAACATCTGGGGCAATATCTCGTCGTTCGCCGCAACAACTGGCTTATTCGTCCGCACGCTGAACAGTGCTTCAATCATCAAGAATAGTCGGTGCATCGACGGTCATCACATTCTGGCTGGCCTCTTGCAGTGGCCCTATCCTCTGGTGCTGATCTGCACGTCCGAGAAATCTCATAAAAGCGATCCATCAAACGCTTGTAGCTCGAAAACGCAATAAAACGAAGCCTCCCTATCCAATCGTATGTCCCTGGAATCACACCCTGGTCAGTCCTCGTTTCGTGAAGATCTCGTGCTGACCGTAACTCTAGCCGTAGCTCTCCCTGCCCGTAATCGTGGCAGCAAAACCATAACTGGTACCGATGAGGCTAGATTATAAGAAGGAATATAATACAGTGCAAGGAAATGTACATCCTAAGGCTCCTTAAGCGGAGTAGCGTATAGTAGGTATGCCGCGGAACATACCCACGGTACGTCACTCTACTTTAGTCACCCACTCCATCAACCAAGGGTCATCCTACACTCCGAAGGTAAAACCTAACACTCTGATACCAACTTTGTCACGACCCGAAAGGTACGGAACATGACCGGCACTTAAATTACGAAACGTCACGAGGCGTACGTAATCTAAGTAAGCCAAAACCCAAAAATCAAAACCAAAGAAGCAGTAGAGTGAAGGAAAAACCAACTTAAAACAAGTAGTTTTAATAGCATAAGCCGAATTATGCATTTTTAAAAACATCAAGTATTTTCTGAAAATTTCGGCAGAGTCTCCTTTGTAAATACTGGCCCCCAAACGGGATATAACATGAATAGTATACGAAATCAATAGAAAGGCATCCCCAAGCGGGAGCTAACTCTTCATCAATCGACGGTCACAATCACGCAAGCAATATAATATACAAGGTATAATGATGGGTACGATACACGTAAACCCACCTACTAGCAAGTCACCCGAAAAAGAAGCAGAGCTAGCAAAGCCGTAATGAAACCTGTACGGCAAAACCTGCAAGAAACTGTAGCACAACGGGGTGAGTTGCCAACTCGTGAGTAGAAAACATCTACGAACAGAAATCGCATGAACAACGCAATCCTAAGTCATACGATCATAATATATCCTGAAATATATAATCTGCAGCCTATAACAATGGTTAGGGTATACCTCTAAACAACGGTAATACCAAGTGCTTGTGTCAGTGCCTCAGGTAGCAATATATCATATGGATGAGGCATGAATTCATGAAAATAGAATACATGTAAATGAAGAAACTGCTTTCATAATTTAGTGAGATTTCTGTATTTTCAAAATGAGGTATCATAAATGAAATCAGCATAAACAATGTCTAGTATCGACACAAAACATAAATCCCAATATCTCAATATCTCAGGCTCCGGCTATCCGGACTGGCCTGTATCATCAAATCTCAGTATCTCAATATCTCAAAATCTCTGTGTCTCAATTTCACTATCTAGGGCGCCGTTAGTCCGGACCGTCCCCTACCATCAATCTCAAGACCACGATGGTATCCTCCGGATATCCGACGCGTCGGGTAAAATCATCGGTAGGTGGTCTTCCCCTGCCAGGCTCATCGTCTACTACTCGAACTTCTTGCCCCGGGTACCTTACCGGGTCCACCATGTATCCGAAACGGTTCATCCAACTCCTCGAATCGGGTCTCTAAATCCATCAGCAAACTCATGGTGGACGACTCATACATCATGGGAAAACCGCACTTTTCATTTAAAAAGAGAGAGAAAAGAAGTTTATAAATGTTTTTGCGGTTTTCCCCCAAATCCAGGAAATCTCAAGAAAATCCGAATCCAAATCCTCAATAGCATGTAAACAGTGAATATAGGCATAAAAATCCATGAATGCGGCATAACAGTGAATAATAACATGCATGAAGTAGCAAGTAATAACTACAATGTCTAAACTAGCATATAAGGCAAGTACACTAAGATCATGTCTAAACTATTAGCTAACAAACTATGTCAATGAAATAGTATTTTCTAAAGTGTTCGTGACATAGCAACTACCGATGAAGATGTGTGTGAGCCAGCAAGTAAGTGTACGTGGTAAATACGGGTCATCGGTAATGGTGCTGGTGTCCTAGCAGCATGATATCAGTAACGGTATATGAATCACAAAATAAGTATGCGATGCGGAGCGAACAGCAATAATGTGCGGGAGTTGAATACTAAACACAATGATAACTAATCTGCATTTAATAAAATATGAGTTCCACAGTGGTGCCATTTGAAATAACACGAATCGTGGGGTTTTGAAAATAAGGGCTACGGTGTTTTTAAGAAAAGATACGTCTTTTGAAATATCCGTAGAATCCCTTGACCTGTCTTTTAAAATACCCACGATCCGTTAGTTTTGAAATAGGTAGGAATCTAACCTAGTCTAACAACTACACTAAACTATACGGCTGAACTGACAAGCTAACTGAAGGTAAGGAAACCACCTAACATCTGAGTCGATACATATATATATATATATATATATATTAGTCGGTGATCCCGCCTCGATAATATCACATCCGATACCATATCTATAATCAGATATTCCCAAGTCAAGAGTGCGGATCAAACATCAATATATAGCTCGTACGTAAATCCGTCGTACGGCATCCCAAATCTGGGTATAGGTCAATATCACATTCATCATACTATTCATCTGGTATCCTCTTTATCAAATATCATGATCGGGGTACTGATCTACGTCTAGTACCATACTGATACCGCCTAAGTATGCATGCACGTGTGTGAAACACTACGTCAAAGGACCCGCTACAACGTCATGTCGTATCTCAAATACGAACCCTACCATATCACCGATCTCACGGCCTCAAATCAGATCTCATCGACTCATCTCAAATCCTAAGTACTATCCTCAAATCCAGTATATGAACACATAGTCCTATACCCATGTGAACACATAAATATATATTCCCATATACGCAGATGCAAAAGAAAGAATGTATGCAAGTATGTGCGTGCGTGTGTGTATGGGTGCAACCCCTACTCTAGGGTTTCGCAACTACACTAAACCAATCCAAGAACAACAAAATCAATCTTTGTCATCAATCAACTCAAACAACATATAATAAATATATGTGTGTATACGTATTCGTATACGTCACCACGAACTGCGTGGGTGCTATACGCCAACCACCCGACTTCTCCCCATAGATATAAATCTACTCACCTGGTCCTCGCTCGCCGGTGCCGACGTCGCCAGGCGCTTTCTTGTCATCTCGAAGTCCACATAGGGGTACCTACATGTCACAATGTATCGTGTCGCATAAAAGCCCAATTCGAAACCGAAACGGCATACGAAAACCAAATCGGCACGCGCATCACGCATAGGTCAAAACCTATCGCCTACGCATGCAAGAATAGCCAAACCAACCCTCGATGTCGATGTACAAACATCAACCCATCGAGAAAAAAACCCAAACGCACCCATTTGTACATTCACAAACACTCATTATAATATGAAATAGCTTAAAATTCACAAAAAACTCAAACTCACTTTAAAATCTATTTTTTCGAAAATCTAGCAAGCAAAATTAACCGTTTTAGTACAAAACTCGACGTTTAAACAAATCTAGCAGCCACAATATCAACTCAATATCATAACCAAGTCATATAAACCATTTCAATAATTTATTCTCATCAATTTGTATAAATTCCAAATTCCTAGTTTGGAAAAATACCGATTTTAACTATTTTTAAAGTAAAATTCACAATTTTACAATTAAGCTTGGTTTTGCATATACTAAAGTATTAAACCACAAAGTATAATGTTAATAATGCCATGAAACCCTAATTAGAATTTTATCTCACCAAATTATAAATATTTTTAAAACCTAGTTTGCTTAAAATCTTAATTTCGACTTTTTAGATGCAACAATTTTCAAATTATCTTCTAGTTAACATTACCTAACATGTTAAACTACACAACAAGATCAATACCCAATGATGAAAACCCTAATTTGATTTACAAACCCTTTCTTGAATTTTTCCAAACAAGCAATTAAACCTAATTAAACACCTAATTAGCTTCAAATGAAGTATGATAGCAACAATTAAGTTACTAAGCAATAAACAAACCATGGGATAAGGATTTATACCTCACAAAACTTGAATCAAACATTCAACCTAGCCTCACAAACTTGCTTCTTGCTCCAAGATCCATACTAGAATAGGTCAAGGAAAAATGGGTAAGAGTTGGATTTGGGTTTTAGCTTGATTTGTGATGGAATTTTGGAGATTTTTGATAGGTTTTTGATGAGGAAATGAGAGGAGAAAATTGGGGGGCTGCACTTGGGGAGGGCTCGGCCAGAAATGGGGAAGGGTGAGAGTGAAGTGTGTGGGTGTGGGGAGAAAAGTCCAAGTCAACCCAACCAATACTTATATATATTTACTCTTTTCTTCTCATTTCTTTTCATTTCTTTTCTTTTAGCCATTCAAGTGGGAAAATGAGGGGGCACTTGGGGCTGCTGATTTGGAGAGGGGAGATAGGGTGTGGGTGAGTGTAGGTGAGGGAAAAATGATAAATGTTATACCCCAATATCTATTTACACTAATTTCACTATTTAAGCCTTTTTCTTCGATATTTTCTAAAACCGTTTGACAGCTTCACTTTATTTTAAAAACAACATGCTAAAATTTTGTTTAATGTGTTATGATGCACAAAATTTATTTCAACTCATTCCAATTCGTAATTTCCCTAATTAAATGTATTAGTGACGGCTTAAAATAATATTAAAATAATTAATTTCGGAAAAATTTCAGAAAATTAGAAATTTTTCCAGTGGCTCAATAAACACCAAATACTAGCAATTACATAGCTAGAATATGTATATTTAATTTTATAATAAAGATATTTGTATTTTGTCCTTTTACAGAAAACCCCCTTACTTTACCGATTTTTCCGAAATTTCACCGAAACGATTTTCAAAACGTTGCCCATCGGCACTCAAAGCATCATGAAAACTCGTGTCCAACATCGACATGCAAATCCACATAACTCGGGCTCCGTCAGTCCGGATCGGCCCATATCCATCTTACAACTCCGGTCAGTATCCTCCGGATAACCGCCAGGTCCAAACAATCACTGGTAGGTAGTAGTCTCTCTGCCAGGGTCATCGTCTACGGCACAACATCTCTTTCTTGCCTCGGGGTACCATACCGGGTCCACCATGAACCCGCAAACGGATCATCCAGCTCCTCGAATCGGATTTCTAACACAAGTCTCAGAACCGAGAAAACTCATGGTGGACGCACTGAAATATCATTTCAAGAGAAACCGGGTTTTCAAAATAATGCATACTTTCTTGAAATATCCACAGGATTCTCAAATCCATAAATCACATGAAATCCGTTTCTCAATGCGTAAATCCATGAAATATGATATATGCAACATAAAACCGTAATATGAGCATATCAAAGAAAAACCGCTCTTTTAAATGAATCCAGTTTT
The DNA here is from genome assembly GCA_030015575.1 of Agapanthus africanus. Taxonomy (NCBI): domain Eukaryota; kingdom Viridiplantae; phylum Streptophyta; class Magnoliopsida; order Asparagales; family Amaryllidaceae; genus Agapanthus; species Agapanthus africanus. The sequence continues at coordinate 278,587,253 of JASDDO010000001.1, forward strand.
TAAATATATCATGAGATTCCCAATTCCTCCGAAATCAAAAGCAACATCATATAAATGTGTACATGTAGCTATGTATGCACGATGCATTTCATAAGCGCAATAGAACAAGAATCAATGTCAATAACAATACAATACCGCATATGTGTATAGGTTGTGCGTGTCATGGCAATTACCGACGGTGTGGGTGTAGCATACAATTTAGTGCTCGTGCAATATGAACCGTCAGTAATGATGCAGTGTCCACTAGGTACTAAGTCAATGAACAACAAGTAATGGTATGTAATGATGCTCATGCATAATCAACATATATGCATATAAACATGCGGCTATAATATCATATCTTGCCCTGACGCTTAACGCCATACGGGCGATTTCCCTGTAGATGTTAAATCTACTCACCGATGATCTCGAGCTAGGTAAATCCGACCACCTGCTTCCCTTTCTTCATAGCGTCCAAAGTCCCCGCACTCGCTCCTAATATCACACAAAACATAGCAAGTGCAACTTAGAAATCGACCAATAATACGTACAAACTATGTTTAAATCGACGCACCGACTCCAACAACCTCTCGAGTGTTCGCTTAGTGTCTAACGAGTGTAGCGACAATCTGAAACAACCCTAAGTGCAACAAGCTACACAAACAATGCAAACCGTGTCGGATATTATAACGCGCGTAGTCGAAACACTAAAAACTAGCAATTTGATCCCAGATTTTACATATTGTCAATATATAAAAATTTAGCAGTACCAAACACCCTAAAACAACTGCAGACAGCTACCCTAGAAATCCCAACTCCCCGGTCCTCATAAAAACCGAGTTCACCGAATTTTCCCCTGATCTCGCCGGTTTTCCTTGGTCGGGTGGGGTTCGTGCTTCAGGTGAACACTCAGGGCCTGTAACAAAACACTACTATATTGCTAGATTTTACAGTGAACATTTGTGGTGATAGCAGGTTACAGTGACACTAAAATAGCACTAAAAATATGATATGTGCTCAAAACTACATCTTTAGTGTTCTAATTAACAACTACTAAGCCACACAACATTATAACAACATAATTAACAATTTAGAGATCATTACCTATCCACACTTGCTCAAAATCCTAGCTTTCCATGATCCAAGTCATCTTAGTGGCTTTAGCTGGGCTTGTAGTGAGGGGTTGTGAAGTTTTACTTAGTTTAGTGAAGATTTTGGGTAGTGTTTCAGTTTGAGCGTGTGAGGGAGATAAGATGAAGAAAATATGTTGTGAATGAAGGAGTGAGGTGAGAATGAGGGTGTATGTGTGAGTGAGGGATGAGGGAAATGAGGGTGTGAGTTTAGTATGAGCCATGCCCCCCTCTTCTCTCTCCTCATTTAATGCAAGCCATGCTTGCCTCCATGCCTCATGATTCCATGTCAACCCTCTCTCTCCTCCCCCCCCCCCCAAGTCAACCCAATTCAAACCTTATTTTTTTAAAACTAAATAATTTAAATAAACACACATTACAACTTAATGGAATGGGGTTAAGGTACCATGGCTACTTAAGCATGGTTAACCCTAAATTAACATGCATAAGTGTGCGCAAGCCCGAAATAAATAATAATAAAATATTAATTAATTTTTATAAAATATGTGAAAACTATTTTGGTAAACTTTTTACTAAAAATCCGAATTATCGCTTAATTAACACTAATCGCATTCTAAGGTGTTACAATCTTCCCCCCTTAAAGAAATTCGTCTCCGAATTTAAAAATCTTACTATGTGTACCTTCAAAGAGGTGAGAGAATTTCTTCCACGTCTCTCTCTCGGCCTTCCAAGTGACCTCTTCACTATTCGGGCCACGCTAAAGAACCTTCACAGATGGCAAGACCTTTGACCGAAGTTTCTTCACCTGCCGATCCAATATGACTACCGGCTGCTCGGTGAACGAAAGATCGCGCTCTAGCTGAATGGTCTGGTGCTGATCATGTAAGAAGGGTCATGAAGGTACTTGCGAAGCATCGACACATGGAATACGTAGTGAACATCCGGAAATCTGGGTGGAAGTGCCAGACGATAGGCAACGGTACTAACTCGCTCAAGGATCTCAAAAGGACCTACAAATCTAGGACTAAGCTTCCCTTTCTTCCCAAATCTCATCACGCCCTTCATCGGAGAAATCCGTAGGAATACATGATCCCCCACTGCGAACTCAAGCCTGCGACGACGACAGTCGGCATAAGACTTTTATCTGCACTGGGCTGCTCTCATCCTATCCTGAATCAACTGAATTTTCTCCGTAGTCTCTTGAACTAGCTGGGGTCCCAAAATCCTACTCTCACTGCGTTCGGTCCAACAGACTGGCGATCGACACTTTCTACTATACAAAGCCTCAAAAGGTGCCATCTGAATCGTCTCCTGATAACTGTTATTGTAGGAGAACTCTATCAACGGCCACCGTCGATCCCAACTGCCACCAAAATCAAGCACGCACGCATGAAACATATCCTCCAGAGTCTGTATAGTCCGCTCTGACTGACCATCGGTCTGCGGATGGAAAACGGTGCTAAAGCTCAATCGGATACCTAATGCTTCCTGAAGTTTCTGCCAAAAACGGCTAGTGAACTGGGTGCCCCTATCGGATATGTGGGAACGCCGTGCAAACACTCATTCTCATCAATGTACAACTGAGCATACTGAGCATAACCGAAAGTGGTCTTCACTGGAAGGAAGTGAGCCGCTTTCATCAACCGGTCAACAATCACCCAAATAGAGTCATACCCTCGACTGGACCTGGGTAGACCCACAACGAAATCCATGGAGATCTGTTCCCATTTCCACTCCGGAACGGGTAAAGGCCGCAATTTTCCTGGTGGTCTCTGATGCTCAGCCTTGACTTGCTGACAAGTCAAGCACCTCGAAACGAAATCCGAAACGTCGCTCTTCATCCCTATCCACCAGTAGATATCTCTCAAGTCACGATACATCTTGGTGGAACCTGGGTGAACACTAAAAGCCGACTGATGTGTCTGCTCTAGGATCTCGCGTCTCAACCCATCGGTATCAGGTATACACAAACGAGTACCAAAACGTAGCACACCCTGGTCATCAATCAAGAACTCTGAATCTCTACCCTGCCGAACCTGCTCAAGAATCTCAGACAAACGGGCATCGACGGGCTGTGCCTTACGAATACGATCAAATAGAAGTGGACGGGCGCGGACATGAGCAAGCTGTCCCCCAGTGGAAGTGAACTCAAACTGTACTCTGCTGTCGCACAAGATCTGCCAATCTGCAGAAGACTGTCTCTGAACTGTGCTCAACTGGGACAAGCTACCCCGGGCCTACTACTCAAAGCATCGGCTCCCACATTCGCCTTGCCCGGGTGATAAAGGATCTCACAATCATAATCCTTCACAAGCTCCATCCAACGGCGCTGTCTCAAATTCAGATCCTGCTGCTGAAATATGTACTTTAAGCTCTTGTGGTCCATGAAAATCTGACATGACTCCCCGTATAAGTAGTGTCTCCAAATTTTAAGCGCAAAGACCACCACGGACATCTCAAGATCATGAGTGGGATAATTCTGCTCGTGGTTCTTCAATTGCTGGGAAGCATAAGAGATAACTCTATCAAGCTACATCAATACACAACTGAGAAGCATCACAGTAAACGACAAAGCCGCTCGATCCAGAAGGCAAAGATAAAACTGGTGCAGTCGTCAACCGAGTCTTCAACTGCTGAAAACTCAGCCCGCATGCCTCAGTCCAATGAAAAGGAACTCCCTTCCTAGTCAGTCCGGTCAGTGGTGCAGCGATACTCGAGAAGTCCTGCACGAAACGGTGGTAATAACCAACTAAGCCCAAAAAGCTGCGGACCTCTGTCACTGATACAGGTCTGGGCCAAAGTTGTACGGCCTCGATCTTCCTCGGGTCTACACGAATACCGTCTCCTGTCACCACATGACCTAGAAAATTAACAATATCGAGCCAGAAGGCACACTTCAAGAATTTAGCAAACAGCTGGTGCTCTCTCAATGTCTACAAAACAATCCTCAAGTGCTGCTCATGCTCCTCTCGACTCTTGGAAGAAACCAGAATGTCATCAATAAACATAATAATAAACCAGTTGAGGAATGGCCTGGAAATCCGGTTCATCAAATCCATGAATGATGCTGGGGCATTGGTGAGTCCGAACGACATCACCAAAACCTCATAATACCCGTAGCGCGTACGAAAAGCAGTCTTCGGAATGTCATCATTCCGAACCCGCAACTGATGATAACCCGATCTCAAATCAATCTTGGAAAAATGTCCCGCACCCTGGAGCTGATCAAACAAATCATCAATGCGAGGTAAAGGATGCATATTCCGCACCGTCACTCGGTTCAATTGACGATAATCAATGCACAACCTTAAACTACCGTCCTTATTCTTGACGAATAGGACAGGAGCTCCACAAGGCGAAACACTCGGACGTACAAGTCCCCTATCAAGCAACTCTTGCAGCTGATCCTTAAGCTCCGCCGGGGCCATCCGGTAAGGCGGTATAGAAATAGGCCCCTTGCCGGGGATCAAATCAATGCAAAACTCAATCTCACGCTCTGGCGGCAATCAAGGTAACTCATCGGGAAAAACATCGGGAAACTCTCTCACGATAGGAACCTGGTCCAACGAATCTACTGTGGCTCTAGTATCTCGTATGAAAGCCAAGAATCCCCAACATCCCCTCCTCAAAAGCCGACTAACGCAAAGCGCTGAATCAAACTGTGAGGGGCGGCACCACGGTCCCCCTGCACAACAAGAACTAACTCGCCGGGAAAACAAAACCTGACTGTCTTCTCGCTACAGTCCACGGATGCGTAGCACGTAGCTAACTAGTCCATGCCCAGGAGAACGTCAAAGTCCAACATCTCAAGAAGGATCAAGTCGACGGATGACTCTCTATCTCCAAAACGGACGGCACACGACCGAAACACGTATCACGCAACAAAAGACTCTCCAACAGGAGTAGTCACGAAAAGCGGCTGATCTAGCAAACATGACTCTCAGCCCAATCTCGGCACGAAGTGTGTAGAAACATACGAGTGTGTAGATCCAAGATCAAACAGCACGTGTGCATCAAAAGAACATACTGAAAGAGTACCTGAAACCACTGCATTGGACGCCTGCGTGTCCTAATGAGTCAAAGCAAATACGCGTGCCTTCCCTCTACCTGCAACTGGCTATCCTCTGCCTCTGTCACCCCGTCCTCTCTGAACAAACCCTCCGTGACCACGACCTCTTTGAGAATAAGTCTGACGAGGAGAAACAACAGGCACAAGAGGCAACGCTCTCTGAGATGGAGAAGGTGGTAAGGTAATATGCGATATGGCTGCCTCGTCCTCGCGTGGCTTAGTACAATCTCAAACGCGATGATAAAAACTCCCGCACTGGAAACATCCAGACGATGATTGCTGACCCTCCTGGGGATAAGAGCTAAACAACCGGCCTCGTACCAAGCCTTTGCTACTCCCACAACCTGAACGAAATCTGCCACGATGTCTAAACATCTGTCTCCGGGCTGATACACCAGTACGAACCCTCTTCGGTTCCGGAATGACCAAAGTCTCAGAAAGACGCTCCTTCTTCTTAACCAATAGGGTTGCGTCCACTGCGGCTGCATATGTGTCATAATGCTGTGCGCTGATAGCGAGGAACAACTGGGTAAACAAGCCCCACACAAATCTCTTGATCCGCATCTCCTCAGTGTCCACCAAATATGGAGCATATACATATAGCTGGGTAAACTGCACATCGTACTCTGCCACCGTCATATCCGGAGTCTGGCGTAACGACTCAAAACTGTGAGCTCGAGCATCCCTGATGCTCTGCGGAAGAAAACGGGCAAGAAACACCGTCACGAACTCAGCCCAGGTCATAGGAGAAAGACCAGCGGCTCTGCCCCTCTCTAAAGACTCGCACCAAGTCTGAGCAAGACCCTCCAGATGAAAACTCGCGAACTCTACCCATCTCGCGTCGGAGCATCTCAGCGAACGACAGATCCTGGCCATCCGATCGATAAACGACTGCGGATCCTCAGCTACATCAGTGCCAGTGAAAACTGGAGGCTTCAGCCTCATGAACTCAGATAATGATACGGTGATAAACTCCGTAGCTGTAGGTACGACTGCCTGAACCGTAGGCACCATCGCGGTCCCTGTGACAGGTGGGACAACCTCCTGTCTCTGCGCTCGACTGGACTTAACTAACGACCCCATCATCTGGCGCAAATCCTGCATCCCGGCCTCTAGCCTAGTAATACGATCAAGCGAAGGTGGATCAATCTGCTCCTGTACAACGGGTGTACCGCCCTGGTCAGTCCTCGTCTCCGACGAGCCTACCCTGACCTCGGCTCTTGCGGCCGCTCTCTGTGCCCTCGTAGTCTTCAGCGGCATAATGGCTGGAAATGAAAACAGGATTCGATAAGAACACGAATCGAATCACAAGGATGTATATAATCACGGAAGGAATTTCAACCAACAAGTCCTAAGGTCACTTAGGCGGAGTACCATGTCGTAAGTATGCCGCGGAACATACATACGCTACGTCACTCTGCTTAAGCTACCTACTCCATCATACCAAGGTCATCCTACACTCCGAAAGGTAAAACCTAGCACTCTGATACCAACTTTATCACGACCCAAAATTTGGCACGTGACCGGCACTTAAACTGTTGGTTATGTATATGCCCTAGAGGCCATTATTGTACATATGATGTGTATTGTCGTGGATGCTTGGATATATATAGAGAGGACTTTCTTGCTCGACATGATAGTATGCTATCTGGTTTCACTTTGTCTAAACATGTTGACTTGTATTGTTTTACTGTCTTGCTCTCATATGTTGATAAAGCCCTTAAGATATGTACTTGACTACTAGGACTATGATGCTGATCATACTAGTGGGGCCATGGTAGTCTACGAGTACATCCTATAATTGTTCCTAGTCGAGGGTGTATCGAGATTGATACTCCAGAGTAGACTAGCGTATACGCATCTTGACCCATATGGTGGGCGATGGATGATCCCACATCCATTGGTGTTTGACATCAAAGATGGTGTACGGGTGCTCAGTGGAGACTGGGTACACTGAACGGACTCGCCGATAACTCCTAGATGGTATTATACCTATCGTCAGATAGCAGTTCTCTAGTGACACTGGTACAGGTTAGTCTGTATACCCAAGATCGTCATAGAGTCTTGTGTGATTCCCACTATGCTTTGATTTCCACCTTACCACGTTCATGAGAACGTGCAAAACGGTGGCTTTTGGGTACAGTCCCGAATCACATGGTGACAATGAGCGACAGGAGGGGTTTCGTCTCTCCCGGTATTGGGGGTTGATGTTGCACTGTGTTCGATTGGCTATAACTGGAAGTCCCTAGCCAGGGCTGATATGGAGATCTACCGGTAAGTGTTATCAGTAGTTTTCTCGACCCGTTATGAGCCTCACATCGGCACGACTTATCGGTTACTAGGGTCTGACGTTTACCACTCCTAGACTGGATATGCGACATATCAGACGAAGAGACCGGACTGTACGGTAGTGTTACTGATTGGATTCGCAGGAGTATGTAAAGGCTTGCTTGTTGATCTTCTGATCCCTTAATACCCGGGTAGCCGTTACGTTTAGCTGACCGCTTGCGGCTTGTGGCTGTTTGATATGATCTTCATCTACTGCCGGCTTATTGACGGGTCCTTAGAGTCCTACACAGAGGTTTCCTGGCTCAGGCGAAATGGAGTAGGAGCACATATGTGATATGTGCGGGGCCGAGATTGATACCAGTATATGATACCGTATTCTATTCTCGCGATATGTGATATCGGCCGGTTATATATGATATGTCCGGGTTATCGGATCAAGTGTTGATTCGATAAAATGATACATATTAAATTAGTCGGTTATATGTAATATAGCCGGATTATTAAATCAAGTATTGATTTAATAATTTAATATATAATTATATATTTGATATATTAAATTATATTAACTAATATATGCTCACTTAAGTATTTCATTTTCTCACATTTGGATACATTTAACATATATGTGATATATGTTTAATGTATTCTTTTCTTTTGTTACAAAATTATATATATATATGTGTGTGTGTGTGTGTGTGTGAGGTGACATGCTAGGTTACACATGCAACATGTATGTATGAGATTTATACCATGCTAGGGTTTATGTTATGGTTTTATTTATCTTTTTAAGTAATTCACAAATGATATGGAATTGGTCATGGTTGAGCTTCATGGAAGCTAGTAGAACATTGACTAAAGTCCACCTCTTTTGTTTTTACTTAAGATATTTCTTAACATAACCTTTAACCCTAGCTCATGGTTTATTGTCTACATGGGTTATTTATGACATAAACTAACCCATGGTTGCATTTCTAACCTCAAGCCATTTTTATTCATTCATCACTTGATCATCTTCTTCTTCATCTCATTCTTGCTCTCTTGCTTGTGATGAATTGATGAAATATTATGAGAAATAAAAACTAAAGAGAGCCCACTTCCTACTGCATCATCCTCTTCTAAACTAGCCACTTAGATTAGGGTGTTAGCTTCACTAATTCCATAATTAGTGAAGTCATAGCTTGAGTTCGTGTTTCCTCGAAGTAGATCATCTTGGATTTTGAAGGCTTCAAGCAAGCATGCATCATACACCGTATGGAGCCTCTCAAGAGTCCGGGAGCTCAATGATCGCAGCGAAAGGACCACAACAAGGAGCTATAGAAGTGAAGGAGAGGACTACAAAGGTTGTAATCCCTAATCACTTAGAAGTAATGTTGTTTACTTGATGTTTCCGCATGAATCTCTAGTTAAAGATCTTGTTTAGGGTTGTTTAAGCATGGCAAAATTTTTATTTAGCAGGGATGATGCCACCGAAACCTTATTGTCGTGCTTAGGAACTCAACAGTGGTATCAGAGCCAAGCTAGAGCTTTAGGCATTGTCTAGACGAAGTTTTCTAGATGAAGTTATAAGTCCTTTCGAATCCCGAAAGCCCATTTTTGGACCCCTCTCTGGAAATTTTTCCAAAAGTTGGAATTTTTCTTGTTAAAAATACTCTAAAAATTATGCAGGTAATTCCATAGACCCACCTGAAGAACGAGTCCCTAACTCGTCTAAGTGACCACGGAACCGCGGTCAAAACATGGTTTTGGCGGTAATTCCGCAGCGCCACTTGAGAGGCTTAGGACGGACCTTCAGCTGCTGGTCCATGGGCACTGTAGTATGGTTCTGGGTACTTTTAACAGTGCTTAAGTGTTGAGCTTTCTAGGAAATTTGGGAATTCGTTGATTCGATTGAATTGTTTAAACTTCGCCTGGCTTTTTGGAATATGATACAATATGGGGAATTCATATAGTTAGGCATGAAATCCGAAGTATGTGATATTTCGTGTTTACGATGTCTAAGGTGATTGTACATTCCAAATGTTGTAGTTTGACATTTTATTTTCTGCAACCGTAAGTGTAATTTGTGGTGTATCGCCGGTTTCGTCGCTATATGTCAAAGACAATTGGGATACGCATATTTACTTACGTTGATGACATGTGATATTATGTGTTGATATGATATGTTATATTGGATCGTCGTGATTTGAATAGCCTGGGGTTTTATATGAGATGAGGGTTTTTATTTTCATTCATATAAAATTCATTGTATGTAATATTCTTTTATTGGGGCACTTCCGGGTTGAGGATGATGTCACCATTGTATATTATTTACTTTTCCGCATTATGATAGACCCAAGGAGGAGAGCACAAGCAACCGGGTTCTAGGGTCCAGTGGGAAGCCATCTCGAGGAGTCGAGACCGGGTCTCCTAACTCTAGAATTGGTAGGGTTGCTTGCCGCTCTCATAGCAGTCTAGGGATGTAGGTTTGGCTATTCATCGCGACCGTGGAATCCGTATTTTATACAGGCTCAAAATAAAACACGGACCTCCTAGAATATCCAATATTTCATATGTTATCTTCTGCTGTTGATATTCTGTGATGTGATCGCTTTATATGTTTGAGACGAATGCTTTATTATTATATATATATGATATATAATAAACGTTTCTTATGTTTTGCACCCGCGCTAGTCCCGCCCCGCTATGCCGTTAGTTAAGTAACCTAACGGTGCATAACGGAACACTGTGGTGAATGTGGATGGCATAAGCGTGCGTTGTATTTTCGTTTCTTCTGTGATACTTAGGAAGCATAAATGATAGGAATTCATTAATGCGATTAATGAAAGAAAAAGAAACCTAAAAGATGTTGTAGAATCAAATTTTCAAAAAAAGGTAGCTCTAGTTTTTTGCTTTGCATAGCAGTATTCCTCGTAGAATATCCAGCACCTTATTCGATAAGGAAAGAGCCGAGATCCCTTCACCGGGTGTGACCTCTTTAGCGAAACTAGCAAATGCTACAACTCACTTGGTTTTGTTTTTGATTGCTTCTATAGTTCTTGCTTTGCATAGCGGTATTTGTGAAATATCCTGCACCTTATTCGATAAGGAAAGAGACGAGATCTCTTCACCGTGAGTGACCTCTTTAGCGAAACTAGTAAAAGCCTCAAAAACACTCCTTTTCAAAATCACTTGTTTGTACAACGATATCAAGTTCATTACGCAAAAGGTTTTCTGAAAAACCTATCGTAACCCTCCATCATTTCAGATAAGTAATATTTAGTATCCATGCTACGGTAGTTTGGCCTGCGTCAAGGCATAGTGTACGGTAGCTGATTACTACTTATCTGTAGCATAAGATGCGATTGGATTAGGGTATTCGTGCGGCGTTGTTTGGCCTGCGTCAAGGGTCGTATGGGTGGGTTTAATTCAATCAAGAAATGCACAGGTTGAACTTGACTAGCGGACTATGTGTTTTTTGGCCTGCGTCAAGGCCATAGGACGCTAGGGGTAAAAAGATATTATCGAGAATTTCAAATGTTGAAATTTGCAATGAGATTGCATACCTTCTATGAGATAGTTGGATCCCGATACCCACTACGAGTAAGAGTTACTCCTGGGAGAGTTTTACACATCACAGTTAGCCGATCAAGTAGGTGTCTAGAAAGGTATTAACAGGATTATGCCTCTGGGAAAACGAGGTTTATTTGAATTCGGTCCGTGCGAAAGCACGGGAAACCTCCCTCAAAGTACCAACACTGGCCTGGCTGAAAGATTTGCGAACTTGTAAGGTATAATTAATCCCGGCTAGTCTTACCTTTTAGGGTTTGAAGGAAGATTTGATAAAAACAGTGGGAGCCATCCTGATTAGATAAGATAATAACCAATCTAATCTTGCAAGAGCATACTCTAAAGTGTTTTCTTCTCTCTCTCTCTCTCCAAGTAGAGACCATGTCAGGCCTTAATCAAGATAATAATATGGATGTATTGACCGAACCCGCTTGTTATACAAAGCAGGGGAACATTGGTTCCGTTCTTTCCTATAATTGTTATAAGACAGAGCAGGAAATAGGGGAATATCCGGATTCCCATGCCGCCCAAACGAAGAATAAGCATGTTGATGCATCTTCTTCGGGTGTGTTAGTTATCGAGAACCGTTTCTCAGTTCACTCTACGTCCTGGGTATTAGATACCGGTTCGGGATCCCACATCTGTAATATGTTACATGGGCTACGGAAAGGTAGAGAACTGGGAGAGGGTGATCATTCCGTAAGAGTAGGGAATGGTGCAAATGTTGCAGCCAAAATAGTTGGAGAATATCACCTTATATTACCAAATGGTAATACATTGATTCTGAACGAATGCTATTACATTCCGACCCCGATATGCAATCTTATATCAGTTTCTTTATTAAGTAAAGAATGATATAATTTTGTAGTAAAGGATAATATTATGAACATCTTTCTGAATCAAAAGTTGATTGGATCAGGCTCGTTAAATAATGGCATATACGTTCTAAATCAAACCACAGTTCTTAACATACAAAATACACACAAGAGAAAGAGTTTAGAAATGAACGAATCCTTCGTGTGGCATTGAAGACTAGGTCATATCAATGTGACACGACTAGCTAAGTTACATAAAGATGGATATTTTAATCCGTTCGAATTATCATCTTATGAAACTTTCCATTCTTGTCTTAACGGAAAGATGACCAAAACTCCGTTTAGTGGACACGGAGAAAGAGTTACAGAACTCTTGGGACTGATACATAGTGATGTATGCGGTCCCATGTATACACATGCCAGGAATGGTTCCTCGTACTTCATTACATTCACTGACGATCTCTCAAGATACGGACATGTGTTCCTGTTGAAACATAAGTCTGAAGCTTTTGAGAAATTCAAAGAATATAAGAACGAAGTCGAGAACAAAACCGGTAAAAGTATTAAGACCCTTTGATCTAATCGAGGAGGAGAATACTTGAGCAATGAGTTCCTGGACTATCTAAAAGAGAATGGGATTTTCTCTCAGCTTACTCCTCCATACACACTACAGCACAACGGTGTATCCGAGCGGAGGAATCGCACCCTATTAGATATGGTGCGCTCTATGATGAGCACTGCTGAGTTGCCTATTTCCTTTTGGGGATATACACTGGAGACAGCTGCAGACCTATTGAATATGGTTCCCACCAAATCTGTGCCTACCACTCCATATGAGATATGGAAAGGAAAGAGACCATATCTTAATTATGTTAAGATATGGGGTTGTCCGGCATATGTGAAAACACAAAATCCGAACAAGCTCGAGGCAAGGTCAGTTCTGTGCAAGTTTATAGGATATCCCAAGCATTCGCGAGGGTATATCTTCTACCACTCCGAGGAACAAAAGGTGTTTGTTTCTCAACATGCCACCTTCTTAGAAAAGGGTTTTCTTATGAAACAAATTAGTGGCAATGAGGTAGAACTGGAAGAAGTTCCAGCAGCACAGGCTACAACTGACGATTTGGTGGAAACAGAGGATTTGATAGCTCCCAACGAACCTTAGCCTCTCCTCCGATCTAGTAGGGTTACTCATCCACCTGAGAGATACTGCGGCTTTCTCATTGATGGTGGGAGCGAGGATTGCATCATGGAAGATGATGACCCGACTAGCTTCGAGCAGGCCATCATGAGTGGGAACTCTGTGAAATGGCTAGATGCAATGCGATCTGAGATGGAATCCATGTACACCAACAAAGTATGGACTTTGGAAGTTGCTCCTAAGAGGGTAAAACCCGTTGGGAGCAAATGGATATTTAAGAAGAAACTTGGTGTAGATGGAAAAGTTGAGACTTTCAAAGCTAGACTTGTTGCAAAAGGTTTTCGTCAACGACCAGGTGTGGATTATGATGAAACCTTTTCTCCAGTGGTTATGCTTAAGTCCATCCGGATCCTACTTACCATTACTGCAAATGGATGTTAAGACCACCTTTCGAAATGGTGATTTAGAAGAATGCGTGTACATGACTCAGCCAGAGGGCTTCGTAGACAGTGGGAGCAGCGCAAAGGTGTGCAAGCAGCTTAAATCCATCTACGGGTTAAAGCAGGCATCGCGGAGTTGGAACATTTGTTCTGATGTGGTAGTCAAAGAGTTTGACTTCATCAAAAGCATAGATGAACCTTGTATATACAAGAAGGTGGCAGAGAGTAAAGTTGTCTTCCTCGTATTGTATGTGGATGACATACTCTTGATAGGAAATGATGTTCCTATGCTGCACTCGGTCAAGCTCTTCTTATCATAAAGATTCTCAATGAAAGATCTAGGTGATGCCTCCTGCATCTTGGGGATTAAGATCTATAGAGATAGATCTAAAAGGATACTGGGATTGTCCCAATCCAGGTACATTGACACCATACTAAAGAGCTTTAGCATGGAAGATTCCAAGCGTGGGAATTTACCTACGATCTCAGGACTCACTCTCTCCAAAGAGATGTCTCCCAAGACTGATTTGGAGAGGGCTCGCATGCAAGGGATACCCTATGCTTCGACAGTAGGCCCTATCATGTATGCAATGCTATGTACCAGACCCGATGTAGCATTCTCACTAAGTGTAGTGAGTAGGTATCAAGCAGATCTAGGAGAGAGTCATTGGACTGCTGTGAAGAACATTCTCAAGTACTTGAGAAGGACTAAAGAGATGTTCTTGGTGTATGGTAACGGAGAACTCCAGGTGGAGTCCTTTACCGATTCGAGCTTCCAAAGTGATAAGAACGACTCTAAGTCACACTCGGGATTTGTCCTTACCCTAAATGGAAGGGCGGTTTGTTGGAAGAGTTCCAAATAGGAAACCGTGGTAGACTCGACAATGGAGGCTGAATACATCGCTGCCAACGATGCTTCCAAAGAGGCTGTCTAGATGAAGAAGTTCATAAACGAACTTGAAGTGGTTCCATCCATTGAGCATCCAATACCTTTGTATTATGATAACAATAGAGCTGTAGCTTTGGCCAAGGAACCCAGGTCCCATCAGAGATTCAGGCATATTCTGAGGCGGTATCACCTGATCCGAGAGATAGTTGATCGCCGGGAGATCGAGGTCAGGAGAGTTGACATGAAGGACAACATTACGGATCCACTCACGAAGGCCATACCCCAGATACAATTTGAGAGACTCTTCGGGATGTTGGGTATGAGATACTACAACAGCTGGTCTTAGTGCAAGTGGGAGATTGTTAGCTATGTATATGCCCTAGAGGCCATTATTGTACATATGATGTATATTGTGGTGGATGCTTGGATATAGATAGAGAGGACTTTCTTACTCGACATGATAGTATGCTATCTGGTTTCACTTTGTCTAAACATATTGACTTGTATTGTGTTACTGTCTTGCTCTCACATGTTGATAAAGCCCTTAGGATATGTACTTGACTACTAGGAATATGATGCAGATCATACTAGTGGGGCCATGGTAGTCTACGAGTACATCCTATAATTTTTCCTAGTCGAGGGTTGTTCAGACCAGAATATTGCATTATTATATTCCCCATTCTTATTCTTTTTATAAATAAACGGTTGCTTTTGACGCATGTCTGCTACATGTTACAGGTTACAGGTTCTTGGACAGAAAAACAGTGAAAACGATGTAAAGACGATGAAAATATGGACTTTTGACCAACAAATGGGAGGACCTTAGTCAAGCCTACATCAAAGATAAAATTCACAAAGTACAAGGCAACGCAAGGTCCAAGATTACAAGCGAACGGTTAAAAAGCCATTGCAAATTGTTCACTGGAAATCTGGAACCAACCTAAAAGCCCAAATGGAAAAGGACATATGGAAACAGGAAGACCAAGTCAATAAGAGCTAGCCCAAGAAAAATGATATTCCAAAGCCACTATTGGGCCACGGAACCGCGGCCAAACAGGGCATTGGGCCGCGGTTCCGCGGCCATACAGAGCAATCAGAAGCTGAATTTTTTATATTAATTTATGGCGGCGTTGACTAAGTCTTTCTAGGGCTATTTGTGTAATTGTGGACATGCGAAACAAATGTAACCCTAGGGTTTCCTATTCTTAAAAATAGGAACTCTAATCATTGTAATTCTTTATGCCACCCTTCATTAATAAATTTTAGAATTCTTTGGAGAGCATCGGTGCCTCTTTTCAATTCATGAATCCAGATCTGATAACCCTGCTTTGATGTTTGGAGAGAGCCATCTGTAAGTAATTTAATTTCTTGCCCTAGTGTAGATTTCAATTCCTTGCCCTAGGAACTTGTTTAGGGTTTAGCTTTGAGGAAGGATTTTGAGAGATGAGATCTCTCATCCCTTTCTTACCCACCAAATATTTACAATAGGACTTCATGCATACACGCACATACCACGCCCTACGGCATCCTATCCCTCGAAGTAACGATGACACCGTAGTGTAAAGGACCGGTTGCGCGTGTTTTCTATGGAGGTTAGGGTAAGGATCTCTAAAGGAAGGACAAGAACCTAGAGGAAGGAACACCTTCCCGAACGGATCTAATCCCCTTTATTGATAATTACCATAACTCCTCACAGATCTTCATTCGGGTATTGAAAGCGGTGAGATTTAATTACATTTCCAAACCATCCCTAAACCTAGCCCTAGCAAGAGTAGATCTAGATAATTGCCCTAGGTTAATTCAGTTTTTAGATTTAATAATTAATTCGAACACCCTTCGGAATTAACTCGTAAGCGCGACTAGGAGATTCACAAAATCCCTGTGGACCGACCCGTACTCACCGGCTAGCTTCATGCGACGCCGTTCTTGATTGCGGTTACTAAATAGTTTTTTGAGACCAAATAAAATGGCGTCATTGCCGGGGATGGCGTAGAACTTTCCTTTTCGCAATTTCGGGTTAATCATAAAATTTAAAAAATCATAAAAATCTAAAAAATCCAAAAAATATACAAAATTTATTATCTGTTATTTTTGGAAGGGTATTTTTGTGTGAATTTTGCAGGATCTACGAACAAATTCGGATCTGGAAATCTACAGAGATTAAAAACAGCAAATATCAAATTCGAACAAACAGAAGATCACAACAATCGAGGTACAGAAGAAATTTGGAGGATCGAGTCAACAAGTCAACCGTGGAGATTTGGTGACAAAAAAAAAAACTGGCGAATCCACCAGATCGCGGCGGATCCGCGGTCTAAAACGGCAATTAGCGGCGGTTCCGCGGTGAAGTAGATTGATCGGTTCCCCAAAAAAGGGTCAGAAGCGCCGTAAAAAAAACAAAAAAAAAAACAAAAACTCTGTAAGTATTCTGATCTCCTCCTCTGCAAATCTCCGATATATCTTCTGAAAAATCTCCTGCAGGATTCTTTGCGCTTAAAAAATCGTTCCCCTTCCAAATAACAATCTTGTGCAGGATTTTTTGCGCCGCGCATAAAATAAAAATCTTTGATTGCAAGTGATTTTTCTGTTTTGCATATCTTTAAAACTGACTTTAAGGGGCTTTTTGACCAATTCAGATTGGGTGGGGATTTCATCACCCTTCCCAGGACCCCAGAAATCACATAAGGCATTTGCATTGACCATATCTTAATTAAAAAATACTAGACTCAGCCCTAAGGACGTCGCGCTCAATAGGACAGAGGACTAGTATAGGCATCGACCGTTTATCCTAACCTGATTTTGCGGTGCCTAGGCAAGTGTGTCAAGGCTAGTGGTTTTTAATTAGGCCCACAGTGTGGTTCCTTCCCACTTACCTGGCACTTACCTGGCCGCAATTGGCGGTGAAGAGGCGGTTTGAGGTCCTATTTCTAGCCCTTTGGAACAGTTAGGAGCTGTCTAGCTGACCTAGGTGACCATAGATCTAGGTCTGATTGTGCATTTCTGGTTGATTACATTTGTGTCTAAGCCCTTTATCGAAATTTTTTTTCTGCAAACAGTCTCAAATAAAGAGAAAAAGGAAAAAAGGAAAATTTTTATAAAAGCTTGCAAAAATTTTGTCGCTAAGAAATCCTTGCACCCTATTTGCACCACCTACCTTCTTCCTTTTCTCATTCAACTAACATGGGTACCCCACATAATAAATCACTCACCGAACTTTGGTATCCCGAACCTAATTTTGCGTCGTATGTCAATTTAAAGACGATCCCTCCTTGCCAAAAAAATCTTTGAAAGATCAAATAGAGGCGTCTAGGAGAAATAGTTTGACTTTTCAACCCACTTTGTGTCAACCGAGTCAACATTTACCACCTACATATGTTGATACCACTTCTTCAAGTCCTTCTGTCACTCCTAGGCCGATGTCCATTGCTGAGCATATTGCTCAATCTCGCAGTCGATCTTTCACCCCTCTCCACTCATCCAGTTCTAGGGATTAACACGACTATTCACCTTTTTATCCATATGTTGACCCTACCCCTGCCCAACCACCCACTTCCTACAGTCATACCCAACCTTCCCACCTTCACTAGACACTGTTTCGACACAGCCATTAGGGAGTTTCACATATCCAACCAATTTTGAATCTTTTACTGAAACCCCCTCACCACCTAAGTCTAGTTTGGAAGAGTCGTTGGAAGCGTACATTGCAGCAACGAATAAAATGACTAGGAATGTGGAAGCGTCTTTAGCCGCCCTTATGCAACCTAGTGAACCGGTAGCTAGTGTCCCGCTAGCTCCAAATTTTTCAATGTATGAGGCGGCAGTTGGACAGAGTGAGAATGAGAGAGGATTTTCAAATCAAACCTACCCTTACCCAATTGAAGCCCACAACTCCTGTTTTCCATCGATTGCCCTAAATAGTTCACCTGTTAAGAATAAAAATGAGTTGTGTGATTTTGTAGTGTTTGATTTGCCAAATTGTGAGGAACCCCTTTCAAGTGAAACCGCACCTAATCCTTTCGATCTTTACACCTCCATTCTAGAACCTACATTGATAAATATCCATGCTGTTGATGAGGTGTCTAAAGAAAATGATTTTCACTTGATTGAGGATATAGACGCCGGGAATATTTCGGATGATGAACCTGTCGATTTAATTGAAATTTTATGTTCAAATCATCATCCTGAGTTGTTAAATGTTTCTCCCGAATCTCATATGCGTCTAGATTTTGATGATAACGGCATGGATGGGTTGAATATTGAGGATAGTATTGAGGAGAGTCTTGAGGATAATATTGAGGTTGAATCATTTTTGTTTGATGTGTCTGATTTTCCAATTCATCCTCTTGAACGTTTAACTAAATCACCCTCCCTCCTTTCCATCGTTCCGACCTCGCTTGAAGACTGTGAGCTTGAAACCTTTTCTTTTGAATCTGACACAATTCTCATAGACGATAACACCTACGAGTGTTTCACTTTTCCGGACGTTGCTGATGACTCACCGCCCGAGTTTGAGTCCTTTACATTTTCAGATGAGCCATCAGACTCGGTTGATTATAGTAGTTTCGAACCATTAATGGAATCTTTCAAGTTCGAAACAATTTATTACGGTGAGAATGAGACTATCCCTAATTCACTCCCTGTTGTCTTTCCCATTGTTCCGACCGAACAAATGACCGTTACGCTTTCATCTCCTACACCAAGTTCGGCGTACCCATGTTTTCTTGCGAATCTTGAGGGATTTGACCCCATTTCACGACGGGTTGATAGGTTAGCACAATCGCTTTTAACATATCGATCATCACAAATTGTGCTAATTTATTCACTCGATTTACACCCTCAAGTTCGTACTACACTTCTTTCCCTCTTTCGTTATTCTTCTCCTCCACCGAGACCTTATTCCATTCTTCTTCTCAGACGGTCTCGTGTGCTTCTCATTTCTCTTCTTTCCACCCCATTATTTCACCAACTTGGACATTACCACGATAAGATTTTTGAATGGTTGGTGCTAACTTTTGGCTTGTGCAAGGCCAAGCTTAAGTTTGGGGGAATCTTTGTATATATGTATATATTTTTTGTTTTCTTTTTCTATAAAAAATATTTAAAAAATTTCAAAACATTAAAAAATATATATAAATTTTTTTTTATAAATAAATAAACAGGGGAGTATCGGTATTTTTGACCCTCTTGGTTTAGCATGACAGTGAGGACACTGTCAAGTTCAAGTTTGGGGGTATGCTCGGTACGTCTTCTTCCTTCGCATTCATTTGTACACATTTTTGTATTTGCATACTTATTTGAAAACCTATAAAAATTGAAAAAATTTAAAAATTATAAAAAAATTATTGTATTCAATTTTGGCCATATTTGATTTGAGTTTGACAAATAGGTTAACTGGCTAGGAACAACTAGATCTTAGACTTAGTGAATTAAAAACCCTAAAAATAACATTCCTTAAAGTTTAACGGTAGAAAGTATATGCCTTGTAGTTTATTTAGAAATAGGCAAATTTTGGGTTCACTTCTTGGGCTAAGTAAAAATGAGGGAAAAATATTGAAGCTTTTATTAGAGTATAAGTTTGAAAAATAGTTCCTAGCTTAAGTCTAGATTCTGAAAATGTATACCCTACAACTTGCACAATCACGCACCTTGAAACTTGGAATAGTAGAAGAGACCTTGAAATACTCTTGTCTAAAGTCTTTAGTACAATGAAAATTAAAAAAAAATATTAAAATGTGAATAAAGAATAAAAAAAATGGACACTGGTTTTTGTGATTACTTAAGGCTGTAAAAATAGAAAAATATTTAGCGAGGGTGCTTCATCACCTAGTGCCTTAGACCAACTGGTTTGGGAGTCACTGCTAAAGCCTTGGGTGTTGCAAAACTAGGAAGTACGCTTTAAAGTGCTAACGCATCTTGTAATCAGTTGTTGGTACCTCAAGAAGTATTAACGGTCGCATGAAAGATGTGTAAGCAAATTTCATTTAAAAATTCACTAATTAATAAGTGCTTTGGACAATGGACGAGAGTACGATTGCTTGATTTGAATTTCCAAGTGTAGGGGTGATATTTATACACACGTGGGGATATGTGATTAGAGTTTAGAGGAGAGAAAGGAATGAAGGATAGAACTTATATCTTTAGTAGGGTTGATAGAAATTCCTAAGTGGAGATGGAACCCTAGAAGGAAAACTTAAGAAATGCCGAAAGCTAAGTAGGTCTACATAACATATATAATCTTAAGTTAAATAATGAGGAAGTGTGATGAATGTGGGTGGATAATTTGCGAGTCAAAAGATAATAGAATTCCTTGTTAGAAAATCTAATTGGAGAACAAAAGTCAATGGGCCGAGTTGATAGGATTTTGTGGGTGTAATCTGCTGAAAACCCTCAGGAGACAACACTCCTCCTACTAGGGACACCTAGAGGTTTAACGGCTTGTTGCACGTGCTCAGTGCAATCGCGTTTCCCTGCGAAAGTGCGGTTAGGATTTTAGTGAATAAAAATAAGTTTGCTCGAGGACGAGCAAAAGATAAGTTTGGGGGTATTTGTTCAGACCAGAATATTGCATTATTATATTCCCCATTCTTATTCTTTTTATAAATAAACGGGTGCTTTTGACGCATGTCTGCTACATGTTACAGGTTACAGGTTCTTGGATAGAAAAACAGTGAAAACGATGTAAAGACGATGAAAATATGGACTTTTGACCAACAAATGGGAGGACCTTAGTCAAGCCTACATCAAAGATAAAATTCACAAAGTACAAGGAAACGCAAGGTCCAAGATTACAAGCGAACGGTTAAAAAGCCATTGCAAATTGTTCACTGGAAATCTGGAACCAACCTAAAAGCCCAAATGGAAAAGGACATATGGAAACAGGAAGACCAAGTCAATAAGAGCTAGCCCAAGAAAAATGATATTCCAAAGCCACTATTGGGCCGCGGAACCGCGACCAAACAGGGCATTGGGCCGCGGTTCCGCGGCCATACAGAGCAATCAGAAGCTGAATTTTTTATATTAATTTGTGGCGGCGTTGACTAAGTCTTTCTAGGGCTATTTGTGTAATTGTGGACATGCGAAACAAATGTAACCCTAGGGTTTCCTATTCTTTATAAATAGAAACTCTAATCATTGTAATTCTTTATGCCTCCCTTCATTAATAAATTTTAGAATTCTTTGGAGAGCATCGGTGCCTCTTTTCAATTCATGAATCCAGATCTGACAAACCTGCTTTGATGTTTGGAGAGAGCCATCTGTAAGTAATTTAATTTCTTGCCCTAGTGTAGATTTCAATTCCTTGCCATAGGAACTTGTTTAGGGTTTAGCTTTGAGGAAGGATTTTGAGAGATGAGATCTCTCATCCCTTTCTTACCCACCAAATATTTACAATAGGACTCCATGCATACACGCACATACCGCGCCCTACGGCATCCTATCCCTCGAGGTAACGATGACACCGTAGTGTAAAGGACCGGTTGCGCGTGTTTTCCATGGAGGTTAGGGTAAGGATCTCTAAAGGAAGGACAAGAACCTAGAGGAAGGAACACCTTCCCGAACGGATCTAATCCCCTTTATTGATAATTACCATAACTCCTCACAGATCTTCATTCGGGTATTGAAAGCGGTGAGATTTAATTACATTTCCAAACCATCCCTAAACTTAGCCCTAGAAAGAGTAGATCTAGATAATTGCCCTAGGTTAATTCAGTCTTTAGATTTAATAATTAATCCGAACACCCTTCGGAATTAACTCGTAAGCGCGACTAGGTGATTCACAAAATCCCTGTGGACCGACCCGTACTCACCGGCTAGCATCATGCGACGCCGTTCTTGATTGCGGTTACTAGATAGTTTTTTTAGACCAAATCAAGGGTGTATCGAGACAGGGCATCGATACTCCAGAGTAGACTAGCATATACGCATCTTGACCCATATGGTGGACGATGGATGATCCCACATCCATTGGTGTTTGACATCAAAGATGGTGTACGGGTGCTCAGTGAAGACTGGGTACACTGAACGGACTCACCGAGAACTCCTAAATGGTATTATACCTATCGTCAGATAGCAGTTCTCTGGTGACACTGGTATAGGTTAGTCTGTATACCCGAGATCGTCATAGAGTCTTGTGTGATTCCCACTGTGCTTTGATTTCCACCTTACCACGTTCATGAGAACGTGCAAAACAGTGGCTTTTGGGTACAGTCCCGAATCACATAGAGGCAATGAGCGATAGGAGGGGTTTCGTCTCTCCCGGTATTGGGGGTAGATGTTGTGCTGTGTTCGATTGGCTATAACTGGAAGTCCCTGGCCAGGGCTGATATAGAGATCTACTGGTAAATATTATCAGTAGTTTTCTCAACCCGTTATAAGCCTCACATCGGCACGACTTATCGGTTACTGGGGTCTGACGTTTACCACCCCTAGACTGGATATGCAACATATCAGATGAAGAGACCGGACTGTATGGTAGTGTTACTGATTGGATTCGCATGAGTATGTACAGGCTTACTTGTTAATCTTCTGATCGCTCAATACCCAGGTGGCCGTTACGTTTAGCTGACCGCTTGCGGCTTGTGGGTGTTTGATATGATCATCACCTACAGCCGGCATATTGACGAGTCTTTAGAGTCCTACACAGAGGTTTTCTGGCTCAGGCGAAACGGAGTAGGAGCATATATGTGATATGTGCGGGACCGAAATTGATACCAGTATGTAATACCGTATTCTATTCTCATGATATGTGATATCGGACGGTTATATGTGATATGTCCGGGTTATCGGATCAAGTGTTGATTCGATAAAATGATACATATTATATTAGTCGGTTATATGTAATATAGCCGGATTATTAAATCAAGTATTGATTTAATAATTTAATGTATAATTATATATTTGATATATTAAATTACATTAACTAATATATGCTCATTTAAGTATTTCATTTTCTCATATTTGGATACATTTAACATATATGTGATATATATTTAATGTATTCTTTTCTTTTGTTACAAAATTATATATATGTGATATGTATAATTGTGACATGCTAGGTTACACATGCAACATGTATGTATAAGACTTATACCATGCTAGGGTTTATGTTATGGTTTTATTTATCTTTTTAAGTAATTCACAAATGATATGGAATTGGTCATGGTTGAGCTTCATGGAAGCGAGTAGAACATTGACTAAAGTCCACCTCTTTTGTTTTTACTTAAGATATTTCTTAACCTAACCTTTAAAGCTAACTCATGGTTTATTCTCTACATGGGTTAACCATGACATAAACTAACTCATAGTTGCATTTTTAACCTCAAGCCATTTTTATTCATTCATCACTTGATCATCTTCTTCTTCATCTCATTCTTGCTCTCTTGCTTGTGATAAATTGATGAAATATTGTGAGAAATAAAAAAACTAAAGAGAGCACACTTCCTACTTCATCATCCTCTTCTAAACTGGCCACTTAGATTAGGGTGCTAGCTTCACTAATTCCATAATTAGTGAAGTCATAGCTTGAGTTCGTGTTTCCCCAAAGTAGATCTTCTTGGATTTTGAAGGCTTCAAGCAAGCATGCATCATACACCGTGTGGAGCCTCACAAGAGTCCGGGAGCTCGATGATCGCAGCGAAGGGACCACAACAAGGAGCTATAGAAGTGAAGGGTAGGATTACAAAGGTTGTAATCCTTAATCGCTTAGAAGTAATGTTATTTACTTGATGTTTCCGCATGAATCTCTAGTTAAAGATCTTATTTAGTGTTGTTTAAGTATGGCAAAATTTTTATTTGGCATGGATGATGCCACCCGAAACCTTGTTGTCGTGCTTAGGAACTCAACATAAACCACGTGACGTCAACAGGCGTAACGCAATTTAAGTAAGCCGAAAACCCAAAAATCTAAACCATCAAAGAAGTAAGTGATAAAAACATTGTTAAAAACATTTGGAAATCTCAAGTAAAATCTTTAAAGCTTAAGTTTATTTTCTTAAAAATTTCGGCAGCACCTCTTTTGTAAAAATTAGCCCCGAAACGGGTACAAATATAGAATATAAATAAAGCATCTCCAAACGGGAGCAAATCACGCCCAAATGCGGAAACAACCGCCACAAGCATAAATATACGACGCCGTAGCAAAGAAATGGACAATATAAATGAAAAACAGTATAAAGAGGTAAAACTACATAATAAAAGCCGGCCCACACGAGCTCGACACCTAGAGTCACAAAATATACAATATCGTCCTCACAACTCGTCTCTAAGTCAATAAATGAAAGTGCTAGATGGAGAGTTGTAACAACCCTAATTTTCTTATACACTTTTTCCATACAAATTTTTAAATTGCTTTTTTTTAAATCCTTAAAAGGGTATTTATTGCCTGAGCACAAGACTTAAGTAATTAATTAGCAATTTAATTACAAGAAGGAGCTTATAGCTCATTGGTAATACCTTGCACTGCTGAACCAAGACACAAGAGTTTAAATCCCATGCCCCACATTATTTTTAATATTTATTTTGTTTTAAATTTTTTAGAAGCCCAACAGTCAACACGTGATAACTTCCAATTTCCCACTGCCCATGAAAAATTGAAAGTACCAGAGCCTAGACATCGAGACCCCTCACCTCCCGAACTGGCGACTCGGCCCGACTCGGGCCGACGCCGCCGGCCGGACTCGACAGAACGGCCGAGTCCCCAACACAAAAGTTGGGGCTCTTGGCATTCTATACCCCCCTGCATACTTCAAATTCCCAGATCGGTTCTAGAGAATTCAGAAAGCCCTATTTACTCCAATTTTTAATACATTTTTATATAATTTTACATTTTTTCAATTAAACCCTTCATCTACCCTAACCCTAGCCTAGCCCTATAAATACCACCCCTACCCTCCACCCTCTCACCCTAAACTCTGAGCCAACTCTCAAAAATTTCCAAAAAATTTGTGTACTTTGAAAACGAGCACGAAACGAAGCTACGGCGAATTTTCCGGCGAACTTCCAATGACCGTCCGTAAAAACTCCCAGCGATGAAACGACGCATCGCCGACTCCTTCCGAACCATCTCCCTCTTCTAGTTGTCCCAAACTGTAAGTCCCATTTTCTATCTCTCTTTTCCATTCTAAAAATACGGATTTACAAAACCCGACGGAATCGGAACAAATCCGATTTCCGATTCGGTTTTCTTATAAAACTTCACTTCTCGTTAATACAATTATGCTTAAACTCCCTCATGTTGACTATTAAATAGTAATCAACCAAATTGATCAAGTTTCATTTCATAAAATGATGGCTATTTCAATTTATCGTATTTTTCACTTAAACACCACAATGTTTCAATTCTACATTTAACTTCATTAAACTTTTTATACCTTTAAGTAGACCACGAGATAATGACCTACCTCCTCATACATTCATATGCAACATAACACGATACCCTCGAGAACTTAGAATACGGGAAAACAAACATTTTCATTTAAATACCCTTTACTTAATAAAACCATTTCTAAAAGATTTAGTATTAATACATCTTTACAAATAAATAACCTTTGAGCTAATAATAAAAATATCTAGACTCAGCCAATTAAGGACTGTCGCACTCATTAGGACAGAGGAAGGTTGTGGGCATTCAGTCGTTTATCTAAACCTGACTTTGCAGTGTCTGGGCTAGACAAGTGAGAAAGGTAATTTTAAAAGGCCCGTTTCACGGTGATTCGTAAGCGGATCCCTCCTTTCTTCACTTGTACTTACCTGGCCAAAATTGGCGGTGAAGAGACGATTTGAGGGATATCTCACAACTTGTCACTTTGGACCAGTTAGGAGCAGTCTAGTTGACTTAGGAGACCCTAGAACATAGAATACGGGAAATTGACATCTTTACAAATAAATGCCATTTACTTAATAAAACTGTTTTCTACAAAATTTAGTATTTATACAGTCTTTGCAAAGCGCCGCTACAACCTATTTTGGAGAACCCGTTCGGGATGGTGCGTATAATCGCACATCCTCGGGCTTAGTAGTACGAGATTCAGACCTCCACAAGGAGCATTCGGTCTCGAAAGATTTAAAATACGACATCTTGAGGAAATGAGATTTTTAGAATATGAAACATATATTAAAATTATTTTTGTATAAATATATGTATATTTATCATTAAAATACCTATTTTTGTTATGATATAAATAATCCATTTTTTTCAATAAAAAAAACAAGGATCAATTTACCTTAAAATACTATGAATTTCATATAAGTTTAATATTACACTTTAATACCATATAATATGAAAGTTAGGTTATTCTCATTAGAATTGTCACAAGTATAAAATCTACAATTATTATAACTTTAAAGACGATTAATAAATACTTGGGGTGTATTTTGAAAACTATACAAAAGTATTTTACATAAAACCCCCTCAAGTTCTAAAAATTACAATAAGGACCCTAGTAAATATAGGTTTAAGCGGGACCAATCTCTTGAGCCTCGGGGAGCCGGAGAAGTGGGTGCTTGCCTATCTAAGGTAGACAACTTAAAAATGGTGTTATCAAAAAGGTAATCGTTTTTGAAAAAGACACAAATCCTGCCACCCATGTGCAGCTGTTACCGATAACATCAAAACAATCAGGACTTCAATTTACTTTGAGTTTCATTATAATCTGACTTGAACATGATTCAAGTACAATCTATAATCTACAATCTATAATCTACAATTTACAATCTACAATATTCTGATTCAACATGAATCCGTATATTCAATCTATTCAATACATTCAATATATATTGACCGAACCGAACCATGGATATACATCCATTTACATGATTCTCCAGATATTCCATTTACATGATTATACAGTTACATCCGTTTACTGATATCATGGTTTTGGTCAGTCATCCAACTATACAATCTATAATACAAGACAATACAAGTTGCAATACAACACAAACAATACAATCAAGACATCGCGGGGTTTAAGGGGTAGATTGGTACGGAAGGTGTTAGAAGTGGCACGAAAATGCAACCATAAGACACCTAACCTATATTCTGTTGCTGTTGTACCATGGCATAACGGTTCCTTGAGTTCTTGATACCTTAGTCTCCGGGGCAAGTGAGACTCCTCTCATATACACTGGCATCCTTCTGTGCCAAGCTACAAACAACAGCTTTAACACTAAATATAACAATATAACAATATAATACAACTGTAAAAGCTACTCTCTCTCTTACTCTCTGTCTATTCTATTTCTCCTCTTATCTTTGGGACTTACCGAGCGACCTGTTCGCTGACGACATTCTCTTTCTTTCTTCTTTGAATGTCGTCAGGTGATCTGGACACGTCAAAGATCGAGCCCACTGCTGAAGACTTGGACCAATTCAGTGAAGATCCCGAGCTCTAGTTCATTATACACTTTCCATTCAGTACTTTTCATTTCTGTTATGCCGTTGTTTAGGCATTGCTTTTTATCAGTTGTATTTACTTTCCATGTATTGTACAAAAGAATGTCAATAAATAAAGTTGTTGTTCAGTTCATATCTTGTCTCTTGTGATTTTACTTTTATATTGCTTAGTTATGCTTAGCGTGTTTGCTTCTGAGTAAATACGTAGCGGACCAGTCGGGTCCCCTTCGCCGTATACCGGGAAGCGGAGCGTGACAGGTTTTGTTGGCGGCCCATGCTGGTCAGGGTTGTACGAAACCCTAAGCAATATAAAACACAAGAACCAGCAACTAAAACATTCTTTACAATCATGTTCCTTGATTCTTACAATTTCATGTTCTTTGAATCATATATCTTGAATCTGTCCTAACCCAAAATTCCCTAACCTCTTTTACAATCTTACCAAAACCTTCACATTCTTTCATTCCTTCACACATTCTTCACATTTTTAAAACCCTTGCACCACCTTGTTATTTTTCACATACTGTCAGTACACCAGTCACCAGACTTTCCTTGAAACTGTTACACTTTCCTTTTTCAAATTTCGAGGACGAAATTTTTAAAAGGAGGGTAGAATGTAACAACCCTAATTTTCTTATACACTTTTTCCATACAAATTTTTAAATTGTTTTTTTTTTAATCCTTAAAGGGGTATTTATTGCCTGAGCACAATATTTAAGTAATTAATTAGCAATTTAATTACAAGAAGGAGCTTGTAGCTCATTGGTAATACCTTGCACTGCTGAACCAAGCCACCAGAGTTCAAATCCCATGCCCCACATTATTTTTAATATGTATTTTGTTTTAAATTTTATAGAAGCCCAACAGTCAACACGTGATAACTCCCAATTTCCCACTACCCATGAAAAACTGAAAGTACCAGAGCCTACACCTCGAGACCCCCCACCTCCCGACCTGGCGACTCGGTCGAGTCTGCCGGCGGACCGGCCGACTCGGGCCGGCGCCGCCGGCCGGACTCGGCCGGACGGCCAAGTCCCCAACACAAAAGTTGGGGATTTTGGCATTCTATACCCCCCTGCATACTTCAAATTCCCAGATCGGTTCCAGATAATTCAAAAAGCCCCATTTACTCCAATTTTTAATACATTTTTATATATTTTTACATTTTTTTCAATTAAACCCTTCATCTACCCTAACCCTATCCTAACCCTATAAATACCACCCTTACCCTCTACCCTCTCACCCCAAACTCTGAGCCAACTCTCAAAAATTTCCAAGAAACTTGTGTACTTTGAAAACGAGCACGAAACGAAGCTACGGCGAATTTTCCGGCGAACTTTCGACGATCGTCCGTAGGAACTCCCGGCGACGAAACGACGCATCGCCGACTCCTTCCGAACCATCTCCCTATTCTAGTTGTCAAAAACCGTAAGTCCCATTTTCTATCTCTCTTTTCCATTCTAAAAATACGGATTTATAAAACCCGACGGAATCGGAACAAATCCGATTTCCGATTCGGTTTTCTTATAAAACTTCAATTCTCGTTACTACAATTATGCTTAAACTCCCTCATCTTGACTATTAAACACTAATCAACCAAATTGATCAAGTTTCATTTCATAAAATGATGGCTATTTCAATTTATCATATTTTTCACTTAAAGACCACAATGTTTCAATTCTACATTTAACTTCATTAAACTTATTATACCTTTAAGTAGACCACGAGGTAATGACCTACCTCCTCACACACTCATATGCAATATAACACGATACCCTTGAGAACTTAGAATACGGGAAAACAAACATTTTCATTTAAATACCCTTTACTTAATAAAACCATTTCTAAAAGATTTAGTATTAATACATCTTTACAAATAAATAACCTTTGAGCTAATAATAAAAATATCTAGACTCAGCCAATTAAGGACTGTCGCACTCATTAGGACAGAGGAAGGTTGTGGGCATTCAGTCGTTTATCTAAACCTGACTTTGTGGTGTCTAGGCTAGACAAGTGAGAAAGATAACTTTAAAAGGCCCGTCTCACGGTGATTCGTGAGCGGATCCCTCCTTTCTTCACTTGTACTTACCTAACCACAATTGGCGGTGAAGAGACGATTTGAGGGATATCTCACAACTTGTCGCTTTGGACCAGTTAGGAGCAGTCTAGTTGACTTAGGAGACCCTAGAACATAGAATACGGGAAATTGACATCTTTACAAATAAATACCATTTACTTAATAAAACCATTTTCTAAAGGATTTAGTATTTATACAATCTTTGCAAAGCGCCACTACAACCCATTTTGGGGAACCCGTTCGGGATGGTGCGGATTATCGCACATCCTCGGGCTTAGTAGTGCGAGATTCAGACCTCCGCAAGGAGTATTCGGTCTCGAAAGATTTAAAATACGACATCTTGAGGAAATGAGATTTTTAGAATATGAAACATATATTAAAATTATTTTTATATAAATATATGTATATTTATCATTAAAATACCTATTTTTGTTATGATATAAATATTCCATTTTTTCTAAAATATCACAAGAATCAATTTACCTTAAAATACCATGAATTCCATACATGTTTAATATTACACTTTAATACCATATAATATGAAAGTTAGGTTATTCTCATTAGAATTATCACAAGTATAAAATCTACAATTATTATAACTTTAAAGACGATTAATAAATATTTGGGGTGTATTTTGAAAACTATACAAAAGTATTTTACATAAAAACCCCTCAAGTTCTATAAATTACAATAAGAACCCTAGTAAATATAGGTTTAAGCGGGACCAATCTCTTGAGCCTCGGGGAGCCGGAGAAGTGGGTGCTTGCCTATCTAAGGTAGACAACTTAACAATGGTGTTATCAAAAAGGTAATCGTCTTTGAAAAAGACACAAATCCTGCCGCCCATGTGCAGCGGTTACCGATAACATCAAAACAATCAGGACTTCAATTTACTTTGATTTTCATTATAATCTGACTTGAACATGATTCAGGTGCAATCTACAATCTACAATTTATAATCTACAATATTCTGATTCAACATGAATCTCTATATTCAATCTATTCAATACATTCAATATATATTGACTGAACCGAACCATGGATATACATCCATTTACATGATTCTCCAGATATTCCATTTACATGATTATACAGTTACATCCGTTTACTGATATCATGGTTTTGGTCAATCATCCAACTATACAATCTATAATACAAGACAATACAAGTTGCAATACAACACAAACAATACAATCAAGACATCGTGGGGTTTAAGGGGTAGATTGGTACGGAAGGTGTTAGAAGTGGCACGAGACTGCAACCATAAGACACCTAACCTATATTCCGTTGCTATTGTACCGTGGCATAACGGTTTCTTGAGTTCCTGATACCTTAGTCTCCAGAGCAAGTGAGACTCCTCTCATATACACTGACATCCTTCTGTACCAAGCTACAAACAACAGCGTTAACACCAAATACAACAATATAACAATATAATACAACTGTAAAAGCTACTCTCTCTCTCTCTCTTACTCTCTGTCTATTCTATTTCTCCACTTATCTTTGGGACTTACCGAGCGACCTGTTCGCTGACGACATTCTCTTTCTTTCTTCTTTGAATGTCGTCAGGTGATCTGGACACGTCAGAGATCGAGCCCACTGCTGAAGACTTAGACCAATTCAGTGAAGACCCCGAGCTCTAGTTCATTGTACACTTTCCATTCAGTACTTTTCATTTCTGTTATGCCATTGTTTAGGCATTGCATTTTATCAGTTGTATTTACTTTCCATGTATTGTACAAAAGAATGTTAATAAATAAAGTTGTTGTTCAGTTCATATCTTGTCTCTTGTGATTTTACTTTTATATTGCTTAGTTACGCTTAGCGTATTTGCTTCTGAGTAAATACGTAGCGGACCAGTCGCGTCCCCTTCGCCGTATACCGGGAAGCGGGGCGTGACAAGAGTACTAGATATAATAAGATATACAATAGAATAAATCGGATAACCGCAACCCACCTACAGCAAAAAGGCTCACAGCCAACCGTAGCGGTATCCGCTGAAAAAGATACAATAAGAAGCCATGTCGTGACTACTCTGAGGGTCAAGCCTGCAAAACACTGTGGCACAACGGGGGTGAGTTGCCAACTCGTGAATAGTAAGTAACATCATACAGATAATCGCAGGTATGCACGTACAGCGATAATCTATCACATGCAATCTAATAGTATAAATATGGTAATATGGATATGCAACAATCATGATCAAGGTACTCCATCAGGTACTACAAATACATGAATCAATGCATATCAAATAACTACTGAGTATGGGATAAAACATATCATCATCAATGAATCATCATTGTGGAAAAACCGGTGTCCATCAACGACACCCCAAATCCCAATACCTCATGCGCCGTCACTCTGATCTACCCTCATATCTCTAAATCTCATGGAACCTGAGTGCCTAATATCGGCACACAAAACATCATGAAAACTCGTGTCCAATATCGACATGCAAATCCACATAACTCGGGCTCCGTCAGTCCGGATCGGCCAATATCCATCTCACGACTCCGGTCGGTATCCTCCGGATAACCGCCAGGTCCAACCAATCACCGGTAGTGTAACATTTCAAAAAGATAAAATATTAATTTTGGGAATTTTTATAATTTAATATCATTTTATTGAATATTTTAATATTTTGGTATTATTAAATACAAATAAATAGGAAAAAATTGAGAAAAATTATGGAAAATTATGGAAAATTCTAAAATTGGGTAATTATTGGAATTATGGCATTTTTAGATTTTTATGATCATTTATATGCTAATTTAGTGCTAATCGCGATTAAAAATCGCTAATCGGTTTTTAGCTTTTTTTTTTTGTGCAAAACATGCACACATCCTTGTTCCTACACGTGTGCATTTTCTTACCATGTTTTCTCATTTGGGTTTACTATTTGAGTGAGAAGGGTTTTAAAAGGAAAAAGAAAAGGAAAAGAATAAAGAAATGGGTAGTTGGTGAGAGAGAGAGGTATGGGCTTCATTTGACTTAAACTTAGCTATTTCTCCTCCATTTTTCAACACTCATTTTTCTCTCCCTCTCCCTTGCTTGCTGCTGCTGCTTCTTCTTCACCTCACCTCCCCACTTCAAGCCCCAAATCATCTCACAAACTTCACAAAAACCCCACTCTCCTTTCACAAAAAATGTGCACAAGCTTGCAAGCTATAGGATGGACCGAGAAAGTTTTCATTTTGGCGCTGTTGAGGATTCATGTGGGTCTTTTGAGGTAATTCCTCCACAATTAGAGTGGTATTTCTTGTGTTTAAGCTTCGATTTAAAGTTTCATATCGATATTGTGCGATATTATGGACTTGAGGATAACCAAGTTAGGGTTTGAGGAAATTTGGTGTTGTATTGTGAAATTGAGCTCAGTAGAGGTTTTACAAACACCCTAGTGTATGAATTGGAACCCAAAACCTGAAGCTTAACCCAGAATACGGATTTTAGAAACCGATATCGGAGAATTTATGAAATCTGTGTAGTGTTTATGGAATCTGCTATCATACGAGGGATCCTAAAATAAAACTAAGATTGAAAGTAAGATGTGCAGGCACCCAGGAATCTACCACCAAGACCCCAGCCCCTAACTCCCTTACCCGGCCGCCAATTAATCCCAATTGGCCGCAATTTGCGGCCTGGGTCCCACCATTTTGGCTCGTGTTGGTTCTGTAGCTCCTACATGTTTATGTTAGACCCCTGGTATATATAGATTTGTATAAATTGACCTAGGGTGAAATCTGGGACATATTTCCTAAGTTGCTGTTTTGGATTCGTGTTTCCGTATTCTGTATTTTTAATTCTGCATTTGTGTCTTGTGATTTACCTCGACTATTTGGCGTTTATACGACGATATAGAGGATTTATTGATGGTTTTGAAGGCGTGCCATAGGTTCTAACCTATAGGCCCCTTGTCGTATCGTTTTGGATTTCGTGTGCCGTTTTAGCTTTGATTTGGTTTTAATGCGCATATACGACACTTTGATGTGTAGGTACCACATGAAGACTTCGGGATGACAAGCAAACGCGTGGTGGCATCGAAAGATAAAGACGCAGGTGAGTAGATTATATCTACAGGGGGAAGTCGGGTGGATGGCGTATAGCACCCCCGCAGTCCGTAGTATATATGTATATATATGATAGCTAGGTGTACTAGGGATAGTGTAGGGTTAGAAGTGACTAGTGTAGTTCATAGTCGCGAACCCTAGAATAGATTTACACCTACACGCACATCCTTGCATATTCATTATACTTGCACTGTGTTTGATGATATTGGATGACATTGGAGTTGAGTCGATGATGTTGGGCATGGTGCCGTGAGATCGGTGATTTGATGTGATTCGTATTTGGGGATACGATACGTGACCTCTAGCGGGCCTTGGGACGTGTGCTTGCACACGCAGTAGTTCGATGGTATCAGTTGTACTAGACTTAGATCAGTACCCCAGATTATATGATATGATGATAAGTGATACCTGAAATGTGATGAGATAGTGTGATATTGACCCGTACCCAGCTATTGGAATGCCGTACGACGATTTACCGTATGAGCTTTACATTGATGATAGATCCGCACTCTTGACTTGAGGAGGTCATATGATATACTGTATCGTACGCGATACTATTGAGGCGGAATCACCGACTATTATATCTATATGTATCGACTCAGATGTTAGGCGGTTTCCTTACCTGTAGCTCAGCTTGTTAGTTCAGCCGTATAGTTTAGTGTAGTTGTTAGATTATATTAGCCTCCTACCTATTTCAAAACTAGCGGGTCGTGGGTATTTTAAAAGACAGGTCAAGGGATCTACGGATATTTCAAAAAGCGTATCTTTTCATAAAAACACCGTAGCCCCTATTTTCAAAACCCCATGATTCGTGTTATTTCAAAAGGCACCATTTGTAGGACTTATATTAGATTAATGCAGATTAGTTATAGTTGCGTCTAGTATTCAGCTCCCACTCATTTTTGTGGTTCGCTTTGCATCGCATTCTTATATTATGTTTCATACCCCATTATTGATATCATGCTGTTAGGACACCAGCACCATTACCGATGATGCGTATGTACCACGTACACTTACTTGCCGGCTCACACACATCTTTATCGGTAATTGCCATATCACGTACACCTTAGAAAATATTATTGCTTGACATAGCCTTTTAGCTAATAGTTTAGACATTGTAGTTATTACCTGCTATTTCATGCATACTGTTATTCATTGTTATGCCGCATTCATGGATTCTCATGCATATATTCACTATTTTACGTGCTATTGAGGTTTTGGATTTGGATTCCATGAGATTTTCTGGATTTGGAGGAAAACCGCAAAAACACAAATAAACATTTTCTCTCTTTTAAAATAAAAAGTGCGGTTTTCCCATGATGTATGAGTCGTCCACCATGAGTTTGCTGATGGATTTGGAAACCCGATTCGAGGAGACGGATGAACCGTTTCGGGTACATGGTGGGCCCGGTGCGGTACCCCGGGGCAAGATGAATGTGGTGATGACGTTGAGCCTGGCAGGGGAGCACTACCTACCGGTGATTTTACCCGACGCGTCGGATATCCGGAGGATACCGTCGTGGTCTTGAGATGGATGGTAAGGGCCGGTCTGGACTGACGGCGCCCTAGATTTTGTGGTTGAGACTTGAGATATCGAGATATTGGGATTACGTTTTGTGCCGATGCTAGGCACAGTTTTATGCTGATTTCATTATGATACCTCATTTTAAAAATACAAAGGAAATCTCACTAATTTATGAAAACAGTTTCTTCATGTACATGTATTCTGTTTTCATGCATTCATATCTCATTCATATGATATATTGCTACCTGAGCCACTGACCCAGGCACATGAGATTACACTCGGGTTAGATATTTACCCTAGCCTTGTTATAGGCTGCTTGTTATATAGAGGATTTTATATACTGATCGTATTGACCTAGGATTATGTCTTGCTTTCGGTTTTTGCTTGTAGATATTCTCTATTCACGAGTTGGCAACTCACCCCCGTTGTGCCACAGTTCTTGCAGGTTCTGCCGTACAGGTTCCTTTGCGGCATTTCTGGCACATTGCTTCCTTGCGGGTGAATTGCATTTGGTAGGTGGTTTCTTTTGCATCAAGAACCACCATTGTACTTGTATTATTCTTTGTATCTAGAATTCCATCAACCAAAACTTGTATATTGTTTCAGACTTAGACATTAGTGATGTATTATTCGACCTTAGAGTCGCGCTTAGCAGTATTACGGTTTTCATGTTATTTTGAGTTTTGATCCTCGCCCTTCGGCGTTGTATATTATTATTGCTTGCGTGGTTATGACCGTCGATTGACGAAGAGCTAGCTCCCGCTTGGGGATGCCTTTTATCATTGCATATATATATTATTCTTGTTGTACCCCGTTCGGGGCCAGTATTTACAAAAGAAACTCTGCCGAAATTTTTAGAAAAGACCTTACCTTTTAAAAATGCACATTCGGCTTAGTTATTTAAAAACCTTGACTTCAAACTTGTTTTTCCTTCACTCCTTTAAAAACCAGTTTTCTTTACTTACTCTTGAAAATGGTTTTAGATTTCTGGGCTTTTGGCTTACTTGGATCAGATGGAGTCCTATAGACTTTATATGGTTTAACGGCCAGTCACGTGCTTTTTCGGGTCGTGACAAAGTTGGTATCAGAGCGCTAGGTTGACCTTGGTTCGAGTCTAAGTTTGACTATGTGGAGCCTAGGGCGTTTATATATATACGGAACTCAGGCTTGACCTTACGGAACTTAGACTTAGTCGAGGGGGTATTAGACCCGAACTTTCGTCGCGTAGGATGACCCTTGGTTGATGGAATAGGTGACTAAAGTAGAGTGACGTACCGTGGGTATGTTCCGCGGCATACTTACGACATGCCACTCCGCTTAAGGAACCTTAGGATGTACATATTTTCGAGATCAGTGGTTCTCTTCATATCCATGATTATACATCCATTTGAGATTCTCGATTTTATTAGTTTCATGATCATACCTTTATTGATGCTGTTCCTTCTTATGATCATGTATCCACTCTGGATCTGTTGTTTCCTTTCTTTCCATTGATCTGCTCTCTTCGATACTCGATTGAGGTTCATGTCGCCATGTTTGAGCGCAGTTTGGGCTGCTGCTAGGGTTACGGTCAGGGCGAGCTTGTCTGGTACGAGGGCCGACCATTGTGTTTTCTGGTGACATGGGAACATCTCGAGTTGGTATTGATGATTGGGACCTCTAGTAGAGGCGAGTGCTTGGTTTTGCACCGGATGATCGGGCCATTGTTAGAGCTGCCAGTTAAGAGAGGACTGTTGATGTACAGCATACCTCAGAGATTATGATGTCGCCTACCGTGCAGACAGATGGACCAGCTGCTGCTGAGATTGACAGGATGTCGCTTCCGAAGCTTACGAGCTGAGATTGTCGGAGCTTCCAGGCAGATATGAGACAGATGATAGCTAGTCTACCCGATTTGAAAGACGAAGGTGATTCGTCCGATTTATGCGCCGGAGCGGGGCCAGTTGAGTTGAAGATTTCAGTGTGGAGAGTCTTACTCAGATCTAGAGCAGACCAATTCAGAGATGACCGCCAATGTATTGCCTTTCCTGGAGGATTGAGGCGCTGTTCGGCGTACAGGTAAATGAGCCAGTTGCTGCTGCAAATGACGAGATATCACCCAGATGGTTGGAACTACTGCAGCATGAGCTTATACTTAGAGATATGATGGACGGTCGCTAGTCACTTGAGGACTAATGACTAGGACATGTGGTTCGTTCGTTTACCGATGCGAGGTCACCAGATAGATTGTTTCCAGTTGGAGACGACTTCACGCAGATTCGTTGAGAGTCGATAGAGATGATCGAATGTCAGGAGCCAATTTTCCAAGTTTAAAGTATACGGAAAGACATGCAGGTGATTCTATGGACCCTCTAGAAGAATGAAACCCTAACTCGACTTAATGACCGTGTGAAAGCCTTTGAACCTTAGGGTTTGCGGCAGTTCCTCGGCGCCATTAGTAAGGCTTGGGTTTGCCCTTCTACGGCTGGACCACAGACGTTGTGGTATGTACTCGATACTATTAAACTGTACCCGAGATGTTGAGCTCTTGGGGGATTGTGAGGTTCTGACGAGCCGATCGGACGATTCGACATCATTCGGATATCATGTGATGGGACACTGCTTGGGAGACTCCAGACACGAGTATAGCCGTTGGAGCACAGTCCATGCAGCCACGATGAGACGAGTCCGAATCAGTCGATATTGAAGCAGAGTGAAGAAAAGAGTTCGCAAGAGATTTTGACGAGATGACGTCCCACTCCGCTGACATCAGAGATGTGATACGCACCCAGAGGCGTGGTATATGGATATATCTTCCAGAAAGAAGCGTGATAAGTATGCAGCCGTTCCGAAGTAAGAATTAGCTTCAGCAATGGATGATGACTTCCGGGCAATACGGCAGGAAATGAGATTTGAGAGAGAAACCTCGACAGGACCTTTCTGGAGTACGATATGAGAAGACCTAGACCCAGGAGTGGTTATATTGCGCACAACCAGCAGGCCAGAGTTGGCATTGTCGACGAGGTAGTTGACCAGATTCGGATAAAGGAACTTACCCAGATGCGTTGCGAATTGATCAAGGACGGACGAGTTTTGAGTATTCCTCCGATGGTTGGGACGTGTTCCCGAGGACTTGTTCGGCCTGACATCTTCTACAGAATGATGAAGCTACAGAGTACGCGATTTCAAGTCCATGCGAGAGACTTCAGATTGACCGTGGCCGAGAACAGTGCAGTGCGTAGATAGCATGGCGTGACGTCATAGTGGACGACGATGGAGACAGGTGGAACCAGAGGTTCGGGCGAGACGCTGACGAGCTGTCATTGCTTCCCGTCGAGACCAGAGGTCAGATATGCTTACAGAGGCATTGGGATGCAACCAGATTCCGAGAAATGTTGTGCTGAGGACACAGATGTCCATTGAACAAAAAGAGATTATGCAAGAGAGCCAGCCTTCGTACAGTTCGGCATAGGCAAGATCGGAAGAGACCTTGAGCAGGATTCCTTCCAGGACATTGCTGCAATGATGTTGCACCCAGGATTAGATGTGTGATGTGCATTCAGAGAGCCAGAGGCCGACGCCAGTGATATGTTGCTTTATGAGTGGTCGTGAGGATTGACCGAGAGACGACCAGAGAAGTGCCAGAACGGAATCTTCCTCGTTAGCACACCTGACAGGGCTGATGAGCCGATTGATTGTGAGATAGGGATCCGCAGAGAAGATAAGGACCCAGAGTCAGAGGACGCCAGACCGTGAGTAAAAGGCAATTTGATATCTTGCGCTGCTAGCAGTGGATGCACCGACTTCTTCTCGACCTTGAAGGAGGAACTAC
The DNA here is from genome assembly GCA_030015575.1 of Agapanthus africanus. Classification (NCBI taxonomy): domain Eukaryota; kingdom Viridiplantae; phylum Streptophyta; class Magnoliopsida; order Asparagales; family Amaryllidaceae; genus Agapanthus; species Agapanthus africanus. Next base: position 278,626,379 of record JASDDO010000001.1, read on the forward strand.
CGACGACGGTACTTACGATTTGTGATTTTGTGATTCGATTATCACGTATCCGTCATCTTAGATTTTGGTATTTTGGGCGTTCTATTGCATGATTTAATTTTGATGACTGAGTTTCATGATATTGTTTCATGCACCCACTGGATATTTATATTTTGCGCATAAGTTATTACATTCGAGGTATTGATTGTGATTTCACGCCTATCTTATACAGTGATTTGATTTACACTTCCAGCATAGTTTTCATGCACCTTTAGTGTTTTGATATACGATTTTGGTGCACGCCAGATACACTAAATCGGGATTCTTCGTGCATGTCCCATGCACCTGATTTGGTTGCTGTCAGGCACACACGTTGCCTATGACAGATGTTTCGTGCACACCCGTTGCACCTAGATGTTGTTTTGTATCCATATATGGATCTTGATTTCCGTGCGCACCAGACGTACATGATATTTTTATATATGCATTTTGGGGATTGATTTCTAGTAGAGAAGTACATTTTTATGATATTCGCTACGTATTGATGTTTTCGGAGCCCCGACAAATTGGATTTTTACTGAAATGTTTTAGTATTTGGGGTTTAAATTTAAATTCGGGGACCGAATTTCTTTAAGGGGGGTAGATTGTAACATTTCAAAAAGATAAAATATTAATTTTGAGAATTTTTATAATTTAATATTATTTTATTGAATATTTTAATATTTTGGTATTATTAAATACAAATAAATAGGAAAAAATTGAGAAAAATTATGGAAAATTCTAAAATTGGGTAATTATTGGAATTATGGCATTTTTAGATTTTTATGATCATTTATATGTTAATTTAGTGCTAATCGCGATTAAAAATCGCTAATCGGTTTTTAGCTTTTTTTTTGTGCAAAACATGCACACATCCTTTTTCCTACACTTGTGCATTTTCTTACCATGTTTTCTCATTTGGGTTTACTATTTGAGTGAGAAGGGTTTTAAAAGGAAAAAGAAAAGGAAAAGAATAAAGAAATGGGTAGTTGGTGAGAGAGAGAGGTATGGGCTTCATTTGACTTAAACTTAGCTATTTCTCCTCCATTTTTCAACACTCATTTTTCTCTCCCTCTCCCTTGCTTGCTGCTGCTGCTTCTTCTTCACCTCACCTCCCCACTTCAAGCCCCAAATCATCTCACAAACTTCACAAAAACCCCACTCTCCTTTCACAAAAAATGTGCACAAGCTTGCAAGCTATAGGATGGACCGAGAAAGTTTTCATTTTGGCGCTGTTGAGGATTCATGTGGGTCTTTTGAGGTAATTCCTCCACAATTAGAGTAGTATTTCTTGTGTTTAAGCTTCGATTTAAAGTTTCATATCGATATTGTGCGATATTATGGACTTGAGGATAACCAAGTTAGGGTTTGAGGAAATTTGGTGTTGTATTGTGAAATTGAGCTCAGTAGAGGTTTTACAAACACCCTAGTGTATGAATTGGAACCCAAAACCTGAAGCTTAACCCAGAATACGGATTTTAGAAACCGATATCGGAGAATTTATGAAATCTGTGTAGTGTTTATGGAATCTGCTATCATACGAGGGATCCTAAAATAAAACTAAGATTGAAAGTAAAATGTGCAGGCACCCAGGAATCTACCACCAAGACCCCAGCCCCTAACTCCCTTACCCGGCCTCCAATTAATCCCAATTGGCCGCAATTTGCGGCCTGGGTCCCACCATTTTGGCTCGTGTTGGTTCTGTAGCTCCTACATGTTTATGTTAGACCCCTGGTATATATAGATTTGTATAAATTGACCTAGGGTGAAATCTGGGACATATTTCCTAAGTTGCTGTTTTGTATTCGTGTTTCCGTATTCCGTATTTTTAATTCTGCATTTGTGTCTTGTGATTTACCTCGACTATTTGGCGTTTATACGACGATATAGAGGATTTATTGATGGTTTTGAAGGCGTGCCATAGGTTCTAACCTATAGGCCCCTTGTAGTATCGTTTTGGATTTCGTGTGCCGTTTTAGCTTTGATTTGGTTTTAATGCGCATATACGACACTTTGATGTGTAGGTACCACATGAAGACTTCGGGATGACAAGCAAACGCGTGGTGGCATCGAAAGATAAAGACGCAGGTGAGTAGATTATATCTACAGGGGGAAGTCGGGTGGATGGCGTATAGCACCCCCGCAGTCCGTAGTATATATGTATATATATGATAGCTAGGTGTACTAGGGATAGTGTAGGGTTAGAAGTGACTAGTGTAGTTCATAGTCATGAACCCTAGAATAGATTTACACCTACACGCACATCCTTGCATATTCATTATACTTGCACTGTGTTTGATGATATTGGATGACATTGGAGTTGAGTCGATGATGTTGGGCATGGTGCCGTGAGATCGGTGATTTGATGTGATTCGTATTTGGGGATACGATACGTGACCTCTAGCGGGCCTTAGGACGTGTGCTTGCACACGTAGTAATTCGATGGTATCAGTTGTACTAGACTTAGATCAGTACCCCAGATTATATGATATGATGATAAGTGATACCTGAAATGTGATGAGATAGTGTGATATTGACCCGTACCCAGCTATTGGAATGCCGTACGACGATTTACCGTATGAGCTTTACATTGATGATAGATCCGCACTCTTGACTGGAGGAGGTCATATGATATACTGTATCGTACGCGATACTATTGAGGCGGAATCACCGACTATTATATCTATATCTATCGACTCAGATGTTAGGCGGTTTCCTTACCTGTAGCTCAGCTTGTTAGTTCAGCCGTATAGTTTAGTGTAGTTGTTAGATTAGATTAGCCTTCTACCTATTTCAAAACTAGCGGGTCGTGGGTATTTTAAAAGACAGGTCAAGGGATCTACGGATATTTCAAAAAGCGTATCTTTTCATAAAAACACCATAGCCCCTATTTTCAAAACCCCATGATTCGTGTTATTTCAAAAGGCACCATTTGTAGGACTTATATTAGATTAATGCAGATTAGTTATAGTTGCGTCTAGTATTCAGCTCCCACTCATTTTTGTGGTTCGCTTTGCATCGCATTCTTATATTATGTTTCATACCCCATTATTGATATCATGCTGTTAGGACACCAGCACCATTACCGATGATGCGTATGTACCACGTACACTTACTTGCCGGCTCATACACATCTTCATCGGTAATTGCCATATCACGTACACCTTAGAAAATATTATTGCTTGACATAGCCTTTTAGCTAATAGTTTAGACATTGTAGTTATTACCTGCTATTTCATGCATACTGTTATTCATTGTTATGCCGCATTCATGGATTCTCATGCATATATTCACTATTTTACGTGCTATTGAGGTTTTGGATTTGGATTCCATGAGATTTTCTGGATTTGGAGGAAAACCGCAAAAACACAAATAAACATTTTCTCTCTTTTAAAATAAAAAGTGCGGTTTTCCCATGATGTATGAGTCGTCCACCATGAGTTTGCTGATGGATTTGGAAACCCGATTCGAGGAGACGGATGAACCGTTTCGGGTACATGGTGGGCCCGGTGCGGTACCCCGGGGCAAGATGAATGTGGTGATGACGTTGAGCCTGGCAGGGGAGCACTACCTACCGGTGATTTTACCCGACGCGTCGGATATCCGGAGGATACCGTCGTGGTCTTGAGATGGATGGTAGGGGCCGGTCTGGACTGACGGCGCCCTAGATTTTGTGGTTGAGACTTGAGATATCGAGATATTGGGATTACGTTTTGTGCCGATGCTAGGCACAGTTTTATGCTGATTTCATTATGATACCTCATTTTAAAAATACAAAGGAAATCTCACTAATTTATGAAAACAGTTTCTTCATGTACATGTATTCTGTTTTCATGCATTCATATCTCATTCATATGATATATTGCTACATGAGGCACTGACACAGGCACATGAGATTACACTCGGGTTAGATATTTACCCTAGCCTTGTTATAGGCTGCTTGTTATATTGAGGATTTTATATACTGATCGTATTGACCTAGGATTATGTCTTGCTTTCGGTTTTTGCTTGTAGATATTCTCTATTCACGAGTTGGCAACTCACCCCCGTTGTGCCACAGTTCTTGCAGGTTCTGCCGTACAGGTTCCTTTGCGGCATTTATGGCACATTGCTTCCTTGCGGGTGAATTGCATTTGGTAGGTGGTTTCTTTTGCATCAAGAACCACCATTGTACTTGTATTATTCTTTGTATCTAGAATTCCATCAACCAAAACTTGTATATTGTTTCAGACTTAGACATTAGTGATGTATTATTCGATCTTAGAGTCGCGCTTAGCAGTATTACGGTTTTCATGTTATTTTGAGTTTTGATCCTCGCCTTTCGGCGTTGTATATTATTATTGCTTGCGTGGTTATGACCGTCGATTGACGAAGAGCTAGCTCCCGCTTGGGGATGCCTTTTATCATTGCATATATATATTATTCTTGTTGTACCCCGTTCGGGGCCAGTATTTACAAAAGAAACTCTGCCGAAATTTTTAGAAAAGACCTTACCTTTTAAAAATGCACATTCGGCTTAGTTATTTAAAAACCTTGACTTCAAACTTGTTTTTCCTTCACTCCTTTAAAAACCAGTTTTCTTTACTTACTCTTGAAAATGGTTTTAGATTTCTGGGCTTTTGGCTTACTTGGATCAGATGGAGTCCTATAGACTTTATATGGTTTAAGGGTCAGTCACGTGCTCTTTCGGGTCGTGACAGGTAGGTAGTAGTCTCTATGCCAGCCTCATCGTCTACTGCACAATATCCCTTTCTTGCCCCGGGGTACCATACCGAGTCCACCATGAACCCGTAAACGGATCATCTAGCTCCTCGAATCGGGTTTCTAACAGAAGTCTTAGAACCGAGAAAACTCATAGTGGACGCACTGAAATATCATATCAAGAGAAACCGGATTTTCAAAATAATGCATACTTTCTTGAAATATCCCCACAGTTCTCAAATCCATAAATCATATGAAATCCGTATCTCAATGCGTAAATCTATGAAATATGATATATGCAACATAAAACCGTAATATGAGCATATCAAAGGAAAACCGCTCTTTTAAATAAATCCAGTTTTTAAATATATCATGGGGTTCCCAATCCTCCGAAATCAAAAGCAACACCATATAAATGTGTACATGTAGCTATGTATGCACGATGCATTTCATAAGCGCAATAGAACAAGAATCAATGTCAATAACAATACAATACCGCATATGTGTATAGGTTGTGTGTATCATGGCAATTACCGACGGTGTGGGTGTAGCATACTAGTGCTCGTGCAACATGAAACGTCAGTAATGGTGCAGTGTCCACTAGGTATTAAGTCAAGGCACAATAAGTAATGGTATGTAATGATGCTCATGCACAATCAATATATATGCATATAAACATGCGGCTATAATATCATATGTAGCCCTGACGCTTAACGCCATACGGGCGATTTCCCCGTAGATGTTAAATCTACTTGATTGAAATAAAATTCTAGGATGCGTTTATCAAATCAAATAGTCCCCGGCAACGGCGCCATTTGATTGATATAGAATTTCGTTGATTGGATGTAAACGTATCAAATAGTCAAATGATTCCCGATAACGGTTTCATTTGATTGTAATGATTTCTTGTTTGTGTAAATAGAATAAAGCTAATGAGTTTTAATGAGTCGGTAATATTGAATAAAATTCACAATCAAAGAATTATATTTGACCGCAATCAATTACGGTGTCGGTTGTAGATCGTAAGCGAGTGCGGATCGTCCACAGGGATTGTGCGATTCGTTTCTGTATTTTATTTGTTTGAATCGAAAAGTTAATCGAAAAGAAAAGAAAACATGATTCAAGAATTTATCGATTGATTCAGGTGTCACGATGTTTAATCAAGAATCAAGAAACTGATAAACAAATCAAGAATCAGTGTTTCGATGATATTTCCAACCAAAATGTCAAGAATCTAAATGAGGCTCGTAGGAATCGATCGGATCTATAGACGTGATGTAATCTCAAGATTTCGTGTTCTTGTCCTTCGAAGGATTGATACTAGATCGATGATGATCGACGAGAGTTAGGGCTTTCTTGATGAAACTAGGGTTTCATCGTTTAACCCTTGTTCTTTCGTAGATATCATTCACATTCTAGCCTCTAGCAATTTCAAGAAACGATCGTAACTCCCAAATCTCGAGCGATATCAATCAAGAAAGCATCGCAACGAATTGGGTCGTCGATTCTTGAACTTGCTAGGGTTTACAAAACTCGTAGGATTCAAGAATCGATTTAAGATATATTACATCATCATTCTATTGATCGTCTCGACTCCTCGACGAGCGGAGTATTACTCAAACATCATCACACAGAAAGCATTCAAGAATTGAAAAGATATCATGATGCGAGAATTTAAAGAAAACAAGATAAAAGGATATCACCTTTTATTTATATCAACAATTTGATTATAGTCGCTCAAGAACTACAAGAGGAAGAACTAAATTGTTGAATTGGCGTCGCTCGGCTCTGTGAGTCGCGGATCAGCTTGGATCACTTGCTCTGTTCAAGATCGGCTCAGCTCATAAAAGGTTGCAAGGCTTCTTGCTTGATGGGTACTCGGGATCTTGGCTTTTGATTGGAATTAGGGTTAGGGTTTCACACAAGTCCTCTCACTAGACTTGTGGAAGAAGAAGATGAAGAAAGAGAGTGAATGGATCTAAATTGGCTAAATGAACTAGTCAAGGATCAAGTCCCTTTTACAAGTGAGCCTAGGGTCTTATTTATAGATCACCCAAACCCTAGGTCTAGGTTTGAATTTACAATTCCCTCCAAAAGTTTGTTGAGGCTTCTAGAAGGAGTTTGTTAGGCTTAGCTTAGGGTTTAAGAAGAAGTTTCTAGAATGATAGGCTAGTTTAGTGTTGATCCCAAAGCTTGCTGATCTGGCAGAAGTCTCTGGAGTCTTCTGGAAATTAACATGTCTTGCTGAAGTGTGGGACCTGAGAGAAGCATTTTGAACCAAAATTTTAGGGCTGACGTGGCATAACTGCCGCGGAACCGCGGCGCAAGCAGGCTCCGGCCGCGGTTCCGCGGCCATGATGGCTCCTTGGGACTTGAGGCTTCTTCTGTGGTCTTGGGATAGTATTTGTAGCTTTATCTGATGTGTTGATTTGTATTTTCCCTTTTGTATTGGTACCAGAACTGAAATCATTGAGTTGGCGTAATGTTTGATCGGTACCGTATAAATTTTGGCCTTTCTTCTGGATTTTCCTGCACAGATCTCAAAACAAGTGTTGCGCAATATAGGAATGATGCGATGCCATGAAATGCGGTCAATTTACTTTATAGTGCCGGTTTTAGAGTCTAACACATGCAATCTGATATTTTGCGACAGTTTTACTAATATGTGAAATATGAATGCCGAACACTTCTATATGAATGCAAATGATAGGGAAATTGCCGGCTGAAATATGCAATATTTTCGACTAATCAAATTCCCCCAAACTTAATTTCGATCGTCTCGAGCGAACTGTTTATTAAAAAGAGAAGGAGAAAATAAAGAAAGAGAAAAACTAACTAGCACACTTTCGTAGGCAACACGATTGCACTGAGCACGTGCAACAAGCCTTTAAACCTCTAGGTGTCCCTAGTAGGAGGAGTGTTGTCTCCTGAGGGTTTTCAGCGGATTGCACCCACAAAATCCAATAATAAAAGAAAGATCATGAATATTACATTTAAAGAAAATAATCGTAAAAGAAAAGTTTTGAAAATTAGGGTTTCCAACTAAGCTAGCTTTTCGGTTGTCATGAGCCCTATCTTAATGGTCATGAAAAGATGTTAGAAATCACGTCCTCCCTCAATAAAACATCGTCTTATTCTTCATTCCTATCTTTCTGTCACGACCCGCAGGGTACGGAACGTGACTGGCACTTAACTTTACGAAACGTCTCAAGACGTCCGTAAAATAAGTAAGCCAAAGCCCAGAAAACCAAAACCAAATAAGCAGAAGAGTGAAGGAAAACCAATCAATTGAAAACGAGTTTATCAAATAAGTCATATAAAACCTTTTTAGAACAATAGCAATTTTTCCGAAAATTTCGGCAGAGTCTCCTTTGTAAATACTGGCCCCCAAAATGGGTACAACAAGAATATATATAAATCCAACAATTAAGGCATCCCCAAGCGGGAGCTAGCTCTTCGCCACAAGGCGGTCATAAATCACACGCAATATGAAACAACAACATGCAAAATAATCATAAAGAAGCATTAGAAAAACAGTATGTCGACTCAAGTGAGCTCGACCCCAAAATACAGCATAAAAAGTCCACAAATCTCACAGTCTCCTCTCTAGGTCAATATACAACAATACTGGTAGAAACAGTAGATGGAGTACACTAGATACAAGAATATACAAGGTGGTACAAAAATAATGATATAACCCACCTAAGAGCAAAACCTCGAGTCCAGGCAAAAGAAACAAGAGCGCCCGCCGCTACTGCACTGACGGAGCGGACCTGAAAAAGGCTGTGGCACAACGGGGGTGAGTTGCCAACTCGTGAGCAATAAATAACATCTACACAGGCTATCGAATGCATGCACACAAGCATCCTAGCATCTCAAATACAGGTAAGGCAGGACATAATAACAGGTATGTATGCAATATGAATATACTAGCAGGTATGAATGCAATGCGAATCAACTCATGATCTGAATGTGTAAGTATAAGAATCATGTTTTTCCTTTAGGAATCTCTTTTGAAATACCAGCACAATACCAATAGAATCTGTAAGTCTACGCTAGCGCCCCGGCCGTCTACAGACGCCAAATGCGGAATAAAAACTTTTAAACTGGCGCTATCGTATACTTTAACCCGGATCTGCCATTATTGCTAAACTAACAAACTGTAAAGAGTGTAGAAAGGTTATACCGAACGATCCGAGTCCTTCGTTCTTTAACCATCATCCCACGCTCCGTTGCGGCTGCTCCGATCTCGTCGATCTCCGATATCCTCGTCGAGGTGACACCACATCACCGATTCTTTAAACGGGCTCCCGCCTCTGACTCGAGGCAACTCGATCGTCAAGTTTGCTAAAAGAGACGACCAAGAATTGATGTAGAGAATGAGTAGATGACTTTGTCTCGTTCCGTCCAAAACTGTGGACGGACGGTTAATGAAGTTGCCGAGGGACTTGGGTGATGGAATGAAATAAACTGTAAAATTCCATGCACCCCAAATGCTATCATAATCTTTTCACAAATGAATCAAGTGTCAAATGAGAGAGGGGAGGGGCCTTTCTTATAAAGAGAAGGAGGAGGGTGAGTGTAGGAGCAAGAGAGTAACCTTAAGCACAAAATATCATATGTGAACACATAATAATATCTTAAGGAAAACAAGAAAGGTTGGAAATCAAAGCATGAGTCATTATTGCATTAATGACACCATTAATGCACTAATGACTCACAAGCCTCATCATCACTTCTAGAAGCTTCTAGAATGATGACTCACCCTAACAGAAGAAAAGATAAACCCGTCTTTAACCGAATGTTAAAAGACGGCTGATAGAAAACTGGAAACTGGCAACTTCCAAAAGTGATCCTGAAACGACTTTCAGGATAACCCCGTATCTGTATAAATATACCCGCATTTGTATTACGACCGAATACAAATGCAACTGAGACAAAGATATTATACCTACTCAATATAATACTCGGATCCGGCTTAAACCAAAGCCGACCAGTATTATCTGCCCGAAAAATAACACGTGCGTAAACGCACGTGCATTTTCCGAACCCTGCCATAAAACCATACGGCCTCTACAACGTTTCGCCCGAACTTGGGAAACTGTCTGTGGGGAACTCTAATGACTCGTCAGTACCCTGGCAGTGGGTTTAACCACAAACCGTCAGCTGCACTAGCTATGCGTAACGGTTGCCCACGGACTGACCTCAAGGGAGACTGATGAGCGAACTCAAGGGTGGCCGATGAGCTGACACATCCAGAAACCCTACTAAGCCAAACAGTGATAATGTATATACAGTCCGGTTCGTTCGTCAATGAGTATCGCATATCCGCCTAGGGGGCTAGTAACGTCAGACCCTCAGAAGCAGTATAAGTCGTGTCGGAGTGAAGCCCAATAACACCCTGAGATACTACTGGAGTACCTACCAGTAAATCTCCTGCCACGGCCGTGGGCTATGTGTAATGGCTCTCCTAGACACAGCACGATCTCGCCCCCAATACCGGGAGAGACGAATCCCCTGCCGGTTCGCTCACGTGCCTCCATATGGCTCGGGACTGTACCCAAAAGCTACCTGTTTGCACGACTCCTTTGAGCCGTGGTAGGGTAGAAATCAAAGCACAGTGGGAACTCACACGAGACAAATGACGACCTCAGGTCGATGAACTAACCTGTACACATGTCACCAGGGAACTGCTATCTGACGGTAGATATAATACTAACTAGCAGATTCCCGGCGAGTCCTGTCCGGTGTACTCATAACCCAATGAGCACCTGTATACATCTTAGGTGATCCAACTGACACCAGTGGCTTGTGAGACCGGCCACCGCCCTTCGTCGGGGTCTCGACTGTATACACTAGTCTACTCCGGAGTATCGATGCCCTGTCTCGAAACTCCCACGACTAGGGACCACAATTAAGGATATGCATATAAACTACCCAACTCTCACGTATATGATCGCCATCATACAGTTGGTAGTAAAGCCAGATCCTAAGGGCTCTATCAAAGTGTAACATGCAATCAGTCACCTGAACATGTACACGACTGATAAAGGCAAACCAGATAGTATACTATCATCTCGAGTAAGACTGTCCTACCGGGATAGGTCCTCCGCAATCATTGCAATCACGTACCTGCGATCCAATAATTGACTATGAGGGCACTATCTCCAACAATCTCCCACTTGTACTCAAGGCTAATTATTGCGATGTCGACTACTCACAGCCCGTGTGAAACCGAACATCCAACTCCTCTACTAATCAGTTTCACAAAGCCCGTTTGTAAAACTATTGTGTTCGAGAAATAGCCTCAGTGAGTGGATCCGCCTAGAAGTATCTTTCTATATCTCTCTTAATCTCAAGTTCGCGGAGAAAGCCATCTCCCGAATTGAGTAGTACCTGTCTTAGAATATGTCTGGATATCTGATGGGACCTTAGTTCATAAATGAACTCCATATCCAAACTTCTTAGACTGTATGGATCACTGAACCTAATCAGTATCCGGCACCATGCCACCCACAGTATCCTCTGGAACCACCTGTCCATAATACTGTCCCTCGTCAGAGGGAAAACAAAAACTATGACAATCACTCTGTCATCCATGTCACCTTTGAAGCCTGGAATGATAACCGTCTCCCGAAAGAGGCTGCCGTTATCAAATCCGTAGAACATGTACTAATGTTCTAAAACTGCTTCCTTATGTTTCTCCAGGATTGGATTAATACAAACTTATTGCATCTAGTGCAAAAACAACATTTGGTGCGGTACTTGACATCTCATGATTGACTCAATTGCCTAAGCAAGTGATCTGCCAATCATGCACATCCCTCTCCCCTTTAGTCTATACGACGCCTTTAGAGAGGGTGACTCCATCACCTGCAGGTACACTACCATGCTAGGAGTCAACTATTCTAAAAACCATTAGAATATCTGTCAAAGTACCCATATTGGGAAACCACCCAAATCTAGATCTAAAACCATAGATCCAGAAACCAGAATGTCTAATATTATATCCATGTCCTTTCTGGAGAAACAACTGTGTGACGAACAGAGTACAACCGATCGTAGTATAGGAATTTTACTTCCTACTTTGTGTATGTCATCCAAATACCATGACATCACACTCTACTACCTTCTTAACAGATCCATCCCCTATTCTGATTGAATTCAAACCCATGACTGTCACATCAAAATTAGATGATCTTTCTCCGCTATAACTGCTCTAGTCTATAAATAGACATAAGCTACTTGCCCACTATGCTTCCGATGCTCCCACTGACTACGACAACCCTCTGGCAGAATAATATACACGTACACTTCTAAAGCTAGTTTAGAACGACGCTATACTTATCCTCCTGCCTGGTCTCATAGTCTGGAACAACAGTAGTGTCAAGTCTGGGTAGATAAGAACCTCCCTATCACCGTCCTTGAGGCTACCGGAGTACCTCTCGGGTGTCTGAGGTTACCCACCAAATCTGCGGAGTGGTTATTGGAATGTCAAACCTGATTGAATATATAGGTCCTATTAAATTTTCCGTAATCGTTCGCGGTTCTGGAATCACTTCCAGTTCTACCATACTCCCACTACTGTTTTCTGAAAAAATCCATTTTACTAAAACTGTGGCGAGTCAAGAACAATATCACTATTGATCTTCCAAATGGTAGAATATCAACCCTCGTCATAGCCAGGGTCAACCCACAAACAGCCATTACAGAAACGTGCCCTGAGTTATCCAGTGTCTGGTTTTAAGCATAAGCTGGACAACTCCCCGTACCTTAATTTCTTTTAAGGTACGATCCATTCTATATCCAATACAGAAACTTTGGCACTTATTTAATTGGAACCATATTCAAATCATGCAGCTGTCTCCAGTGCATATCACTTAATAGAAAAAGGCTAATCAGCATCACTCAACTTAGGAATCCATCCAATTATGAGTAACCTGAAAGAGAAATACGTTTCTCAAAACCATCACTATCATCTGAATACCAATCACAAGAATCTACATTTTCGATCTCTTTGAAGAATCCCGATACTTGTGATACCTGGTTCTCTACTTTATTCTTATACCCACAACTTCTCAAAACTTAGACCTTGTATTTCTACGAAACACTTGTCTAAAAACTAGAGAAGTTATAAGTAAACAGAACATAGTACGAGGACCTACCCGTTTGTCCTGAGGGACACTGGACAACATACAATACTCTGTATAAGTCCGTTGAGTTGAACAACTCATCACCTGTGCGTTGTAGGTGGAAAACTGTACCCTGGCGATTTCCTCAAATATCACCAATTACAACGAATTCCGATATAATGAGGATGATCACCTAATTCCCAATATCTTACTCCCACTCATCATCTGTAAAACCATACAGATATGAGAATGAAACCTGGTAAATACATACCCTTGGAGTAAGTGTCTAATCGGGAAAACAGTTTTCTTTAACAATGCACTGAAACATGAAAATGTTTCGTAGGGGTATCCTGGTATTCATAGCAATGCCTTTTCCATAATCCAATTCATGACTTCAACCGTATATTTTATTGCCATCTCTCCAAATCCCTTTATTTGTCTTTAGTCGTTACCTTCTGTACACCATCGTTAGGCTAAATGGTTTTCTTCCTTCCCTACCGTTCGGCACCAGCCTATGGTTTGGAAGAAGACTATCCAGTAAGCATAATAGGTGTACCCTCCTAAACCAAGGAGTACTCGTATCTCGAGAGAAGGTGATGATAAAAGACAACTAAATAATACCTTATTCTTTTAAAGGTGAAATAGGAGTGGCGATTAAGTACGCGGTTTTGGTCGTGAATGATTACAGTCGCAATTTACTTTGCCCTCTTTCTAATCCCTTTATTTTGTCTTTTGATATTACCTTCTGCACACCCTACTTAGGCTAATTGGTTTTCTTCATTCCCTACCTTTCGGCACCTGCCTATGGTTTGGAATAAGACTATCCAATAAGCGTAATAGGTGTACTCTCCTAAACCAAGGAGCTCTCGCAACCTGAGAGAAGGTGATAATAAAAGACAACTGAATAAACCAATTCTATTTCTCCTGAACCTGGATCCATCCTCGAAGAAGTCCCTTCGAGTTCGTATATAACCATACGATGGATCTATCCAATGGAAGTGGATATCCATAGTAAAATGGGTGTTCTGAGAAATGCAAAGGGTAAAAGAAGGAGTGGCAATGACTTATGCAACATAGACAATCCAAAAGCCAGTATTTTAAGAAGGTTCGGTCAACCTGGTCACTGAGTCATAGTCTAGGGTCGGTCAAAGGTCGCTGCCAAAGAGAGAGAGAGAAAAGAAACACTCTGCGTGCACTCTAACCTAGATCAGAATGGTCATAACTTTATCTAATCCGGAAACCTCCCACTGTCCTGTCAAATTCTCCTCCAAACCTAAAGAAGAATCAATCGGGATCACCCGAAGAGTAAACCAACTCATCAGTGGGAATCGGGATCCAACTCTCATCGCATGATAACGTGATGGAATGCATCCACGTTACTCATACTCCAGAAGGTATGCGCACACTTGGCAAGTTTCAGTTTCTTTAGAAACTCCCGATAGGATTTTTGCCCCATGCTCTTATGATCGTGACTAAGGGCCAGCCCACCATAAGTCACATGTCAAGTTCTTCCCATCATTATCTTGTTAATTTGAACCCACCCGTACTCGCCCTTGACTAAGGGCCAACAAGGCTGTACGACTGTCCCAAACCAACGCATCTATCTATGCAGCATGTGAATACCCCAGCAGCTACCAAACACTATGTCCTGGCTAAGGGCCAGACCAACATAACTTGAATACTACTGACCATTCATATGAAATGACGGAGGGCTACGGCTGGTTTTTGGCGAAAAACCTTTAGCGTAGTGAACTTGATATCGCTGAAGGAACCTGATAGCTTTTTAAAATATAGTGGCGAAAACCTTTTGCTAAAGAGGTCACTCCCGGTAAAGGGATCTCGACTCTTTCCTCGTGGAATGAGGTGCAGGATATTCCACTGAATACCGCTATGCAAAGCAACTTGTAATCGACTATAGTAAAGTTATTACTCTGACGCAAACTTCTGTCCAAGGGGTCTTTCCCGGTGAAGGGATATCAGCCCTTGCCTCATCGAATGAGGTGCAGGATATTCCACTGAATACCGCTATGCAAAACAAAAGGAAACGTCTTTGCAATAACACTTTTTAAATTTGTTCCAACAACTAAAACAGGTTTGTATAACTTTTGCATTGATCAGAATCAATGCAGTCCCATCAATCAATCACACCAGAAAAGAACGAAAAATAAAATGTACGTATATGCCATCCGCATTTGTCACTGGGTCCCGTCATCCCCCGTTAGGTTACTTAACTAACGACAGAGCGGGGACTGGACTAGCGCGGGTATAAAACATATACAACATCTAATAGTATATAAACCAATATACATAATCGCTCCAGGCGTGATAATATGCAACATTACAGAAAAGTAATAAGCATCACAGAACAGTACAGATAATCTGGGATCCCCGAGTTTCATAGAGCCGCTGCTGAAACCCGACGTTCCCCTGTCGTGTGGATAGCCTGTGCAATGAAACCTAGACCCCTACGGGTGCGGCAAGTTACCCGCCAAAACCTGAAGCGAGGCAGTCCCCACAGCATAGTGAATGGAACACCCGGCACTTCACGGAATCCGGTAAACTTGGGCACCCCTCCTTGGGTCAACCTGTACCCCCTACGAGTGCGGCGAATAGTCTGCCAATTCTGAAGTGGGGCCCCTCTGCCTCTCAAAGCCATGAGATGCGGACCCGTTGCTTTCCCGAACCCGGCTATCCGTGCACTCCGTCGCGGGGTAAAACCTAGTACAGTAATGGAAAAATAGTACAATAGGTACATCGACCGCAACCTGGTCGTGCCTCAAAAGAATATTATACAACAGGCAGTGACGGCAGTCCACATGTTGGACGCTCGCCCCGCAATATCAAATGTACAAATAAACTCAAACTGTACTATCATTGCACACTGCTATCCACCACGACAAATCCGCAACAATACAGCACAACACAGAACATCAACGCGAATGTCACGTTCGCAAACCCGTCTAAAAGAACTATAGCAATCAAACGCAGTTTACCGATCAAATGACATTCCCGGTCGGAGATATAAAGTAAGCACTGTAAACTAACATGTTTAAATTTCGATCGACAAAATATCAAGAAGTGGGCCCCATGACTTACTGGTGAACAGTAACAAAACCTGGGCCAAAACGATATTTACCAAAAACCCCAAAATCCAACAGAGAACACACAGAAAAAATTTGGTGCAGTGATCCTCTAGAACGGCCGCGGATGCGCGGCCAAACCATGGGTTTGGCCGCTAATCCACGGCGATCTGGTGAGATCAATTGCTCAAATTTTGTCCGTACCCTTAAAAAACCCTGCACGGATTTTTAAGACATCCAGAAATAAATTTTGAGACCGTTTAAAATTAACAGAAACTGTCGGGCTTGGATTTTGGAATTTTCGATTTCCGGTCGGATCGATGTTTTGAACGCGTTAGCACAAGTTAGTATAGCAAAATGGTGAGGCTCTGATACCACTGTAAGTCTACGCTAGCGTCCCGGCCGTCTACAGACGCCAAATGCGGAATAAAAACTTTTAAACTGGCGCTATCGTATACTTTAACCCGGATCTGCCATTATTGCTAAACTAACAAACTGTAAAGAATGTAGAAAGGTTATACCGAACGATCCGAGTCCTTCGTTCTTTAACCATCATCCCACGCTCCGTTGCGGCTGCTCCGATCTCGTCGATCTCCGATATCCTCGTCGAGGTGACACCACATCACCGATTCTTTAAACGGGCTCCCGCCTCTGACTCGAGGCAACTCGATCGTCAAGTTTGCTAAAAGAGACGACCAAGAATTGATGTAGAGAATGAGTAGATGACTTTGTCTCGTTCCGTCCAAAACTGTGGACGGACGGTTAATGAAGTTGCCGAGGGACTTGGGTGATGGAATGAAATAAACTGTAAAATTCCATGCACCCCAAATGCTATCATAATCTTTTCACAAATGAATCAAGTGTCAAATGAGAGAGGGGAGGGGCCTTTCTTATAAAGAGAAGGAGGAGGGTGAGTGTAGGAGCAAGAGAGTAACCTTAAGCACAAAATATCATATGTGAACACATAATAATATCTTAAGGAAAACAAGAAAGGTTGGAAATCAAAGCATGAGTCATTATTGCATTAATGACACCATTAATGCACTAATGACTCACAAGCCTCATCATCACTTCTAGAAGCTTCTAGAATGATGACTCACCCTAACAGAAGAAAAGATAAACCCGTCTTTAACCGAATGTTAAAAGACGGCTGATAGAAAACTGGAAACTGGCAACTTCCAAAAGTGATCCTGAAACGACTTTCAGGATAACCCCGTATCTGTATAAATATACCCGCATTTGTATTACGACCGAATACAAATGCAACTGAGACAAAGATATTATACCTACTCAATATAATACTCGGATCCGGCTTAAACCAAAGCCGACCAGTATTATCTGCCCGAAAAATAACACGTGCGTAAACGCACGTGCATTTTCCGAACCCTGCCATAAAACCATACGGCCTCTACAACGTTTCGCCCGAACTTGGGAAACTATCTGTGGGGAACTCTAATGACTCGTCAGTACCCTGGCAGTGGGTTTAACCACAAACCGTCAGCTGCACTAGCTATGCGTAACGGTTGCCCACGGACTGACCTCAAGGGAGACTGATGAGCGAACTCAAGGGTGGCCGATGAGCTGACACATCCAGAAACCCTACTGAGCCTAACAGTGACAATGTATATACAGTCCGGTTCGTTCGTCAATGAGTATCGCATATCCGCCTAGGGGGCTAGTAACGTCAGACCCTCAGAAGCAGTATAAGTTGTGTCGGAGTGAAGCCCAATAACACCCTGAGATACTACTGGAGTACCTACCAGTAAATCTCCTGCCACGGCCGTAGGCTATGTGTAATGGCTCTCCTAGACACAGCACGATCTCGCCCCCAATACCGGGAGAGACGAATCCCCTGCCGGTCCGCTCACGTGCCTCCATATGGCTCGGGACTGTACCCAAAAGCTACCTGTTTGCACGACTCCTTTGAGCCGTGGTAGGGTAGAAATCAAAGCACAGTGGGAACTCACACGAGACAAATGACGACCTCAGGTCGATGAACTAACCTGTACACATGTCACCAGGGAACTGCTATCTGACGGTAGATATAATACTAACTAGCAGATTCCCGGCGAGTCCTGTCCGGTGTACTCATAACCCAATGAGCACCTGTATACATCTTAGGTGATCCAACTGACACCAGTGGCTTGTGAGACCGGCCACCGCCCCTCGTCGGGGTCTCGACTGTATACACTAGTCTACTCCGGAGTATCGATGCCCTGTCTCGAAACTCCCACGACTAGGGACCACAATTAAGGATATGCATATAAACTACCCAACTCTCACGTATATGATCGCCATCATACAGTTGGTAGTAAAGCCAGATCCTAAGGGCTCTATCAAAGTGTAACATGCAATCAGTCACCTGAACATGTACACGACTGATAAAGGCAAACCAGATAGTATACTATCATCTCGAGTAAGACTGTCCTACCGGGATAGGTCCTCCGCAATCATTGCAATCACGTACCTGCGATCCAATAATTGACTATGAGGGCACTATCTCCAACAGAATCAACAAGAATCTGTGTCCAGCATCGACACCTCAAAACTATCACAAATCTCATATATCCATGTCATAGTATCTCTGGCCTCAGCCATCCGGCTGACCCAGCTCAATATCAAAATCTCATCATCTCGCGGCCACGGTCGGTATCCTCTGGATATCCGCCGTGCCAAACAGTCACCGGTAGGTAATCCGTCCCCTGCCAGGCTCAACGTCAACACCACATTCATCTTGCCCCGGGGTACCATACCGGGCCCACCATGTACCCGTGACGGTTCCTCCACTCCTCGACACGGATCTCGAAAACCACAGCAAACTCATAGTGGACGACACTTTACATCACTAGAAAACCGCAATTACATATTTTAAAAACATAATAAGTTTAGAAATTTTGCGGCTTTCCCCCGAAATCCAGAAATATCATAAAATCTCAAGAAATCCTCATAAGTGCATTTATCAATGGTGATGAATGCATATGGTATCAATAATTAAGCTACGATGTATGATTAATAGACTAGGCATGAACAAATAATATGATGAGGTACATGCACATGAATAGCAATCCTACGATTTCATTTTAAGGAATTAAAGGCAATAGTACAGGTTTAAGCATCAATTAGTAAAAGGTTTCAAATTATAGGTTATCTAGTGTGGTGGCATGGCAATTACCAGGGCGTGTGTGTAAGCATGAATAGTGCTCGTGCTGCATAAAAAAAACCCTGGCAATGGTGCAGGTGTCCTATAAAATGGTTTCGCATATGTATGTCAATATAAGGCATGGATGCAGCAAATAATCATATAAGTATTACACCCCTAATTACTAACATCACTAAGAATCTTTTAAGTTACTAAAACTATCGGGCGGCTTGCGCCATCCAACGATAGTCCCCCGTAGAGGTTACATCTACTCACCGGAATCCCTAGCTAGCTGTGTCCAATCACCGCTTTCCCCTTTCGAGCCGCGTCTGACGTCTCCGCGACCGAACCTGGAATTTATATCAATACCAAACATAAGGTTACATATCAAGAATGACGCAAAACCCAAACGAAAATACTAACGTTCACAAGCTAGGTACAACGTGCACAAAGTGCGTGGAACACACGCGAAAATCGTAAAAACTGCAAAAATCGTCGATTTGGTCGCCCGGCCAAACTAAAACCCGATTACCCAAAAATCCACACTCACACATCCTAAATGTCATAGGATATGCCAACAATATAATCTAGATATCGCAATTAATTTGCCACAATAATATAATAAAAACCTAGTAAGCTAGAAGTTTTAAAATTTAGTGCAAACATCGACAATTAGCGACAAAGTTAACACAATCCAACACAACAATCCAAACTAACCCACTAGCTAGCCATTACACTAATTTTAAACCATTAACTATGCTAAAAAACCTAATTTTCATAAACAAAACCTTTCTTGATTTTCATAATTAGCAATTTCAATCCAAAACTAAACATGACAATACCAAATTAACACTAATTTGAAGCCCACACAAATAAAGTAACCTCATTAACCTAGATTAGCAAACAACTAGATAGCTAATTAGCTTTAATTAACTAAATAATGGTTTCAAGAAACCCTAGTTAACTCAACCATTAACTTTAAACAAAACTAGAATGAAAATAGCACTAAATTAACACTAAACAACTAGATTAAAGAATTCTAACCATATTAACTTAAAAGAGTAGAAATTATACCTCAAATTTTCAATCCTAAGCTTGCTCAAGCCTCCCAAGACACCTCCTTTCTCCTTGATTTGAACCAAATTAGGTTGGAGAAGAGATGGAATATGGTTTTGTGTTGAATTTGTGAAGGAAATTATGGATTTTGTTGAATTTTTGAGATGAAAATGAAGCAAAAGAGAAGAAGAAATGGGGAAAATATTTGGGGCTGTTGGTGCAGGATTTCTGAGCTGAGGAGGGAGTGGGGAAGTGGTGTGGGGTGTGGGAAAGTCATGGTCAACCCACACCAAACAAGTAAAGACCCATACCTAATAAAAAAATCCAAAATCCTTAAAAAAAACACCTCTTTTCTACATAAAAATGAAGTCAAAGAGGCAAGCACTTTTTTTTTCTTGGGTTGCTGGAAATGGGCCGGCCTAGGACTGAGGGAAGATAGAGAGGGGTTTTACAAAAGAAATTTTATGCAAAAAGACCCCCTACAAGTCCAAAATTGCAAGTTTAAGCTTAAATTCAATAAATTTCGTTTTCTATAATAAAAATTAGTTAAAAATCAAAATAAAATACCAAAAATTTATGTTACAACTAGATTTTAATTAACATAATTTTAAAGATTAAAATTAGCCCAGAAAAATTTGTATTTATCGCTAAATTAATGTATTTTCTTACCGGCTTAAAATAATATTAAAAATTGAAAAATTAGGGAAAATTTTTAAACGACCAGAATTTCATAAGTAACTCATTAGCTACTAAAAACAAGCAATTACCTATCCATTTTAGGTATAACTAGTCCTAAACTGCAAAATAACAAAAAAGACGGTTTATGGAAAAATACCGAATTTTCACCGATTTTCGGGAAAACACCAAAACGACATTTCAAGACGCTACACTTTCTTCCAAACATCGATCATATCACCCTGCGTGTGTGTAAAGACATCCCTACACCCGGAGAATTCAATTCAAGCTATCATACTCTTGCCCATCAGCCTCAGTACTTTTTAATTAATGAATATTTAGATAAGATTGCTCACACACTTTCATGCGGCCGTTAATACTTTTTGAGGTACTAACCGACCGATTACTCCTGTACTTGCTTACTTGGTGCATTTTCCTCGTCTTGCACCACCTCAGGCATAGCAGTGACTCCCAGACCAGTTGGCCTTAGGGCACTAGGTGAAGAAGCACCCTCGCTATACATTTTTTATTGCCCTTGGTGATAACAAAACCAGTGTCCATTTTTCTCACCACTTTATATTTTCTTTATTCATTTTTTTTTCATTTTTTTTTATTTCCTTCATATATCGGCTTTAAGACAAGAGCATTTCAAGGTATCCTCTACTATCCCAGGCTTTAAGACGTGTGTAAGTGCGAATAGCAGGGTATCAACGTTCAAAATGTTTGGCTTCCAGAATAGAAACTATTTTTCAGACTTATTTTTATCCTAAGATTAGTGGCATCCTTCATCTTACTAACCCTTGGGACAAGGGCTCATAACTACTTATTACTAGTTCGTGTAAGAAAACTTCTAATTTTCTTAGTTTTCTAAAATTTTTCTAATCTCATGGATGTAATTGTTCACTATCTAAACTTTTATTATCTTATTTATGTACAAAAAAGTGTAAATATTAAAATTATTTTTATACTTGGAAATTTTTAAATTTTTATGGGGTTTTTTGAAAAATTTTCAATTTTTATAGATTTTTAAAGAAATGTTTTGTGCTTATGCAGATGATATGCAAATGATACAAAAATAAGCACAAACCTCCCCCAAACTTGTTTTCAACAGTGTCATCACTGTTGCCAACCGCTATACCAACAAAACTGTAAGCCTGGGGGGAATTATTAGTGGGGGAAAAATATATAAGTGAAGAACTTCCCCCAAACTTACTCTTTTTACTCACCTTCATTCAAAAGATGATGCAGTGATATACTGGACATGAAGGTGAGACGGAGGAATTTTAATCCAAATAAACTGGCTCTTGTAAGAACAAGAGCTCCTCCGTGGGGTCAGTGGAAAAATACGGCTTAAGTCTATGTCCATTTACTTTGGAAAAGGTGCCGTTTTTAACATTTTCTACTTCTACTGCCCCGTGCGGGTATACAGACCGCACAACAAAAGGTCCCTTCCATCGAGATCGGAGCTTACCCGCGTGAAGGTGTAATCGTAAATCATAAAGAAGGACTTGTTGACCAGGTGAAAAAAATTTCCTCAAAATGTTTTTATCGTGAAAAACCTTAGTCCTATTCTTTGTGATTACAGCATTATCATAAGCTTCATCGCGGAGTTCGCTTAGCTCATTTATTTGCAGCTTCCGAAAGTTGCAAGCAAGGTTTAGATCAAAATTTATTTCTTTTATAGCCCACAATGCTTTATGCTCTATCTCGACGGGTAAATGACATGCTTTTCCAAACACTATCCTATATGGAGACATCCTTAGGTCGGTTTTATATGCAGTCCTGAATGCCCAAAGAGCATCCGTCAGTTTGGTCGACCAGTCTTTTCTATTTTTAGCAACAGTTTTCTCCAGGATAAGTTTGATTTGTCTGTTTGAGATTTCAGCCTGCCCGCTTGTTTGGGGATGATAGGGTGTAGAAAGTCGGTGGTTGATTGAGTATTTTCGCATCAGAGTCTCGAAAGACCTGTTGCAGAAATGTGTCCCATTATCGCTAATGATAGCGCGTGGGTGTCCAAATCGCGAAAAGATATTCTCTTTTAAGAACTTAATGACAACTTTCTTGTCATTAGTGCGACATGGAATGGCTTCTACCCACTTTGAGACATAATCAACTGCCAGCAGAATGTACAAATTCCCAAAGGAGTTGGGAAAAGGACCCATAAAATCAATGCCCCAAACATTAAATATTTCAACAACCAAGATGGGTTGCTGAGGCATTTCATTCCTCTGGGATATTCTACCCGTGTACTGACATTGTGTACAGGTTTTGCAATAGTCAAATGCGTCCTTGAATAAGGTCGGCCAATAAAATCCACATTGCAAAACCTTCTCCGCTGTCTTTTTGGGACCAAAGTGACCCCCACAGGCCTGATCATGACAAAATGAAAGAACACTCTTGAACTCTTCATTCGGGACACACCGGCGAATGATCTGATCAGGACAATATTTAAACAAATAGGGTTCATCCCAGTAAAAGTGTTTTACTTGGGAAAGAAAACGATATTTTTCCTGTTTTGACCAATCGCTCGGTATTAGTCCCGTGGCATGATAGTTCACAATATCCCTGAACCATGGTTCAGTGGATATGCTCAAGAGTTGTTCGTCAGGGAATGGATCATTGATCGGCAGGGTCATAGGGGAAGAAGAGATGCGTGAAAGATGGTCAGCTACTACGTTTTCACATCCTTTCTTATCTTTGATAACAAGATCGAATTCTTGTAATAGAAGGATCCAACGTATTAGTCGACCTTTTGCATCTTTCTTCGCCAAAAGATGTTTTAAAGCGGAATGGTCAGTATACACAACTATAGGTGAGCCAATTAAGTAAGGCCTGAATTTTTCTAATGCAAATACAACCGCTAAGAGTTCTTTTTCTGTGGTTGTATAATTGATTTGCACATCATTCAGGGTCTTACTTGCATAGTATATCACGTGTGGCATCTTTTCGATATGCTGTCCTAAGACTGCACCTACTGCAAAATCAGATGCATCACACATCAGCTCAAAGGGGTAGTCCCAGTTTGGTGATGATAACACGGGGGCTGAAGTGAGTGAGTGTTTAAGTGAGTCGAAAGCTGTCTTGCAGTCCGAGTCAAAATGGAAGGTCGTATCCTTGGCCAGGAGAAGAGTTAAAGGTCTAGCAATTTTGCTAAAGTCCTTAATGAATCTCCTATAAAAGCCCGCATGGCCAAGGAAAGATCGAATATCTTTGACGCTTTTGGGATGAGGGAGGTTTTGAATGACATCTACTTTAGCTCTGTCAACCTCAATGCCTTTCTGTGAAATGACATGTCCAAGTACTATTCCTTCTTGGACCATAAAATGGCATTTTTCCCAGTTCAAAGTCAAGTTCTTCTCTTTGCAACGAGTAAGAACAGCGTCAAGATTCGCTAGGCAATCAGAAAAAGAGTCTCCAAAAATCGAGAAATCGTCCATAAAGATCTCCAGAAAATTCTCTACCATATCAGAGAATATCCCCATCATACACCGCTGAAAGGTAGCGGGAGCATTGCATAATCCAAAGGGCATGCGACTGTAAGCAAAGGTACCAAAAGGACAAGTAAAAGTGGTTTTATCTTGATCCTTTTTGGCGATGGAGACCTGATTATAGCCTGAGTATCCGTCCATAAAACAATAATACTCTCGTCCCGCTAAGCGTTCCAGTATCTGATCAATGAATGGTAGAGGAAAGTGGTCTTTCCTCGTGGCAGCATTGAGTTTTCTATAATCAATACATACACGCCACCCAGTTTGGGCACGTGTCTGAATCAACTCATTTGCCTCATTGGTTATAACAGTGATGCCGGATTTCTTAGGAACGACATGTATAAGACTCACCCACTGGCTATCGGAGATGGGGTATATAATACCATTATCTAAGCATTTGACGATCTCTTTCATGACAGCTTCCTTCATGACGGGATTCAACCGTCTCTGTGGTTCTCGGGTTGGTCTGGCATCATCCATCACATGTATATGATGTTCAACTATCAAGGGACTAATCCCTTTGATGTCCGCCATACTCCAACCAAACGCCTCTTTGTTAGATCTCAATACCGATAAAAGTGCATTCTCTTGCTCTGATGCAAGAGAAGCGGATATGATAACCGGTAAAGACTCATTCTCACCTAGATATGCATATTTCAGGTGAGAAGGTAAAATTTTGAGATCTAACTCAGGCGGAGAAATGATAGAAGGAGGGATCATTGAGTAATTTTTGGATTTACAAAGAAGCTCAGAGCCTGTGAAAGATACAGACTCGAGTGGAGAAAAGTCAGAAGTGCAGGACTCAAGTATAGAAAAAGTGTCCTCACTAAGATCTTGTGTAAAATCAAATAGAGATGTGGTAATGTCATCGAGATCAGTAAAGCAAAGTTCCTCAGCTCCACAACTATCGGGAGCGATCTCATGGACAGAGCACACATCTAAAATATGAGCAGAGGGTTCTGATGGCTGACTTCCAACTTTGTAGATATTTAGTTCAATGGTCATATTTCCAAATGATAAATTCATTGAACCGTTTCTACAGTTTATAGCAGCGTTGGAAGTGGCAAGGAAAGGACGACCCAGAATCACCGGAATTTGGCTCCGGGGGTTTGCTACAGGCTGTGTGTCGAGCACAATGAAGTCTACAGGGAAAACAAATTCCCCGACCTTTATCAACACATCCTCTAATTCATCCCTTGGTTTGGTGATAGATCGGTCTGCCATCTGGAGAGTGCAGTGAGCAGGTTTCAGCTTTCCAATCCCTAATTGCTCATAGACAGAATAAGGGAGTAGGTTAACACTTGCGCCAAGGTCTAAAAGAGCACGATTTATGTTTTTACCCCCAATCGAAATCGATATTGTAGGACATCCTGGGTCCTTACGTTTCTTTGGTAGCTGGGGAATAAAAGCAGTGCTAATATTATTAGCCATAAAGACCTTCTTCGGCACTTGAGTCTTCCTCTTCCTAGTGCACAAGTCCTTAAGAATTTTCGCATATGCGGGGACTTGTTGAATTGCATTTAGGAGAGGGATATTGATATTAACCTGTTTGAACATTTCCATTATTTTCTCCATATGAGGACTCGTTCTATTACCCCTTAACCGGTTCGGGTAAGGAGCTTTCGCAATAAGCGCAGGGTCCATCATAGAAGAAGGAAGAGGGGGTAGACGCGGTCCCAAAAGAGGTGTGGGGACCATCTGTGGAGAACTATAAGGGCTATACTGAGGTGTCGAACCTAATGGGAAATGGAGAATAGGCTCGCGAGAAAGTGGTATGGTAGAAGAAGAAGGATCAGAAGGAGAAGTGTGTGTGTGTGGAAAGGTCTCAGCCGGGGTGTTGATATGATTTTCAGTATCATCAATACCTTCCCCGACATGATTGTTCAGCACTCTTCCCGATCTCAACGTTGTGACGGCATTTACATTGTAATGCCCAGGATTCTGTAGGGGTTGAGAGGGAAGTTTCCCTTTTTCTCTCGCACTCATTTCGGCTTTTAGGCGTGCGATTTCAGCTTCCATCGTTCTGATACTCTCAGCTTGTGACGCTGAGTTTTTCTTTATCTCACTGACGGAAGATCTAACCTCAGTCGAAACCTCTATGAAATTTGATAAAAGTGATTTCATGGTTTGAGTGAATTGAGAGAATTCGTCAGAACAGGTCATAGGATTAGACTGTGTAGGAGTGTTAACCTGATTTTGGAAGTTTTGTGACTGGTAGGGGTGCTGAGTGAGTTGAAGGGGTTGCTGTTGTGGTGGAGGAAGAGCCCTTTGAAAATTATTCGTGTTTGGAACCGTGTTTTGAGATTGGTTTTGGTTCCAAGCAAAATTCGGGTGATTCCTCCAACCCTGATTGTACGTGGAAGAATATGGATCGTTTCGAGGTCTTTGAAATGCGGCATTAGAATGCTCGTGACCTTGAAACGCAGAGTTTAATGGACATTCTTCCGTTAAATGAGACGGATCAGAACAGCACCCACAAACAGTTTTGGGGAGCGACACTGGGTTTAGGGAGGCTGCTGCAAATGTGTGTTCCATAGCGTCGAGCTTCTTTTGCATTGCTGCCATTTCAGCTCGAACACCTATGGACACATCTATTTGGTGTACGCCACCCCTATTCAATGGTTGGATTCCACTCTCCCACTGTAGTAATTTTTCAGCGAACTCTTCTAAATACTCCAAGCTTCCCCATCATCTTTGGTCATAAAAGTACCTTGACACATGTTTTCAAGGCTCTGTTTAGTGTTTGGGTTAATGCCCTCATAAATGATTCGGCAAAGCTCCCATCTCGGGATGCCGTGATGAGGACACTGAACCAATAGATCCTTGAAACGTTCAAAGCATTTTGAGAATGGTTCAGTAGGGAGCTGGGCAAATTGATTCAGTTCGCTACGGATTCGAGCTGTCTTTTGTATTGGGTAAAATTTCTTAAGGAATGCAGCGACGAATTCTTCCCAATTCGTAATAGAGTGTGCAGTAGTGTTATATAGCCACTTCTCGGCTATATCGCACAGTGTAAATGGCAGAAGTCGTAGACGCATAGCATCCACTGAAAGTTGTGACGTACCCATCATTGCGCATACGTTTTCAAATTTGGTAATGAAAACGTAAGCGTCCTCAGTCTCGAGTCCGTGGAATTTGGGTAAAAGATTGATATATTGGGGCTTAATCTTAAAGTTATCCCCATTGGCTAGTGGTGTGGATAAGCAGGTCGAAAGAGGACCTCGAATAGGGTAGCACCTCTCCTGGAGAGAGATGCGGGGTGGATTCTGCGCACCAACGGACGGCGGCAGATTAGGGTTAAAGAAGTTTGATGGATTCGGATCCATCGGTGTGGGTGTGGTAGTGGGTAAAGGAAAGGTAAATGGAGAAATATCGACTTCGGAGTCGATAAAAGGTACGCAGACTAAACGGGCACTAGAATCCCGTGTCCAGCCTATCTTGTACTAAAAAGGGTTAATACAAGTGGCAACGTTGACTTATAATTAGGGGTAATGAATGAATGCGGTGTTTGCTTTGAAAAAGGGACGGATTTTTTTGAAAAAATGATGCGACAAAACAAATGCAGCACACAAACCCTAGAATCTAGTGGTCACCTAGGTCCGGCTCTAGACCGCTCCTAACTGCCAAAAGACAAGTCGCAGGATAGAATCCTCCACTGCCTCTTTGTCCCCCTGTGGCCGGATAAGTGCCAGGTAAGTGGGAAGGTACTCCACTACGTAAGTAGTGGGCCTAATTAAAAACCACTAGCCTTAGACACACTCGCCTTAGGCACCACAAGAAAATGCGGATAAGCAATGAATTACCCACGGCCTTCTCTTGTCCTAATTGAGCGCGACAGTCCTTAGAGTCATCTCTAGATTTCTTTTAGTTAATGTAGGTCAATGCGGATGCAAGTTTTGTGGTTTTCGGGGCGTAGGAAGGATAATGAAATCCCCACCTAATTTGGATTTGGCCGTGCCCCTTAATTTCCGTAATTAGAATGCAAACAACCAAGAATCAAAATCACGCACAAATTTAATTTTTTCTTTTGCGGCGCTGCGATTATTTGCAAAGAATCCTGCAGAAATTTGTTAGTTGGAGCTAAAAAGAGGAGAGAGGAGAAGGTAAGAAATCACCTGAGAGAAACATTTTGCAGAGAACCCTCAATCTTGCCGCGGTTCCGCCGCATATGGGCACTTAGGCCGCGCTTCCGCGGTAGGGTAGTGAGAACACTGCACCAAACTTTTTCAGGGAGCTTCTGTAGACTCCCTCAACTCTCTGGTATTTTCTATAAATTTTCTTCAATTGCCAAACAGCTCCAGATTTCCTTGCAATGAACCACAACAAATCGTTTAGGGTTTGCACGAATTTTGATCTCAAAAATCACAATGAAATAAATCTTTCAATTCAAACTTTGATATAAAACGAATTAGCGCGCGATCCCCGGCAACGGCGCCATTTGATTGAAATAAAATTCTTGGATGCGTTTATCAAATCAAATAGTTCCCGGCAACGGCGCCATTTGATTGATATAGAATTTCGTTGATTGGATGTAAACGTATCAAATAGTCAAATGATTCCCGATAACGGTTTCTTTTGATTGTAATGATTTCTTGTTTGTGTAAATCGAATAAAGCGAATGAGTTTTAATGAGTCGGTAATATTGAATAAAATTCACAATCAAAGAATTATATTTGACCGCAATCAATTACGGTGTCGGTTGTAGATCGTAAGCGTGTGCGGATCGTCCACAGGAATTGTGCGATTTGTTTCTGTATTTTATTTGTTTGAATAGAAAAGTTAATCGAAAAGAAAAGAAAACATGATTCAAGAATTTATCGATTGATTCAGGTGTCACGATGTTTAATCAAGAATCAAGAAACTGATAAACAAATCAAGAATCGGTGTTTCGATGATATTTCCAACCAAAATGTCAAGAATCTAAATGAGGCTCGTAGGAATCGATCGGATCTATAGACCTGATGTAATCTCAAGATTTCGTGTTCTTGTCCTTCGAAGGATTGATACTAGATCGATGATGATCGACGAGAGTTAGGGCTTTCTTGATGAAACTAGGGTTTCATCATTTAACCCTTGTTCTTTCGTAGATATCATTCACATTCTAGCCTCTAGCAATTTCAAGAAACGATCGTAACTCCCCAATCTCAAGCGATATCAATCAAGAAAGCATCGCAATGAATTGGGTCGTCGATTCTTGAACTTGCTAGGGTTTACAAAACTCGTAGG
Source organism: Agapanthus africanus (assembly GCA_030015575.1). NCBI lineage: Eukaryota > Viridiplantae > Streptophyta > Magnoliopsida > Asparagales > Amaryllidaceae > Agapanthus > Agapanthus africanus. The sequence continues at coordinate 278,655,894 of JASDDO010000001.1, forward strand.
ATTCAAGAATCGATTTAAGATATATTACATCATCATTCTATTGATCGTCTCGACTCCTCGACGAGCGGAGTATTACTCAAACATCATCACACAGAAAGCATTCAAGAATTGAAAAGATATCATGATGCGAGAATTTAAAGAAAACAAGATAAAAGAATATCACCTTTTATTTATATCAACAATTTGATTACAGTCGCTCAAGAACTACAAGAGGAAGAACTAAATTGTTGAATTGGCGTCGCTCGGCTCAGTGAGTCGCGGATCGGCTTGGATCACTTGCTCTGTTGAAGATCGGCTCGGCTCATAAAAGATTGCAAGGCTTCTTGCTTGATGGGTACTCGGGATCTTGGCTTTTGATTAGAATTAGGGTTAGGCTTTCACACAAATCCTCTCACTAGACTTGTGGAAGAAGAAGATGAAGAAAGAGAGTGAATGGATCTAAATTGGCTAAATGAACTAGTCAAGGATCAAGTCCTTTTTACAAGTGAGCCTAGGGTCTTATTTATAGATCACCCAAACCCTAGGTCTAGGTTTGAATTTACAATTCCCTCCAAAAGTTTGTTGAGGCTTCTAGAAGGAGTTTGTTAGGCTTAGCTTAGGGTTTAAGCTAGGGTTTAAGAAGAAATTTCTAGAATGATAGGCTAGTTTAGTGTTGATCCCAAAGCTTGCTGATCTGGCAGAAGTCTCTGGAGTCTTCTGGAAATTAACATGTCTTGCTGAAGTGTGGGACCTGAGAGAAGCATTTTGAACCAAAATTTTAGGGCTGACATGGCATAACTGCCGCGGAACCGCGGCGCAAGCAGGCTCCGGCCGCGGTTCCGCGGCCATGATGGCTCATTGGGACTTGAGGCTTCTTCTGTGGTCTTAGGATAGTATTTGTAGCTTTATCTGATGTGTTGATTTGTATTTTCCCTTTTGTATTGGTACCAGAACTGAAATCATTGAGTTGGCGTAATGTTTGATCGGTACCATATAAATTTTGGCCTTTCTTCTGGATTTTCCTGCACAGATCTCAAAACAAGTGTTGCGCAATATAGGAATGATGCGATACCATGAAATGCGGTCAATTTCCTTTATAGTGCCGGTTTTAGAGTCTAACACATGCAATCTGATATTTTGCGACAGTTTTGCTAATATGTGAAATATGAATGCCGAACACTTCTATATGAATGCAAATGATAGGGAAATTGCCGGCTGAAATATGCAATATTTTCGACTAATCACTACTCACCGATGATCTCGAGCTAGGTAAATCCGACCACCTGCTTCCTTTTCTTCGTAGCGTCCGAAGTCCTCGCACTCACTCCTAATATCACACAAAACATAGCAAGTGCAACTTAGAAATCGACCAATAATACATATAAACTACATTTAAATCGATGCACCGACTCCAACAACCTCTCAAGTGTTTGCTTAGTGGCTAACGAGTGTAGCGACTATCTGAAACAACCTTAAGTGCAACAAGATACACAAACAACGCAAACCGTGTCGGATATCGTAACGCGCATAGTCGAAACACCAAAAACTAGCAATTTGATCCCAGATTTTACATACTGTCAATATATAAAAATCTAGCAATACCAAACACCCTAAAACAACTGCAGACAGCTACCCAAAAAATCCCAACTCCCCGGTCCTCATAAAAACCGAGCTCGCCGGATTTTCCTTGTTCTCGTCGGTTTTCCTTGGTCGGGTGGGGTTCGTGCTTCAGGTGAATACTCAGGGCCTATACCAAAACACTACTATATTGCTAGATTTTACAGTGAACATTCGTGGTGATAGAAGATTACAGTGACACTAAAATAGCACTAAAAATACGATATGTGCTCAAAACTACATCTTTAGTGTTCTAATTAACAACTACTAAGCCACACAACATTATAACAACCTAATTAACAGTTTAGATGTCATTACCCATCCACACTTGCTCAAAATCCTAGCTTTCCATGCTCCAAGTCATCTTAGTGGCTTTAGCTAGGCTTGTGAAAGGTTGTAGTGAGGATTTGTGAAGATTTTGGTTGGTTTAGTGAAGATTTTGGGTAGGGTTTCTGTTTGAGAGTGTGCGGGAGATGAGATGAAGAAAATATGTTGTGAATGAAGGAGTGAGGTGAGAATGAGGGTGTATGTGTGAGTGAGAGATGAGAGAAATGAGTGTGTGAGTTTAGTATGAACCATGCCCCCCTCTTCTCTCTCCTCATTTAATGCAAGCCATGCTTGCCCCCATGCCTCATGATTCCATGTCAACCCTTTCACTCTCTCTCTCCCCCAAGTCAACCAAATTCAAACCTTATTTTTTAAAAACTAAATAATTTAAATAAATACATATTACAACTTAATGGAATGGGGTTAAGGTGTCATGGCTACTTAAGTATGGTTAACCCTAATTAACCCTAGGTTAACAAGCACAAGTGTGTGCAAGCCCGAAATAAATAATAATAAAATATTAATTAAATTTTATAAAATATGTGAAAACTATTTTGGTAAACTTTTTACTAAATATCCGCATTATCGCTTAATTAACACTAATCGCATTCTGAGGTGTTACAGTACTAATAGTAATATATGTATGATCCTGACACAATGTGTACTAGTACAATAACGAGAGTATAACTACCATTTATGAATGTAATACAATGTAGTTATCCATATCAAATTCTATAGTGTGCATGACATGGCAATTACCAACGGTGTGTGTAGGCATATAAATCAGTGTTCGTGCAACATAAATTGTTAGTAATGGTGCAGTGCCCCTATTAATAATATGTTAATATACAACAGGTAATAGGATACACAGTATAACACGCATGTACAAGTTACAACATATAAACATATAGCACAAGGTATTGTCACTTGAATCTATCCATCGGCACTTAACGCCATACAGGCGATTCCCTTATAGATGTTAAATCTACTCACCGGACTGTCTCGAGCTATATGAATCCGATCACCTCCTTCCCTTTCCTAACTGCGTCTGAAGTCCCCACAAATGATCCTAACATCGCACAAAACCATAACGCATGAAGCTAATGAACTTTCTGATAAGATGCGGACACACACATACTCAAAACTAACGTACCAACTCCCATAAGCTACCATGTGTTAACTTTACGGGATAATCGTGTGCAGCAACATCTTAGACCACCCCTAAGGCTGCTAATCACACGAAACACGTAAATTGGAGTCGGATAAATCCGCATCGCACTATATCGAAACACTTAAAAGATAGCAAATCAGTCCCAGATTTTCCTACAAAAGAAATTAGGGAAAGTTGCACATGCCATAAGCCTAGTTATAGTCCCAGTGAACCCACGACCAAGAATCACACCCAACTTCCCCAACCTGGCCGCAATTTGCGGCCAGAACGAATAAAATTGCGGCCTCGAAGTGAGGGAAAAGGATCAGGTTTTGGGGGTAGGTCCTAAGCCTCTAGACTATCTCTCTGTAGTGGCAACTTCTTGAAAGGGTCTCGGGTTCGATAGAAGATTCAAACAGAACACAAGTCTTAACAAAATACAATATTAACCACTAAACCCAAACATTAAGGTATATTAATAAAAATAGAAAATATAGAAACTTCTCTTAGAGCCTAATTAAGGGTTTTTAGATTAATACCTCACCAAAACTTGGATGAAAGCCTAGCCATGCAAACTCCAAGACTTGAAGAGAGGTTAAACATGCTTAAAGAAGGTTTTGGTGTTGGTTTAGGCTCAAGTGTGATGTAGGAAAATTTCCAAGAGGAGGATTGTGTAAGAGGAAGAAGAGAAGAAGAAGTGGAAGAGAATGAGAGAAAGACAGAATGAGAGATGAGAGATGGCTCTTGAGAGCCGTGCTCTCTCTCTCTCTCTCTCTCTTCAATTAATGCTCCCTCACTCCCATGTCTCTCCCATGCCTTTATTCTTTACTCTATAAAAATAAAATCTTTTATTACTTAAAATAAATACATAACATAACATAATACTAGGGTTAAGTGCCATGGCAAGAAAAACATGATTAGCACATTCTTAACCCTAAATTAGCACGCACATGTGTGTGCATAACTACAATAAGTACATAAATAATTAAATAAAATATTAATTAATTATAATAAAATATATGAAAAATAATTATTAGTTAAATTTATTAAAAACCCAAATTATATTGCTTAATTAACTCAAATCGCGTTTTAAGATGTTACAATTCCACACTTGAGGTTCATGCTCCATGGTTGCTTCATTACCTCTCATTCACCTTCTTCTTGCTCTCATTTTGAGCATAGATTTTAGAGAGAAAAATTTAGTGAAGTATTGCTACATCACCGACCATCCAACCCTACCAAGTCTGGATTGTCGGTTAGAGACTCCTCCGGATTCTCTCGGGTGGATCGTCTTCGGTAAGGGTGGTCGATTCTCAAATACAATCCCGGCGGCTACGAGCTTCGAGGGGTCTTCCACAATTGGGTGGACACACGACAAAAGTTGTATTTTCTCAACCATTGCACTTTTAGTTAGCTAGTTTAGGTCTATAGACCGTATCTTGGGTTTTACGGGTATTCGGTGTTCGCTAAAATTTTTGTTTTTGCTTCCGTCTCGGCCGCGGCTTCCGCGGCGCGGGCACCGAAACACAACGGTAGGACACTAATATTATTTGCTTTTGTTGTTTGTATGAGATCCTCTTACGGATCGAATTTGCATGTGTTGATCGATGATCAAGAGATCGCTCCACCGTAATCCTACACTTTTAATAATGACAAAATGCCACATGACAATCCTTAAGTACTAGTTATAGTAGGAGAGATAATATATATTCAAAATTAAAAATCATTAAATATACAATCATCAGTCATACATGTGAAAAATACAACTCTAGTAAAAAATAAAGTAAATTGTCTAAACCACCCAAAAAAAACCCTTGGCCACGAATCGGTTTGAAAATTTTTTCTACGGTATTTGTATAGTTGTCTGCTATATTTAATTAGCTCAGATATATCGGAAACAACTGCTTATATATCGCAAGCAATTGCATACATAACGCATAAAAATTAGATAAAGCATCCAACCATATAGATACCGCAAGCAAGGATTTTTTGACAATTGAAAACTTATTCAATGGCATTTTTATAACCCTTTTTGGGCCACGGGCTTGTCAACGGAAAACTTGCCATGAAGGTTCTGACAATTTACTAAAAAATAAATGATACTCTTTCAAGTTCAACACTTAAATATTACTCTCTCCGTTTCTTTATATTTGTCATTTTAGAGCAATTCACACCGATTAAGAAAAGTATTATCACTTTCTTTATTTCAGCAATTAATCTACTGCCACATCATCACTAAAAAATCATACCATTTCCGCCTTCAACTATTAAGGAAGGTATTATCACTTTTTTAATATCAGCAATTAATTTTCTAGATTATTTTTGGTATTGTATCATTTATTTATATTTTTATCATTGATGATTTTCTCCTTATTGCAAAAAACGTGAAGTAAAACGAGATATTTTTTTTTCTCAGAAAATGACTAGTAAAATGGAAATCAGAGAGTATCTCGGGTTCTTAATTTTACCTATTCCCAACAACTTCAATTATCAAAGACCACAGCTTCCAAAAACAAATCTATACAAAATAAATCCAAAAAGGTAGGCACTTAAATATAGAATTCTAAGGCAGGGTGAAACCAGCGCACCACCACCTAATAATCCAAAGCACACAATCCCTTCTTTCCATATCTGCCCTCAAAAATAGCAGATAATCCATGGCGGTGGCCTTGGCCACTAAGAAATAGACTCATCGTCAGACACACCGAAATCAATATTGACTCGTCGCTTATCACCTGCCACGTGAACTTTAAAACTCGTCTAGTTGTGGATAACATTTTGAGTGAACTTCCAGCTCAATATGCCGTCCATCCAGCTGTTTACAGGTGTACGTTAGCTCAGCGCAGACTTCGCATAGAAATATTATGCGGAAACATCGTCAAAATTTAATGCGGTTTTAATGGGATACTGTCAGTCTGTCATGGATGTGAGACCCCCACTCATCGAAAAGGCTGCGAGTCTCAATTTTGAAATCTCCATTTTGAACGGTTCCTCTATTAGTTGAATAATACCTACCCCTATTTAGTTGAATAATACCTACCGCCCTGCAGCAATCTAACAATATTTTGTCTATATTGTTACCATTTTGTCTCATGAATATATTCAAGATACAAAATGGTGGGACTAACAACATCTAAATGCTAGTGTTAAATAAGTGGACCTATGGTGTTTTTCTTTTAAATAAATTGTGGTAGAATTTCAAGCCCCGTAGGTTAGAATGCATTGGCTGTGACTATGTGCATTTTTGGCCACAGCTGTTTTTATACTTTTTCTATTTATATTTCTTTCAATCGTATCAGCATCCATTTGGAAAAGAAAAGAAGATAGACTTTGCGTCTACGATATTAAACTCTTCTAAAAATGTCCGATCAAAAGGCCGTTATATAGATCAGTTTATCAATTCATTTAATTATAAAAATATGTCCCATCCGCAAATGTTTTTTTCATGCGAATAGAGTTTTTGTATATAGTATATGCATAAACTTAAAATTTGAATCTATAACTATCCATAATTCATTACCAACTCTATATGTGACACATATTGATGGAGGTCTTCATCTCCTTCAGATGCTGTCCTCCGTTGATCTGTCGCGGGTGTTGATGAAGAGTTGAGATTGGTATTGAAGGTTGTCTCCTTGGACGTGTGGATCTCAATGGGTTGATTTTGAGGTGAAACCGAGCTACCTGCAAAGAAGTCCCAGGGTGGTTGTACCACCATGGACCTTCCGATGATCAAGTTAGCCGAGAAATTTGAGCAGAGTCGTGGCTTGTTGGATTGGAATTGCCTTACCTGAGTCGTGTGGGAGAGGGGTTTTTATAGTGGTCGCATGGAGCGAGCTGGCTCGAGATCTTCATCGTCAGTTACGTTCCTGAAGTTACGCCTACGTGAATGACGGGATCCCTCCATTAATAAGGAGATACGCTCGTTAATGGGGAGATATGACGCCGTGGAACGCGGGGTATTAGGTGGTGGATATCTCGCTCATTGCGAGATACACAGAGCCGTGGCGGAGGCGCTTGGGCTCTGCGTTCTTGGTTGCTCGATAGAACCGGGGAGGCTTAGCTCGGCGGGAGGCTCGGAGGCGAGCGGGAGGCCGAGGAGGCTCGGTTCTGCGATAGCTCGGAGGCGAGCTGAGAAGGCTGAGGAAGCTCAGCGTGTAGGAGGGCTCGGAGGCGAGCCGATGGTTATTTGTAAGGCAAGCATAGGAGTGCTCTAGGAGGCCATTGAAGGTCGAGCCAATCCTTAGGGCGAAGGCCCGGGGAATGCCTTCAATGCATCGTGCTTGCTCCTGTCCCGTAAGCCCCTGGACACGTCATCTACCACGTGTCATGATCTGGGGAATTCCCACTTATGAGTATCATCATTATCCCCCCCACTCTCGTCCCGACCGATTTATGGGTCGGGTCGAGAGTGGTCTGATCGGTTTTCTGGGCGCAGCCTGTTTCCAAAAATCTATCGGCGTAGATTTCCCGGGCGACTCGGTGTAGGGCGGTTGTGTCGTTCAGATTTACAAGCCGGCATAGCGTATCCCGGGCGCTTGGATCTCCGCGCGCATCTTTGATGACATCAGCGGATCAGGGAAAGGATCGTGCATTAAAGAGGGGGCGCCGATTCGTTCACACGTCTATTGAGGTGCAGGCCACGTGTCCGATGCGGGTTGGTGGATGCGACAGGCTTTCGCTGTCGCCTGCGGCCTAAGGGAAGTCTCCAATGGTTGTTCGACACGTGGGGCTTCAACAGCTGGCAGACGCGACGCTTCGTTTTAGTGGGAATTGATCTGGGCCATCGGATGCTTCCCCTCGAGTTGTATAAATAGGAGGGTTATCCCCCTAGAGTTGACACTTCCGCCATTATTTTCCTTCGTTGTGAGAGATTGCTCGGCGTTCCTCCTTTTTTTCAGATCGGATCTCCTGCGCCTTTCTTCGGCGAGACATTCCCTTTGAATCAGGTTAGATGTCTTTCTTTGAGGAGTCTGTAGAAGTTGTTAGGATCGAGTCGGGCGATGAGGTTTCAGTTGTTGGAGATGAGTCCAGGGTGTCTTCTCTCGCGTCTTCGGCTGCCCCATCTGCGTCGGGTTCCTCCCATAGGGTTAGGGCTACCCACGTCGCTCGTTGCCATGCGACGGCAAAGGCCTCTAAAGCGCGCATCGGGAATGCTCGCGATACGCCCTCCATCTTGAGAAACGTGGACGAGCTTACCGAGATTCGAGCTCGCTTCCACATCCTTCCAGCTATTCGCTTCGTTTAGCTAGAAAGAATGAAAGAGCAGATCAGGTATAGGGCAAGAAGATTGCCCTGTACCCGGATGCCTTCTGGGCTGGAATGTGTCTGCCCTTTCCACCCGAAATATGTGGGGTACTTCATTGCTTCCAACTTGCTCCGAGGCAGTTAGTGCCGAACTCATGGAGAATTCTCCTAGGATTCCTGGTCCGGTTGAAACTTGACGACATCCCTTTCATCCTGACCCTTCATACTTCCTTCCTCTGTTACAAAAATCACCCAGGCACCCGCAAGGATGAGCCGAGCCGGGTGTATATTTCTTTCAAAAAACGCAAGGGAGGGGTAGCCGGGTCGAGAGTAGTAGTCGTTCCTTCTTCCATTCACGAATGGAATAAGAACTTTGTATTCGTCGGGCCACCCGAAGGCGAGGATTGGCCTGTGCCTATACAGTGGCACAAGGCCGACTGCCTGCGGATGAAGCAGTCGTCCTCTTCTGAGGCGAGGGCGGTATCCATGTGGGAGTCAATGTCTTGCTTTCCGAGCAGGTCCTTAGCTGGGTCGAGCTTAGCCCCACATGCTTCGTGCATAAGTTAGGAGCTTGGACGATCTGTTTAGACTTGAATAATTTCCTTTTGCCCTTCTTGCATCACTAACATTTCTGTGTGTTCTCCTTTTGCAGGACAAATAGACTGATCCAGGATCCTAGCTGCCATAGCCGCTACGTCCCAGAAGAAGGCTGGGGGCGTGAGCTTGTCCCGAGCTGGCCCGAGATCGGCCCTGAGACCATCTCCACCGGCGAGGCCTTCCGTATCGCCCCGATCCCTCGGTGACCACCGCGGGGGTAACCAGAAGCACGTGTGAGATCCAGAACCTCGGGCAAGGGAGGAGGAGGGAACCGAGGTTCCCCTCAAGAGGAAAAGGACGGTCTCCCGCGCGCCGTCGACTGAGATCCCTGAGGAGATTCCCACATAGGAGGGGGACGTCTTCTTTGTGGTCCCCTCGGGGATTTCCATCGCCGACAGCTTGCTCGCGGGCATGGAGCAGTCAGCCGGGGGCAAGATTCCCCAGGGGATCCTAAAGGCCCAAGTGACCGCCATTTCTCAGGAGGCAGTTCAGGTTGGTATCCGTTTAAGTATTATTTTAAGTGCCCTTTCTTAGTTTGAACACCTCTAAATCCATCTGCTGCTTACCTTAGGTCCTCCAGCATTACGCCCTTATTGTCAACATGGAGTCCGAAGAGATTGCCCCGGCCATGACGAAGGCGGGGGAATTTTCTTCAGAGGTGGAGAATCTGTGCCTTCAGCTGCGGCAGGAGAAGGAGAAGGAGAAGACAACCGCCCTTGAAACCCAGTTAGCCGCCGGCGAGCTCACGATCTCCAAGTTCCAGGAGTCCCACCGACTTCTGAGCGAGTCCCACTGAGCCGTCGAGGTCAAGTTGGAGAAGTTGGGCAAGCGCTACTCCATAATGAAGAAGGCGAGGGACGCCAGCAAGAGGGAGACCGAGGCTGCGCTTGAGGCGGCGAAGACCGCCGAGCTCTGAGCTCGCAAGTCGGTGGACTTGTACAAGGCGTCAGACCAGTTTTACACCGACATCGGCAAAGCCTCTGCCATCATTTGGCAAGAAGCACTTGATGCCGTCAAGGCGTTAATGCCGGAGTTTGCCGACGGTGAGCACCGTACTCGGGTCCTGCTTTCGGTGGACACGCCGCAAGCGGCTGGTGCCGAGGGACGGGCGATTATGGAAGTAGAAGTTTCGGCCCCTGAGGGCGGTGCCGAGCAAGGCGAGATCCGGGCCGAGCCTGTAGCCTGAGCTTTTGTTTTTTTTCTTTATCTTTTCTCAAATTTTGTAAGCCTTCGGGCACTTTTTGTAAAGCTGAAGAGCCCAGAATACCTTGTAAAGACTTTCGGAACATGAATAAAACCGGGTTTATTTTCCTCTGCATGACAATGTGTTTCTTGCGTGAGTACTTGAGCTTGTCGGTATTTTCCTCAATTCAAGTGTTAGGCCGTAGGTCGATGACCGGCCTTTTAGATGACAATCGCGCGTCGAGTGTAAGTCAATTAATCGCCAAGTGCAGGAAGGCCGGTGCCCTCCCGCCCCCGGAGTCGAGGTGGCGATCGTTCACTTAGAATACACCGTAAGATCCCTCAGTGTAGGAAAGTCGGTATTTGCCCATTCCTTAGAGTGGGACCGACGACCCCGTCTATTAGTGTAAGTTGGACAATAGCCAAGTTAGAATTGGTCGGTGTTGACCGATTCCCCCTTGATGTAGTTCGTAGACCTTTGTCTTGAGATGGTGGGAATTTATCACTCGGAGGTTAGCCGAGCAGGGATCTGCGTGGTTGCCCCTTGGTGGGGCTTCGATCCTTAGCGTCAGTGGGTAGGAAGTTACCCGCTAAGGATGGACCGAGCAGGGAAGCTTCTCGGTGGCCTCTTAATGAGGGCTTTGATCCTTAGCCTAGGTGGGTAGGAAGTTACCCGCTAAGGATTGACCGAGCAGGGAAGCTGCTCGGTGGCCTCTTGATGAGGGCTTTAGATCCTTAGCGTCGGTGGGTAAGAAACTATCCGCTAGGGATTGACCGAGCAGGGAAGCTGCTCGGTGGCCTCTTGAGGAGGGCTTCGATCCTTAGCATAGGTGGGTAGGAAGTTACCCGCTAAGGATTAACTGAGCCGGGAAGCTGCTCGGTAGCCTCGTGAGGAGGGCTTTGATCCTTGGCGTAGATGGGTAGGAAACTACCCGCCAGGGATTGACCGGGCAGGGAAGCTGCTCGGTGGCCTCTTGTGAGGGCTTCGATCCTTAGCCTAGGTGGGTAGGAAGTTACCTGCTAAAGATTGACCGAGCAGGGAAGCTGCTCGGTGACCTCATGAGGAGGGCTTTGGTCCTTGGCGTAGATGAGTAGGAAACTACCCACTAAGGATTGACCGGGCAAGAAAGCTGCTCGGCGGCCTCTAGATGAGGGCTTTAGATCCTTGGCATCGGTGGGTAGGGAACTACCCGTCAGGGATTGACCGAGCAGGAAAGTTGCTCGGTGGTCTCTTGATGAGGGCTTTGATCCTTGGCGTCGGTGGGTAGGGAACTACCCACCAGGGATTGACCGAGCAGGGAAGCTGCTCGGTGGCCTCTTCTTGAGGGCTTAGATCCTTAGTGTAGGTTGGTAGGAAGTTACCCGCTAAGGATTGACCAAGCCGGGAAGCTGCTCGGTGGCCTCGTGAGGGGGGCTTTGATCCTTGGCGTAGATGGGTAGGAAACTACCCGCTAGGGATTGACCGGGCAGGGAAGCTGCTCGTTGTGTTAGTTATGTGTATGCCCTAAAGACCATTATTGTACATATGATGTATATTATAATGGATGCTTGGAAATATATAGAGAGGGCTTTCTTGCTCGACATGATAGTATGCTATCTGGTTGCTCTTTGTCTTAACATGTAGACTTGTATTTTGATACTGTCTTGTTCTCACATGTTGATAAAGCCCATAGGATGTGTACTTGACTACAAGGACTATGATGGAGATCATACTAGTAGGGCCATCGTAGTCCATAAGTACATCCTTTAATTGTTCCTAGTCAAGGGTGTATCGAGACAGGGCATCGATACTCCAGAGTAGACTAGCGAATACGCTTCTTGACCCATATGATGAGCGATGGATGATCCCACATCCATTGGTGTTTGACATCAAATATGGTATACGTGTGCTCAGTGGAGACTGGGTACACTGAACGGACTCTCCGAGAACTCCTAGTTGGTATTATACCTATCGTCAGATAGCAGTTCTCTGGTGACACTAGTACATGTTAGTCTGTAGACCTGAGATCGTTATAGAGATTTGTGTGATTCCCACTGTGCTTTAATTTCCACATTACCACGTTCAAGAGAATGTGCAAAACGGTGGCTTTTAGGTACAGTCCCGAATCACATGGAGGCAATGAGCGATAGGAGGGGATTCGTCTCTCCCAGTATTGGGGGCTAATGTTGCGTTGTGCTCGATTGGCCATAACAGGAATCCCTGACCAGGGCTGATGCGGAGATCTACTGGTAAGTGTTATCAGTAGTTTTTCGACCCGTTATGAGCCTCACATCGACACGACTTATCGGTTACTAGGGTCTGACGCTTACCACCCCTAGACTGGATATGCGATATATCAGACGAAGAGACCGGACTGTATGGTAGTGTTACTGACAGGCCTTACAGGAGTTTGAGCAATCTTGCTTGTTGATCTTCTGATCGCTCAATACCCGGATAGCCGTTACGTCCAGCTAGTACCACTGACGGCTTATAGGTGCCTGATATGATCATCACCTACTGCCGGCGTATTGACGAGTCTTTAGAGTCCTATACAGAGGTTTACTGGCTCAGGAAAAAAGAAGTAGGAGCACATATGTGATATGTGCGGGACGGAGATTAATACGAGTATGTGATACCGTATTCTATTCTCGCGATATGTGATATCGGTCGGTTATATGTGATATAGCCGGGTTATCGAATCAAGTGTTGATTCGATAAGATGATACATATAATATTAGTCGGTTATATGTGATATAGCCAGATTATTGAATCAAATGTTGATTTGATAATTTAATGTATAATTATATATTTGATATATTAATTTACATTAACTAATATTTGCTCACTTGTGCATTTCTTTTTCTCACATGTGCACATTTAATATATATGTGATATATATTAATTGTGTTTTCTTTTTTGTGTCATGCTTGATGATACACTATATGCGTGTATGAGACTCACACCATACTCAGGATAATGTGAGGTTTATTTATTTAAGGTAAACCCAAAATAGTTGGAAATTGGTCACATGGCATGAAGCTTGTAGAAGCTTGAAGATCTATTGACTTAGTCCACTAATTTTGTTTTACTTAAGATATTTATTAACCCGACCATTCTCATTAGCCATGGTTAAATCTCTACATGAGTTATATGAGATATTTATCTCACCCATGGTTGTTTTTCACTCTCTCATCCATTTTTGCTTCATCTTCTTCAACAAGAGTTTAGCTCTCAAGATTTTTGAGAGGTGAAGAAAAACAGTGAGAAAAAGATTTCTAAAGTGAGCAAAAATCCTACTTCATCATCCTCTACTAGATTAGCTATTTAGTTTAGGGTTTTAGCTTCACTATTCCCTAATTAGTGAAGAGGTAGCTTGGGTTAGTGTCTCCTCAACGTAGATCATTTTCGGTCTCGAAGACTTTGTGCAAGCTTGTTCCTTTCATCTTGTTGAGCCGTTCTAGAGTCCGCAAGATCACTACTTGGAGCGAAGGGACTGCCACTCGGAGCTATTGAAGTGAAGGACCGGTCTACAAAGGTTGTATTCCATATTCACTTAGATGTAAAGTAGTTTACATGTTGTATAGTCTAAATCTCTAGTTAAGATTCTAGGGTTAGGATTGTTTAGCATGGCAAATGTTATAAAATGGCATGGGCGATGCCTCCCGAAACCCTGCTGTCATGCTAGGAAATCTTACAGTGGTATCAAAGCCAAGCTAGAGAATTAGACGATATTTGTTAGATTACGAAACCGAAACTACTCTGAAACTTGAAACATTGAAATTTAGTTTCTGTCGATTTTTAAATGGCTTCTAAATTTTTTTTAAGCGACTGCAGAATGTTATATGAGATGTAACATGAACACTGGACAAAAACAAACACATTTGGCCGGTTTTGACCCGGTGACATTTCATCAGTCAAAAATATTGCATTTTTAACACGTCAATTTCCCTACCATTTGCACTCATCTAGAGGTGTTCGGTATTAATATAGCACATATTAGCAAAACAGTCGTAAAATACCAAATAACTTGTGTTAGGTATTAAAACCGACATTTTGAGGGAAATTGAGTGTTTATCATTGCATCGCATAATCTGTGTATAGCGCAACACTTGTCTCGAGAATCTGTGCAGGAAATTCCAGGAGAAAAGCCGAAACTGTGAAAAGTGCCGAGATAAATACGCCAAGTCCAAGACTTGAGATCTGGCAGAAATCAAGAAAGCAAAATGCGATTTCACATATTATAAAAGTGCCACAAAGTCAGCCCAAGAACAGCCCAGAAGTTCCATACATTAAAGCCTCCATTGGGCCGCCGATCCGTAGCCAATAGGTGCTTCCCGCTGCGGATCCGCGGCGCTATGATGACATCATCTCCTCAGTTTTCCTCCACGTGGCTCCTGTAACGGCCTTAGCTTCCAGAAGATTCCAGAATCACATGTGGCTTCATCCAGAAGGCTCGTCCTAATAACCTAGTCCTAGAATATACCATATTCTAAAATATTCCCTCCAACAAACTTCTTCTGGAAGCCTCTCTCTAACAAACTTTTGGAGGGAAATTTGAAATTAGAATTCTAGATCTAGGGTTGAGATGGTTATAAAAGGAAACCTAGATCTAGGGTTTTGGATTGTTCATTAATCATTACATCAATTCCTAATACAAGTTGAGTGACACAACTTGTAACCCTAACCCTAATCCAATCACCAAAGCCAAATTCAAGATCTCCGAGTACAATTCGAGCAAGAAGCCTTCAACCTTTTAGGAGCGAAGCCGATCTTCATCCGAGCAAATGATCCAAGACGATCCGCGACTCACGAAGACGTGCGACGCCAAATCGACGATCGAGTTCTTTCCTCATTGTAGATCTTGAGAGAATTGTAACAAAATTGTTGATAAATAAAAGGTGAAATTCTTTATCTTGCTTTCTTTACATTCTTGCAACATGATTAGATCTCGATTCTTGATTGTGTTCTTTGAGATGATGTTTGAGTAAAACTCCGCTCGTGAAGGAGTCGAGAGAATCAATAGATGATGGTGTTACAAATCTTAAAACGATTCTTAAGTCCTATAAGTTTTGTAAACTTTAGTAAATTGAAGAATCGACAACCTAGTTTCGAGCGATACTTTCTTGATTGTGTTCGCTCTTAATTAGTGATCCACGATCGATTCTTGAATTTACTAAAGGCTAGAATGTGAATGAAATCAACGAAAGGACAAGGGATAGATGATGAAACCCTAGTTTCCGCAAGAAATCCCTAATTCTCATTGATCGTCATCGATCTAGTATCAAATCATTAATGGATAAGAAAACGTAATCACTAGTTTTCATCACGTCTATAGATTCGATCGATTCCTACGAGCCTCACTTCGATTCTTGAATTTTAATTCGATTGGATATCATCAATTCTTGATTCTTGATTTTAAAGTTTTCTTGCTATTAGATTTAGATCTAGATAATTCTTGAAATTCACTTTTAAAATCTTGAATTGAATTGACTTTTCTTTTCTTCTTTAATTTTCGACTCATCTAATTCAATTACAAGCAAATCTCACTTTCCTTGTGGACGATCCGCACTCGCTAACGCGCTATATATGACACCGTTATTGATTGCGGTCAAAAATTTCTTTGGTTGTGATTTCTTACACTTTTCTTATATACACACCGGAAAAACGGATCAATCAAATGGTGCCGTTGCCGGGGATAGTGTGCTAATTTGTTCGTTTTTGAAATTTGAGTTGAAAAACTTATTCTATCAGAATTTTTAGATCAAAATTCACGCAAACACTAAACGATTTGTTGTGATTTGTTGCGAGGAAATCTGGAATCTGTGGAGCTTGAGAAAAAATATTTTGAATATTCCAGAGAGCTCAGGGAGTCAATAGATTCATTCTCTGAAAATTTTGTGCAGTGAACAAATCATCAAGTGGCGGAACCGCGGCCTAAGCAGCTTATTGCGGCGGAAGTGCGGCGCTACTGTAGCATCGCTGTACGGAAATTTCTCGGTGACTTCTTGACTTTCTTATCTCTTTCCTCATCTGCTCCAATAACAATTTTCTGCAGGTTTCTTTGCAAAAATTCGCAGTGCCGCAAAAATAAAAAAATTGTGCATGTTTGATCTTGGTTGTTTGCAATTTTAATACGGAAATTAAGGGGTAAAGACCAAATTCAGATTAGGTGGGGAGTTCATTACCCTTCCTAAGCCCCGAAAATCACAAAATTGCATCCGCATCACCCTCATTAATTAAAAAATATCTAGACATGACTCTAAGGACCGTCACGCTCACTTAGGACAGGAGAAGGTTGTGGGTAATCTATTGCTTATCCGCGTTTCTTTTGTGGTGTCTAAGGCAAGTGTGTTTAAGGCAAGTGGTTACTTAATTAGGCCCACTACTTATGTAGTGGAGAACCTTCCACTTACCTGGCCACAGGAGGGACAAAGAGGTAGTAGAAGATTGATCCTGCGATTTGTCTTCTGGCAGTTAGGAGCGGTCTAGAGACTTGACCTAGGTGACCATTAGACTTAGGATTTTGCTTGTGCATTTGTTGTAATTTGCATCATTTTTTTCAAAAAATCCGTATCTTTTTCAAAACAAACACCACTTCATCTTTTCCTTAATTATCATAACGCTGCCACTTGTACTAAACCCTTTAGTGCAAGCTCGGCTGGACATGGGATTCTAGTGCCCGTCTTGTCCGCGTTTTCCCCCATCGACCCCAAAGTCGGTATTTCTACATTTTCTTTTTCCCACCACCACCGTGATGGACGGATTTCCATCAAACTTTTACACCACTCTGCCACCGCCCGCAGGTGCGCAGAATCCTCCACGCATTTCTTTCCAAGAGAGATGCTATCCTACACGGGTTCCCCTTTCCACCTGTCTTTCTATACCACCAGCCAATAGGGACAATTTTGAAATCAACCCCCAATTCATCAAACTGTTACCCAAATTTCACGGTCTTGATTCTGAAGACGCATACGTTTTAATCTCCAAATTTGAAAACGTATGCGCAATGATTGGAACGTCACAACTGTCTGTGGATGCTCTGCGTTTACGTTTTCTCCCATTCACTTTGTGCGACTTAGCTGAGAAGTGGCTTTATAATACAACCGCACATTCTATTTCAAAATGGGATGAATTTGTTACAGCATTCCTTAAGAAATTTTATCCTAATCACAAGACCAGCCGTGTTCGGAGCGAAATCTTCAAATTCACCCAACTTCCCAATGAACCATTTTGGAAATGTTTTGAACGGTTTAAGGATCTTCTTTTACAATGCCCTCATCACGGAATCTCTCTATGGGATTTGTGTCAAATTATCTATGAGGGTATTGATCTCACTACTAGACAGATGCTTGAAACCATGTGTCATTGCCAATTCCTATCTAAAGATGATGGTGAAGCTTGGAAATACCTATAAGATTTAGCTCAAAACATATTACAATAGGAAAGTGCTAGACCACCACCGCCTAGGGAAGATGTAAATCAGCTCGATGTTTCCGTCATAATGAGAGCCGAAATGGCTGCAATACAAAGGAAACTAGACGCTATAGAAAAAAAAATCTCTTCGGCCTCCCTAAACCAATACACACTTCCCAAAACCGTGTGTAGCTGCTGTTCAAACCCATCACATTTGACGGAAGAATGTCCTTTGAATGTACCGTTTAAAGGTCACACTAATGCTGCATTTCAGTATAGACCTGGAAACGATCCTTCTTCTTCCTCATATAATCAAAATTGGAGGAATCACCCTAACTTTGCTTGGAACCAATCACAAACTCAAAACACGGTTCCAAACCAAAACAATTTCCAAAGGGCTCTTCCACCACAACAGTAACCACTTCAATTAAGTCAGCACCCCTACCAATAAAAAAACTTCCAAAATCCGGCCAACACTTTTGCGCCACATGAAAACTCTTTGCAAATAGCCGGTACTGACAATTCCTCTGCACTCGAACGAACCTTGGATACTTTCATGAAACAATCCATCCAAGAAACGACAAGTTTTCAATCTTCCGTCGATAATATGATGAAGATCATTCTCACTCAAAATGAGAATATTAAATCGATGGAAGCATAAATTGAACGAATAAATGCCGAATTGAGTGCGAGAGAAAAAGGGAAACTTCCAGCTCAACCTTTACCCAATCCTGGCTATTCACATCATGTGGATGCACTTACCACGTTGAGATCTGGAAGAGTGCTAGACAAACATGTGGGTGAACAAATTGATAATGATGAATTGATCATTAACACCCCGGCTTCCACGTCCACTTCTACTCCCACTTCTACTTCTTACCCTATTTCGTCTAATTTACCGTCTTCTTCCGAGCCTATTCTCCGTTTTCCTAAAGGCTCGAACCCTCCACCCACTTCATCCTTCCCACCCCCACAAACTTCTCCACAAATGTTGGACCCGACACTTATTGATAGAGCTCCATTTCCAAATAGGTTGAGGCCCAACAAACCCAATGTCCAAATGGAGAAACTTGTGGACATGTTTAAGCAAGTTAACATCAACATCCCTCTCCTAGATGCTATCCAACAAGTTCCGTCCTATGTGAAAACTCTTAAGAACTTGTGCACTAGAAAGAGAAAGACTCAAGTGCCCAAGAAGATATTCATGGCAAAGACAGTAGACACAGCCTTTCCCCAACAATTACCAAGGAAACGTAAGGACCCTGGCTGTCCTACTATTTCTATTTCTATTGGGGAAAAACACATCAACCGTGCTCTACTTGACCTTGGCGCTAGTGTTAACTTGCTTCCATATTCAGTCTATGAGCAACTATGTATCGGAGTGTTAAAGCCCTCGAGCATAACTCTCCAGATGGCTGACCGATCAATCACCAAACTTAGGGGTGAACTGGAGGATGTGTTAATAAAAATCGGGGAATTTGTATTCCCTGTGGACTTTATTGTAATTGATACACAGCCTGTAGCGAACCCACGGAATCAAATTCCGGTGATTTTAGGTCGCCCCTTTTTGGCCACTTCCAATGCTATAATCAACTGTCGTAATGGTTCTATTACCCTGTCCTTCGGAAATAGATCAATTGAGCTGAACATTTACAAGTTGGGAAGTGTACCCTCCGAACCTACTGCTCAGGTCTGTTCTGTCGAATTAATGGATGCCGACAGCAGCGAATTTGACGATCCTCATGATACTGATCTTGACTCTTTTCATATGTTGTTGTTTGACCCAACTATATATCATACACATACGGACTTTTCCACCGAGTTGTCTGGGTCAACAACTAACACTGATTATGAACCGTTTTTGGAGTTTGAAGATCACCCCGCGCTTTATGATGATATTATTCTTCGGGGTATTGATGAGACTTTTGAGAAAATTTTCGCTGATGAACTCGCATTTTTGAAAGACACGGGTGTTGAGATGAATCATCTCCCAAACAATGAAATTGAACCTCCACCCCTTTTTTTGGACTGTAAAAAGAATGCGAGTAATCCATCACATGCACTGAGTCGTCTCTCCAAAACGAGACACAAACACATTTTATTCCACCACTTATCTTTTCCCCACTTCTTCTTCCACTAACCGATGCACTACATTGATAAAATTTTCGAATAGTTGGTGTTAACTTTCGGTCTTTGCAAAGCTTGGTATCGACCAATAATTTTTGACCCCCTCATGTGATTTTCAAAGATTAACATGGCTTAACTCAAGTTTGGGGGGTATAATTTGGCTCTTGAAAAGAAAATTTTTACTCAAAAATGGTGAGCCAAAAATAAGTTTGGGGGAGGATTTTCAGTTAAATATTTTGCCCCCATTAATAAATGTCCTCCCAAGCTTTACAGGTTTTTTTGAGGTTTAGCAGATAGCAACAGCGAGGACACTGTTGAAAACAAGTTTGGGGGAGGTTTTTGCTTATTTTCGCATCACTTCGCATACTTTGCATAAGCACAAAACATATCATTTAAAACATAAAAAAAAACCTATAAAAATTTAAAAAATTTCAAAAAAATAAATATTTTTGTACATAAATAAGATAATAAAATATTAGATAGTGAAAGATTACATCCAAAAGATTAGAAAAATTTAAGAAAACCAAGAAAATTAGAAGTTTTCTTAAACGAACTAGTAGTAAGTAGTTATGAGCCATTGTCCTAAGGGTTAGTAAGATGAAGGAAGTCACTAATCTGAGGATAAAAATAAGTCTGAAAAATAGTTCCTATTCTGGAAGCCAAACATTTTGAACGTTGATACCCTATTATACGCACTTACACACGTCTTAAAGCTCGGGATAGTAGAGGATACCTTGAAATGCTCTTGTCTAAAAGCCAAAGTATGAAGGAAATACAAAGATGAAGAAAATATAAAATGGTGAGAAAAATGAACACTGGTTTTGTTATCGCCAAGGCAGCAATAAAAAAATATAGCGAGGGTGCTTCATCACCTAGTGCCTTAGACCAACTGGTCTGGGAGTCACTGCTAAGCCTTAGGTGGTGCAAGACGAGGAAAATGAAAATACACCTAATAAGCAAGCACATGAGTAATCGGTCGGTTAGTACCTCAAGAAGTATTAACGGTCGCATGAAAGTGTGTGAGCACATCTAAATATTCATCAAATTAAAAAGTATTGAGGCAGATGGACAAGAGTATGATAGCTTGAATTGAATTCTCCGGATGTAGAGATGTCCTTTACACACACGTAGGGTTATATGATCGATATTTGGAAGAAAGATAGGAATGAAGAATAAAGACGATGTTTTATTGAGGGAGGATGTGATTTCTAACATCTTTTCATGACTATTAAGATAGGGCTCATGACAACCGAAAGGCTAGCATAGTTGGAAACTCTAATTTTCAAAGTCTTCTTTTACAATTCTTATCTTTAAATGTAACTTTCACGGTCTTCCTTTTATTATTGGATTTTGTGGGTGCAATCCGCTGAAAACCCTCAGGAGACAACACTCCTCCTACTAGGGACACTTAGAGGTTTAAAGGCTTGTTGCACGTGCTCAGTGCAATCGTGTTGCCTACGAAAGTGTGCTAGTTAGTTTCTCTTTCTTTATTTTCTCCTTCTCTTTTTAATAAAACAGTTCGCTCGAGACGACCGAAAACAAGTTTGGGGGAATTTGATCAGTCGAAAATATTGCATTTTTAACACGTCAATTTCCCTACCATTTGCACTCATCTAGAGGTGTTCGGTATTAATATAGCACATATTAGCAAAACAGTCGTAAAATACCAAATAACTTGTGTTATGTATTAAAACCGACATTTTGAGGGAAATTGAGTGTTTATCATTGCATCGCATAATCTGTGTATAGCGCAACACTTGTCTCGAGAATCTGTGCAGGAAATTCCAGGAGAAAAGCCGAAACTGTGAAGAGTGCTGAGATAAATACGCCAAGTCCAAGACTTGAGATCTGGCAGAAATCAAGAAAGAAAAATGCGATTCCACATATTATAAAAGTGCCACAAAGTCAGCCCAAGAACATCCCAGAAGTTCCATACATTAAAGCCTCCATTGGGCCGTGGATCCGCGGCCAATAGGTGCTTCCCGCCGCGAATCCACGGCGCTATGATGACATCATCTCCTCATTTTTCCTCCACGTGGCTCCTGTAACGGCCTTAGCTTCCAGAAGATTCCAGAATCACATGTGGCTTCATCCAGAAGGCTCGGCCTAACAACCTAGCCTTAGAATATATCTTATTCTAGAATATTCCCTCCAACAAACTTCTTCTAGAAGCCTCTCTCTAACAAACTTTTGGAGGGAAATTTGAAATTTGAATTCTAAATCTAGGGTTGAGATGGTTATAAAAGGAAACCTAGATCTAGGGTTTTGGGTTGTTCATTAATCATTACATCAATTCCTAATACAAGTTGAGTGACACAACTTGTAACCCTAACCCTAATCCAATCACCAAAGCCAAATTCAAGATCTCCGAGTACAATTCGATCAAGAAGCCTTCAACCTTTTAGGAGAGAAGCCGATCTTCATCCGAGCAAGTGATCCAAGACGATCCGCGACTCACGAAGACGTGCGACGCCAAATCGACGATCGACTTTCCTCATTGTAGATCTTGAGAGAATTGTAACAAAATTGTTGATAAATAAAAGGTGAAATTCTTTATCTTGCTTTCTTTACATTATTGCATCATGATTAGATCTCGATTCTTGATTGTGTTCTTTGAGATGATGTTTGAGTAAAACTCCGCTTGTGAAGGAGTCGAGAGAATCAATAGATGATGATGTTACAAATCTTGAAACGATTCTTAAGTTCTATAAGTTTTGTAAATTTTAGTAAATTGAAGAATCAACAACCTAGTTTCGAGCGATGCTTTCTTGATTGTGTTCGCTTTTAATTAGTG
The DNA here is from genome assembly GCA_030015575.1 of Agapanthus africanus. NCBI lineage: Eukaryota > Viridiplantae > Streptophyta > Magnoliopsida > Asparagales > Amaryllidaceae > Agapanthus > Agapanthus africanus. The sequence continues at coordinate 278,678,307 of JASDDO010000001.1, forward strand.
ATCCACGATCGATTCTTGAATTTACTAGAGTCTAGAATGTGAATGAAATCAACGAAAGGACAAGGGATAGATGATGAAACAGTAGTTTCCGCAAGAAATCCCTAATTTTCGTTGATCGTCATCGATCTAGTATCAAATCATTAATGGATAAGAAAACGTAATCACTAGTTTTCATCACGTCTATAGATTTGATCGATTCCTACGAGCCTCACTTCGATTCTTGAATTTTAATTCGATTGGATATCATCAATTCTTAATTCTTGATTTTAATTTTTCTTGCTATTAGATTTAGATCTAGATAATTCTTAAAATTCACTTTTAAAATCTTGAATTGAATTGTCTTTTCTTTTCTTCTTTAATTTTCGACCCATCTAATTTAATTACAAGCAAATCTCACTTTCCCTGTGGACGATCCGCACTCGCTAACGCGCTACATATGACACCGTTATTGATTGCGGTCAAAAATTTCTTTGGTTGTGATTTCTTATACTTTTCTTATATACACACCGGAAAAACGGATCAATCAACATTCCTATTTTTTCCGACCTAGCTAGCCCTGTAGTGGCTTTTATGGTTCTTTTTTGTTCTGTGTTCTGGTCTCTGGATTTTGGTGTTTCAGGTGTTGCTTGTTTTTTATAAAATTGCATGTGATGTTAATTTTCTATAAAGGCAATTCGGAGTGTTTCGTAGTCCTAATTCTAACATTATTTTGGGTAATTTAGACGGCGTTAAAAACTTCGAACGGATATCAATAACCCAATTTCTCCCTCGATGGAAATTTTCCAAGAGTTGGATTTTTTTCAAGTTAAAGAACATTCAAAAATCATGCAAGTAATGCGATGAACCCTCTAGAAGAACGAAATCCTAACTCGATTCTATGACCGTAAGAACCGCCGCCAAACCCTAGGGTTTGTGGTAGTTCCGCGGCGCCATAGGTGGGGTAAGGGTTGATCTTTCTACGGTTGGTCCATAGGTGCTGTGGCATGTACTGAGTATTTTTAAACTACGCTCAAGTGTTGAGCTCTTTGGGAAATTTTGGGTGTTTGTTGATTCGATCGGAATATTTAATATCGTCTAGCTATTTGTGGAATGCGATATAATATTTGGAATTTATATAGTTAGCCATGAAATCCGAAGTATGTGATATTTCGGGTTTATGATGTCTAAGCTGATTGCGGATTCAAAATGTTGTAATTTGGCATTTTCTTTTCTGCGACCGTAAGTGTAATATGTGGTGTATCGCCGGTTTCGTTACTATATGTCAACGACAATTAGGATACGCATATTTACTTACGTTGATGACATGTGATGTTATGTGTTGTTGTGATATGTTATATTGGATCGTTATGTTTTAAATAACCGGGGGTTTTATGTGAGATGAGAGTTTTTATTTTCATTCATGTAAAATTCATTGTATGTAATATTCTTTTATTGGGGCACTTCCGGATTGAGGATGATGTCACCATTGTTGTATATTATTTACATTTTCCGCATTAGGATAGACCCAAGGTGGGGAGAACAAGTAACCAGGTTTTAGAGTCCAGTGGGAGACCATCTCGAGGAGTCGAGATCGGGTCTCCTAACTCTAGAATTGGTAGGGTTACTTGTCGCTCTCGTAAGGGTCTAGGGATGTGGGTTTGGCTATTAATCGCGACCATGGAATCCATGTTTTATACTGGCTTAATTTAAAACACGGAATTCCTAGTATATCCAATATTTCATATGTTATCTTCTGCTGCTGATATTCTGTGATGTGATCACTTTATATGTCTAAGACTGTAACACTTTAGAACGCGATTAGTGGTTAATTATACGTTAATACGGGTTTTTTGTAAAAAGTTTACCAAAACGGTTTTCAAATATTTTATAAAAATTAATGAATATTTTATTAAAATTTAATTTGGCTTGCACACACATGTGCATGTCAAGTAGGGCAAAATTTTGGGTTAAACCATGTTTATGTGGTCATGGGAGTTTAACCATCTTACTAATTGGAAAATGTAATTAACAAAATTATTAGTTTTCAAAAATTTTAAATTTAAATTCACAAATGATATATTTTTCTTTTGGGGTTGACTTGTGGAGAGAGAGAGAATGGTGGGCTAGGAGGCTTAGGGGGACAAGGCATGACAAGCATTTATGGAGGAGAGAGAGAGGGGCATGGTTGACTTCACACTCATCTCACTTTTCACATATTATTTCAAACCAATTTTCTTTCCCTCATATTTTTTTCTCCCTCTCTCTCCAAAACAGAAACACTTTTGCCCTCACCAAACCCTCACCCAAATCTATAAGATCTCCACCTCAATTCATCAAAAATTCAACATTTCTTTCATACAAATTGATCCTACACCCCAAATCAACCCATGGAGCTAGGAAAGCTTGGACTTTGGAGCAAGTTGGTATAGGTATAATCCCCTAACTGTTATTTAGCTAGTTTTTAGGTTGTGTTACACTTTAGCTTCAGTTTAGAACTTTAAATTCGTAGTTTTGTGCCGATATCGTATTTTAGTGTCGTTTTTGAGCTACTGTAATCTGCTATTACCCCGAGACCCTTTGTGAAACCCAAACAAGGTAGTAGTGTAGTGCTAGGTACCCTGAGTGTGTGAGTGGAGTTCTAACCCAACCTGGGCAGTTTTGGCCGGCGGCAAGAGGGAAAATTCCGGCAAGATCGGTTTTTGAGGTGAGTTGGGGGTTGAAACTTTTAGGGTAGGTGTCTGCTGTGGTTTGGGATCCTTTGGTATTGTTTGGTTTTTGGGTATTTGCAGTGGGCAAAATCTAGGGCAGTTTAGCTATATTTAAGAGTTTTGAGAGCATTGGGTTGTTTTGGTGGTCTATGTGGAATTTCTGTTAAATTAGGGTTCATAGGGTTTGTTTAACTTAGTTAAGTGCTATTAATACTGTTAAACCTAGTCTTTGTTCCAGTTTGCACTAAAATACCCTTGTGTACCCATTTGTGTTTTTAAAACATTTTAAACCAAGTTATAGGATACGTAGAATCTGCTATATCTGGAGTTATTTTCTTGACGAGCAAACATATACACTAGACTATAATTTGTGCTAGGGATGTAATGTAAAAACCTGGACTAGTTTCACCTAACCTTGGCCGATATCAAGCCTATGGTGGCCGGCCAAAATTTTCTGGAACTTGTTGAAACTTTGCAGGTAGCTGTCTGTAGGTATTAGAAGAGATTTGGTCTTATTTATTTTTCTTGTTTTTGCTACAGATAAAATCTGGGACCAAATTACCTATAATTTGTGTAGCGGAACATGCGCGATACGTGCGCTATGAGTCGGTTTGGTGTTGCCGTGTGTCACAACGTGTTGCTGTGTGCCACAGCGTGTCGTGATGGTTTTTGGCATACACACACACGTTACGTATACACGCGCGTTTAGTTTGCGACGCTAGTTTCTTGTATAAGATTGATATCGTGTTTCTGTAAAATTTTAGCTCATGTGTATTACTTGGTGTAAATTCTAGGTTCGCAGGCGGGTACTTTGGACGCCGCACAGAAGGGGAAGCAGGTGGTCGGATACACGTAGATCGAGATCACGGTGAGTAGATTTAACATCTACGGGGAAATCGCCCGTATGGCGTTATGCGCCAGAGCTTGATAGGATATTGTAGCGACATATTTGCATTCATATACATTGATTGCGCATGGATACCATTTGTTGCATACTGTATTCCCTGCTATATATGGACTTAGAATTAATAGGACACCGCACTGTTACTAACGGTTCATGTTGCACGAGCACTAATCTGCATGTTACACATACGCCGTTAGTAATTGCCATGACACTCACACTACAGAATTGCCATGAACAATATATTGTAGCTCACCTTATATATGATTCGACATGATTATGTTACTTGTGCACATACTCATTTGCATATCCATATTGGTGCACATAGACATTGATACCTCCACACTTGTGCACATACGCGTTGTATATTCGTATTGGTGCATATATACCTTGGTACATCCATACTTATGCATATACACATTGTACCTACCTAGGTAAGCTGGTTTTTGGTAAAAATTGGGGACCGTATAAGATATTTTTAAAACTGAATTCATTTAAAGAGCGGTTTTTCCCCTTTTACTCATAGTACGACCTTATGATGCATACATCACATCGCATGGATTTACGCATTGAGTTTGGATTTCATGTGATTTCTGGATTTGAGAACCGTGTTATTATTTCAGGAAAGTATGCTTTATTTTAAAAACCCGGTTTCTCTTGATATGATATTTTAGTGTGTCCACCATGAGTTTTCTCGGTTCTGAGAGCTTGTGTGAGTATACCCGATTCGAGGAGTGGTAGGCACCGTCTGCGGGTACATGGTGGAGCCAGTATGGTACCCGGGGCAAGAAGACTCATATAGTTAGACGGTGAGCCCGGCGGAGGGACTACTACCTACCGGTGATAGTTTGGAGACCCGACGGATATCCGGAGGATACCGTCTGGGGGTTATGACATGAGATACATACTGAGGGCCGCTCTGGTATGCGGCGCCTGAGAGATGAGGATTTGCGTGTCGATACTGGACACGAGTATTTTATGATATTTGGGTGCTGGTGTTGGGCACTCCTGTTCCATGAGATTTATAGGATACGAGGGCCGGATTGAGTGACGGCGCCTGAGTTAACGGGATTTTGGGGTGTTTTTGGTAGACACCGGGGGTTTTCCACGATGATGACTCGTGTTAGATGATTTATTTTCCCATGCTCAGCACTCATTTACATGCATTGCATCATGTACCTTTAGTACCTGATAGAGTACCTCGCATGATTATAGTATATCCAGATTACCATATTGATGTTATCAGATTCGCATGTTAGAGTATTGCAATACGTGCATACCTGTGATTACCTTTATATGTTATTTACTATTCACGAGTTGGCAACTCACCCCCGTTCTGCCACAGTTCTTGCGGTAGACCCTCAGAGTAGTCACGGCAGGGCTACATCCTTGTATCCTTTTGTTGCGGATACCGCTATAGTTGGCGTGCGAGCCATTTTGCTATAGGTGGGTTGCAGTTATCTGTTTACATTTCATTGTACTTTTCATTGTATCTAGTACTTTCCATCTACTAGTTATGTATTAGCTTAGAGACCGGTTATGAGGACGACATTGTATATGATTTTGTATTCTGGGTGTCGAGCTCGTGTGAGCCGGCTTTATTTATGCAGTTTTATCTTTTATGCTGTTTTACTTTATATTGTCCATTTCTTTGCTACGACATCGTATATTATTATTGTGGTGGTTGTTTCCGCCGTTGGGCGTGATTGCTCCCGTTTGAGGATGTTTTATTCTTATTATATGCCATTGTTTCTTATATCATGTCTTTTACCCGTTTTCGGGGCCAGTTTTTACAAAGGAGGCGCTGCCGAAATTTTTAAGAACATAACAAACTTTAATGATTTTTACTCGAGTTTTCTAAATGTTTTTAAACCAAGATTTTCAACACTCACTACTTTTAATGGTTTTGATTTCTGGGTTTCGGCTTACTTAGTCGCGTTACGCCTGTAGACGTTACGTGGTTAAGTGCCGGTCACGGGCCGAACTTTGGGTCGTGACAAAGTTGGTATCAGAGCGTAGGTTTTACCTTTCGGAGTGTAGGATGACCCAGGTATGATGGAGTAGGTAGCTGAAGCAGAGTGGCGTAGCGTGTGTATGTTCCGCGGCATACTCACGACACGGTACTCCGCCTAAGTGACTTTAGGACTTATTGATTGAAATTCCTTCAAGATTATATGCATTCTTATGATTCGATTTCCGTATCCTTATCGAATCCTACTTTCCTTTCAGCCATTATGCCGCCAAAGACTACGGGGGCGCAGAGAGTGGCCACGAGAGCCGAGATTAGAGTTGACTCGTCTGAGACGAGGACTGACCCGGGAAGTACTCCAGTTGTACCGGAGCAGACTGTTCCCCCTTCGACAGATCAGATCGCCATGCTAGGGGCCGGTATGCAGGAGATATGCCAGATGATAGGGTCGTTAGTTGAGACACTTCGAGCGCAGTGACCAGAGGTAGTTCCACCCGGTATGGGGACCGCGATGGTACCTACAGTTCAGGCAGTTGCACCTGCAGCTACAGAGGTTATCACAGTATCGCTATCCGAATTTATGAGGCTGAAGCCTCCGGTCTTCACAGGCACTGATACAGCCGAGGACCCACAGTCATTTATCGACAGGATGGCCCGGATATGTCGTTCACTCAGATGCTCAGATGCGAGATGGGTGGAGCTCGCGAGCTTTCACATGGAAGGTCTTGCGCAGAAGTGGTGTGAGTCGGTTGAAAATGGCAGAGCAGCAGGTCTTCCTCCTATGACCTGGACTGAGTTTGTGACGGTGTTTCTAACCCATTTCCTTCCACAGAGTGCCAGAGATTCTAGAGCGCGCAGGTTTGATTCTTTACGTCAGACTCCGGAGATGACAGTGGCAGAGTACGACGTACTGTTTACCGAGCTATCTATGTATGCCCCGTATTTAGTAGCTACTGAGGAGATGCAAGTCAAGAGGTTTGTTTGAGAATTGCTTACCCCGTTGTTTCTCACTATCAGCACACAGCATTGCGAGACCTATGCAGCAGCAGTAGATGCAGCCCTATTAGTCGAGGAGCGTCTAGCCGAGACTTCGTTAGTTCCAGGGCCGAAGAGGGTTCGTACTGATACAGCAGCATGGAGACTTCCATTTGGACGCCGTGACAAACGTCGTACAGGTGGCAGAGACTCGGGGCGAGGCCAGATATTTAGCTCTTATCCCCAGGAGGGTCAGAAGTCGTCGCGTAGAAGCTTTGGGTGTGGTAGTCCCCATCACCGCATCAGAGATTGTACCGAGATACGCCGGAGGGAGGCAGCAGTACCACATGTCACTTTACCCTCTTCACTCTTTCAGTATGTTCTTTTGACGCACACATGTTATTTGATCCGGGATCCACGCACTCGTACGTTTCCATACACTTCGTGCCGAGTTAGGGTAGAGAGTCTGGTTGGCTTGATCAGCCGCTTGTGGTGACTACTCCTGTGGGCGAGTCGTTTATTGCTAGACACGTGTTCCGATCGTGTGTTGTCCGTATTGGCGAGAGAGAGTTGCCTGTCGACTTGATCCTTCTTGAGATGTTGGACTTCGACGTTCTTCTGGGTATGGATTGGTTAGCCACATGCTATGCGTCTGTGGACTGCCGCGAGAAGACAGTTAGGTTTTGTTTTTCCGGTGAGTCGGTTTTTGTTGTGCAGGGGGACCGTGGTGCCGCCCCTCACAGTTTGATTTCTTTTCTTCATGCTGGACAGCTTTTGAGGAAGGGATGTCAGGGATTTCTAGCCTATGTTTGTGATACTAGAGCTACAGAGGTTCCGTTAGACCAGGTTCCGATTGTTACTGAGTTCCCTGATGTTTTCCCTGACGAGCTTCCTGGGCTACCGCCTGAGCACGATATTGTTTTCTGTATTGACTTGATTCCCGGCACGGGGCCTATTTCCATACTGCCTTATCGGATGGCCCCGGCGGAGCTTAGAGAGTTGAAAGGTCAGTTGCAAGATTTGCTGGATAAGGGGCTTATTCAACCTAGTGTGTCTCCTTAGGGTGCTCCAGTCCTGTTTGTTAAGAAAAAGGTGTAAGTCCATGTTGCTCACCCTGGTTCTTACGGGGAGGCGGAAACGGCGAAAAACAAATATTTAGCGCAAAAGCAACATGGACTAAAAGCCGGATCTTTGCTAAACTAGAAACTAGCAAACTACAAGAGGCGTTAACTACTATGCCGTAGAAATTATACCTTACGATACCGGTCCTTCGGGTCTTCTCTCCGCTGTCCGGCTCGTCCATCCACGCTCCGAGGGTCGATCCGGATCTTGGTCACCTCCGCGGCCTCCTTGAGTCGAAGATGATCCACCCGAGAGATGTACACCGAGCTCCACCTCGAGCCGAGGCAACTAGGGCGACAAGATCGCTAGTCTAGATGCCCTAGGTTGTGTAGTAGAGATATATGGAAGTGTTTGTCTTTGTGGGATCTTTTTCTCTCAACACATGAGATCAAAAGAAGAAATCAAGAGGAGGAAGAAGGCGGAGCTAGCAACCATGGGAGCTTTTCTTTTCTTCGCACAAGAACAAGAGAGAGAATGAGAAAATGAATTATGAGCTAAAGAAATGAACCATGGTTGCAATAATGCAAAACTATCATCATTACCAATCCTTTCATGATAAAGTTGATGGCTACTAATTGAATTGACCATTTTCATAATCCAAAAAAGAAAAAGAAAACCAAAGAAGAGTATAGACCTCTCATGAAGGTCAATGGTCAACCCCGGTCAACGGGTCAACAAAGTCAAGAGAGGTCATGGTGGTCAAATGGTCAATGCAATTAGCCATCACAAAATTATCACTAAAAGGATTAGTAAATAATGTCTCCGGCTCATAATGGTTTTGACCGAACGAATTGCCAAAACCCTAATGAGCTTGCCATATAACGGTTTTGGCCGAACCAACTGCCAAAACCCTAATGAGGCACCTCCTCCTTCATCGCTCCTCAAAACTGTGCATACACACCCGCATCCGCATTCCATAGAATACGAATGCACAGAAGACAAAACTAATCCATCCGTGCAATACTAGGATCCGGCTTAAACCAAAGCCCACTAGTATTGCCTGCCCGAACAGTATACGCACACAAGTGCACGTAAGTGATCGTAGCCCTGCCGTAAAACCATACGGCCTCTACACGTTTCGCTCAGTGCAGGGAAACTCTCTGTGTGGGACTCTAAAGACTCGACACTACGCTGTCAGTAGGTTTAACCACAGACCACAAGCGGCACTAGCTTTACGTAACGGTCCCCAGGTAGATGTCGATAAGAAGGCCGATGAGGTAAACCCATTCGAACTCCTACTGAGCCTGTATGTGACAATCTCCGTACAGTCCGGTCTGTTCGTCTGATACACCGCATGGCGGGCCTAGGGGGTGGTGAACGTCAGTCCCCTAATAGCGGTACAAGTCGTGTAGGAGTGTAGCCCAGAACACCCTGAGATAACACTGGAAACGTACCAGTATATCTCGCTTGCCCTGGCCAGGGACTACTCGTGTAATGGCTCTCCTAGACACAGCGCGATGTCAACCCCCAATACCGGGAGAGACGAATCTTGTCTAACTGTCACTGCCTCCAAGTGTTTCGGGACTGTACCCAACTATTACTTATTTGCACGACTTCTTTGAGCCATGGTAGGGTAGTAATCTAAGTACAGTGGGAACACACTCGAGGCGAAGTGACGGTGTCAAGTCGGCGGACTAAGCTGTACTCATATCACCTGGGAACTGATAACTGACGATATGTATAATAACAACCAACAATTCCTGACGAGTCCTATCCAGTGTACTCGTAACCTAAGGAGCACCCGCATACTATCTCCAGTACGACGTACTGATGGCTGTGGGACAGACCATCTCCCCTGCTGGGATGAGAAGCGCATACGCTAGTCTACTCCGGAGTATCGATGCCCTGTCTCGATAGTCCTGCGACTAGGGACCTGTATAAGGATGTGCTTATAGATTACCCAGCCCCACAAGTATGACTGCCATCACAACGCTGGTAATCAAGCAAAGATCCTAAGGGCTCTACTAATATGTATAAGCGATATGCTAAAAGAAACACATGCACATATTGAAGTAGAGACAAACCAAGTAGCATACTACCATTTTGAGCAAAATTGTCTATACAACTGTGAATATCCCACGCTTCTATTAAGTAATATACAAGCTAGTATGATACAGTAATGGCCTCTAGGGCATATACACTAACAATCTCCCACTTGCACTAAGGCCATATACTGGCGTATCGAAGACCTATCATCTCGATCAACCGCTCGAACTGAGTCTGGGGTAGGGCCTTCGTGAGTGGATCTGCAGTATTATTCTCCGAATTTACTCTCTTTACCTCGATCTCCCGGCGATCTACGATCTCCCTAATCAGTTGGTACCGCCTCAAAATGTGCCTGGACTTCTGATGGGACCTGGGTTCCTTCGCTAAAGCTATAGCGCCGTTGTTGTCACAATACAGCGGTATTAGATCAACAATGGTAGGAACCACCTGAAGCTCCGTGAGGAACTTCTTCATCCAGACAGCTTCTTTTGCGGCATCGCAAGCATCTATGTACTCCGCTTCCATAGTTGAGTCAGCAACGGTCTCCTGCTTGGATCTCTTCCAGCAAACCGCCCCTCCATTGAGGGTAAAGACATAACCCGACATGGACTTGGAGTCATCCTTGTCACTCTGGAAGCTGGAGTCAGCAAAGGCCTCGATCTGGAGGTCTTTTCCACCGTACACCAAGAACATCTCCTTAGTCCTTCTCAGGTACTTAAGAATGTTCTTTACCGCTATTCAGTGTTTCTCCCCTGGGTCTGACTGATACCGGCTTACAACGCTCAATGCGTATGCTACATCTGGTCTGGTACATAACATCGCATACATTATAGAGCCTGCCGCAGAAGCGTAGGGTATAATAGACATGCGATCCCTTTCCAAATCAGTCTTGGGAGACATCTCTTTGGAGAGGGTGATCCCGTGACAAGCCGGTAAATTGCCGCACTTGGAATCTTCCATACTGAACCTTTTCAGTATGGTGTCGATGTACCTTGACTGCGAAAGTCCCAACATCCTCTTAGATCTAACACGATAGATCTGGATCCCCGGAATGTAGTTGGCATCGCCCAGGTCCTTCATGAAGAACCTCTGCGACAAGAATCCTTTGACTAACTGTAGCATAGGAATATCATTTCCTATTAGGAGAATGTCATCTACGTACAAGACGAGGAATACCACAGTTCTCCCTACAATCTTACTGTTAATGCATGGTTCATCTTGGTTTTTGATAAAGTCGAATTCCTTGACAGTATCATCAAAGCAGATGTTCCAACTCCGCGATATCTGCTTAAGTCCATAGATGGACTTTAGCAACTTGCACACTTTACCGCTGCTCCCACTCTGAATGAATCCCTCCGGCTGATCCATATAGACGCACTCTTCCAAATTTCCATTTAGGAAAGCCGTCTTTACGTCCATCTGCCAGATTTCATAATCGTGGAAGGCAGCAATGGCAAGAAGGATCCGAATGGATTTCAGCATAGCCACTGGAGAAAAGGTCTCGTTATAGTCCAAACCAGGTCTTTGACGAAAACCCTTTGCAACAAGTCTAGCTTTATAGGTCTCAACCTGCCCATCTACACCAATCTTCTTTCTGAAGATCCATTTGCAACCTACGGGTTTTACCCCTTCTGGAGCAAAGTCCAAAGTCCAAACTTTGTTGGTGTACATGGACTCCATCTCGGTCCGCATTGCATCCAGCCATTTTGTAAGTCCATATTGCGACCCCCGGTGCTTACGGGGAGGCGGAAACGGTATAAAAAACGAATTTTTATCGCAAGAGGCAACATGGACTAAACTAGGTCGGGATCGTTGTCTAAACTAAAACTAGTATACTTGCTAAAGAGAGTTAGCTACTATGGAAGATGGTTATACCTAAACTTGAACTCCTTCTTCTTCAAACCTTGTAGAGGTTGATGGTTCTCTTTTCGTCGCCTTCTTCCGTCGAAGATGGATCCACCTCGAAGGTTCGACCTTTGGGCTCTTCCTCGATCTTTGAGTGAACTAGGGTTTCCGGCTTGCTAAACCTTCATCCTAGAATGAGTAGAGAGTGATTAGGGTTTGCTTTTCCTTTTAAAGAGAAGGATTCTCAACACATGAGAGGGTTTCTCTTTGCTAGAGGAAGAAGAAGATGAAATGAGGAGAGAGAGAGGTTATGATAGAATGAGATATCTTTTCTCTTTCTTGCAACCATAATGCAAAAGAAAAGTATTATCTAAATGATAATAATTGAAATAAGAATAGTTGATGGTAGTATTTGGAATGACCACAACCATGCTTCATTTAATAAAAAGTAAGCATGAATCAAGGAAGACTTTTTAAAGCATGATGGTAGTCAATGGTCAACAAGTCAACCATGGTCAACAAGTCAACAAAAAAATCAACCATAACATAATTCTCATTTAATTACTATTATTAATAGATAATATATAAATCCATTAGGGTTTGGAAAATGAAGACTGTCAACTGTGCATACGCACCCGTTCCGAAACCCTAATGAAAAACCTCATCCTCCGCCTCAAGCAACTGTGCATACACACCTGTATTCTCGTTCCGAGGAACAAGAATACCAAGAGATAAAAGCAACCCTAAAACATATACCAGTATCTGGCTCAAACCAGAGCCTGCCAGTATAATCCGTCCGGACTCCAAACGTGCACAAGTGCGCGGATGAGAACGAACCCTGTCGCAAAACCATGCGACCTCTACTCTGTTTTGCCCAGAGGCGAATACCCTCTGTGTGGGACTCTAAAGACTCGACACTACGCTGGCAGTGGGTTTAACCACAGACTGCAAGCGGCACTAGCTGTGCATAACGGTCCCCAGGTAGATGCCGACAAGAAGGCTGACGAGGTGAAACCCCATCTGAACTCCTACTGAGTCTGAATGTGACATTCTCCGTACAGTCCGGTCTGTTCATCTGATACATCGCATGGCGGGCCTAGGGGGCGGTAAAACGTCAGTCCCCCAATAGCGGTACAAGTCGTGTCGGAGTGAAGCCCAAAACACCCTGAGATAACACTGGAAACCTACCAGTATATCTCGCTTGCCCTGGCCAGGGACTACTCGTGTAATGGCTCTCCTAGACACAGCGCGATGTCAACCCCCAATACCGGGAGAGACGAATCCTGTCTAACCGTCACTGCCTCCAAGTGCTTCGGGATTGCACCCAACCACCACCTGTTTGCACGACTCCTTTGAGCCGTGGTAGGGTAGTGATCAAAGTGCAGTGGGAACACACTCGAGGCGAAGTGTCAGTGTCAAGTCAGCGGACTAAGCTGTACTCATGTCACCTGGGAACTGATAACTGACGATAGGTTTAATACCAACCTGTCAGTTCCCGACGAGTCCTGTCCAGTGTACTCGTAACCCAACGAGCACCCGTATACTATCTCCAGTACGACGTACTGATGGCTGTGGGACAGACCATCTCCCACACTGGGATGAGAAGCGCATACGCTAGTCTACTCCGGAGTATCGATGCCCTGTCTCGATAGTCCTACGACTAGGGACCTGTATAAGGATGTGCCTATAGATTACCCAGCCCCCACTAGTGTGACTGCCATCACAACGCTGGTAATCAAGCAAAGATCCTAAGGGCTCCACTAATTCGTATAAGTGATATACTGAAATAAACACAAGTACACATTGAAGTAGAAACAAACCAAGTAGCATACTACTATATTGAGCAAGATTGTTTATACAAGGTGAATATCCCAAGCTTCCATTAAGTAATATACAAACTAGTATGATACAGTAATGGCCTCTAGGGCATATACACTAACAATCTCCCACTTGCACTAAGGCCATGTACTGGCGTATCGAAGACCTATCATCTCGATCAGCCGCTCGAACTGAGTCTGGGGTAGGGCCTTGGTGAATGGATCTGCAGTGTTCTCTTCTGAAGCAACCCTCCGAACCTCGATCTCCTTGCGATCCACGATCTCCCTGATCAGGTGATACCGCCTCAAGATGTGCCTGGATCTCTGATGGGACCTGGGTTCCTTTGCTAAAGCTATAGCCCCGTTGTTGTCGCAATACAGAGGTACTGGGTCAACAATGGACGGAACCACCTGAAGTTCTTTTAAAAACTTCCTTATCCAGACAGCTTCTTTTGCGGCATCAGATGCAGCGATGTATTCCGCTTCCATAGTCGAGTCTGCAACGGTTTCCTGTTTGGAACTCTTCCAACACACCGCCCCTCCATTGAGGGTAAAGACAAAACCCGACATGGACTTGGAATCATCCTTGTCACTCTGGAAGCTGGAGTCAGCAAAGGCCTCAATCTGGAGGTCTTTTCCGCCATACACCAAGAACATCTCCTTAGTCCTCCTCAGGTACTTGAGAATGTTCTTTACCGCTATCCAATGTTTCTCCCCAGGGTTTGACTGATACCGGCTTACTACACTCAGTGCATAAGCTACATCCGGTCTGGTACACAACATCGCATACATTATAGAGCCTACCGCAGAAGCGTAGGGTATAATAGACATGCGATCCCTCTCCAAATCAGTCTTGGGAGACATCTCTTTAGAGAGGGTGATCCCGTGACAAGCCGGTAGGTTACCGCGCTTGGAATCTTCCATACTGAATCTTTTCAGTACGGTGTCGATGTACCTGGACTGTGAAAGTCCTAATATCCTCTTGGATCTATCACGATGGATCCGGATCCCCAGGATGTAAGAGGCATCACCCAGGTCTTTCATGGAGAACCTGTGTGACAAGAAACCCTTGACAGATTGTAGCATAGGAATTTCATTTCCTATTAAGAGAATGTCATCCACGTATAAAACAAGGAAAACTACAGTTCTCGCTACAAATCTACTATAGATGCATGGTTCATCTGGATTTTTGATAAAGTCAAATTCCTTGACCGTCTCATCAAAACAGATGTTCCAACTCCGCGATGCCTGCTTTAGTCCATAGATGGACTTAAGCAACTTGCACACCTTTCCGCTGCTCCCACTCTGAATGAAACCCTCTGGCTGATCCATATAGACACACTCCTCTAAATTTCCATTTAGAAAAGCGGTTTTTACGTCCATCTGCCAAATCTCATAATCGTGGAAGGCAGCAATGGCAAGAAGGATCCGAATGGATTTCAGCATAGCCACTGGAGAAAAGGTTTCGTCGTAGTCCAAGCCAGGTCTTTGACGGAAACCCTTTGCTACAAGTCTAGCTTTATAGGTCTCAACCTGTCCATCTACACCAATCTTCCTTTTGAAGATCCACTTGCATCCTACGGGTTTTACCCCGTCTGGAGCAATGTCCAACGTCCATACTTTGTTGGTGTACATGGACTCCATTTCGGTCCGCATTGCATCCAGCCATTTTACCGAGTCAATGCTCTGAACGGCCTGCTGGAAGCTAGTAGGCTTATCATAGTCTATGATGCAATCCTCTCTATCCCCGTCTATGAGAAAACCGTAGTATCTCTCGGGCGGATAAGACTGCCTACTACTTCTGCGGAGCGGCATAGGAATGTCCTGTTCTTTTGAACCCTCTGGTCCCTCTAAGCTTTCAGTAATAGCTCGTGGTTCTGGAATTTCTTCCAGTTCTACTGTGCTCCCACTTATCTGGTTTTCCAAAAACTCAGTTTCCAAGAAGTAGGCATGACGAGAAACAAGGACTTTTTGTTCCTCTTCACAGTAGAAGAAATATCCCTTGGAGTTCTTTGGATATCCCACGAACTTACACTGTACTGAGCGTGCCTCGAGCTTGTCCGCATGCTGCTTTTTAACAAAAGCTGGACATCCCCACGTCTTAATGTGCTTAAGATAGGGTCTCTTCCCACTCCACATCTCATATGGTGTAGTAGGCACAGTCTTAGTAGGAACTCGGTTCAAAAGGTACGCAGCTGATTCTAGCACATACCCCCAGAATGATCGCGGTAACTCAGCGTTACTCATCATGGACCGTACCATATCCAATAGGGTTCGGTTCCGTCTCTCCGATACACCGTTGTGCTGCGGAGTGTATGGAGGAGTAAGCTGAGAGAGAATCCCATTCTCTTTTAAGTAATTTAGGAACTCGGCACTTAAGTATTCTCCACCTCGATCCGATCTTAGAATCTTGATACTTTTGCCGATCTGTTTCTCTACTTCATTCTTATATTCCTGGAACTTTTCAAAAGCCTCGGACTTATGTTTCATTAAGAAGACATAACCGTACCTTGAAAAATCATCCGTAAAAGTAATGAAGTAAGAGTAACCGCTTCGCGCATGTGTAGACATTGGACCGCACACGTCGCTGTGTACGAGTCCCAAGAGCTCGCTCGCTCTTTCTCCGTGTCCAGTGAACGGAGTTTTTGTCATCTTTCCCATGAGACAAGATTCACAAGTGGCATAAGACTGATACTCGAACGGATCCAAGTATCCTTCTTTATGTAACTTAGTCAACCGTGTCTCATTGATGTGACCCAGTCTACAATGCCATAAGAAAGCCTGATTAATATCTGGTGACTTTCTTTTGTGTGTATTCTGGACATTAAAAATCTGTGGTTGGTTTAATACGTATATACCATTGCTCAGTGTACCTGACCCAATCAGAACTTGATTAAGGTGAATGTTTACAACATTACTTACAAACGCAAATTCATAACCTTCTTTAGAAACCAAAGATACAGAAATGATATTACAAGTTGCGTTGGGTACAAAAAAGCAATTACGCAAAACCAAAACATGCCCATCTGACATTCCCAGGTGATAGTCCCCCACGGCTTTAGCATCCATGCTAGCTCCGTTCGCAACTCTGAGGGTCATGTCACCTGCCTTCAAAACCCTACGGTTTCTCAACGCCTGCAAAGAATTACAGATATGAGATCCTGATCTGGTATCCAATACCCAGGAAGTAGAGTTTATAGAAAGACAGTTTTCAATAACATACATACCTGAAGCTGAAGCCGCAACCTGCTTCAGTTCCTGTGTCCTGGCTTTCCAAGCCCTGCAATCTTTCTTCCAGTGTCCACTCTTGTGACAATAGAAGCATTCCTCTTTACCAACAAGCTTCCCCGCTATCTTTGTTGCCTTTTCCTTTCCCTTCGCACCCACTTTACTAACACCGCCTCTTGGTTTGGCGGGGGCTTTCTTCCTCTTTCCCTTGGCTTTCGCCTTGGACCTAGAGGAAGAAGATCCTCCTACAAACAAAGCGGGTGTTTCCCTACCCTTCTGTAGGGTGCCCTCTGCGCTCCTCAGCAGGTTGAGGAGTTCTGAAAGTTCAACTTCCTTTTCTTGCAAGTTGAAATTCAGTATGAACTGGGCGTAAGTGGATGGAAGGGACTGGAGAATTATATCCGTATAGAGTTCACTATCCAACGTGGTCCCAAGTTCCGCGAGCTCCTCAGTGTAGCCAATCATCTTAAGCACGTGGTCCGCTACCGATGATCCGACGGCCAACTTTGTCGAAAATAACTTCTTCGACACTTCGTATCTTGCGATACGAGACTGCTCTCCATACAGTTCTTTTGTATGAAGAAATATGGATTCCAAATCCATATTCTCGTGCCTCCTCTGATGGTCGTTGTCCATCGAGGCAAGTACGAGGCATCTGGCCTTCGCGCTGTCAATCTCCCAAGTCTTACGGATTTCCTTATCCGCGACGCTGGAGGTGGGACCTGGGACGGGGGGAGCTTTGGTGGTAAGAAGATACCCCAGCTTGTCGTAAGAGATTGCCAATTTGACATTCCTGAGCCAATCTTTGTAGTTTGGCCCTGTCAGTATGTTTTTATCTAGAAGTAACTTAAGTCCAGTCATTTCGATTTGGTCGCTGCAGGGGGAGAGAAGAAACACTTAGCATGATGCTCTTGCAAGTTTAGAATGGTTTTTAATTTGTCTAAACAGGATGGCTCCCACTGTCTCTCGAATCCCTCCTCAAACCACAAAGGAAGAATTAGCCGGGATCAATCCCACCGTACAATACTTGCTTAACCGTTCAGCCAGGCCAGTGTCGGTACTTCGAGGGAGGTTTTCCAACGCTTTCGCGAAGTTCCTTAATTTAAGAACCTCTTTTCCCTGGGGGCGTAGCCCCGCTAACACCTTTCTAGGCACCTACTAGGTTTATAACATTGATCGTTTAGTGAGAAATTTCCCGAGGAGTAGCATATACTCACAGTAGGATCGGGATCCAAATATCATCGCGTGACGAAAATGAAGGAATCCTACCATAATCATCACACTCCAAATGGTATGCAAATCTAGCAAGTTTCAGTACTTATGAAACTCCCGATGTGGATTTTTGCCCCATGCTCTTATGACCTTGACTTTGGCCAACAAATCATAAGTCACATGTCAAGTTCTTCCCGTCGTTCTCCAGGTTAATTTGAATCCACCCGTACATACCCTTGACTTTGGCCAACAAGGCAGTACGACTGTTCCAAATCAACGCATCTATCTATGCTGCACATGAATATCCAATAGCTACCAATCACTATGCCTTGACTTTGGCCAACAAACACAGCTTGAATACTATTGACTATTTATGTGAAACGACGGAGGGCTACGAATGGTTTTGGCGAAACCGTGAACGTAGTGAACTTGATATAATCGATGGAACGAGATAGCTTTTAGAAGGAGTGGCTCAAGCTCCGCATTTAAAAGTTAGTTTTGAAAAGAACCGAGTGGTTTTTCGAAAGTGTTCCATCGACTTAAACTTGGTTTATTATCTTGCATTAGTTCTTTTAATGCGTGATATTCTTGCATTAGTTCTTTTAATGCGTCCCATCATTTAGTCCTACCATTGCAGAAAACAACCAAAATATGACGTACGCTTATGCCATTCGCATTCGCCATGGGGTCCCGTCATCACTCGTTAGGTTACTTAACTAACGATAGAGCGGGGGCTGGGCTAGCGCGGCTGGAAAACATAAGCAACGCCTAAATAGAAAGCAATGATAGACATTACAGATCACAGATGAATACATTGGATATACTAGCAATCCGCAATCCTTTCGAGCCTGCAACGAAAAGCGGATTACACGGTCGCGGTGAATAGCAAATACCCCACCCAAGACCCCTACGGGTGCGGCAAACTACCCGCCAAGAACCCGGTAGTTTGTGCACCCCTCCATGGGTCTATCCTAGGAGTAAAAACAGTAAAAAGAATTATACAATGACGGCTACAACCCCGACCCGGTTGTGCGGCCAAACAAATAATATTATTACATCAATTTACATTTACAATGAATGAAAGAAAAACAAAAGCTCATCTCACATCCACCCCGGCTATTCACCCGCGACAGTCCAACAGATTCATATACACATTCCAATACCAAACACAGATCATGTATAACCCCGACTAATCGACCTATAGCGATTAGCCGACGTTCAATACATGCAAACATCACAGATATAACCACCATAGCCAAAGTGTAGCGAAGTTCGAAAAAAATACGGAATTATAGGACCCCAAAAATGAATTTCTGTTCTGGAAAATCTGGGCACATATAATATATTTTAAAAATCCCAAAACCAACACAGAAGAACACTGCACGAAAAACGATGCAACGATGAAAACAACCTGCGGCGGTTCCGCGGCCTAATGAACAGGTGAGGCCGCGGAAGAGCGGCTCTTTGGAAGAATTATGCTATCGTTTTTGGTGAGTGTTCTTAGAAAACCCTGAGACGAATTTACAAGTATAAAGTTTTCCATTTTGAGCAGAAAAAATTTCAACAGAAACTTAGGGTTTTGGTTTTTCCGGTTTTGTGATTTTTCGGTTTCGAACTTCCATACACTTCGCTACCAAGCTAGTTTAAGTTTAGTTAGGCTCTGATACCACTGTAAGTCCATATTGCGACCCCCGGTGCTTACGGGGAGGCGGAAACGGTATAAAAAACGAATTTTTATCGCAAGAGGCAACATGGACTAAACTAGGTCGGGATCGTTGTCTAAACTAAAACTAGTATACTTGCTAAAGAGAGTTAGCTACTATGGAAGATGGTTATACCTAAACTTGAACTCCTTCTTCTTCAAACCTTGTAGAGGTTGATGGTTCTCTTTTCGTCGCCTTCTTCCGTCGAAGATGGATCCACCTCGAAGGTTCGACCTTTGGGCTCTTCCTCGATCTTTGAGTGAACTAGGGTTTCCGGCTTGCTAAACCTTCATCCTAGAATGAGTAGAGAGTGATTAGGGTTTGCTTTTCCTTTTAAAGAGAAGGATTCTCAACACATGAGAGGGTTTCTCTTTGCTAGAGGAAGAAGAAGATGAAATGAGGAGAGAGAGAGGTTATGATAGAATGAGATATCTTTTCTCTTTCTTGCAACCATAATGCAAAAGAAAAGTATTATCTAAATGATAATAATTGAAATAAGAATAGTTGATGGTAGTATTTGGAATGACCACAACCATGCTTCATTTAATAAAAAGTAAGCATGAATCAAGGAAGACTTTTTAAAGCATGATGGTAGTCAATGGTCAACAAGTCAACCATGGTCAACAAGTCAACAAAAAAATCAACCATAACATAATTCTCATTTAATTACTATTATTAATAGATAATATATAAATCCATTAGGGTTTGGAAAATGAAGACTGTCAACTGTGCATACGCACCCGTTCCGAAACCCTAATGAAAAACCTCATCCTCCGCCTCAAGCAACTGTGCATACACACCTGTATTCTCGTTCCGAGGAACAAGAATACCAAGAGATAAAAGCAACCCTAAAACATATACCAGTATCTGGCTCAAACCAGAGCCTGCCAGTATAATCCGTCCGGACTCCAAACGTGCACAAGTGCGCGGATGAGAACGAACCCTGTCGCAAAACCATGCGACCTCTACTCTGTTTTGCCCAGAGGCGAATACCCTCTGTGTGGGACTCTAAAGACTCGACACTACGCTGGCAGTGGGTTTAACCACAGACCGCAAGCGGCACTAGCTGTGCATAACGGTCCCCAGGTAGATGCCGACAAGAAGGCTGACGAGGTGAAACCCCATCTGAACTCCTACTGAGTCTGAATGTGACATTCTCCGTACAGTCCGGTCTGTTCGTCTGATACATCGCATGGCGGGCCTAGGGGGCGGTAAAACGTCAGTCCCCCAATAGCGGTACAAGTCGTGTCGGAGTGAAGCCCAAAACACCCTGAGATAACACTGGAAACCTACCAGTATATCTCGCTTGCCCTGGCCAGGGACTACTCGTGTAATGGCTCTCCTAGACACAGCGCGATGTCAACCCCCAATACCGGGAGAGACGAATCCTGTCTAACCGTCACTGCCTCCAAGTGCTTCGGGACTGCACCCAACCACCACCTGTTTGCACGACTCCTTTGAGCCGTGGTAGGGTAGTGATCAAAGTGCAGTGGGAACACACTCGAGGCGAAGTGTCAGTGTCAAGTCAGCGGACTAAGCTGTACTCATGTCACCTGGGAACTGATAACTGACGATAGGTATAATACCAACCTGTCAGTTCCCGACGAGTCCTGTCCAGTGTACTCGTAACCCAACGAGCACCCGTATACTATCTCCAGTAAGACGTACTGATGGCTGTGGGACAGACCATCTCCCACACTGGGATGAGAAGCGCATACGCTAGTCTACTCCGGAGTATCGATGCCCTGTCTCGATAGTCCTACGACTAGGGACCTGTATAAGGATGTGCCTATAGATTACCCAGCCCCCACTAGTGTGACTGCCATCACAACGCTGGTAATCAAGCAAAGATCCTAAGGGCTCCACTAATGCGTATAAGTGATATACTGAAATAAACACAAGTACACATTGAAGTAGAAACAAACCAAGTAGCATACTACTATATTGAGCAAGATTGTTTATACAAGGTGAATATCCCAAGCTTCCATTAAGTAATATACAAACTAGTATGATACAGTAATGGCCTCTAGGGCATATACACTAACACATTTTACCGAGTCACTACTCTGAATGGCTTGCTGGAAGCTAGTAGGCTCACCATAATCCATAGTACAATCCTCTCTATCCCCGTCTATGAGAAAACCGTAGTATCTCTCGGGTGGATGAGACTGCCTACTACTCCTGCGGAGTGGCACTGGGATGTCCTTTTCTTTCGAACACTCTGGTTCTACTAAGCTTTCAGTAATAGCTCGTGGTTCTGGAATTTCTTCCAGTTCTATTGCGCTCCCACTTATCTGGTTTTCCAAAAACTCAGTTTCCAAGAAGCGGGCATGACGAGAAACAAAAATCTTTTGTTCCTCTGCGTAATAGAAAAGATACCCCTTGGAGTTCTTTGGGTATCCCACAAACTTACACTGTACTGAGCGTGCCTCGAGCTTGTCCGCATGCTGCTTTTTGACAAAAGCTGGACATCCCCATGTCTTAATGTGATTAAGATAGGGTTTCTTCCCACACCACATCTGATATGGTGTAGTAGGCACAGTCTTAGTTGGAACTCGATTCAAAAGGTATGCAGCCGATTCTAGTGCATAACCCCAGAAAGATCACAGCAACTCAGCCTTACTCATCATGGAACGAACCATATCCAATAGGGTTCGATTCCTCCTTTCCGATACACCGTTGTGTTGTGGTGTGTATGGAGGAGTAAGCTGAGAGAGAATTCCATTCTCTTTTAAGTAGCCCAGAAACTCGGCACTCAAGTATTCACCACCTTGATCAGATCTCAATGTCTTGATACTTTTGCCTGTTTGTTTTTCAACTTCATTCTTGTATTCCTGAAATTTCTCAAAGGCCTCGGATTTGTGCTTCATTAGGAAGACATGTCCATACCTAGAGAAATCATTTATGAAAGTAATGAAGTATGAATAACTACTTCACGCATGTATAGACATTGGACCACACACATCACTGTGTATGAGTCCCAAGAGCTCGCTTGCTCTTTCTCCGTGTCCAGTGAACGGAGTCTTTGTCATCTTTCCCATGAGACAAGATTCACAAGTGGCATAAGATTGGTACTCGAACGGATCCAAGTATCCTTCTTTATGTAACTTTGTCAACCGTGTTTCATTAATGTGACCCAGTCTACAATGCCATAAGAAAGCCTGATTTAATTCTGGAGACTTTCTTTTAAGTGTGTTCTGGACACTGAAGACCTGAGCTTGATTCAAAACTTATATACCGTTTTTCAATGTACCAGACCCAATCAGAACTTGATTTAAATGGATGTTTACTACATCGCTTACAAAAGTAAAATCATATCCTTCCTTAGAAAGTAAGGATACATATATGATATTACAAGTCGCACCTGGTACATAAAAACAGTCATGCAGAATCAATATCTGCCCAGTTGTCAGTCCTAGATGATATTCCCCTACGGATTCAGCATACATGCTCATTCCGTTTGCAACCCTGAGAGTCATATCACCTTTCTTGATAACCCTACGGTTTCTCAGAGCCTGTAACGAATTACAAATATGAGATTCTGATCCGGTATCCAATACCCAGGAAGTAGGGTTAACTGACATACAATTCTCTATTACAAACACACCCGAAGCCGAAGCCACAACATGCTTCGAATTCTGGCTACTGGCTTTGCAAGCCCTGCAATCCTTCTGCTAATGTTCATTCCTGTAACAATAGGAACATCCCTCTTTTACTAGATCTTGTCCCGAAACTTCTGCCCTTCCCTTTCTTTCTACTTCCCTGGTTTCCTTCAGGGTAGTAGGTAGAGACTGTTGAACTAAGTCAGTATCTGACCCATTCTTCAACGTGGTCTTCAGGTCCGTGAGCTCAAAAGAGCTGGTCTCTGTAAGGACGTTGCCCCTTACAGAAGACCCGATAGCCAACCTCGCTAGAAGCAATTCGTTCGAGGTCTCATATCTTACGATACGAGATTGCTCTCCATATAAATCTTTGTTATGGAGGAAGATAGAAACTAAGTCCATCTTCTCGTGCTGCCTCTGGTTTGCACCATCAACTGAGGCTAACACGAGGCACTTGGCTTTCGCACAGTCTTTTTCCGATGTCTTACGGATATGAATATCCGTGACAGGGGAAACTGGACCTGAGACGGCAGGGGTTGGATCAGTCAAGAGGTGTCCCAGCTTGTCATGGGTAATGGACATCTGGACAGACCTTTGCCAGTCATAACAGTCAGATTCAGTCATTTTATTATCTAGATGTAACCTAGGTGTGGTCACTGGGTAGCTGCAATTAAGAGAGAGAGAAGAAAACACTCAGCATGATGCTCTTGCAAGTTTAGATTGGTTTTTAATTTATCTAAACAGGATGGCTCCCACTGTCTCTCGAATCCCTCCTCAAACCATAAAGGAAGAATTAGTCAGGATCAATCTCACCGTACAATACTTGCTTAACCGTTCAGCCAGGCCAGTGTCGGTACTTCGAGGGAGGTTTTCCAACGCTTTCGCGAAGTTCCTTAATTAAGTAACCTCTTTTCCCTGTGGGCGTAGCCCCGCTAACACCTTTCTAGACACCTACTAGGTTTATAGCATTGATCGTTAAGTGAGAAATTTCCCGAGGAGTAGCATATTCTCACAGTTGGATCGGGATCCAAATATCATCGTGTGACAAAACTGAAGGAATCCTACCAGAATCATCACACTCCAAATGGTATGCAGCGCTAGCAAGTTTCAGTTCTTTTGAAACTCCCGATGTGGATTTTTGCCCCATGCTCTTATGACCTTGACTTTGGCCAACAAATCATAAGTCACATGTCAAGTTCTACCCGTCATTGTCCAGGTTAATTTGAACCCACCCGCACATACCCTTGACTTTGGCCAACAAGGCAGTACGACTGTCCCAAACCAACACATCTATCTATGCTACATATAAATACCCAATAGCTACCAAACACTGTGCCTTGACTTTGGCCAACAAACACAGCTTGAATACAATTGACTATCCATATGAAATGACGGAGGGCTACGAATGGTTTTGGCGAAACCGTGAACGTAGTGAACTTGATATAATCGATGGAACGAGATAGCTTTTAAAAGGAGTGGTTCAAGCTCCGTGTTTCAAAAGCTGGTTTTTCAAAAGAACCGAGTGGTTTTGAAAGTGTTCCAACGACTTTTACTTGGTTTATTTTCTTGCATTATTTTTAATGCGTCCCATCATTTAATCCTACCATTGCAGAAAACAACTAAAATATGGCGTACGCTTATGCCATCCGCATTCGCCACGGGGTCCCGTCATCACCCGTTAGGTTACTTAACTAACGACAGAGCGGGGGCTGGACTAGAGCGGATGCAAAATATAAGCAACACCTAAATAGATATCATATATAGATATAAAGCAATGATAGCCATTCCAGATCACAGATGAACACTTTGGATATACTAGGAATCCGCGATCCGTTCGAGCCTGCAACGAAAACCGGATTACACGGTCGTGATGAATAGCCAATACCCCACCCTAGACCCCTACGGGTGCGGCAAACTGCCCGCCAAGTACCCAAAGCGAAGCAACCTCCCTCAACCCGTGAGTAGGCCACTCGGCACTTCGAGATACCCGGTAGTTTGTGTACCCCACCTTGGGTCTATCCTAGGAGCAAAAACAGTAAAAAGAAATTATACAATGATGGCTACAACCTCACCCCGGTTGTGCGGCCAAATAAATAATATTACATCAATTTACAAATTTTACATGAATGAAAGAAAAAGAAACTCTCATCTCACATCCACCCCGGCTATTCATCCGCGACATTCCACCGAGTTCATATACACAAACCATCAACATTACAGATCACAGATATGTATAACCCCCACTAATCGACTTATAGCGATTAGTAGACGTTCAATACATATATCACATCACAGAAAATATCCATTAGCCAAAGTCTACAGAATATCGATCAAAATACGGATTTGTAACCACCCCAAAAAATCAATTTGTTCTCTGGATAATCTGGGTAGAAACAACATGTACTAAAAATCCCAAAACAGCCAAATAAAAACACTTCACAAAACCCGGTCCATAACCGAGTCAAATCGGCCGCGGAACCGCGGCAAGAAGCATGTTCTTGCCGCGGAACCGCGGTGGTTTGATCGATTCAGTGGACTGTTTTTGTGCTGTGTTTTTACAAAACCCCGAGACGAATTTCCATGTATGTTAAATCATTTTTAGAGCAGTATAAAAATTCGACAGAAACATGGTTTTTTCCGGACTTGTTTTGCGACTTTTTTTCCGATCGATATTCTAAATACTTTGCTAACTTGCTAGTTTATGTTTAGCTAGGCTCTGATACCACTTTAAGTCCACGTTGCTCACCCCGGTTCTTACGGGGAGGCGGAAACGGCGAAAAACAAATATTTAGCGCAAAGGCAACATGGACTAAAAGCTGGATCTTTGCTAAACTAGAAACTAGCAAACTACAAGAGGCATTAACTACTATGCCGTAGAAATTATACCTCACGATACCGGTCCTTCGGGTCTTCTCTCCGCTGTCCGGCTCGTCCATCCACGCTCCGAGGGTCGATCCGGATCTTGGTCACCTCCGCGGCCTCCTTGAGTCGAAGACGATCCACCCGAGAGATGTATACCGAGCTCCACCTCGAGCCGAGGCAACTAGGGCGACAAGATCGCTAGTCTAGATGCCCTAGGTTGTGTAGTAGAGATATATGGAAGTGTTTGTCTTTGTGGGATCTTTTTCTCTCAACACATGAGATTAAAAGAAGAAATCAAGAGGAGGAAAAAGGAGGAGCTAGCAACCATGAGAGCTTTTCTTTTCTTCTCACAAGAACAAGAGAGAGAATGAGAAAATGAATTATTAGCTAAAGAAATGAACCATGGTTGCAATAATGCAAAACTATCATCATTACCAATCCTTTCATGATAAAGTTGATGGCTACTAATTGAATTGACCATTTTCATAATCCAAAAAAGAAAAAGAAAACTAAAGAAGAGTGTAGACCTCTCATGAAGGTCAATGGTCAACCCCGGTCAACGGGTCAACAAAGTCAAGAGAGGTCATGGTGGTCAAATGGTCAACGCAATTAGCCATCACAAAATTATCACTAAAAGGATTAGTAAATAATGTCTCCGGCTCATAATGGTTTTGACCGAACGAATTGCCAAAACCCTAATGAGCTTGCCACATAACGGTTTTGGCCGAACCAACTGCCAAAACCCTAATGAGGCACCTCCTCCTTCATCGCTCCTCAAAACTGTGCATACACATCCGCATCCGCATTCCGTAGAATGCGAATGCACAGAAGACAAAACTAATCCATCCATGCAATACTAGGATCCGGGTTAAACCAAAGCCCACTAGTATTGCCTGCCCGAACAGCATACGCACACAAGTGCACGTAAGTGATCGTAGCCCTGCCGTAAAACCATACGGCCTCTACACGTTTCGCTCAGTGCAGGGAAACTCTCTGTGTGGGACTCTAAAGACTCGACACTATGCTGGCAGTGGGGTTAACCACAGACCGCAAGCGGCACTAGCTGTACGTAACGGTCCCCAGGTAGATGTCGATAAGAAGGCCGATGAGGTAAACCCATCCGAACTCCTACTGAGCCTGTATGTGACAATCTCCGTATAGTCCAGTCTGTTCGTCTGATACATCGCATAGCGGGCCTAGGGGATGGTGAACGTCAGTCCCCTAATAGCGGTACAAGTCGTGTCGGAGTGTAGCCCAGAACACCCTGAGATAACACTGGAAACGTACCAGTATATCTCGCTTGCCCTGGCCAGGGACTACTCGTATAATGGCTCTCCTAGACACAGCGCGATGTCAACCCCTAATACCGGGAGAGACGAATCCTGTCTAACCGTCACTGCCTCCAAGTGCTTCGGGACTGTACCCAACTACTACCTGTTTGCACGACTCCTTTGAGCCGTGGTAGGGTAGTAATCTAAGTACAGTGGGAACACACTCGAGGCGAAGTGACAGTGTCAAGTCGGCGGACTAAGCTGTACTCATGTCACCTGGGAACTGATAACTGACGATAGGTATAATACCAACCAACAGTTCCCGACGAGTCCTGTCCAGTGTACTCATAACCTAACGAGCACCCGCATACTATCTCCAGTACGACGTACTAATGGCTGTGGGACAGACCATGTCCCCTGCTGGGATGAGAAGAGCATACGCTAGTCTACTCCGGAGTATCGATGCCCTGTCTCGATAGTCCTGCGACTAGGGACCTGTATAAGGATGTGCTTATAGATTACCCAGTCCCCACAAGTATGACTACCATCACAACGCTGGTAATCAAGCAAAGATCCTAAGGGCTCTACTAATATGTATAAGCGATATGCTAAAAGAAACACATGCACATATTGAAGTAGAGACAAACCAAGTAGCATACTACCATTTTGAGCAAGATTGTCTATACAGAACTACCCCACTCACGATTTGGAGATGGCTGCAGTGGTCTTTGCACTCAAGATCTGGCGACATTACCTATACGGTGAGTCGTGCCAGATATTCACTGATCACAAGAGCTTGAAGTACATATTTCAGCAGCGAGACCTGAATCTTAGACAGCGCCGTTGGATGGAGTTAGTGAAGGACTATGATTGTGAGATCTTTACCACCCGGGCAAGGCAAATGTAGTGGCGGATGCCTTGAGTAGGAGGCCCGGGGGTAGTCTATCTTGTTTGAGCGCAGTGCAGAGGCAGTCGTCGGCAGATTGGCAGATTTTATGCGATAGCCGAGTGCAGTACGAGTTCACTCCGATCGGGGGACAGCTTGCGTATATTCGTGCATGCCCACAGTTGCTTGACCGTATACATGAGGCACGGTACAGTGATGACCGTTGTTCAGAGATCATGGCACAGATTGGACAGGGAAGATTTTCTGAGTTCGTGATCGATGATCAGGGGATACTACGATTTGGGACTAGACTGTGCGTACCAGATGCTGAGGGACTGCGGCGTGAGATTCTTGAGGAGGCACATCGATCGGTGTACAGTGTTCATCCGAGTTCCACCAAGATGTACCACGATCTGAAGGATGTTTATTGGTGGGACGGATGAAGAGGGACGTCACGGACTTTGTGTCGAGATGCCTGACTTGTCAGCAAGTCAAGGCCGAGCACCAGAGGCCTGCGGGAGAACTACAGCCGTTACCCATTCCGGAGTGGAAATGGGAGCAGATTTCTATGGACTTCATTGTGGGTCTACCCAGGACTAGTCGAGGGTATGACTCCATTTGGGTGATTGTGGATCGATTGACGAAAGCGGCTCACTTCCTGCCGGTGAAGACGACTTTCGGATTTGCTAAGTATGCCCAGATATACATCGACGAAATTGTACGACTGCATGGAGTCCCGACATGTATCGTGTCAGACCGATGCACCCAGTTTACCAGCCGACTATGGCAGAAGCTTCAGGAGGCTTTGGGCACCCGCTTGAGTTTCAGCACAGCATTTCATCCGCAGACCGATGGCCAGTCAGAGCGGACTATTCAGACTCTCGAGGACATGCTCCGAGCGTGCGTTTTAGACTTTGGTGGTAGCTGGGTTCATCATTTACCCTTGGTGGAGTTGTCCTACAACAACAGCTTCCAGGATACTATTCAGATGGCACCTTTCGAGGCCTTGTATGGGAGGAGATATAGATCGAAAGTCTGTTGGACAGAGCTCAGCGAGAGCAGCATTCTGGTGCCGCAGATTGTCGAGGAGACGACCATGAAGATCCAGTTGATTCGAGATCGGATGAGAGGGGCCCAGAGCAGGCAAAAATCATATGCTGACAGACGTCGGCGCAGATTAGAGTTCGCAGTTGGCGATCACGTTTTTCTGAGGGTCTCTCCAATGAAGGGCGTGATGAGATTTGGACGGAAAGGGAAGCTTAGCCCCAGATTTATAAGTCTCTTCGAGATCCTCGAGCGTGTGGGTGCAGTTGCATATCATTTGGCTCTTCCACCCGACTTTCCGGATGTTCACCCCGTATTCCACGTGTCGATGCCTCGCAGGTACCTGCATGACCCTTCTCACATGATTCAGCATCAGACCGTTCAGCTTGAGCACGACCTTTCGTTCACCGAGCAGCCAGTAGTGATATTGGATCGGCAGGTGAAGAAACTTCGATCAAAGATCTTGCCCTCTGTGAAGGTACTTTGGCGCAACCCAAATGGTGAAGAGATCACTTGGGAGGCCGAGGGTGAGATGCGGAAGAAATTTCCTCATCTCTTTGAAGGTACGCGTAGCTATATTTTTAAATTCGGGGACGAATTTCTTTAAGGGGGGAAGATTGCAACACTTTAGAACGCGATTAGTGGTTAATTATACGTTAATACGGGTTTTTTGTAAAAAGTTTACCAAAACGGTTTTCAAATATTTTATAAAAATTAATGAATATTTTATTAAAATTTAATTTGGCTTGCACACACATGTGCATGTAAACTAGGGCAAAATTTTGGGTTAAACCATGTTTATGTGGTCATGGGAGTTTAACCATCTTACTAATTGGAAAATGTAATTCACAAAATTATTAGTTTTCAAAAATTTTAAATTTAAATTCACAAATGATATATTTTTCTTTTGGGGTTGACTTATGGAGAGAAAGAATGGTGGGCTAGGAGGCTTGGGGGGACAAGGCATGACAAGCATTTATGGAGGAGAGAGAGAGGGGCATGGTTGACTTCACACTCATCTCACTTTTCACATATTATTTCAAACCAATTTTCTTTCCTTCATATTTTCTTCTCCCCTCTCTCCAAAACAGAAACACATCTGCCCTCACCAAACCCTCACCCAAATCTACAAGATCTCCACCTCAATTCATCAAAAATTCAACATTTCTTTCACACAAATTGATCCTACACCCCTAATCAACCCATGGAATTAGGAAAGCTTGGACTTTGGAGCAAGTTGATATAGGTATAATCCCCTATCTGTTATTTAGCTAGTTTTTAGGTTGTGTTACACTTTAGCTTCAGTTTAGAACTTTAAATTCGTAGTTTTGTGCCGATATCGTATTTTAGTGTCGTTTTTGAGCTACTGTAACCTGCTGTTACCCCGAGAACCTTTGTGAAACCTAAACAAGGTAGTAGTGTAGTGCTAGGTACCCTGAGTGTGTGAGTGGAGTTCTAACCCAACTTGGGTGGTTTTGGCCGGCGGCAAGAGGGAAACTTCCGGCAAGATCGGTTTTTGAGGTGAGTTAGGGGTTGAAACTTTTAGGGTAGGTGTCTGCTGTGGTTTAGGATCCTTTGGTATTGTTTGGTTTTTGGGTATTTGCAGTGGGCAAAATCTGGGGTAATTTAGCTATATTTAAGAGTTATGAGAGCATTGGGTTGTTTTGGTGGTCTATGTGGAATTTCTGTTAAATTAGGGTTCATAGGGTTTGTTTAACTTAGTTAAGTGCTATTAATACTGTTAAACCTAGTCTTTGTTCCAGTTTGCACTAAAATACCGTACCCATTTGTGTTTTTAAAACATTTTAAACCAAGTTATAGGATACGTAGAATCTGCTATATCTGGGGTTATTTTCTTGACGAGCAAACATATACACTAGACTATAATTTGTGCTAGGAATGTAATGTAAAAACCTGGACCGGTTTCACCTAACCTTGGCCGATATCAAGCCTATGGTGGCCGGCCCAAATTTTTTGGAACTTGTTGAAACTTTGCAGGTAGCTGTCTGTAGGTATTACAAGAGATTTAGGCTTGTTTATTTTTCTTGTTTTTGCTCCAGATAAAATATGGGACCAAATTACCTATGATTTGTGTAGCGGGACTTGCGCGATACGTGCGCTATGAGTGGGTTTGGTGTTGCTGTGTGTCACAGCGTGTTGCTGTGTACCACAGCGTGTCGCGATGGTTTTTGGCATACGCACACACGTTACGTATATACACGCGTTTAGTTTGCGACGCTAGTTTCTTGTATAAGATTGATATCGCGTTTTTGCAAGATTTTAGCTTATGTGTATTACTTGATGTAAATTCTAGGTTCGCAGGCGGGTACTTTGGACGCCGAACAGAAGGGGAAGCAGGTGGTCGAATACACGTAGATCGAGATCACGGTGAGTAGATTTAACATCTACGGGGAAATCGCCCGTATGGCGTTATGCACCAGGTCTTGATAGGATATTGTAGCGGCATATTTGCATTCATATACATTGATTGCGCATGGATACTATTTGTTGCATACTGTATTCCCGCTATATATGGACTTAGAATTAATAGGACACCGCACTGTTACTAACGGTTCATGTTGCACGAGCACTAATCTGCATGTTACACATACGCCGTTAATAATTGTCATGACACTCACACTATAGAATTGCCATGAACAATATATTGTAGCTCACCTTATATATGATTCGACATGATTATGTTACTTGTGCACATACTCATTTGCTTATCCATATTGGTGCACATACACATTGATACCTCCACACTTGTGCACATACACGTTGTATATTCGTATTGGTGCATATATACCTTGGTACATCCATACTTACGCATATACACATTGTACCTACCTAGGTAAGCTGGTTTTTGGTAAAAATTGGGGAACGCATGAGATATTTTTAAAACTGAATTCATTTAAAGAGCGGTTTTTCCCCTTTTACTCATAGTACGACCTTATGATGCATATATCGCATCGCATGGATTTACGCATTGAGTTTGGATTTCACGTGATTTCTGGATTTGAGAACCGTGGTATTATTTCAGGAAAGTATGCTTTATTTTAAAAACCCGGTTTCTCTTGATATGATATTTTAGTGCGTCCACCATGAGTTTTCTCGGTTCTGAGAGCTTGTGTGAGTATACCCGATTCGAGGAGTGGTAGGCACCGTCTGCGGGTATATGGTGGACCCGGTATGGTACACCGGGGCAAGAAGACTCGTATAGTTAGACGGTGAGCCCAACGAAGGGACTACTACCTGCCGGTGACAGTTTGGAGAACCGACGGATATCCAGAGGATACCGTCTGGGGGTTATGACATGAGAAACATACTGAAGGCCGATCTGGTATGCGGCGCCTGAGAGACGAGGATTTGCGTGTCGATGTTGGACACGAGTATTTCATGATATTTGGGTGCCGGTGTTGGGCACTCCTGTTCCATGAGATTTACAGGATACGAGGGCCGGATTGAGTGACGGCTCCTGAGTTATCGGGATTTTGGGGTGTTTTTGGTAGACACCGGGGGTTTTCCACGATGATAACTCGTGTTGATGATTTATTTTCCCATGCTCGCACTCGTTTACATGCATTGCATCATGTACCTTTAGTACCTGATAGAGTACCTCGCATGATTACAGTATACCCAGATTACCATATTGATGTTATCAGTTGCGCATGTTAGAGTATCGCAATACGTGCATACCTGCGATTACCTTTATATGTTATTTACTATTCATGAGTTGGCAACTCACCCCCGTTGTGCCACAGTGCTTGCAGGTAGACCCTCAGAGTAGTCGCAGCAGGGCTACATCCTTGTATCTTTTTGTTGCGGATACCGCTACAGTTGGCGTGCGAGCCATTTTGCTATAGGTGGGTTGCGGTTATCCATTTACATTTCATTGTACTTTTCATTGTATCTAGTACTCTCCATCTACTAGTTATGTATTGGCTTAGAGACCGGTTGTGAGGACGACATTGTATATGATTTTGTATTCTGGGTGTCGAGCTCTTGTGAGCCGGCTTTATTTATGCAGTTTTATCTTTTAGGCCGTTTTACTTTATATTGTCCATTTCTTTGCTACGGCGTCGTATATTATTATTGTGGTGGTTGTTTCCGCCGTTGGGCGTGATTGCTCCCGTTTGGGGATGCTTTATTCTTATTATATGCCATTTTTTCTTATATCATGTCTTATACCCGTTTTCGGGGCCAGTTTTTACAAAGGAGGTGCTGCCGAAATTTTTAAGAAAATAACAAACTATAATGATTTGTACTCGAGTTTTCTAAATGTTTTTAAACCAATGTTTTCAACACTCACTACTTTTAATGGTTTTGATTTCTGGGTTTCGGCTTAGTTAGTCGCATTACGCTTGTAGACGTTACGTGGTTAAGTGCCGGTCATGGGCCGAACTTTGGGTCGTGATAAAGACGAATGCTTTATTATTGTGTATATGATATATAATAAATGTTGCTTATATTTTGCACCAGCGCTAGTCCCGCCCCGCTATGCCGTTAGTTAAGTAACCTAATAGTGTATAACGGGACACTATGGCGAATGCGGATGGCATAAGCGTACGTTGTATTTTCGTTTCTTCTGTGATACTTAGGAAGCATAAATGATAGGACTTCATTAATGAGATTAATGAAAGAAAATAAACCTAAAAGATGTTGTAGAATAAAATTTTCAAAAAGGGTAGCTCTAGTTTTTTGCTTTGCATAGCAGTATTCCTTATAGAATATCCATCACCTCATTCGATGAGGAAAGAGCCGAGATCCCTTCACCCAGAGTGGCCTCTTTAGCAAAACTAGCAGATGCTATAACCCACTCGGTTTTGTCTTTTGATTGCTTCTCTAGTTCTTGCTTTGCATAGTGGTATTTGTGAAAATCCTGCACCTTATTCGATAAGAAAAGAGCCGAGATCACTTCACCGGAAGTGACCTCTTTAACGAAACTCGCAAAAGCCTAAAAAGCACTCATTTTCAAAATCAATCGATTCTACGATGATATTAAGTTCATTACGCAAAAGGTTTTCTTATAAACCTGACGTAGCCCTCCGTCATTTCAGATAAGTACTACTTAGTATTCGTGCTACGTTTGTTGACTATGTTAAGGCGTAGTGTGCGGTAGCTAATTAGTGCTTATCTGCTAAAGCATGAGATGCGATTGGATTAGAGTAGTCATACAATTTTGTTGACTATGTTAAGGGTCGTACGGGTGGGTTTAATTCAATCAGGAAATGACGGGTTGAACTTGGCTAGCGCTTATGATTTGTTGACTATGTTAAGATCATAAGTTGCTAGGGGCAAAATATTATCGGGAATTTCAAGTGTTGAAATTTGCAATGAGATTGCATACCTTCTATGAGATAGTTTGTCACGACCTGAAATATTAGCCCGTGACTGGCACTTAAATCACGCCACGTCTAAAGGCGTCACGTAATTCAAGTAAGTCGAAACCCAAAAATCTAAATCCTTTTAAAGAAAAATCAAGGAGGTGAAGTTTTGAAATAAAGGGATAAGGAAATCAAGTTTTCTTAATGCATAGAAAATGGACATGAAAATGCAAGTGAAAATTTCTAGTTTGAAAACATGTTTTGTCTTTTAAAAATTTGGGCAGCACTTCCTTTGTATTTTTTGATCTAAAACCAAAAATACATAATAATGATAAAGGCATCCCCAAGCGGGAGCTAGCTCTTCGCCAACTGGCGGATCACAACCACGCAAAATAGTATATATATGAGTATACGACGCCCAACGGCGAAGTTCACCACAAAAGAAATAAAAGAAAAGCAAGTCATAAATCCCCAAAAGCAAACATATACCCATCGCTGAAGTCTCGCAACTACAAGTCTTGCTAAGTCTCATTACTTATACAAATACTAGTTTGATTTGATGGAGTTGACTAGATACAATATGAAATAGTAAATACAAGAGGGGGTACGATACAAATATCCCACCTACCAAAGCAAAACACCCGAATACAACTGTGTGCCAGCGAAGCCGCTACTGATCCGTGCGGTCAACCTGCAAGAACTGTGGTACAACGGGGGTGAGTTGCCAACTCGTGAATAGAAAAACATTTACAAGTAGAAATCGAATAAACAACGACTCCTAGGTCAACTATATCATAAAGGTAATACTATGATATCTAGGGTGACCGTATCTGTATATGTGCCAACACAAATATCAATGTCTATCCGCATGTGTATATCATCCAACAATATAATCAATGTATGTATGCATGTGGATCTCGTCCAACCATATCATCAATGTATGTATACAAGTGGATCCCGTCCACGTGTCAACCAATAACACAACAACATCATGCATGTAAATATCATAAAAGCATATGGATGGAAGTATGAGGATATAAATCAACGTGTGTCCCTCGCGACACATCAAAATCATGGAACCTGGGTGTCCAGCATCGACACTCGAAAACATCATGAAACCCGTGTCCAATATCGACACGTAAATCCTCATATCTCGGGCTCCGTCAGTCCGGATCGGCCCACGGGCTCCGTCAGTCTGGATCGGCCCATATCATCTCTCGACTCCGGTCGGTATCCTCCGGATATCCGCCAAGCCTAAATACTATCACCGGTAGGTAGAAGTCCCTCTGCCAGGCTCACCGTCTACTGTACAGCAATCCGTTCTCGCCCCGGGGTACCATACCGGGTCTACCATGTACTCACAATCGGCCTCATCCAGCTCCTCAAATCGGGTTTCACATGTCATACGTCTCAGAACCGAGAAAACGCATGGTGGACGCACTGAAATATCATATCAAGAGAAACCGGGTTTTTAAAACAGTACATGCTTTCTTTTGAAATAGCCACGGTTCTCAAATCCAGAAATCTCATGAAAACAACGTATCTCAATGTGTGTAATCATAAAGCATGATGTATACAATATATAACAGAAATGTAAGCATATCCGTATATCATGCAACATAGAATAGTAATATGTACATATCGAGGGAAAACCGCTCTTTTAAATGAATCCAGTTATTAAAATATATCATGCGGTTCCCAAATCTCCAAAATCTAATGCAATATCATATAAAGGTGCATATGTGACGTACAAATGTGTATGTCCGCAAGTATGGGTGTACAATATGTATGTACGCAAGTATGGACATACAAATGTGTATGTCCGCAAGTATGGGTGTACAATATGTATATGCACCAATATGGATGTACAAGTAGTATATACGCAAGCATGGATGTACAATATGTATGTACGGAAATATGGATGTACAAGTGGGTATATACGCAAGTATGAGTGTACAATATGTATATGCACCAATATGGATGTACAAGTGGTATATACGCAAGCATGGATGTACAATATGTATGTGCGCCAATATGGATGTACAAGTGGGTATATATGCAAGTATGAGTGTACAATATGTATATGCACCAATATGGATGTACAAGTGGTATATACGCAAGCATGGATGTACAATATGTATGTGCGCCAATATGGATGTACAAGTGGTATATACGCAAGCATGGATGTACAATATGTATGTGCGCCAATATGGATGTACAAGTGGGTATATACGCAAGTATGAGTGTACAATATGTATATGCACCAATATGGATGTACAAGTGGTATATACACAAGCATGGATGTACAGTATGTATGTGCGCCAATATGGATGTATAAGTGGGTATATACGTAAGTATGAGTGTACAATATGTATATGCACCAATATGGATGTGCAAGTGGTATATACGCAAGCATGGATGTACAATATGTATGTACGCAAGTAATTATGCAAAAAGTCATATCAGGATGCAACAATCCTATATCGATGATGAAGTGTGTGAACCGGCAAATCTGTGTAAGTGTAATATACGCATCATCGATAATGGTGCAGGTGTACTAGCACAAGTATAAGCAATGCAATGAGAATAATATGAATGCAGCATAAGGTAAATCATATGCAAATGTGTTAGTGTATATGCCCTAGAGGCCATTACTGTATCATACTGGTTTGTATATTACTTAATGGAAGCTTGGGATATTCACCTTGTATATACAATCTTGCTCAAAATAGTAGTATGCTACTTGGTTTGTTTCTACTTCAATGTGTACATGTGTTTATTTTATCATATCACTTATACGCATTAGTGGAGCCCTTAGGATCTTTGCTTGATTACCAGCGTTGTGATGGCAGTCACACTAGTGGGGGCTGGGTAATCTATAAGCACATCCTTATACAGGTCCCTAGTCGCAGGACTATCGAGACAGGGCATCGATACTCCGGAGTAGACTGGCGCATGCGCTTCTCATCCCAGTGTGGGAGACGGTCTGTCCCACAGCCGTCAGTACGTCGTACTTGAGATAGTATGCGGGTGCTCGTTAGGTTACGAGTACACTGGACAGGACTCGTCGGGAACTGACAAGTTGGTATTATACCTATCGTCAGTTATCAGTTCCCAGGTGACATGAGTACAGCTTAGTCCGCTGACTTGACACTGGCACTTCGCCTCGAGTGTGTTCCCACTGCACTTTGATCACTACCCTACCACGGCTCAAAGGAGTCGTGCAAACAGGTAGTGGTTGGGTGCAGTCCCGAAGCACTTGGAGGCAGTGACGGTTAGACAGGATTCGTCTCTCCCGGTATTGGGGGTTGACATCGCGCTGTGTCTAGGAGAGCCATTACACGAGTAGTCCCTGGCCAGGGCAAGCGAGATATACTGGTAGGCTTCCAGTGTTATCTCAGGGTGTTTTGGGCTTCACTCCGACACGACTTGTACCGCTATTAGGGGACTGACGTTTACCGCCCCCTAGGCCCGACATGCGATGTATCAGACGAACAGACCGGACTGTACGGAGACTGTCACATTCAGACTCAGTAGGAGTTCAGATGGGGTTCACCTCGTCAGTCTTCTTATCGGCATCTACCTAGGGATTGTTACGCACAGCTAGTGCCGCTTGCAGTCTGTGGTTAAACCCACTGCCAGCGTAGTGTCGAGTCTTTAGAGTCCCACACAGAGGGCTATTCGCCTCTGGGCAAAACAGAGTAGAGGTCGCATGGTTTTGCGACAGGGTTCGTTCTCATCCGCGCACTTGTGCACGTTTGGAGTCCGGACAGATATTACTAGCTGGTTCTGGTTTGAGCCAGATACTGGTATATGTTTTGGGGTTGATTTTATCTCATTGTATTCATGTTCCTCGGAACAAGAATGCGGGTGTGTATGCACAGTTGATTGAGGCGGAGGAAGAGGTTTTTCATTAGGGTTTCGGAACAGGTGCGTATGCACAGTTGACAGTCGTCTTTTTCCAAACCCTAATGAATTTATGATATATCAATTAATAATATTAATTAAATGAAATTGTGTCATGGTTGGTTTTGTTGACTTGTTGACCAAGGTTGACTTGTTGACCATGGTTGAAAGTTTGACCATCATCATTACATATCAAAGATGCTCTTTGATTCTAGCAAAACCATTTAATGAATGTAATGATAATGGTCATTCCAAACCTTCCATCAACTATTTCATTTTATTATTATTGTTAATTTGATAATTCTTTTCATTTTGTTATGGTTGCAAAATGAGAAGGATATTATTCATTCTATCATAACACTTCTCTCTCCTCACTTCTTCTTCTTCCTCCTCTAGTTCAAGGAGATCCCTTCTCATGTGTTGAGAATCCCTCTCCTTGAGATAAAAACACCTCAAAGCCACTCTCTACTCACTCTAGGGTTAGAGGTTTAGCAAGCCAAAGATCCTAGTTCTCTCAAAGTTCGAGAAAGGAGCCCGAAGGTCGAACCCTCAGGTGGATCCATCTTTGACGGAAGAAGGCGACGAGGAAAGCACCATCAAACCCTACAAAGGTTTCAAGAAGAAGGAGTTCAAGTTAGGTATAACCTTTTATCCGAGTAGCTAACTCTCTTTAGCATGATAGCTAGTTTAGTTTAGAAAAGATCCCGACTTTGATAGTCCATGTTGCCCTTTGCGCTAAAAATTTGATTTTTATACCGTTTCCGCCTCCCCGCAAGAACCGGGGACGGCAACGTGGACTTACAAAATGCCGACGGGTATATGTATCTAACATGACCGAGTCGGTGAATCTATCAATCGGCATCTAGCCACACAACATCATGTACGGTATAATCCATCGTACGACATCCACTAGTCAAGGGTATGGATCAAACCTCAAGTCAAACTCATCACGTATGGAAAATCATCGTACGGTGGCATTAAGCTATCAGGGATTCTATCAACCTTTGCGACAATGAGGGGTACGGACCTAACGTCTCGTACGACATATCACACATGATTCACGACATTCTATATATATCTATATATCTATGTCCCAGGTCACATCCATAACAATCTAGTATCAGGGGACCGGTAAGGTATCAATCACCTCAATCAACTCGCATCCGTATACCAACATATCATCATATCACATGTCAAATTGTATTCTCTTTTCATCATAATTATATCTCACATAAAGTCAAGTTTACATATACATTCTACCTTTACTATAAGCATAAGTATCTAATCTAGCATACACACCCGAACCATACAATCAGTTTTTAAAAGGTGCGAATCGTAGTTTGAAAGTAGGGGTTACGGTGTTTTTAAGGAAAAGTTATCCTTTGAAAATCCGTAACGTCCCTCAAGGTATCTGTTTAAAAGATGCATACGATTCTTCGGTTTGGAAATAGGTATGGTTCAGATGACACAATTTCGTCGGCTATCTAGTCCTATAGTGCCCGAAACAGCAATATCGTCAAACGTCATGCTCAAATCCCGACATCACATATTAGTCGTATCAAAACACTTCTAACTATCCTTTAATTTCTAATATGGTTTCACTAACAATCCCTTAACTCTAACCCTAGTTTCCTAATCTAGGTTTTCTTAACCATATGCTACAAATCGGTTTCCACCAAAACTTTGCGGGGGTGATCAACCCGACATCCCCCGTAGATATAGATCTACTCACCTTGATCCTTGCTTGCCGAAGTCGATGACGCCATGTTCTGTCATCTCGGAATCCACGCGAAGGTACCTACAATAATACACAATCGCAATCGCTATTAAAATCGAATCCGGAAAACCAAAACGGCACACAGTGCGCTCATAGGCTAGAACCTATGGCCTACGCATGCACAAACAATCAAACAACCCCTGTTGTTGATGTACAAACACCCAACAACTAAATACAAATACAAATATCAAAACCAAGCACTAAAAATACGGAAATCATAACCAAAAACCTCACCAAAGTGCTCCCAGATTTTGACTCAGGTGAAATTTGGATGAACAAACAATACTAGGATGATGTATATAGAGTATATGACCTACAGAAGCAACCTGGACCCAAAATTCCTCCATGTGGCTGGCCACAAGGCCACAAAATCCAGTGAACTTGGTTCCCCGTGCTCAGATGGGGGTTCGTCTCGTCAAGGTGGTCTCCTAGTACCCTAATTTGGTCCCTGGAGTTGTTTGCTAAACTCAGAAAGTCCCCGGGTTGCTCCAGATTCACTGTAGGCTCACAATTCCACGCAAAACCGACACGGGTAAATTCTTAAATCCGTATTCTGGTTTCTATGCTATGGTGCAGGTCAAGAATCACCTCTAAGTCTTATTGGCAGCCACTAACATCATCAATCTTCCAAACCCTTCTCTAGAATTTCAAAGCTCACAAATCCATCACTAAACGACTTCTAAACTTAAACAAAATGCTAGGAAATCAAAACTACCCTAAATGAAAAAAGATATACCTCATGGTTACACCCTAGCAAAACCCTAGAAGTCCTAATGTTGTCAAAATCCCACTTTGCTTGGTCCATTGCGATGAGGGTGAAGAGGTGATCATCTTTTGTGAAAGGGGTATAAGGTTTTGGGGAGTATTTTGAGATGGGTCATGAGGGTAGAAGGTAGAGTGAGATGAGGAAGAAGGAGAAGAAAATGGTGGAGGAAAACAAATGAGGCAGCCCCCCCGCTCTCTCTCTCTCTCAATTATTCTCACTCTCTCTCTCCAAGCTTTCTCACTCTCATCATGATGTCCCCTCTCTCTCTCCTCAAGTCATCATGACACCTTTTTCCTTTCTTTTCTTTTCTCACCACAATAAAACCATAACATAAACAACACAAAAGAACATGTAACCAATTGAAATATGTCATGGTGCACTAACCATGAAAACTGTAGAAACACGGATTTGGCTTAATCGCGATTAACAGTGGACTAATCGGGTTTTTATTTAAACCGCATATAATAAATTTTAAAAATGCCAAATCCTTTAAATATATTTTTAAATGAATAAATCATTTTAAATTTCCATTTATTTCATAATTATCGGTATATATTTATACCCTTTTTCGAAAACCCCAATTTCGCAAATCGGGAAGTTTTTGGGGAAAATATTATTTTAATATTAAATTCTAAAATAATATTTTATATTTTCTGAAATGTTACATAGTTGGATCCCGATACCCACTACGAGTAAGAGTTACTCCTGAGAGAGTTTTACACATGACAATTAGCCGATCAAGTAGGTGTCTAGAAAGGTGTTAACGGGGTTACGTCCCTGGGAAAACGAGATTTATTTTAATTAGGTCAGTGCGAATGCACGGGGAACCTCCCTCAAAGTACTAAAAATGGCCTGGCTGAAAGATTGGCGAACTTGTAAGGTGTAATTAATCACGGCTAATCTTACCATTTAGGGTTTGAAGGAAGATTTGATAAAAACAGTGGGAGTCATCCTGATTAGATAAGATAATAACCAATCTAATCTTGCAAGAGCATACGCTGAGTATATTCTTCTCTCTCTCCACGTAGCGACCATGTCAAGCCTTAATCAAGATTATAATATAGATGTATTGACCGAACCCGCTTGTTATACTTGTTGGATATATGTATGCCCTAGAGGCCATTATATGATAGTGGATGTATTTGTACATGTATATATATATATATATATATATATATATATATATATATATATATATTCAGTATACATTCTTGCTCGACATGATAGTATGCTATCTGGTTCTTCTTTATCTGACATGTTGATTTGATCATGCTTTTATTCATTCTTACA
This sequence comes from Agapanthus africanus, assembly GCA_030015575.1. NCBI lineage: Eukaryota > Viridiplantae > Streptophyta > Magnoliopsida > Asparagales > Amaryllidaceae > Agapanthus > Agapanthus africanus. The sequence goes on from JASDDO010000001.1 coordinate 278,720,483, forward strand.
TGCTGATAAAGCCCTGAGGTTATCGACTTGACTGCTGTGATTATGATGGAGATCATACTAGTGGGACATCTGTAGTCTATAAGCATATCCTGAAAAGTCCCTAGTCATAGGTATATCGAGACGGGGCATTGATATACCAGAGTAGACTAGCGTATATGATACTAGACCTATACGATGGGTGATGAATATTCCCACATTCATCGATGTTTGACATCAAGGTCATATAAGGGTGCTCAGTGGTGACTGGGTACACTGGACGGACTCACCGAGAACTCCTATATGGAATTATATCTATCGTCGGATAGCAGTTCTCAGGTGACACTGGTACAGGTTAGTCTTTAGACCCGAGTTCGTCATAGAGTCTTGTGTGTTCTCCCACTGTACTTTGATTGCCACCCTACCACGGCTCTACTGAGTCGTGCAAACAGGTGGCCGTTGGGTACAGTCCCGAGACACACGAAGGCAATGAGCGATAGGAGGGGTTTCGTTTCTCCCGGTATTGGGAGTTGATGCCGCGTTGTGCCCGACTGGTTATATCAGTAAGTCCCTGGCCAGGGCTGCTGAGATCTGCTGATAAGTGTTATCAGTAGTTTCTCGATCTGTTATAGACCATTCACCGGAACGACTTATTGAGTTATTGGGGTCGACGTGACCATCCCTAGGCTCGATATGCAGCATATCTGACGAAGAGACCGGACTGTACGGTAGTGTTGCCGGTTGGCTCGACGGGAGTTGTAGCAGGTTCGCTTGTTTTCTTCTGATCGCTCAATACCCGGGTGGCCGTTACGTTTAGCTGACCGCTTGCGGCTTAGGGGTGCTTGATATGATCATCACCCACTGCCGGCGTATTGACGAGTCTTAGAGTCCCACAAAGGAGTTACCTAGTCCAGGCGAAACGTTGTGGTGCGCGTATGCGATATGCGCATGGACCCGATTAAAATGCGCGTATGGGATACCGAACATTGATCGGGCGGCTTGCTTTTGGTGGGGTCATATGTGATATGGCCGGATTGATAAATCAAGTGTTGATTTATCATTTAACCATTAGTTTTCTCACTTAAAACCTTTTCTTGTATATGATGGATGTATGCATGCATGTATGTTTTTCTATCTTTCTTTTAGTTTCATGCACATATGGATGTGCATACATACATACATACATACACCATCTATCATGGTTGATTACACATGGAAAATGGTGGCAATATAAGACTCACACCATGGTTAAATGAATGGATTATTATTTGATTTATGTTTAAAACAAAATAGAAAAGGAAAGGATAATTCTTGCTTAGCTTCTACACTCTTCTTTAAACCTAACCATGCTCACCTACTTCTAACCATGAGTTATCCTTCTCTTTGTGTTTTAAACTCAAGTTAAATAATTTCTCCATCATCTAACCATGGTTTGAGATGAGGATTAGAAAATATATATACATATATTTTCTTTTTACTTCACATGAGTTATCATTTTTACTCTTGTTAAAAGAAAGCCATCATCTTCCTCCTCCTTCTTCCTTTGCTCTCTAGTTTCTTCTAGTGAGTTAAACACACATAAAGAAAGGTTTTTGAAGTGAGAATCATAACCACAATATCATTCTACACAAGTTTAGCCAACTTGTTTAGAGTGTTCTCTTCATTTCTCATCTTGAAAAGTGAAGTTGCAAGCTTGGACTAGGAACTTCGGGTGGATCGTCGTGGACACGAGAAGACTTCAAGAGGACCTTCTGTTGGAGATAGTGCCCTCAGAGTCAATTATTAGGTCACAGGTACGTGATTGCAATGATTGATGGAGGACCTATCCCGGTAGGACAGTCTTACTCGAGATGATAGTATGCTATCTGGTTTACCTTTATCATCGTGTACTGCTTTAAGTGACCTGACAAGTCGCTATTACACGTTGGTAGAGCCCCTAGGATTCTTGCTTGACCACCAGCAGTATGAGGGCGATCATATAAGTGGGAGCTGGGGTCTATAAGCATATCCTTAAATGGTCCCTAGTCGTGTGAGTTTCGAGACAGGGCATCGATACTCCAGAGTAGACTAGTGTATACAGTCGAGACCCCGACGAGGGGCGGTGGTCGGTCTCACAAGCCACTGGTGTCAGTTGGATCACCTAAGATGTATACAGGTGCTCATTGGGTTATGAGTACACCGGACAGGACTCGCCGGGAACATGCTAGTTGGTCATATACCAGACGTCAGATGGCAGTTCCCTGGTGACATGTGTGCAGGTTAGTTCATCGACCTGGGGATCGTCATTTGTCTCGTGTGAGTTCCCACTGTACTTTGATTACTACCCTACCACGGCTCAAAGGAGTCGTGTAAACAGGTTTTAGTTGGGTACAGTCCCGAGCCACATGGAGGCAGTGAGCGTATCTTCAGGGGTTCGTCTCTCCCGGTATTGGGGGTGAGGTCGTGCTGTGTCTAGGAGAGCCATTACACGAAGCCCTCGGCCGAGGCAAGGAGATTTACTGGTAGGTATTCCAGTAGTATCTCAGGGTGTTCTGGGCTACACTCCGACACGACTTGTACCGCTTTTGGGGGTCTGACTTTTACCAACCCCCTAGGCCCGCCATGCGATGCTCATAGACGAACGGACCGGACTGTACGGATATTGTCACTGACAGGCTCAGTAGGGTGTCAGGCTGAGTTCGCTCACAGAAATCCCTTTTGGTCAATACCTGGTAGCCCGTTATGTATTGGCTTATATCTCTAACGTGCTAGTGGTTAAATCCACAACCAAGGTGTTGACGAGTCTTTAGAGTCCCCCACATTCTGTTACTCAGCTTTCGGGCGAAAGGTTGTAGAGGCCGTATGGAGATATGGCAGGGTCCGATCAGATACGTGCGGTATTGCACGGATCAGGATCGGACAGTTTGTACTATAGGCCGTATGGTTATATGGCAGGGTTCGATCAGATACGTGCGGTATTGCACGGATCAGGATCGAACGGATATTACTAGCCGGCTTTGGTTTAAGCCGGATCCTAGTATAGTACAGTGTAGATTTTGTCTCATTGCATTTGTATTTCGGTCGAAATACAGATGCGGGTGTGTATGCACAGTATCGGGGTTTTTCCTGTAATTTATTACGGGACCAGTTTCTGGAGTTGCCAGTTTGCTTTCCGTTTCGGCCAATTTCCTTTGTATCGTTCATTGGCCGAAGATTGGTGGAGAAGGGCTTATTTGCATTGTTGCAAATAAGTATTTGTGGAGGGGTTCTTTGCATATTCTTGTGTCATGATAGCTTTTCATTGACCTTGACTTCTTGACTTCATGATGGTTCATGATGGGTGGACCATACCTTGACTTTGTGTTGATGATGCTTGACTTTGGATATCATGATGGTTGAGGTGGAGTGTTGGTTTTTGCTTGTCATCATGCTTATGCATGATAGTCTTTTTTCCCTCTCTCTCTTGCATTATGTGATGGGTAATCTTATGATACATTGATCTCCTCTCTCATTTCTCCCTTCTTGAAGTCATGGCCGGCCCAAGCATTAGGGGGGGCTGTCCAACCTTTTTGGAGTGGGTTTTTTTGGTTCATTTCATGTTCCAAAATCCCCAAAGTTCCTCCACATAGTTCTTGTATCTTCCCTCCACCAAAAAGGCAATTCCTACAACCCCAAATGAGACTTCTTCACTACACATTCTACAGCAAATCTTGGGCACGTCGACTAGCCAGCTTCGTGCCCGAGTTGCCTCGGCATTGAGGTGGGAGCCCGTAAAAGAAGTAGGCGATGTGGTGCACTTCCGGCGACGAGGAGGAGACGGGACATTCCGCAGGAGATCGGGACGACGACGAGAAGACCGGAGGACTCGGATCTGTCGGTATATCTCTCTTCCCTTTCTTGTAGATAGCTAGGACTAGTTAGTGGTTCGATCCGGGTATTAGTGCGCGGCGGTTTGCCAGTTCAAGAAAATTTAAAGTTTATCACCGCTTCCGCATTTGGCCGTCGGATTGACGCCCGGGGCGCCGCCGTGCACTTACAGTGGTATCAGAGCCTCGCCATTAACTTAGTCTAGCTTGGTTTAATGTGTTTTGCATTTCCGATCGACCAAAATTCCAAAATCTACATTTTTGCTAGCGACAGTTTTCTGTTGAAATTTTTTGGTCTCCAAAAATTTTTCAGGTTGTATAAAATTGATGTACTGGAGATTATAAGCCCACTGTAGAAATTCGACACAGTAATTCGACCACCAGAGCGCGGAACCGCGGCAAAACCACCACTTGGGCCGCGGTTCCGCCGCCGAATAGTGTCCTTACTGTATCAATTTTCTTCAGTTGCTTTCTGGGGTGAAAATTGGATTTTTGGAATATTAATATTGGGCCCAGAATTTCCTGATCTGCTACAGTATTGCTTGGGGGCCCACTTGTTAAATTTTGATCGATCGGATATTTTAAACACATTATTTCACAGTATTTACATTATATCTGCGACCGTGAATGTCACTTGATCGGTAAATCCGGTCTAACTGCTATAGCCCGGTTAGACGGATTTGCGAACGTGACTTTCACGTTGATGTTCTGTTTTTGCTGTGATGTTGCGGATCGGTCATGGGGGATAGCCTGGATGCAATGCTAGTACAGTTGTGGTTGTATTATGTACATTTGATATTGCGGGGTGAGCGTCCGACATGTGGACTGCCGTCACTGCCTGATTGTATTATTAATTTGGGGCACGGCCAGGTTGCGGTCGATGTACCCGTTGTATGTATATTTTACTTTCTGTACTAGGATTGCCCCGCGGAGGGGTGCACGGATAGCCGGGTTCTAGAGGGCAACAAGCCCGCATCTCATGGCATTGAGAGGGAGGGGGCTTCACTCTAGGATTGGCGGGCTATTCGCCGCACTCGTAGGGGGTACAGGTTGACCCAGGAGGGGTGCCCAAGTTACCGGATTCCGTGAAGTGCTGGGTAGTCCATTCACGGTGCTGAAGGGGGCTGCCTCGCTTCAGGTTTTGGCGGGTGACTTGCCGCGCCCGTAGGGGTCTAGGATTTCATTGCACAGGCTATCCACACGACCAGGGGAACATCGGGTTTCAGCGGCTCTGTGAAACCCGGGGATCCCAGATATCTGTATTGTTTCTGTGATGCTGTACATTTCTGTGATGTTGCATTTTATTCACGCCTTGAGCGAATATAATATATTGGTATATATATTAGTAGATGTTGTATATGTTTTACATCCGCGCTAGTCCAGTCCCCGCTCTGTCGTTAGTTAGCTAACCTAACGGGTAATGACGGGACCCAGTGGCGAATGCGGATGGCATATACGTACATCAGTATATTTTCGTTCTTTTTGGTGTGATCAATTGATGGGACTGCGTTGATTCGGATCAATGCAAGTTAAAAACAAACCTAATCTGATGTTGTTGGAACACTTTTCAAAAAGCTGTTATTGCAAGGACGTTCACTTTTGTTTTGCATCGTGATATTCAGTTGGAATATCCTGCTCCTCAGTCGACGAGGCAAGGGCCGAGATCCCTTCATCGGGAGTGACCCCTTGGACAGAAGTTTGCGTCAGGGCATTAACTTCACTATAGCCGATTGCTTTTGCTTTGCACCGTGGTATTCAGTTGGAATATCCTGCACCCCATTCTACGGGGAAAGAGCCGAGATCCCTTCACCGGGAGTGACCTCTTTAGCAACGGTTTTCGTCACTATATTTTCAAAAAGCTATCCGTTCCTTCAACGATATCAAGTTCATTACGTTAAAGGTTTTCGCCAGAAACCATTCGTAGCCCTCCGTCGTTTCATATGGATAGTCAATAGTATTCAAGCTGTGTTTGTTGGCCATAGTCAAGACACAGTGTTTGGTAGCTGTTGGGTGTTCATATGTAGCATAGATAGATGCGTTGGTTTGGGACAGTCGTATAGCCTTGTTGGCCCTAGTCAAGGGCTTATACGGGTGGGTTCAAATCAACCTGGACAATGACGGGTAGAACTTGACATGTGACTTATGATTTGTTGGCCTTAGTCAAGGTCATAAGAGCATGGGGTAGAAATCACATCGGGAGTTTCAAAAGAACTGAAACTTGCCAGATATGCGCATACCTTCTGGAGTGTGATGACGTGAGCGGATTCCGTCACGTTATCATGCGATGATAGTTGGATCCCGATTCCCACTGATGAGTTGGTATACTCCTCGGGTGATCCCGACTAATTCTTCTTTCAGGTTTGGAGGAGAATTTGACGGTACAGTGGGAGGTTTCCAGATTAGATTAATTGGTAACCATTCTGATCTAGGTTAGAGTGCACGCTGAGTGTTTCTTTTCTCTCTCTCTTTGGCAGCGACCATTTGACCCGACCCTAAGACTATGACTCAGTGACCAAGTTGACCGAACCTTCTTAACACTGGCTTTTGGATTGTCAGAGTTGCAAACCTCATTGCCACTCCTACTTTTACCCTTTTCTCCAGGACACCCCGTGTTGCTACGAATGTCCACTTCCATTGGACAAAGCCATCGTATGGTTAGATACGAACTCGAAGGAATTTATTCGAGGATGGTTTCAGGTTCTGGAGAAAACGGATAGGATTATTCAGTTGTCTTTTCCTTTTACCTTCTCTCAGGTTGCGAGTACTCCTTGGTTTAGGAGATAGTACACCTATTACGCAAATTGGATAGTCTTCTTCCAAACCTTAGGCTGGTGCCGACCGGTAGGGAATGAAGAAAACCAATTAGCCTAACGATGGTGTACAGAAGGTATTAAGTTCAGACAAAGCAAGGGATTAGTAAGAGGGCAAAGTAAATTGCAACAGATATTCACGACCAAACCAAATATTTCGTTACCATTCCCACATCACCTTTGTATTTCTCCAGGACACTCCGTATCACTACGAAGATCCACAGTTTATTTGGATACTCCATCGTATGGTTATATACGAACTCGAATGGAACTTGTTCTAGTTCGGGGATGGATTCTGGTCCAGGAGAAATAGGAATAAGGTTTATTCGGTTGTCTTTTATCTTCACCCTCTCTCATTGCGAGTGTTCCTAGGATTGGGACAGTACACCCATTATGCTTATTGGATAGTCTTCTTCCAAACCATAGGCTGGTGCCGAACGGTAGGGAAGGAAGAAAACCATTTGGCCTAAAGGGGTGTACAGAAGGTAAAGACTAAAGACATATGAAGGGATTTGGAGAGGTGGCATAGAACTATACGGTTACAGTCGTGAATCTGGAAGAGGCATTACTAGGAATACCAGAATACCCCATCGGAACATTTCAATGTTTCAGTTTCACTGTGTAATGTTAAAGGAAAACTGATTTCCCGATTAGATACTTACTCCAGGGTATGTATTTACCAGGTACGATTCTCACATCTGTATGGTTTTACAGATGATGAGTGGGAGTAAGTTATTGGGAATTGGGTGATTATCCTCATTATATCGGGATTCGTTGTAATCGGTGATATTTGAGGAAATCACCTGAGTTGTTTGCCGGACGGCAAATATTTGGTTTTGAATATCCGCTGTTATGCACCAATTTCAAATTGATATATCTGTACGTCTATTTTCATAGAGTGAGATATACCTTTTTGAAATTATGTCTATGACATTTACCTATATCAGTGGATGGTTAAGTAAGGAGCATTAAACAGCGGTGTAATTCTTCTTAACCATAAGTCCAGTTTTCAACCTACGACACACAGTGAATGAGTTATCAGACTCAAGGGACTTATACAGAGTATTGTATGTTGTCCATGGTCCATCAGGACAGAGGGGTTGGTCCTCGTACTATATTCGGTTTACTTATGACTTCTCTAGTTTTTAGACAGGTGTTTCACGGAAACACAGGGTCTGAATGTTGAGAAGTTATAGGTATTTGAATAGAGTAGAGAACCAGGTGTAGCAAGTATCGGGATTCTTCAAAGAGATCGAAGATGTAGATACTTGTGTATGGTATTCAGAAAATAGTAGTGATTAAGAGATCTTGCTTCTTTTTCAGGTTACTCATAATTGGAAGCATTCCTAAGTTGAGTAACGCTGATAGGCCTCCTTCCATTTAGTTAACATGCACTGGAGACAGCTGCATGATTTGAATCTGGTTCAATTAAATCAGTGCCTCTGGTTCTATATTGGATATAGAACAGTTCATATCTTAACGATGTTAAGGTACGGGGAGTTGTCCGGTTTATGATTAAAACCAGACACTGGACAACTCAAGGCACGTTTCTGTAATGGCTGTTTGTGGGTTGACCCAGGCTATGACGAGGGTTGACTTTCTACCATCTGGATGAACAATAGCAATATTGTTCTAGACTCGTCACAGTTTTAATAAAAATGGATTTTTTTCAGAAAACAGTAGTGGGAGTATGGTAGAACTGGAAGTGATTCCAGAACCACAAACGATTACTGAAGATTTGATAAGGAACCTAAAGATTCAATCTGGATTGACATTCCATTGGCCACTCCGCAGATAAGGTGGGTAACTTCAGGCACCCGAGAGGTACTACGGTAGCCTCAAGGACGGTGACAGGGAAGTTCTTGTTTACCCACAATTGCCATTGCTGTTGTTCCAGGCTGCGAGACCCGGCGGGAGGATGAGTATAGCGTCGTTCTAAACTAGTTTTAGAAATGGACGTCAATATGACTCTGCCAGAGGGTTGTCGTAGTCAGTGGGAGCAGCGGAAGCATTGGTGGACAAGTAGCTTATGTCTATTTATAGACTAAAGCAGATGTAGCGGAGATAGATCATCTATTTCTGACGTGACAGTCATGGGTTTGACTTCATCAGAATAGTGGATGGATCTGTTGAGAAGGTAGTAGGGTGTGATATCCTGGTATTTGGATGACATACACAGAGTAGGAAAAGAAACTCCTATACTACGATCGGTTATACTTTGGTCGTCACACAGTGGTTTCTCCACATGGGACTTGGACATTATATCAGACATACTGGTTACTAGATCTATGGTTTTAGATCTGGATTTCGGTGGTTTCCCAATCAGGGTACTTAGACAGCATTCTAAGAGTATTTAGAATGGACGACTCCTGGCACGTTAGTGTACCTGCAGATAATGGAGTCACCCTCTCTAAAGGTGTCTTATAGACTAAAGTAGAGAGGGATGTGCATGATTGGCAGATCACTTGCTCAGGCAATTGAGTCAATCATGAGTTGTCAAGTACCACACCAGATGTTGTTCTTGCACTAGATGCAATAAGTTGACATTGATCCAATCCTGGAGAAACAGTCGGAAGCAGTTTTGGAACATAAGTGGATGTTCTAGGGATATGATAACGACAGCCTCATTCGGGAGACAGTTATCATTCCAGGCTTCCAAGGTGACCTGGACGACAGGGAGGTTGTCAGAGTTATAGTTTTCCTTCTGACGAGGGGCAGTATTTTGGACAGGTGGTCCAAGGCAATACTGAGGGTGGCATGGCGCAGGATACTGATTAAGTTCAGTTGACGATACAGTCTAAGAAGTTTGGATTTGGAGTTCATTTATGAGCTATGTCCCATCAGACATCCAGACACATTCTAAGACAGGTATTGCTCATTTCGGGAGATGGCTTTCTCCGCGAACTTGAGATATAGAGAGACATAGAAAGAAACAACTAAGCGGATCCACTCACTGAGGCTATTCCTCGAACGCAATAGTTTCACAAACGAGCTTTGTGAGACTGACTAGTAGAGGAGTTGGGTGTTCGGTATCACACGGGCTGTGAGTATGCGACATCGCAATAATTAGCCTTGAGTGCAAGTGGGAGATTGTTGGAGATAGTGCCCTCAGAGTCAATTATTAGGTCACAGGTACGTGATTGCAATGATTGATGGAGGACCTATCCCGGTAGGACAGTCTTACTCGAGATGATAGTATGCTATCTGGTTTACCTTTATCATCGTGTACTGCTTTAAGTGACCTGACAAGTCGCTATTACACGTTGGTAGAGCCCCTAGGATTCTTGCTTGACCACCAGCAGTATGAGGGCGATCATATAAGTGGGAGCTGGGGTCTATAAGCGGGAGCTGGGGTCTATAAGCATATCCTTAAATGGTCCTTAGTCGTGTGAGTTTCGAGACAGGGCATCGATACTCCAGAGTAGACTAGTGTATACAGTCGAGACCCCGACGAGGGGCGGTGGCCGGTCTCACAAGCCACTGGTGTCAGTTGGATCACCTAAGATGTATACAGGTGCTCATTGGGTTATGAGTACACCGGACAGGACTCGCCGGGAACATGCTAGTTGGTCATATACCAGACGTCAGATGGCAGTTCCCTGGTGACATGTGTGCAGGTTAGTTCATCGATCTGGGGATCGTCATTTGTCTCGTGTGAGTTCCCACTGTACTTTGATTACTACCCTACCACGGCTCAAAGGAGTCGTGCAAACAGGTTTTAGTTGGGTACAGTCCCGAGCCACATGGAGGCAGTGAGCGTATCTTCAGGGGTTCGTCTCTCCCGGTATTGGGGGTGAGGTCGTGCTGTGTCTAGGAGAGCCATTACACGAAGCCCTCGGCCGAGGCAAGGAGATTTACTGGTAGGTATTCCAGTAGTATCTCAGGGTGTTCTGGGCTACACTCCGACACGACTTGTACCGCTTTTGGGGGTCTGACTTTTACCAACCCCCTAGGCCCGCCATGCGATGCTCATAGACGAACGGACCGGACTGTACGGATATTGTCACTGACAGGCTCAGTAGGGTGTCAGGCTGAGTTCGCTCACAGACGTCCCTTTTGGTCAATACCTGGTAGCCCGTTATGTATTGGCTTATATCTCTAACGTGCTAGTGGTTAAATCCACAACCAAGGTGTTGACGAGTCTTTAGAGTCCCCCACATTCTGTTACTCAGCTTTCGGGCGAAAGGTTGTAGAGGCCGTATGGAGATATGGCAGGGTCCGATCAGATACGTGCGGTATTGCACGGATCAGGATCGGACAGTTTGTACTATAGGCCGTATGGTTATATGGCAGGGTTCGATCAGATACGTGCGGTATTGCACGGATCAGGATCGAACGGATATTACTAGCCGGCTTTGGTTTAAGCCGGATCCTAGTATAGTACAGTGTAGATTTTGTCTCATTGCATTTGTATTTCGGTCGAAATACAGATGCGGGTGTGTATGCACAGTATCGGGGTTTTTCCTGTAATTTATTACGGGACCAGTTTTCTGGAGTTGCCAGTTTGCTTTCCGTTTCGGCCAATTTCCTTTGTATCGTTCATTGGCTGAAGATTGGTGGAGAAGGGCTTATTTGCATTGTTGCAAATAAGTATTTGTGGAGGGGTTCTTTGCATATTCTTGTGTCATGATAGCTTTTCATTGACCTTGACTTCTTGACTTCATGATGGTTCATGATGGGTGGACCATACCTTGACTTTGTGTTGATGATGCTTGACTTTGGATATCATGATGGTTGAGGTGGAGTGTTGGTTTTTGCTTGTCATCATGCTTATGCATGATAGTCTTTTTTCCCTCTCTCTCTTGCATTATGTGATGGGTAATCTTATGATACATTGATCTCCTCTCTCATTTCTCCCTTCTTGAAGTCATGGCCGGCCCAAGCATTAGGGGGGGCTGTCCAACCTTTTTGGAGTGGGTTTTTTGGTTCATTTCATGTTTCAAAATCCCCAAAGTTCCTCCACATAGTTCTTGTATCTTCCCTCCACCAAAAAGGCAATTCCTACAACCCCAAATGAGACTTCTTCACTACACATTCTACAGCAAATCTTGGGCACGTCGACTAGCCAGCTTCGTGCCCGAGTTGCCTCGGCATTGAGGTGGGAGCCCGTAAAAGAAGTAGGCGATGTGGTGCACTTCCGGCGACGAGGAGGAGACGGGACATTCCGCAGGAGATCGGGACGACGACGAGAAGACCGGAGGACTCGGATCTGTCGGTATATCTCTCTTCCCTTTCTTGTAGATAGCTAGGACTAGTTAGTGGTTCGATCCGGGTATTAGTGCGCGGCGGTTTGCCAGTTCAAGAAAATTTAAAGTTTATCACCGCTTCCGCATTTGGCCGTCGGATTGACGCCCGGGGCGCCGCCGTGCACTTACACCTTCATCCAACACCCAAGAGGCCAAAGAGTCTAACGAAGGGAGCTACAAAGGTTGTACTCTCGAAACCCTAGCCTTTGTCGCTTGTAAAATCTTAAATCCTAATTTTCTAGGATCGATCCCTTTGTATGCTTGCTTAGCACCATAAAAATTTAAACTTTATGACATGTGATGCTTCCAAACTCTACATAAGGTGCTAGGTAAACCTAACCTTGGTATCAGAGCCGACCTAGAACATTAGGCGACACTTCTACGAAGTAAAAATCCCGATCGGATCAAAATACGACTTTTCGAGACCCTCTCTGGACAAATTTTAAAATCTGACTTTTTTCAGAATTAAAAATACTTAAAAAATACAGCAGGAAAAACTATGAAATACAGTGAAATTCGATGACCTGAACAGTACAAACCGCCGCGGATCCGCGGCAATGACTTGCTTAGGCCGCGGTTCCGCGGCCGTACAGAAGCATCATTGCATAAAATTTACACTTTAATTCTTAGAACTGCTTGTACAGTGTTTTAGGTATGTTTAATCTGAATATAGTACTGTATTTTCTGGAGATGGTTTTGGACTCGTAGATTCGATCGGAATTTTCATTTCGTTGCTTTTCCGGGTAAATTAGAAAGTATTGAAGTGTTTGAACGAGTATCATTTTCTCACTATTCACGGGGTTTAAATACTTTGGAGATACGTGCAAGTCTTTTTGTGGTGGACCCTCTAGAAGACAACAAATCTTAACTCGATTATGTGACCGTCTTGAACTGCTCTTTGAACCTTAGGGTTTGGGGCAGTACGGCGTGCCACATGTGAGGCGTTGGCTTGACCCTTCTACGGCTGGACCGCTACTACCGTGTCACACTCCGGGTTTTTGAACTCTGCTCAAGTGTTGAGCTTTAGTGAATCTTGGGTACTTGATCGTTCGTTCGAAAACTTTAATACTGTCTAACTATCTGGAATGTGATACAATATGTGGAATTCATATAGTTTAGGCATGAAATACGAAGTATGTGATATTTCGCATTTATGATGTCTAAAGAGAATGTGGATTCCAAATATTGTAGTTTTACACTTTCTTTTCTGTGACCGTAAGTGTAGTATGTTCGATATCGCCGGTTTCGTTGCTATACATCAACGACAATCGGGGTACGCATACTTACTTACGTTGATGATATATGATATTATGTGTTGCTGAGATATGATGTGCAGGATTGTCGCGATCGAATAGCCGGGTTTTTTTTATGTGAGATGAGAGTTTTATATTTTCATTCATGTAAATTCAAATGTAATGTAATATTCTTTTATTTGGGGCACTTCTGGATTGAGGTTGATGTCACCAGTGTTGTATATTATTTACTTTTCCGCATTAGGATGGACCCAAGGAGGGGAGCACAGGTGACCGGGTTCTGGGGTTCAGTGGGAGGCCATCTCGAGGAGTCGAGACCGGGTCTCCTAAACTCCAGAATTGGTAGGGTCGCTTGCCGCTCTCGTAGGGGTCCAGGGTATGGGCTTGGCTATTCACCGCGACTGTGGAATCCGTATTTTCTATTCTGGCTAAATACTAAATACGGACGTCCTAGTATATCCCACAGTATATCTATGTTTCTGCTGCCTGTGTTCTGTGATATCTGAGACGAATGACATATTATATATATGATATATAGTAGACGTTGCTTATGTTTTACACGCGCACTAGTCCCGTCCCGGTATGCCGTTAGTTAAATAACCTAACGGTGCATAACGGAACATTGCGGCGAATGCGGATGGCATAAGCGTACGTGTTATTTTCGTTTCTTTTCTGTGATTGGCTTAAGGACTTAAATGATGGGATTACATTAATATGATTAATGTAAAGAAAATAAACCTAAAAAGATGTTGTAGAATCGGATTTAAAAACCACTCGGCTATTTATGAAAAAGCTACATTTCAAAACTGCGGAGCTTAAGCCACTCCTTTTGAAAACCATTTTGATTCTATGACGATATCAAGTTCAAAGCGTTAAAGATTTTCTTAAAAATCATACGCAACCCTCTGTCATTTTAGGAAGTAGAGTACTTAGTATTCGTGCTACGTTTGTTGACTTTAGTTAAGGCGTAGTGTACGGTAGCTAAGTGATGTCTTCCTACATTGCATATGATGCAGATTAATTAGGACATTCATACGACTTTGTTGACCATAGTTAAGGGTCATATGGGTGGGTCTAATTGATCAAGAAATGACAGGTAGAACTTGACTGGTACTTATGATTTGTTGACCATAGTTAAGGTCATAAGTACAAGGGGTAAAAATCATATCGGGAATTTCAAGTGTTGAGATTTGCAATGAGATTGCATATCTTCCATATGATGGTTGGATCCTGATCCCACTGTGGGCAATAGTTTCTCCTAGGAGAGTTTTACAGTTTACAATTAGCTAACTCATTAGGTGTCTAGAAAGGTGTTAACGAGGCTCCGCCTCTGGGAAAACGAGGTTTACTTTAATTAGGTCCGTGCGAAAGCAGGGGGAACCTCCCTCAAGTACCGACACTGGCCTGGCTGAACGGTTAGCGAAGTTGTAGACTGTAATTAATCCTGGCTAGTTTTCTTTTTAAGGTTTGAAAGAAAAACTTGATAAAAGCAGTGGGAGACATCGATTAGACAAGATAATAACCAATCTGATCTATGCAAAAGCTTTCGCTGAGTGTATTCTTTTCTCTCTCTTAATGGCAGATACCAATGACTGGACTTAAGCTTCTACTAGATAAAAACAAACTGAATGGGACCAATTATAAAGACTGGCTGAGGAATCTGACAATAGCCTTGACTTATGATAAAGTATCATATGTCCTCACGGCTTCAGCTCCGCCCATCCCAGGTCCAAAATCCTCAGTTGCGGACAAAGAAGTCCGCAAGACATGGGACGCTGATTGTGCCACGGCCAAATGCCTCGCGCTTGCATCGATGGACAATACACATCAAAAGCAGCACGAGAATATGGACATTCAAACCATATTGCTCCATACAAAGGAGTTGTATGGAGAGCAATCCCGCGTATTGCGATACAAAGCATCAAAGAAATTGTTTCAGATGCGAATGGCCCCCGGCACACCAGTAGAAGACCATGTTCTGAAGATGATAGCTCTTATAGAAGAGCTTGAGGACCTTGGGTGGACTATGGACAATGAATAATATATAGATATTATTCTGCAGTCCCTCCCCTCCACCTTTGCTCAATTCATAGTTAACTTCAACATGCATGGCATGGAGAAGGAGCTACCTGAACTCCTTAATATGTTAAGGAGTGCAGAGAGCACTATGAAGTCAACAAAAACTCCCGTTATGACTGTTGGACAGTCTTCCTCTTCTCGTCCGAAAGCTAAGGCCAAGGGAAAGAAAATGAAGAAGCCCACCAATCCTAAGGGTGGAGTTAAGAAGATGAAGGGAAAGGAAAAGTCCAAAGCTGGAGACTCGGGGAAAGGCGAATGTTTTCATTGCCACATGACAGGACATTGGAAGCGCAACTGCACGGAGTACTTAAGTCTCAAGAAGAAGCATGGTGATGCTTCTGCTTCAGGTGCGTTTGTAACAGAAAACTGTTTTTCAATAAACTCTGCTTCCTAGGTATTGGATACCGGTTCAGGTTCTCACATTTGCAATTCTATGCAGGGGCTGAGAAATAGCAAAGTTTTGAAGACAGGTGACCATACTCGCCGCGTTGGAAATGGTTCCAATGTACATACAGTCGTAGTGGGAGAGTATCACTTGGGGTTGCCATCTGGATGTATTTTGGTTTTGAATCCATGTTATTTTGTACCAAGTATGCTTTGTAATATAATATCCGTTTCTTTGTTAGACAATGAATGATATAATTTTGTATTGCAGAACAATGTTATGAACATTCACCTGAATCAAATGTTGGTTGGGTATGGTACGCTTAATAACGGAATATATGTCCTAAATCAACATACAGTTTTCAGTATACAACACACTAATAAAAGAAAACTTTCAGAATTAAATGAAGCTTTTCTTTGGCACTGTAGACTTGGTCATATTAACGAAACAAGACTAAACAAGTTACATAAAGATGGATATTTAAACTCCTTTGAATATAAATCTTATGCGACTTGCCAGTCTTATATCAAGGGTAAAATGACCAAAACTCCGTTTAACGGACACGGAGAAAGAGCTACTGAGCTCCTAGGCCTCATACATAGTGATGTATGCGGGCCAATGTCTACACAGGCTAGAGGCGGTTTTTCATACTTCATTACATTCACTGACGATTTCTCAAGATTCGGTCATGTATTTTTATTAAAGCACAAGTTCGAAGCTTTCAAGAAATTCATTGAATATAAACAAGAAGTAGAAAAACAAACCAGCTTGAGTATAAAGATGCTTCGATCAGATCGAGGTGGTGAGTATCTCAGTACTGAATTTGCAAACTTCCTAAAAGAGAATGGGATTCTCTCTCAGCTCACTCCTCCTTACACACCACAGCACAACGGTGTGTCTGAACAACGGAATAGGACCCTATTAGATATGGTCCGATCCATGATGAGTGATGCTGAGTTACCCGTCTCATTTTGGGGGCATGCATTGGAGACTGCAGCGTTTCTACTGAACAGGGTTCCAACCAAAGCCGTGTCTACCACGCCATATGAGATATGGCATGGGAAGATACCATCTCTTAAGAGAATTAAGATTTGGGGTTGCCCGGCCTATGTTAAAAAGCAGAATCTGGACAAACTCGAGACACGGTCAGTCATGTGTAATTTTGTAGGGTATCCAAAGAATTCTTATGGATATCTATTCTACCACAAAGAGGAACAAAAGGTGTTTGTTTCTCAGTATGCCACATTCTTGGAAAAAGAGTTTTTCACAGATAAAGATGATGGCAAAGTGGTGGATCTAGAAGAGGTTCTAGAGACAGACTACAAATGACAATTTAGTTGAACCGGCTGTTGCAATAGAAACTGAAGAACCTCAGCCACTCCAAAGGTCTGGTAGGACTTCTCGCCCACCGGAGAGGTACTACGGTTTCCTCATTGATGGTGACGGAGAAGACTGCATCATGGATGATGATGATCCTACCAGTTTTCAGCAAGCTATCACGAGTGGTGACTCTGTGAAGTGGCTGGATGCCATGAGATCTGAAATGGAGTCTATGTACACCAACAAAGTATGGACTTTGGACATTGTACCCCCTGGGGAAAAACCTGTGGGATGCAAATGGATCTTTAAAAGAAAGATTGGTGTAGATGGGCAGGTAGAGACCTATAAGGCAAGACTTATGGCGAAGGGTTTTCGTCAAAGACCAGGTTTGGACTATGACGAAACTTTTTCGCCCGTAGCCATGCTTAAATCCATTCAGATCCTACTTGCTATTGCTGCTCACTACGACTATGAAATCTGGCAGATGGACGTTAAAGCAACATTTCTAAATGGAGATTTAGAAGAATGCGTTTATATGGATCAGCCAGAGCGCTTCATTGACAGTGAGAGCAGCGGGAAAGCATGTAGATTGATTAAATCCATATATGGGTTAAAGCAGGCATCTCGGAATTGGAACATCTGTTTCGATGATGTTATCAAAGAGTTTGATTTCATCAAAAATCCAGATGAACCTTGTGTTTATAAGAAGGCTGTAGGAAGAGCTGTCACATTCCTCGTATTGTACATGGATGACATTCTTCTGATAGGAAATGATATTTCTATGCTACAGTCGGTCAAATCTTTCTTATCACTAAGGTTCTCCATGAAGGACCTGGGTGATGCCACATACATCCTGGGCATAAGGATCTATAGGGATAGATCCAAAAGTTATTGGGATTGTCCCAAACCAGGTACATCAACACCATCCTAAAAAGGTTTAGTATGGAAGACTCCAAGCGGGGTGCCTTACCTGCTTGCCATGGGCTCACTCTCTCCAAGGATTCTTGTCCAAAGACCGATGAAGAGAGAGCTCGCATGAGCGTTATACCCTATGCTTCGGCAGTAGGATCTATAATGTATGTGATGTTATGTACACGCCCAGATGTAGCTTATGCACTTAGTGTTGTAAGCAGGTATCAATCCAATCCAGGGGAGAACCACTGGACAGCTGTGAAGAACATTCTTAAGTACTTGCGAAGGACTAAAGAATTATTCTTGGTGTATGGTAATGCAGATCTCCAAATGGAGGCCTTCACCGATTCGACCTTCCAGAGCGATAAGGACGACAGCAAATCTATCTCTGGGTTTGTATTTACCCTCAACGGAGGGGCGGTAAGTTGGAAGAGTTCCAAACAGGATACCGTTGCAGACTCAACGATGGAAGCTGAGTACATTGCTGCGAATGATGCCGCCAAGGAAGTCGTCTGGATGAAGAAGTTCGTCTCGGAGCTAGGAGTAGTTCCATCCATTATTAATCCAATATCTTTGTATTGTGATAATAATGGGGCTATGGCGTTAGCCAAGGAGCCCAGATCCCATTAGCGGTCCAGACACATCCTGAGGCGTTTTTATTTGATCCAGGAGATTGTAGATCGCTGCGAGATCGAGATTAGGAGAGTAGACACAAAGAATAACGCCGCGGATCCATTCACCAAGGCCCTCCCTCAGCCGCAGCATGAGCGACTTTTTGAGATATTGGGTATGAGATACGCCAATAATTGGCCTTAGTACAAGTGGGAGATTGTTGGATATATGTATGCCCTAGAGGCCATTATATGATAGTGGATGTATTTGTATATGTATATATATATATTCATTATACATTCTTGCTCGACATGATAGTATGCTATCTGGTTCTTCTTTATCTGACATGTTGATTTGATCATGCTTTTATTCATTCTTACATGCTGATAAAGCCCTGAGGATATCGGCTTGACTGCTGTGATTATGATGGAGATCATACTAGTGGGACATCTGTAGTCTATAAGCATATCCTGAAAAGTCCCTAGTCGTAGGTATATCGAGATGGGACATTGATATACCAGAGTAGACTAGCGTATATGATACTAGACCTATACGATGGGCGATGAATGTTCCCACATTCATCGATGTTTGACATCAAGGTCATATACGGGTGCTCAGTGGTGACCGGGTGCACTGGACGGACTCACCGAGAACTCCTATATGGAATTATATCTATCGTCGGATAGCAGTTCTCAAGTGACACTGGTACAGGTTAGTCTATAGACCCGAGATCGTCATAGAGTCTTGTGTGTTCTCCCACTGTACTTTGATTACCACCCTACCACGGCTCTACTGAGTCATGCAAACAGGTGGCCGTTGGGTACAGTCCCGAGACACACGAAGGCAATGAGCGATAGGAGGGGTTTCGTCTCTCCCGGTATTGGGAGTTGATGCTGCGCTGTGCCCGACTGGTTATATCAGTAAGTCCCTGGCCAGGGCTGCTGAGATCTGCTGATAAGTGTTATCGGTAGTTTCTCGATCTGTTATAGACCATTCACCGGCATGACTTATTGAGTTATTGGGGTCGACGTGACCATCCCTAGGCTCGATATGCAGCATATCTGACG
Organism: Agapanthus africanus; assembly: GCA_030015575.1. NCBI lineage: Eukaryota > Viridiplantae > Streptophyta > Magnoliopsida > Asparagales > Amaryllidaceae > Agapanthus > Agapanthus africanus. The sequence goes on from JASDDO010000001.1 coordinate 278,739,988, forward strand.
AAGAGACCGGACTGTACGGTAGTGTTGCCGGTTGGCTCGACGGGAGTTGTAGCAGGTTCGCTTGTTTTCTTCTGATCGCTCAATACCCGGGTGGCCGTTACGTTTAGCTGACCGCTTGCGGCTTGGGGGTGCTTGATATGATCATCACCCACTGCCGGCGTATTGACGAGTCTTAGAGTCCCACAAAGGAGTTACCTAGTCCAGGCGAAACGTTGTGGTGCGCGTATGCGATATGCGCATGGACCCGATTAAAATGCGCGTATGGGATACCGAACATTGATCGGGCGGCTTGCTTTTGGTGGGGTCATATGTGATATGGCCGGATTGATAAATCAAGTGTTGATTTATCATTTAACCATTAGTTTTCTCACTTAAAACCTTTTCTTGTATATGATGGATGTATGCATGCATGTATGTTTTTCTATCTTTCTTTTAGTTTCATGCACATATGGATGTGCATACATACATACATACATACACCATCTATCATGGTTGATTACACATGGAAAATGGTGGCAATATAAGACTCACACCATGGTTAAATGAATGGATTATTATTTGATTTATGTTTAAAACAAAATAGAAAAGGAAAGGATAATTCTTGCTTAGCTTCTACAATCTTCTTTAAACCTAACCATGCTCACCTACTTCTAACCATGAGTTATCCTTCTTTTTGTGTTTTAAACTCAAGTTAAATAATGTCTCCATCATCTAACCATGGTTTGAGATGAGGATTAGAAAATATATATACATATATTTTCTTTTTACTTCACATGAGTTATCATTTTTACTCTTGTTAAAAGAAAGCCATCATCTTCCTCCTCCTTCTTCCTTTGCTCTCTAGTTTCTTCTAGTGAGTTAAACACACATAAAGAAAGGTTTTTGAAGTGAGAATCATAACCACAACATCATTCTACACAAGTTTAGCCAACTTGTTTAGAGTGTTCTCTTCATTTCTCATCTTGAAAAGTGAAGTTGCAAGCTTGAACTAGGAACTTCGGGTGGATCGTCGTGGACATGAGAAGACTTCAAGAGGACCTTCATCCAACACCCAAGAGGCCAAAGAGTCTAACGAAGGGAGCTACAAAGGTTATACTCTCGAAACCCTAGCCTTTGTCGCTTGTAAAATCTTAAACCCTAATTTTCTAGGATCGATCCCTTTGTATGCTTGCTTAGCACCATAAAAATTTAAACTTTGTGACATGTGATGCTTCCAAACTCTACATAGGGTGCTAGGTAAACCTAACAATACTGAGCAGGGAAACGTTGGTTCTGTTCTTTCTTATAATTTTTATACGACTGAGCAGGGAATAGGGACATATCCGGATTCCCACGCCACCCAAACGAAGAATAAGCATGTTGATGCATCTTCTTTGGGTGTGTTAGTTACCGAGAACTGTTTCTCAGTACACTCTACGTCCTAGGTATTGGATACCGGATCGGGATCCCACATATGTAATATGTTGCATGGGCTAAAGAAAGGTAGAGAACTGGGAATAGGTGATCATTCCGTAAGAGTAGGGAATGGTGCAAATGTTGCAGCCAAAGCAGTTGGCGATTATCACCTTATATTACTAAATGGTAATACATTGATTCTAAGCAAATGTTATTACATACTGAACCTGATATCCAATCTTATATCAGTTTCTTTATTAAGTAAAGAAGGATATAATTTTGTAGTACAGGATAATATTATGAACATTTTTCTGAATCAAAAGTTGATTGGATCAAGCTCATTAAATAATGGCATATACGTTATAAATCAAACCACAGTTCTTAACGTACAAAACACACACAAGAGGAAGAGTTCAGAAATGAATGAATTCTTCTTGTGACATTATAGACTAGGTCATATCAATGCGACACGGCTAGCTAAGTTACATAAGGATGGATATTTGAATGCGTTTGAATTATCATCTTATGAAACTTACCAATCATGTCTCAAAGGAAAGATGACCAAAACTCCGTTTACAGGACATGGAGAAAGAGTTACGGAACTCTTGGGGCTGATACATAGTGTGTTAATTATATGTATGCCCTAGAGGCCATTACTGTACATAGGATGTATATTGTAGTGGATGCTGGGACATATATAGGGAGGACTTTCTTGCTCGACATGATAGTATGCTATCTGGTTACCCTTTACCTTAACGTGTATGCTGATTGTCTCTCTGTTACATGTTGGTAAAGCCCTTAGGATCTGTACTTGACTACCTGGACTATGATGCGGATCATACTAGTGGGGACATGGTAGTCCATAAGTACATCCTTCAAAGTCCCTAGTCGTGGGTATATCGAGACGGGGCATCGATATACCAGAGTAGACTAGCGTATACCTTCTCGACCCATACAGATGGGCGATGGATGATCCCATATCCATCGGTGTTTGACATCAGAGATGATATACGGGTGCTCAGTAGAGACTGGGTACACTGGACGGACTCGCCGAGAACTCCCAGATGGTATTATACCTCACGTCAGATGGCAGTTCTCTGGTGACACTGGTACAGAGTAGTCTGTTGACCCGAGATCGTCATAGAGTCTTGTGTGGTTCCCACTGTGCTTTGATTTCCATCTTACCACGTCCAAGAGGGCGTGCAAAACGGTGGTTTTTGGGTACAGTCCCGAGTCACATGGAGGCAATGAGCGATAGGAGGGGATTCGTCTCTCCCGGTATAGGGAGTTGATGTTGCGCTGTGTTCGATTGGCTATAACAGGAAATCCCTGGCCAGGGTTGCTGAGATTTACTGGTAAGTGTTACCAGTAGTTTCTCGAATTGGTATAGACCTCATATCGACACGACTTATCGAGCTATTGGGGTCTGACGTTTACCACCCCTAGGCGAGATATGCGACATATCAGACGATCAGACCGGACTGTACGGTAGTGTTACTGGTTGAATTCACAGGAGTGTGAGCGGGCTTGCTCGTCGATCTTCTGATCGCTCAATACCCGGGTGGCCGTTATGTTTAGCAGACCGCTTGCGGCTTGTGGGTGTTTGATATGATCATCATCTGCTGCCGGCGTATTGACGAGTCTTTAGAGTCCTACACAGAGGTTTCCTGGCTCAAGCAAAATGAAATAGGAGCGCATATGAGATATGTGCGGGACCGAGAATAATGCGTGTATGTGATACCGTATTCCATTCTCGCAATGAATGTATCGAATGGTTGTATGCGATATAACCTAGTTATCGATTCAAGCGTTGATTCGATAAGCCGATACATTGTATACTAGTCGGTTGTGTGCGACATGACCGGATCATTGAATCAAGTGTTGATTTAATGATTTAATGTATAATTATATATTTGATATATTACTTTGTATTAACTAGTAATGGTTCACTTTAAATGGATTTTCTCACTTGGATTGTGCATGATGTATATGTGATATACTTTTGTGCACTTGTTTGTATCATATTTGATGATGCATGTTTATATGGTTAAGTATAAAGAATAAAACCATGGTTAAGTAGATAATTAGGGTTTTGTTTTAATCACTCATTTATTTATCCATTCCTTTTTATTTAAATAATTTTATGAAAACAAAATGGTTTTCTTTTTGTCATGAAGCTTGATGAAGCTTCATGAAGGTTTGACTCAAAGACCATTTTGTCTTCATGTTAAACCCTAACTATTCCCACTTACCATGGTTTGCTCTCTACACTTAACCTTAGTTTGATTATGATAAGTATTGTTTTTCTTTTCATTTTAAAATAGACTTATCATAATTCTAGCTCATCTTCTTCTTCATCTTCAAGTTTGAAACCTTGAGGCCATCAATGGCAACTTGAGCTTGAGAGTGAGAAATCCAATTCTAAAGAGAACCCACCTCCTATTTCTTCATCCTCTACCTCTTTCCAAGTAGTAGAGTGTGTTTTCTTCACAAGTTTTTTGACTTGGTGAAGTCGGAGCTTGATCTAGCGATGCCTCGACATAGATTATCTTCGGCATGGACATCGATGACCTAGCCCGTCCATTCTCCGATGAAGCCGACGCTAGAGCCCGGGACTTGTTATGGACAGCGAGGAGACTTCATTGCGGAGCAATGGAGGTGGAGAACCGGATCTACAAAGGTTGTATTTCCGTATCTCTTAGTTAAATGTTAACTAGTTACTTAGTTCGCCTAGACATCTAGCCGACGATCCGTAGTTTAGGGTTTCTCGGCACCGTAGATTTTGAAATTGGCATGTTCGATGCCTTGTGAGATCTCATTAGGGTGCCTAGGAACCCTACAGTGGTATCAGAGCCTAACTAGAGCCTTAGGCGAAGTCTAGACGGAGTTTGAAGTCCGATCGAACCCGAAAGTCCAAAATTTCCATGCTCTCTGTAATTTTTTGAAAACAGTGAGTTTTTCAACATTAAAAATATGCAGAAAAATCAGCAGGTGAATTTAAGAGGTACTGTGAAATTCGTGCTCATAACTCCATCAAACTGCGGCGGTTCCGCGGCACGAGCAAGGCTCGTGCGGCGGTTCCGCGGCCGTACGGCATTATTGTTCAGCGAATCTTACACAGTAACTCCTAATAGATAGTGCTGGATTTTCTGGGAATTTTTAATATTTATTCAAGAGTTGAATTTTCTGGGGTTGTTTTGGGGATTCGGTGTTTCGATCGGAGTATCAGATTTTGTCTATGTGGCTTTCCGGATAAATTTTAGAATATGTTAAAAATTTCGACCGGACATAAATACCCAATTTTTCCCCTGTCGGGAAATTTCCAAGTGTTGGATTTTTCCGTAGTCTAAAGACGTTCTAAGTAGTGCAAGTAACTCGATGGACCCTCTAGAAGACAACAAACCTTAACTCGATTATGTGACCGTCTTGAACTGCCCTTTGAACCTTCGGGTTTGGGGCAGTACGGCGTGCCACATGTGAGGCGTTGGCTTGACCCTTCTACGGCTGGACCGTTGGTACTGAGGCACGAACTGAATGTTGTTAGACTTATTTCATGTGTTGAGCTGTATCGGGAAAACTTGGGTGTTTGACTGTTCGATCGAAAAATTTAACATTTTCTGTTTATCTGGAATGGGATACAATAATTGGAATTCACAAAAGTTATGAGATAACTGAATGAATGTTGTAAATCTAGCAATTTAGTCTCACTTGATCGGTTGCCACGGAATTTTGATGTGATCAAAAGTCCGTCGCAATCACGTAGCGTACGCGGATACTCGCCGGGTAAACTTAATAGACAGCCTCACTCCATAGCCCCGACCAAGTGACTGTAGGAGAACCCCGTCGCCGAAAGCATCCGTTCGGGTGCTCGCGGTAGCGGTGTTCCGCCTTGGTGCACTTCGTCGACGGTATCGGGGGTGCGGCCGTCTACTGAAGTTTGCGACGAGCATTCGATCAGGATGTCGGGAATCTTGTTGAATTACCCGACTTTATATTGAAAAGTGTTTTCGATAATGAGACTAAAATGCGGGGTTCATAATTGTTAGGCATGCGATGTCTAAGGAATTCATTTGGTCAGGCATGCGATGTCTGAGGTGGTTGCGGATTCCAACTGTTGTAGTTTTACACTTTCTTTTCTGTGACCGTAAGTGTAATATGTGATATCGCCGGTTTCGTTGCTATATGTCAACGACAATTGGGATGCGCATATTTACTTACGTTGATGACATGTGATGTTATGTGTTGCTGGATATGTTATATTGGATCGTCGTGTTTGAATAGCCGGGGGTTTTTTATGTGAGATGAGTGTTTTTCATTTTCATTCATGTAAAAACTTGTATGTAATATTCTTTTTATTGGGGCGCTTCCAGGTTGCGGAAGTTGTCACCGTTTGTATATTATTTACTTTTCCGCACTAGGATAGACCCAAGGAGGGGAGCACAAGTAACCGGGTTCTGGGGTCCAGTGGGAGACCAACTCGAGGAGTCGAGTCCGGGTCTCCTAACTCCAGAATTGGTAGGGTTGCTTGCCGCTCTCGTAGGGGTCTAGGGGTGTGGGTTTGGCTATTCATCGCGACCGTGGAATCCGTGTTTTATACTGGCTCGTATTGAAAACACGGACGTCCTAGTATATCCAATATTTCATATGATTCTTCTGCTGCAATAATCTGTGATGTGATCATGTGATGTTCTGTGATAGATACAGTATATAGTATATATGATATATTATATAGACGTTACTTATGTTTTACACCCGCGCTAGCCCTGCCCCGCTCTGCCGTTAGTTACCTAACCTAACGGTGCACGAGGGGACATCGAGGCGAATGCGGATGGCATAAGTGTACGTCATATCTATCTGTGATGTTTAGGTAATTTAAATGATGGGACTTCATTAATGTGATTAATGAAATAAAAGAAACCTAAGATGTTGTAGAATCGAATTTCAAAATAAAACAGGTAGCTACAGTTCTTGCTTTGCACAGAGGTATATGTGATATATCCTGCACCTTATTCGATGAGGAAAGGACCGAGATCCCTTCACCGGGAGTGACTCCTTTAGCAATAACTGGCAGATGCTACACACTCGGTTTGTCTTTTGATTGCTTTTAAGAGTTTTTGCTTTGCACAGTGATATATATGATATATCCAGCACCTCATTCGACGAGGAAAGGACCGACGATCCCTTCACCGGGTGTGACTCCTTTAGCAAAACTGGAAAAGCCTAAAAAACACTCCATTTTAAAATCATTCGATCCTATAACGATATCAAGTTCATTACGCAATAGGTTTTCAGAAAAACCTGTCGTAGCCCTCCGTCATTTCAGATAAATCCTGTTTAGTATTCGTGCTGCGTTTGTTGACCTTGTCAAGGCGCAGTGTGCGGTAGCTAACCAGTATTTATCTGCTTATGCATATGATGCAGATTGGGTTAGGGTAGTCGTGCGGCCTTGTTGACCTTGTCAAGGGTCGTGCGGGTGGGTTTGATTCAATCAAGAAATGACGGGTTGAACTTGACTTGCGGTCTATGGTTTGTTGACCTTGTCAAGGTCATAGATCGTTCGGGGCAAAATATTATCGGGAATTTCAAGTGTTGAAATTTGCAATGAGATTGCATACCTTCTATGAGATAGTTGGATCCCGATACCCACTGCGAGTAATCGTTACTCCTGGGAGAGTTTTATACATTACAATTAGCCGATCAAGTAGGTGTCTAGAAAGGTGTCAACGGGGTTACGTCTCTGGGAAAACGAGATTTACATTAATTAGGTTCATGCGAAAGCACGGGGGACCTCCCTCAAAGTACCGACACTGGCCTGGCTGAAAGATTGGCGAACTTGTAGTGTGTAATTAATCCCGGCTAGTCTTTCCTTTTAGGGTTTGAAGGAAGATTTGATAAAAAGTAGTGGGAGCCATCCTGATTAGATAAAATAATAACCAATCTATTCTTGCAAGAGCGCACGCTGAGTGTTTTCTTCTCTCTCTCCAGGTAGCGACCATATCACGCCTTAATCAAGATAATAATACGGATTATTGACCGAACCCGCTTGTTATACTGAGCTGGGGAACGTTGGTCCCGCTCCAACTTATAATTGTTATAAGACAGAGCAGGAAATTGGGGATTACCAGAATTCCCGTGCCGCCCAAACGAAGAAAGTGCATATGATGCATCTCCTTCGGGTGTGTTCATTATACAGAACTGTTTCTCAGTATTCTTTACGTCCTGGGTATATGATACCAGATCAGGATCCCAGATATGTAATTTGTTACATAGGGCTACAGAAAGGTAGAAAAACTGAGAACGGGTGATAAGTTTCATGAGGCAGAAAACGGGGCAAGTGTTGCAGCCAAGTCTGTTGGTCACTGTCACCCTGTATTACCAATACATTGATTCTGAACAAATGTTATTAGATACCGAACCTGATATACAAAATCATATTAGTCTCTTTATTAGTAAAGAAATGATAAAATTTTATATAGTTGGATAATGTTTTGAACATTTCCTGTATCAAAAGTTGATCGGTTCAGGCACGTTATCTAAAAGCACTGATGTTCTAAATCAAACTACAGTTCTTTAGTATACCGAACACACAAAAGAGGAAGAGTTCACCATTGAACAATTCCTTCTTGAGGCATTGTAGACTAGGTCATATCAATACGACCCGACTAGCTAAAGTTACATGTAGATGCATATTTAAATTAGTTTGAATTTATATCTTGTGAAACTTGCCAGTCATGTCACAAAGATAAAATGACCATAGCTCCGTTTACTGGAAACAGAGAAAGAGTTAGTGAACTCTTGGGACTGATACATGATGATGTATGTAAGGTCTCCTGTCTATATATGCCAGGACTGGTTCTTTGTACTTCGTTACATTCTCTGATAATCTCTCAAGATTCAGACACATGTTCTTGTTGAAACACAAGTCCGAACCTTTTGAGATATTCACAGAATATAAGTTAGAAGTAGAGAACCAACGCGGGTATAAGTATTATGTCCTATGATGAGATCAGGGAGGAGAATACTTGAGCACGGAATTTCTGGACTATTCTACAGGAGAATGAGATTCTCTCTCAGCATTACTCCTCCGTATACACCATAGCACGATGGTATATCGGGGCGGAGCGATAACACCCTATATGATAAGGTGTGCTCTATGATGAGTACTACTGAGTTACCTATTTCCTTTTTGGGAGTTATGCACTTGAGAAGATGCATACCTATTGAATTAGGTTCGAATCAAATCAATGCCTACCACTTCATATATGATATGGAATGGGAAGAACCCATGTCTTAAGTTAGTTAAGATTTGGGGTTGTCCGGCCTATGTCTAAAAACAAAATCCGGACAAGCTCGAGGCAAGGTCTGTAATGTAGAACTGGAAAGGTTCCAGCTATACAAACTACAGCGGATGATTTGATAGAGCCAAAGGATTCAGTAGATACCAACGAACCTCAGCCTCTCCGCCGATCTAGTAGGGTTCCTCACCCACCTGAGAGATATTTCGGTTTCTCTATGACAGTGGGAGCTAGGATTGCATCATGAGATGATGACCCAACTAGTTTCGAGCTGGCCATCAGGAGTGTGACTCTGTAAGAATGGCTGGATGCTTATCGATCTGAGATGGAATCCTTATACACCAACAAAGTATGGACTTTAGTTGCTATATCTGAAGGGTTAAATCCCCATCAGGAGCAAGTATATCTTGAGAAGATTACTTGGTGTAGATGGAAAAGTTGAGACTTTCAAAGCTAGACTTGTTAAAGGTTTGCATCATTGACCAGGTTTGGATCATGATGAAACTTTTTCTAACGAACTATGCTTAAGTCCATCCAGATCCTACTTGCCACGGCTACATACCATGACTACGATATCTGGCGGTTGGGTGTCATGACTGCTTTTCTAAATGATGTTTTAGAAGAGAACGTCTGTAAGTACACAGCCAGAGGGCTTCGTAGACAGTGGGAGCAGCGAAAACGTGTGCAAGATGCTTTATAAGATAAAGCAGGCATCGCGGAGTTGGAACATCTGTTTTGATGTATTAGTCGAAGAGTTTTGACATCATCAAAATGGTAGATGAACCTTGTATATACAAAAAGGTAGTATGGAGTATGGTGATGATCCTCGTAGAGTACGTGGATGACATACTCTTGATAGGGAAAGAGTTTCCTATGCTACGCTCGATCAATCTCCGCTTATCACCATAATTCTCCATATAGGATCAAAATGATACCTCCTAAATCCTGGGTTTTTGGATCTATGAGATAGATCTAATTGGATGTTAGGACTCTCACTAGTTGTAGTGAGACGGTATCAACCGATCCTGGGGAGAATCACTGGAAGGGTTCCAGGGTGATAAAGACGACTGAATGTCAGTCACAGGCAATGTCTTTACCCTCAGTAAAGGGACGGTATGCTGGAAGAGTTCCAAGCTAGATACCGTGACATACTAGACGATAAAGGCTGGATACATCGCTACTTAAGATGCTACCAAAGAGGCTGTTTGGGTGTATATTGGTTCATGAGATGAACTATGTTCCTCCCATTGTGTGACAATGGAGTTGTGGCTTATGCCAAGGAACGCCGGTCCCATCAATGATCCAGACATATTCTAAGGCAGTATCACTTGATCATGGAGATGGTTGATCTCCATGGAGATCGAGGTTAGGAGAGTAGACTCAGAGGACAACACAGCGGATCCACTCACAAAGGCCTGTTCCCAGAGAGAGACTTTTATGGGATGGTTGAGTATGAAATACTGCAACCACTGCTACAGATGGCCCTAGTGCAAGTGGGAGATTGTTAGTTATATGTATGCCCTAGAGGCCATTACTGTACATAGGATGTATATTGTAGTGGATGCTGGGACATATATAGGGAGGACTTTCTTGCTCGACATGATAGTATGCTATCTGGTTACCCTTTACCTTAACGTGTATGCTGATTGTCTCTCTGTTACATGTTGGTAAAGCCCTTAGGATCTGTACTTGACTACCTGGACTATGATGCGGATCATACTAGTGGGGACATGGTAGTCCATAAGTACATCCTTCAAAGTCCCTAGTCGGGGGTATATCGAGACGGGGCATCGATATACCAGAGTAGACTAGCGTATACCTTCTCGACCCATACAGATGGGCGATGGATGATCCCATATCCATCGGTGTTTGACATCAGAGATGATATACGGGTGCTCAGTAGAGACTGGGTACACTGGACGGACTCGCCGAGAACTCCCAGATGGTATTATACCTCACGTCAGATGGCAGTTCTCTGGTGACACTGGTACAGAGTAGTCTGTTGACCCGAGATCGTCATAGAGTCTTGTGTGGTTCCCACTGTGCTTTGATTTCCATCTTACCACGTCCAAGAGGGCTTGCAAAACGGTGGTTTTTGGGTACAGTCCCGAGTCACATGGAGGCAATGAGCGATAGGAGGGGATTCGTCTCTCCCGGTATAGGGAGTTGATGTTGCGCTGTGTTCGATTGGCTATAACAGGAAATCCCTGGCCAGGGTTGCTGAGATTTACTGATAAGTGTTACCAGTAGTTTCTCGAATTGTTATAGACCTCATATCGACACGACTTATCGAGTTATTGGGGTCTGACGTTTACCACCCCTAGGCGAGATATGCGACATATCAGACGATCAGACCGGACTGTACGGTAGTGTTACTGGTTGAAATTCACAGGAGTGTGAGCGGGCTTGCTCGTCGATCTTCTGATCGCTCAATACCCGGGTGGCCGTTACGTTTACCAGACCGCTTGCGGCTTGTGGGTGTTTGATTTGATCATCATCTGCTGCCGGCGTATTGACGAGTCTTTAGAGTCCTACACAGAAGTTTCCTGGCTCAAGCAAAACGAAATAGGAGCGCATATGAGATATGTGCGGGACCGAGAATAATGCGTGTATGTGATACCGTATTCCATTCTCGCGATGAATGTATCGAATGGTTGTATGCGATATAACCTAGTTATCGATTCAAGCGTTGATTCGATAAGCCGATACATTGTATACTAGTCGGTTGTGTGCGACATGACCGGATCATTGAATCAAGTGTTGATTTAATGATTTAATGTATAATTATATATTTGATATATTACTTTGCATTAACTAGTAATGGTTCACTTTAAATGGATTTTCTCACTTGGATTGTGCATGATGTATATGTGATATACTTTTGTGCACTTGTTTGTATCATATTTGATGATGCATGTTTATATGGTTAAGTATAAAGAATAAAACCATGGTTAAGTAGATAATTAGGGTTTTGTTTTAATCACTCATTTATTTATCCATTCCTTTTTATTTAAATAATTTTATGAAAACAAAATGGTTTTCTTTTTGTCATGAAGCTTGATGAAGCTTCATGAAGGTTTGACTCAAAGACCATTTTGTCTTCATGTTAAACCCTAACTATTCCCACTTACCATGGTTTGCTCTCTACACTTAACCTTAGTTTGATTATGATAAGTATTGTTTTTCTTTTCATTTTAAAATAGACTTATCATAATTCTAGCTCATCTTCTTCTTCATCTTCAAGTTTGAAACCTTGAGGCCATCAATGGCAACTTGAGCTTGAGAGTGAGAAATCCAATTCTAAAGAGAACCCACCTCCTATTTCTTCATCCTCTACCTCTTTCCAAGTAGTAGAGTGTGTTTTTTCACAAGTTTTTTGACTTGGTGAAGTCGGAGCTTGATCTAGCGATGCCTCGACGTAGATTATCTTCGGCATGGACATCGATGACCTAGCCCGTCCATTCTCCGATGAAGCCGACGCTAGAGCCCGGGACTTGTTATGGACAACGAGGAGACTTCATTGCGGAGCTATGGAGGTGGAGAACCGGATCTACAAAGGTTGTATTTCCGTATCTCTTAGTTAAATGTTAACTAGTTACTTTGTTCGCCTAGACATCTAGCCGACGATCCGTAGTTTAGGGTTTCTCGGCACTGTAGATTTTGAAATTGGCATGTTCGATGCTTTGTGAGACCTCATTAGGGTGCCTAGGAACCCTACATAGTGATGTATGCGGTCCCATGTCTACACATGTCAGGAATGGTTCCTCGTACTTCATTACATTCATTAACGATCTCTCAAGATTCGGACATGTGTTCCTGTTAAAACACAAGTCTGAAGCTTTTGAGAAATTCAAAGAATATAAGCATGAAGTCGAGAACCAAACGGGTAAAAGTATTAAAATCCTTCGATCTGATCGGGGAGGAGAATACTTGAGCAATGAGTTCCTGGAATAGTTAAAAGAGAATGGGATTCTCTCTCAGCTTACTCCACCGTATACACCATAGCACAACGGTGTATCGGAATGGGGGAATCACATTCTATTAGATACGGTGCACTCTATAATGAGCACTGCTGAGTTGCCTATTTCCTTTTGGGATTATGCGCTTGAGACAGCAACAAACCTATTGAATCAAGTTCCATCTAAATCTGTACCTACCACACCATATGAGATATGGAGTGGGAATGGACTATATCTTAAACGAGTTAAAATATGGGGTTGTCCGGCCTGTGTCAAAAGGAAAAATCCGGACAAACTCGAGGCACGGTCGGTTCTTTGCAAGTTTGTGGGATATCCAAAGAATTCACAAGGATATATTTTCTACCACGCTGAGGAGCAAAAGGTGTTTGTTTCTCAATACGCCACCTTTTTAGAAAAAGGAATTTCTTATAAAAGAAATTAGTGGCAAAGAGGTAGAGCTGGAAGAAGTTCCAGCAGCACAAACTGCAACTGATGATTTAGTGGAACCAGAGGATTCGATAGCTCCCAACGGACCTCAAGCTCTCCGCTGATCTAGTAGGGTTCCTCATCCACCTGAGAGATACTACAGTTTTCTCATTGATGGTGGGAGCAAGGATTGCATCATGGAAGATGATGACCCAACTAGCTTCGAGCAGGCCATCACGAGTGGGGACTCTGTGAAATGGCTGGATGCAATGCGATCTGAGATGGAATCCATGTACGCCAACAAAGTATAGATTTTGGAAGATACTCCTGAAGGGGTAAAACCCATCGGGAGCAAGTGGATCTTCAAGAAAAAACTTGGTGTAGATGGAAAAGTTGAGACTTTCAAAGCTAGACTTGTTGCAAAAGGTTTTCGTCAACGACCAGTTGTGGATTATGATGAAACCTTTTCTCCAGTGTCTATGCTTAAGTCCATCCGGATCCTACTTGCCATCGCTGCATACCATGACTATGAAATCTGGCAAATGGATGTTAAGACCGCCTTTCGAAATGGTGATTTAGAAGAAAGCGTGTACATGACTTAGCCAGAGGGCTTCGTGGACAGTGGGAGTAGCGGAAAGGTGTGCAAGCTGCTTAAATCCATCTACGAGTTAAAGCAGGCATCGTGGAGTTGGAATATCTGTTTTGATGTGGTAGTCAAAGAGTTTGATTTCATCAAAAACGTAGATGAACCTTGTATATACAAGAAGATGGCAGAGAGTAAGGTTGTCTTCCTCGTATTGTACGTGGATAACATACTCTTGATAGGAAATGATATTCCTATGCTGCAATCGGTCAAGCTCCTCTTATCATAAAGATTCTCAATGAAAGAACTAGGTGATGCCTCCTACATCTTAGGGATTAAGATCTATAGAGATAGATCTAAATGGATACTGGGATTGTCCCAATCCAGGTACATTGACACCATACTAAAGAGCTTTAGTATGGAAGATTTCAAGCGTGGGAATTTACCCACGATCTCAGGACTCACTCTCTCCAAAGAGATGTCTTCCAAGACTGATTTGGAGAGAGCTCGGATGCAAGGATACCCTATGCTTCGACAGTATGCCCTATCATATACGCGATGCTAATACCAGACCCGATATAGCATACTCACTAAGTGTAATGAGTAGGTATCAAGCAGATCCAGGAGAGAGTCTTTGGACAGCTGTGAAGAACATTCTCAAGTACTTGAGAAGGACTAAAGAGATGTTCTTGGTGTATGGTAACGGTGAACTCCAAGTGGAGACCATTACCGATTCAAGCTTCTAGAGTGATAAGGACGACTCTAAGTCGGTCTCGGGATTTGTCTTTACCCTCAATGGAGGGGCGGTTTGCTGGAAGAGTTCCAAGCAGGAAACCGTGGCAGACTCGATGATGGAGGCTGAATACATCGCTGTCAATGATGCAGCCAAAGAGGCTGTCTGGATGAAGAAGTTCATAAACGAACTTGGTGTGGTTCCGTCCATCGAGCATCCAATACCTTTGTATTGTGATAACAATGGAGCAGTGGTTTTAGCCAAGGAAGCCAGGTCCCATCAGCGATCCAGGCATATTCTGAGACGGTATCACCTGATCCGGGAGATAGTTGATCGCCGGAAGATCGAGATCAGGAGAGTTGACACGAAGAAAAACACGGCGGATTCACTCACGAAGGCCATACCCCAGATACAATTTGAGAGACTCTTCGGGATGTTGGGTATGAGATACTACAACAACTGGCCTTAGTGCAAGTGGGAGATTGTTAGTTATGTGTATATCCTAGAGGCCATTATTTTACATATGATGTATATCATAGTGGATGCTTGGAAATATATAGAGAGAACTTTCTTGCTCGACATGATAGTATGCTATCTGGTTGCTCTTTGTCTTAACATGTAGACTTGTATTGTGATACTATCTTGCTCTCATATGTTGATAAAGCCCATATAATGTGTACTTGACTACCAGGACTATGATAAAGATCATACTAGTGGGGCCAGCGTAGTCCACAAGTACATACTTTAATTGTTCCTAGTCGAGGGTGTATCGAGACAGGGCATCGATACTCCAGAGTAGACTAGCGTAAGCGTATACGCTTCTTGACCCATATGATGGGCGATGGATGATCCCACATCCATTAGAGTTGACATCAAAGATGGTATACAGGTGCTCAGTGGAGACTGGGTACACTGAACGGACTCGCCGAGAACTCTTAGTTGGTATTATACCTAACGTCAGATAGCAGTTCTCTGGTGACACTGGTACAAGTTAGTCTGTAGACTCGAAGTCGTCATAGAGTCTTGTATGATTCCCTTTGTGTTTTGATTTCCACCTTACCACGTTCAAGAGAACGTGCAAAACGGTAGCTTTTGGGTACAGTCCCGAATCACATGGAGGCAATGAGCGATAGGAGGCGATTCATCTCTCCCGGTATTGGGGGTTGATGTTGCGCTGTGCTCGATTGACCATAACAGGAAGTCCCTGGCCAGGGCTGATGCGGAAATATACTAGTAAGTGTCATCAGCAGTTTCTCGACCCGTTATGAGCCTCACATCGACACGACTTATCGGTTACTGGGGTCTGACGCTTACCACCCCTAGACTGGATATGTGACATATCAGACGAAGAGACCGGGCTGTACGGTAGTGTTACTGACAGGCTTTACAGGAGTTTGAGCAGGCTTGATTGTTGATCTTGTGATCGCTCAATATCCAGGTAGCCGTTACTGTTGGATATATATGTTTGCCCTAGAGGCCATTATAGGTATAGTGGATGCTTGACATGTATATATATACGGATGACTTTCTTGCTCGACATGATAGTATGCTATTTGGTTGTACTTTATCTTGACATGTTCATTTGATCATGCATCTTACTCTTTTGGTACATGTTGATAAAGCCCATAAGATATTTGCGTGACTACTAGGACTATGATGCAGATCATAGTAGTGGGACACGTGTAATTTATAAGTATATCCTTGAACTGTTCCTAGTCATGGGTGTATCGAGACGGGGCATCGATATTCCAGAGTAGACTAGCGTATACCATTCTTGTCCCATATGATGTGCGATGGATGATCCTATATCCATCTGGTGTGCTGACACCAAAGATTGTATACGGGTGCTCAGTGGAGACCGGGTACACTGAACGGACTCGCCAAGAACTCCTATGTGGTATTATATCTATCGTCGGATAGCAGTTCTCAGGTGACACTGGTACATGTTATTCTATAGACCCAAGATCGTCATAGAGTCTTGTATGTCCTTCCACTGTACTTTGATCTCCACCCTACCACGGCTCTACTAAGTCATGCAAATAGGTGGATTTTGGGTACAGTCCCGAAGCACATAGAGGCAATGAGCGATAGGAAGGGTTTCGTCTCTCCCGGTATTGGGGGTTGATGTTGCGCTATGCTCGATTGGCTATAACAGGAAGTCCCTGGCCAGGGCTGCTGAGATTTACTGATAAGTGTTATCAGTAGTTTCTCGATCTGTTATGATCCATACACCGGCATGACTTATTGAATTATTGGGGTCGACGATACCATTCCTAGACTCGATATGCAACATATCTGACGAAGAGGCCGGATGTACGGCAAGTGTTGCTAGTTGGCTCGACGGGAGTTTTGACAGGTTCGCTTATTTTTCTTCTGATCGCTCAATACTTGGGTAGCCGTTATGTTTAGCTAACCGCTTGCGGCTTGTGGGTGATTGATATGATCATCACCTACTGCTGGCGTATTGATGAGTCTTGGAGTCCCACACAGGAGTTTCCTAGCTCAGGCGAAACGATGTGGTGTGCATATGAGATATGCGCGGGAGCTCGATTTAATGCGTGTATATGATACCGTTTTTTAATCGGGAGTTTTTCTATTGGTCGGGTTATATGTGATATGACCGGTTTATTAAATCAAGTGTTGATTTAATATTGACTTTTAGCTCATTTACATAAACTTTTTCTTTTTGATGTATGCATGGATGTATGTACATGTTGATGTGCATGCACACATACATACATACAATTGTGTCATGGTTGCTGATACACATAAGATGGAAATGCAAGACTCACATGGTAAATAAATATATATACATTTGTTTTTGATTTAAAGAAAAAGGAAAAGGAATTTTTTTCATGGTTAATTATTGTTTCCACACTCTTCCTTTTTTAACCATGTCCTTAACCCTTGGTTTCTTTTCCTTTGTTGCTTTAAACTCTAAAATAAATATCTAGATATTTAGTTACCATGGTTAGATGAGAGCGTGACTTTCATTTATATTTTCTATTCTCTTTTTATTTTAGAGATTATCACAATATTGAGCTCAAGCTTGCCATCTTCTTCTTCCTCCTCTCTCATGCTCTCTTGAGTTTTTCCTTTGAGTGAGGTAGATAAAAAGAAAGGGTTTTGAAGTGAGAAAACAAACCATATCACCATTCTATACTAGTTTAGCCCATTAGTGTAGAGTGTTAGCTCCACTTCCTCATTGATCAAGTGAAGCTAGGAGCTTGGGCAAAGGGACTCCGGGTGGATCATCGTGGACTAGGAAGGTTTCTAGCGAGCCGGTTCAAACTCTCAAAGATCTAAGGAGTCACTAAAGGAGGACTACAAAGGTTGTATTACTTATCTCTTAGTGAAGATTACCTCTAGTATAAGATATTAGTTACTTGTTGCCCTAAATTTCTAGTCCAATTCATGGTTAGTTTGCTTAGCACCTCCTAAAAATTTTATAGTGGCATGAGTGATGATTCCAAACCCTAGGCCTGGTGCTATAGAAACCCAACAGTTACGTCCAGCTAGTACCGCTGACGGCTTGTGGGTGCCTGATATGATCATCACCTACTGCCGACGTATTGATGAGTCTTTAGAGTCCTATACAGAGATTTACTGGCTCAGGAAAAACGAAGTAGGAGCACATATGTGATATGTGCGGGACCGAGATTAATACGAGTATGTGATACCGTATTCTATTCTCGTGATATGTGATATCGGTCGGTTATATGTGATATAGCCGGGTTATCGAATTAAGTGTTGATTCGATAAGATGATACATATAATATTAGTCGGTTATATGTGATATAGCCGAATTATTGAATCAAGTGTTGATTTGATAATTTAATGTAAAATTATATATTTGATATATTAATTTACATTAACTAATGTTTTCTCACTTGTGCATTTCTTTTTCTCACATGTGCACACTTAATATATATGTGATATATATTAATTGTGTTTTTTTTGTATCATGCTTGATGATACACACTACATGGGTGTATAAGAGTCACACCATACTCATGATAATGTGAGGTTTATTTATTTAAAGTAAACCCAAATTAGTTGGAAATTGGTCACATGGCATGAAGCTTGTAGAAGCTTGAAGATCCATTGATTTAGTCTTCTAATTTTGTTTTACTTAAGATATTTATTAACCCAACCATTCTCATTAGCCATGGTTAAGTCTCTACATGAGTTATATGAGATATTATCTCACCCATAGTTGTTTTTCACTCTCTCATCCATTTTTTCTTCTTCTTCTCCATCAAGAGTTTAGCACTCTAGATTTTTGAGAGGTGAAGAAAAATAGTGAGAAAAAGATTTCTAAAGTGAGCAAAAATCCTACTTCATCATGCTCTACTAGATTAGCCATTTAGTTTAGGGTGTTAGCTTCACTAATCCCTAATTAGTGAAGTGGTAGCTTGGGTTAGTGTCTCCTCGACGTAGATCATCTTCGGCCTCGAACACTTCGTGCAAGCTTGTTCCTTTCATCTTGTCGAGCCGTTCTAGAGTCCGCAAGTGTAACGTTTTGAAAATCGTTTAGGTGAAGTTTCCGATAATCGATAAAATAACTGGTGTTTTCTATAAAAACCAAGATATAATTATTTTCAACATATACTTAAATATACATATTCTAGCTATATAATTGTTAGTATTTGGTATTTAATGGGTCACTTATAAAATTTCTAGTTTACTAAAATATTTTCCATAATTAATTATTTTAAATATTATTTTAAGCCTTCACTAATACATTTAATTAGTGATATTTACAAATTGGAATGGGTTAATCATTCATTAGTGAACCATGACAATTATATAACAAGTTATAATATTTTCACTTGTTCTCATAATGTCTCCATAATTCTAGAGAATTCTAGGGGAAAAGTTAATTGAAAAATAAAATAAATGGAAAAGATTGATGTGTGGTGTATTAATGAGCTTTGAAGGGTTTTCTTTACTTGGAAATCTCCATACACACAACCCACACCTCACTCTCTCTCCTCACTCCATTTCAGGCCGAGCCCCATGGCTGCCCCCGCACACACACCTCACACTTCAAGTTTAAATTGAAATGAAATTAAAAAGAAAATATAGTAAAGAAATGGGTGTTGACTTGAGGTATGGGGGTGTTTCTTGGCTTGACCACAACACAACTCACTCATTTTCCCCCTCTCTTTCACTATGGCCGAACCCACACCAGCAGCAGCCCATCATTTCCCCATCTCATTTCTCTTCAAAAAATTCATCAATTTTGCCTCAAAAATCAACAAAAAACCTCACAAACTCTTCATTTAATCTTTACCCATTATTCCTTGACCCATCTAGCTTGGATTCTTGAAGCAAGAAGCCATTTTGGAGGCCAAGATTTTCATGCTAGATCTCAAATTGTAAGGTATAAATCTTAAACCAATAGTTAAATTGTTGTTTAAATACTTTAAATCAAACTTATTTAGTTAGTAATATGGTTTCAATTGCAAGTTTAGAAATTCAAGTGAGGATTTTGAATTCAAGTTAGGGTTTGATCACTTAGTTTTAGTATTGATGTTTAGTTTAACATCTTGAGTTTTGCAAAACCTAACTTAGTTGCTAAATTGCAAATTGTTACTTTGAATTTGTCCAAATTATATAATTGTGCAAACTAGGTCTTTAGAATTTACGAAAATTGGTGAGATAAAATTTTAGTGAAGGGTTGTGTGGTTTAGTTAAGATATTAAGTGACCTATGTGGCGTTAAAATTGCTAAAACATCTAGATTGGTATTAAAACGGGTAATTGTTGCTTACTAGGTTTTTGGATTAAATCGTTTGAACTAAGTTTGAGGTTTCGGTGATTTACAACCTATTCCATATAGTATTTAGTGTGTTGTGAAACCACGATTGGTATGTTTGGGTTTTAGGTTTGGGGATTTTTACGTATAGTGACCCTAGTTGTAGTTTGTGGCGTTGTCGCGGCGCGTTTTGTGCACCAAGTGCGTGCGCGTTTAGTTAGTGCGCGTGGTTGACTTCTATTGGTTGTGTCCGTGACTAATTATATATTTATTCTCTTATTTTCTTGTGTACGTTTCTAAGATTGGGTGCAGAGGCGTCGGATGTGGTGCCGAAATGGCAAAGCAGGAATCGGATCAGATTAGCCAAGGCGTCTAGGTGAGTAGATGTATATCTATGGGGGAAGCCGGGTGGATAGCGTATAGCACCCCCGCAATTTCGTAGTATATGATGTGATATGATATATATATATATATATATATATACATATGCGTTATTGTGAGACATGAATATTTAGCAAGAAAGGCCTTAGGAGACCATGGGTTGGATTTTGTGTAATTGGATGAAAGTGCTTTTAGTTTAGTTTCTTAGTCGCGAAACCCTAGAGTAAAGGTGGACACACACACACATGCACACACGTGATTTGATTTTGGGTGTATATATTTATATGTATATATTGTAATTCAACGTTACACATCCCACAAGATGCGGGGAGGCGGAATAGGTAAAACAATCATTTTGTTCAAAGTAACATTGACTATCAAACGGATCTTTGCTAAACCCTAACTAACAAACTATCTAGAAGTAGTTAACTACTATGATAGATGATTATACCTCAAGATACTAGTCCTTCTTGTTCTTGTTGTTCACCTCCTCGTCGGCCTCCTCGATGTAATAGAAGATCCACCCGAGAGTTCATTTTTCAAGCTTTAACCTCTAACTTGAGGTAACTAAGTGGCTAGGATTGCTAATCCAAGTGACCTAGAGGATATAGAGATTGATTAAGGATCTATTAGTCTTGCTAACCCTAGGGTTCTCAACTCATGAGAGGATTAGGGTTAGGATGAAGAAGATGAGAGCTTGAGGAGAGAGAATGTATTTGTGATAATGAATTGAACTTGAGTCATTTGGATAATATCATGAAGCATGAAAATATCTAAACAATAATATATTAAATCATCAACCATGCTTCATTAATTACCTTGAGATGAATCACCTCATGACTCATGGTACATTTAATGAAAATAACACATCATCTCTCCACCTCATTAAGTTTAATTCACAAATGAATTAAAACTAAATGAGTCACCTTTCTTCTAGAAGCTTCCCGACTAATTACGAGAATGCCCCTCCCACCCGTATTCACGAAAAACACGGATATACTGAGACTACATAAATCCACTAATCCAATACTAGAATCTGGCTTAAACCAAAGCCTGCTAGTATAATCTGTCTGAACATCATACATGCACAAGTACATGTATATGTCCGAACCTTGTCGTAAAACCATACGACCTCTATATTGTTTCGCCTGAAGTAGGGAAACCCTCTGTGTGGGGCTCTAAATACTCGACACTACGCTGGCAGTGGGTTTAACCATAAGCCGCAAGCGGTACTAGCTGTACATAACGGTCCCCAGGTAGATGTCGATAAGAAGGTCGATAAGGAAACCCATCTGAATTCCTACTGAGCCTGATGTGACAATCTCCGTACAGTCCGGTCTGTTTGTCTAAGATTATCGCATATCGGGCCTAGGGGGCAGCAAGCGTCAATCCCCTAAAAGTGGTATAAGTCATATCGGAGTGAAGCCCATTACACCTTGAGAAACTACTGGAACACCTACCAGTAAATCTCGCTTGCCCTGGCCAGGGACCTTGCATAATAGCTCTCCAAACACAGCGCGATATCAACTCCCAATACCGGGAGAGACGAATCCTATCTAACCGCCACTGCCTCCAAGTGCTTCAGGACTGCACCCAACTGCTACCTGTTTGCACAACTCAGTCGAGCCATGGTAGGGTAGCAATTTAAGAACAGTGGGAACACACTCGAGGCGAAATAGCAGTGTCAAGTCTACGGACTATGCTGTACTCATGTCACCTGGGAACTGTTAACTGACGAAGGGTATAATACCAACCAACAGTTCCCTGCGAGTCTTGTCCGGTGTACCCGTAACCCAACGAGGACCTGCATACTATCTCCAGTACAACATACCAATGGCTGTGGGTCAGACTATTTCCTCTGCTGGGACGAGAAGCATATACACTAGTTTACTCCGGAGTATCGATGCCCTATCTCGATAATCATACGACTAGGGACCTGAAAAAGGACGTGCTTGTAGACTACCCAGCCCCCACTAGTGTGACTGCCATCACAACGCTGGTAGTTAAGCAATATCCTAAGGGCTCTGTCAATATGCATTCGCGATATGCTAAAAGAAACATATACACATATTAAGATACAAACAAACCATGTAGCATACTACTATGTTGAGCAAGACTGTTATAAACCTGTGTATATATCCCAAGCTTCCAAAATGTAATATACAATCCAGTACGATACAATAGTGCCCTCTAGAGCATATAATACTAACAATCTCCCACTTGCACTAAGGCCATGTGCTGGCGTATCGCAGACCTATCATCTCGAATAGCCTCTCGAACTGCGTCTGAGGTAAGGCCTTTGTGAATGGATCTGCAGTGTTCTCCTCTGTAGCAACTTTCCGGACCTCGATCTCCTGGCGATCTATGATCTCCCTGATCAGGTGATACCGCCTCAAGATGTGTTTGGACTTTTGATGGGACCTGGGTTTCTTCGCTAAAGCTATAGCCCCGTTGTTGTCACAACACAGAGGTATTGGATCAACAATGGATGGAACCACCTGAAGTTCTGTTAAGAACTTCTCTACCCAGATTGCTTTTTTTGAAGCATCAGAAACTGCGATATACTCCGCTTCCATCGTCGAGTCAGCAACGGTGTCCTGCTTGGAACCCTTCGAGCACACCGCCCCTCCATTGAGGGTAAAGACATAACCTAACATGGACTTGGAGTCATCCTTGTCACTCTGGAAGCTGGAGTCAGCAAAAGCCTCGATCTGGAGGTTTTTTCCGCCGTAAACCAAGAACATATCCTTAGTCCTTCTCAGGTACTTGAGAATGTTCTTTACTGATATCCAGTGCTTCTCCCCTGGGTCTGACTGATACCGGCTTACCACGCTTAGTGCGTAAGCTATATCTGGTCTGGTACACAACATTGCATACATTATATAGCCTACCGCAGAAGCGTAGGGTATAATCGACATGCGATCCCTTTCCAAATCAGTCTTGGGAGACATCTCTTTGGAGAGCGAGATTCCGTGACAAGCCGGTAAATTACCGTGCTTAGAATCTTCCATACCGAATCTTTCCAGTATAGTGTTGATATACCTGGACTGCGAAAGTCCCAACATCCTCTTAGATCTATCACGATAGATCTGGATCCCCAGAATGTATGAGGCATCACCCAGGTCTTTCATGGAGAACCTGTGCGAAAAGAATCCTTTGACAGATTGTAGAATAGGAATATCATTTCCTATCAAGAGAATGTCATCCACGTACAAGACGAGGAATACGACAGTTCGTGCTACAATCTTACTATATATACATGGCCCATCTGGATTTTTGATAAAGTCATATTCTTTGACCGTTTCATCAAAACAGATGTTCCAACTCCGCGATACCTGCTTTAGTCCATAAATGGACTTAAGAAACTTGCACACTTTCCCGCTACTCCCACTCTGATTGAAACCTTCTGGCTGATCCATATAGACGCACTCGTCCAAATTTCCATTTAGAAAAGTCGACTTTACGTCCATCTGCCAGATCTCATAATCATGGAAGACAGCAATGGCAAGAAGGATCCGAATGGATTTGAGCATAGCCACTGGAGAAAAAGTTTCATCATAGTCCAAACCAGGCCTTTGACGAAAACCCTTTGCAACAAGTCTAGCCTTATAGGTTTCCACATGTCCATCTACACCAATCTTCTTTCTGAAGATCCACTTGCATCCTATGGGTTTTACCCCATCTGGAGAAAAGTCCAAAGTCCATACTTTGTTAGTGTACATGGACTCCATCTCGGTCCGCATTGCATCCAGCCATCTTACTGAGTCGTCGCTCTGAATGGCCTGCTGGAAGCTAGTAGGTTCATCATTATCAATGACGCAATCCTCTCTATCCCCGTCTATGAGAAAACCGTAGTATCTCTCAGGCGGATGAGACGGCCTACTACTCCTACGGAGGGGTGCGGGAATGTCCTGTTCTTCTGGAACTTCTGGTTCTACCAAGCTTTCAGTAGTAGCTTATGGTTCTGGAATTTCTTCTAGTTCTATTGTGCTCCCACTTGTTTCCTTTTCTAAAAACTGCTGTTCTAGAAAATGGGCATTACGAGAAACAAAAACCTTTTGTTCCTCTGCGTAATAGAAAAAAATACCCCTTGGAGTTCTTTGGATATCCCACAAACATACACTGTTCGGAGCGTGCCTCGAGTTTGTCCGCATGCTGCTTTTAAACAAAAGCTGGACATCCCCATATCTTGAGATACTGAAGATAGGGTTTCTTCCCACTCCATATCTGATATGGTGTGGTAGGCACAGTCTTGGTAGGAACTCTGTTCAAAAGATATGCAGCTGATTCTAGTGCATAACCCTAAAAAGATCGCGGTAACTCAGAATTACTCATCATGGAACGTACCATATCCAATAGGGTTCGGTTCCGTCTCTCCGATACACCGTTGTGTTGTGGAGTGTATGGAGGAGTAAGCTGAGAGAGAATTCCTTTCTCTTTTAGGTAACTCAGGAACTCGGCATTTAAGTATTCACCACCTCGATCGGATCTCGGTGTCTTGATACTTTTGCCAGTTTGGTTTTTTACTTCATTCTTATATTCTCGGAATTTCTCAAAGGCCTCGAATTTATGCTTCATCAAGAAAATGAATCCATACCTAGAGAAATCATCTATAAAAGTAATGAAATATGAAAAACCGCTTCTTGCATGTGTAGACATTGGACCACATACATCGCTGTGTATGAGTCCTAAGAGCTCGCTCATTCTTACTCCATGTCCAGTGAATGGAATCTTTGTCATCTTTCCTTTGAGACATGATTGACAAGTGGCATAAGATTGATATTCGAACGGATCCAAGTATCCTTCTTTATGTAACTTAATTAACCTTGTCTCATTGATGTGACCTAGTCTACAATGCCATAAGAAAGCCTGATTTATATCTGGAGACTTTCTTTTTAGTGTGTTCTGGATATTGAAAATCTGCAATTGGTTTAACACGTATATACCGTTATCTAGTGTACCGGACCCAATCAAATCATGATTAAGGTGGATATTAACAACATCGCTTACAAACGTGAAATCATAACCTTCTTTTGATAACAACGATACCGATATGATATTACACGTTAAACTAGGTACACAAAACAGTTGCGAAAAACCAAAATATGTCCACTTGTCAATCCAAGGTGATAATCCTCTACGGACACAGCATCCACGCTCGCTCCGTTAGCAACCTGGAGGGTCATATCACCAACCTTCAGTACTCTACAGCTTCTCAGTGCTTGCAATGAATTGCATATATGAGGTCCTGATCCGGTATCCAATACCCAGGAAATAGAGTTGATTGACAGACAATTTTCAATTACAAACACACCTGAAGCCGAAGCCACAACTTGCCTCGGGTCCTGGTTCTTGGCATTCCAATTTTTGCAATCCTTCTTCCAATGGCCTTTCCTACGATAGTGGAAGCACTCGTCCTTTGCTACTACCGGTACCACAACCTTTGCCTTTCCCTTGACTCCCAACTTACCAACACCACCTCTTGGTTTGGTAGCGGCCTTCTTCTTCCTTCCTTTAGCCCTTGCCTTGGACCTGGAAGAGGAAACACCATGAACAAACATAGCGGGTGTTTCCTTTGCTTTCTGCAAGGTGCCCTCTGCACTCCTCAACATGTTAAGGAGTTCTGGAAGTTCAACTTCTTTACCTTGAATATTGAAATTCAAGATAAACTGGGCGTAGGTGGAAGGATGGGACTGGAGAACCAAGTTTGTATATAGCTCGTTCTCTAATGTTGTCCCAAGGTCCGTGAGCTCCTCAATATAGCCAATCATCTTAAGGATATGTTCCCCTACAGATGATCCGACGGCCAGCCTCAACTGAAACAAGTTCTTCGAGGTCTCGTATCTAGCTATACGAGATTGCTCTCCATATAGTTCCTTGGTGTGGAGAAATATAGATTCAAGATCCATATTCTCGTGCCTCCTCTGATGTTCATTATCCATAGAGGCAAGCACGATGCATTTTTCCTTCGCGCAGTCTATCTCCCAGGTCTTGTGGATTTCCTTATCCGCGACACTGGATTCTGGACCTGGGACGGCAGGGGCTTTAGTAGTAAGGATATACCCCAATTTGTCATAGGTGATTGCCATCTTGACATTCCGGAACCAATCTTTATAGTTTAGCCCTGTCAAAATATTTTTATCTAATAATAACTTAAGGCCCGTCATATTCTTGGTCGCTGCAATTTAGGAGAGAGAGAAGAAAACACTTTAGCATGATGCTCTTGCAAGTTTAGAGTGGTTTTTAGTTTATCTAAACAGGATGGCTCCTACTGTTTCTCGAATCCTTCCTCAAACCATAAAAGAAGAACTAGTCAGGACTATTCGCACCGTACAATACTTGCTTAACCGTTCAGCCAGGCCAGTGTCGGTACTTCGAGGGAGGTTTTACGACGCTTTCACGAAGTTCCTTAATTAAACAACCTCTTTTCCCTCGGGGTGTAGCCCCGCTGACACCTTTCTCGACACCTATTTAGTTTATAGCACTGATCGTTAAGTGAAAGAATCTCCCGATGAGTAGCATATACTCATAGTAGGATCGGGATCCAAATATCATCATGTGATAAAGCCGAATGAATCCTACCAAAATTATCACACTCCAAATGGTATGCAACTCTAGCAAGTTTCAGTTTCTTTAGAAACTCTCGATATTGATTTTTGCCCCATGCTCTTTTGACCTTGACGTTGGCCAAAATATCATAAGTCACTACCCATCATTATCTTGTTAATTTGAACCCACCCGTACATACCCCTGACGTTGGCCAAATGGCAGTACGACTGTCCCAAACCAACTCATCTATCTATGCAACAGATGAATACCCAGCAGCTACCAAACACTATGCCTTGGCGTTGGTCAAAATACATAGCTTGAATACTACTAAATACCCAAATGAAATGACGGAGGGCTACGAATAGCTTTGGCAAAACCGTGAACGTAGTGAACTTGATATAATCGAAGGAACCTGATAGCTTTTAAAAGGAGTGGTTTAAGCTCCGCAATTAAAAATCTGCTGTTTTAAAATAACCGAGTGGTTTCTTTTAAATTGTTCCAACGATTCAACTTTGGTTTATTTTCTTTGCATTAATATAATGATTCCCATCAACTAACCTATCATTGTAGAAAACAACGAAAATACAATGTCCGGTTATGCCATCCGCATTCGCCACTGGACCCCGTCATTCACCCGTTAGGTTACTTAACTAACGACAGAGCGGGGGCTGGGCTAGCGCGGATGCAAAACATAAGCAACGCCTACTAGATATCATATATAGATATTGTACATTCGTCAGACGTAATAATAGGCATTCCAGATCACAGATGAACATATTGGATATTCTAGGAATCAGCATTTCCTTTGAGCCTGCAATGAAAGACGGATTACATAGTCTTGATGAATAGCCAACCCCACCATAGACCCCTACGGGTACGACAAACTACCCGTCAAGTACCCGAAGTGAAGTGGTCTCCCTCAACGACATGAGTAGGCCACTAAGCACTTCAAAGTACCCGGTAGTTTGTGCACCCCACCTTGGGTCTATTTTAGGAGCAGAAAATAGTAATGAAATAATACAACGGTGGCTACAATCTCAACTTGGATGTGCCCCGCAAAATAATATTACAACAATTTACAATTTATAAATGAATGAAAGAAACACTCGTCTCACATCCCCGGCTATCCATTCACGACAATCCAACAAGTTCATATTCACAAACATAAAGTAACCATTACAGAAATGTGCAACCCCCTGCTAACCGACATATATCAATTAGGAGAGGTTTACGAACACATTAATCACAACACAGATATAATCCAGTTAGCCAAAGTTCTTAGAATTTCAATCAATCACAACATTTGAATCTATTCCAAAAACTTTTCTGTGCACAAAAATCCTGAGCAGAAACAAAAAATCCCAGAAAACCCAACATCAACACAAAAGAATAACTAAGCAAATTTGGGTTGACTCGGTGTCAACTCGACCGCGGATCCGCAGCGGATCGCTTGGATTGGCCGCAGTTCCCTGGCGGTTTGGCCGAGTCACAATCCAAAATTTCTTCGCAATTCTTAAAAAACCCTGCTTGTATTTTTAAGGTCCCTGAAAAAAAATTTAGACCTCAATTTAAAATCGGCAGAAACTTGGTGAAAATATTTTTTTTTTGGATTAAATCGCGATCGAATTTCTAAAGACTTTGCTAACATGTTAGTTATGGTATAGCTAGGCTCTGATACCACTGTAAGTCAACGTTACACACCCCACAAGATGCGGGGAGGCGGAATAGGTAAAACAATCATTTTGTTCAAAGTAACATCGACTATCAAACGGATCTTTGCTAAACCCTAACTAACAAATTATCTAGAAGTAGTTAACTACTATGATAGATGATTATACCTCAAGATACTAGTCCTTCTTGTTCTTGTTGTTCACTTCCTCGTCGGCCTCCTCGATGTAATAGAAGATCCACCCGAGAGTTCCTTCTTCAAGTTTTAACCTCTAACATGAAGTAACTAAGTGGCCAGGATTGCTAATCCAAGTGACCTAGAGGATATAGAGATTGATTAAGAATCTATTAGTCTTGCTAACCCTAGGGTTCTCAACTCATGAGAGGATTAGGGTTAGGATGAAGAAGATGGGAGCTTGAGGAGAGAGAATGTATTTGTGATAATGAATTGAACCTGAGTCATTTGGATAATATCATGAAGCATGAAAATATCTAAACTATAATATATTAAATCATCAACCATGCTTCATTAATTACCTTGAGATGAATCACCTCATGACTCATGGTGCATTTAATGAAAATAACACATCATCTATCCACCTCATTAAGTTTAATTCACAAATGAATTAAAACTAAATGAGTCACCTTTCTTCTAGAAGCTTCCCGACTAATTACGAGAATGCCCCTCCCATCCGTATTCACGAAAAACACGGATATACTGAGACTGCATAAATCCAATAATCCAATACTAGAATATGGCTTAAACCAAAGCCTGCTAGTATAATCTGTCTGAACATTATACGTGCACAAGTACACGTATATGTCCGAACCTTGTCGTAAAACCATACGACCTCTATATCGTTTCGCCTGAAGCAGGGAAACCCTCTGTGTGGGACTCTAAAGACTCGACACTATGCTGGCAGTGGGTTTAACCATAGGCCGCAAACGGTACTAGCTGTACGTAACGGTCCACGGGTAGATGTCGATAAGAAGGTCGATGAGGAAACCCATCCGAACTCCTACTGAGCCTGATCTGACAATCTCCGTACAGTCCGGTCTGTTCGTCTAAGACTATCGCATATCGGGCCTAGGGGGCAGCAAGCGTCAGTCCCCTAAAAGTGGTATAAGTCGTGTCGGAGTGAAGCCCATTACACCTTGAGAAACTACTGGAACACCTACCAGTAAATCTCGGTTGCCCTGGACAGGGACCTTGCGTAATGGCTCTCCAAACACAGTGCGATATCCACTCCCAATACCGGGAGAGACGCATCCTATCTAACCGCCACTGCCTCCAAGTGCATCGGGACTGCACCCAACTGCTACCTGTTTGCACGACTCAGTCGAGCCGTGGTAGGGTAGCAATCTAAGAACAGTGGGAACACACTCGAGGTGAAGTAGCAGTGTCAAGTCTACGTACTATGCTGTACTCATGTCACCTGGGAACTGTTAACTGATGATGGGTATAATACCAACCAACAGTTCCCTGCGAGTCTTGTCCGGTATACCCGTAACCCAACGAGCACCTGCATACTATCTCCAGTACAACATACCAATGGCTGTGGGTCAGACCATTTCCCCTGCTAGGATGAGAAGCGTATACACTAGTCTACTCCGGAGTATCGATGCCCTGTCTCGATAATCCTATGACTAGGGACCTGAAAAAGGATGTGCTTGTAGACTACCCAGCCCCCACTAGTGTGACTGCCATCACAACGCTAGTAGTTAAGCAATATCCTAAGGGCTCTGTCAATATGTATTCGCGATATGCTAAAAGAAACATATACACATATTAAGACAGAAACAAACTAAGTAGCATAGTACTATGTTGAGCAAGACTGTTATAAACACGTGTATATATCCCAATCTTCCAAAATGTAATATACAATCCAGTACGATACAATAATGGCCTCTAGGGCATATAACACTAACATGTGTGTGTGTGTGTGTGTGTAGATGCGTTGGTATATATATATGTATATACACACACGTGTGTGTGTGTGTTAGTTATATGTATGCCCTAGAGGCCATTACTGTACATATGATGTATATTGTAATGGATGCTTGGACATATATAGGGAGGACTTTCTCGCTCGACTTGATAGTATGCTATCTGGTTGTACTTTATCTTAACATGTACTCTGATTGTCTCTATGTTACATGTTGATAAAGCCCTTAGGATATGTACTCGACTTCTGGGACTATGATGAGATCATACTAGTGGGGCTACGGTAGTCGGCGAGTACATCCTATAACTGTTCTTAGTCGAGGGTGTATCGAGACAGGGCATCGATACACCAGAGTAGACTAGCGTATACGCATCTTAACCCATAGGATGGGCGATGGATGATCCCATATCCATCGGTGTTTGACATCAAGGATGGTGTACGGATGCTCAGTAGAGACTGGGTACACTGGACGGACTCGCCGAGAACTCCCAGATGGTATTATACCTCACGTCAGATGGCAGTTCTCCGGTGACACTGGTACAGAGTAATCTGTTGACCCGAGATCGTCATAGAGTCTTGTGTGATTCCCACTGTGCTTTGATTTCTATCATACCAAGTCCAAGAGGGCGTGCAAAAAGGTGGCTTTTGGGTACAGTCCCGAATCACATGGAGGCAATGAGCGATTGGAGGGGATTCGTCTCTCCCGGTATAGGGAGTTGATGTTGTGCTGTGTTCGATTGGCTATAACTGGAAATCCCTGGCCAGGGTTGTTGAGATTTACTGGTAAGTGTTATCAGTAGTTTCTCGAACTGTTATAGATCTCATATCGACACGACTTATCAAGCTACTGGGGTCTGACGTATACCACCCCTAGGCGAGATATGCGACAAATCAGACGACGAGACCGGACTCTACGGGAGTGTTACTGACTGGATTCACAGGAGAATGTACAGGCTTGCTTGTTGATCTTCTGAGCGCTCAATACCTGGGTGGCTGTTACGTTTAAGCTGACCGCTTGCAGCTCGTGGGTGTTTGATATGATCATCACCTACTGCCGGCGTATCGACGATTCTTTAGAGTCCTACACAGAGGTTTCTTGGCTCAGGCAAAACGGAGTAGGAGCACATATGTGATATGTGCGGGACCGAGAATGATGCGTGTATGCGATACCGTATTAGATTCTCACGATATAAGATATCAGCCGGGTATATGTGATATAGCCGGGTCATCGGATCAAGTGTTGATTGGATGAACTGATACAGATTATATTAGTCGGTTATTTGTGAAATAGCCGGACTATCGGATGAAGTTTTGATTCGATAATTTAATGTATAATTATATATTTGATATATTAAATTACATTAACTGATATAAGCTCACTAAAAGATTCTTTTTCTCACTCGGGTAATACATTGATATATATGCGATATATGTTAATTGTATTATTTTATTTTGTTACAATAAATATTATATATGTGATATATAATATTGTAACATGATATGGTTATTAATTCAACATGTTTTGTGGAGTTTAATTGAGGTTAGGGTTTGGATTAGGGTTAAGTCTTCATGAAGCTTTCAAGAAGCTTCTTGAAGCTTTGACTTTGACTTGGATATTTTGTGATATTTTTTGATATTTTCTTAACCCAACCCAACCCTTTAACCCTAGTTAAATCTCTACATGAGTTACTTCTTCTCTCTTGAACCATGGTTGCATTTCTAACCTTATCACAACTTTCATTATTCATCACAAAATGATTATTATTCATTGATCTTCTTCTTCCTCTTTGCAAAGCTTTCTTGCTTTGATTTTTGAGATGAAAGTGAGTGAGAATAAGAAAACAAATGAGAGCAAAAATCCTACTTCATCATCCTCATATACCCTTGCCATTTAGATGAGGGTGTTCATTTCATTATGTGAGTGAGAGCTTGTGTTAATAAAACTTCAAGGTAGATCATCTTTGTTATCGAAGATCGGAAGCAAGCTTGCATCTTTCTCTTCGTGGAGCCTCTCTAAAGTCTGGATGCACGATGATCGCAGCGAAGGGACGTCAACACGGAGCTTTAAAAGTGAAGGACATAATCTACAAAGGTTGTAATCCCTCTCTCTTAGATGTTAAAGTGTTTAACATGCTTTGTTTCGCCTAATCTCTAGTCTAAGATCTTGGTTTAGAGTTGTTTGGCATGGCTAAATTTTAAATCGGGTATGGTTGATGCCTTATAGACCCTTGTACGTGTGCCTAGTAACCCTACAGTGGTATCAGAGCCAAGCTAGAGGTTTAGGCGAAGTTTAGACGAAGTTTAAAGTCCGATCGAACCCCGAAACCCCATTTTAACCTAGTTTCTAGAAAAAATTTCAAAAGTTGACATTTTTCACATTAAAAATACTCAAAAAAATCAGCAGGGAATTATAAGGATTGCCATGAAAAATACCCCCTAATCTTCTCAAACCGCCGCGGAACCGCGGCAAGGACATGCCTTGCGCGGCGGTTCCGCGGCCGAAAGAGGGAATTAGGGTTTCATTTTTCTAGGGTTAAATCCGTAGCTAATTCCTGATGCTTCTAGGTATTTTTTATTTTACTCAAGTGTTGAGTTTTCTGGGATGTATTGGGGACTCGTTGATTCGATCGGATAATTTAACTTCGTTTAAGTTTTTCCGGATAATTTTAGAACGTGTTAAAAAGTTCGAACGGATATCAATAACTCACTTTTTCCCCTGCCGGAAAATTTCCAAGTGTTGGATTTTTCCGTAGTTTAAGAACGTTCTAAGTCGTGCAAGAAGACAACATACCTTAACTCGATTATGTGACCGTCTGTACTGCCTCTAAACCTTAGGGTTTGTGGCAATACGGCGTTGCCACATGTGAGGCATTGGTTTGACCCTTCTACGGCTGGACCATTGGTACTGTGGCATGTGATGGATGTTTTAAAACTAATTTCAAGTGTTAAGAACTTAAAAGGAAATCTTGGGTGTTTGCTTATTCGATTGGAATGTTTAACACTGTCTATTTATCTGGAATATGATACAATATTTGGAATCCACAAGTAGTTATGAGATAACTAATTTGAATGTTATAAATATAGCAGTTGAGTCTCAGATGATCGGTTGCCACGGGATTTTGATGTGATCAAAAGTCCGTCGCAATCACGTAGCGTACACGGATACTCGCTGGGTAAACTTAATAGATAGCCACGCCCCATAGCCTCGACCAAGTGACTGTAGGAGAACCCCGTTGCCAAAAGCATCCGTTTGGGTACTCGCGGCTGCGGTGTTCCGCCCTAGTGCACTTCGTCGACGGCATCGGGGGTGCGGTCGTCTACTAAAGTTTGCGACGAGCATTAGATCTGGATATCGTGAAACTTGTTGAATTGCCCGACTAGATATTGAAAAGTGTTTTCGATATATGTGGTATATCGCCGGCTTCGTTGCTATACATCAACAACAATCGGGATACGCATACTTGCTTACGTTGATGATATGAGATATTATATGTTGCTGTGATATGTTATATTGGATCGTCGCATTATGAATAGCCGGGGGGTTTTATGTGAGATGAGGTTTTTTTTATTTTCATTCATATAAAATTCATTTGTATGTAATATTCTTTTATTGGGGCACTTCTGAGCTGAGAATGATGTCACTATTGTATATTATTTACTTTTCCGCATTAAGTAGACCCAAGGCGGGGAGCACAAGTAACCGGGTTCTAGGGTCCAGTGGGAGACCATCTCGAGGAGTCGAGACCGGATCTCCTAACCCTAGAATTGGCAGTGTTGCTTGCCGCTCTCGTAGGGGTCTAGGGATGTGGGTTTGGCTACTCATCGCGACCGTGGAATCCGTGTTTTATACAGGCTCGTGTTAAAACACGGACGCCCTAGTATATCCAATATTTCATATATGTTCTCCTGCTGCAATGTTCTGTGATGAGATCATATTACTGCCTGAGACGAATGTTTATATTATATATATGAGATATATGTTATATTGCAGATTTCGTTTCAAATGAGATGCTTGTGAAGCATAATAAAATGGGACTTCATTAATGAGATTAATGAAACTAAAAGAAACCTAAAGATGTTATAGAAACTTGTCTCAAAAACAAGTAGCTCTAGTTCTTGCTTTGCGTAGCGGTGTTCCTTGTAGAACATCCAGCACCTTATTCGATAACGAAAGAGCCGAGATCCCTTCACCGGGAGTGACCTCTTTAGCGAAACTAGCATATGCTACAAACTCGGTTTGTCTTTTGATTGTTTCTATAGTTTTTGCTTTGCATAGTGATATTTGTGAAATATCCTGCACCTTATTCGATAAGGAAAGAGCCGACGATCCCTTCACCGGGAGTGACCTCTTTAGCAAAACTAGAAAAGGCCTCAAAAATATTCCATTCAAAATCACTCGATTCTACAACGATATCAAGTTCATTACGCAAAGGGTTTTCTTAAAAACCTGTCGTAGCCCTCCGTCATTTTAGGAAGTAGAGTACTTAGTATTCGTGCTGCGTATGTCGACTTTAGTTGAGGCGTAGTGTACGGTAGCTAAGTGATGTCTTCCTACACAGCATATGATGCAATTAGTTAGGACATTCATATGATTTTGTAGACCATAGTTGAGGGTCATATAGGGTGGGTCTGATTAATCATGAAATGACGGGTAGAACTTGACTAGTGCTTATGATATGTTGGCCTTAGTTAAGGTCATAAGTACTAGGGGTAAAATATTATCGGGAATTTCAAGTATTGAAATTTGCAATGAGATTGCATACCTTCTATGAGATAGTTGGATCCCGATACCCGCTGAGAGTAAGAGTTACTCCTGGGAGAGTTTTACACATTACAATTAGCCGATCAAGTAGGTGTCTAGAAAGGTGTCAACGGGGTTACGCCCCTGGGAAAACGAGGTTTATTTTAATTAGGTCCGTACGAGAGCACGGGGAACCTCCCTCAAAGTACCGGCACTGGCCTGGCTGAAACATTGGCGAACTTGTAGGGTGTAATTAATCCTGGCTAGTCTTTCCTTTTAGGGTTTGAAGGAAGATTTGACTAAAACAGTGGGAGACATCCTGATTAGATAAATTGATAACCAATCTAATCTTGTAAAAGCGCACGCTGGGTGTTTTCTTCTCTCTCTCTCCTGGTTGCGACTATGTCACGCCTTAATCAAGATAATAATACGGATGTATTGACCGAACCCGCTTGTTATACTGCGCTAGGGAACGTTGGTCCCGCTCCAACTTATAATTGTTATAACACAGAGCAGGAAATAGGGGATTATCAGAATTCCCGTGCCACCCAAACGAAGAAAGTACATGTTGATGCATCTTTTTCGGGTGTGTTCATTACACAGAACTGTTTCTCAATATCCTTTACGTCCTGGGTATTTGATACCGGATCAGGATCCTGCATATGTAATATGTTACATGGGCTACAGATAGGTAGAGAACTGAGAACGGGTGATAAATTTCATAAGATAGAAATGGTGCAAGTGTTGCAGCCAAGTCTGTTGGTTGTTATCACCCTGTATTATCAGAATACATTGATTCTGAACGAATGTTATTAGATACCGAACCTGATATACAACATCATATCAGTCTCTTTATTAGTAAAAAAGGATATAATTTTGTATTGTTGGATAATGTTTTGAACATTTCCCATATCAAGAGTTGATCGGTTCGGCACGTTATCTAAAAGCATAGACGTTCTAAATCAAACCACAGTTCTTAACGTACAGAACACACTCAAGAGGAAGAGTTCAGAAATGAACAAATCCTTCTTGAGGCAATGTAGACTAGGTCATATAATTGCGACCAAGTTACATATAGATGCATATTTAAATTAGTTTGAATTTATATCTTGTGAAACTTGCCGGTCATGTCACAGAGATAAGATGACCACAGCTCCGTTTATTGGAAACAGAGAAAGAGTTAGTGAACTTTTGGGATTGATACATGCTGATGTATGAAGGTCCCCTGTCTACACATGCCAGGACTGGTTCTTTGTACTTCATTACATTCACTGATGATCTCTCAAAATTCAGACATATGTTCCTGTTGAAACACAAGTCCGAAACTTTTGAGATAATCACAGAATAAAAGTGAGAAGTAGAGAACCAAAAACGGGTATAAGTATTATGTCCTTTGATGTGATCATGGAGGAGAATACTTGAGCACGGGATTCCTGGACTGTTCTAAAGGAGAATTAGATTCTCTCTCGGCATTACTCCTCCGTATACACCATAGCACAATGGTATATCGGGGCAAAGCAATAGCACCCTATGTGATATGGTGTGCTCAATGATGAGTAGTACTGAGTTTCCTATTTCCTTTTGGGAGTTATGCACTTGAGAAGTTGCATACTTATTGAATAGGGTTCAAATCAAATCAGTTACCTACCACTTCATATGTGATATAGAATGGGAAGAGCCCATATCTTAAGTTTGTTAAGATTTGGGGTTGTCCAGCCTATGTCTAAAAGCATAATCCGGACAAGCTCGAGGCAAAGTCAGTTCTGTGAAAGTTTGTTGGATATCCCAAGCATTCGCAAGGGAATATCTTCTACCAAACCGAGGAACAAAAGATGTTTTGTTTCTCAACATGCCATCTTTGTGAAAGGGAATTTCTCTTGAAGAAATTAGTGGTCATGAGGTAGAACTGGAAATAGTTCCAGCTATACAAACTGCAGCTGATGATTTGGTAGAACCAAAGGATTCAATAGTTTCCAACGAATCTCAGCCTCTCCGCTGATCTAGTAGGGTTCCTCACCCACCTGAGAGATACTTCGGTTTTCTATATGACAGTGGGAGCGAGGATTGCATCATGAGATGATGACCCAACTAATTTTGAGCTGGCCATCAGGAGTGGGACTCTGTAAGAATGGTTGGATGCTTATCAATCTGAGACGGAATCCTTATACACCAACAAAGTATGGACTTTGGTTGCTTTATCTGAAGGGTTAAATTCCCATCAGGGGCAAGTATGCTTATGTCCATCCAGATCCTACTTGCCACTGCTACATACCATGACTACGATATCTGGTGGTTGGTGTCATGATTGCTTTTCTAAATGATGATTTGGAAGAGAGCGTCTATAAGTACACAGCCAGAAGGCTTCGTAGACAGTGGGAGCAGCGGAAACATGAGCAAGATGTTTTATGTGATAAATCAGGCATCGCGGAGTTGGAACGTCTGTTTTGATGTGATAGTCAAAGAGTTTGACTTCATCAAAATGGTAGATGAACCCTGTATATACAAAAAGGTAGTAGAGAGTATGGTGGTGATCCTCGTAGAATACGTGGACGACATACTCATGATAGGGAAGGAGTTTCCTATGCTACGCTCGGTCAATCTCCTCTTATCACAAAGATTCTCTATAGGATCAAGGTGATACCTCCTAAATCCAGGGTTTTGGATCTATGAGATAGATCTAATTGGATGCTAGGATACTCACTAGTTGTAGTGAGATGGTATCAATCGATACTGGGGAGAATCACTGGAAAGGATCCAGGGTGATTAGGACGACTGAATGTCAGTCGCAGGCATTTTCTTTACCTTCAGTGGAGGGACGGTATGTTGGAAGAGTTCCAAGCTAGATACCGTGACTTACTAGACGATTAAAAGGAAAGATACATCCTTACCAAGGATGCTACCAAAGAGGCAGTCTTGATATATAAGTTCATGAGATGAACTTCGTTCCTACCATTGTGTGACAATGGAGTTGTGGCTTATGCCGAGGAACCCCCATCCCATCAGAAATCTAGATATAATTCTTAGGCAGTATCACCTGATCATGGAGATGGTTGATCTCCAGGGAGATCGAGGTTAGGAGAGTAGATACAGAGGAAAAAAGCGCGGATCCACTCACGAAGGCCTTTTCCCCAGTAGAGACTATTATGGGATGGTTGAGTATGAGATACTTCAACCACAGCTAATTGTTGGGTATGTGATACCATAACAGATGGCCCTAGTGCAAGTGGGAGATTGTTAGTTATATGTATGCCCTAGAGGCCATTACTGTACATATGATGTATATTGTAATGGATGCTTGGACATATATAGGGAGGACTTTCTCTCTCGACATGATAGTATGCTATCTGGTTGTACTTTATCTTAACATGTACTCTGATTGTCTCTATGTTACATGTTGATAAAGGCCTTAGGATATGTACTCGACTACTGGGACTATGATGAGATCATACTGGTGGGGCCACGGTAGTCGGCGAGTACATCCTATAACTGTTCCTAGTCAAGGGTGTATCGAGACAGGGCATCGATACACCAGAGTAGACTAGTGTATACTTATCTTGACCCATATGATGGGCGATGGATGATCCTATATCCATCGGTGTTTGACATCAAAGGTGGTGTACGGGTGGTCAGTAGAGACTGGGTACACTGGACGGACTCGCCGAGAACTCCCAGATGGTATTATACCTCACGTCAGATGGCAGTTCTCCGGTGACACTGGTACAGAGTAGTCTGTTGACCCGAGATCGTCATAGAGTCTTGTGTGATTCCCACTGTGCTTTGATTTCTATCATACCACATCCAAGAGGGCATGCAAAAAGATGGCTTTTGGGTACAGTCCCGAATTACATAGAGGCAATGAGCGATAGGAGGGGATTCGTCTCTCCCGGTATAGGGAGTTGATGTTGTGCTGTGTTCGATTGGCTATAACTGGAAATCCCTGGCCAGGGTTGTTGAGATTTACTGGTAAATGTTATCAGTAGTTTCTCGAACTGTTATAGACCTCATATCGACACGACT
The DNA here is from genome assembly GCA_030015575.1 of Agapanthus africanus. Lineage (NCBI taxonomy): Eukaryota > Viridiplantae > Streptophyta > Magnoliopsida > Asparagales > Amaryllidaceae > Agapanthus > Agapanthus africanus. The sequence continues at coordinate 278,779,441 of JASDDO010000001.1, forward strand.
TATCAAGCTACTGGGGTCTGACGTATACCACCCCTAGGCGAGATATGCGACATATCAGATGACGAGACCAGACTGTACGGGAGTGTTACTGACTGGATTCACAGGAGAATGTATAGGCTTGCTTGTTGATCTTCTGAGCGCTCAATACCTGGGTGGCTGTTACGTTTAGCTGACCGCTTGCAGCTTATGGGTGTTTGATATGATCATCACCTACTGCCGGCGTATTGACGATTCTTTAGAGTCCTACACAGAGGTTTCTTGGCTCAGGCAAAACGGAGTAGAAGCACATATGTGATATGTGCGGGACTGAGAATGATGCGTGTATGCGATACCGTATTAGATTCTCGCGATATGAGATATCAGCCGGGTATATGTGATATAGCCGGGTCATCGGATCAAGTGTTGATTGGATGAACTGATACAGATTATATTAGTCGGTTATTTGTGAAATAGCCGGATTATCGGATCAAGTGTTGATTCGATAATTTAATGTATAATTATATATTTTATATATTAAATTACATTAACTGATATAAGCTCACTAAAAGATTCGTTTTCTTACTCGGGTAATACATTGATATATATGCGATATATGTTAATTGTATTATTTTATTTTGTTACAATAAATATTATATATGTGATATATAATATTGTAACATGATATGGTTATTAATTCAACATGTTTTGTGGAGTTTAATTGAGGTTAGGGTTTGGATTAGGGTTAAGTCTTCATGAAGCTTTCAAGAAGCTTCTTGAAGCTTTCAAGAAGCTTCTTGAAGCTTTGACTTTGACTTGGACATGGATATTTTGTGATATTTGCTTAACCCAACCCAACCCTTTAACCCTAGTTAAATCTCTACATGAGTTACTTCTTCTCTCTTGAACCATGGTTGCATTTCTAACCTTATCACAACTTTCATTATTCATCACAAAAGGATTATTATTCATTGATCTTCTTCTTCCTCTTTGCAAAGCTTTCTTGCTTTGATTTTTGTGATGAAAGTGTGTGAGAATAAGAAAACAAATGAGAGCAAAAATCCTACTTCATCATCCTCATCTACCCTTGCCATTTAGATGAGGGTGTTCACTTCATTATGTGAGTGAGAGCTTGTGTTAATGAAACTTCAAGGTAGATCATCTTTGTTATCGAAGATCGGAAGTAAGCTTGCATCTTTCTCTTCATGGAACCTCTCTAGAGTCTGGATGCATGATGATTGCAGCGAAGGGACCTCAACACGGAGCTTTAGAAGTGAAGGACAGGATCTACAAAGGTTGTAATCCCTCTCTCTTAGATGTTAAAGTGTTTAACATGCTTTGTTTCGCCTAATCTCTAGTCTAAGATCTTGGTTTAGGGTTGTTTGGCACGGCTAAATTTTAAATTGGGCATGGTTGATGCCTTATAGTCCCTTGTGCGTGTGCCTAGTAACCCTACAACTATGTTGAGCAAGACTGTTATTAACCTGTGTATATATCCCAAGCTTCCAGAATGTAATATACAATCCAGTACGATACAATAATGGCCTCTAGGGCATATAAAATTAACATATATATCTATGTGTGTGTGTGTGTGTGTAGATGCGTCGGTATATATATATACACATATACATATACGTATACACGGATGATGAGCCCAGTATATGATACTTGGAGATGAGCCGATATGATCGGGTATGATGCCGTGAGACTGTGATATGTGATGGGGGTGTGATATGATATACAACATGATATTATAGCGGATCGTTGGGGGATGTGTTTTCATACACATGAGGATATATGTTTGATGTTATTGAAATGTACTAGATTTTAGAACGGTACCCCAAATTCTTAATTTATCGATAATGATAATATATGGATAAAGAGGTTTATGTGATATTTTATCCGTACCCCGATTTTGGGATAACATACGATGGATTTTACCGTACGAGATATAGATATGATGATTGATCCGTACTCTTGACTCGAGGATGTCATACTATGTATTTTACCGTACGTGACGCTATTGAGGCGGGATCGCTGACTATATATATCGACTCGGACTTTAGGAGGATTTTTTTTACCCTTTAGACTGGGCTCGAGTGATACTTATTTTCAAAACTAACGAATCGTGATTATTTTAAAGACAGGTCGAGGGATACTACGGATTTTTCAAAAGACGTAACTTTTCTCAAAGACCCCGTAGCCCCTGTTCCCGCCAAAATTTTCGGTCAAGAGCTACTTGTTCCCTTATAAAAAGGGGGGAGAGTCCTCAAAATTTGGCTTCACGTGTAAAACAAGTAAGCGCTCATATGCAAAGCGTATGAGCGCTGAATAAAACAATTAAGGGCCAAACAGGCCTCACGTGTGAAACACGTGAGCGCTCATATGCAAAGCATATAAGCGCTGAACATAAATCGCCAATGGCCAAACATGCCTCACGTGTAATACACGTGAGCGCTCATATGCAAAGCATATGAGCGCTAAACATAAACAGGCTAAAACCCATTGCACGAGTCACGTGTTAAACACATGAGTTCTCTTGCCTCTCACATGCAAAGCATGTGAGCGCCCCAATTTAAAATGCTCCTATCAAATTCTAGAACTAAATTCTATTTTGGGAAATATTTTCCTGATCTTTCTCAAACTAATAAGATCTTCTCTGTTAAACAGAGGACCTTTGGATCAAAGATCCAATGGTGATCATCTGGTAGAATATAGTTCTATCATAGGAAAATATTGTACTAATCTTGTTAAATTAACAAGATATTCATATGATCAGAATTCTATGTTATAATAAAATTCTAATCTTATTAAACTAACGATATATACATACATATATATATATATGATAGAATTAAATTCTATATCAAGAAAATATATTTCTGATCTTGTTAAATTAAAAAGATATGATAGAATAAAATTCTAATCTTGTCAAAACAAACAAGATATTCATAATCTTGTTAAACAAACAAGAAATCTTCTCTGTTAAACAGAGGGCCTTTGGATTAAAAATCCAACGGTGAATAAAATTCACCGATTGATCTAAAAGATCAGGAAATCAATCATGATCTCTCAATGAGGGATTCCCTTAACAAATTGATTATTTTTCTTCTCATATAAATAGGAGCAAGGGGAGGAGGAAAAAAAGGAGACACAGAGGGAGAGGGGAAGAAAAATAGAGAGAAAATTTAATTCTCTAAAAAAGAGGAACCCCTCCGAAAAGCTTCCACAAAAAGAGAATTTAATTCTCAAACCAAGAGTTTAACTCTTCTCAAAGAACTTAGTTCTTCCTCTGGTTAACATCTGCAGAAGCAGATCTCCCCACAAGTTGAGAATTTAATTCTCATCGGGGAGATTCTGTCATGCAGATTCAAAACCTAGGGGAAAGAACTGAATCCAAAAGAGTTTCACTCTTACAAAACACGTGGGAATTTAATTCCTCTGAAACTAGGGTTTAACCCTTTAAAAAGAATTTAATCTCTACAAAGAACAAAAGGAGAACTTGATTCCTCAGAACCATAGAAGAACAGCCTGGTGATTCATTAGCGTTCAACGCTACACAATAAAATCTCCCGTGTTCCCACGTGAGCACCTTTGAAGAACGAAAAAGGAAAGACTGAGATCTAGCCACGTGACCCCACGTGACCCTTGAGAAGTGCTCAACACTTATAAAAGAGAAAAGGGAATGAGCCCTATTTTTTGGGGCACCTCACGTGACCCCACGTAACCCCTGAGAATTGCTCAGCACTTATAAAAGAGAAAAAGGAGTAAACCCTATTTTTGGGGCGCCTCACGTGATCCCACATGACCCCCTAACAGTGCTCAGAACTAGAATAAGAGAATAAAAAAGGCAGCACCCAACTCTAAGCGTCTCACGTGCCACATGTGAGCGCCCTAACTTTCAATGTTTAACACTGCTATGGCGCCTCACATGCCACACGTGAGCGCTGCTATGGCGCCTCACGTTCCACATGTTAGAATCTCATATCTCAGTGTTTAACACTGTTTTAGAATATCACATGGGAACACGTGGGCACTGAGCATACACTAGTGTTTAATATTATAAGAGGCCAACTTCAACCCCAGATTGGCTAAGTCTTTCCTGAGATTAAATCTCTAAATAAACCAAGCCTCCATGCTCATGACTGATGTTTCCTTAATTTGGAATTTGGTTCAAGGGTACATCTTTCCACACCTCTGATACATGTCGTTGTAATTCTTCAACGACTTCAGAAAGGTGGTGGGTTCCGACGACCAATAACTATCTGGTGCATTTCCAAACCCATGATTACATCCTAACAATGGACCGCAGCGTCCTTAAACTAATAATGGACCGTAATGTCCTTAAACTAACTCTGGACCGTAACATCCTTAAACTAATAACGGACCGTGACGTCCTTAAACTAAACTTCATGGACTATGATTTCCTTAAATATGAAAAAACCTTACAGACTATGATGTCTTTAAACTCATAGACTATGATGTTCTTAAACTTACGGACCGCAACGTCCTTAAACTAAATCCTACAGACTATGAAGTCCTTAAACTTATGGACCGCAATGTCCTTAAACTAAAACGATAGAGTCCACATACTCTTTCGTTGGACCTAAATGATCCTAAAATCTTGTTAAGTAGATCTTAGTCTAAAATTAGACTAATGTATCCTTAACAAGCATTTAAGTTGATCTTAATCTCAAATGAGGTTAACGATCCTTAAAACAAATCCAAACCCAAATCTAAGAAAATATGGATTTGGACTAATCCACGCCCTACGGGCGACAACATAAATTAGTCTTCGTATACAATCCACGGGCAACCAAAAAATAAAACGAACACACATGACACGAAGTGACCATCTGGAGAAGGAGAAAGTGGTTACTGCTATACGGTAGCGTAATTAACTGCAAGGGCTTGCGCATGCAGGAAAGAGCGTCCCCACAATCAAAAACCCCTCGTACACGAGGGGGGATCTGATGAAGTCTGCTACAACAGCTGCATCTGTCCAAACCTCCGATACACGGTGCCATAAATCAACTTGGCATCTTCGGAGAGGTGAACGGATAAAACCAAATAGCATCTGCCCCCATATTCAGGCAAGACGTCTGTCTTCCCGGTTTTCGGGGGCGAACAGATTCTGGCACGCCCGGTCGGACCTTTTCCTCTTTCCACTCCACACTTCGTGTGTCGTGTTTTTCCGCGATCAAATAATCGCGGTATGTATGTTTGTGGTTGCCCTAGGATGATGGGATACTGAAGCCGGTGTTTTGTCTCTATGAAGAATGGTGTTTGCTTCTACCCTAGCAACTCAAGCTCTGTCATATCTGGTGGAGTCAAGTATGTACCACTTGCAGTCTCAAATCTCTGCAATCCGGCTCTTCAAGAAATCAACGGGCTTCTCTTTGGGTCGATACTCCCATCTCCCACCCTCGGTGCCTCAACGCCGATAGAGGAAGCCCAGAGGAAGTCTATCTTCCACAGGCTGGTTCCCCAAGCTGCAGCTTTACCGATGGAATCAGTCCTCAAACAACTGGGACCTGCAAAGGACCAAGGTCGACGCAATGGGCAGAATATTCAAGCTCCTAAAGGTAACAGGGGGCAGGCTCGGCAAAATCCTAAGGCTAATCAAATCTCGGCCATAAGAAATGGTCGACGTCGATATCGGCATCATACAAAATGAGCTGGGGGCAGTTCTCCGTATGGTCCTGTTTCAACTCCAGAGGTGAATGTTGTTCCAACCGGGAACAGCTTCAAACTGTTGCGAAGGGTCAGACAAAATTCTCCTATCGCAATATTGAAGAAATCTTCGCAGCCCATAGAGATCCCACGAGAGCAGAAACCAGTTCGCTCCCTAAAGCAACTTTCCTCATCTATATATAAAGTGTGGAAGCAGGTGAAGGTCTCTGTCATCAACCGCGGCCCTTCCTCTAGACGTCAGCTAAATTCTGACAAATCCTCTTGCAAATACAAAGGGACTCATCCCAAGACAGATCCTGATACAGCGGTTCCTCCCAAAACCAAAGTGGCTTTTCACAAAAAAGGGAGGCCCAATAAAGCTCAAGTGCCTGAAGCAAACTCCAAAGGCCAAAAACTCCAAACACCCCAAGCCTGGGGGCATGGTAGTTCCATAGTCTATGTGGTGAATTCCAAAGACGAAGTTCGAGCTCCTACTAGTCACCGATCTCAAACTCGGTCTTTAACAAAAGTTCAACTGCAATGTGAAAAACTGCAGGAGATGCTTGCTCAGGCGGCATCACTTGCTAATCCATCGTCTAAGGCAAATCTCGAAGACGCACTTAGAGAAAGAACAGAGCACGAGTTGGATTGAGTTCCTAAATCACGCTCTCAAAAAGAAAGATGAAGAAGTGGCAGAAATGTCCGGAACGACGGTTCAATCGGAACCACAAGCAAGTGAACTGCCAGTAGTCCCTCTTAAAGACAAGGGTGACATTTCAAATCCTGTACGAGTCTCATCAACGGCCGAAGAGGAAATGATTCCAAAAGCAGAGCTGGACACATATATTGCTCAGCAAGTCAAAACTCACTATGCCAGTGAAGCCTCAAATAGGCCAATCAAGACTGGTCGACCGTATCCGGCGTGTTACGATCAAATACAATATCCGCCAGAATATATACTTCCGACTCCACATATGCAAAGGAACCGGGATTCCTCACTAGCACATCGCGCGATTTAAATCCATGTGCGGTAACACTGGAGAGAATGATATATTTTACTTCTGACAGTTCGTCAGCTGTCTGGCGTGCATTGCCTTCAAGTGGTATGCGGAACTCCCGAATGACTCCGTGAATACCTTCGACGAGATGGATATGCTCATCTGTTAGGGATTCGCTAATGAGAAAGAACATACTACCTTGACGGCGCTGGTCAACAAAAGGGTTAGACCGAATGAGACTTGGGTTCAATATGTTACCCGATGGCGAAATCTCTGGTCAAATACAAGCAACCCATCGATGAAGTTGCAGTCATGGGAATGCTCATAACCACCCTTGACCCAAATTCAAAGGCGTCCTCGTATATGGCCCTCTTCAAGCCGACTACCTTCCAAGAACTCATGGATAAAATGGCTCGATTGGATCAAATGGGTCAAGACTCTTTCTCATCCGATGACGACGAGTGAAAAGCAGAGGAAAGATGGCGTTTTTCGCGTACGCTCAACAAAGATAATTGGCTCTGAAGCAACCTATCGCCAAAGTAGCGACAGCATGGGTACTCGTCCCCCCCGAGATATACATAAGGGGCATATTTCTCACTGGCGGAAGAATCTTTATGTAAAACAGTCCTTTCTTCTCAAAAGACAGGAAGGATATTAGGGGGCCTACAAACAGATCCTACAATCTAGTGGAATGCCCCGCTAAAAAAACGGTATGTCCACAAGAAAAATGGGCATGGATGAAAACCCGAAAGGACGCCGTGAGTAAAAACAGCAGGACTGTCGGCGAGCTTATGAAAACCCGGAAGGGTGCAATCTCGTTAAAAAAACGGTATGTCCACAAGCAAAATGGGCACGGATGAAAACCCGAAAGGGCGCCGTGAGTAAAAACAGCAAGACTGCCGGCGAGCTTGTGAAAACCCGAAAGGGTGCAATCTCGTTAAAAAAACGGTACGTCCGCAAGCAAGATGGGCACGGATGAAAACCTGAAAGGGCGCCGTGAGTAAAAACAGCAAGACTGCCGACAAGCTTGTAAAAACCCGGAAGGGCGCAACCTCGTTAAAATAAATACACTTTCGAGATCCTCACGACTCGTGAGAAGAATCCCCCTGTGAGAACCTCACGGCTCATAGGATTCAAAAGTCTTAAGTTACAGGGATCTAGACCTGTTCTTAAGACGTCACATCTCTTAAATTGCCCTACAGGCGGTCCATATTGACCCTTGTATACAATCCAGGGGCACGAATAAATATTTCTTTACCAAGTTCTACAAATGACAAGAAATATCTCCATATGGTGAAAAACACTTGTAGGTCTTCTCGACTTATAAGGAGAAAGCACTCTTGAAATATCCTTACGACTTACAAGAGAAGACATCACTTAGGAATCCCCACGATTCTTAAGGAGAAAATACGCTTACGAGATCCTCACGACTCGTAGGGAGAAAACCCTTTATGAGACCTTTACGGCTCATAAAGTCAAAAGTCTTAGTCGACAGGATCCTAACCCTGTCTACTAAGCCACCTTTGTCCAAATCGACAAGGGGCAAATATTGATTCGCTCCTGGCACTATCCCAGTTGTAGCGATATTGATGCCTAAACAGGTATCGAACTCCAAGTCAACCTCTACGGAAAGTGCCGTCCCTACAGTCACCTGATGAAGAAGGGAAGCCCTTTCGTTTGGGATCGCAAATGCCAAGGTGCACTGGAAGAAATCAAGCAATACCTGCAGAATCCGCCGGTACTGACCGCTCCGGTCAAGGGAAAGCCCCTCATCCTGTACACAACCGCCATTGAAGGTTCCTCAGGCGTGCTATGGGCACAGGAGAACGACCAAAGGAAAGAGAGAGCCCTCTAATATTTTAATCAAGTTCTCCTGGGGGCAGAAAACAACTACCCCCCCATCGAAAAACACTATCTGGCATTAATCTTCGCAATAACGAAGCTTCGGCATTATGCTTTGGCGCATAACGTCCATCTCATATCAAAGGTGGATCCTCTCAAGTATTTGATGTCGAGAGCCGTACTAACAGGGCAGCTTGCTAAATGGGTCCTACACTTAATGGAATTCTCGATAATATACCGACCTCTCAAGGCGGTGAAAGGCCAAGCCATCGCCGACTTCCTCGCTGAGCATCCGATACCTGCCGATTCACCCCTAAATTGCGAATTGCCAGACGAGCACGCATTTGAAACGATCGACAGGGAGAAAGGAGGGAGTGATACCTGATGGGAACTCTACTTCGATGGGGTATCTTCCATGAAGAAGAGAAAGCACACCTCCCCCATGATCAAATCCGGGGTAGGCCTTATCTTCGTGACTCCGCAATGAGGGATAATGCGCTTTGCCTTTTCCCTAACGGAGCCGAGGACAAATAATGAAGCAGAATATGAGGCTTTGATAGCAGGTCTTAAGATCGCTATCGATATGGGAATCGAAGACCTCCTTATATACGGGGATTCCCAGTTGGTCGTTAGTCAAGTAAACGGCGACTATCAAACGTGCAAACCAGAGTTGGTGAAGTACGGTGAGAGAGTGTAACAATTGCTGACTCAAATCTATTCCTATGTCCTGAAAAACATACCACGTGCAGAAAATAGCAAGGCGGATGCATTAGCCAAACTTGCCAAAGAAATGGCTGATGAAAACCTCGATGATATAAAGATTGTTGTGCAAAGCCGTCGGGGCCTTGCACCGGCGGAAATATCTCCGGAGTCGTCTGAAAAAAAGGAAGCGACCAAGCAAACGGCCTTACGAGTAGAGGACCAAGAAAGGGCTAAGGATTAGAGAGAAGACTTTGTAGACTACTTCAAATCCCTTTGAACACCTGAGGATGCATCCTCAAGACATCAGCTCATTAAACGAGCTCTGTCTTTCGCCTTCATCAAAGATACTCTATATAAGAGATCGTTCGACTCTCTATGGCTGAGATGCCTGGGTCAGAAGAAGCAAGGTGTTCCGACCCGAAAGTACGGAACGTGACCGGCACTTAGATTACGAAGCGTCTAGAGGTGCAACATAACCTAAGTAAGCCGAAGCCCAGAAATCTAAACCATAAAAAGAATAAGTAAAGGAAAACATGTAGAAAACAAGTTTAAAAGCAACATCCAATTTTCTCAAAAATTTCGGCAGAGTCTCCGTTGTAAAAACTGGCTCCAAACGGGTAAAAACAAGAATAATATATATACAAACAATAAAAAGCATCCCTAAACGGGAGCTAGCTCTACGCCAATAGGCGGAAACAACCACACCAATGCACAATAGTAAACAACGCCAAAGGGCGAGGCTCAAAACTTAAAAGAAAACAAATCCACCAGATACCAATAATAATACAAGCGCGACTCTAAGGTCGAATTAAATAACTGGTCCAGTAAACTTATCAAGTAATACAAGTTTGGTTGATGGAGCTTACTAGATACAAATGAAATAATAAAAGTACAACGGCGGTCCAGATACAAGTGAACCAACCTACCGTGCAAATCACCCTGAATGAAATGATGCGCCAGCAAGCTGCCAAGGAAACCTGTACATCGAACCTGTAAAAAAATTTAGCACAACGGGGGTGAGTTGCCAACTCGTGAGTAGACGTTATCTGCGAAAAGAAATCGAATGCACGACGCTGTCCTAGGTCATAATAATATACCAATATATTACTAGTCATCTAGTAATGGCAGGGTAATAAACTACGTGTGGTGCAAAAGCTCTGTGCTCGTGTCAGTGCCTCAAATAGTAATATGTCCTGTGAATGAGTATGCATGCACCATGAATGCAAAACAATCAATCCTGAAATCTGGATATTTCTGTATAAGAAATCATTAAATTTATCCTGGTAAAATTTGTATAGAAATCTGAAATATCATCGATGAAATCCATGAAAATCCGTGTCAAGCATCGACACAAAACATGTAAATCTCAAGTCTCAATACCTCATAGTCTCAATATCTCATAGTCTCAATATCTCGGGCTCCGTCAGTCCGGATCGGCCCATATCATCAAATCTCACGACAACGGTCAATATCCTCCGGATATCCGCCGTGCCAGATATCACCGGTAGATAGTCCTCCCCTGCCAGGCTCATCGTCTACAACTCGATCTTCTTGCCCCGGGGTACCATACCGGGCCCACCATGTACCCGAGATGGTTCATCCACTCCTCGAACCGGGTCTCGAAATCCAACAGAAAACATAAAATCTCATGGTGGACGACATATACATCATGAGAAAACCGCAACTTATTTTTTTAAAAAGAGAGGAAGAGAGAGAGAGAAGTTTTTATATATATATTATTGTGGTTTTCCCCAAAAATCTAGAAATCTCATAGAAATCCAAAATCCCAAAATCATGAGTAAGTAAATGATAAATATCGGCATAAGCCCCACAATACTGCATGATAACATGAAAATGTGAATGCATGAAATGTCTAAATAATAAATGCCATGTCTAGACTAACACCAGAGAGTAATCACAAATTATATCGATCTAGCTGTTAGCTGATTCTATCAATAAAAGATAATATGTTCTAAAGTGTACGTGACATAGCAATTACCGATGGTGATGTGTGTGAGCCGGCAAATAAGTGTGCGTGGAATATGCGCATCATCGGTAATGGTGCTGGTGTCCTAAGAGGCAGAGTTTTATACTAATTATAGAAATATATGTATGAACATGCACCATGATGATTACGGTCTGAATGTAAAGACGGATGTGTATTAACCACTCATTTGATATAAAAGTATAACTACAACTATATGACTCGAGCCTAGACTAGTGTCCATCTTGTTAGTTATATGTATGCCCTAAAGGCCAATATTGTACAGATGATGTATATTATATTGGATGCTTGGACATATATAGAGATGACTTTCTTGCTCGATATGATAGTATGCTATCTGGTTGCTCTTTATCTTAACATGTATACTTGTCTCTTTATACTGTCTTATAGTTACATGTTGGTAAAGCCCTTAGGATGTGTACTTGACTACCTGGACTATGATGCGGATCATACTAGTGGGGACATGGTAGTCCATAAGTACATCCTTCAAGGTCCCTAGTCATGGGTGTATCAAGACGGGGCATCGATATACCGGTGTAGACTAGCGTATACGCTTCTCGGCCCATGAGATGGGCGATGGATGATCCCATATCCATTGGTGTTTGAAATCAGAGATGGTATACGGGTGCTCAGTGGAGACTGGGTACACTGGACGGACTCGCCGAGAACTCCCAGATGGTATTATACCTCACGTCAGATGGCAGTTCTCTGGTGACACTTGTGCAGGTTAGTCTATAGACCCGAGATCGTCATAGAGTCTTATGTGATTCCCACTGTGCTTTGATTTCCACCTTACCATGTCCATGAAGGCGTGCAAAATGGTAGTTTTTCGGTACAGTCCCAAGTCACATGGAGGCAATGAGCGATAGGAGGGGTTTCTTCTCTCCCGGTATTGGGGGTTGATGTTGCGCTGTGCTCGATTGGCCGTAACAGGGAAGTCCCTGGCCAGGGCTGTTTTAGAGATTTACTGGTAAATGTTACCAGTAATTTCTCGACCCGTTATGGGCTTCACATCGGCACGACTTATCGGTTATTGGGGTCTGACGTTTACAATCCCAAGGCTCGATATGCAGCATATCTGACGAAGAGACCGGACTGCACGGTAGTGTTGCCGGTTGGCTCGACGGGAGTTGTAGCAGGTTCGCTTGTTTTCTTCTAATCGCTCAATACCCGGGTGGCCATTACGTTTAGCTGACCGCTTACGGCTTGGGGGTGCTTGATATGATCATCACCCACTACCGGCGTATTGACGAGTTTTAGAGTCCCACAAAGGAGTTACCTAGTCCAAGCGAAACGTTATGGTGCGTGTATGCGATATGCGCATGGACCCGGTTAAAATGCGCGTATAAGATACCGTATATTAATCGGGCGGCTTGCTTTTGGTTGGGTCGTATGTGATATGGCCGGATTGCTAAATCAAGTGTTGATTTATCATTTAACCATTAGTTTCTCACTAGAAATCCTTTCTTGTATTTTTGGATGTATGCATGCATGTATGCATTTTTTTCTTGTTCATGCACATATGGATGTGCATGCACACATACATACATACATCATCCTTCATGGTTGTATATACATAGAAAATGATGGCAATATAAGAATCACACCTTATGTTTATATATATGGATATATATATATATATATATATATATATATATATATATATTTGCATTTGTTTTAAAACAAAAGATAAAGATTAATACATGGTTTCTACACTGTTCTTCAACTAACCATGCTCACCTACCTTTTAACCATGTGTTAATCTTTTCTTTTATGTTTTAACTCAAGTGAAATAATATCCATATAATATAACCATGGTTTGAGATGAAGAGTGGAAAATATATATACACATATTTTCTATTTTTCATGAGTGATTATCATTTCTCTTCTTCTTCAAAAGCCATCATCTTCTTCTTCCTTGCTCTTTTGCTCTCTAGATCACTCAAGTGAGCAAAACACTCACCAAGTTAGGATTTTGAAGTGAGAAAAGCCACCACAACACCATTCTACACAAGTCTTGCCCACTTGTGAAGAGTGTTAGCTTCATTTCCTTCTCTTGATCAAGTGAAGTTGCAAGCTTGGACAAAGGAGCTTCGGGTGGATCGTCGCGGACATTAGAAGACCTCAAGCGAACCCTTTTCCAACCCTCAAGTGGACAAGGAGTCTAGCGTAGGGAGCTACAAAGGTTGTACTCTCAAAACCCTAGCCTTTGTTACTTGTAATGATGTGTAGTTTTAGAAACCCTAATTTTCTAGTGATGATTCTTTGTATGTTCACTTAGCACCTTAAAAATTTGAATTTGGCACATGAAATGCTTCCAAACCCTTCATGAGGTGCTAGGGAAACCTAACATTGGTATCAGAGCTAAGCTAGAGCATTAGGCGATGTGTTAACGAAGTTAAAACTCCGAACGAACCCGAATACATCAAAATCAACCCCTCTCTGGACATTTTTTCAAATCTGTGATTTTTCTGAATTAAAAATACATAAAAAAAAATTCAGCAGGGTTTTCTAAGCATTACTATGCAAAACGATCACCTGAACCATACGGACGACCGCGGTTCCACGGCAAATACCTGCTTGTGCCACGGAACCGCGGCAGTACAGTGACAAAAGGCTCTTCTGTTTGCACAGTAATGTTTAATTCTTCTGTTGGATTTTTATGGGTTTTTTAAATCTGACTCAAGTGTTGAGTATTCAAGGGTTCATTTTGTAATCATCGATTCGATCGGTGAATTTAATTTTGTTCTGTTATTCCGGATAATTTAGTAAGTATTAAAATGTTCGAACGGATATCACTAACTCAATTTTTCCCGGCACGAAAAAGTTTCAAGTGTTGAATTTTTACCGAGTTTGAATTTTTCGGAAAAATGTGCATGTGATGTGATGGACCCTCTAGAAGAAAACAAACCTTAACTCGATTATGTGACCGTCTTGAACTGCCCTTTGAACCTTAGGGTTTGGGACAGTACGGCGTGCCACATGTGAGGCGTTGGCTTGACCCTTCTACGGCTGGACCGTTGCTGCTGTGACGTATTCTGGAATTTTTGAACTCCGCTCAAGTTTTTAGCTATTTAGGAAATCTTGGGTGTTTGATAATCTGTTCGGAAAGTTTAATACAGTCTATTTATCTGGAATGTGATACAATATGTGGAATTCATACAGTTAGGCATGAAATGCGAAATATGTGATATTTCGGATTTACGATGTCTAAAGAGAATGTAGATTCCAGATATTGCAGTTTTACACTTTCTTTTCTGTGACCGTAAGTGTAGTATGTAATGGTATTGCCGATTGTCGTTGCTATATATCGACGACGATCGGTGTATGCATACTTACTTACGTTGATAATATGAGATATTATGTGTTGCTGAGATATGATGTGCAGGATTGTCGCGATTGAATAGCCGGGGGGTTTTATGTAAGATGAAAGTTTTATATTTTCATTCATGTAAATTCAAATGTAATGTAATATTCTTTTATTTGGGGCACTTCCGGGTTGAGGTTGATGCCACCAGTGTTGTATATTATTTACTTTTCCGCATTAGGATGGACCCAAGGAGGGGAGCACAGGTGACCGGGTTCTGGGGTTCAGTGGGAGGCCATCTCGAGGAGTCGAGACCGGGTCTCCTAAACTCCAGAATTGGTAGGGTCACTTGCCGCTCTCGTAGGGGTCCAGGGTGTGGGCTTGGCTATTCATCGCGACTGTGGAATCCGTATTTTCTATTGTTGGCTAAATACTAAATACGGGCGTCCTAGTATATCCCACATTATATCTATGTTTCTGCTGCGATATCTGTGATGTGATCATTTGATATGTTGTGATGGATACAGTATATAGTATATATGATATATTATATAGACGTTACTTATGTTTTACACCCGCACTAGCCCTGTCCTGCTCTGCAGTTAGTTACCTAACCTAACGGTGCACGAGGGGACATCGAGGCGAATGCGGATGGCATAAGTGTACGTCGTATTTATCTGTGATGTTTAGGTGATTTAAATGATGGGACTTCATTAATGTGATTAATGAAAGAAAAGAAACCTAAAAGATGTTGTTGAATCAATTTTTCCAAAAAGGGTAGCTACAGTCTTGCTTTGCATAGCGGTATATATGATATACCCTGCACCTTATTCGATGAGGAAAGAGCCGAGATCCCTTCACCGGGAGTGACCTCTTTAGCAAAACTGACAGATGCTACAACACTCGGTTTGTTTTTGATTGCTTTTGGAGTTTTGCTTTGCATAGTGATGTATATGATATATCCCGCACCTTATTCGATGAGGAAAGAGCCGAGATCCCTTCACCGGGAGTGACCTCTTTAGCAAAACTAATGAAAACCTCAAAATCACTCCATTTCAAAAAATTCACTCGATTCTACAACGATATCAAGTTCATTCCGCAATAGGTTTTCAGAAAAACCTGACGTAGCCCTCCGTCATTTCAGATAAGTCCTACTTAGTATTCGTGCTACGTTTATTGACCTCCGTCAAGGCGTAGTGTGCGGTAGCTAACTAGTATTTATCTGCTTATGCATATGATGCATATTGGATTAGGGTAGTCGTACGACCTTGTTGACCTCCGTCAAGGGTCGTGCGGGTGGGTTTGATTCAATCAGGAAATGACGGGTTGAACTTGACTTGCACCATATGGTTGGTTGACCTCCGTCAAGGTCATGGGATGCTTGGGGAAAAATATTATCGGGAATTTCAAGTGTTGAAATTTGCAATGAGATTGCATACCTTCTATGAGATAGTTGGATCCCGATACCCACTGCGAGTAATTGTTACTCCTGGGAGAGTTTTACACAGGACAATTAGCCGATCAAGTAGGTGTCTAGAAAGGTGTCAACGGGGTTACGCCTCTGGGAAAATGAGGTTTACTTTAATTAGGTCCGTGCGAAAGCACGGGGAACCTCCCTCAAACTACCGATACTGGCCTGGCTGAAAGATTGGCAAAATTGTAAGGTGTAATTAATCCCGGCCAGTCATTCCTTTTAGGGTTTGAAGGAAGATTTGATAAAAAACAGTGGGAGCCATCCTGATTAGATAAAATAATAACCAATATGATCTTGCAAGAGCATACGCTAAAGTGTTTTCTTCTCTCTCTCTCCAGGTGGCGACCATGTCATGCCTTAATCAAGATAATAATATGGATGTATTGACCAAACCCGCATGTTATACTGTGCTGGGGAACGTTGGTTCCGTTCTTTCTTATAAGAGTTATAGGACTGAACAGGATATAAGGGAATACCAGGATTCCCATGGTACCCGAATGAAGAAAGTACATATTGATGCATTTTCTTCGGGTGTGTTCGTTACAGAGAACTGTTTCTCCATTTGCCCTACGTCCTGGGTATTAGATACCGGGTCAGGATCCCATATATGTAATCAGTTACATGGGCTTAGGAAAGGTAGAGAACTTAGAGAAGGTGATAAAGACATAAGAGTTGGAAATGATGCAATTGTTGCAGCTAAGACCGTCGGGGAATATCACCTTGTATTACCAACTGGTAATACATTGATTCTGAACGAATGCTATTACATGCCGAACCTGATATGCAACATTATATCAGTTTCTTTGTTGAGTAAACAAGGATATAATTTTGTATTACAGGATAATGTTATGAACATTTTCCTTAACCAAAAGTTGGTAGGATCAGGCACGTTGTGCAATGGCATTTATGTTCTAAATCAATCAACGGTTCTGAGCATAACAAACACACACAAGAGGAAGAGTTCAGAAATGAACGAATCCTTCTTGTGGCATTGTAGACTGGGTCACATCAATGCGACACGACTAGCTAAGTTATATAAGGATGGATATTTAAATCCGTTTGAATTTTCATCTTATGACACTTGCCAGTCATGTCTCAAAGGCAAGATGACCAAAACTCCGTTTACGGGACACGGAGAAAGAGTTACCGAACTCTTGGGACTGATACATAGTGATGTTGTTGCGCCACGGCAGCGCCCCGGCCGTCTATCCGAGGCCAAAATGCGGAATCAAAATTTTTCCTTACTTGGAAACCGGCGCTACCGCGGACAAATACCCGGATCGAAACCATTAGCCTATACTAGCTAACTAGAGATGGGGTGAGAAATATACCGAGTGATCCGAGTCCTCCGGTCTTCTCGCCATCGTCCCGATCTCCCGCGGAAAGTGTAGTCTCCATATCGTCGCCTCCTCGCCGGAAAGGGCACCACATCGCCTTCGTCTTTTACGGGCTCCCGCCTCAATACCGAGGCAACTCGAGCATGAAGCCGGCAACTCGACATGCTCAAGATATGCTGTAGGAAGTGTAGTGTAGAACCATAGTCTCACTTTGGAGTTTGTTGCCTTTGGATGGAGGAATGAGGACAAGGAAAATATGGTGCTTTCATTTTTCCTTGCATGAAAATGAGATGATCAAAATAGCCAAACTCAAAAATGAAACACTCTCTCATCTCACAAAATGTGTGGCCGGCCATCTTAGAAAAATGAGAATGGTGGAGGGAACAAACTAAATCATATGAGGGAGGTGAGTGTAGGAGAAGAAGAATGGTGACCACATCCAAGGACAAGAAAACATCAACCATGCTTGTTACTATTCAACCCATACCTCACTTCTAATCTCATAAAGGCAAGCATGGAGGAAAGATATGAAAGCTATCATAATCAATATATATGCAATAAAACCCTCCACAAAGTGTTATTTGCGAACTTGCAAATAACCCCCTCCATCGGAAAAGTCCGGCCGGGAAAGAACAAAGGAAAACCGGCCGGAACGGAATGCAAACTGGCAACTCCAGAAAACTGGTCCCGTAATAAATTACAGGAAAACCCCGATACTGTGCATACACACCTGCATCTGTATTCCGACCGGATACAAATGCAATGAGACAAAATCTACACTGTACTAGACTAGGACCGGCTTAAGCCAAAGCCGGCTAGTAAAATCCGTTCGATCCTGATCCGTGCAATACCGCACGTATCTGATTGAACCCTGCCATATAACTATACGGCGACTAGTACAAACTGTCTGATCCTGATCCGTGCAATACCGCACGTATCTGATCGGACCCTGCCATATCTCCATACGGCCTCTACAGCGTTTCGCCCGAAAGCTGAGTAACTGAAAGTGTGGTGGACTCTAAAGACTCGTCAATACAATGGCTGTGGATTTAACCACTAGCACGTCAGAGGTATAAGCCAATACATGACGGGCCACCAACAATTGACCAAAAGGGACGTCGATGAGGAAGCTCACCCCGACGCCCAACTGAGCCTGTCAGTGACAATATCCGTACAGTCCGGTCCGTTCGTCTATGAGTATCGCATGGCGAGCCTAGGGGGTTGGTGAAAGTCAGACCCCAAAAAGCGGTACAAGTCGTGTCGGAGTGTAGCCCAGAACGCCCTGAGATACTACTGGAATACCTACCAGTAAATCTCCTGCCTCGGCCGAGGGCTTTGCGTAATGGCTCTCCTAGACACAGCGCGACCTCACCCCCAATACCGGGAGAGACGAACCCCTGAAGATCCGCTCACTGCCTCCATGTGGCTCGGGACTGTACCCAACTAAAACCTGTTTGCACGACTCCTTTGAGCCATGGTAGGGTAGTAATCAAAGCACAGTGGGAACTCACACGAGACAAATGACGATCCTCAGGTCGATGAACTAACCTGTACATATGTCACCAGGGAACTGCTATCTGACGTCAGGTATAAGCCCAACTAGCAGGTTCCCGGCGAGTCCTGTCCGGTGTACTCATAACCCAATGAGCACCTGTATACATCTTAGGTGAACCAACTGACACCAGTGGCTTGTGAGACCGGCCACCGCCCCTCGTCGGGGTCTCGACTGTATACACTAGTCTACTAATGGAGTATCGATGCCCTGTCTCGAAACTCCTACGACTAGGGACCTTTTAAGGATGTGCTTATAGACTACCAGCTCCCACGTATATGATCGCCATCATACTGCTGGTAGTCAAGCAAGAATCCTAGGGGCTCTAACAACGTGTAATAGCGACATGTCAGGTCACCTAAAGCAGTACACGATGATAAAGATAAACCAGATAGCATACTATCATCTCGAGTAAGACTGTCCCACCGGGATAGGTCCTCCCTCAATCATTGCAATCACGTGCCTGTGATCCAATAATTGACTCTGAGGGCACTATCTCCAACAATCTCCCACTTGCACTCAAGGCTCATTATTGCGATGCCGCATACTCACAGCCCGTGTGATACCGAACACCCAACTCCTCTACTAGTCAGTCTCACAAAGCCCGTTTGCGAAACTATTGCGTTCGAGGAATAGCCTCAGTGAGTGGATCCGCAGGGAAGTATCTTTCTATGTCTCTCTATATCTCAAGTTCGCGGAGAAAGCCATCTCCCGAAATGAGCAATACCTGTCTTAGAATGTCTGGATGTCTGATGGGACCTAGCTCATAAATGAACTCCAAATCCAAACTTCTTAGACTGTATCATCAACTGAAACTAATCAGTATCCCGCGCCATGCCTCCCTCAGTATTGCCTTGGACCACCTGTCCAAAATACTGCCCCTCGTTAGAGGGAGAACTATAACTCTGACAACCTCCTTGTCGTCCATGTCACCTTGGAAGCCTGGAATGATAACTGTCTCCTAAAGGAGGCTGCCGTTATCATATCCCTAGAACATTCACTTATGTTCTAAAACTGCTTCCGACTGTTTTTCCAGGATTGGATCAATATCAACTTATTGCATCTAGTGCAAGAACAACATCTGGTGTGGTACTTGACATCTCATGATTGACTCAATTGCCTAAGCAAGTGATATGCCAATCATGAGTATCCCTCTCCCCTTTAGTCTATAAGACACCTTTAGAGAGGGTGACTCCATCAACTGCAGGTGCACTACCGTGTCAGGAGTCGTCCATTCTAAATACTCATAGAATGCTGTCAAGGTACCCAGATTGGGAAACCACCCAAATCTAGATCTAAAACCATAGATCTAGTAACCAGTATGTCTGATATAATATCCAAGTCCCATGTGGAGAAACCACTGTGTGACGACCAAAGTATAACCGATCGTAGTATAGGAATATCACTTCCTACTACCTTCTCAACAGATCCATCCCTTATTCTGATGACGTCAAACCTATAACTGTCATATCAGAAACAGATGATCTATCTCCGCTACATCTGCTTTAGTCTATAAATAGACATAAGCCTGATGTCCACCAATGCTTCCGCTGCTCCCACTGACTACGACAACCCTCTGGCAGAGTCATATAGACGTGCACTTCTAAAGCTAGTTTAGAACGACGCTATACTCATCCTCCTGCCGGGTCTCGCAGCCTGGAACAACAACAATGGCAAGTGTGGGTAAACGAGAACTTCCCTGTCACCGTCCTTGAGGCTACAAGAGTACCTCTAGGGTGCCTGAAGTTACCCACCGTATCTGCGGAGTGGCCAATGGAATGTCAATCCAGATTGAATCTTTAGGTTCCTTATCAAATCTTCAGTAATCGTCTGCGGTTCTGGAATCACTTCCAGTTCTACCATACTCCCACTACTTTTTCTGAAAAATCCATTTTTAATAAAAACTGTGGCGAGTCTAGAACAATATTGCTTTTGTTCATCCAGATGGTAGAAAGTCAACCCTCGACATAGCCTGGGTCAACCCACAAACAGCCATTACAGAAACGTGCCTTGAGTTGTCCAGTGTCTGGTTTTAAGCATAAGCCGGACAACTCCCCGTACCTTAACATCGTTAAGATATGAACTGTTCTATATCCAATATAGAACCATAGGCACTGATTCAATTGAACCAGATTCAAATCATGCAGCTATCTCCAGTGCATGTAAACTAAATGGAAGGAGGTCGATCAGCGTTACTCAACTTAGGAACGTTTCCAATTATGAGTAACCTGAAAGAGAAGCAATCTGTCTTCATCATTACTATCAACTGAATACCATACACAAGTATCTACATCTTCGATCTCTTTGAAGAATCCCGATACTTGCTATACCTGGTTCTCTACTCTATTCAAATACCCATAACTCCTCAAAACTTAGACCCTGTGTTTCAACGAAACACATGTCTAAGAACTAGAGAAGTTAAAAGTAAACAGAATATAGTATGAGGACCAACCCCTCTGTCCTAATGGACACTGGACAACATACAATACTCTGTATAAGTCCGCTGAGTCTAACAACTCTTTCACTGTGTGTCGTAGGTTGAAAACTGTACTTATGGTTAAGAAGAATTACACCGCTGTTTAATGCTCCTTACCTAACTATCCACTGATATAGGTAAATGTCGTAGACATAATATCAAAAGGTATATCTCACTCTATGAAAATAGACGTACAGATATATCAATTTGAAATTGGTGCATAACCGCGGATATTCAAAACCAAATATTTGCCGACCGGCAAACAACCCAGGTGACTTCCTCAAATATCACCGATTACAACGAATCCCGATATAATGAGGATGATCACCCAATTCCCAATAACTTACTCCCACTCAGCATCTGTAAAACCATACAGATGTGAGAATCCAACCTGGTAAATACATACCCTGGAGCAAGTGTCTAACTGCGAAATCAGTTTTCCATTAACAGTACACAGTGAAACTGAAACATTGAAATGTTTCGTTGGGGTATCGTGGTATTCCTAGTAATGCCTCTTCCATTATCCAGATTCACAACTGTAACCGTATAATTCTTTGCCACCTCTCCAAATCCCTTTATATGTCTTTAGTCATTACCTTCTGTACACCCCTTTAAGCCAAATGGTTTTCTTCCTTCCCTACCGTTCGGCACCAGCCTATGGTTTGGAAGAAGACTATCCAAAAAGCATAAAGGGTGTACTGTCCTAATCCTAGGAGCACTCGCAATGCGAGAGAAGGTGAAGATAAAAGACACCTGAATGTACTTTATTCCTATTTCTCCTGAACCAGGATCCATCCCCGAACTGGAACAAGTTCCTTTCGAGTTCGTATATAACCATACGATGGATTATCCAATAAACTGTGGATCTTCGTAGTGATACGGAGTGTCCTGGAGAAATACAAAGGTGATTTAGGGTTGGCGAAGAAATACTTGGTTTGGTCGTGAATAGCAGTCGCAACTTACTTTGCCCTCTTACTAATCCCTTGCTTTGTCTTAACTTAATACCTTCTGTACACCGTTTAGGCTAACTGGTTTTCTTCATTCCCTACCGGTCGGCACCAGCCTATGGTTTGGAAGAAGACTATCCAATTTACGTAATAGGTGTACTACTCCTAAACCAAGGAGTACTCGCAACTTGAGAGAAGGTAAAAGGGAAAAGACAACTGAATAACCCTATCCGTTTTCTCCAGAACCGGAAACCATCCTCGAATTCCTTCGAGTTCGTATCTAACCATACGATGGTTTTGTCCAATGGAAGTGGACGTTCGTAGTAATACGGGGTGTCCTGGAGAAAAGGGTAAAAGTAGGAGTGGCAATGAGGTCTGCAACTCTGACAATCCAAAAGCCTGTGTTAAGAAGGTTCGGTCAACTTGGTCACTGAGTCATGGTCCAGGGTCGGGTCAATGGTCGCTGCCAGAGAGAGAGAAAAGAAACACTCAGCGTGCACTCTAACCTAGATCAGAATGGTTACCAATTTATCTAATCAGGAAACCTCCCACTGTACCTCAAATTCTCCTCCAAACCTGAAAGAAGAATTAGTCGGGATCACCCGAGGAGTAAACCAACTCATCAGTGGGAATCGGGATCCAACTATCATCGCATGATAACTTGACGGAATCCACTCAAGTCACCACACTCCAGAAGGTATGCGCATGCTTGGCAAGTTTCAGTTCTTTTGAAACTCCCGATGTGATTTTTACCCCTAGGACCCAAGTGACCTTGACGAATAATCAACAAATCAAAAGGTCCTAGTCAAGTTCAACCCGTCATTATCTTGATTGCGTTAAACCCACCCGCACGACCCTTGACGAATAATCAACAAAGTCGCACGACTGTCCTAACCAATCCACATATCCATGCGACAGAAAGCATTACAGAGCTACCGCACACTACGCCTCGGCGAATAGCAACGACAAACGTAGCGCGAATACTAAGCAATACTAATCCGAAATGACGGAGGGCTACGAATGGTTTCTGGCGAAAACCTTTAACGTAATGAACTTGATATCGTTGAAGGAACTGGATAACTTTTATAAAAATATAGTGACGAAAACTTTTACTAAAGAGGTCACTCCCGGTGAAGGGATCTCGGCTCTTTCCCCGTAGAATGAGGTGCAGGATATTCCAATTGAATACCACGATGCAAAGCAAAAGTAATCGGCTATAGTGAAGCTATTGCCCTGACGCAAACTTCTGTCCAAGGGGTCACTCCCGGTGAAGGGATCTCGGCCCTTGCCTCGTCGACTGAGGAGCAGGATATTCCAAATGAATACCACGATGCAAAACAAAAGTGAACGTCCTTGCAATAACAGCTTTTTGAAAAATGTTCCAACAACATCAGATTAGGTTTGTTTAAACTTGCATTGATCCGAATCAACGCAGTCCCATCAATAGATCACACCACAAAGAACGAAAATATACTGACGTACGTATATGCCATCCGCATTTGCCACTGGGTCCCGTCATCACCCGTTAGGTTAGCTAACTAACGGCAGAGCGGGGACTGGACTAGCGCGGATGTAAAACATATACAACATCTACTAATATATATACCAATATATAGTATTTCGCTCAAGGCGTGAATAAAAAAGCAACATCACAGAAATGTACAGCATCACAGAACAATACAGATATCTGGAAGCCCCGGGTTTCACAGAGCCGCTGCTGAAACCCGACGTTCCCCTGGTCGTGTGGATAGCCTGTGCAATGAAATCCTAGACCCCTACGGGTGCGGCAAGTCACCCGCCAAAACCTGAAGCGAGGCAGCCCCCTTCAGCTCCGTGAATGGACCACCCAGCACTTCACGGAATCCGGTAACTTGGGCACCCCTCCTGGGTCAACCTGTACCCCCTACGAGTGCGGCGAATAGCCTGCCAATTCCAGACTGAAGCCCCCTCCGTCTCAATGCCATGAGATGCGGGCCCGTTGCCCTCCAGAACCCGGCTATCCGTGCACACCTCCGCGGGGTAATCCTAGTACAGAAAGTAAAATATACATACACCGGGTACATCGACCGCAACCAGGTCGTGCCCCAAAAGAATAATACAATCAAGCAGTGACGGCAGTCCACATATCGGACGCTCGCCCCGCAATATCAAATGTACATAATACAACAGCACTGTACTAGCATTGCATCCAGGCTATTCCCCACGACCGATCCGCAACAACACAGCATAAACATAGAACATCAACGTGAAAATCACGTTCGCAAATCCGTCTAACCGGGCTATAGCAGTCAGACGGGATTTACCGATCGAGTGACATTCACGGTCGCAGATATAATGTAAATACTGTGAAATAATGTGTTTAAAAATTTCCGATTGACCAAAAATTAAGAAGTGGGCCCCCAATCAAAACTGTAGCACTCACAGAAAACCTGGGCCCAATTTTAATATTCCAAAAACCCCATTTTTAAGTGAAAGACAATCTGGAAAAAATTGGTACAGTGAAGAGTTTAATCCGCGGCGGAAGCGCGGCCAAAGCAATGCTTTGGCCGCTCTTCCGCGGTGCTATGTAGGATTCAGGCTACCAATTTTTACCAAATCTCTTATATTTCCTTGTACATCATTCTGCAACCACCTGAAAAAAATTTCGAGCCCGGAAAAAATCGACAGAAAACTGATGTACACTAAAAATACGGTTTTTTGAGATTTTGGTCAATCGGAGACGCAAACACATCAAACGAAGCTAGGTAAGGTTAATGGCGTGGCTCTGATACCATGTTGCGCCACGGCAGCGCCCCGGCCGTCTATCCGAGGCCAAAATGCGGAATCAAAATTTTTCCTTACTTGGAAACCGGCGCTACCGCGGACAAATACCCGGATCGAAACCATTAGCCTATACTAGCTAACTAGAGATGGGGTGAGAAATATACCGAGTGATCCGAGTCCTCCGGTCTTCTCGCCATCGTCCCGATCTCCCGCGGAAAGTGTAGTCTCCATATCGTCGCCTCCTCGCCGGAAAGGGCACCACATCGCCTTCGTCTTTTACGGGCTCCCGCCTCAATACCGAGGCAACTCGAGCATGAAGCCGGCAACTCGACATGCTCAAGATATGCTGTAGGAAGTGTAGTATAGAACCATAGTCTCACTTTGGAGTTTGTTGCCTTTGGATGGAGGAATGAGGACAAGGAAAATATGGTGCTTTCATTTTTCCTTGCATGAAAATGAGATGATCAAAATAGCCAAACTCAAAAATGAAACACTCTCTCATCTCACAAAATGTGTGGCCGGCCATCTTAGAAAAATGAGAATGGTGGAGGGAACAAACTAAATCATATGAGGGAGGTGAGTGTAGGAGAAGAAGAATGGTGACCACATCCAAGGACAAGAAAACATCAACCATGCTTGTTACTATTCAACCCATACCTCACTTCTAATCTCATAAAGGCAAGCATGGAGGAAAGATATGAAAGCTATCATAATCAATATATATGCAATAAAACCCTCCACAAAGTGTTATTTGCGAACTTGCAAATAACCCCCTCCATCGGAAAAGTCCGGCCGGGAAAGAACAAAGGAAAACCGGCCGGAACGGAATGCAAACTGGCAACTCCAGAAAACTGGTCCCGTAATAAATTACAGGAAAACCCCGATACTGTGCATACACACCTGCATCTGTATTCCGACCGGATACAAATGCAATGAGACAAAATCTACACTGTACTAGACTAGGACCGGCTTAAGCCAAAGCCGGCTAGTAAAATCCGTTCGATCCTGATCCGTGCAATACCGCACGTATCTGATTGAACCCTGCCATATAACTATACGGCGACTAGTACAAACTGTCTGATCCTGATCCGTGCAATACCGCACGTATCTGATCGGACCCTGCCATATCTCCATACGGCCTCTACAGCGTTTCGCCCGAAAGCTGAGTAACTGAAAGTGTGGTGGACTCTAAAGACTCGTCAATACAATGGCTGTGGATTTAACCACTAGCACGTCAGAGGTATAAGCCAATACATGACGGGCCACCAACAATTGACCAAAAGGGACGTCGATGAGGAAGCTCACCCCGACGCCCAACTGAGCCTGTCAGTGACAATATCCGTACAGTCCGGTCCGTTCGTCTATGAGTATCGCATGGCGAGCCTAGGGGGTTGGTGAAAGTCAGACCCCAAAAAGCGGTACAAGTCGTGTCGGAGTGTAGCCCAGAACGCCCTGAGATACTACTGGAATACCTACCAGTAAATCTCCTGCCTCGGCCGAGGGCTTTGCGTAATGGCTCTCCTAGACACAGCGCGACCTCACCCCCAATACCGGGAGAGACGAACCCCTGAAGATCCGCTCACTGCCTCCATGTGGCTCGGGACTGTACCCAACTAAAACCTGTTTGCACGACTCCTTTGAGCCGTGGTAGGGTAGTAATCAAAGCACAGTGGGAACTCACACGAGACAAATGACGATCCTCAGGTCGATGAACTAACCTGTACATATGTCACCAGGGAACTGCTATCTGACGTCAGGTATAAGCCCAACTAGCAGGTTCCCGGCGAGTCCTGTCCGGTGTACTCATAACCCAATGAGCACCTGTATACATCTTAGGTGAACCAACTGACACCAGTGGCTTGTGAGACCGGCCACCGCCCCTCGTCGGGGTCTCGACTGTATACACTAGTCTACTAATGGAGTATCGATGCCCTGTCTCGAAACTCCTACGACTAGGGACCTTTTAAGGATGTGCTTATAGACTACCAGCTCCCACGTATATGATCGCCATCATACTGCTGGTAGTCAAGCAAGAATCCTAGGGGCTCTAACAACGTGTAATAGCGACATGTCAGGTCACCTAAAGCAGTACACGATGATAAAGATAAACCAGATAGCATACTATCATCTCGAGTAAGACTGTCCCACCGGGATAGATCCTCCCTCAATCATTGCAATCACGTGCCTGTGATCCAATAATTGACTCTGAGGGCACTATCTCCAACAGATGTATGCAGTCCTATGTCTACACATGCCAGGGATGGTTCTTCGTACTTCATTACATTCACTGACGATCTCTTTAGATTCGGATATGTGTTCCTGATGAAACACAAATCAGAAGCTTTTGAGAAATTTAGAGAATATAAACAAGAAGTCGAGAACCAAACCGGAAAAAGTATTAAAATCCTTCGATCTGATCGAGGAGGTGAATACTTGAGCAATGAATTCCTGGACTTCCTAAAAGAGAATGGGATTCTCTCTCAGCTGACTCCTCCATATACACCACAGCACAACGGTGTATCGGAATGGAGGAACCGCACCCTATTAGATATGGTGCGCTCTATGATAAGTGTAGCTGAGTTACCTATTTCCTTCTAGGGATATGCACTGGAGACAGCAACATACCTACTGAATAGGGTTCCTACCAAATCTGTGCCTACCACCCCATATGAGATATGGGAGGGGAAGAGACCATATCTTAATTTTATTAAGATATGGGGTTTCCCGGCCTATGTCAAAAGACAAAAACCGGACAAATTCGAGGCAAGGTCTGTTTTGTGTAAGTTTGTTGGATATCCCAAGCATTCACGAGGGTATATCTTCTACCACAGTGAGGAACAAAGGGTGTTTGTTGCTCAACACGCCACCTTTTTAGAAAAAGGAATTTCTTGCAAAAGAGATTAATGGCTCTGAGGTAGAACTGGAAGAGGTTCCAGCTGTACAAACCACAACAGAAGATTTGGTAGAACCAGAGGATTCGGTAGTTCCCGATGAACCCCAGCCTCTCCGCCGATCTAGTAGGGTTCCTCACCCACCTGAAAGATACTACGGTTTTCTTATAGATGGTGGGAGCGAGGATTGCATCATGGAGGATGATGACCCAACTAGCTTCGAGCAGGCCATCACGAGTGGGGACTCAGTGAAATGGCTGGATGCAATGCGGTCCGAGATGGAATCCATGTACACCAACAAAGTATGGACTTTGGAAGTTGCTCCTGAAGGGGTAAAACCCATTGGGAGAAAGTGGATCTTCAAGAAAAAACTTGGTGTAGATGGGAAAGTGGAGACTTTCATAGCTAGACTTGTTGCAAAGGGTTTTCGTCAAAGACCAGGTGTGGACTATGACGAGACCTTTTCTCCAGTGGCTATGCTTAAATCTATCCGGATCATGCTTGCCATCGCTGCATATCATGACTAAGAAATCTGGCAAATGGATGTTAAGACCGCCTTTTTAAACGGTGATTTAGAAGAGTGCGTGTACATGACTCAGCCAGAGGGCTTCGTAGATAGTGGGAGCAGCGGGAACGTGTGGGAGCTGCTTAAATCCATTTATGGATTAAAGCAAGCATCGCGGAGCTGGAACATCTGCTTTGACGTCGTTATCAAAGAGTTTGATTTCGTCCAAAACGTAAATGAACCTTGTATCTACAAGAAGGTGGCAGAGAGTAAGGTTGTCTTCCTCGTATTGTACGTGGATGACATACTCTTGATCGGAAATGACATTCCTATGCTGCAATCGGTCAAGCTCTTCTTATCACAAAGATTCTCAATGAAAGATCTAGGTGATGCCTCCAGCATATTGGGAATCAGGATCTATAGAGATAGATCTAAAAGGATATTGGGATTGTCCCAGTCCAGGTACATTGACACCATACTAAAGAGGTTTAGTATGGAAGAATCCAAGCGTGGGAACTTACCCACGATCTCTGGAGTCACTCTCTCCAAAGAAATGTCTCCCAAGACTGATTTGGAGAGAGCTCGCATGCAAGGGATACCCTATGCTTCGGCTGTAGGCTTTATCATGTACGCGATGCTATGTACCAGACCCGATGTAGCATACTCACTAAGTGTAGTGGGTAGGTATCAAGCTGATCCTGGAGAGAGTCCCTGGACAGCTGTGAAGAGCATTCTCAAGTACTTACGATGGACTAAGGAGATGCTCTTGGTGTATGGTAATAGAGAACTCCAAGTGGAGTCCTTTACCGATTCAAGCTTCCAGAGTGATAAGGACGACTCTAAGTCGCAGTCGGGATTTGTCTTTACCCTTTACGGAGGGGCGGTTAGCTGGAAGAGTTCCAAGCAGGAAACTGTGGCAGACTCGACGATGGAGGCTAAATACATCGCTGCCAACGATGCTGCCAAAGAGGCTGTCTGGATCAAGAAGTTCATTACTGAACTTGGAGTGGTTCCATCCATTGAGCATCCAATACCTTTGTATTGCGATAACAATGGAGCGGTGGCTTTGGCCAAGGAACCCAGGTCCCATCAGCGATCCAGTCATATTCTGAGGCGGTATCACCTGATCCGGGAGATAGTTGATCACCGGGAGATCGAGGTCAGGAGGGTTGACACGAAGAATAACATATCGAATCCACTCACGAAGGCCATTCCCCAGATACAGTTTGAGAGACTCTTCGGGATGCTCGGTATGCGATACTACAACAGTTGGCCCTAGTGCAAGTGGGAGATTGTTAGTTGTATGTATGCCTTAGAGGCCAGTATTGTACAGATGATATATATTATATTTGATGCTTGGACATATATAGAGATGACTTTCTTGCTCGATATGATAGGATGCTATCCGGTTGCTCTTTATCTTAACATGTATACTTGTCTCTTTATACTGTCTTATAGTTACATGTTGGTAAAGCCCTTATGATGTGTACTTGACTATCTGGACTATGATGCGGATCATACTAGTGGGGACATGGTAGTCCATAAGTACATCCTTCAAGGTCCCTAATCGTGGGTGTATCGAGACGGGGCATCGATATACCAGTGTAGACTAGCGTATACGCTTCTCGACCCATGAGATGGGCGATGGATGATCCCATATCCATTGGTGTTTAACATCAGAGATGGTATACGGGTGCTCAGTGGAGACTGGGTACACTGGACAGACTCGCCGAGAACTCCCAGATGGTATTATACCTCACGTCAGATGGCAGTTCTCTGGTGACACTTGTGCAGGTTAGTCTGTAGACCCGAGATCGTCATAGAGTCTTGTGTGATTCCCACTGTGCTTTGATTTCCACCTTACCACGTCCATGAGGGAATGCAAAACGGTGGTTTTTGGGTACAGTCCCGAGTCACATGGAGGCAATGAGCGATCGAAGGGGTTTCGTCTCTCCCGGTATTGGGGGTTGATGTTGCGCTGTGCTCGATTGGCCGTAACAGGGAAGTCCCTGGCCAGGGCTGTTTTAGAGATTTACTGGTAAGTGTTACCAGTAATTTCTCGACCCGTTATGGGCCTCACATCGGCACGACTTATCGGTTATTGGGGTCTGACGTTTAGCATCCCTAGGCTCGATATGCAGCATATCTGACGAAGTGACCGGACTGCATGGTAGTGTTGCCGGTTGGCTCGACGGGAGTTGTAGCAGGTTCGCTTGTTTTCTTCTGATCGCTCAATACCCGGGTGGCCGTTACGTTTAGCTGACCGCTTGCGGCTTGGGGGTGCTTGATATGATCATCACCCACTGCCGGCGTATTGACGAGTCTTAGAGTCCCACAAAGGAGTTACCTAGTCCAGGCGAAACGTTGTGGTGCGCGTATGCGATATGCGCATGGACCCGGTTAAAATGCGCGTATAAGATACCGTATATTAATCGGGCGGCTTGCTTTTGGTTGGGTCGTATGTGATATGGCCGGATTGCTAAATCAAGTATTGATTTATTATTTAACCATTAGTTTCTCACTAGAAATCCTTTCTTGTATTTTTGGATGTATGCATGCATGTATGCATTTTTTTCTTGTTCATGCACATATGGATGTGCATGCACACATACATACATACATCATCCTTCATGGTTGTATATACATAGAAAATGATGGCAATATAAGAATCACGCCTTATGTTTATATATATGGATATATATATATATATATATATATATATATATATTTGCATTTGTTTTAAAACAAAAGATAAAGATTAATACATGGTTTCTACACTCTTCTTCAACTAACCATGCTCACCTACCTTTTAACCATGTATTAATCTTTTCTTTTATGTTTTAACTCAAGTGAAATAATATCCATATAATTTAACCATGGTTTGAGATGAAGAGTGGAAAATATATATACATATATTTTCTATTTTTCATTAGTGATTATCATTTCTCTTCTTCTTCAAAAGCCATCATCTTCTTCTTCCTTGTTCTTTTGCTCTCTAGATCACTCAAGTGAGAAAAACACTCACCAAGTTAGGATTTTGAAGTGAGAAAAGCCACCACAACACCATTCTACACAAGTCTTGCCCACTTGTGCAGAGTGTTAGCTTCATTTCCTTCTCTTGATCAAGTGAAGTTGCAAGCTTGGACAAAGGAGCTTCGGGTGGATCGTCGCGGACATTAGAAGACCTCAAGCGAACCCTTTTCCAACCCTCAAGTGGCCAAGGAGTCTAGCGTAGGGAGCTACAAAGGTTGTACTCTCAAAACCCTAGCCTTTGTTACTTGTAATGATGTGTAGTTTTAGAAACCCTAATTTTCTAGTGATGATTCTTTGTATGTTCACTTAGCACCTTAAAATTTGAATTTGGCACATGGGATGCTTCCAAACCATTCATGAGGTGCTAGGGAAACATAACACATCTAAACTCCTAAGGAACTAAACCTAAGAAACTAGTCGATAAGAAATAAGAGTCCACCTAAGGTCTGAGTCCATATCTCTAATAGTCAGCGATCCAGCCTCAATAGCGTCACGTACGTAGTACGGCTTCCTCAAATCAAGAGTGCGGATCAATCATCACATCTATGCCTCGTACGGTAAAATCCATCGTACGGCATCCCTATATCGGGGTACGGGTCAAGTATCACCTACGTGTCTCATCATTCGTATAATATCATCATCAAATCATGTCACGATCAAGGTACCGTACTGTAATCGCATACATCAATCATATATCATTGCCAGCATAAATATACATCGTTAATTTATCCTCAGAAATATCATGTCACATGTATCATATTGTGATTAAGTCACACTTATATCATATCGTAATCAAGTCATACCTATATGATATCGTAATCAAGTCATACCTATATGATATCGTAATCAAGTCACACCTATATCATATCGTAATTTCAGGCACAGGTTACAGTCCGGGTTCTATTTTAGAGTCCCATGTACCTCAATATCATCACCACCCATTATTATTTATGTATACCTATTCATTATCTTATTTTTTAATGATCCGCCAACATCATAACACGACTGTATAGCCAAGAATTACGGCATCAAGCCCAGTTATATTGTTTCATCCCCGTGTATCATACCACATCCTTGTATCCAATATACGTGTTATGTATATATATACCTACACCTAGTTCTATATATATATACACATACACGTATACACCACGTCGAGTTTCTGTGTGTGCGTGTGTGTATCTACCTGAAACCTACGATCTCCTCCAAGATATTCATCCTCTGGTAAGGTCTTTCTAAATCAATCTAGTCCAACCTAAGGTCATTACTAGGGTCCTACTCACTAAGGTTCTACGGTCACGTCTGACTTCCTCATGACAAAAAGTAATATTCCTATTCTACATTGCGGGGGTGCTAAACGCCATCCACCCGACTTCCCCCGTAGATATACATCTACTCACCTGGTCCTTGTCTGCCGAAGACGATGTCGCCCTCCTCTTCTTCCTCGTCCGAAGTCCACACGAGGGGTACCTATACGCAAACATATATAATATCGTAAATCACAGACAAAATCAAAACGACGCACGAAACGCGCATAGGTTAAAACCTATGTCCCACTCATGCAAAAGAACTAAATATCGCTCGATGTCGGTGTACAAACGCCGATTGATCGAGATAAAACATCAACAACAACTCGTAGTTTCAAAACTCATTATTTATAATATAAAATATGGTTTAAATCATCGAAACCCTAAAATCGATCAAATCGTCCAATTCCGAAAACCTTGAAAATGTCAATTTACCGTTTTACTTCAAAACTTGACATTTAGATGAAACTAATGGTCGTGATACTCATTAAATAGCATAACTAGATTATATAAACCACTACTATATTTTTAACACCCTAATTTATATTAGTTTGGAAATTCTAGTTTGCAAACTTGCCTGATTTCGATACTTTTAAGCAAAATTTCATAATATCACAACTAAACTTGATTTTGCATGAATTAACTTATTAAACTGCAATTCATGATGATAATAATATAATGAAACCATAAATTATATTTTAAATCTCATTTATTTAAGAATTTCTAAAATCTAGTTAGCAAAATAGCATTTTTCTCACAATTTCTCAATTACCAACTTCAAATTAGTAACTAAATTAGGTTTTCCATTCCACTAACAAGTTAATATCCTCATTAAAACCACAATCTAATGTTACAAACATTAATTGGAAATTTATCTCACCCATATATATAATATACAAAAATCTAGTTTGCAAAAAAATTTCTTAATTTAAACAATTTGAATGAACACATTAGAATACACCAACCATGCATGATTTTCTATTTCTAAAATGTTAAACTAGTTATAATAACCCCACTTAATTAGTAAAAATCATAACTTAATTTTATAAACCCTAACTTGAATTTTGAAACTTGTAGATAGAATTAATTTATTAAATCTAAATATGCTAGAATGAAACATTTAATAACAATAAATCATAAGAATAAAATTTATACCTCCACATGTGAGATCCAACCATGAAAATTTGCCTCCAAAAAGAATGGTTTCCAGCTCCAAAATCCATGTAAAAATGAGCAAAGAATAGAGGGTAGGAATTTATTTGGAATTTGTGAGTTTTTTATTGAATTTTTGATGAATTTTGATGGATTTTTGTAACAAAATCAAGTGGTGAAAATGGGGGGCTGCCATGGGGAGGAGACCGGCCATTTTAGGGAGGAAAAAGAGAAAAAGAATGAAGGAGGAATTATGTAGAAAGCTCTTCCAAAATATCACCTCTTTATGTCTTTTCATCACTTTAATTAAATTTCTTTTATTTCTTTTTCTCATACACATAAAGAAAATTCTAGAGACATCGAAAAATTTGGAAATAAATTTTTCATGATACACACTAGATTCTAATATGCAATGGTTCATTTTTGCAAATTAAACCCATTCGAATTTGTAATTTACACTAATTTAGTGTATAAATAAAGCTTATGTTAATATTTAAAATAATTAATTTAGGAAAAATATTTAATAATACTAAAAATTTATAAGTGACTAAATAAACACCATTTACTAGTAATTACATAATTAAAATAGGTATTTTTAAATTTATAATAAAAAAATAATTACAGTTTAGTTTTACGGAAAATACGTTTTACTTTACCGAAAATCATAAAATTCACTTAAAGAATTTTATTTGTTTATTTATTTATTTATTTTAAAACGTTACACAAGGAGAGCAGTCCATGAAACTCATGACGGACTCTGCGGTTCTCATCAAGCCGGGCCGAAGATGAAGCTGAAGATCAAAAGGATGGGCTACTATTGGCCCACGATGATTCAGGACTGTCTCGAGTACGCAAAGCAGTGCCACTCGTGCCAAATTCACGGAGACTTCATCCATCAACATCCAAACCCGCTACATCCAACAGTGGCTAGCTGGCCGTTCAAAATGTGGGGAACCGACATAATTGGGCCAATCGAAACAGCGTCATCCAGAGGATATCGGTTCATATTGGCAACAACCGATTATTTCTCCAAGTGGGCAAAAGCAGTACCGCTAAGAGAGGTGAAGACGGAGAATATCCTCCATTTCTTCAAGACACATGTCATTTATCAGTTCGGAACTCCGCGACGGATTATCTCCGATAACGGGTCGGCCTACAGAAGTCATAGAATTAGCCGCTTCGCACAGCAGCATAATATAGACTGGAGATACTCTTCGGTCTACAATCCACGAGCTAACGGTCTAGCTAAGGCTTTCAACAAGACCTTGACAAAGATCATAAAGAAGACGGTGTCCAAAAATAAAAAGGACTGGCATGAGAGATTGCATGAACCTCTCTGGGCGTATCGGACCATGTTCAAAACGGCCACAAATACAACACCGTATGCATTGATATTCAGCGTTGAAGCAGTACTCCCCTTAGAGATAGAGCTACCCTCTCTACGAGTGGCAGTTCATTACGAGTTAACAGACGAAGAGAATGCTCATCTTCGGCTTGAAGAGCTTAACGTCCTCGATGAAACTCATCTCATGGCGCAGCAAAATCTAGAAGCTTACAAAGCAAAGATGACGCGCTCATACGAAAAATTAACTAGGCCGAAAACATTTCGCCGAGGCGAACTCGTGCTAGTTGTCAAAAGACCTATGATCCCCAATCGTGCCAAACGGGGGAAATTCGAGCCAAACTATGAGGGCCCGTACATCATAAACAAAGTCTACCAAGGTGGGGCTTACTTGCTCATGGATATGCATGGCGAAAGACCCTTCCGGCCAATAAACAGCCGGTTCTTAGAAAAATACTACGCCTGACGAGTTACGGCCTAGGTCAACGATAGATGACGACGCCTATGTCCACTCTCTATCTTCCCAAGCCCTAACTCTATAAGTAGTATCCAGCGAAACCGTTGTCTTCAAAATGGCAACAATGGACCGAAACGTCCCTAAACTAACAATGGACCGAAATGTCCCTAAACTAACAACGGACCGAAACGTCCCTAAACTAACAATGGACCGCAATGTCCTAAAACTAGCAGCGGACCGTAACATCCTTAAACTACTACGAACTGCAGCATAAGGCGGTAAAAAAAACGGTACGTCCACAAGCGAAATAGGTACGGATGAAAACCCGAAAGGGCTCCATGAGTAAAAACAGCAGGGCTACCGATGGGTTTGTGAAAACCCGAAAGAGCGCAAACTCGTAAAAAACGGTACGTCCATAAGCAAGATGGGCATGGATGAAAACTCGAAAGGGCTCCGTGAGTAAAAACAGCAGGGCTACCGGTGAGTCTGTGAAAACCCGAAAGGGAGCAGACTCGTAAAAGATTCATGCACACTTGCGAGGTCCTCTCGACCTTGTAAGAAGAAAACACCTGCGTAAGATCCTTAAGACTCACAAGGGAACAACACACTCAGGGATCCCCATGATTCTTAAGGAGAAATTATACTTACGAGATCCTCACGACTCGTAAGGTGTGTAGGATTAGTATAGCACCTTAGCAAGGTTTAAGAAGGCATCACACATGCGATATTGAAATTTTTGGGGTGCTAAACAAACCCTAACCAAGATCTTAACTAGAGACTTAGGGTAAATATGCATGTAAACAACTTTACATCTAAGAGAGAGGGATTACAACCTTTGTAGTCCGTTCCTTCGCTTCATAAGCTCCGAGTAGTAGTCCCTTTGCCGCGATCCATGATCTCCCGGACTCAAGAAAGGCTCCAAAAGTCGAATGATCCATTCTTGCTTGAAGTCTTCCTTTTCGAAGATGATCTACCTTGAAGAATCTCAAGATCAAGATTTTACTTCTCTAATCAAGTATTAGTGAAGTGAACACCCTAATCTAAGTGGCTAGAATAGATGAGGATGATGAAGTAGGAATTTTGCTCTCTTTTGTTTTCATTTTCTCACTTTAAAACATCACAAGTCAAAAAGTTAGAAAGCTTTTCAAGGAGGAAGAAGAAGAAGAAATCTATTTGTGATGAATAATGAATTAAAATGTCATGGTTACAAATCAACCATGGGTTAAGAATGAAGGCTTAACCCTTGTAGAGATTTAATTAGGGTAAAGGGTTTGGGTTGGGTTAAGAAATATCAACACAAAATATCTATACAAAATATCTAAGCTTAAAACAAAATAAAGCTTCTAGAAGCTTCATGAAAAAGCTAATCCAAATCAAACCCTAACTTGTTTAATCTCCACAAATCATGTTGTATTTGTAATCATAACTTGTTACAATATTATATATCACATATATAATATATTTTGCAACAAAAGAAAATAATACAATTAACATATATCGCATATATATCAATGTATTATCCGATGAGAAAATGAATCAATAAAGCGAGCTTATATTAGTTAACGTAATATAATATATCACATATATAATTATACATTAAATTATCGAATCAACACTTGATCCGACAATCCGGCTATATTGCATATAACCGACTAATATAACATGTACCAATTCATCGAATCAACACTTGATCCGATAACCCGGCTATATCATATATACCCGGCCGATATCATATATCGCGAGAATAGAATACGGTATCTCATATCGTATTATTCTCGGTCCCGCACACATCACATATGTGCTCCTACTCCGTTTTGCCTGAGACAGGAAACCTCTGTGTAGGACTCTAAAGAATCGTCAATACGCCAGCAGTAGGTGATGATCATATCAAACACCCACAAGCTGCAAGCGGTCAGCTAAACGTAACAGCCACCCAGGTATTGAGCAATCAGAAGATCAACAAGCAAGCATGTACATTCTCCTACGAATCCAATCAGTAACACTCCCGTACAATCCGGTCTCTTCGTCTGATATATCGCATATCCAGTCTAGGGGTGGTAAACGTCAGACCCCAGAAATCGATAAGTCGTGTCGATATGAGGTCCATAACAGTTCGAGAAACTACTGATAACACTTACCAGTAAATCTCAGCAACTCTGGCCAGGGATTTCCAGTTATAGCCAATCGAACACAGCGCAACATCAACTCCCAATACCGGGAGAGACGAAACCCCTCCTATCGCTCATTGCCTTCATGTGATTCGGAACTGTACCCAAAGTCACCATTTTGCACGCCCTCTTGGACGTGGTATGATGGAAATCAAAGCACAGTGGGAATCACACAAGACTCTATGACAATCTCGGGTCAACAGACTAACCTGTACCAGTGTCACCAGAGAACTGCCATCTGACGTGAGGTATAATACCATCTAGGAGTTCTCGGCGAGTCCGTCCAGTGTACCCAGTCTCCACTGAGCACCCATATACTATCTCTGATGTCAAACATTAATGGATATGGGATCATCCATCGCTCATCTACATGGGTCAAGAAGCATACACTAGTCTACTCTGGTATATCGATGCCCTATCTCGATACACCTGCGGCTAGGAACATTTGAAGGATGTACTTAGCAACTACACTGTCCCCACTAGTATGATCTGCATCATAGTCCTGGTAGTCAAGTACTCATCCTAAGGGCTTTATCAACATGTAACATAGAGACTATTAGAGTACATGTTAAGATAAAGAGCAACCAGATAGCATACTATCATGTCGAGCAAGAAAGTCCTCCATATATATGTCCAAGTATCCACTACAATATACATCGCATGTACAGTAATGGCCTCTAGGGCACACATATCTCTAACAATCTCCCACTTGCACTAGGGTCATCTGTTGTAGTATCTCATTCCCAACAATCAGTTGTGGTTGAAGTATCTCATACTCAACCATCCCATAAAACCATCCCATAAAAGTCTCTACTGGGAAATTGGCCTTTGTGAGTGGATCCGCGCTGTTGTCCTCTGTGTCTACTCTCCTAACCTCGATCTCCCTGGAGATCAACATCTCCATGATCAAGTGATACTGCCTAAGAATATGTCTGGATCTCTGATGGGACGGGGGTTCCTTGGCATAAGCCAAAACTCTATTGTCACACAATGGTAGGAACGAAGTTCATCTCATGAACTAACATATATATCCAGACTGCCTCTTTGGTAGCATCCTTGGTAGCAATGTATCTTGCCTTTAATCGTCTAGAAAGTCACGGTATCTAGCTTGTAACTCTTCCAACATACCATCCCTCCACTGAGGGTAAAGATAATGCCTGTGACTGACATTCAGTCGACCTTACCACCCTGGAAGCTTTCCAATGATTCTCCCCAGGATCGATTGATACCATCTCACTACATCTAGTGAGAATCCTAACATCCAATTAGATCTATCTCATAGATCCAAAACCAGGATTTATGAGGTATCACCTTGATCCTATATAGAGAATCCTTGTGATAAGAGGAGATTTGACCTAGTGTAGCATAGGAAACTCCTTTCCTATCAAGAGTATGTCATCCACGTACAATACGAGGATCACCACCATACTCTCTACTACCCATTTTTGTATACAAGGTTTATCTACCATTTTGATGAAGTCAAACTCTTTGACTACCACATCAAAACAGACGTTCCAACTCCGCGATGCCTGCTTTATCCCATAAAGCAACTTGCATACGTTTCCGCTGCTCCTACTGTCTACGAAGCCCTCTGGCTCTGTACTTATAGATGCTCTCTTCTAAATCACTATTTAGAAAAGCAGTCATGATACCCAACCGCCAGATATCATAGTCATGGTATGTAGCAATTGCAAGTAGGATCTGGATGGACTTAAGCATAGCTTTGAAAGTCTCAGCTTTTCCATATACACCAAGTAATCTTCCCAAGATATACTTGCTTCTGATGGGGATTTAACCCTTCAGATAAAGCAACCAAAGTCCATACTTTGTTGGTGTACATAGATTCCATCTCAGATTGCTAAGCATCCAGCCATTCTTACAGAGTCCCCACTCTTGATGGCCTGCTCGAAACAAGTTGGATCATCATCTTATGATGCAATCCTCGCTCCCACTGTCATAGAGAAACCGAAGTATCTTTCAGGTGGATGAGGAACCTTACTAGATCGGCGGAGAGGCTGAGGTTCGTTAGGAACTATTGAATCCTTCGGGTTTACCAAATCATCAGCTGCAGTTTGTATAGCTGGAACTAATTCCAGTTCTACCTCATGACCACTAATTTCTTCACAAGAAATTCCCTTTCCAAAAGGTGGCATGCTGAGAAATAAAACACCTTTTGCTCCCCAGTTTGGTAGAAGATATTCTCTTGCGAATGCTTGGGATATCTAACAAACTTCCACAGAATTGTTTTTGCCTCGAGTTTGTCCGGATTTTACTTTGGACAACCCCAAATCTTAACATCCTTAAGAGATGGGCTCTTTCCATACCATATCACATATGGAGTGGTAGGCGCTTGATTTGGTTGGAACCCTATTCAATAGGTATGCAACTTCTCAGGTGCATAACCCCCAAAAGGAAATAGGTAACTCAGCAGTACTCATCATAGAGCACACCTTATCGCATAAGGTGCGATTGCTCCGTCCCGATATACCAACGTATTGTGGTGTATAGGGAGGAGTAATGCTGAGAGGGAATCTCATTCTCCTTTAGAATAGTCCAGGAATCCCGTGCTCAAGTATTCTCCTCCCTGATCACATCAAAGGACATAATACTTATACCCGTATTGGTTCTTTACTTCTGAAGTACAAAGAACCAGTCCTGGCTTGTGTAGACCGGGGACCTCATACATCATCATGTATCAATCCCAAGAGTTCACTAACTCTTTCTCTATTTCCAATAAACAGAGCTATGGTCATCTTATCTTTGTGACATGATTGGCAAGTTTCACAAGATGTAAATTCAAACTAATTTAAATATGCATCTAAATGTAACTTAGCTAGTTGGGTCACATTGATATGACATAGTCTACAAAACCTCAAGAAGGATTCGTTCATTTCTGAACTCTTTTTCTTGTGTGTGTTCTGTACATTAAGAACTGTGGTTTGATTTAGAACGTCTATGCTTTTAGATAACGTGCCTGAACTGATCAACTCTTGATATAGGAAATGTTCAAAACATTATCCAACAATACAAAATTATATCCTTCTTTATTAAATAAAGATACTGATATGATGTTGTATATCAGGTTCGGTATCTAATAACATTTGTTCAGAATCAATGTATTTGTTAATACAGGGTGATAACTGCCAACAGACTTGGCTTGCAACAATTGCACCGTTTCCAACTCTTGAAACTTATCACCCGTTCTCAGTTCTCTGTAATGAACATACCCGAAGAAGATGCATCATCATACACTTTCTTCGTTTGGGCGGCACGGGAATTCTGGTAATTCCCTATTTCCTACTCTGTTTTATAACAATTATAAGTTGGAGCGGGACCAATGTTCCCTAGCACAGTATAACAAGCGGGTTCGGTCAATACATCCGTATTTTTTTTTATCTTGATTAAGGCGTGACATAGTCGCAACCAGGAGAGAGAGAGAGAAGAAAACACTCAGCGTGCGCTTTTACAAGATTAGATTGGTTATCAATTTATCTAATCAGGATGGCTCCCACTGTTTTAGTCAAATCTTCCTTTAAACCCTAAAAGGTAAGACTAGCCAGGATTAATTGCACCCTACAAGTTCGCCGATCTTTCGGCCAGGCCAGTGTCGGTACTTTGAGGGAGGTTCCCCGTGCTTTCGCACGGACCTAATTAAAATAAACCTCGTTTTCCCAGAGGCATAACCCCGTTGACACCTTTCTAGACACCTACTTGATCAGCTAATTGTAATGTATAAAACTCTCCCAGGAGTAACTCTTACTCGCAGCGGGTATAGGGATCCAACTATCTCATAAAAGGTATGCAATCTCATTGCAAATTTCAACACTAGAAATTCCCGATAATATTTTACCCCTAGTGACTTATGACCTTAACTTGTAGGGTTCCTAGGCACTCCCAAGAGGTCTCACAAGGCATCGAACATGCCAAATTAAAATTTTACGGTGCCTACAAACCCTAAACTACGGATCGATAACTAGATGTCTAGGCGAAAAAGAACTAGTTAACACTTAACTATTGGGAATACGGAAATACAACCTTTGTAGATCCGGTCCTCCACCTCCACGGCTCCGCAACGAGGCCGTCTCCGCTGTCCAAATCAAATCCGGGCTCTAGGATCGGCTTCGTCGGAGAATGGGCAAGCTAGGTCGTCGATGTCCATGCCGAAGATGATCTACGTCGAGGCATCGCTAGATCAAGCTCACAACTTCACCAAGTCATGAAACTTGTGAAGTAAACACACTCTACTACTTGGCAAGAGGTAGAGGATGAAGAAATAGGAGTTGGGTTAACTTTAGAATTGGATTTCTCACTTGTTTGCTCAATTCACCATTGATGGAGGTGAAGCTTTTCTTCTTGAAGTCAAGGAAGAAGAAGAAGAAGCTTATGATAAGTTAAAAGAATAAGAAAAGAAAATGAATTCTTATCATAATTTTAACTAGAGTCAAGTGTAGAGAATGAATCATGGTTAGTGGGAATGGTTAGGGTTAAGGATGAGATAAGAATGGTTGACTTGAACAAAGCTTCAAGAAGTTTCAACTAAAGAACAAAATTAGCCACCATTCTTTTCTCTTTTCTTTTATTCATTTATCAAAAATAAAAAGGATAATTCAATAAGATAAATGAATAATAAATAATAAACCCTAACCATTTCATTAACCAAGGTTTAATCTTTACACTTGAACCCTAGCATGACATGTATCATCAAACATGATACAATCAAGTGCACAAAAGTATATCGCATATACAATGCGCCCATCCGAGTGAGAAAATCCATCTTAAGTAAACCGATACTAGTTGATGCAAAGTAATATATCAAATATATAAATATGCATTAAATCATTAAATCAACACTTGATTCAATGACCCGGTTATGTCGCACACAACCGACTAGTATACAATATATCGGCTTATCGAATCAACGCTTGAATCGATAACTAGGTTATATCGCATACAACCATTCGATATATTTATCGCGAGAATAGAATACGGTATCACATACACGCATTATTCTCGGTCCCGCACATATCTCATATGCGCTCCTATTTCGTTTCGCTTGAGCCAGGAAACCTCTGTGTAGGACTCTAAAGACTCGTCAATACGCCGGCAGCAGATGATGATCATATCAAACACCCACAAGCCCCAAGCGGTCTGCTAAACATAACGGCCACCCGGGTATTGAGCGATCTGAAGATCGACGAGCAAGCCCGCTCACACTCCAGTGAATCCGACCAGTAACACTACCGTACAGTCCGGTCTGATCGTCTGATATGTCGCATATCTCGCCTAGGGGTGGTAAACGTCAGACCCCAATAGCTCGATAAGTCGTGTCGATACGAGGTCTATAACTATTCGAGAAACTACTGGTAACACTTACCAGTAAATCTCAGCAACCCTGGCCAGGGATTTCCTGTTATAGCCAATCGAACACAGCGCAACATCTACCCCCTATACCGGGAGAGACGAATCCCCTCCTATCGCTCATTGCCTCCATGTGACTCGGGACTGTACCCAAAAACCACCGTTTTGCATGCCCTCTTGGACGTGGTAAGATGGAAATCAAAGCACAGTGGGAACCACACAAGACTCTATGACGATCTCGGGTCAACAGACTACTCTGTACCAGTGTCACCAGAGAACTGCCATCTGACGTGAGGTATAATACCATCTGGGAGTTCTCGGCGAGTCCGTCCAATGTACCCAGTCTCTACTGAGCACCCGTATATCATCTCTGATGTCAAACACCGATGGATATGGGATCATCCATCGCCCATCTGTATGGGTCGAGAAGGTATACGCTAGTCTACTCTGGTATATCGATGCCCCGTCTCGATACACCCACGACTAGGGACTTTGAAGGATGTACTTATGGACTACCATGTCCCCACTAGTATGATCCGCATCATAGTCCAGGAAGTCAAGTACAGATCCTAAGGGCTTTACCAACATGTAACAGTGAGACAATCAGCATACACGTTAAGGTAAATTGTAACCAGATAGCATACTATCATGTCGAGCAAGAAAGTCCTCCCTATATATGTCCCAGCATCCACTACAATATACATCCTATGTACAGTAACGGCCTCTAGGGCATACATATAACTAACAATCTCCCACTTGCACTAGGGCCATCTGTAGCAGTGGTTGCAGTATCTCATACTCAACCATCCCATGAAAGTCTCTCTCTGGGAACAGGCCTTTGTGAGTGGATCCGCTGTGTTGTCCTCTGAGTCTACTCTCCAAACCTCGATCACCCTGGAGATCAACCATCTCCATGATCAAGTGATACTGCCTTAGAATATGTCTGGATCACTGATGGGACCGGCGTTCCTTGGCATAAGCCACAACTCCATTGTCACACAATGGGAGGAACATAGTTCATCTCATGAACCAATATACACCCAAACAGCCTCTTTGGTAGCATCTTAAGTAGCGATGTATCCAGCCTTTATCGTCTAGTATGTCACGGTATCTAGCTTGGAACTCTTCCAACATACCGTCCCTTTACTGAGGGTAAAGACAATGCCTGCGACTGACATTCAGTCGTCTTTATCACCCTGGAATCTTTCCAGTGATTCTCCCCAGGATCGATTGATACCATCTCACTACAACTAGTGAGTATCCTAACATCCATTTAGATCTATCTCATAGGTCCAATATCCAGGATTTAGGAGGTATCACTTTGATCCTATATGGAGAATCATTGTGATAA
Source organism: Agapanthus africanus (assembly GCA_030015575.1). Taxonomy (NCBI): domain Eukaryota; kingdom Viridiplantae; phylum Streptophyta; class Magnoliopsida; order Asparagales; family Amaryllidaceae; genus Agapanthus; species Agapanthus africanus. The sequence continues at coordinate 278,824,057 of JASDDO010000001.1, forward strand.
GCGGAGATTGATCGAGCGTAGCATAGAAAACTTCTTCCCTATCAAGAGTATGTCATCCACGTACTCTACGAGGATCGTCACCATACTCCCTACTACCTTCTTGTTTATACAAGGTTCATCTACCATTTTGATGATGTCAACTTCTTTGACCGCTTCATCAAAACAGATGTTCCAACTCCGCGATGCCTGCTTTATCCTATAAAGCATCTTGCACACGTTTCCGCTGCTCCCACTGTCTACGAAGCCCTCTGGCTGTGTACTTATAGACACTCTCTTCTAAACATCATTTAGAAAAGCTGTCATGACACCCAACCACCAGATATCGTAGTCATGGTATGTAGCCGTGACAAGTAGGATCTGGATGGACTTAAGCATAGCTACTTGAAAAGGTTTCATCATTATCCGTACCTGGTCAATGATGCAAACTTTTAACAAGTCTAGCTTTGAAAGTCTCAACTTTTCCATGTACACCAAGTAATCTTCTCAAGATATACTTGCTCCTGATGGGGATTTAACCCTTCAGATATAGCAACTAAAGTCCATACTTTGTTGGTGTATAAGGATTCCATCTCAGATCGCTAAACATCCAGCCATTCTTACAGAGTCTTACTCTCGATGGCCAGCTCGAAGCTAGTTGGGTCATCATCTCATGATGCAATCCTCGCTCCCACTGTCATAGAGAAACTGAAGTATCTCTCAGGTGGGTGAGGAACCCTACTAGATCGGCGGAGAGGCTGAGGTTCGTTGGTATCTACTGAATACTTTGGTTCTATCAAATCATCAGCTGTAGTTTGTATAGCTGGAACCTTTCCAGTTCTACATTACAGTCCTTGCCTCGAGCTTGTCCGGATTTTGTTTTTAGACATAGGCCGGGCAACCCCAAATCTTAACTAACTTAAGATATGGGCTCTTCCCTTTCCATATCACATATGAAGTGGTAGGCAACTGATTTGATTCGAACCCTATTCAATAGGTATGCAGCTTCTCAAGCGCATATTTCCCAAAAAGAAATAGGTAACTCAGTAGTACTCATCATAGAGCACACCATATCATATAGGGTGTGATTGCTCCGCCCCGATATACCATCGTGCTATGGTGTATGCAGAGGAGTAATACTGAGAGAGAATCTCATTCTCCTTTAGAAAAGTCCAAGTATTTCCGTGCTCAAGTATTCTCCTCCTTGATCACATCAAAGGACATAATACTTACACCCGTATTTTGGTTCTCTACTTCTAACTTATATTCTGTGAATATCTCAAAAGGTTCGGACTTGTGTTTCAACAGGAACATATGACTGAATCTTGAGAGATTATCAGAGAATATAACGAAGTATAAAGAACTAGTCCTGGCATGTGTAGACAGGGGACCTACATACATCAACATGTATCATCCCAAGAGTTTACAAACACTTTCTCTGTTTCCAGTAAACGGAGCTATGGTCATCTTATCTTTGTGACATGACTGGCGAGTTTCACAAGATGTAAATTCAAACTGATTTAAATATGCATCTAAATGTAACTCCAGCCAGTCGGGTTACATTGATATGACCTAGTCTACAATGCCTCAAGAAGGATTCGTTCATTTCTGAACTCTTCCTCTTGTGTGTGTTCTGTATACAAAAAACTGTGGTTTGATTTAGAACATTAATGCTTTTAGATAACGTGCCTGAACCGATCAACTTTTGATATAGGAAATGTTCAAAACATTATCCAACAACACAAAATTATATCCTTTCTTTTCTAACAAAGAGAGTGATATGATTTGGTATATCAGGTTCGGTATCTAACAACATTCGTTCAGAATCAATGTATTGTTAATACAGGGTGACAGTGACCGACAGACTTGGCTGCAACACTTGCCCCGTTTTCTGCCTCATGAAACTTATCACCCGTTCTCAGTTCTCTACCTTTCTGTAGCCCTATGTAACAGATTACATATCTGGGATCCTGATCTGGTATCACATACCCAGGACGTAAAGGATACTGAGAAACAGTTCTCTGTAATGAACACACCCGAAGATGATGCATCAGCATACACTCTCTTCGTTTGGGCGGCACGGGAATTCTGGTAATCCCCAATTTCCTGCTCTGTCTTATAACATTTATAAGTTGGAGCGGGACCAACGTTCCCCAGCTCAGTATAACAAGCGGGTTCGGTCAATATTCCGTATTATTATCTTGATTAAGGCGTGATATGGTCGCTACCTGGAGAGAGAGAGAAGAAAACACTCAGCGTGCGCTCTGTCAAGAATAGATTGGTTATTATTTTATCTAATCAGGATGGCTCCCACTGCTTTTTATCAAATCTTCCTTCAAACCCTAAAAGGAAAGACTAGCCGGGATTAATTACACACTACAAGTTCGCCAATCTTTCAGCCAGGCCAGTGTCGGTACTTTGAGGGAGGTCCCCCGTGCTTTCGCACGAACCTAATTAATGTAAACCTCGTTTTCCCAGAGGCGTAACCTCGTTGACACCTTTCTAGACACCTACTTGATTGGCTAATTGTAATGTATAAAACTCTCCCAGGAGTAACACTTACTCGCAGCGGGTATCGGGATCCAACTATCTCATAGAAGGTATGCAATCTCATTGCAAATTTCAACACTTGAAATTCCCGATAATATTTTGCCCCGAACGATCTATGACCTTGACAAGGTCAACAAACCATAGACCGCAAGTCAAGTTCAACCCGTCATTTCTTGATTGAATCAAACCCACCCGCACGACCCTTGACAAGGTCAACAAGGCCGCACGACTACCCTAACCCAATCTGCATCATATGCATAAGCAGATAGATACTGGTTAGCTACAGCACACTGCGCCTTGACAAGGTCAACAAACGCAGCACGAATACTAAACAGGATTTATCTGAAATGACGGAGGGCTACGACAGGTTTTTCTGAAAACCTATTGCGTAATGAACTTGATATCGTTGTAGGATCGAATGAATTTTGAAATGGAGTGCTTTTGAGGCTTTTCTAGTTTTGCTAAAGGAGTCACTCCCGGTGAAGGGATCGTCGGTCCTTTCCTCGTCGAATGAGGTGCGGGATATATCACATATATCGCTGTGCAAAGCAAAAACTCTTAAAAGCAATCAAAAAACAAACCGATTGTGTAGCATCTGCCAGTTATTGCTAAAGGAGTCACTCCCTGTGAAGGGATCTCGGTCCTTTCCTCATCGAATAAGGTGCAGGATATATCACATATACCGCTATGCAAAGCAAGAACTGTAGCTACCTGTTTTATTTTGAAATTCGATTCTACAACATCTTAGGTTTCTTTTATTTCATTAATCACATTAATGAAGTCCCATCATTTAAGTACCTAAACATCACAGATAGATATGACGTACACTTATGCCATCCGCATTCGCCTCGATGTCCCCTCGTGCACCGTTAGGTTAGGTAACTAACGACAGAGCAGGGCAGGGCTAGCGCGGGTGTAAAACATAAGTAACGTCTATATAATATATCATATATACTATATACTATATCCATCACAGAAACATCACATGATCTCATCACAGATATCGCAGCAGAAGAAATATATGAAATATTGGACATACTAGGACGTCCGTGTTTTCAATACGAGCCAGTATAAAACACGGATTCCACGGTCGCGATGAATAGCCAAACCCACACCCGTAGACCCCTACGAGAGCGGCAAGCAACCCTGCCAATTCTAGAGTTAGGAGACCCGGACTCGACTCCTCGAGTTGGTCTCCCACTGGACTCCAGAACCCGGTTACTTGTGCCCTCCTCCTTGGGTCTATCCTAGTGCGGAAAAGTAAATAATATACAACAGGTGACAACTTCCGCAACCTGGAAGCGCCCCAATAAAAGAATATTACATACAAGTTTTTACATGAATGAAAATGAAAAACACTCATCTCACATAAAAACCCCCGGCTATTCAAACACGACGATCCAATATAACTTGTCCAGCAACACATAACATCACATGTCATCAACGTAAGTAAATGTGCGCATCCCAATTGTCGTTGACATATAGCAACGAAACCGGCGATATCACACATTACACTTACGGTCACAGAAAAGAAAGTGTAAAACTACAACAGTTGGAATCCGCAACCACCTCAGACATCGCATGCCTGACCAAATAATTCCTTAGACATCGCATGCCTAACAATTATAAACCCCGCATTTTAGTCTCAAAATCGAAAACTATTTTCAATATCAAGTCGGGCAATTCAACAAGATTCCCGACATCCTGATCGAATACTCGTCGCAAACTTTAGTAGGCGGCTGCACCCCCGATACCGTCGACGATGTGCACCGAGGCGGAACACCGCTACCGCGAGCACCCGGACGGATGCTTTCGGCGACGGGGTTCTCCTACAGTCACTTGGTCGGGGCTATGGAGTGAAGCTGTCTATTAAGTTTACCCGGCGAGTATCCGCGTACGCTACGTAATTGCGACGGACTTTTGATCACATCAAAATTCCGTGGCAACCGATCAAGTGAGACTAAACTGCTACGTTTATAACATTCATTTAGTTATCATATAACTTATTGTGAATTCCAATTATTGTATCCCATTCCAGATAAATAGAAAATGCTAAACTTTCCGATCGAACATTCTAACACCCAAGTTTTCCCGATACAGATCAACACATGAAACTAGTCTAACAACATTCAGTTCGTACCTCAGTACCAACGGTCCAGCCGTAGAAGGGTCAAGCCAACGCCTCACATGTGGCACGCCGTACTGCCCCAAACCCGAAGGTTCAAAGGGCAGTTCAAGACGGTCACATAATCGAGTTAAGGTTTGTGTCTTCTAGAGGGACCATCGCGTTACTTGCACTACTTAGAACGTCGTTAAACTACGGAAAAATCTAACACTTGGAAATTTCCCAACAGGGGAAAAATTGGGTATTTATATCCGGTCGAACTTTTTAACATATTCTAAAATTTATCCGGAAAGCCACACAGACAAAATTTGATACTCCGATCGAAACACCGAATCCCCAAAACAACTGCAGAAAATTCAACTCTTGAATAACATTTAAAAATATCCAGAAGACTCAGCAGTACAATAAAAGAATTACTGTACAAAATAAGCTGCGTAAAACGACAAAATGGCCGCGTTTCCGCCGCACGAGACAGGCTCGTGCCGCGGAAACGCGGCACAATGATGGAAACAGTAACTCGAATTTTGCAGTATTCCTTAAACTTTCCTGCTGATTTCACTGAACATTTTTAATTTGGAAAAATCACTGTTTTTGAAAAAAGTACAGAGAGCAATTTTCCGGATAGGGTTTCGGTTCGATCGGAGTTCAAATCGCGTCTAGACTTCGCCTAAGGCTCTAGCTAGGCTCTGATACCACTGTAGGGTTCCTAGGCACTCCCAAGAGGTCTCACAAGGCATCGAACATGCCAAATTAAAATTTTACGGTGCCTACAAACCCTAAACTACGGATCGATAACTAGATGTCTAGGCGAAAAAGAACTAGTTAACACTTAACTATTGGGAATACGGAAATACAACCTTTGTAGATCCGGTCCTCCACCTCCACGGCTCCGCAACGAGGTCGTCTCCGCTGTCCAAATCAAATCCGGGCTCTAGGATCGGCTTCGTCGGAGAATGGGCAAGCTAGGTCGTCGATGTCCATGCCGAAGATGATCTACGTCGAGGCATCGCTAGATCAAGCTCACAACTTCACCAAGTCATGAAACTTGTGAAGTAAACACACTCTACTACTTGGCAAGAGGTAGAGGATGAAGAAATAGGAGTTGGGTTAACTTTAGAATTGGATTTCTCACTTGTTTGCTCAATTCACCATTGATGGAGGTGAAGCTTTTCTTCTTGAAGTCAAGGAAGAAGAAGAAGAAGCTTATGATAAGTTAAAAGAATAAGAAAAGAAAATGAATTCTTATCATAATTTTAACTAGAGTCAAGTGTAGAGAATGAATCATGGTTAGTGGGAATGGTTAGGGTTAATGATGAGATAAGAATGGTTGACTTGAACAAAGCTTCAAGAAGTTTCAACTAAAGAACAAAATTAGCCACCATTCTTTTCTCTTTTCTTTTATTCATTTATCAAAAATAAAAAGGATAATTCAATAAGATAAATGAATAATAAATAATAAACCCTAACCATTTCATTAACCAAGGTTTAATCTTTACACTTGAACCCTAGCATGACATGTATCATCAAACATGATACAATCAAGTGCACAAAAGTATATCGCATATACAATGCGCCCATCCGAGTGAGAAAATCCATCTTAAGTAAACCGATACTAGTTGATGCAAAGTAATATATCAAATATATAAATATGCATTAAATCATTAAATCAACACTTGATTCAATGACCCGGTTATGTCGCACACAACCGACTAGTATACAATATATCGGCTTATCGAATCAACGCTTGAATCGATAACTAGGTTATATCGCATACAACCATTCGATATATTTATCGCGAGAATAGAATACGGTATCACATACACGCATTATTCTCGGTCCCGCACATATCTCATATGCGCTCCTATTTCGTTTCGCTTGAGCCAGGAAACCTCTGTGTAGGACTCTAAAGACTCGTCAATACGCCGGCAGCAGATGATGATCATATCAAACACCCACAAGCCGCAAGCGGTCTGCTAAACGTAACGGCCACCCGGGTATTGAGCGATCTGAAGATCGACGAGCAAGCCCGCTCACACTCCAGTGAATCCAACCAGTAACACTACCGTACAGTCCGGTCTGATCGTCTGATATGTCGCATATCTCGCCTAGGGGTGGTAAACGTCAGACCCCAATAGCTCGATAAGTCGTGTCGATACGAGGTCTATAACTGTTCGAGAAACTACTGGTAACACTTACCAGTAAATCTCAGCAACCCTGGCCAGGGATTTCCTGTTATAGCCAATCGAACACAGCGCAACATCTACCCCCTATACCGGGAGAGACGAATCCCCTCCTATCGCTCATTGCCTCCATGTGACTCGGGACTGTACCCAAAAACCACCGTTTTGCACGCCCTCTTGGACGTGGTAAGATGGAAATCAAAGCACAGTGGGAACCACACAAGACTCTATGACGATCTCGGGTCAACAGACTACTCTGTACCAGTGTCACCAGAGAACTGCCATCTGACGTGAGGTATAATACCATCTGGGAGTTCTCGGCGAGTCCGTCCAGTGTACCCAGTCTCTACTGAGCACCCGTATATCATCTCTGATGTCAAACACCGATGGATATGGGATCATCCATCGCCCATCTGTATGGGTCGAGAAGGTATACGCTAGTCTACTCTGGTATATCGATGCCCCGTCTCGATACACCCATGACTAGGGACTTTGAAGGATGTACTTATGGACTACCATGTCCCCACTAGTATGATCCGCATCATAATCCAGGTAGTCAAGTACAGATCCTAAGGGCTTTACCAACATGTAACAGAGAGACAATCAGCATACACGTTAAGGTAAATTGTAACCAGATAGCATACTATCATGTCGAGCAAGAAAGTCCTCCCTATATATGTCCCAGCATCCACTACAATATACATCCTATGTACAGTAATGGCCTCTAGGGCATACATATAACTAACATAACTATGGTCAACAAATCATAAGCACTAGTCAAGTTCTACCTGTCATTTCTTGATTAATTAGACCCACCCACATGACCCTTAACTATGGTCAACAAAGTCATATGACTGTCCTAATTAATCACATCATATGTTATATAGGAAAACATCACTCAGCTACCGTACACTGCGCCTTAACTATGGTCAACAAACGCAGCACGAATACTAAGTACTCTATTTCCTAAAATGACGGAGGGTTACACAGGTTTTTCAGAAAACCATGAGCGTAAAGAACTTGATATCGTTGTAGAAATAAGTGATTTTGAAAAGGAGTGTTTTTTGAGGCTTTTCTAGTTTCGCTAAAGAGGTCACTCCGGGTGAAGGGATCTCGGCTTTTTCCTCATCGAATAAGGTGCAGGATATTTCACAAATACCGCTGTGCAAAGAAAGAACTATAGAAGCAATCAAAAACTAAACCGTGAGTTTGTAGCATCTACCAGTTTTGCTAAAGTGGTCACTCCCGGTGAAGGGATCTCGACTCTTTCCTCATCGAATAAGGTGCTGGATATTCTACAAGGAATACCGCTATGCAAAGCAAGAACTAGAGCTACCAGTTTTTAAACAAGTTTCTACAACATCTTTAGGTTTCTTTTATTTCATTAATCTCATTAATGAAGTCTCATTTTATTATGCTTCATAAGCATCACATTTGAAACGAAATCAGCAATATAACATATATCTCATATATATAATATAAACATTCGTCTCAGGCAGTAATATGATCTCATCACAGAACATTGCCGCAGAAGAATATATATGAAATATTGGATATACTAGGATTTCCGTGTTTTATTGCGAGCCTGTATAAAACACGGATTCCACGGTCGCGATTAATAGCCAATCCCACACCCTTAGACCCCTATGAGAGCGGCAAGCAACCCTACCAATCCTCGAGTTAGGAGACCCAGTCTCGACTACTCGAGATGGTCTCCCACAGGACCCTAGAACCCGGTTACTTATGCTCCCCATCTTGGGTCTATCCTAATGCGGAAAAGTAAATAATATACAATGGTGACATCATCCTCAACCCGGCAGTGCCCCAATAAAAGAATATTACATACAATGAATTTTACATGAATGAAAAAGAAAAACTCTCATCTCACATAAAAAACCCCGGCTATTCAGAACACGACGATCCAATATAATATATCACAGCAACACATAATATCTCATATCATCAACGTAAGCAAGTTTGCTTATCCAAATTGTCGTTAATGTATAGCAACGAAGCCGGCAATACTCCACATACTACGCTTACGGTCACAGAAAAGAAAGTGTAAAACTACAACATTTGGAATTCACAATCACTTTAGACATCTTAAATCCGAAATATCACATACTTCGCATTTCATGCCTAACTATATGAATTCCACATATTGTATCACATTCCAGATAAATAGACAATGTTAAAATTTCCGATCAAATAAACAAACACTCAAGATTTCCAAATAGCTCAACACTTGAGCGGAGTTCAAAAATCCCAGAACATGTCACAGCCCCAATGAACCAGCCGTAGAAGGGTCAAACCAACGCCTCACATGTGGCAACGCTAAACTACCACAAACCCTAGGGTTCAGTGGCAGTTTTCACGGTCACATAATCGAGTTAAGCTTACGTTCTTCTAGAGGGTCCACAGATACGCTTGCATGATTTTCTGAAAGTTTTAAACTCAGGAAAAATCCAACACTTGAAATTTTTCCGACAGAGGAAAAAGTGAGTTATTGATATCCATTCGAACTTTTTAACACGTTCTAAATTACCCGGAAAAACTTAAACGAAGTTAAACTTTCCGATCGAATCAACGAGTTCCCAATATTTCTCAGAAAGCTCAACACTTGAGTAGAATTAAAAATTCCCAGAAGCATGAAAAAGTGCCCAAGAATAAACCCCTGAAGTATTAGCCCCTAACTCCCAAAGATGGCCGCGGAACCGCCGCCAAACGCATGGTTTGGCCGAGGTTCCGCGGTCCCTTGAGGGAGTTATGGCTTCGTACTTCACAGTAATTCTTAGAATTCCCTGCATGATTTTCTGAGTATTTTTAATATGAAAAATTTCAACGTTTGAAAAAATTTCCAGAGAAGGGGTTGTTTCCGGGGTTTCGGGGTTCGATCGGACTTCTAACTTTGTCCAGACAACGCCTAAGCTCTAGCTTGGCTCTGATACCACTATAGGGTTAGCTTAGCACCTTAGCAAGGTTTAGGAAGGCATCACACATGCCATATTGAAATTTTTGGGGTGCTAAACAAACCCTAACCAAGATCTTAACTAAAGACTTAGGGTAAACATGCATGCAAACAACTTTACATCTAAGAGAGAGGGATTACAACCTTTGTAGTCCGTTCCTTCACTTCATAAGCTCCGAGTAGTAGTCCCTTTGCCGTGATCCATGAACTCCCGGACTCAAGAGAGGCTCCACAAGTCGAATGATCCATTCTTTCTTGAAGTCTTCCTTTTCGAAGATGATCTACCTTGAAGATTCTCAAGATCAAGATTTTACTTCTCTAATCAAGTATTAGTGAAGTGAAGACCCTAATCTAAGTGTCTAGAATAGATGAGGATGATGAAGTAGGAATTTTGCTCTCTTTTGTTTTCATTTTCTCACTTTAAAACATCACAAGTCAAAAAGCTAGAAAGCTTTTCAAGGACGAAAAAGAAGAAGAAATCTATTTGTGATGAATAATGAATTAAAATGTCATGGTTACAAATCAACCATGGGTTAAGAATGAAGGCTTAACCCTTGTAGAGATTTAACTAGGGTAAAGGGTTTGGGTTGGGTTAAGAAATATCAACACAAAATATCTATACAAAATATCTAAGCTTAAAACAAAATAAAGCTTCTAGAAGCTTCATGAAAAAGCTAACCCAAATGCTAACCCAAATAACCCTAACTTGTTTAGTCTCCACAAATCATGTTGTATTTGTAATCATAACTTGTTACAATATTATATATCACATATATAATATATTTTGCAACAAAAGAAAATAATACAATTAACATATATCGCATATATATCAATGTATTATCCGGTGAGAAAATGAATCAATAAAGCGAGCTTATATTAGTTAACGTAATGTAATATATCACATATATAATTATACATTAAATTATCGAATCAACACTTGATCCGACAATCCGGCTATATTGCATATAACCGACTAATATAACATGTACCAATTCATCGAATAAACACTTAATCCGATGACCCGGCTATATCATATATACCCGGCCGATATCATATATCGCGAGAATAGAATACGGTATCTCATATCGTATTATTCTCGGTCTCGCACACATCACATATGTGCTCCTACTCCATTTTGCCTGAGCCAGGAAATCTCTGTGGAGGACTCTAAAGAATCGTCAATACACCGGCAGTAGGTGATGATCATATCAAACACCCACAAGCTGCAAGCGGTCAGCTAAACGTAGCAGCCATCCAGGTATTGAGCAATTAGAAGATCAACAAGCAAGCCTGTACATTCTCCTGCGAATCCAATCAGTAACACTCCCGTACAGTCCGGTCTCTTCGTTTGATATGTCGCATATCAAGTCTAGGGTGGTAAACGTCAGACCCCAAGAACCGATAAGTCGTGTCGATATAAGGTCCATAATAGTTCAAGAAACTACTGATAACACTTACCAGTAAATCTCAGCAACCCTGGCCAGGGATTTCCAGTTATAGCCAATCGAACACAGCGCAACATCAACTCCCAATACCGGGAGAGAGGAAACCCCTCCTATCGCTCATTGCCTTCATGTGATTCGGGACTATAACCAAAAGCCACCATTTTGCACGCCCTCTTGGACGTGGTATGATGGAAATCAAAGCACAGTGGGAATCACACAAGACTCTATGACGATCTCGGGTCTACAGACTAACCTATACCAGTGTCACCAGAGAACTGCCATCTGACGTGAGGTATAATACCATCTGGGAGTTCTCGGCGAGTCCGTCCAGTGTACCCAGTCTCTACTGAGCACCCGTATACTATCTATGATGTCAAACATCAATGGATATGGGATCATCCATCGCTCATCTACATGGGTCAAGAAGCATACGCTGGTCTACTCTGGTATATCGATGCCCTGTCTCGATACACCTGCGACTAGGAACATTTGAAGTATGTACTTAGCGACTACACTGTCCCCACTAGTATAATCTGCATCATAGTCCTGGTAGTCAAGTACTCATCCTAAGAGCTTTATCAACATATAACATAGAGACTATTAGAGTACATGTTAAGATAAAGAGCAACCAGATAGCATACTATCATGTCGAGCAAGAAAGTCCTCCATATATATGTCCAAGCATCCACTACAATATACATCGCATGTACAGTAATGGCCTCTAGGGCACACATATCACTAACAAGGAGAACCCTCTTATGAAACCCTCATGGCTCATAAGATTCAAAAGCCTTAAGCTACAGGGATCTGAATCTGTTCTTAAGCCATCACATTTCCCAGACTGCCCTACAAACGGTTCAATGTTGACCTTTGTATATAATCCATGGGAACAAATAATCATTTCCTCACCCAGTTCCACCAATGGCGCGAAATTTCCTCATTTGGTGAATGGCACTTGTAAGTCCCCTCGACTTATAAGGATAAAAGACTCTTATAAGATCCTTACGACTTATGAGAGAACACACACTTAAGAATCCTCACGATTTTTAAGGAGAAAACGCACCGACGAGATCCTCACGACTCGTAGGGAGAAACACCTTTATGAGACCCTTACGGCTCATGAAGTCAAAAGCCTTAGTCGATAGGATCCTAACACTGTTTGCTAAGCCACCTTTGTTCAAATCGACAAAGGCAAATGATGATTCGCTCCTGGAAACGTTCCAGTAGTAGCGATGCTGATGCCTAAATTGGTAACAGATTCCATGTCCTTTCAAGGCAAATGATGATTCGCTCCTGATAATATCTTAGTTGTAGCGATGCTGATGCTTAAATCGGTAACAAATTCCAAGTCCTTTCAAGGCAAATGATGATTCGCTCCCGGCAATATTCCAGTCGCAACGGTTCTGATGCTAAGATTGGTATCAGGTTTTGAGTGCCATACTCGCAATAGAATCGGCGATCCAAAAATGCATATAAAATAGCCGAAATGTTTAGGCAACTCGCAATAAAAAGCAGCGAGTGAAAAGGAAAAATAGCCGAAATGATTGGGCACCACGAAAAATAGCCGAAATGATTAGGCAATCACGATTTTCGCGATATAAAAAGCTGAAATTATAGAGCATCGCCGAAAGGAATAAAAAAATGATGAAACTTTTGCCCTACAGGCGAGTCCATACTGACCCCTGTATACAATCCATGGGCATAAACAAAAAGGGAACCACATGTCCCACACCAGACCTTGTCAAAAGGGAAAGTCAGAGCTCGACAGCAACATCTGCATCCCAGAAGACCAACAATGGCGTTCCTACTCATGCCAGCAGGGCACGGACGCGACACCACAAATCAGAGCTATGGAACAATCCCTAGTTCTAAGATTCCGCGGTTCACACACAACCTAGAGTCAACCCGACACCGCAGAAGGCGGGGTACATCAGCAAATGACCCCGTCGCGGATATATGTCAACCCATGACCTCCTTGTCGTCAAGCAACGCTTCGATTCGGATACATGTCAACCTTTGACCTCCCTGTCGTCAAGCAACACTTCGACTCGGATACATGTCAAACCCTGACCTCTCTATCGTAAAGAAATGCTTCGACTCGGATACATGTCAAACGCTTTACCTTCCTATCGTAATGCTTCGACTCGGATACATGTCAAACCCTTGACCTTCCTTTCGTAATGCTTCGACTCGGATAAATGTCAAACCCTGACCTCTCTGTCGTAAAGCAACGCTTCGACTCGGATACATGTCAACCCCTGACCTCCCTGTCGTCAAGCAACGCTTCGACTCGGATACATGTTAGCCCCTGACCTCCCTGTCGTAAAGCAATGCTTCGACTCGGATACATGTCAAACCCTGACCTCCCTGTCCTCCCTGTCGTAAAGCAATGCTTCGACTCAGATACATGTCAAACCCTGACCTCCCTGTCGTAAAGCAATGCTTCGACTCGGATACATGTCAAACCCTGACCTCCCTATCGTAAAGCAATGCTTCGAATCGGATACATGTCAAACCCTGACCTCCCTGTCGTAAAGCAACGCTTCGAATCGGATACATGTCAAACCCTGACCTCCCTATTGTAAAGCAACGCTTCGACTCGGATACATGTCAAACCCTGACCTTCCCTGTCATAAAGTATCGCTTCGACTCGGATACATGTCAAACCCTGACCTTCCCTGTCGGAGCAATGCTCCGTCTCGGAAATGCATCAATCCATGATCTCCCCGTCAAAGCAATACTTCAACTCAGAAACAAGTCAACCCACCAAACCACTTACGAGTCCTCTCCACTTGTAAGGGAGAAAATTCTCTTGTAAGATCCTTACGGCTCTCAAGAGAAAATGCACTTAGAAATCCTCACGATTCCTAAGGAGAAAATACACCTACGAGATCCTCTCGACTCGTAGGGAGAAGTTTTTATGAGACCCTCATGACTCATAAAATTGAAAAGTCTTAGGTGGGGGATCCTAACTTTGTCTCCTAAGCCATCACCGCCCTGCAAGGAGGTCAAGATGGACTATCTATGAGCCACACTCTCCGAAGTTGAATCTCGATAAGGAGGGAAACAACCACTTACGAGTTCTCTCGACTTGTAAGCAAAAAAAATCTCTTTTGAGATCCTTACGACTCTCAAAAGAAAGCACACTTAGGAGTCATCACGACCCCTAAGGAGAAATTACACCTACGGGATCCTCTCGACTCGTAGAGAGAAAAGTCTTTATGAGACTCTCACGGGTCATAAAATTGAAAAGTCTTAGGCGGCAGATCTGAACCCGTTTCCTAAGCCATTGCTGCTCTACAAGGAGGTCAAGATGGACTATCTGCGGGCCACATTTGACAAAGCCACATTTGCCAATGAAATAAAGAAGCTACTTACGGGTCCTCACGATTCGTAAGGAAAAATACCCGAGTGAGATCCTTACGACTCACGGAGGCGATGAACACTTAGAAATCCTCACGATTTCTAGGGAGAATTTGCACCTACGAGATCCTCTCGACTTGTAAGGAGAAAAAACCTTCTTGAGACCCTTACGGCTCATGAAGATGAAAAAAGTCTTAGGATATAAGGACTCTAAACTTGTCCCCTAAGCCATCAATTCTATTGACATGCATAACTCTGTACTACTTCACCCACGTACATGCTTACGTGGGAAAGTAGTAGGGGGGTATTTGTTCCCGCCAAAATTTTCGGCCAAGAGCTACTTGTTCCCTTATAAAAAAGGGGAAGAGTCCCCAAAATTTAGCCTCACGTGTAAAACACGTGAGCGCTCATATGCAAAGCGTATGAGCTCTGAATAAAATAATTAAGAGCCAAACAGGCCTTACGTATGAAACACGTGAGCGCTCATATGCAAAGCATATAAGCACTGAACATAAATCGCCAATGGCCAAACAGGCCTCACGTGTAAAACACGTGAGCGCTCATATGCAAAGCATATGAGTGCTGAACATAAACAGGCTAAAACCCACAGCAGGGGTCACGTGTTAAACACATGAGTTCTCTTGCCTCTCACATGCAAAGCATGTGAGCGCCCCAATTTAAAATGCTCCTATCAAATTCTAGAATTAAATTCTATTTTGGGAAATATTTTCCTGATCTTTCTCAAACTAAAAAGATCTTCTCTGTTAAACAGAGGACCTTTGGATCAAAGATCCAACGGTGATCATCTGGTAGAATAAATATCTATCATAGAAAAATATTTTCCAAATCTTGTTAAATTAACAAGATATTCATATGGTCAGAATTCTATGTTAGAATAAAATTCTAATCTTATTAAACTAACGAGATATCTATATGATAGAATTAAATTCTATATTAAGAAAATATATTTCTGATCTTGTTAAACTAAAAAAATATGATAGAATAAAATTCTAATCTTGTCAAAACTAACAAGATATTCATAATCTTGTTAAACAAATAAGAAATCTTCTATGTTAAACAGAGGGCCTTTGGATTAAAAATCCAACGGTGAATAAAATTCATCGATTGATCTAAAAGATCATGAATTCAATCATGATCTCTCAATGAGGGATTCCATTAACAAATTGATTCTTTTTCTTCTCATATAAATGGGAGCAAGGGGAGGAGGAAAAAAAGGAGACAAAGAGGGGGAAGGGAAGAAAAATAGAGAGAATTTAATTCTCTAAAGAAGAGGAACCCCTCCTAAAAGCTCCCACAAAAAGAGAATTTAATTCTCAAACCAAGAGTTTAACTCTTCTCAAAGAACTTAGTTCTTCCTCTGGTTAAGATCTGCAGGAGCAGATCTCCCCACAAGTTGAGAATTTAATTCTCATCGGGGAGATTCTGTCATGCAGATTCAAAACCTAGGGGAAAGAACTGAATCCAAAAGAGTTTAACTCTTACAAAACATGTGGGAATTTAATTCCTCTGAAACTAAGGTTTAACCCTTTAAAAAGAATTTAATCCCTACAAAGAACAAAAGGAGAACTTGATTCCTCAGAACCATAGAAGAACAACCTGGTGATTCATTAGCGTTCAACGCTACACAATAAAAGCTCACGTATTCCCACATGAGCACCTTTGAAGAACAAAAAAGGAAAGACTGAGATCTAGCCACGTGACCCCTGAGAAGTGTTCAGCACTTATAAAAGAGAAAAGGGAATGAACCCTACTTTTTGGGGCGTCTCACGCGACCCCACGTGACCCCTGAGAAGTGCTCAGCACTTATAAAAGAGAAAAGGGAATAAACCCTATTTTTGGGGCGCCTCACGTGATCCCACATGACCCCCTAACAGTGCTCAGCACTAAAATAAGAGAATAAAAGAGGGAGCGCCTAACTCTAAGCGTCTCACGTGCCACACGTGAGCGCCCCAACTTTCAATGTTTAACACTGCTATGGCGCCTCACATGCTGCACGTGAGCGCTGCTATGGCACCTCACGTGCCACACGTGAGCATCTCAGATCTCAGTATTTAACACTGCCTTAGAATATCACGTGGGAGCACGTAGGCACTGAGCATACACTAGTATTTAACATTATAAAAGGCCAACTTCAACCCCAGATTGGCTAAGTCTTTCCTGAGATTAAATCTCTAAATAAACCGAGCCTCCATGCTCATGACTGATGTTTTCTCAATTTGGAATTTGGTTCAAGGGTATATCTCTCCACACCTCTGATACATGTCGTTGTAATTCTTCAACGTCTTCAGAGAGGTGGTGGATCCCGACGACCAATAACTATCTGGTGCATTTCCAAACCCATGATTACATCCAAACAATGGACCACAACGTCCTTAAACTAATGATGGACAGTAATGTCCTTAAACTAACTCTGGACCGTAACGTCCTTAAACTAACAACGTACCGTGACATCCATAAACTAAACTTAATGGACTATGATGTCCTTAAACTGAAAAAACCTTACAGACTATGATGTCTTTAAACTCATAGACTATGATGTCCTTAAACTTACGGACCGCAACGTCCCTAAACTAAATCCTACGGACTATGACGTCCTTAAACTCACGGACTATGACGTCCTTAAACTTATGGACCGCAACGTCCTTAAACTAAAATGATAGAGTCCAAATACTCTTTCGTTGGATCTAAATGATCCCAAAATCTTGTTAAGTAGATCTTAATCTAAAATTAGACTAACGTATCCTTAACAAGCATTTAAGTTGATCTTAATCACAAATGAGGTTAACGATCCTTAAAACAAATCCAAATCTAAATCTAAGAAAATACGGATTTGGACTAATCCACGCCCTACGGGCGACAACATAAATTAGTCTCCGTATACAATCCACAGGCAACCAAAAAATAAAACGAACACACACGACATGAAGTGACTATCTGGAGAAGGAGAAAGTAGTTACCGCTATGCGGTAGCGTAATTAACTGTAAGGGCTTGGGCCTGCAGGGAAGAACGTCCCCATAATCAAAATCCCCTCGTACATGAGGGGGAATCTGACGAAGTCTGCTACAACGGCCGCATATGTCCAAACCTCCGATACACGGTGCCATAAATCAACTTGGTATTTTCGGAGAGGTGGACGGATAAAACCAAATAGCATCTGCCCCCAAATTCAGGCAAGACGTCTGTCTTCCCAGTTTTCGGCGGCGAACAGCCCCTATTTTTCTAAAACCCCGATTCGTGCTATTTCAAACACCAAGAACTGTATGACTCATATTTGGAAAGGTATATTCTTAAATGTTGCGTTTACTACATCTTTTCTGTATATTCATGCTGTTCTCATCGCATTGCATGCTTATATTTCTTTAGTTATTATGAACCCCTGTTGTCAGGACACCAGCACCATTACCGATGATGCGTATGCTCCACGTGCACTTGCTTGCCGTCGGTAATTTCCATATCGCGTACACATAAGAAAACATTACTTCATTTGTATAAATTGCTAGCTGGTAGTTTCAACATAGTAATAGTACGCTTGCCTTCATATGCTAGTTTTTATATTGCATTTCTTACTCAGAAACTTCATGCATTTATGCATTCATTCTGTTATGCAATATCGTGGGGCTTTATGCCGATATTCACTGTTCACTGACTAGTGATTTTGAGATTTCGGATCTTTCATGAGATTTCTGGTTTTGGGAAACCGCATGTGAATGTTTATAAACTTATGATAATTTTAAAAGAGGAAGATGTGGTTTTCCTTGATATGATGAGTAGCGTCCACCATGATGTTTTCTCGGTTCTGAGTTGGTTTTCGAGACCCGATTCGAGGAGGAGGATGAACCGTCTGTGGGTACATGGTGAACCCGGTGAGGTACCTTAGGGCAAGAGTGATTTTGTGGGGATGACGATGAGCCTGGCACGGGAGCACTACCTACCGGTGATTGTATAGAAACTCGACGGATATCTGGAGGATACCGTTCAGAGTTATGAGAGAGATGGATATATGGGCCGATCCGGACTGACAGAGCCCATGGGCCGATCCGGACTGACGGAGCCCGAGATTTGAGTATTATGTGTCGCTGTCGGACATAGATTTCGAGATGTTTTGAGTGCCGATGCTGGGCACTCGGGTTTTATCATGATTTGTGTGTCATTGCTGGACATACGTTGGATGGTGCATTAAAACATGTCACACATCGATATATTATTACTCTTGACACGGACACGAGTACTTTGATATCACACTTATGATATACTGTCATCCTTGTTGTAGTATCGTATATTTTATTGTATGACCTAGAAGAAAGTCATACATGCGATTTCTTCTCGGTGATGTTTTTTACTCACGAGTTGGCAACTCACCCCCGTTGTGCCATAGTTTCTTACAGGTTTGGCCATACAGGTTTCATTGCGGCTTGCTGGCACACTGCTTCCTTCCGGGTGATTGCTTGGGTGGTGGGTTCACTTGCATCGTGACCACCGTAGTACTTTTATTTATTTCAGTTATATCTAGTAAACTCTATCAACCAGACTTGTATTATTTGGTAGGCTTAAAAGACCAGTTGTATATTCTTTCATTTTTAGAGTCGCGTGCTTGTATTATTATTGGTCTTCTTTGGTTTTCTTGAGGATGTTGGATTCCTTTCTGAGTTTTGATCCTCGCCCTTCGGCGTTGTATATTATATTGCTTGCGTGGTTGTTTCCGCCAATTGGCGAAGAGCTAGCTCCCGCTTGGGGATGCCCTTATTCATTATTTATGTATCTCATGTGTTGTACCCATTTGGGGGCCTGTTTTTACAAAGGAGACTCTGCTGAAATTTTTGGGAAAATATGATGTTGCTTTTAAATGTTTGATGCCACTTATTTTGTTAAAACCACTTGCTTTAAAATCAGTTTTCCTTCACTCTTTTCATTTAAAATGGTTTAGATTTCTAGGTTTTGGCTTACTTGAATTATGTGGGATCATATAAGTTTCGCATGATTCAAGTGCCAGTCACGTGCCATTCCGGGTCGTGACAAAGTTGGTATCAGAGCGTTAGGTTTAACCTTGGTTCGAGTCTAGGTTTGACTATAAGGAGTCTAGGACATATATATATATATATATATATATATATATATATATATATATATTCGAAACCTAGGCTTGACCTTATGGAACTTAGACTTGGTCGAAGGGGTATTAGACCCGAACTTTCGTCGCGTAGATTGACCTTGGTTGATGGAGTAGGTGACTTAAGTAGAGTGACGTACGGTGTGTATGTTCCGCGGCATACTTACGATACGCTACTAATCTTAAGAATCTTTATGATGTACATTTCCTTGCACCATATTCTATTCGTTCCTTTGATCTATCTTCATCGATGTCGGATGGTGGTTTCTGTTACCACGGTTGCACGGGCAGAGAGAGCTGCGGCTAGAGTTATGGTCAGCATGAGCTCGTCTTGGACGAGGACTGACCAGGGCGTAATTCCGGTGACACACGATTGTATAGATGTGTTGTTTTATTGTGTTTTTCGTGACATGAGCGTTTTGATAGATTGTCTTTACTAAGACTTCTCGAACATTCAGATCAGCACCAGAGAATTGGGCCACTGCTAGAGGCCGGCTAGAATATGATGACCGTTAATGTATCGTCTATTCTTGAGGATTGAGGCATTGTTTAGCGTGCAGACGAATGAGCCAGTTGTTGCTGCGACAGACAAGATATCGCCCCATATGTTTGAATCCATTGCAGCACGAGTTGTACTTAGGGATATGATAGAAGATCGCTAGTCACCCATGGAGGAATGACTAGGACATGTGGTTCATTTGCATACCCCGATATGAGGTCATCAGATTGATTAATTTCAGCTAGAGAAGACTTCACACAGGCACGTTGAAAGTCAATAAAAAACGGACGAATGAAGAGTATTCCTCCGACGATTTGGAAGAGTTTCCAAGGGCATAGTTGGCCAGATACCTACAACGAGATATTGAGCCATCGAGTTCATAGTTTCAGAAGGGAGACTCTAGATACAAGTATAGCCGTTTATAGCATGGTCCATACAGCTATGAAGAGACGAGTCTGAATCAGTCCACATTAGAGAAAAGTGGAGTAAGAGGTTCGTACGAGATTTTGACGAGATGGCGTTCCACTCCGTTGACATCAGAGGTGTGATACGTATGTAGAGGCGTTGAATATGGACCTATCTTTTAGAAGAAGTCGTGATGAGTATGCAGCTGTTCCGGAACAAGAAATGGATTTAGTAAAGGGTAATAACATCCGGGTTGTAACGTTTTAAAAATAAATAATTAAATAATTAAATAAATAAAATCCTTTAAGTGAATTTTCTGATTTTCGGTAAAATAAAACATATTTTTCGTAAAACTTAACCATAATTATTTTTCATTATGAATTTAAAAAGACCTATTTTAATTATGTAATTACTAGTAAATGGTGTTTATTTAGTCACTTATAAATTTTTAGTTTAATTAAATATTTTTCCTAAATTAATTATTTTAAATATTAACATAAGCTTTATTTATACATTAAATTAGTGTAAATTACAAATTTGAATGGGTTAAATTAGCAAAAGTGAACCATAACATATTGGAATCAAGTGTGTTTCATGCAAAATTCATTTTCAAAATTTTCCATGGTTCTAGACTTTTCTAGGTTTAACTTAGAAAAGAAAATAAACAAAATTAATTAAATTAGTGAAAAGACATAAAGAGAAGTAATTAATTAGTGAAGTTTCTACACTTTGCTACACAATTCTCCTTCTCTCCCTCTCCTCAAGATGGTGGCCGGCCTCACCCCATGGCAGCCCCCTTCCTTTTCCAACTCATTTTCCCTTCAAAAAATCATCAAAATTTCAACAAAAATTCCAAAAATAAACCTCAAAATCAATATTCAATCTCTACCATTTTCCTTTGACCTATTTAGCATGGATTTTGGAGTTGAAAACCATTATTTTGGAAGCATATTTTTATGTTTGGATCTCATGTTTTGGAGGTATAATTTTTATTCCTATGATTAATTTTTATTAAATGCTTTAATCTAGCATATTTAGATTTTCTTTATTAATTCTATTTGCAATTTTAAAATTCAAGATAGGGTTTCTAAAATCAAGTTATGGTTTTTATTAATTAAGTGGGGTTATAATAGCTTGTTTAATATTTTTAAAAATGGAAAATCTTGTATGGTTGATGTATTGTAAATTTGTTTATTCAAAATTGTTTAAATTAAACAATTTTGCAAACTAGACTTTTATAAATTATATATATTGGTGAGATAAAATTCTAATTAATATTTTTATCACTAGATTGTGGTTTTAATGAGAATATTAACATGTTAATGGAATGAAAAACCTAATTTGGTTACTAGTTTCAAATTGATAATGGAAATTGTGATAAATATGTTATTTTTTTTGCTAACTAGGTTTTAGATATTTCTTAAATAATTGAGATTTAAAATCTAATTATGGTTTCATTACATTATTAACATCATAAATTGTTGTTTAATAAGTTAATTCATGCAAAATTAAGTTTAGTTGTGAAGTTGTGAAATTTTGCTTGCAAGGTGTTGAAATTGATAAAATTGCAAACTAGAATTTCCAATTTAATACAAATTAGTGTGATAAAAATATGGTAATGGTTTCTATAATCTAGTTATGTTATTTAATGAATATTATGACCATTAGTTTCATTTAAACATCAAGTTTTGAAGTAAAACGGTAAATTGACGTTTTCTAGGTTTTTACGAAATCAGACGATTTGATCGATTATAAGGTTTCGATGATTTAAACCATGTTTTATATTATAAATAATGAGTTTTGAAACTACGAGTTGTTTGTTGGTGTTTTATCTCGATCAATCGGCGTTTGTACGCCGATATCGAGCGATATTTGGTTCTTTTGCATGAGCGGGTCATATGTTTTAACCTATGCGAGTTTCGTGCGTCGTTTTGGTTTTGTCCATTATTCAGTTTACGATATTATATATGTTTGTGTATAGGTACCCCTCACGTGGACTTCGGACAAGGAAGAAGAGGAGGGCGACATCGTCTTCGGCAGACAAGGAACAGGTTTGTAGATGTATATCTACGGGGGAAGTCGGGTGGATGGCGTTTAGAACCCCCGCAAACGTAGAGTAGGAATATTACTTATTGTCATTAGGAAGTCGGACGTAACCTTAGATTCTTGGCGAGGAGGATCCTATTAAAGACTTTAGGTTGGACTAGACTGATTTAGAAAGACTTTACCAGAGGATTAATGTCTTGAAGGGAATTCATAGGTTTCAGGTAGACATACACACACGCACATACAGAAACTCGACTTGGTGTATATGTGTATGTGTGTGTGTGTGTGTGTGTATGTGTGTAGGAATGCGTGTAGGTATATACACACACACACACAACATGTATATGTGATATAAGGATGTTATATGATACATGAGGATGAGACAATATAACTGGGCTTGATGCCGTAATCTCTTGGCTATACAGTCGTGTTATGATGTTAGCGGATCGTTAGAAAATGAGAAAATGGATATGTATACATAAACGATAATAGGTGATGATGATATTGAGATATATGAGACTCTAGAATAGAATCCGGACTGTAACCTGTGACTGAAACACGATATGATATATTTGTGACTTGATTACGATACGATATATGTGTGACTTGGTTACGATATGATATATGTGTGACCTGATTACGATATGATATAAGTGTGACCTGATTACGATATGATATATATGATATGATATTTCTGAGGAACAATTGACGATGTATATGTACGCAGACAATGATAAATGATTGATGATATTAGGATGTATGCGATTACAGTACAGTACCTTTGATCATGACATTATTTGATGATGATATTATACGAATGATGATGTACGTAGGTGATACTCGACCGTACCCCGATATTGGGATGCCGTACGATGGATTTTACCGTACGAGGCATAGATGTGATGATTGATCCGTACTCTTGATTCGAGGAAGTCGTACTACGTACGTGACGCTATTGAGGCTGGATCGCCGACTATTAGAGATACGGACTCAGACCTTAGGTGGATTCTTATTTCTTATCGACTAGTTTCTGTATTTTAGTTCCTTAGGGGGTTAGATAGATACTAGTTTAGGCTCGAGTCATATAGTTGTAGTTAGACTTGTATATTACAAATGAGTGGTTAATACACATCCATCTTTACATTCAGATCGTAATCATCATGTTGCATGTTCATACATATGTTTCTTTAGTCAGTATGAAACTCTTCCTGTTAGGATACCAGCACCATTACCGATGATGCGCATATTCCACGTACACTTATTTGCCGGCTCACACACATCATCATCGGTAATTGCTATGTCACGTACACTTTAGAACATATTATCTTTTATTGATAGAATCAGCTAAAGGCTAGATCAATATAATATTGTGATTACTCTCAGGTGTTAGTCTAGACATTGCATTTATTACTTAGACATTTCATGCATTCACATTTTCATGTTATCATGCAGTATTGTTGGGCTTATGCCGATACTTATTATTTACTTACTCATGATTTTGGGATTTTGGATTTCTATGAGATTTCTGGATTTTGGGGGAAACCGCAAGAATATATATAAAAACTTCTCTCTCTCTCCCTCTCTTTTTAAAATATAAGTTGCGGTTTTCTCGTGATGTATGTGTCTTCCACCATGAGATTTCATGTTTTCTGTTGGATTTCGAGACCCGATTCGAGGAGTGGATGAACCGTCTCGGGTACATGGTGGGCCCGGTATGGTACCCCGGGGCAAGAAGATCGAGTTGTAGACGATGAGCCTGGCAGGGGAAGACTACCTACCGGTGATGTCTGGCGCAGCGGATATCCGAAGGATACCGACCGTTGTCGTGAGATTTAATGATATGGGCCGATCCGGACTGACGGAGCCCGAGATATTGAGACTATGAGGTATTGAGACTTGAGATTTACATGTTTTGTGTCGATGCTTGACACGGATTTCCATAGATTTCATCGATGGTGTTTCAGATTTCTATACAAATTTTACTATGATGAAAGTTAAAGACTTCTTATACAGATATATCCAGATTTCAGGGTTGATTGTTTTACATTCATGGTGCATGCATACTCATTCACATGACATATTACTATTTGAGGCACTGACACGAGCACGGAGCATTTCCACTTACACGTAGTTTATTACCCTGCCATTACTAGATGACTAGTGATATATTAGTATATTATTATGACCTAGGACAGCGTCGTGCATTCGATTTCTTTTCGCAGATGTCTTCTACTCACGAGTTGGCAACTCACCCCCGTTGTGCCAAATTTTATTATAGGTTCGATGTACAGGTTTCCTTGGCAGTTTGCTGGCACATCATTTCATTCAGGCTGATTTGCTTGGTAGGTTGGTTCACTTGTATCAGGACCGCCGTTGTACTTTTATTATTTCATTGGTATCTAGTAAGCTCTATCAACCAGACTTGTATTACTTGATAGTTTAGAGGACCAGTTGTTTATTTCGACCTTAGAGTCGCGCTTGTATTATTATAGTATCTGGTGGATTTGTTTTCTTTTGAGTTTTGAGTCTCGCCCTTTGGCGTTGTATATTAATTTGCATTGTGTGGTTGTTTCCGCCTGTTGGCGTAGAGCTAGCTCCCTCTTAGGGATGACTTTTTATTGTTTGTATATATTATACTTGTTTATACCCATTTGGGGCCAGTTTTTACAAAGGAGACTCTGCCAAAATTTTTGAGAAAATTTGATGTTGCTTTTAAACTTGTTTTCCTATATGTTTTCCTTTACTTCTTCTTTTATATGGTTTAGATTTCTGGGCTTCGGCTTACTTAGATTGCGTTGCGCCTCTAGACGCTTCGTAATTTAAGTGCCGGTCACGTTCCGTACCTTCGGGTCGTGACAAAGTTGGTATCAGAGCGCTAAGTTTAACCTTTGTATAAATCTAGGGTGACCCTTGGTTGATGGAGTAGGTGACTTAGGTAGAGTGACGTACCGTGGGTATGATCCGCGGCATACTTACGATACGCTACTCTGCTTAAGAAGCCTTAGGATGTACATTTCTTTGTACCGTATTCTATTCGTTCCTTTGATCTATCTTCGTCGATATCGGATGGTGGTTTCTGTTACCACGGTCGCACGGGCAGAGGGAGCTGTGGCTCGAATGCGATGACCATTAGGGTATCGTTTATTCTTGAGGATTGAAGGATTGTTTAGTGTCACGCCCCGCTTCCCAGAGTACGCAAGATTGGGCACGTAACATAGCCAACCATGCTACCTGTGGGTAGGAAGTATCCATCCACAGTCACATTACGGTTGTAGAGATATCAAGAACAGTATGAATAAACTAATCTAACACATGTCCAAATCCATAATAACAAGAGTCAATAAACAATAGTGCGGAAGCAAATTATCCAATACAATAAATAAACAGTATGTCCCATAATGCGGGCTCACATCTGGAAATGAAATGAAATAAATAAACTAATTACTAAGAACTCACAGTTCAGCCTGCTGGCTGAAGTACTCCTGCTCGGTCGTCGACAGTGGTAAGGAATCTGGGCCATGCAAAACCCAGACGTCAGCGCGTCAAGTCAACCAATAATATAATATAAACATGGTAATAAGCAATGCAGGTATGAACATGAATACAGCAGTACTAAGAAATAACAGTGCAGGGTAATGTGCAGTGGTCACTAAACTGTCCTATTAGGTTTCTACTCTATAGTCTTTGAAATCAATTGATGAATCGTCGATGTAACTCAATAGTATCCCGTGCGTGCCCGGGACCACGGTCAAGGTTCTCGGGGCTGAATCCGAGACGTGCCGCTAGGCAGTAATAGGTAGCAGGATGGGCGAGTGATGTCAGCATCATCACTCCGGGGCTGGCCAAGCCCGTAAGACTGATCAGAACAGGTATCGAACTGTTGAGTTACAAGTCGGTTTCACCTTTGATTTCCCCATACCCCCAAGTTATGTATGTCAGGTCAGGTATTCAATAATCGAGGACTAATGCCAACACAGGATCAGGTAAAAGCAGGTTTGTCTGGATAGACAACAGGAATGGTCCATGAGGACCTCAAGTCAGGTTTGTTGGCATTAGGCATGAGATCAGGTAACAGGTCAGGTCAATATGTAATGTGATCGAGTGGGTGCTCTCAACAGGTATACAATCGAATAAATAACAGCAGCAAGAATTTAAAGTAAACAGCAATAGTAGTCACTTAATCACAATGGTGCTTTGTATTATCTTTATTAACAGGTTCAGGCACCCTTGGGGTGCAATAGTCACAAGGTGAAGCAATATCAACAACATAAAGTAATGAAGCTACACGAGTTTAAGACTAAAGCATAAATAATTGTCTCATGGATGGTTTAACGAATAAAGCAAGGACGATCTAATTGGTTTAGTTAGTTAAAGTGTGGATTGATAGTAGACTGATTAATTACAAGAAACTACTATAATGATTCAATGTTAAAGATACTTGCAACCGTCAATTCTAAGTTATACCAAATATCGATATTACCATCAACTGTGTGGTTAATTTAAGTAATGTGGTAATTAAATGTATAGCAAGACTTGATCTTGTATTAGCATGTTAGAGCAAGTATTCGGATACTTGCCTCGACGGTTTCGCAAACCGGAAAACACGAATGCAAAGTCGGCGGAAAACACGAGACGGGTGCACGGACTACGGATCGAGTCCCAACAGCGAACAGCGGGACCACACGGACCAGAGTACCTCGCTGGAGCGTCGGGTCCAAACGACGGCACGGACGGAATCCGGCGAAAGTCAAAGGCGACGAAGTTAGCAAAACACGATATACATATTAAAGATCAGCGGGGGATCTAGCACAAATGGAAAGATAAAGGGATGCTTACAGGGAAGAACCAGGGCAACCACGATGGGCTCGACGGCGATGGGGCGCCGGCGAGGCAGCGACGGCGAGCAGCAACGGCTGGAATTTTTCTGGGTTCGTTGGAAAGAGGGTGGTGCGGTGAGTAGAGGGGTGCTGGCCCGCTCTGGTGATCAAGGGGAGACGGAGGTGGTCGGAGGTGGCTCTGGTGACGACGGCGAGGATCGTCGGCACGTTTTCCGGCGACCCGGGGGTTGGTGCTAGGGTCGGGCTCGGGTTCTGGTGGTCCGGCGAGGGGAGGAGGAAGACGACGACGAGGTCGGGACGAGGGTGAAGGGAGGAGGATTCTGGTGTCGTCGGCGATGGGAGGCGGCGGCGACAGCGAGATCTGCGGCTGGTGGTGGCATCGGGGGTTGGGTGCAGGCGCGGAAAGAGAATGGAGGAAGGAGGTAGGGGGTGCGGTAAGGCCGTGGAGGCGAGGACGGCGACGGCGAGGTCGCGGGGAGGTCGACGGCGCAGGCACGAGGAGGCTAGGGTTAGGGTTCGGGGGTTCTCGCGGTGGGTTTCTCGTGGGGAGAAGAGGAACAGAAGGCTGCGTAAAATATATAGGAAGAGAGAGAGAATATTATTAGAGAGAGGGAGAGAGATTTTAGAGATAGAGAGAGAAGGAGGTTAGAGAGAGATAGAGAGAGATGGAGAGAGAGAGAGGATAGGGGGCCCACGAAAGGAAGCCTGATTGGCTGAGGAGAAATTTAAAAGGAGATTGAATAGATTTAAATGATTTCAGGGGATTTAAACGTAGGTAACAGTAAATATATATAGTTTAATATATTTAATTAAATGGGCATTTTCGGCGCTAAATGAAACATTTCCAAATCGCGCCCGGTTTGCGCCCAAATGTTTCAAATTCAAATTATAGGATTTTAAGCGGGTTCCAAATTTTGAAAAGGGGTGTTTAAAGATAAAAATGCATGCCCCCAAGTCGGACACTTGCACGCGCGCGTAGCCGTCCAAACTTGCCCGTTTAGCCGAACGGGAAGAAATCTCGACACGCGGACGCTACCACGCGACTAGTGGCGACGAGTAGGCCAACATGGATATTTTTAATTTCATTTTCGGTGTTAAAATTTGTTATGTGCCAAAATGACTTAACCGGTTAAAATTTAGCAATAAACACCAAACAATCAGGATAATTGGAATGAGCAATATATAACACTCAACTAGCAATAGAAATAGTACTATTTGGGCTCGGGTGTTACATTTAGCGTGCGGACGAAGGGTGTTCACATGCCGTTCAGACGAAGTTAAAGGGTTCGAATGATTGTCAGAAACCCATTTTCCCAAGTTTAAGGTATTCGGAAGAACATGCAGGTATTTCTATGGACCTTCTAGAAGAATGAAACCCTGACTCGACATAATGACTACGAGAACGCTTTTGAACCTTAGGGTTTACGGCAGTTCCGCGGTGCCATTAGTGAGGCTTGGGTTTGCCCTTCTACGGCTGGTTCACAGATGCTGGGGCATGTACTGGATATTTTTAAACTGTACTTGAGTGTTGAGCTCTCGGGGAATTATGGGATTTTGATGAATCGATCGAAAAGTTTAACGTAGTCCGGATATCTGGTGAAGGGATAGATTATGCGGGAGGCTCTTGATATGAGCATAGCTGTTTGCAGCGCAGTCAGCACAGCGATGAGGAGACGAGTCCGAATCAGTCGATATTAGAAAAGGCGCACATTGACGATAGTGTTTACAATTGTGATTTGGTGATTTGAATTTCAAATTTCTGTTGTTTGGATTTTGGTATTTTGAGGATTTTGTTCTACGATTTGTATTTCTTATGTGTATATTCATTACACTTTATTCGTGTTTCATATATCAGTTGTATTGATGTTGTTTTGTACATACCCAGTGCACTCGACTTGGTTTTATACATTTTGAGATATTGATTTGATTTCGTGCATATGGGTTGCACATGATTTTGACGTATGCTTCGACATAGTTTTCATGCATTTTTCGTACCGTGAGTTCGATTTTGATATTCGGTGTATGTTTTTCATACACCATGTGCGCTTGATTGAGATTCTTGCGCACACTTGGTGCACTTGATGCGATTTTGTGCACACCAGATGCACTAAATCGGGGTTTTGTGCAGATTAGATGCGCCTGATATTAGTGTCGTGCACGCCTGTTGCACTTGACAGATATTTTTGGTGCACACCCGTTGCACTCAGTTTTGTTTCTGTGAGTATTCGTGGCATCTGTATTTGGTTTCGATTTCAGTGCGCACCGGACGCACATGATATTTTTATGATGTGATTAGGATTGATTTCATTTTGAGCAGTATGGTTTTATAATCATTACTATTTCATTTAGTAACCAGGCGGGACGTGTATGTTAAATAAAAGGTATATATGTATAGCTATTTTTTTAAAATAAACATCCGCTATTTATGTCGTGACACATGCATGTGACACATGCATCGCACGGCGATTTTAAAAAGGGGTTTTTGCATGCTTCTTTATTCAGATGTTTGGACGATTTTACTACGACGCGCACTATATATAAGTTATAGTTTTGAGATATATCATGTTGGTTTTCGTTATTAATTCTATTTGCAATTTTAAAATTCAAGATAGGGTTTCTAAAATCAAGTTAGGGTTTTTATTAATTAAGTGGGGTTATAATAGCTAGTTTAACATTTTTAGAAATGGAAAATCTTGTATGGTTGATGTATTGTAAATTTGTTTATTCAAAATTGTTTAAATTAAACAATTTTGCAAACTAGACTTTTATAAATTATATATATTGGTGAGATAAAATTCTAATTAATGTTTTTATCACTAGATTGTGGTTTTAATGAGAATATTAACATGTTAATGGAATGAAAAACCTAATTTGGTTACTAGTTTCAAATTGATAATGGAAATTGTGATAAATATGTTATTTTTTTTGCTAACTAGGTTTTAGATATTTCTTAAATAATTGAGATTTAAAATCTAATTATGGTTTCATTACATTATTAACATCATAAATTGTAGTTTAATAAGTTAATTCATGCAAAATCAAGTTTAGTTGTGAAGTTGTGAAATTTTGCTTGCAAGGTGTTGAAATTGATAAAATTGCAAACTAGAATTTCCAATTTAATACAAATTAGTGTGATAAAAATATGGTAATGGTTTCTATAATCTAGTTATGTTATTTAATGAATATTATGACCATTAGTTTCATTTAAACATCAAGTTTTGAAGTAAAACGGTAAATTGACGTTTTCTAGGTTTTTACGAAATCGGACGAATTGATCGATTATAAGGTTTCGATGATTTAAACCATGTTTTATATTATAAATAATGAGTTTTGAAACTACGAGTTGTTTGTTGGTGTTTTATCTCGATCAATCGGCGTTTGTACGCCGATATCGAGCAATATTTGGTTCTTTTGCATGAGCGGGTCATAGGTTTTAACCTATGCGCGTTTCGTCGTTTTGGTTTTGTCCATTATTCTGTTTACGATATTATATATGTTTGCGTATAGGTACCCCTCACGTGGACTTCGGACGAGGAAGAAGAGGAAGGCGACATGGTCTTCGGCAGACAAGGACCAGGTGAG
Organism: Agapanthus africanus; assembly: GCA_030015575.1. Taxonomy (NCBI): domain Eukaryota; kingdom Viridiplantae; phylum Streptophyta; class Magnoliopsida; order Asparagales; family Amaryllidaceae; genus Agapanthus; species Agapanthus africanus. Next base: position 278,855,163 of record JASDDO010000001.1, read on the forward strand.
TAGATGTATATCTACGAGGGAAGTCAGGTGGATGGCGTTTAGAACCCCCGCAAACGTAGAATAGGAATATTACTTATTGTCATTAGGAAGTCGGACGTGACCTTAGATTCTTGGCGAGGAGGATCCTATTAAAGACTTTAGGTTGGACTAGACTGATTTAGAAAGAATTTACCAGAGGATTAATGTCTTGAAGGGAATTCATAGGTTTTAGGTAGACATACACACACACACACACAGAAACTCGACTTGGTGTATATGTGTATGTGTATATACATATATATATATATATATATAGGAATGTGTGTAGGTACACACACACACACACAACATGTATATGTGATATAAGGATGTTATATGATACATGGGGATGGGACAATATAACTGGGCTTGATGCCGTGATCTCTTGGCTATACAGTCGTGTTATGATGTTAGCGGATCGTTAGAAAATGAGAAAATGGATATGTATACATAAACGATAATAGATGATGATGATATTGAGATATATGAGACTCTAGAATAGAATCCGGATTGTAACCTATGACTGAATCACGATATGATATATGTGTGACTTGATTACGATACGATATATGTGTGACTTGGTTACGATACGATATATGTGTGACTTGATTACGATATGATATAAGTGTGACCTGATTACGATATGATATATATGACATGATATTTCTGACGAACAATTGACGATGTATATGTACGCAGACAATGATATATGATTGATGTATTAGGATGTATGCGATTACAGTACAGTACCTTTGATCATGACATTATTTGATGATGATATTATACGAATGATGTGTAAGTGCACGGCGGCGCCCCGGCCGTCGATCCGACGGCCAAATGCGGAAACGGTGATAAACTTTAGTTTTGCGAACTTAGCAAACCGGCACCACCGCGCGCTAAACCCCGGATCGGGCCATTAAACTAGATCTAGCTAACTACAAGATGGGAAGAGATATACCGAGTGATCCGAGTCCTCCGGTCTTCTCGTCGTCATCCCGATCTCCCGCGGAAACGACCGTTCGTCGCCTCCTCGCCGGAAGGGCACCACATCGCCTGTATCTTTTACGGGCTCCCACCTCAATACCAAGGCAACTCGGCCGCGAAGTTGGCTGGCCGACGCGTCCAAGATTTGCTGTAGAATAGTGTAGAATACTTGTCTCTTTGGGGTTTAAGAGGTTGCCATGTATGGAGGAATTTTTGCAAGAATATTCATGGATGGATGCTAAGAAAAATGAGCATCCAATGGGAATGTGTGTGCTCGGCCAAGCAATAGAGCTTACTGGAAAAAAATGAATGAAGCATCTCCCTCTCTCTGTGAAAAGAATGAGCTCCCCCTTTTTAAACTCATTCATTTCCTAAAGAAATTAATCACTCATCATACAAATAAAACTCCAGCACACACAAATGAGGGGGGGCCCACGAAATACAAGAAGGAAATTTTCCACACAATTAAACTTCTCTCTCCCTCCCCACATGATATGGCCGGCCCCCTCACTCCACTCAAACAGTGGCCGGCCCCACCAACAAACCCATCACCTAATCACATCAAAAAAACATACCCTCTCTAATCACAATTAATGCATGAATAGCAAAGAAGATTTCATAATCAATCCTTTTACAATAAACCCCTCCACAATGTGTTATTTGCAAACTTGCAAATAACCCCCTCCAACGAAAAGTCCGGCCGTGAAGGAACAATGAAAAACCGGCCGGAACGGAATGCAAACTGGCAACCCCAGAAAACTGGTCCCATAATAAATTACAGGAAAACTCCGATACTGTGCATACACACCCGCATTTGTATTCCGACCGAAATACAAATGCAAAGAGACAAAACTACACTATCAAATACTAAGATCCGGCTTGAGCCAAAGCCGGCTAGTAAAAACCGTCCGATCACGATCCGTGCAATACCGCACGTATCTGATCGAACCCTGCCATATCTCCATACGGCCTCTACAGCGTTTCGCCCGAAAGCTGAGTAACTGAAAGCGTGGTGGACTCTAAAGACTCGTCAATACTATGGCTGTGGATTTAACCACTAGCACGTCAGAGGTATAAGCCAATACGTGACGGGCCACCAGCTATTGACTAAAAGGGACGTGGATGTGCGAACCCATCCTGACACCCTACTGAGCCTGTCAGTGACAATATCCGTAAAGTCCGGTCCGTTCGTCTATGAGCATCGCATGTCGGGCCTAGGGGGTGGGTAAAAGTCAGACCCCCAAAAGCGGTACAAGTCGTGTCGGAGTGTAGCCCAGAACACCATGAGATACTACTGGAATACCTACCAGTAAATCTCCTGCCTTGGCCAAGGACTTCGTGTAATGGCTCTCCTAGACACAGCGCGACCTCACCCCCAATATCGGGAGAGACGAACCCCCGAAGATCCGCTCACTGCCTCCATGTGGCTCGGGACTGTACCCAACTAAAACCTGTTTGCACGACTCCTTTGAGCCGTGGTAGGGTAGTAATCAAAGCACAGTGGGAACTCACACGAGACAAATGACGATCCCCAGGTCGATGAACTAACCTGTACACATGTCACCTGGGAACTGCTATCTGACGTCAGGTATAAGACCAACTAGCATGTTCCCGGCGAGTCCTGTCCGGTGTACTCATAACCCAATGAGCACCTGTATACATCTTAGGTGAACCAACTGACACCAGTGGCTTGTGAGACCGGCCACCGCCCCTCGTCGGGGTCTCGACTGTATACACTAGTCTACTCTGGAGAATCGATGCCCTGTCTCGAAACTCCCATGACTAGGGACCTTTTAAGGATATGCTTGTAGACTCCAGCTCTCACTTATATGATCGCCCGCATACTGCCGGCAGTCAAGCAAGAATCCTAGGGGCTCTATCAACGTGCAATAGTGACATGTCAGGTCACCTAAAGCAGTACACGATGATAAAGGTAAACCAGATAGCATACTATCATCTCGAGTAAGACTGTCGTACCGGGATAGGTCCTCCCTCAATCATTGCAATCACGTGCCTGTGATCCAATAATTGACTCTGAGGGCACTATCTCCAACAATCTCCCACTTGCACTCAAGGCTAATTATTGCGATGTCGCATACTCACAGCCCGTGTGATACCGAACACCCAACTCCTCTACTAGTCAGTCTCACAAATCCCGTTTGCGAAACTCTTGCGTTCGAGGATTAGCCTCAGTGAGTGGATCTGCCATGATGTTTCTTTCTATGTCTCTCTATATCTCAAGTTCGCGGAGAAAACCATCTCCCGAAATGAGCAATACCTGTCTTAGAATGCCTGGATGTCTGATGGGACCCAACTCATAAATGAACTCCAAATCCAAACTTCTCAGACTGTATCGTCAACTAAACTTAATCAGTATCCTGCGCCATGCCTCCCTTAGTATTGCCTTGGATCACCTGTCCAAAATACTGCCCCTCGTCAGAAGGAAAACTATAACTCTGACAACCTCCTTGTCGTCCATGTCACCTTGGAAGCCTGGAATGATAACTGTCTCCCAAATGAGGCTGTCGTTATCATATCCCTAGAACATCCACTTATGTTCTAAAACTGCTTCCGACTATTTCTTCAGGATTGGATCAATGTCAACTTATTGCATCTAGTGCAAGAACAACATCTGGTGTGGTACTTGACATCTCATGATTGACTCAATTGCCTAAGCAAGTGATCTGCCAATCATGCATATCCCTCTCTACTTTAGTCTATAAGACACCTTTAGAGAGGGTGACTCCATCACCTGCAGGTACACTACCGTGCCAGGAGTCGTCCATTCTAAATACTCTTAGAATGGTGTCAAAGTACCCTGATTGGGAAACTACCCAAATCTAGATCTAAAACCATAGATCTAGTAACCAGTATGTCTTATACAAAATCCATTTCCTTTGTGAAGAAACCACTGTGTGACGACCCAAGTATAACTGATCGTAGTATAGGAATGTCACTTCCTACCTTGTGTATGTCATCCAAATACCATGACATCACACCCTACTACCTTCTCAACAGATCCATCCCCTATTCTGATGACGTCAAACCCATGACTGTCACATCAGAAATAGATGATCTATCTCCGCTATATCTGCTTAAGTCTATAAATAGACATAAGCCTGATGTCCACCAATGCTTCCGCTGCTCCTACTGACTACGAAAACCCTCTGGCAGAGTCATATAGACGTGCACTTCTAAAGCTAGTTTAGAACGACGCTATACTCATCCTCCTGCCGGGTCTCGCAGCCTGGAACAACAACAATGGTATGTGTGGGTAAACAAGAACTTCCCTGTCACCGTCCTTGAGGCTACCGGAGTACCTCTCGGGTGCCTGAAGTTACCCACCTTATCTGCGGAGTGGCCAATGGAATGTCAAATCAGATTGAATCTTTAGGTTCCTTATCAAATCTTCAGTAATCGTTTGCGGTTCTGGAATCACTTCCAGTTCTACCATACTCCCACTACTGTTTTCTGAAAAAAATCCATTTTTAATAAAACTGTGGCGAGTCTAGAACAATATCGCTATTGTTCATCCAGATGGTAGAAAATCAACCCTCGTCATAGCCTGGGTCAACCCACAAACAGCCATTACAGAAACGTGCCTTGAGTTATCCAGAGTCTGGTTTTAATCATAAGCCGGACAACCCCCCGTACCTTAACAATGTTAAGATATGAACTGTACTATATCCAATATAGAACCAGAGGCACTGATTTAATTGAACCAGATTCAAATCATGCAGCTATCTCCAGTGCATGTCAACTAAATGGAAGGAGGCTGATCAACGTTACTCAACTTAGGAATGCTTCCAATTATGAGTAACCTGAAAGAGAAGCAATTTCTCTTTATCATTTCTATCAACTGAATACCATACACAAGTATCTACATCTTCGATCACTTTGAAGAATCCCGATACTTGCTACACCTGGTTCTCTACTCTATTCAAATACCTATAACTCCTCAAAACTTAGACCCTGTGTTTCTATGAAATACATGTCTAAGAACTAGAGAAGTTAAAAGTAAACAGAATATAGTATGAGGACCAACCCCTCTGTCCTAATGGACACTGGACAACATACAATACTCTGTATAAGTCCGCTGAGTTTAACAACTCTTTCACTGTGTGTCGTGGGTTGAAAACTGTACTTATGGTTAAGAAGAACTACACCGCTGTTTAATGCTCCTTACCTAACCATCCACTGATATAGGTAAATGTCATCGACATAATATCAAAAGGTATATCTCACTCTATGAAAATAGACATACAGATATATCAATTTGAAATTGGTGCACAATAGCGGATATTCAAAACCAAACATTTGCCGTCCGGCAAACAACCCAGGTGATTTCCTCAAATATCACCGATTACAACGAATCCCGATATAATAAGGATGATCACCCAATTCCCAATATCTTACTCCCACTCATCATCTGTAAAACCATACAGATGTGAGAATCTTACCTGGTAAATACATACCCTGGAGCAAGTGTTAATTGGGAAATCAGTTTTCTTTTAACAGTACACAGTGAAACTGAAACATTGAAATGTTTCGATGGGGTATCTGGGTATTCCTAGTAATGCCTCTACCATTATCCAGATTCACAACTATAACCGTATAATTCTTTGCCACCTCTCCAAATCCCTTTATATGTCTTTAGTCATTACCTTCTGCACACCCATTTAGGCCAATTGGTTTTCTTCCTTACCTGCCGTTCGGCACCAGCCTATGGCTTGGAAGAAGACTATCCAATAAGCATAATGGGTGTACTGTCCTAATCCTAGGAGCACTCGCAATGCGAGAGAAGGTGAAGATAAAAGACAACTGAATAAACCTTATTCCTATTTTTCCTGGACCAGAATCCATCCCCGAACTGGAACAAGTTCCTTTCGAGTTCGTATATAACCATACGATGGAGTATCCAATAAACTGTGGATCTTCGTAGTGATACGGAGTGTCCTGGAGAAATACAAAGGTGATTTAGGATTGGCGAAGAAATACTTGGTTTGGTCGTGAATATCAGTCGCAATTTACTTTGCCCTCTTACTAATCCCTTGCTTTGTCTTAATCTTAATACCTTCTGCACACCGTTTAGGCTAATTGGTTTTCTTCATTCCCTACCGGTCGGCACCAGCCTAAGGTTTGGAAGAAGACTATCCAATTTGCGTAATAGGTGTACTATCTCCTAAACTAAGGAGTACTCGTAACTTGAGAGAAGGCAAAAAGGAAAAGACAACTGAATAATCCTATCCGTTTTCTCCAGAACCGGAAACCATCCTCGAATTCCTTCGAGTTCGTATCTAACCATACGATGGCTTTGTCCAATGGAAGTGGACGTTTGCAGTAATACGGGGTGTCCTGGAGAAAAGGGTAAAAGTAGGAGTGGCAATGAGGTCTGCAACTCTGACAATCCAAAAGCCAGTGTTAAGAAGGTTCGGTCAACTTGGTCACTGAGTCATAGTCAAGGGTCGGGTCAATGGTCGCTGCCAGAGAGAGAGAAAAGAAACACTCAGCGTGCACTCTAACCTAGATCAGAATGGTTATCACTTTATCTAATCTGGAAACCTCCCACTGTACCTCAAATTCTCCTCCAAACCTGAAAGAAGAATTAGTCAGGGTCACCCGAGGAGTAAACCAACTCATCAGTAGGAATCGGGATCCAACTCTCATCGCATGATAACGTGACGGAATCCGCTCACGGTATCACACTCCAGAAGGTATGCGCATATCTGGCAAGTTTCAGTTCTTTTGAAACTCCCGATGAGATTTCTACCCCATGCTCTTATGACCTTGGCGTGAGGTCAAAATATCATAAGTCACATGTCAAGTTCTACCCATCATTGTCCAGGTTAATTTGAACCCACCCGTACATACCATTGACGTAGGCCAAAATAGTAGTACGACTGTCCCAAACCAACGCATCTATCTATGCAACAGATAAATACCCGGCAACTACCAAACACTATGCCTTGGCGTGAGGTCAAAATACATAGCTTGAATACTACCGAATATTTAACTGAAATGATGGAGGGCTACGAATGGTTTCTGGCGAAAACCTTTAACGTAATTAACTTGATATCATTGAAGGAACGGATAGCTTTTTAGAAAATATAGTGACGAAAACCTTTACTTAAAGAGGTCACTCCCGGTGAAGGGATCTCGGCTCTTTCCCCGTAGAATGGGGTGCAGGATATTCATAACCGAATATCACTGTGCAAAGCAAAAGTAATCGGCTATAGTGAAGTTAATGCCCTGACGCAAACTTCTGTCCAAGGGGTCACTCCCGGTGAAGGGATCTCGGCCCTTGCCTCGTCGACTGAGGAGCAGGATATTCCAAATGAATACCACGATGCAAAACAAAAGTGAATGTCCTTGCAATAACAGCTTTTTGAAAAGTGTTCCAACAACATCAGAATAGGTTTGTTTTAACTTGCATTGATCCGAATCAACGCAGTCCCATCAATTGATCACACCACAAAGAACGAAAATATACTGACGAACGTATATGCCATCCGCATTCGCCACCGGGTCCCGTCATCACCCGTTAGGTTAGCTAACTAACGGCAGAGCTGGGACTGGACTAGCGCGGATGAAAAACATATACAACATCTACTAATATATATACCAATATATAGTATTTCGCTCAAGGCGTGAATAAAATGCAACATCACAGAAATGTACAGCATCACAGAACAATACAGATATCTGGGATCCCCGGGTTTCACAGAGCCACTACTGAAACCCGACGTTCCCCTGGTCGTGTGGATAGCCTGTGCAATGAAAACCTAGACCCCTACGGGCGCGGCAAATCACCCGCCAAAACCTGAAGCGAGGCAGCCTCCTTCAGCGCCGTGAATGGACCACCCAGCACTTCACGGAATCCGGTAACTTGGGCACCCCTCCTGGGTCAACCTGTACCCCCTACGAGTGCAGCGAATAGCCCGCCAATTCCAGACTGAAGCCCCCTCCGTCTCAATGCCCTGAGATGCGGGCCCGTTGCCCTCTAGAACCCGGCTATCCGTGCACCCCTCCGTGGGGTAACCCTAGTACAGAAAGTAAAATATACATACAACGGGTACATCGACCGCAACCAGGTCGTGCCCCAAAAGAATAATACAATCAGGCAGTGACGGCAGTCCACATGTCGGACGCTCGCCCCGCAATATCAAATGTACATAATACAACCACAACTGTACTAGCATTGCATCCAGGCTATCCCCCACGACCGATCCGCAACATCACAGCAATACATAGAACATCAACGTGAAAATCACGTTCGCAAATCCGTCTAACCGGGCTATAGCAGTTAGACCGGATTTACCGATCAAGTGACATTCACGGTCGCAGATATAATGTAAATACTGTGAAATAATGTGTTTAAAATATCCGATCGATCAAATTTTAACAAGTGGGCCCCCAAGCAAAACTGTAGCACTCACAGAAATTATGGGCCCAATCTTAATATTCCAAAACCCCTAATTACAGCCCAGAAGCCCACTGGAGAATTTCGAAGCATTGATCCCACCAACCTGCGGCGGAACCGCGGCAACAAAGGGGGTTTTGCCGCGGTTCCGCGCTCGAGCTGAGGGATCATTGTCTCGAATTTTCCCAGAGTTCTTAGAACTCCCTGCACATCATTCTGAGACAACCAGAAAAATTTTTAGACTTCAAAAAATTTCAACAGAAACTGATGTGAAGGAAAAATACGGTTTTTGGAAATTTTGGTCGATTGGAAACGCAAACACATCAAACAAAGCTAGACTAAGTTAATAACCTGGCTCTGATACCACTGTAAGTGCACGGCGGCGCCCCGGCCGTCGATCCGACGGCCAAATGCGGAAACTGTGATAAACTTTAGTTTTGCGAACTTAGCAAACCGGCACCACCGCGCGCTAAACCCCGGATCGGGCCATTAAACTAGATCTAGCTAACTACAAGATGGGAAGAGATATACCGAGTGATCCGAGTCCTCCGGTCTTCTCGTCGTCATCCCGATCTCCCGCGGAAACTCCAGTCGTCGCCTCCTCGCCGGAAGGGCACCACATCGCCTGTATCTTTTACGGGCTCCCACCTCAATACCGAGGCAACTCGGGCGCGAAGTTGGCTGGCCGACGCGTCCAAGATTTGCTGTAGAATAGTGTAGAATACTTGTCTCTTTGGGGTTTAAGAGGTTGCCATGTATGGAGGAATTTTTGCAAGAATATTCATGGATGGATGCTAAGAAAAATGAGCATCCAATAGGAATGTGTGTGCTCGGCCAAGCAATAGAGCTCACTGGAAAAAAATGAATGAAGCATCTCCCTCTCTCTGTGAAAAGAATGAGCTCCCCCTTTTTAAACTCATTCATTTCCTAAAGAAATTAATCACTCATCATACAAATAAAACTCCAGCACACACAAATGAGGGGGGGCCCACGAAATACAAGAAGGAAATTTTCCACACAATTAAACTTCTCTCTCCCTCTCCACATGATATGGCCGGGCCCCTCACTCCACTCAAACAGTGGCCGGCCCCACCAACATACCCATCACCAAATCACATCAAAAAAACATACCCTCTCTAATCACAATTAATGCATGAATAGCAAAGAAGATTTCATAATCAATCCTTTTGCAATAAACCCCTCCACAATGTGTTATTTGCAAACTTGCAAATAACCCCCTCCAACGAAAAGTCCGGCCGTGAAGGAACAATGAAAAACCGGCCGGAACGGAATGCAAACTGGCAACCCCAGAAAACTGGTCCCATAATAAATTACAGGAAAACCCCGATACTGTGCATACACACCCGCATTTGTATTCCGACCGAAATACAAATGCAAAGAGACAAAACTACACTATCAAATACTAAGATCCGGATTAAGCCAAAGCCGGCTAGTAAAAACCGTCCGATCACGATCCGTGCAATACCGCACGTATCTGATCGAACCCTGCCATATCTCCATACGGCCTCTAAAGCGTTTCGCCCGAAAGCTGAGTAACTGAAAGCGTGGTGGACTCTAAAGACTCGTCAATACTATGGCTGTGGATTTAACCACTAGCACGTCAGAGGTATAAGCCAATACGTGACGGGCCACCAGCTATTGACTAAAAGGGACGTGGATGAGCGAACCCATCCTGACACCCTACTGAGCCTGTCAGTGATAATATCCGTACAGTCCGGTCCGTTCGTCTATGAGCATCGCATGTCGGGCCTAGGGGCTGGGTAAAAGTCAGACCCCCAAAAGCGGTACAAGTCGTGTCGGAGTGTAGCCCAGAACACCCTGAGATACTACTGGAATACCTACCAGTAAATCTCCTGCCTTGGCCAAGGACTTCGTGTAATGGCTCTCCTAGACACAGCGCGACCTCACCCCCAATACCGGGAGAGACGAACCCCCGAAGATCCGCTCACTGCCTCCATGTGGCTCGGGACTGTACCCAACTAAAACCTGTTTGCACGACTCCTTTGAGCCGTGGTAGGGTAGTAATCAAAGCACAGTGGGAACTCACACGAGACAAATGATGATCCCCAGGTCGATGAACTAACCTGTACACATGTCACCTGGGAACTGCTATCTGACGTCAGGTATAAGACCAACTAGCATGTTCCCGGCGAGTCCTGTCCGGTGTACTCATAACCCAATGAGCACCTGTATACATCTTAGGTGAACCAACTGACACCAGTGGCTTGTGAGACCGGCCACCGCCCCTCGTCAGGGTCTCGACTGTATACACTAGTCTACTCTGGAGAATCGATGCCCTGTCTCGAAACTCCCACGACTAGGGACCTTTTAAGGATATGCTTGTAGACTCCAGCTCTCACTTATATGATCGCCCTCATACTGCCGGCAGTCAAGCAAGAATCCTAGGGGCTCTATCAACGTGCAATAGTGACATGTCAGGTCACCTAAAGCAGTACACGATGATAAAGGTAAACCAGATAGCATACTATCATCTCGAGTAAGACTGTCGTATCGGGATAGGTCCTCCCTCAATCATTGCAATCACGTGCCTGTGATCCAATAATTGACTCTGAGGGCACTATCTCCAACATGATGATGTACGTAGGTGATACTCGACCCGTACCCCGATATTGGGATGCCGTACGATAGATTTTACCGTACGAGGCATAAATGTGATGATTGATCCGCACTCTTGATTCGAGGATGTCGTACTACGTACATGACACTATTGAGGCTGGATCGCCGACTATTAGAGATACGGACTCAGACCTTAGGTTGATTCTTATTTCTTATCGACTAGTTTCTGTAGTTTAGTTCCTTAGGGGGTTAGATAGATACTAGTTTAAGCTCGAGTCATATAGTTGTAGTTAGACTTGTATATTACAAATGAGTGGTTAATACACATCCATCTTTACATTCAAATCGTAATCATCATGTTGCATGTTCATACATATGTTTCTTTAGTCAGTATGAAACTCTGCCTGTTAGGATACCAGCACCTTTACCAATGATGCGCATATTCCACGTACACTTATTTTCCTGCTCACACACATCATCATCGGTAATTGCTATGTCACGTACATTTTGGAACATATTATCTTTTATTGATAGAATCAGCTAAAGGCTGGATCAATATATTATTGTGATTACTCTCAGGTGTTAGTCTAGACATTGCATTTATTACTTAGACATTTCATGCATTCACATTTTCATTTTATCATGCAGTATTGTGGGGCTTATGCCGATACTTATTATTTACTTACTCATGATTTTGGGATTTTGGATTTCTATGAGATTCTTGGATTTTGGGGAAAACCGCAAGAATATATATAAAAACTTCTCTCTCTCTCCCTCTCTTTTTAAAATATAAGTTGCGGTTTTCTCGTGATGTATGTGTCGTCCACCATGAGATTTCATGTTTTCTGTTGGATTTCGAGACCCGATTCGAGGAGTGGATGAACCGTCTCGGGTACATGGTGGGCCCGGTATGGTACCCCAGGGCAAGAAGATCGAGTTGTAGACGATGAGCCTGGCAGGGGAAGACTACCTACCGGTGATGTCTGGCGCGGCGGATATCCGGAGGATACCGACCGTTGTCATGAGATTTGATGATATGGGCCGATCCGGACTGACGGAGCCCAAGATATTAAGACTATGAGGTATTGAGACTTGAGATTTACATATTTTGTGTCGATGCTTGACATGAATTTCCATAGATTTCATCGATGGTGTTTCAGATTTCTATACAAATTTACTATGATGAAAGTTAAAGATTTCTTATACAGATATATCCAGATTTCAGGGTTGATTGTTTTACATTCATAGTGCATGCATACTCATTCACATGACATATTACTATTTGAGGCACTGACACGAGCACAGAGCATTTGCACTTACACGTAGTTTATTACCCTGCCATTACTAGATGACTAGTGATATATTAGTATATTATTATGACATAGGACAGCGTCGTGCATTCGATTTCTTTCCGCAGATGTCTTCTACTCACGAGTTGGCAACTCACCCCGTTGTGCCAAATTTTATTACAGGTTCGATGTACAGGTTTCCTTGGCAGTTTGCTGGCACATCATTTCATTCAGGCTGATTTGCTTGGTATGTTGGTTCACTTGTATCAGGACCGCCTTTGTACTTTTATTATTTCATTGGTATCTAGTAAGCTTCATCAACCAGACTTGTATTACTTGATAGTTTAGAGGACCAGTTGTTTATTTCGACTTTAGAGTCGTGCTTGTATTATTATAGTATCTGGTGGGTTTGTTTTCTTTTGAGTTTTGAGCCTCGTCCTCTGGCGTTGTAAATTATTGTGTATTGTGTGGTTGTTTCCGCCTATTGGCGTAGAGCTAGCTCCCTCTTGGAAAAATTTCGGGACTTTGTTGGCGTCTGTATCGCTGCACTGGAATATGGTACCAGGAGCGACTCATCATTCGCCGTTGGGGTATGGGATTTGGAATTTGGTTAGCGTCTGCATCGCTGCACTGGAATATGGTATCAGGAGCGACTCATCATTCGCCACTTGGGGTATGGGGTTTGGAATTTGGTTGGCGTCTGCATCGCTGCACTGGAATATGGTACCAGGAGCGACTCATCATTCGCCATTCGGGATTTGAGTTTGGAATTTGGTTGGCGTCTGCATCACTGCACAAGAATATAGTACCAAGAGCGACTCATCATTCGCCACTTGGGGTATGGGGTTTGGAATTTGGTTGGCGTCTGCATCACTACACTGGAATATGGTACCAGGAGCGACTCATCATTCGCCATTTGGGATTTGAGTTTGGAATTTAGTTGGCGTCTGCATCGATGCAAGAATATGGTACCAGGAGTGACTCATCATTCGCCTTTTTTTATACCGCGATTGCTCTAACATTTCAGCTTTTCTTATCGCGAAGGTCGCGATTGCCCTATCATTACAGCTTTTTGTTCGCGGTTGCCCCTTCATTTCGGCTTTATTTTCATTTTTATTTTAACTCGCTGATTTTTATTGCGAGTTGCCCCATCATTTCGACTTTTTATTTATTTATATTTTTTTTATTTTTTTGTTTTATTTACACATTTTACATCCCTAGTTTAACGACTTAGAGGTCGATTATTCCCAGTTTAATGACATGGTGGTCAACATTCCCAGTTTAACGACGTGGTGGTCAGCATTCCCAGTTTAACGACGTGGTGGTCAGCTGTTTCCAGTTTAACGACTTGGTGGTCTTCTGTTTCCAGTTTAAAGACTTAGAGGTCTACTGTTTCCAGTTTAACAAATTAGAGGTCATCTGTTTCTAGTTTAACGACGTGGTGGTCATCTATTTCCAGTTTAACGACGTGGTGGTCAGCTGACGGGGAGTTTAGAGAAGATACCCGATTAAACAGTTATCAGGGGGCACCGCTGGAGCTTGCCCGAAATGCCTTATTACTTTGTCGGTGTTGATGGTTTGCCCCCAGCTGGGGCCAAGGAAAGTCGTTCTAATACCGACTTGCGTTCGAAGATGGCAATTGAAAACTGTTAACCTGCACAAAAAAGCATGATTTCAGTACAGGCAATCGATATGTATATTGATTGAGTTCGTATGAACGTGTAACCCAAAATATGGGAGGAGAGATTGGTCCCACCAGGTGTGCCAGAATCTGTAGGGTGTTTTTCATCACCCCATTGAGATGGGAATAAGCGCGCGCTTGTCAGGCGCATTACAGATTCCCCCTGCCTAGGGTAGGCTAGGGTTTATTAATTGTGGGAATCCGAATCTTCGGCAACCGCGGACTAAGCTGTCGTTAATTACCCCTCGGCTTTGGAGCGAGGGAACCTCCGATTGACGAGTTAAACTGGTCATGCGAACTCAATGCGATGCATTGGTGTGTGTGTGTTTTGTTTTGTTCCATTTGTTAAAAAAAATGATATATATATTTTTCTATAAAAAAAACAAAAATAAATAAGTAAATAAATATGTAGAGAAAAGTTTTTTTTATTTTAAAATATTATTTATAATTTATTTTTATTTATTTAATATTTATTTATTCATTTTTTAGAAAAAAGATTAAAATAAAGAAAAGAAGGAAGAAAAGAAGAAGAAAAGAAAAAAAAAAAAAAAGAGGGAGGCCCAGGGCTCCAATTTAATGGGAGTCTCCCCACACATGCAAATGCTAACATGTAAGGGTCACATGCTAGCATGTGTGCATGTGTGTGAGGGTCACATGCTCGCATGTGACTAACATGTGAGGGTCACATGCTGGCATGTGACCAGCATGTGACCCCTCACACATGTGAGGGGGGCCAAAAGAGCTCTCATTAAATGGGAGCCCTCCCCCTCACGTGCTAGCATGTGATGGGATAAAAAGGACTCCGAAAAAAAATGTTTTTTTTATTTTTTTTATTTTTTACATGGAGTTCAACTCCAAAAGAAATTTTTTTATGGAGTTAAACTCTAAAAGAATTTTAAATATGGAGTTCAACTCCGAAAAGATTTTAAATGGAGTTTTAACTCCAAAAAGATTTTTATTGTCGAGTTAAACTCCAAAAAGAGTTTTAAACGGAGTTCAACTCCAAAAAGAATTTTATTGTGGAGTTAAACTCCAAAACAATTTTATTTGTGGAGTTAAACTCCAAATGAATTTTAAATGGAGTTCAACTCTAAAATGATTTTTATTGTGGAGTTAAACTCCAAAAGAATTTTATTTGTGGAGTTAAACTCTAAAAGAATTTAAATGGAGTTAAACTCCGAAAGAATTTTTATTGTGGAGTTGAACTCCAAAAGAATTTTAAATGTGGAGTTGAACTCCGAAAGAATTTTAAATGGAGTTAAACTCCTAAAAAGATTTAATGTGGAGTAAAACTCCAAAAAAAAAGATTTTTATTGTGGCGTTAAACTCCAAAAGAATTTTTGTAGTGGAGTTAAACTCCAAAAGAATTTTAAGTGGAGTTTAACTCCAAAAAGATTTTTATTTGGTGTGGAGTTAAACTCCACTAAATGGGGAGCCTTCCCCTCACGTAAGAAGGAAAGACAGCTCCCACTTAGTGGGAGCTCCCCTCTCCCTCACGTGAGAGGAAGCAGGAGCTCCAAAAAAAGATTTTTTTTTCTGTAATGGAGTTAAACTCCAAAAATTTTTATTTGGAGTTAAACTCCAAAAATAATTTTATTCGGAGTTAAACTCCAAATAGAAAAAAGGTTTTTATTATAGAGTTGCACTCCAAAATAATTTTATTTGTGGAGTTAAACTCCAAAAGATTTTCTCCTTTCTCTTTTGAGAAGAAACCCAAAATGGGTTCTCTTGAAACTCCAAAATCTAGATCTTGGATGATAAAAAAAGAGACCCTTTTTCTTCTCTTGATGGAGTCTTGGGAGGTGGGATTATGGTAAAACTTTGTTTATTTAAAAAAAAAGAGAGAGCTAAGTTCTTGATTTATTTGGATAATGAAAAGGAAGAACTTGAAAAAGAGAGAATGGAGGCACAAACCCTGGTTTTTTTTGGGGAGAATAAAAAAAATTGTCTTTTTTATTCATCATCATGTTACCTTTTATAGGCTTACACATTTATATATAGCCCCTTGGGCTTTACAAAATGGCATTTTGCCCATCCCATACCTCATGTGCTCATTTCTTTTACACATAAACCATGGGCTTTACAAAAATTTGGGTTTATGCCCATTTTTCTTACATTCATGCATAAAAAATTACATCAAAATTATTTATTACATAATTTTTTATTTCGGCATGGGGGAGGCGGCCGCGGGGCTCGACTTGGGTATGGGCCCACTTCCTTGGGCTTGAGCCCGCTTACTTAGGGTTGACTTTGATTTTGACTTGGTCAACTGGGGTGCAAATTTTGACCCCAACACACCCGGAAGGAAGCAGTGTGCCAGCAAGCCGCAACGAAACCTGTACGGCAAAACCTGCAAGAAACTGTGGCACAACGGGGGTGAGTTGCCAACTCGTGAGTAGAAAATATCACCAAGAAGAAATCGTATGTATGAATCTCTCCTAGGTCATACAATAATATCCTCAAAATATATATATGTACCCGAAGCATCTAATAATGGCAAAGGTAATCATCTAACAAGTGTATTACCAAGTGCTCGTGTCAGTGTCTCAGATAGCAACATGTCACATATGATGTATGAGTGCATTAAGAATGAAAACAGAATACATCTTGCATGAGAAAAACTGTTTTCTTATCTCAGTGAGATTTCTGTGAAAAAGATCAAAGTATCATCAATGAAATCAACAGAGAATCCGTGTCAAGTATTGACACAAAACATATATCTCGATATCTAGGGCTCCGGCAATCCGGACTGGCCTATATCATAAAATCTCAATGTCTCAATGTCTCAATGTCTCGGGCTCCGGCAATCCGGACTGGCCCATATCATCAAATCTCAATATCTCAGGCTCCGGCAATCCGGACTGGTCCCGGGCTCCAGCAATCCGGACTGGCCCAAATATCAAATCTCTGGATATCTTCCGGATATCCACCGCGTATCCTCCGTCGGTATCCTCCGGTATTGCCGACGGCCCAAATACCATCTACGTCGGTATCTTCCGGATATCCGCCGCGTCACAAATAACCGGTCGGTATTGCTCCCTTGCCAGGCTCAACGCCATCATCTGCGACCATCTTTCCCCGGGGTACCGCACCGGGTCCACCATGCACCTGCAGACGGTTCATCCTCCTCCTCGAATCGAGTGTATGATACCGCTCAAGAGCCGAGAAAAACTCATGGTGGACACATCTGGCCCATATCACGAGAAACCGCAATTTTTATCTTTTTAAATGAAAACGAGTTTATAAAATCCTTGCGGTTTCTCCAAATCCAGAAATCTCATGGAAAATCCAAAATCCCAATATCGAGAGTCAATAAACAATGAATTACCGGTATAAAGCCCCATAATATCGCATGACAAATGATACATATACATGCATGGTATTTAAGCAAAGAATACAATATTTAAGCTAGCATAGTAATTATATATCGGAATTATCTACTAGCAGTTATATCCATGAAGTAATATTCTCTAAAGTGTACGTGACATGGAAATTACCGTGATGATGTGTGTGAGCCGGCAAGCAAGTGTTCGTGAATATACGCATCATTGGTAATGGTGCTGGTGTCCTGGCAACATGGGTTTATAATAACAAAAGAAAACACATGTGCAAGCAAGCAATGCGATAAGAACTACGGGAAAAGATGTAGTAACCGCAACATATAATAATATACGTTTCTATATACGAGTCATACAGTTTTTGGTATCTGAAATTGCACGAATCGTGGTTTTAGAAAAATGGGGCTACGGGGTCTTTGAGAAAAGATACATCCTTTGAAAAATCCGTAGTATCACTCAGCCTGTCTTTAAAATACCCACGATTCGTTAGTTTTAAAAATAAGTATGACTCGAGCCCAATCTAACATCTACCAAGAAAACTACAGGATGAAGCTAAGAGACTAATCGAAAAGGGTAAGGAAATCCACATAAGTCCGAGTCGATATATCTAATAGTCGGTGATCCCGCCTCAATAGCGTCACGTACGATAAAACATATAATACGACATCCTCGAGCCAAGAGTGCGGATCTATTATCATAATTATATCTCGTACGGTAAATCCATCGTACAGCATCCCAAAATCGGGGTACGGGTCAACTATCACATATACCTCAATATCCATATGGTATCATCATCATTATATCATGAACTAGGGGTACCGATCTAAAGTCTAGTACATTCCTATACCATCAACATATATCCGCGTGTGTATGAACATGTATCGCCCATCGATCCACTATAATATGATGTTGTATCTCATAACACGACCTAAATCACATCACCGATTTCATGGCATCATGCCCGATCACATCGACTCATCACTAAGTATCATATACTATCCTCATCATCCGTGTATATATGTATATATATATATATACCAACGCATTCACACACACACACACACACACACACACACATATACATATAAACATATACACCCAAACATATCATGTGTGTGCATGTGTGTGTGTGTCAACATTAACCCTAGGGTTCACGACTACGAAAACTAAACTAAAAGCACTATCTTTCGAAATACGCTAAAACTAACCCATGATCTTCTAAAGGTGTCCTTGATAATTATCCACGTATCCCAATACACATAATCATATATATATAACATATTAACGTACAGTACTACGAAACTACGGGGGTGTTATACGCCATCCACCCGACTTCCCTCGTAGGTAGATATACATCTACTCACCTCGATCCTCGCTTGCCGAAATCGATGACGCCACACTCTTCCTTGTCCCAAGTCCACTCGAAGGTACCTACATATTCAAATACATCGCATCGAATCAAGAATCAACACGAGGAAACTGAAACGGCATACGAAGTGCACATAGGTTAGAACCTACGGCCTACGCATGCAAGAAGAACCAAACAACTCCCGATATCGACGTACAAATGTCTAGTGACCGAGACAAAACACAAATACCCAAAGTTCAAGTCATTAAAAGTCACTTAACCAAAACAGCAACTCAAGAAAACACCTCCAGATTTTGTCCTAGGTTGAATTAGCCAACTCTACATATGGGGTAGGTCTAATTTGCCTAAAATGGAACCATAGACTAAGCACGAGGCGATTCCTTCGTACCAAGGCCGAAATTTGCGGCTAGAAATGGATAATTGGTGGCCAGGGTAAGGAGTTAAGGCCTCGGGTCTTAGGGATAGCTTCTAGGGTGCCTGCATACCTCTCAGTAATCGCTAAATATTTTATAGAGTTCCCGGGTTATAGAAGATCTCCAAATATCACCACAATTCCTCACAAAACCCGACATTGGAGATTCTAAGTTCATTTCTTGGGGTTCTAGTTCTGGTTTAGTTCACAATATTAACAATACAGGGGTTGTAGTCACTAATTACACCTCAATACACAATCATAATTCAAGAATTCCTCTAAACTTCATCTTGGAATTTTCCAAGATCACTAAACCTCACTAAACCAATTCTAAACTAAACTAGAGGCTATATAAACTCAATTACTAAGCTAAGAGTGAAACAACTATCTCATTTGGCACTCAAGAATCCCCTAGAGCTCAAAATCCCAACTTCCTTGATCCATCATGCTTGCAGTGAGCTTGTGCATATTTTTTTTGAAGGGAATGAAGTGTTTTGATGTGGTTTTGGGATTGTAATGGGGAGGTAGAAGTAGTGGAGGGAAAAGTCAGCCATGGTGAGGAGAGGGAGAATAAAATGATGAAGAATGAAGGAAGAAACAAATGAGCCAAGGTTCAAGGAGACCCTCACCCTCTCTCTCTCTCTCTCTCTCTCTCCAAGCCCATACCTCCGTGTTCCCAAATATCTTTCATTTTCTTTTTCTTTTTCTCTTTTCTTTTCTTTTCTTTAACAAAATTCAAAAACCATTCCATTACAAATGAAACCATGGTCACATAAAGTGTAATAAGGTTTGTAACATGCTTTGTTGCATGCCATGATGCATAATCAAGATTAATGCAAGATAAGTAAACACTAATCGAGTTTAGAAATAAACTTGTATATAATTAATTGTATAAAATTTATAAAATGTCTAAATCATATAGCATTCTTTCAAAATCAACATTCAAATGTAATTTTCTAATATTTTTCCAATCTATCAGTATATAATTGTACCATATCATTAAAAAAAATCTCCACACATTAAAATAATTATAATATTTATTATTCAATTATATAAATTCCCAAAAATAATATTTTATTTTTCTGAAATGTTACAGTCTTCCCCCCTTAAATAAATTCGGTCCTCGAATTTAAATTTAAACCCCTCAAATACTAAAACATTTCAGTAAAATGATCAATTCGTCGGGGCTCCGAAATGATACATACATAAAACATATCGTAGCGTAATGCATGCGCATGAAAAACGAGTATATAACTCAAAAATCAAAACTCCGTCAAGCACCACGCAATCATCGGAGTTATAGTGAAGATACCAATGTCAAAGTCCAATACGAAAACCAATATGATATACTCAAAACTATAACATGTACATAGTACGCATCATTGTAAACTTGTCAAAACATCTTAAAGAAATACTTGCCAAACCTTTTTCAAGTCGCTGTGCAATGCGCGTACCACGGCACAAGTAGCGGACATTTAGTGTAAGAAAATAACTCTATATATACATATATATATTCTTTGTTTAACATACACGTCCCGCCGTTTTGAAAATAATTTAGAAGGGTTTCCTTTGTAAAATGCTTCGTGTCATCTCGGACACGTAGGTAAACACTAAGACTGTAGCTCTTTTTTTTTTGGAAATCCCTTCGGTAACTATCGATGCATGCAAAAACATATTCAGGTACTGTCCTCTGACTAGTCCTGCTCAGTTACAATACCAAATAGTAAATATCATATAATATACTGCTCCAAAATAAACCAATCCCAAAATGTGTATAAAATGCCATGTGCGTCTGGTGTGCATAGAAATCGAAATCAATGAATGTGCCATACATGTGCACAAAAATAAAATCTAAGTGCAATGGTTGTGCATGAAAACACCTGTCAAGGGTAACGAGTGTTCCCGACAACAATATCAGTTGCATCTGATATGCATGAAGAATCCCGATTTGGTGTATCTGGTGTGCACCAAAATCGCATCAAGCGCGCCAAGTATGCGGAAGAATCCAACTCAAGTGCACAATGTGCACGAAAACAATATCGAATATCACAATCAAAATCAACGGTATACAACAAACCTCAATCCAAATCAGGTATACCGTGGTATATAATCTCACAACCACGTGCATCGGCATGCACAAAATTGAATCAAAGTACTAAAAGTGCATGAAAACTACACCGAAGGCATAAGTCAAATCACATACATATCATATGCATGAAATCAAAATCAAATATCTCGAACAACGTCAAATCGAAGTCAAGTGCAACTGTGGTGCGCGAAAACTCAATCATGCAAATAAATCACCCAAAATACCGAAACCCAAAATGACGGATACGTGATATTCGAATCACCATATCACAAATTATAAACACTGTCGTCGATATGTCCTTCCTTCAAAATCAAGAAGGCGTCGGTGCATCCAAAGCTAGCAGAGCAAGATATCTACTTGCCTCCTGTTCATGGTCTAGTGCCTTGTGCCCTTAGGCTCCTGTCTCTCACTGCGAATTGCCAGTTGCATAACTCCTCGGCTCAACGGCCCAATATGGAAATGATGACGGAAACAGTTTCACTCTGGCACATTCTCTAAAGATCTCTGACCAATTATCATGGTCACTCATAACATGTCTCGTTGATGATGCCAAACTTTGGCCTACTGGGCGTGCGTAATACGACCGATCTTGGGTCCAAATCTTCTCGTGTAGTATTCCAGAAAGATTCTTTCGGGTCTTTCCCAAATTTCGTTTCTGCCGAACTGTCCGGAAGTTATCACCCTTTACTAAATCCATTTCTTGTTCCGGAACAGCTGCATACTCATCATGACTTCTTTTAAAAGATATATCCATATTCAATGCCTCTGCATGCGTATCACATCTCTGATGTCAATGGAGTGGAACGTCATCTCGTCAAAATCTCGTACGAACCTCTTACTCCACTTTTCTCTAATATGGACTGATTCGGACTCGTCTCTTCATAGCTGTATGGACTGCGCTACAAATGGCTATACTTATATCTGGAGTCTCCCTTCCGAAACTACATACTCGGCATCTCAAATATCCTGTAGTAGGCATCTTGCCAATTACCTTCTCGGAAACTCGTTCAAATTATCGGAGTGATACGCTTACGCTCATCCTCCCTCGATCGACTCACAACGTGCCTGTTGTGAGGTCTACTTCTAGCTAAAGCTAGCAAATCCAGTGATCTCGCATCGGGGTATCCAAATGAACCACATGTCCTAGTTATTCCTCCAAAGATGACTAGTGATCTTCGATCATATCCCTAAGTACAAACTCGTGCTGTAATAGCTTCAAACATCTCGGACGATATCTTGTCAGTCGCAGCAACAAATGACTCATTCGTCCGCACGCTAAAAAATGCCTCAATCATCAAGAATAAACAGTGCATTGACGGTCATCACATTTTAGCCGGCCTCTGACAGTGGCCCAATTCTCTGGTGCTGATCTGCACGTTCGAGAAATCTTAGTAAAAACAACCTATCAAAATGCTCATGGCGCGAAAAACACAATAAGATGACACATCTATGCAATCGTGTGTCACCAGAATTACGCCCTGGTCAGTCCTCGTCCAAGACGAGCTCATACTGACCGCAACTCTAGCCGCAGCTCTCTCTCTGCCCGTGCGACCGTGGTAACAGAAACCACAAACCGATATCGTTGAGGATAGATCAAATGAACGAATAAAATACGGTGTAAGAAATGTACATCCTAAGCCTTCTTAAGCGAAATAGCGTATCGTAACTGTTAGTTATATGTATGCCCTAAAGGCCATTATGTACATATGATGTATATTATAGTGGATGCTTGGACATATATAGGGAGGACTTTCTTGCTCGACATGATAGTGTGTTATCTGGTTAGTCTTTATCTTAACATGTACACTGATTGTCTCTCTATTACATGTTAATAAAGCCTTTAGGATGTGTACTTGACTACCTGGATTATGATGCGGATCATACTAGTGGGACAAAGGTAGTCCGTGAGTACATCTTTTAATGTCCCTAGTCGTGGGTGTATCAAGACAGGGCATCGATATACCAGAGTAGACTAGCGTATAGCTTCTTGACCCATGTAGATGGGCGATGGATGATCCCATATCCATTGGTGTTTGACATCAGAGATGGTATACGGGTGCTCAATGGAGACTAGGTACACTGGGCGGACTCGCCGAGAACTCCTAGATGGTATTATACCTCATATCAGATGGCAGTTCTCTGGTGACACCGGTACAGGTTAGTCTGTCGATCCGAGATCGTCATAGAGTCTTGTGTGATTCCCACTGTGCTTTGATTTCCACCTTACCACGTTCAAGAGAACATGCAAAACGGTGGTTTTTGGGTACAGTCCCGATTCACACGGAGGCAATGAGCAATAGGAGGGGATTTCGTCTCTCCCGGTATTGGGGGTTGATATTGCGCTGTGCTCGATTGGCCATAACAGTAAGTCCCTGGCCAGGGCTGTTTCTAAGATTTACCAGTAAGTGTTATCAGTAGTTTCTCGACCCGTTATAAGACTCACATCGGCATGACTTATCAAGCTATTGGGTCTGACATTTACCACTCCCAGGCGAGATATGCGACATATCAGACGAAGAGACTGGACTGTACGGTAGTGTTACTGATTGGATTCGCAGGAGTATGAATAGGCTTGCTTGTTGATCTTCTGATTTCTCAATACCCGGGTGTCCGTTACGTTTAGCAGTCCGCTTGCGGCTTGTGGGTGTTTGATATGATCATCACCTACTGCCGGCGTATTGACGAGTCTTTAGAGTCCTACACAGAGGTTTCCTGGTTCAGCGAAACGAAGTAGGAGCACATATGTGATATGTGCGGGGCCGACATTAATGCGCGTATGTGATAACGTATTCTATTCTCGCGATTTGTGTTATCGATCGGTTATATGAGATATAGCCGAGTTATCGAATCAAGTGTTGATTCGATAAGTTGATACACATGATATTAGTCGGTTATATGTGATATAACCGGATTGTTAAATCAAGTGTTGATTTAATAATTTAATGTATAATTATATACTTTATATATTAACATACATTAACTAATATTAGCTCACTTATGATTTCTTTTCTCACTTGATTGTGCACATAATATATATGTGATATATATTAGTGTACAATATTGTGTGCCGTGCTAGATGCCACATGAGACATGGGTGTATGAGACTTACACCATGCTTATAATAATGGAATGGTTTTATTTATTTAAAATTAATAAAAATTAGTTGGTAATTAGTCACATGGTTCAAGCTTGTAGAAGCTTGTGGAACCATTGACCAAGTCCATTAATTTTGTTTTACTTGTAGATATTTATTAACCTAACCATTATTAGTTAGCCATGGTTTATTCTCTACATGGGTTAGTGTATGACACTAACTCACCCATGGTTGCTATTCTCACCTCATGAGTTTATTCTCTCATCTTGATTCTTCATCATCTTCTTCTTCATTGAGAAAGCTCGCCAGCTTTTCTCAAGGTGAAAAAATATTGTGAGAAAAACAAATCTAAAGTGAGCCCATTTTCCACTTCATCATCCTCTACTATTAGCCATTTAGTTTAGGGTGTTTGCTTCACTAATTTCACCATTAGTGAAGAGGTAGCATGAGCTTGAGTCTCCTCGACGTAGATCATCTTCGGCCTCGAAAATATTGAGCAAGCTCGTTCATTTCTTCAAGTGAACTATTTTAAGAGTCCGGGAGTTCACTACATGCAGCAAAGGGACTACTACATTGTCACGATCTAAAAGTACAGAACGTGACTAGCACTTAAATTACGCAACGTCTAGAGGCATGACGTAATCTAAGTAAGCCAAGGCCCAGAAATCTAAACCAAATAATGAAATAGAGTGAAAGAAAAGTTATTTAAAGAAAGTGATTTAAACCAAATAAGTCACATTAAATATTTGTAAAGCATCAAAATTTCCCGAAAATTTCGGCAGAGTCTTCTTTGTAAATACTAGCCCCGAAATGGGTACAAAGCAAGAAAATACAAAAAAAAATAAAGGCATCCCCAAACGAAAGCTAGCTCTTCGCCAAATGGCAGAAACAACCACACAAGCAATATAAAATACAACGCCAAAGGGCGAGGATCAAAACTCAGAAAGGAAAGGAAACTAGCATCATCAAGAAAACCAGAAAACCATAACAATAAAACAGCGCGACTCTAAGGTCGAAAGAATATACACCCAGTTTCCAAATCTAGCAAATATACAATGTCTGGTTGATGGAGCTTACTAGATACAACTGAAATAATGAAAATACAATAGTGGTCACGATGCAGGTGATCCCACCTACCTAGCAATCGCCGTGAATGAAGTGGTGTGCCAGCAAGCCGCCAAGGAAAACTGTACACCTGAACCTGTAAGAAAATTTGGCATAACGGGGGTGAGTTGCCAACTCGTGAGTAGAAAACATCTACGAGTAGAAATTGCATGCACGACGCTCTTCTAGGTCATAATAATATACTTAACATGACACTAGTCAACTAGTAGTGGCAGGGTAATAATCTATGCGTAACTGCAATACTCAGTGCTCGTGTCAGTGCCTTATGTAATTACATGTCATGGGTATGAATATGCATGCATCATGAATGTAAAACAATCAATATGAAATCTGGATATGTCTGTATAAGAAATCTTTTAACTTTTATCATAATAAAATTTGTATGGTAATCTGAAACATCATCAATGAAATGCATGGAGATCCGTGGCAAGTATCGACACAAAACATGTAAATCTCAAAGTCTCAATACCTCATAGTCTCAATATATCATAGTCTCAATATCTCGGGCTCCATCAGTCCGGATCGGCCCATATCAGCAAATCACACGACAACGGTCGGTATCCTCCGGATATCCGCCGCGCCAGACATCACCGGTAGGTAGTCTTCCCCTGCCAGGCTCATCGTCTACAACTCGAGCTTCTTACCCCGGGGTACCATACGGGGCCCACCATGTACCCGAGACGGTTCATCCTCTCCTCGAATCGGGTCTCGAAAACCAGCAGAAATCATGAAAAACTCATGGTGGACGACACATACATCACGAGAAAACCGCAACTTTCATTTTTAAAGAGGATAATAAGTTTATAAATTTTTACGGTTTTCCCCAAAATCCAGAAATCTCATAGAAAATTCAAGATCATGAGTCCATAAACAGTGAATATTGGCATAAAAAAACCCCAACAATGTATAACAAAATGGATATATGAATGCATGGGTATCTAAGTAAGAAATGTAGTATCTAATTAGCATATGAGAGCAAGCATGCTAAATTATATTTAAACTACTAATTAGCAGCTATACGAAATGAATTAGCTTTTCTAAAGTGTGTGTGACATGGCAATTACCGATGATGATATGTGTGAGCCGGCAAATAAGTGTACGTGGAACATGCACATCATCGGTAATGGTGCTGGTGTCCTAACAGGCAGGGTTCATAATCACTAAAGAAACACAAGTATAAACATGCAATGCGATGAGAACAGCATGAACACAATGGTGAATGTGTAGTAAATGCACATTTAGAATATATATACTAATTACAAGTCATACAGTTTGTTGTTTGAAATAGCGCGAATCGGGGTTTTTAGTATAGGTATGACTCGAACCTAATCTAGCATCTACCTAAACACCGAGAGGCTAACTAAGAACTGGTCGGAAGGACAAGAAAATCTAACCATGTAAACCGAGTCGATATACCTAGTAGTCGACGATCCAGCTGTTAGTTGTATGTATGCCCTAGAGGCCAGTATTGTACAGATGTTGTATATTATATTGGATGCTTGGACATATATAGAGATGACTTTCTTGCTCGAGATGATAGTATGCTATCTGGTTACTCTTTATCTTAACATGTACACTAGTCTCTTTATACTGTCTTATAGTTACATGTTGGTAAAGCCCTTAGGATGTGTACTTGACTACCTGGACTACGATGCAGATCATACTAGTGGGGACATGGTAGTCCATAAGTACATCCTTCAAGGTCCCTAGTCGTGGGTGTATCGAGACAGGGCATCGATATACCAGTGTAGACTAGCGTATACGCTTCTCGACCCATGTGATGGGCGATGGATGATCCCATATCCATTGGTGTTTGACATCAGAGATGGTATACGGGTGCTCAGTGGAGACTGGGTACACTGGACAGACTCGCCGAGAACTCCCAGATGGTATTATACCTCACGTCAGATGGCAGTTCTCAGGTGACACTTGTACAGGTTAGTCTGTAGACCCGAGATCGTCATAGAGTCTTGTGTGATTCCCACTGTGCTTTGATCTCCACCTTAGCATGTCCATGAGGGCGTGCAAAACGGTGGTCTTTGGGCACAGTCCCGAGTCACATGGAGGCAATGAGCGATAGGAGGGGTTTCGTCTCTCCCGGTATTGGGGGTTGATGTTGCGCAGTGCTCGATTGGCCGTAGCAGGGAAGTCCCTGGCCAGGGCTGATCAGAGATTTGCTGGTAAGTGTTACCAGTAGTTTCTCGACCCGTTATGAGCCTCACATCGGCATGACTTATCGGGTTATTGGGGTCTGACGTTTACCACCCCTAGACTTGATATGCGACATATCAGACGAAGAGACCGGACTTTATGATAAGTGTTACTGGTCGGATTCGCAGGAGTGTGAGCGGGCTAGCTCGTCGATCTTCTGATCGCTCAATACCCGGGTGGCCGTTATGTTTAGCAGACCGCTTGCGGCTTGTGGGTGTTTGATATGATCATCATCTGCTACCGGCGTATTGACGAGTCTTTAGAGTCCTACACAGAGGTTTCCTGGCTCAAGCGAAACGAAATAGGAGTGCATATGAGATATGTGCGGGAGCGAGAATAATGCGTGTATGTGATACCGCATTTCATTCTCGCGATAAATGTTTCGATTGGTTATATTCGATATGACCTAGTTATCGAATCATTGATTCGATAAATCGATACATTGAATACTAGCCGGTTATGTGCGACATGACCGGATCATTGAATCAAATGTTGATTTAATGATTTAATGTATAATTATATATTTGATATATTACTTTGCATTAACTAGTATTGGTTCACTTTATACGGATTTTCTCACTTAATGTGCAAGTTGTATATGTGATATACTTTTGTGCACATATATGTATCATGTTTGATGATACTTGATCGTTTAGTTAAGTGTATGGGATTAAACCATGATTAATTTGATAATTAGGGTTTTGCATATCCATTTATTTATATATTTGTTTATTTATTTATTTGGAAATGTTTATGATAAGAATGGTGGCTTTCTTTGTCTTTTAGTTGAAGCTTCATGAAGCTTTGACTTCTTAACCATTCTTGTCATCATGCTTAACCCTAACCCATCCATTAACCATGGTCTATTCTCTACACTTAACCCTAGTTGGAATTATGATAAGTATTCCTTTTTCTTTTCATTTTAAAAGGACTTATCATAATTCTAGCTCTTCTTCTTCTTCATCTTCAAGTTTGAAACCTTGAGGCCATCAATGGCAACTTGAGCTTGAGAGTGAGAAATCCAATTCTAAAGAGAACCCACCTCCTATTTCTTCATCCTCTACCTCTTGCCAAGTAGTAGAGTGTGTTTTCTTCACAAGTTTCATCACTTTGTGAAGTGGGAGCTTGATCTAGCGATGCCTCCACGTAGATCATCTTCGGCATCGTCGTCGATGACCAAGCCCGTTCATTCTCCGATGAAGCCGACGCTAGAGCCCGGAGTTCAACTTGGACAGCGAGGAGCTTTCGTTGCGGAGCCGTGGAGGTGGATATCCGGATCTACAAAGGTTGTAATTTCCAGATTCTAGTAGTTAAGTGTTAACTAGTTACCTTTTCGCCTAGATTTCTAGCAACGATCCGTTAACTAGGGTTTCTCGGCACCATATTTTTATAAAATG
The DNA here is from genome assembly GCA_030015575.1 of Agapanthus africanus. Lineage (NCBI taxonomy): Eukaryota > Viridiplantae > Streptophyta > Magnoliopsida > Asparagales > Amaryllidaceae > Agapanthus > Agapanthus africanus. The sequence goes on from JASDDO010000001.1 coordinate 278,884,188, forward strand.
GCATGGTTGATGCCTTGTGAGACCTCTATAGGATGCTTAGGAACCCTACAGTGGTATCAGAGCCTAGCTAGAGCCTTAGGCGAAGTCTAGACGACGTTTGAAACCCGATCGAACCGAAACCCAAAACGCTAAAATGCTCTCTGGACTTTTTCTAAAAATTCGGATTTTTGTCAATTAAAAATATGCAAAAAATCAAGCAGGGTGTTATGTGAATTACTGTGAAATACGAGGGCCTGAATCAATTTTTCCACCGCGGAACAGCGGCACGTGCTATGCATGCTGCGGCGGTTCCGCGGCCTTACTGTTCCTTTGTGTGATGATTTCTGCACAGTAACTCATATAATTTGATGCTGTATTTTCTGGGATATTTTTATTGTGACTATACAGAAGAGTATTCTGGGGTACTATTGGGAATCAAAGTTTCGATCGGGGTATCAAATTTCGTCTTTGTGTTTTTCCGGATGATTTATAGAATATGTTAAAAAGTTCGACCGGATATAAATACCCAACTTTTCCCCTGTCGGGAAATTTCCAAGTGTTGGATTTTTCCGTAGTTTAACGACGTTCTAAGTAGTGCAAGTAACGCGATGGACCCTCTAGAAGACAACAAACCTTAACTCGATTATGTGACCGTCTTGAACTGCCCTTTGAACCTTCGGGTTTGGGGCAGTACGGCGTGCCACATGTGAGGCGTCGGCTTGACCCTTCTACGGCTGGACCGTCGGTACTGAGGCACGAACTGAATGTTGTTAGACTTATTTCATGTGTTGAACAGTATCGGGAAAACTTGGGTATTCGACTGTTCGATCGGAAAGTTTAACATTTTCTGTTTATCTGGAATGTGATACAATAATTGGAATTCACAAACAGTTATGAGATAACTGAATGAATGTTATAAATTTAGCAGTTTAGTCCCATATGATATTGAAAAGAGTTTTCGATAATGAGACTAAAATGCGGGATTTATATCTGTTAGGCATGTGATGTCTAAGTATTTCATTTGATTAGGCATGCGATGTCTAAATTAGTTGCGGATTCCAGTTGTTGTAGTTTTACACTTTCTTTTCTGTGACCGTAAGTGTAGTATGTTCATATCGCCGGTTTCGTTGCTATACGTCAACGACAATTGGGGTATGCATACTTACTTACGTTCCTCGTCGAATGAGGTGCAGGACCGAGATCCCTTCACCGGGAGTGACTCCTTTAGCAAAACTAGAAAAGCCTCAAAATCACTCCATTTCAAAAACTTCATTTGATTCTACAACGATATCAAGTTCGTTACGCAATAGGTTTTCAGAAAAACCTGCGTAGCCCTCCGTCATTTCAGATAGACACTAGTTAGTATTCGTGCTGCGTTTGTTGACCTTAGCCAAGGCGTGGTGTACGGTAGCTAATTAGTATTTATCTGCTAAAATATGAGATGTGATTGAGTTAGGGTAGTCGTGCGACTTTGTTGACCTTAGCCAAGGGTCGTACGGGTGGGTTTGATTCAATCAGGAAATGACGGGTTGAACTTGACTAGCGCTTATGATTTGTTGATCTTAGCCAAGGTCATAAGTTGCTAGGGGCAAAAGCATTATCGGGAATTTCAAGTGTTGAAATTTGCAATGAGATTGCATACCTTCTATGAGATAGTTGGATCCCGATACCCGCTGCGAGTAAGAGTTACTCCTGGGAGAGTTTTACACATTACAATTAGCCGATCAAGTAGGTGTCTAGAAAGGTGTTAACGAGGTTATGCCTCTGGGAAAACGAGGTTTACATTAATTAGGTTCGTGCGAAAGCACGGGGGACCTCCCTCAAAGTACCGACACTGGCCTGGCTGAAAGATTGGCGAACTTGTAGTGTGTAATTAATCCCGGCTAATCTTTCCTTTTAGGGTTTGGAGGAAGATTTGATAAAAAGCAGTGGGAGCCATCCTGATTAGATAAGATAATAACCAATCTGATCTTGCACGAGCATACGCTAAAGTGTTTTCTTCTCTCTCTCTCCAGGTAGCGACCATTTCATGCCCTAATGAAGATAATAATATGGATGTATTGACCGAACCCGCATGTTATACTGTGCTGGGGAACGTTGGTTCCGTTCTATCTTATAAGAGTTATAGGAATGAACAGGAAATAGGGGAATACCAGGATTCCCATGCCACCCGATTGAAGAAAGTACATGTTGATGCATTTTCTTCGGGTGTGTTCGTTACAGAGAACTGTTTCTCCATTTGCTCTACGTCCTGGGTATTAGATACCGGGTCAGGATCCCATATATGTAATCAGTTACATAGGCTTAGGAAAGGTAGAGAACTTGGAGAAGGTGATAAAGACATTAGAGTTGGAAATGGTGCAATTTTTGCAGCTAAGACTGTCGGGGAATATCACCTTGTATTACCAACTGGTAATACATTGGTTCTGAACGAATGCTATTACATGCCGAACCTGATATGCAACATTATATCGGTTTCTTTATTAAGTAAAGAGGGATATAATTTTGTATTACAGGACAATGTTATGAACATTTTCCGTAACCAAAAGTTGGTTGGATCAGGCACGTTGTGCAATGGAATTTATGTTCTAAATCAATCAACAGTTCTGAGCATAACAAACACACACAAGAGGAAGAGTTCTGAACTCAACGAATCCTTCTTGTGGCATTGTAGACTGGGCCACATCAATGCGATACGACTAGCTAAGTTGCATAAAGATGGATATTTAAATCCGTTTGAATTTTCATCTTATGACACTTGCCAGTCATGTCTCAAAGGCAAGATGACCAAAACTCCGTTTACGGGACACGGAGAAAGAGTTACCGAACTCTTGGGACTGATACATAGTGATGTATGCGGTCCCATGTCTACACATGCCAGGGATGGTTCTTCGTACTTCGTTACATTCACTGACGATCTCTCTAGATTCGGATATGTGTTCCTGATGAAACACAAATCAGAAGCTTTTGAGAAATTTAGGGAATATAAACAAGAAGTTGAGAACCAAACCGGAAAAAGTATTAAAATCCTACGATCTGATCGAGGAGGAGAATACTTAAGCAATGAATTCCTAGACTTCCTAAAAGAGAATGGGATTCTCTCTCAGCTGACTCCTCCATATACACCACAGCACAACGGTGTATCAGAACGGAGGAACCGCACCCTATTAGATATGGTGCGCTCTATGATGAGCACAGCTGAGTTACCTATTTCCTTCTGGGGATATGCGCTGGAGACAGCCGTATACCTATTGAATAGAGTTCCAACTAAATCTGTGCCTACCACTCCATATGAGATATGGAATGGAAAGAGACCATCTCTTAAAAGAGTTAAGATATGGGGTTGTCCGGCTTATGTTAAAAAGCAAAACCCGGACAAACTCGAGGCACGATCAGTTTTTTGTAAGTTTGTAGGATATCCAAGCAATTCGTATGGATATCTATTCTACCACAGTGAACAACAAAAGGTGTTTGTTGCTCAACATGCCACCTTTTTAGAAAAGGAATTTCTTACAAAAGAAATTAGTGGCGATGAGGTAGAGCTGGAAGAGGTTCCAGCTACACAAACTACAACTGAAGATTTAGTGGAACCAGAGGATTCAGTAGCTCCCAATGAACCTCAGCCTCTCCGCCGATCTGGTAGGGTTTCTCGTCCACCTGAGAGATACTACGGTTTTCTCATTGATGGTGGAAGCGAGGATTGCATCATGGAGGATGATGACCCAACTAGCTTCGAGCAGGCCATCACGAGTGGGGACTCAGTGAAATGGCTGGATGCTATGCGGTCCGAGATGGAATCCATGTACACCAACAAAGTATGGACTTTGGAAGTTGCTCCTGAAGGGGTAAAACCCATTGGGAGCAAGTGGATCTTCAAGAAGAAACTTGGTGTAGATGGGAAAGTGGAGACTTTCAAAGCTAGACTTGTAGCAAAGGGTTTTCGTCAAAGACCAGGTGTGGACTATGACGAGACATTTTCTCCAGTAGCTATGCTTAAATCCATCCGGATCATGCTTGCCATCGCTGCATATCATGATTACGAAATCTGGCAAATGGATGTTAAGACCGCCTTTCTAAATGGTGATTTAGAAGAGTGCGTGTACATGACTCAGCCAGCGGGCTTCGTAGACAGTGGGAGCAGCGGGAAGGTGTGCAAGCTGCTTAAATCCATTTATGGATTAAAGCAAGCATCGCGGAGTTGGAACATCTGCTTTGACGTCGTTATCAAAGAGTTTGATTTCGTCAAAAATCCAGATGAACCTTGTATCTACAAGAAGGTGGCAGAGAGTAAGGTTGTCTTCCTCGTATTGTACGTGGATGACATACTCTTGATAGGAAATGATATTCCTATGCTGCAATCGGTCAAGCTCTTCTTATCACAAAGATTCTCAATGAAAGATCTTGGTGATGCCTCCTGCATATTGGGAATAAGGATCTATAGAGATAGATCCAAACGGATTTTGGGATTGTCCCAATCCAGGTACATTGACACCATACTAAAGAGGTTTAGTATGGAAGAGTCCAAGCGTGGGAACTTACCCACGATCTCTGGAGTCACTCTCTCCAAAGAGATGTCTCCCAAGACTGATTTGGAGAGAGCTCGCATGCAAGGGATACCCTATGCTTCGGCAGTAGGCTCTATCATGTATGCGATGCTATGTACCAGACCCGATGTAGCATACTCACTAAGTGTAGTGAGCAGGTATCAAGCTGATCCTGGAGAGAGTCACTGGACAGCTGTGAAGAGCATTCTCAAGTACTTGCGAAGGACTAGAGATATGTTCTTGGTGTATGGTAACGGAGAACTCCAAGTGGAGTCCTTTACCGATTCGAGCTTCCAGAGTGATAAGGACGACTCTAAGTCGCAGTCGGGCTTTGTCTTTACCCTTTACGGAGGGGCGGTTAGCTGGAAGAGTTCCAAGCAGGAAACCGTGGCAGACTCGACGATGGAGGCTGAATACATCGCTGCCAACGATGCTGCCAAAGAGGCTGTCTGGATCAAGAAGTTCATTACTGAACTTGGAGTGGTTCCATCCATTGAGCATCCAATACCTTTGTATTGCGATAACAATGGAGCGGTGGCTTTGGCCAAGGAACCCAGGTCCCATCAGCGGTCCAGACATATTCTGAGGCGGTATCACCTGATCCGGGAGATAGTTGATCGCCTGGAGATCGAGGTCAGGAGAGTTGACACGAAGAACAACACGGCGGATCCACTCACGAAGGCCATTCCCCAGATACAGTTTGAGAGACTCTTCGGGATGCTCGGTATGCGATACTACAGCAGCTGGCCCTAGTGCAAGTGGGAGATTGTTAGTTGTATGTATGCCCTAGAGGCCAGTATTGTACAGATGTTGTATATTATATTGGATGCTTGGACATATATAGAGATGACTTTCTTGCTCGAGATGATAGTATGCTATCTGGTTACTCTTTATCTTAACATGTACACTAGTCTCTTTATACTGTCTTATAGTTACATGTTGGTAAAGCCCTTAGGATGTGTACTTGACTACCTGGACTATGATGCAGATCATACTAGTGGGGACATGGTAGTCCATAAGTACATCCTTCAAGGTCCCTAGTCGTGGGTGTATCGAGACGGGGCATCGATATACCAGTGTAGACTAGCGTATACGCTTCTCGACCCATGTGATGGGCGATGGATGATCCCATATCCATTGGTGTTTGACATCAGAGATGGTATACGGGTGCTCAGTAGAGACTGGGTACACTGGACGGACTCGCCGAGAACTCCCAGATGGTATTATACCTCACGTCAGATGGCAGTTCTCAGGTGACACTTGTACAGGTTAGTCTGTAGACCCGAGATTGTCATAGAGTCTTGTGTGATTCCCACTGTGCTTTGATCTCCACCTTACCACGTCCATGAGGGCGTGCAAAACGGTGGTCTTTGGGCACAGTCCCGAGTCACATGGAGGCAATGAGCGATAGGAGGGGTTTCGTCTCTCCCGGTATTGGGGGTTGATGTTGCGCAGTGCTCGATTGGCCGTAGCAGGGAAGTCCCTGGCCAGGGCTGATCAGAGATTTGCTGGTAAGTGTTACCAGTAGTTTCTCGACCCGTTATGAGCCTCACATCGGCACGACTTATCGGGTTATTGGGGTCTGACGTTTACCACCCCTAGACTTGATATGCGACATATCAGACGAAGAGACCGGACTGTACGGTAAGTGTTACTGGTCGGATTCGCAGGAGTGTGAGCGGGCTAGCTCGTCGATCTTCTGATCGCTCAATACCCGGGTGGCCGTTATGTTTAGCAGACCGCTTGCGGCTTGTGGGTGTTTGATATGATCATCATCTGCTACCGGCGTATTGACGAGTCTTTAGAGTCCTACACAGAGGTTTCCTGGCTCAAGCGAAACGAAATAGGAGTGCATATGAGATATGTGCGGGAGCGAGAATAATGCGTGTATATGATACCGCATTTCATTCTCGCGATAAATGTTTCTATTGGTTATATTCGATATGACCTAGTTATCGAATCATTGATTCGATAAATCGATACATTGAATACTAGCCGGTTATGTGCGACATGACCGGATCATTGAATCAAATGTTGATTTAATGATTTAATGTATAATTATATATTTGATATATTACTTTGCATTAACTAGTATTGGTTCACTTTATACGGATTTTCTCACTTAATGTGCAAGTTGTATATGTGATATACTTTTGTGCACATATATGTATCATGTTTGATGATACTTGATTGTTTAGTTAAGTGTATGGGATTAAACCATGATTAATTTGATAATTAGGGTTTTTCATATCCATTTATTTATTTATTTGTTTATTTATTTATTTGGAAATGTTTATGATAAGAATGGTGGCTTTCTTTGTTTTTTAGTTGAAGCTTCATGAAGTTTTGACTTCTTAACCATTCTTGTCATCATGCTTAACTCTAACCCATCCATTAACCATGGTCTATTCTCTACACTTAACCCTAGTTGGAATTATGATAAGTATTCCTTTTTCTTTTCATTTTAAAAGGACTTATCATAATTCTAGCTCTTCTTCTTCCTCATCTTCAAGTTTGAAACATTGAGGCCATCAATGGCAACTTGAGCTTGAGAGTGAGAAATCCAATTCTAAAGAGAACCCACCTCCTATTTCTTCATCCTCTACCTCTTGCCAAGTAGTAGAGTGTGTTTTCTTCACAAGTTTCATCACTTTGTGAAGTGGGAGCTTGATCTAGCGATGCCTCGACGTAGATCATCTTCGGCATCGTCGTCGATGACCAAGCCCGTTCATTCTCCGATGAAGCCGACGCTAGAGCCCGGAGTTCAACTTGGACAGCGAGGAGCTTTCGTTGCGGAGCCGTGGAGGTGGATATCCGGATCTACAAAGGTTGTAATTTCCAGATTCTAGTAGTTAAGTGTTAACTAGTTACCTTTTCGCCTAGATTTCTAGCAACGATCCGTTAACTAGGGTTTCTCGGCACTATATTTTTATAAAATGGCATGGTTGATGCCTTGTGAGACCTCTATAGGATGCTTAGGAACCCTACACCAGCCCCAAAGCGTCACATACCGTGTAATATATAGTACGGTATCCTTAAGTCCAGAGTGCGGATCAATCATCAGGTATATATCTCGTACGGTGAAATCCAGCATACGGCATCCCCAAAATCGAGGGTACAGGTCAACTATCATGAATGCGTCATCATTCTTATGGTGTCATCACCGAACAGTATCATAATCAGGGTATTGTTCTAAAATCTAATGCATTCCACTATCATCAAACATATATCATTGTATGAGTGAGTACATATCGCCCCGAGATCCATTATAATATCCCATCAATATCATATCATGCCTCAATCATCATATCAAAGCTCATGGCATCATACCCGATCATATTGACTCATCTCCAAGTATCATACACCATCCTTGTTTCACGGGTATGTGTTTACACACACACACACACACACACACACACACACACACACACACACACACGTATGAATACCTACACTCATACACGCACATGTATATACCCATATACATAAGAAATCAACTGTGCGTGTGTGCGTGTGGGTGTAACCATACATATTCTGTGACTCGCTTCCAAGATACATCATCCTCTGAGTAGTTTTCCTAAATCAACCTAAGCTAACCTTGTAGGGTTCCTAGGCACACCCATGAGGTTCTACAACTGATCAAACATGTCCAATTCTAATTTTTCTATGTGCCAAAGAACCCTAAACTAGATCGTTACTAGAGGTAAGGCGAAACAAACAAGCAAGCAAACTACTTTGCTACTAAGTGAATGGAAATACAACCTTTGTAGATCCGGTCCTCCACTTCTCTAGCTCCGTGTTGACGTCCCTCAGCTGCGATCATCGAAATCCCGGACACTAGCGTCGGTTTCATCGGAGAATGGGCGGGCTAGGTCGTTGACTTCGATGCCGAAGATGATCTACGTCGAGGCAACTCAAACTCAAGCTCCATCTTCACTAAGTCATAAAACTTGTGAAGAAAACACACTCTACTACATGGCAAGTGGTAGAGGATGAAGAAATAGGAAGTGGGTTCACTTTAGATTTGGATTTCTCACTTGGATTCATCACTTGGAAATTTCTAGCAATGGTTTCTTCTCTTCATGAAGAAGAAGAAGAAGAAAGAAAAGAAAGTGAATTATGAATAATAGAAAATCAAGTGATCCTTATCATTTAGCAACCATGAGTGAGTCTAACTAGTGTAGAGACTAAACTAAGGTTTAGGTGAATGGTTAGGTTAAGGAACAAAACAAAATAGTAGATAATGCTAAGAAGCTTCATAAAGCTTAAAGCAAAAAACAAAGTTAGCCACCATTTCATTTTTGCCAAGAATAAATGAAATAAAACAAATGAAACCCTAACCATTATTTAAACATGGTGTATAGCATACACACACCCAAGTTTGCATGTATCATCATACATGATACAAACTAGTGCACAAACATATATCATATATACAATGTGCACATCAAGTGAGAAAATCCATCTTCAGTGAACAAATACTAGTTAATGTAAAGTAATATATCAAATATATAATTATACATTAAATCATTAAATCAACACTTGATTTAATGATCCGGTCATATTGCATATAACCGACTAATATCAAGTGTATCAATATATCGAATCAACATTTGATTCGGTAACCCGGCTATATCTTATATAACCGTCCAATGATACAAATCGCGAGAATAGAATACAGTATCACATACTGGTATTATTCTCGGTCCCGCACATATCTTATTTGCTCTCCTATTTCGTTTCGCTTGAGCCAGGAAACCTTTGTGTAGGACTCTAAAGACTCGTCAATACGCCGGCAGCAGGTGATGATCATATCAAACACCCACAAGCTGCAAGCGGTCTGCTAAACGTAACGGCCACCAGGGTATTGAGCGATCAGAAGATCAACGAGCAAGCCCGCTCACACTCCTGTGAATCCAACCAGCAACACTTACCGTACAGTCCGGTCTGTTCGTCTGATATGTCGCATATCTCGCCTAGGGGTGGTAAACGTCAGACCCTAGTAGCTTGATAAGTCATGCCGATGTAAGGTCCATAACATAGTGTGAAACTACTGATAACTCTTACCCGTATATCACTGCAACCCTGGCCAGGGATTTCCAGTTATGGCCAGTCGAGCATAGCGCAACATCAACACCCAATACCGGGAGAGACGAATCCCCTCCTATCGCTCATTGCCTCCATATGAATCGGGACTGTACCCAAAAACCACCCGTTTGCACGACTCAGTAGAGCCGTGGTAGGGTGGAAATCAAAGCACGGTGGGAGACACACAAGACTCTATGACGATCTCAGGTCAACAGACTAAGTTGTACCAGTGTTACCAGAGAACTGCCATCTGACGTGAGGTATAATACCATCTGGGAGTTCTCGGTGAGTCCGTTCAGTGTACCCAGTCATCACTGAGCACCCGCATTCCATCTCTGATGTCAAACACCAATGGATACGGGATCATCCATCGCCCATCACATGGGTCGAGAAGATATACGTTAGTATACACTGGAATATCGATGCCCCGTCTCGATATTCCCACGATTAGGAACATTGAAGGATGTACTCATGGACTACCCAGGCCCCACTAGTATGATCTACATCAAAGTCCTGGAAGTCGAGTACACATCCTAAGGGCTTTATCAACATGTAACAGAGAGACAGAAAGTATACATGTTAAGATAAAGAGCAACCAGATAGCGTACTATCATGTCGAGCAAGAAAGTCCTACCTATATATGTCCCAACATCCACTACAATATACATCCTATGTACAGTAATGGCCTCTAGGGCATACATATAACTAACAATCTCCCACTTGCACTAGGGCCATCTGTAGCAGTGGTTGCAGTATCTAATACTCAACCATCCCATAACAGTCTCTCTTTGGGAAAAGGCCTTTGTGAGTGGATCCGCCGTGTTGTCCTCTGAGTCTACTCTCCTTACCTCGATCACCCTGGAGATCAACTATCTCCATGATCAGGTGATACTGCCTCAGAATATGTCTGGTTCACTGATAAGACCGGGGTTCCTGTGCCAAAGCCACATTTCCATTGTCACACAATGGTAGGAACCTAGTTCATCTCATGAACCAATATACACCCAAACTTCCTCTTTGGTCGTATCTTTAATAGCGATGTTACCAGCCTTTATCGTCTAGTTTGCCACGGTATCTAGCTTGGAACTCTTCCAACATACCGTCCCTCCACTGAAGGTAAAGACAATGCATGCGACTGACATTCAGTCGTCCTTATCACCCTGGAACCCTTCCAGTGATTCTCCCCAGGATCAACTGATACCATCTCACTAAACCTAGTGAGAAGCCTAATATCCATTTAGATCTAACTCATAGATCCAAAACCCAGGATTTAGGAGGTATCACCTTTATCCTATTTGGAGAATCCTTGTGATAAGAGGAGATTGACCGTGTGTAGCATAAGAAACTCTTTTCCTATCAAAAGTATGTTGTCCACATACAATACGAGGATGACCACCTTACTCTCTACTACCGTTTTGTATATACAAGGTTCATCTACCATTTTGATGAAGTCAAACTCTTTGACTATCGTATCAAAACAGACGTTCCAACTCCGTGATGCCTGCTTTATTCTGTAAAGAATTTTGCACATGTTTCCGCTGCTCCCACTGTTTACGAAGCCCTCTGGCTGTGTTCTTATAGACGTTCTCTTCTAAATCAATATTTAGAAAAGTAGTCATGGCACCTAACCACCAGATATCATAGTCATGGTATGTAGCAATGTTAAGTAGGATCCGGATGGACTTAAGTATAGCCACTGGAAAAGGTTTCATCATTTTCCACGCCTGGTTGATGACGAAAAACCTTTAACAAGTCTAGTTTTGAAAGTCTCAACCTTTCCATCTACACCAAGCAATCTTCTCAAGATATACTTGCTCCTGATGGGGATTTAACCCTTCAGATATAGCAACCAAAGTCCATACTTTGTTGGTGTACATGGATTCCATCTCAGATCGCTAAGCATCCAGTCATTCTTACAGAGTCCCTACTCTCGATGGCCTGCTCGAAACTAGTTGGGTCATCATCTCATGATGTAATCCTCGCTCCCACTGTCATCGAGAAACCGAAGTATCTCTCAGGCGGATGAGGAACCCTACCAGATCGGTGGAGAGGCTGAGGTTTGTCGGAGACTATAGAATCCTTTGGTCCTGTCAAATCAGCTGCAGTTTTGTATAGCTGGAACCTTTCCAGTTCTACAGAACTGACCTTGCCTCGATCTTGTCCGGATTTTGCTTTTGACATAGGCCGGACAATCCCAAATCTTAACTTACTTAAGAGATAGGTTCTTCCCATACCATATCTTATATGGAGTGGTTGGCACTGATTTGATTCGAACCTAATTCAATAGGTATGCAACTTCTCAAGTGCATAACCCCTTAAAAGGAAATAGGTAACTCAGTAGTACTCATCATTGAGCACACCATATCTAATATGGTGAGATTGCTCCACCCCGATACGCCGTTGTGCTGTGGTGTATTCAGAGGAGTAACACCGAGAGAGAATCTCATTCTCCTTTAGAATAGTCCAAGAATTCCTTGCACAAGTATTCTCCTCCCTGATCTTATCATAGGACATAATACTTATACCCGGTTTTTGGTTCTCTACTTCTAACTTATATTCTGTGAATATCTCAAAATCTTCGGACTTATGTTTCAACAGGAACATATGGCTGAATCTTGAGAGATCATCAGAGAATGTAATGAAGTACAAAGAACCGGTCCTGGCATGTGTAGACAGGGGACCTTGCATACATCACTATGTATCAGTCCCAAGAGTTCACTAACTCTTTCTCTGTTTCCAATAAACAGAGCTATGGTCATCTAATCTTTGTGACATGACTGGCAAGTTTCCTAAGATGTAAATTCAAACTAATTTAAATATGCATCTAAATGTAACTTCAGCCAGTCGGGTCGCATTGATATGACCTAGTCTACAATGCCTTAAGAAGTATTCGTTCATTTCTGAACTCTTCCTCTTGTGTGTGTTCCGTATATTAGGAACTGTAGTTTGATTTAGAACGTCAATGCTTTTAGATAACGTGCCTGAACCGATCAACTTTTGAAATGTTCAAAACAATATTCAACAATACAAAATTATATCCTTCTTTAATAAATAAAGAGATTGATATGATTTTGTATATCAGGTTCGGTATCTAATAGCATTTGTTCAGAATCAATGTATTGGTAATACAGGGTGACAGTGACCAACAGACTTCGCTGCAACACTTGCACCGTTTTTCTGTCACATGAAACTTATCACCCGTTCTCAGTTCTCTGCCTTTCTGTAGCCCTATGTAACAGATTACATATCTGGGATCCTGATCCGGTATCAGATACCCAGGACGCAGAGGATACTGAGAAACAGTTCTGTGTAATGAACACACCCGAAGAAGATGCATCATATGCACTTTCTTCGTTTGGGCGGCATGGGAATCTTGGTATTCCCCTATTTCCTGCTCGGTCTTATAACAATTATAAGTTGGAGCGGGACCAACATTCACCAGCTCAGTATAACAAGCGGGTTCGGTCAATACATCCATATTATTATCTTGATTAAGGCGTGATATGGTCGCTACCTGGAGAGAGAGAGAAGAAAACACTCTGCGTGCACTCTTGCAAGATTAGATTGGTTATATATTTTATCTAATCAGGATGGCTCCCACTGTTTTTATCAAATCTTCCTTCAAACCCTAAAAGGAAAGACTAGCTGGGATTAATTACACTCTACAAGTTCGCCAATATTTCAGCCAGGCCAGTGCCGGTACTTTGAGGGAGGTTCCCCGTGCTTTCGCACGGACCTAATTAAAGTAAACCTCGTTTTTCCAGGGGCGTAACCCCGTTGACACCTTTCTAGACACCTACTTGATCGGCTAATTGCAAAGTGCAAAACTCTCCCAGGAGTAACAATTACTCGCAGTGGGTATCGGGATCCAACTATCATATAGAAGGTATGCAATCTCATTGCAAATTTCAACATTTGAAACTCCCGATTGTAGTTTTTACCCCTAGCACCTATGACCTTAACTATGGTCAACAAATCATAAGTACTAGTCAAGTTCTACCCGTCATTTCGTGATTAATTAGACCTACTCACATGACCCTTAACTAAGGTCAACAAAGTCACACGACGGTCCTAACTAATCGCATCATATGCGGTGTAGGAAGACATCACTTAGCTACCGTACACTGTGCCTTAATTATGGTCAACAAACACAGCACGAATACTAAGTACTCTACTTCCTAAAATGACGGAGGGTTGCGGATGGTTTTTTAAGAAAACCTTTAACGCTTTGAACTTGATCTCGTTGTGGAATCAAATGGTTTTTTAAATGGAATGTTTTTTAGGCTTTTCTAGTTTTGCTAAAGGGGTCACTCCCGGTGAAGGGATCGTCGGCCCTTTCCTCATCGAATAAGGTGCAGGATATATCATATATACCGCTGTGCAAAGCAAGAACTATAGAAGCAATCAAAAGACAAACCGAGGGTTATAGCATCTGCCAGTTATTGCTAAAGGAGTCACTCCCGGTGAAGAGATCTCGGTCCTTTCCTTATCGAATAAGGTGCAGGATGTTCTACAAGGAACACTTCGATGCAAAGCAAGAACTATAGCTACCTGTTTTTATTTTTGAAATTCGATTCCACAACATCTTTTAGGTTTATTTTCTTTCATTAATCTCATTAATGAATGTCCCATCATTTAAGTCCACCAAATCATCACAGATAAATATAACGTACGCTTATGCCATCCGTATTCACCTCGATGTCCCGTCTGCACCGTTAGGTTAGGTAACTAACGGCAGAGCGGGGCAGGGCTAGCACGGGTGTAAAACATAAGCAACGTCTATATAATATATCATATATACTATATACAATATCTATCTGAACATATCACATGATCACATCACAGATAACGCAGCAGAAAATATCATATGAAATATTGGATATACTAGGACGTCCGTGTTTTATTTTGAGCCTGAATAAAACACGGATTCCACGGTCATTATGAATAGCCAATTCCACACCCCTAGACCCCTACGAGAGCGGCAAGCAACCCTACCAATTCTAGAGTTAGGAGACCCGGACTCGACTCCTCGAGTTGGTCTCCCACTGGACCCTAGAACCCGGTTACTTGTGCTCCCCTCCTTGGGTCTATCCTAATGCGGAAAAGTAAATAATATACATCAACGGCGACATCTTCCGCAACCTGGAAGTGCCCCAATAAAAGAATATTACATACAAGTTTTTTACATGAATGAAAATGAAAAACACCCGTCTCACATAAAAAAAAAACCCCGGCTATTCAAACACGACGATCCAATATAACATATCCAGCAATACATAACATCACATGTCATCAACGTAAGTAAATATGCGCATCCCAATTGTCGTTGACATATAGCAACGAAACCGGCGATATCACATATTACACTTACGGTCGCAGAAAAGAAAGTGTAAAAACTACAACAGTTGGAATCCGCAACCTGCATAGACATCGCATGCCTAACCAAATGAATTCCTTAGACATCGCATGCCTAACAATTATAAACCCCGCATTTTTAGTCTCATTATCGAAAACTCTTTTCAATATCAAGTCGGGCAATTCAACAGGATTCCCGACATTCTGATCGAATGCTCGTCGCAAACTTTAGTAGACGGCCGCACCCCCGATACCGTCGACGAAGTGCACCAAGGCGGAACACCGCTACCGCGAGCATCCGGACGGATGCTTTCGGCGACGGGGTTCTCCTACAGTCACTTGGTCGGGGCTATGGGGCATGGCTGTCTATTAAGTTTACCCGGCGAGTATCCGCGTACGCTACGTGATTGCGACGGACTTTTGATCGCATCAAAATTCCGTGGAAACCGATCAAGTGAGACTAAACTGCTATGTTTATAATATTCAAATCAGTTATCTCATAACTATTTGTGGATTCCAAATATTGTATCACATTCCAGATAAATAGAATATGTTAAACTTTCCGATCGAACAATCAAAACACCCAAGTTTTCCCGAAACAGCTCAACACATGAAATAAGTTTAAGAACATTCACTTCATGCCACAGTACCAACGGTCCAGCCGTAGAAGGGTCAAACCAACGCCTCACATGTGGCACGCCGTACTGCCCCAAACCCTAAGATTCAAAGGGCAGTTCAAGACGGTCACATAATTGAGTTAAGGTTTGTTGTCTTCTAGAGGGTCCATCACGTTACTTGCACTACTTAGAACGTTCTTAAACCACGGAAAAATCCAACACTTGGAAATTTTCCGCCAGGGGAAAAATTGGGTATTCATATCCGGTCGAACTTTTTAACATGTTCTAAAATTACCCGGAAAAACACTTAGACGAAATTATACTTCCCGATCGAAACACCGAGTCCCCAATACAACCTAGAAAACTCAACTCTTGAGTAAACATTAAAAATTCCCAGAAAACACAGCAATAAAAGAAAGAAATTACTGTGCAAAAATCATTGAATATTGTGACTGTACGGCCGCGGAACCGCTGCACGAGCCATGCTCGTGCCGCGGTTCCGCGGCGCCTTGATCGATTTGAGCGCACGTGTTGCACAGTATTTCTTATAAAAGCCTGCTGATTTTTCTGCATATTTTTAATTCACAAAAATCACAGTTTTGAAAAATTGTACAGAGAAAGGTTTTGAATTACGGTTTCGGGTTCGATCGGACTTCTAACATCGCCTACACTTCGCCTAAAACTCTAGCTAGGCTCTGATACCATTGTAGGGTTCCTAGGCACACCCATGAGGTTCTACAACTGATCAAACATGTCCAATTCTAATTTTTCTATGTACCAAAGAACCCTAAACTAGATCGTTACTAGAGGTAAGGCGAAACAAACAAGCAAGCAAACTACTTTGCTACTAAGTGAATGGAAATACAATCTTTGTAGATCCGGTCCTCCACTTCTCTAGCTCCGTGTTGACGTCCCTCAGCTGCGATCATCGAAATCCCGGACACTAGCGTCGGTTTCATCGGAGAAATGGGCGGGCTAGGTCGTTGACTTCGATGCCGAAGATGATCTACGTCGAGACAACTCAAACTCAAGCTCCATCTTCACTAAGTCATAAAACTTGTGAAGAAAACACACTCTACTACATGGCAAGTGGTAGAGGATGAAGAAATAGGAAGTGGGTTCACTTTAGATTTGGATTTCTCACTTGGATTCATCACTTGGAAATTTCTAGCAATGGTTTCTTCTCTTCATGAAGAAGAAGAAGAAGAAAGAAAAGAAAGTGAATTATGAATAATAGAAAATCAAGTGATCCTTATCATTTAGCAACCATGGGTGAGTGTAACTAGTGTAGAGACTAAACTAGGGTTTAGGTGAATGGTTAGGTTAAGGAACAAAACAAAATGGTAGATAATGCTAAGAAGCTTCATGAAGCTTAAAGCAAAAAACAAAGTTAGCCACCATTTCATTTTTGCCAAGAATAAATGAAATAAAACAAATGAACCATTATCTAAACATGGTGTATAGCATACACACACCCAAGTTTGCATGTATCATCAAACATGATACAAACTAGTGCACAAACATATATCATATATACAATGTGCACATCAAGTGAGAAAATCCATCTTAAGTAAACAAATACTAGTTAATGTAAATTAATATATCAAATATATAATTATACATTAAATCATTAAATCAACACTTGATTTAATGATCCGGTCATATTGCATATAACCGACTAATATCAAGTGTATCAATATATCGAATCAACATTTGATTCGGTAACCCGACTATATCTTATATAACCGTCCAATGATACAAATCGCGAGAATAGAATACAATATCACATACTGGTATTATTCTCGGTCCCGCACATATCTCATATGCGCTCCTATTTCGTTTCGCTTGAGCCAGGAAACCTCTGTGTAGGACTCTAAAGACTCGTCAATACGCCAGCAGCAGGTGATGATCATATCAAACACCCACAAGCCGCAAGCGGTCTGCTAAACGTAACGGCCACCCGGGTATTGAGCGATCAGAAAATCAACGAGCAAGCCCGCTCACACTCCTGTGAATCCAACCAGCAACACTTACCGTACAGTCCGGTCTGTTCGTCTGATATGTCGCATATCTCGCCTAGGGGTGGTAAACGTCAGACCCTAGTAGCTTGATAAGTCATGCCGATGTAAGGTCCATAACATAGCGTGAAACTACTGATAACTCTTACCAGTATATCACTGCAACCCTGGCCAGGGATTTCCAGTTATGGCCAGTCGAGCATAGCGCAACATCAACCCCCAATACCGGGAGAGACGAATCCCCTCCTATCGCTCATTGCCTCCATGTGAATCGGGACTGTACCCAAAAACCACCCGTTTGCACGACTCAGTAGAGCCGTGGTAGGGTGGAAATCAAAGCACGGTGGGAGACGCACAAGACTCTATGACGATCTCAGGTCAACAGACTAAGTTGTACCAGTGTTACCAGAGAACTGCCATCTGACGTGAGGTATAATACCATCTGGGAGTTCTCGGCAAGTCCGTTCAGTGTACCCAGTCATTACTGAGCACCCGCATACCATCTCTGATGTCAAACACCAATGGATACGGGATCATCCATCGCCCATCACATGGGTCGAGAAGATATACGCTAGTCTACACTGGAATATCGATGCCCCGTCTCGATATTCCCACGACTAGGAATATTGAAGGATGTACTCATGGACTACCCAGGCCCCACTAGTATGATCTACATCATAGTCCTGGAAGTCGAGTAAACATCCTAAGGGCTTTATCAACATGTAACAGAGAGGCAGAAAGTATACATGTTAAGATAAAGAGCAACCAGATAGCGTACTATCATGTCGAGCAAGAAAGTCCTACCTATATATGTCCCAGCATCCACTACAATATACATCCTATGTACAGTAATGGCCTCTAGGGCATACATATAACTAACAAACCTAAGATCTGCTAAGATACTCTACTCGCTAAGTATCCAACAACACCTCCAAGCTCATAATTAACATGGTAAGAACATTATTCTATATGTTCGGGAGTGCTATACGCCATCCACCCGATTCCCCCCGTAGATATACATCTACTCACCTTCATCCTTGCTTGCCGAAGTCAATGTCGCCTTGCTCTTCCTTGTTATCCAAAATCCACATGAAGGTGCCGTGATCCAAACTCGCAGCATCAGAGAACGAAGGAAGAAAACTACTGAATGTATTAGAATCGGGTTTAACACCGGAACTTTGCATCCAATAAAACAAATCTAAAGCTTCCTTCTTTAAACCATTCTGCACATAGCCCGAGATCATCCCATTCCAAGCCACAAAATCATTTTATGGCATCGAGCTAAACAACCTACTCACATCCGACAAACAAGCATCGGCACTTTGAATACAAAGCTAATAATGTGTTAGCCACCGATGCATCTAAATCCACGCCACATCTAATCGATCGCGAGCGCGTGAAGCTGCATCCCGCACTTCAACATAGCCTCAGCAGTAGAGATCTATAAAACGAGAGTAAGCGATACAGAGTTTGGAATAGTCTCTGACCTTCTCATGCTATGGAAAGGCCCGATGGCATTTCTTCAATCCTTTATTCTCACATACCCATCAATCATCCCATTCCACCAAACACAATCTCTCACAGGCATTTTATCAAACAGCTGTCGGGCTTCATCCATACAATCATTTTCAGCATACATCTTAATCAAAGAACTGCCAACAAAGAGATCCTGATCCAAACCCAAGAAACGAATCGTGTGGTGAATCAATCTGCCCAAACTCAAAGCATTCAAACCACAACAATACATGATCACATATGGGTTGTGTAAAGAAGATATCTTTTGCATCGGATAAGCTTTCGCGAAGAACGTGCATGCCCAAAAAACCTAGTGGCCAAATTGTTGCTGTCGATTCCATTTACTATGATTTGTGCATGAATCTGTCGGCCTTTATGAAGATGCGAGGGGCTGTGGCAGGATTTTAGGAGCAGCAAGAGATGAGTGGATGAATCTTGAGCAGGATTTGGGGGATTGGCATTTAGATTTATGGTGTTTGTGGCTAATATTAATGGGTTTCTGTGAGTTGAGAGATTGAAATTTGAGTTGGATGTTGAAATTAGAGGGACCCTTTTGTGAAGATGTTTTGCTCTATACATTTAGAGCGGAGGAAATTAAGCAGTGCATGCTACTTTCTTCTCCTGATCTCCCAGCTATGTGCACTACCGACCCTTCAATAATATGATTTATCCTCCACGTCACCTACAAGATTCAAAGCTTTCAGATGCACGACTGCGAGCATGATGTGATAAATCACGAATGCAGTATTCCTCTCTAGACCAACACTGAGATCTAAACACAGCGATTGCGGCAAATGCCAAGAAAAACACGAAGTATACCTGCAGGAAGACAGCAGAGCAGGCGGAGAGGTAGATCCTCATGTTGGACTGGGGCTCAAGATCGTACATGGCGGACCCAACGGACATGGAGACCCTCGGCTGCGAACAGCAGCGCCTACTGCCCCGGGTTCGACACGTGGAACACCGCGCTGAGCTTGGCCGCATGGACGCCCCTGGGCTTGTGGAGCCGGTCGAGGGTGAAGACGAGCTTCACGAGATCGGACTGCAGGCGCACGCGTCATCAAACTCCTTGATCTTCTACAGCACACGAAGCTACTTGTCGCGAGTGGGGAGGAAGAAGCCGGCTGGAAGAGGTCGAAGTCGGGTCGGGGCTCGAAGACTGCGACGCCGGTGACTTTGAGCTCGAGGACGCCGGCATAGGTGAAGCCGAACTCGTCGAATGGGATGATGGTGCGAGCGCCCAATCGGATCTCCACCACTCGGATCTCCACCGACACAGCTCAAATTAAGCCCGGAGGTTGATAGCAACGACGACGAGGAAAGATTTAGGGACGAGCGCCATTCGAGATTTGGATCTCGAATCCCTCGATGGGTTTCTCAGGGGATGGAGGAAAATTTTGGGGGTGTGGAAAAAAAGAATGTGAGAAGGGAACTGAAAATTGTGAGGGTGGGGATAGGGAACTAATAATTTTTAATTAGTAAATTTTTTTTAAACAAAACCATATATGTGTGCAGTGTAAAAAATGAGGGATTTTAACCATGGTTCATTTCAAAAGTGTAATAAGTGCATGCAACATGTCAGGTTGCATGACATGCACATAAACACGATTAATGCAAAATTAGTGAAATACTAATCGAGTTTAGTAAATAATCCATTTATAATTTATAGTATAATAACTCATAAAATGCCCAAAATAATATTTTATTTTCTGAAATGTTACATACATGGAGCTTTAGAAGTGAAGGACCGGTCTACAAAGGTTGTATTCCTCATTCACTTAGATGTAAAGTAGTTTACATATGTTTTCGTTGGATTTTCTAGTAAAGATTCTAGGGTTAGGGTTAGCTAGAACGGCAAATTATTGAAAACGGCATGGAAGATGCCTCCCGAAACCTTGCTGCCGTGCTAGACAGCCCAGCAGTGGTATCAGAGACATGCTAGAAAATTAGACGATGTTTGTTAGATTACGAAACCGAAACGACTCCGAAACTTGAAACACTTGAACTTAGTTTCTGTTGATTTTAAAAGGTCTTCAAATTTTTTTTTTAAACAACTGCAGAAAGTTATATGTGATATAACATGAACACCACCAAAATTTGGAGCATTTTTAGCTCAAAGTGGCCGGCCACATCATGCTTTAAAACCGGAGAGCTCGGCCCAATTTGGGAGTTTGGGCTTCAAATTTTCATGGTGTTCCAGTCTCTGGGTTTTGCTGTTTCAGGTGTTGTTTGTTTTTGCTAAATTTGCATGTGATGTTAACTTTCTGCAGAGGCAATTCGGAGTGTTTCGCAGTCGTAATTCTAACATGTATTCGGGTTATTTAGACGATGTTAAAATGTTTGAACGGATATCAATAACCCATATTTTCCATCACTGAAAATTTCCAAGAGTTGGATTTTTCCGAGTTTAAAATTTTCAGAAAATCATGCAAACGATTCTGTGGACCCCTCTAGAAGAACGATACACAAACTCGAATTTTTTGGATCGCGAAACCGCGGTCATACCCTTGGGTTTGCCGCAATTTCGTGGCGATATGAGTGAGGCATGGGTCGGCCCTTCAACAGATGGTTCATAGGGAGCTATGGCAGTTTCTGGAAACTTTTTGAACTCCGCTCAAGTGTTGAGTTTGTTGGGAAATTTTGGGTGCTTTCTTATTCGATCGAAAAGTTTAACTTCGTCTAGCTATCTGTGATTGTGATACAATAATTGGAATCTATTTAGTTGCGTGCAAGTTTAACATTTCGGTCTCGGGTGAAATCGGGAATCTTGTTGAATTACCCGACTTCTTTTAAAAAGTGTTTTCATAGTTGAGACCGAAATATAAGATTTGCATTGTTAAGCATGAAATCCAGAATATGTGATATTCCGGGTTTATGATGTCTAAGGGCAGTGACGATTCTAATTGTTATAGTTTTTTCACTTTCGTTTCTGGGACCGTAAGTGTAATATGTGGTGTATCGCTGGTTTCGTTGCTATATGTCAATGACAATTGGGATACGCATATTTACTTAGGTTGATGACATGTGATGTTATGTGTTGCTGTGATATATTATATTGGATCGTCGCGTTCTGAATAACCGGGTTTTTTTTTAATGTGAGATAAGAGTTTTTCATTTTCATTCATGTAAAAAACTTGAATGTAATATTCTTTTATTATGGCACTTCCGGGTTGAGGAAGATGTCACCGTTGATGTATATTATTTACTTTTCCGTATTAGGATAGACCTAAGGAGGGGAGCACAAGTAACCGGGTTCTAAGGGTCCGGTGGGAGACCATCTCGAGGAGTCGAGACCGGGTCTCCTAACTCTAGAATTGGTAGGGTTGCTCGCCGCTCTCTTAGGGGTCTAGGGATGTGGGTTTGGCTATTCATTACGCCCGTGGAATCCGTGTTTTATACAGGCTTAATTTAAAACCCGGAAATACTAGTATATCCAATATTTCATATGTTGTTTTCTGCTGCGATATTCTGTGATGTGATCACTTTATATGATGATATAGATACTGTATATAGTATATGTGATATATTATATAAACGTTGCTTATGTTTTACACCCGCGCTATCCCTGCCCCGCTTTTCCGTTAGTTACCTAACCTAACGGTGCATGACGGGACATCGAGGTGAATGCAGATGGCATAAGCGTACGTTGTATTTATCTGTGATGCTTAGGTAACTTAAATGAAGGGACTTCATTAATGAGATTATTGAAAGAAAATAAACCTAATGATGTTGTGGAATCGAATTTTCAAGAACAGGTAGCTCTAGTTCTTGCTTTGCATAACGGTATTCCTTGTAGAATATCCAGCATCTTATTCGATAAGGAAAGAGCCGAGATCCCTTCACCGGGAGTGACCTTTTTAGCAATAACTGGCAGATACTACAACCCTCGGTTTCGTCTTTTGATTGCTTTTCTAGTTCTTGCTTTGCATAGTGGTATTGTGAATATCCCACGCCTCATTCGACGAGGAAAGAGCCGAGATCTCTTCACCAGGAGTGACCTCTTTAGCGAAACTAGCAAAAGCCTAAAAACGCTCCATTTAAATCATTTGATTCTACAACGATATTAAGTTCATTACGTAAAAGGTTTTCTTAAAAACCTGTCGTAGCCCTCCGTTATTTCAGATAAGTAATAGTTAGTATTCGTGCTGCGTTTGTTGACCTCTGTCAAGGCGTAGTGTGCGGTAGCTGATTAATGCTTATCTGCAAAGTATATGATGCGATTGAGTTAGGGTAGTTGTGCAACCTTGTTGACCTCTGTCAAGGGTCATGCGGGTGGGTTTAATTCAATTATGAAATGACAGGTTGAACTTGACTAGCAGCCTATGGTTTGTTGACCTCTGTCAAGGTCATAGGACTTTTGGGGCAAAATATCTTCGCGCCGGGTTTCTATTAAAAGGGATCCAATCTGGACGGTTCGTCCCTCATTCCCACAGACGGCGCCAACTGATGGAGGCCTTGATCTCTTTCAGATGTTGTCCTCCGTCGATCTGTCACGAGTGTCCAAGGACCCCTGGAAATCATTTGCGCCTTCGAGGTCATCGCTCTGCTCTCCGGTGGTGGATGTCGCGGTGAATCAGATCTTGGCGATTCGCTGGTTCCTGTAGGCCCGGCCTATTCCCCCTTAATCTAATAAAAATTTGATCGTAAGGTGGTAGGTCGAGATTTGAGCCCGGAGGGCGTTTAATGTCAGGCGTCCTAGGAGGATGTTGTAGGATGAGGGGATCCTAGTAACGATGAATTCCACCGGTACGGTCCTAGTATGGCTTGCTTCCCCGATGTTGAGGAGGAGGGTGACCAATCTCTCGGCCGGGATGGAGTGGTTGGTAAACCTGATAGGACGTGGGAGGTTGGCCATAGGTCAGACGGCCCTAGCCCCATACGCTGGAAGCAGTCATAGAAGAGGATATTTGCCGAGCTTCCGGAAACGACCAATATCCTCTGAACCTCGTAACGGTGGACCTGTGCCGTAATCACGAGTGGGTCGTTGTGAGGAAAGGATATACCGTGGAGGTCTTCATCGGTGAAGATGATGGGCTCGACGGTCCTGTATTTCTTCTGGGGAGAGTCACTTGTTCCCTCGACGGGTAGGAGCGGTGAGTCTCGCCGGCTCCCGGGCAGACTCCGAGGAAATGACTATGATTTGGCCGATCGTTAATTCACCGGGAGGGGGCTGGTTCTCGTGCTCCCTGTCTGCCTGTCGCTTGTCCCGCAGGTACTTCGCCAGGTGGCCAGAGCGGATCAACTCCTCGATATAGCCACGGAGTTGTTTGCAGTTTTTGGTCGGGTGGCCCTATGACCTATTGAAGGCGCAGTATGGGCCCCGGATACGTTTAGCCACTCTATGGGTGACCGGCGGGAGCTTGAGGAATCGCTCGCCCTTCGCTTCCTCTGACAGCTCGGTCTGGGAGATGTTGAGAGGAGTATACTCCTGGAACTTTGGGGATTATGGTTTTGGCCGGTCGACTTCTTCTTCTCTTCTCTGTCCCTCTTCTTTTGGTTGGCTTGGTCGCCCCTGGGCAGGTTGGCGTTCACCTCAAACTCGAGTTGGATCTCTCGCTCGGTCCAAGCTTTTATCTCGGCCATGGTCTTAAGTTGCGCTTATGCAAAAGAGCGGAGCCACTCTTTTACGTAAGACCCGACCTTTAGGCGGTGATGACAGTTTCATCCCAATGCTCGGGAACCTCAAGAAGAGCGTTGTATAAGCAAGTGACGTATCCTTTAAAGGATTTCTTGTCCTCGCTCTTTATGGTGAAGAGGTAATCGACAGTCCGCTTCTGTCATCTGTTCCGACGAAGTGACCGAGGAACTGGGCGGCCAGCTCATCAAAATTAGAGATGGTGCAAGGCATGAGTCCTCGGAACTAGTCTCGTCTAGCCCGGATGAGGGTGGCGGGAAATGCTCGGCATTGAGTAGCGTCGAAATTATCCTGGAAGCTCATGCCCACTGTAAATGCGTTCAGATGGTCCTTTGGGTCGGATTTCCCGTCGAAGAGGGCCACCTTGGGAGGCTTGTTCCTGGACGAGACGTGTACGGCGAGCAACTCCTCGGTGAAGGGCTTCGTAAGTGAGTCGGCGGCGTACCTGGCCCCTTCACCGGATGGATGACCTTCCCGATTTATACCCTCGATTTTCTTTTCGAGGGTGTCGAGGCGGTCGTGATACCTTGAGGATTCGGCACAGTCAGAGTGATGGCCCTTCCTGCTTGTGGTCTGCGCCAGACTGCGACTCCGATTCCGTTCTATCAAATTCCTTAGGTCCCATGGCGAGGTTCTTCTTGAGTCTTCGTGGCGAGTGCCATTCGCGCGATCCCGTCGAGGGAGAGGGAGTCGGTCATGCCTGGGAGCAGGCGAGCTGATCGATACCTCCTCGGGAGGGACGGGAATGCGACGGGCCTCGGGGCGATGGGCTCTTTCACGAGACCTCAGCGTGGAGCCATGTGGCGTCCAGCGGGCCATTGAATCGGTTGCCGTGGGAGAGCCGCTGTCGCTGGAGTGAGCACGGCGTTGTTCGGTGGTGCCAGCGTGGACGGTTTCATCCGCCCCTCTGCGGAGGTCGTGATCTCTAGGAGAAGGAACGGCGACCTGGGCCCGCTGTTTGGATACGGACAAAGGTGTCCACTATGGACGCGAGCCTATTGATCCTTGCCGAGAGGGCGTGGATGGCGTTCGGAGGGGGAGTAGATCCGTCCGCGCCTCTGTTGTGGGGAAGGCGGCGGCTTGTGCTGGGACCGTCATGGTTTTCACTCGCCATGAAGTCGAGAGCGGAAGATTAACTTTCGATGGGTGGAAAAAATTGGTTTCCCACAGACGGCACCAACTGATGGAGGCCTTGATCTCCTTCAGATGTTGTCCTCCGTCGATCTATCGTGAGCGTTGATGAAGGGTTGAGATTGGTGTTGAAAGTTGTCTCCTTGGACGTGTGGATCTCAATGGGTTGATTTTGAGATGAAGCCGAGCTACCTGCAAAGAAGTCCCAGGATGGTTGTACCACCGTGGACCCTCCGAAGATCAAGTTAGCCGAGAAATTTGAGCAGAGTAACGGCTTGTTGGATTGGAATTGCCTTACTTGAGTCATCTTGGAGAGGGTTTTTTTTATAGTGGTCGCATGGAGCGAGCTGACACGAGATCTTCTCCGTCAATTACGCCCCTGACGTTACGCCTACGTGAATGACGGGATCCCTTTATTAATGACGAGATACGCTTGTTAATTGAAAGATACGACGGCGTGGAACGCGGGATGTTGGGTGTAGATATCTTGCTCATGGCGAGATACGCGGAGCCGTGGCGGAGACGCTTGGGCTCTGCGTTCTTGATTGTTCGGTAAAACCGGAGAGGCTTAGCTCGGCGGGAGGTCGAGGAGGCTCGGTTCTGTGATAGCTCGGAGGTGAGGTGGGAGGGCTGAGGAAGCTCAGCGTGTAGGAAGGCTCGGTGGCGAGCCGATGGTTATTTGTAAGACGAGCATAGGAGTGTTCTGGAAGGCCATTGAAGGTCGGGCCAATCCTCGGGGCGAAGGCCCGGAGAATGCCTTCAATGTATCGTGCTTGCTCCTGTCCCGTAAGCCCCGAGACACATCATCTACCACGTGTCATGATCTGGGGAATTCCCACTTATGAGTATCATCACATATAAAAATAGCACTTCCAGAAGTTATTTAATTTTCCAACATCAAACAAGAAAAAGATAGAATTTTGCACATGACACGTTACACTATTTCAAGTAGGATAGAATTTTGCATATGACACATTAAACTATTTCAAATAGGCCGAACAAAAGCCCTCGTATGTAAGTTAGTTTATTAACTCGTTTAATTATAATATATGTGAACCTGTAAATCACAAATGTTCTTCTCCACCAAATTCTAGCTTATTTATATGAGTAAACTTAAAATTGAATCTACAATTATCCGTTGTTCACGGCGAACTCTATCTAGGGAAGGCATCCTGAGAAGTTAATAAATTTTATTTATGAGAATTTTCAAAATTGATTTAGTGTATTCTTTTAGAGTTAAATGGCCCCGACAATATTCTCTCTTGAAAAATTTCTTGAGAATGTCTTAATAAACAAAAATCAATTATCTTTTTGGATGAATGGTGCTTTTTACCTTGATCCCCATAACCTAATGCGTGTGTACACCGATTTTTATGTGATTCTGATACTCTTTTGATCATTGATCTAGAGGTGTAAAATGTTCTATAGTCGAAAAACTGTTAATTTTGCAATCATCTAATACAAAAATAAAATGTATCGAAATTGCATGAAAATTGGTGTACACATATATTAAAGTTGTGAAGATCAAAATGGATAGTGTCCATCATCCAAAAAATGATTAATTTTGGTTCATTAAGAAATTATCGGAAAACTCTCAGGTTGCGCTTAGTACATGGAATGGAAGATTACCGAGAATCCTCACATTTCTGGAAACGGGGTGACCCGGCATCTAATTTCAAGAAATTTTGCATTAACATGCTTGGTATATTTTAATCATTCTTAGTAATATATGTATATGGCGGCGAGGCTGGAGGAAGGTCGGTGGATGACGACGATACCGGCAACGAACGGCCGATCGGAACGGGCCCGCAAGTGGCCGGCGATGGCCTCTCGGCGGGACAGGCGGCGAACGTCTGGGTGACTAAATATAGGCGGCCGGCGGACGACCGGAGATGGACGACAGGGCCGGACGGCCGGTGGCGAGGATGACCGGTCGACGGACGATCGACGATGGATAGCTGGGCCGGCCGGCCGGCGGGTGACGAGGGTGATCGGTCGACAGACGACCGACGACCGACGATGGGCGGCGGGGCCGGCCGGCCGGCGGGTGGCGAGGGTGACCGGTCGACGGGCGACCGACGATGGGCGGCGGGGCCGGCCGGCCGGCTGGTGGCGAGGGTGACCGACGACCGACGACCGACGACCGACGATGGACGGCGACAGATGGTCATGGCCCATTCATATTAGACGGGAATATTTTATGGTAATTTAGAATAGGCACATGTTTTGGGGGGAATAGAATTACCATGTGATTGGGTCATTTGCTTACCGTGGTAATCCCATATTCTTGAGAATATGTTTTACACATAAACACGTATGGTAATATTTTGTGGTGACCTAGGATCACCATCTAGATTATCCCCCGTCAACTATGCCCTCAGCAAATAACATTTCGGGGATATTTAAATTTTTACAGTTGTTAGTATAAACTATAGTGATTGTGAATACGTGGAGGAAAGCTCCACTTCCTACGGTAATTTCTATCCGGGTGTATCGCATGAGAAACAAGATAGCACCTCCGCTGTTACGCCCTAAGAGGGGCAAGACGGAAATTATCAGAGAATTTCTAGGGCATTTAAATACCAGCGTCGATATATATGAAGCTTGCTGGTTCTTAGCAGCGCTTGGCTTGCTTCTCTCTTTCCGTGTCATCAAAGAAATCTCAATCTCTGTTCTTTCATATATCATTTTTTTTCCCTGAAAGAAGCCCTTGGTATTTTTGTAATTGGCAATTCTCGTTCAACTAATGGATGGCAGAAAGCAGGTGAGTGTTTGCTTCTGTACATTATTTATTTTCATCAAAAATTGAAAGTTTTACAGGAAAAAAAAAGTTAATTTTGATCCTGGTTTCAAAAAGATCTTGGAAGTTTGTTTATTTTTTTTCTTGTTTCTTTGATCCTTAAATTACTTTTCTTTAAAACAAGTCTGAGATTGTGACCTCTTATTAGACTTTTTGTGATGAAATTTAGCTCTTAGTTATCATTTCTTTCTTTAGATTTAGTATTTTAAAATAGAGCTCTCCTGCTTGCATATAAACTTGTTAGTACTTTGTTTTTATTTTCAATAATGAGAGACTGAATCGATTGTTAATTTGTTAGAAGGACAATTTTTTATTATAGGCTATTTTAAAAAAATATTATTAAAAAAATTTCACTTTCTAAAATATTTATAGAAGTAGTACATTTTTGGCCACTGGGCGCCACGTCAGGACCGGCTCAGCATTGGAGTTGGCGGACTTTTAAAAAAATTTATTTTACTGCGGCGTACTTAGGAATTGCGCCTCATACAAATATATGTGGCCACACTTCCAAAATGCGTCTCATACATTTTAGTGGGGCGGTCTCTCTCTCCTCTCCTCTCAATGGTTGCATCTCTCTCCTCTCTTTGCTCTCGATCTCCCTCTCTTTCTCCTCTCGATCTCGCTCTTGGAGGCAAGCTTTGCAATCAAGACATGATTTTAAAACGAGCCGAAACAATGAATTTCAAAAAACAAGAGAGCAAAAGCATGCACACATAGAATCATGAACAAAAAAATAAAACTTGATACAAACTAGAAAGCTAAAAACAAGAGTTGGCGGACAACAACTTTTATAGCCTGTTAGCCATCTCTCATTGGACTCCGGCCAGTCTCTACGAAACCCGGAACAAGTTTGCCTGATAATTTCTTTGTCTAAGATGATTCATATTGAGATAACTCCAACACAAGTTTTAGCTTCAAATTGATCTCATAAAAATGAAGCAACCCATTAAACTTGTTAAGAAAGATTAGTAGGAGATGTAGAATAATTAGCTCACTTAATTTTTTTCTTTTCTTTTTCTACTTTCTCACTTGAAGAAAATCAAAAGAGTTAGCCATGGAGGAGATGAGAATATGAAGATAATGTTTTAGATGAGAACAAAACAATATGTAGAATGAGTCATCAAAGAAGAAACTAAAGAAGTCTACAAGCATCCATTTTTCACGACTCGTTACCATTTTGAAATAAATGAAAGAATAGAAATGTTCTTATTTAAACCATGTAAGTCTTATATACCCATCTCATATGTATCAAAATACACGTCACAATATTTATTTCAAATATAAATATTAATAAAGAGAAGAAAATAATAAATGTGAGTATGATATTGGTTAATATATAAATATATAAATATATAAATATATAATTATATATTTAATTATTAAATCAACACTTGATTTAATTATTAATCCGGTTATATTATATATATACCGGCCAATGTCATAAAACACCCGATTAAAATACGTGTATCAAATACACGCGTTTAATCGAACTCCTGCACGTATTCTTATATGAGTCCTACATCGTTTCATATGTGTTAGGAAAGCTCTGTGTGGGACTCTAAAGACTCGACAATATGCTGACAGTAGGTTAGGATCATATCCATAGCCCAAAAGTTCTGTGTGGGACTCTAAAGACTCTAAACCCTCTGCGAGTAAGAGTTACTCCTGGGAGAGTTTTACACATTACAATTAGCCAATCAAGTAGGTGTCTAGAAAGGTATTAACGGGGTTACGCCATTGGGAAAGCGAGGTTTACTTTAATTAGGTCCGTGCGAAAGCACGGGGAACCTCCCTCAAAGTACCGACACTGGTCTGGCTGAAAGATTGGCGAACTTGTAGCGTGTAATTAATCCCGGCTATTCTTTCCTTTTAGGGTTTGAAGGAAAATTTGATTAAAACAGTGGGAGACATCCTGATTAGATAAATAGATAACCAATCTAATCTTGCAAGAGCATACGCTGAGTGTTTTCTTTTCTCTCTCTCCAGGTAGCGACCATATCACGTCTTAATCAAGATAATAATACGGATATATTGATCGAACTCGCTTGTTATACTGCGCTGGGGAACGTTGGTCCCGCTCCAACTTATAAATGTTATAAGACAGAGCATGAAATTGGGGAATACCAGATTTCCCGTGCCGTCCAAACGAAGAAAGTACATGTTGATGCATCTTCTTCGGGTGTGTTCATTACACAGAACTGTTTTTCAGTTTCCTTTACGTCCAGGGTATGTGATACCGAATCAGGATCCCACATATGTAATTTGTAACATGGGCTACAGATAGATAGAGAACTGAGAACGGGTGATAAGTTTCATGAGATAGAAACGGTGCAAGTGTTGCAGCCAAGTCTGTTGGTCACTATCACCCTGTATTACCAAAATACATTGATTCTGAACAAATGTTATTAGATACCGAACCTGATATACAATATCATATCAGTCTCTTTATTAGTAAAGAAAGGATATAATTTTGTATTGTTGGATAATGTTTTGAACATTTCCTATATCAAGAGTTGATCGATTCAGGCACGTTATCTAAAAGTATTGACGTTCTAAATCAAACTACAGTTCTTAGTATACAGAACACACACGAGAGGAAGACTTCAGAAATGAACGAATCCTTCTTAAGGCATTGTAGACTAGGTCATATCAATGCGACCCGACTAGCTGAAGTTACATTAAGATGCATATTTAAATTTGTTTGAATTTACATCTTGTGAAACTTACCGGTCATGTCACAAAGATAAGATGACCACAGCTCTGTTTATTAGAAACAGAGAAAGAGTTAGTGAACTCTTGGGATTGATACATGCTGATGTATGAAAGTCCCCTGTCTACACATGCCAAGACCGGTTCTTTGTACTTCATTACATTCTCTGATAATCTCTGAAGATTCAGACATGTGTTCCTGTTGAAATATAAGTCCGAAGCTTTTGAGATATTCACAGAATATAAGTTAGAAGTAGAGAACCAAAAACGGGTATAAGTATTATGTCCTTTGATGAGATCAAGGAGGAGAATACTTGAGCACGGAAATCCTGGACTATTCTAAAGGAGAATGAGATTCTCTCTCAGCATTACTCCTCCGTATACACCATAGCACGATGGTATATCGGGACGGAGCAATAACACCCTATGTGATATGGTGCGCTCTATGATGAGTACTACTGAGTTTCCTATTTCCTTTTGGGAGTTATGCACTTGAGAAGCTGCATACCTATTGAATAGGGTTCAAATCAAATCAGTTGCCTACCACTTCATATGTGATATGGAAAGGGAAGAGCCCATAACTTAAGTTTGTTAAGATTTGGGGTTGTCCGGCCTATGTCTAAAAGCAAAATCCGGACAAGCTCGAGGCAAGGTCAGCTCTGTAAAACTGGAAGTAGTTCCAGGTATACAAACTGCAGCTGATGATTTAGTAGAACCAAAGGATTCAGTAGTTTCCAACGAACCTCAGCCTCTCCGCCGATCTAGTAGGGTTCTTCACCCATCAGAGAGATACTTCGGTTTCTCTATGACAGTGGGAGCGAGGATTGCATCATGAGATGATGACCCAACTAGTTTCGAGCTGGCCATCAGGAGTGGGACTCCGTAAGAATGGCTGGATACTTATCGATCTGAGATGGAATCCTTATACACCAACAAAGTATAGACTTTGGTTGCTTTATCTGAAGGGTTAAATCCCCATCAGGAGCAAGTATATCTTGAGAAGATTACTTGGTGTACATGGAAAAGTTGAGACTTTCAAAGTATGCTTATGTCCATCCAGATCCTACTTACCACGACTACGTACCATGACTACGATATCTGGCGGTTGGGTGTCATGATTGTTTTTCTAAATGATGTTTAAGAAAAGAGCGTCTATAAGTACACAGCCAGAGGGCTTCGTAGACAGTGGAAGCAGCGGAAATGTGTGCAAGATACTTTATAGGATAAAGCAGGTATCGCGGAGTTGGAACATCTGTTTTGATATGGTAGTCAAAGAGTTTGACTTCATCAAAATGGTAGATGAACCTTGTATATAAAAAAGGAAGTAGGAAGTATGGTGGTGATCCTCATAGAGTACGTGGATGACATACTCTTGATAGGGAAAGAGTTTCCTATGGTACGCTCGGTCAATCTCCGCTTATCACAAGGATTCTTTATATAAGATCAAAGTGATACCTCCTAAATCCTGAGTTATGGATCTATGAGATGGATCTATTTGGATGTTAGGATTCTCACTAGGAGTAGTGAGATAGTATCAATCGATCCTAGGGAGAATCACTGGAAAGGTTTCAGGGTGATGAGGACGACTGAATGTCAGTCGCAGGCATTGTCTTCACCCTCAGTAGAGGGACGGTATGTTGGAAGAGTTCCAAGCTAGATTCCGTGACTTACTAGACGATTAAAGGCAAGATACATCGTTACCAAGGATGCTACCAAAGAGGCAGTCTGGATATATAAGTTTATAAGATGAACTTCGTTCCTACCATTGTGTGACAATGGAGTTGTGGCTTTACCCAAGGAACTACCGTCCCATCAGAAATCCAGATATAATTCTTAGGCAGTATCACCTGATCATGGAGATGATTGATCTCCAGGGAGATCGAGCTTAGGAGAGTAGACACAGAGGACAACAGCGCGGATCCACTCACAAAGGCCTTTCTCCCAGTAGAGACTTTTATGGGATGGTTGAGTATGAGATACTTCAACCACAGCTAATTGTTGGGTATGCGATACCACAACAGTTGGCCCTAGTGCAAGTGGGAGATTGTTAGTTATATGTATGCCCTAGAGGCCATTACTGTACATACGATGTATATTGTAATGGATGCTTGGACATATATAGGGAGGACTTTCTTGCTCGACATGATAGTATGCTATCTGGTTGTACTTTATCTTAACATGTACTCTGATTGTCTCTATGTTACATGTTGATAAAGCCCTTAGGATATGTACTCGACTGCTGGGACTATGATGAGATCATACTACTGGGGCCACGGTAGTCAACGAGTACATCCTATAACTGTTCCTAGTCGAGAGTGTATCGAGACAGGGCATCGATGCACCAGAGTAGACTAGCGTATACGCATCTTGACCCATATGATGGGCGATGGATGATCCAATATCCATCGGTGTTTGACATCAAGGATGGTGTACGGGTGTTCAGTGGAGACTGGGTACACTGGACGGACTCGCCGAGAACTCCCAGATAGTATTATACCTCACGTCAGATGGCAGTTCTCCGGTGACACTGGTACAGAGTAGTCTGTTGATCCGAGATCGTCATAGAGTCTTGTGTGATTCCCACTGTGCTTTGATTTCCATCATACCACGTCCAAGAGGGCGTGCAAAAAGGTGGCTTTTGGGTACAGTCCCGAATCACATGGAGGCAATGAGCGATAGGAGGGGATTCGTCTCTCCCGGTATAGGGAGTTGATGTTGCGCTGTGTTTGATTGGCTATAACCGGAAATCCCTGGCCAGGGTTGCTGAGATTTACTGGTAAGTGTTATCAGTAGTTTCTCGAACTGTTATAGACCTCATATCGACACGACTTATCAAGCTACTGGGGTCTTACGTTTACCACCCCTAGACGAGATATGCGACATATCAGACAACGAGACCGGACTGTACGGGAGTGTTACTGATTGGATTCACAGGAGAATGTACAAGCTTGCTTGTTGATCTTCTGAGCGCTCAATACCTGGGTGGCTGTTACGTTTAGCTGACCGCTTGCAGCTTGTGGGTGTTTGATATGATCATCACCTACTGCCGGCGTATTGACGATTCTTTAGAGTCCTACACAGAGATTTCTTGACTCAGGCAAAACGGAGTAGGAGCACATATGTGATATGTACAGGACCGAGGATAATGCGGTATGTGATACCGTATTGGATTCTCGCGATATAAGATATCGGCAGGGTATATGTGATATAGCCGGGTCATCGTATTAGTCGGTTATATGCGATATAGACGGATTGTCGGATCAAATGTTGATTCGATAATTTAATGTATAATAATATATATGATATATTAAATTACATTAACTAATATTAGCTCACTAAAAGATTCTTTTTCTCACTCGGGTAATACATTGATATATGTTAATTGTATTATTTTATTTGGTTACAATAAATATTATATATGTGATATATAATATTGTAACATGATATGATAACTAATGTAACATGTTTAGTAGAGATTAAACATGATTAGGGTTTGGATTAGGGTTAAGACTTCTAGTAGATTCTAGAAGCTTTTGTTTTGTTTTGTGAAAGATATTTTCAAATGACCCATTCCTTGACCTAACCCAAACCCTAGCCTTAGTTAAGTCTCTACAATGATTTAGTCAACCATGGTTGCATTATTCATCATTATCTCCTTTGCTCTATTCATCACAAAAAGGATTATAGATTCTTCTTCTTCTTCCTTCCTCTTTTCATGAAAAAGCTTTCTTGATTTCATTTTGTGATGAAAAATGAGTGAGAATAAGAAAACAAATGAGAGCAAAAATCCTACTTAATCATCCTCATCTATCCTTGCCATTTAGATGCGGGCGTTCACATTATTTCATGAGTGATAGCTTGTGTTAACGAAACTTCAAGGTAGATCATCTTTGTTATCGAAGATCGGAAGCAAGACTGCATCTTTCTCTTCGTGAAGCCTCTCGAGAGTCCGGAACACGATGATCGCAGCGGAGGGACCTCAACACAGAGCTTAAGAAGTGAAGGACCGGATCTACAAAGCTTGTAATCCCTCTCACTTAGTGTTAAAGTGTTTAACATACTTGTTTTCGCCTAAACCCTAGTTTAAAGATCCGGCTTCGGGTTGTTCGGCACGGCTAATTTTTAAATCGGGCATGGTTGATGCCTCGTAGACCCTTGTGCGCGCGTGCCTAGCAATCCTACACCTTCGTCTTATAACATTCTCCTAGGACGCCCTACATTGAATGCCCTTCGGGCTCAAATCTCGACCTATCATCTTGCGATCAAATTCCCGTTGGATCAAGGGGGATAAGACGGGCCTACGGGAACCAGCAGATCGCTAAGGTTTGCCTTGCCTCGAGTCCCCGGCTGGAGAGCAGGGCGACAATTGGGAAGACGCGCCTGATTTTCAGGGGTCTTTGGATACACGCGACGACCAGAAAGAAATCCGACGAGCCCGGTGGAAGCATTGACAGAAATCCCCCTTGTCGAGGGGGTTGATGGACGGACCGTTCAGATCGGTTCTCTTTTGACAGGAGACCGTCGCGAAGACTTGATCCGCTTTCTTCGAGGAAATTCAGACGTATTCGCTGGAGACCGGCGGACATGCCCGGGATCGACCCGAAAGTTATCTCACACAGGCTCGGAGTCGACCCAAAGGCCAAACTCGTCCGACAAAAGAAGCAAAATTTTGCGCCAATCAAGCAAAAAGGCGATTGAGGATGAGGTCGATCGATTGCTCGCGGCCAACTTCATTAGAAATCTTGACTACTCGGACTGGCTGGCGAACGTGGTCATGGTCAAAAAAGCGAATGGGAAATGGCGCATGTGCGTCGATTTCACGGACCTGAACAAAACCTGCCCTAAAGACAACTATCCTCTCGCTAGTGGACAGCTCGGCCTGCCACGAATTACTTAGCTTCATGGACGTTTTCTCCGGCTACAATCAGATCCGGATGAACACGGCAGATGAAGAGCTTACCGCGTTCACCACAGATCGGAGGGTATACTGCTACAAAGTGATGCCTTTCGGTCTCAAAAACGCTGGGTCCACATATCAGCGCCTCGTTAACAAACTGTTTAAACCGCAGATCGGGAGGAACATGAAAGTCTACGTCGACGACATGCTCGTAAAATTAACTTTATCGGATGGGCACACCAAATATCTCAGGGAGACATTCGACGTCCCGCGCAAGTACAGAATGAAGCTGAATCCAGCTAAGTGTGCGTTCGGAGTCATCAGCGGGAAATTCCTCGGGTTCATGGTCACCCATCGAGAAATCGAAACGAACCTAGAAAAGATCAACGCCATTCTCAACATGGCCACACCGAAAAGCAATGTTGAGATCATGAGGCTCACAGTGAGAGTGGCCGCTTTGAGTCGCTTTATGTCAAGATCCGGGGAGAAGTGCTTCCCGTTCTTCAAAGCCTTGAGAAAAATTCCCAAGTTCGAATGGTCGGAGGAGTGCCAGAACGCTTTCGAACAGCTCAAGGCTTTGAAGAAGGCGATGAGCTATTATTATATCTCGCGGTCTCCGATCAAGCTGCAGGCTCAGTGCTCGTCAGGGAATTCGATGGTGTACAGAAGCCGGTTTACTACGTAAGCCACGTTTTCAAGGACGCGGAAATAAGATACCCGGCCATAGAAAAGATAGTCTTGGCACTTGCTGTCTTCTCAAGAAAACTACGGCATTATTTCCAGGCGCACACGATCTTCGTTCTCACCGAGCGACCAATAGAGACTATTCTCGCTTCCCCTGAATCATCAGGACGACTGGAGAAATGGAGGTGGGAACTATCCAAATTCGACATCAAGTATCGCCCCTGGCAAGCCATCAAAGCGCAGGTCCTAGCAGACTTCATGGTCGAATGCACTATTCCCACAAGAAGAAGCGGCAGCACGGGGCCCCGAACCACGTCCTTCGGTCGAGGAAGTACCCGACTCTGTCCCTGACTGGGTGCTCTGCGTGGACGGATCCTCTACCGAAGAATGGAGCGTGGCTGGCCTGATCATCCGAGGCCCGGACGAAGCGAAGATGGAATACTCTTTGAAACTAGGGTTTAGAGCTTCGAACAATGCCGTGGAATATGGGGCTTTGTTTGCCGGATTGCGAATCGCTTCCGGGATAGGGCTGAAGACGATCCGAATTTGCAGCGACTCTGCATTGGTCGTCGGCCAAGTAACCGGGCGATTTGAGGCCCGGGAACCGCTCATGATCAAATATCTGGCCGAGGTAAAAAGACTTCGCAAAAATTTCGACGAAGTCCAGATAGAGCAGATTCCCCGGACCCTGAACACTCAAGCTGACGCCTTAAGCAAGCTCGCTTCTTTCTATACTGCCGACCATAAAAGAAACATCCTCTTAGAACTCTTGCCACGGCCCAACATGGAAAACGGAGAGGTAACGCTCCAAGTATATACTACTCGGGAGGAAGGCTAAGATTGGAGGAAGCCTCTCGTGGAGTTCCTAAAAGATGGTATACTTCTAGAGGATCGAGGGGAGGCTTGCCGCCTTCAGGCAAAAGCTCGTCATTTCATCTGGAGCAATGGAAACCTCTATAAGAAGTCGTGCACTCAGCCCTTGCTCCGATACGTCGACCCCCACGAAGCCGACTACATTCTACGAGAGATACATGAAGGGGTCGGGGGAGCGCATCAAGGGGCCCGCACCCTAGTTCAGAAGACGCTACTCCAAGGATATTATGGGCCGAGGATACACCAGGATGCCGAGAAGCTCGTCAGAAAATGCAAGAACTGCCAACTCCACGGCAGCATACCTCGTCTTCTCGCTACCAAGCTAATGCCTCTCAGTTCCTCTTGGCTATTTGCACAATGGGGGATGGATATAATAGGCCAACTTCCCACCGGCACAGGCGGACACAAATACATCCTTGTCGCGATAGACTACTTCACGAAATGGATAGAGGCCGTACCCATCAGAAAACCAGACGCCGTCTCTACTATAAAGTTCCTGCAAAACATCATCTCTCGATTTGGAATCCCGAGGTGCATCGTTACCGATCACGGGACCAACTTTGAAAACGACAAAGTCAAAGAATTTTGCAGCGACTACCACATACTAATAAAGTTTGCCGTGGTCGCGCATCCGCAATGCAACGGACAAACCGAGGTAGCAAACCGATAAGTCATACGCGGACTCAAGACTCACTTGGAAGGAAGATAGGGCAGCTGGGTCGAGGAATTGCCACGGGTGCTATAGGCATTGCGGACCACGAAGAAAACACCCACGGGAGAAACCCCGTTCAGCCACTGCTACGGTACCGAGGTGATGGTCCCGGCTGAGATCGGGCTACCTGGCTATGGAGTCGGACACTTCGACGATGAAGCGAACACCTCGGCACTCCGGACCAACTTGGACGTATTATTGGAAAAGCGGGATCGAGCGCAGATCAGAGCAGCCGCCTATCAACAGCAAACCGCTCACTACTACAACGCCCGAGAGTTAAACATCGGGCTTAGGGATTTGGTCTTACGAAGGAACGAGTTTTGTGGACCAAGCAGGGCTGCATAAATTCTCCCCGAAATGGGACGGACCATTCCTCGTAGCAGAAGTATTGCCCGGTGGAGCATATCGCTTACAAGACGCCGGGGGCGTAAATTTTTTCGGCCCTACAACGGTGAAAAACTCATATTGTATAAATAAGCATGTCCTTTTCTTTTGAAACAATGTAATTCTTATTAACATTTGTAACAACCGAGTCCAGTTCTACAAATTTCTGTTATCGTATGGGTTGTTGTGGTATTTATTTCATTTATCCTGCTTTGGCTGTTACTAGTTATAGTTTACACCGACATGTCATATTCTGCATATAACGATTTAAGTCTGTTAAAAATAAATTAAAAATAATTAACATGGCCTGCTTGACACCCCTAACCCTGCGGTAGCGTCCTTACATCGTGTTCTCGTCCCGTTCAGTGAAACGGACGTGTTTGGACGGCTACGCGTGTGTACGTGCGTCCGTTCTTGGGGGTATGCTTTTTAATTATAAAATCCTTCATTTTAATTTTTGGAAACTGCCAATAAATTTCATATTTCAAATTCAAATTTTTGGACCCGACCCGGGCGCAACTCTGAAATATTTTGTATCCTGCCAAATTATGATTATTTAATAATTCATTTTACTTAACCTATTTTTACTAACCAGAATATTTTTACCACCTAATAAATTTTTAAACCAACGCTATCTTTATTAACACCCCATAAATCTTTCACAAATTTTTTCCCTAACCAATCAAACACCAGATAATCTTTCTAAATGTTAATCCCTAAACCAATTTTTATCCCCAAACCAATTTTTATCCCCAACCAATCAAAACCCTTTCTTTTCTTCCCTGGGCCCCACGAGCGCAGAATCCTCTCTTTCTTTCTCTTTCTCCTTCTCTCTCCTCCGCAGCTCTCTCCCTTCTCTTTCTCTCTCCTCTCGCACCTACTCTCTCTCCTTTCGCGATCACTATTTACTTCTCGAGTCCCGTCACCGTGAAGGAGATCCCGTCACATCCCTTCATGTTTTCTCTTTCTCTCTCGTTTAAAAACCCCGCAGTTCTTCCTCTCCTTTTAAAGCAAACCCATCGCCTCGTGTAACCCTAACCGTAACTGCATCAACTCAAACCCTAACCCAGCATCTCCTCTTCTCCTCGTTCCCATCTTCTCCTTCTCTTTCTTTCTTTCTGAGTCTCGTTTCCCTATGCACTCACCCTCCAGCGAACCCAGAACCCATCGTTCCATCGCCGCCGGCCCCTTCTTCTCGTAGTCATCATCTCCCTCTCCCTCTGTTCTTTCCCTCTGCTTTTTCCCCGAGCATCTAACCCTGCAACCAAAGCAAACCCGAGCAGAAACCCTAGCCGAGCCATTCCCTGCAACTTGGACTTTGTCGCCTTGCCGTGATCTCGCCGGCGATCTCTTGCCGACGACTACCCACCTTTGCAACCACAACCGTCTCCCAAAACCCGTAAGCAACCTTTCCCCCTCATCCTTCTCTTCTTCTTCTTTCTCTTCTTCTTCTTTCTCTTCTTTTCATCTTAAAATTTCTTCTCTGTTAAATGTTTTGGGTCCTCTGTAGATCGCCGGAGCTCCGTCGACGATGCACTGACGACGCTGTCACCTCCTGCAATCCAGTGAGTAAGTTTCCTTCATCAATCCCCTCCATTCTCTTGCCTTTTTCTTGCTTCTTTTTCCATGCATCTCTTGTCCATTGTAATATTTACTGTTTTCTGTCTTGCCGGAATCCGGTGGTGCCGACGACGTTTCCCGACGACCCAGCAAGAACCTCTGATCCGTGTGACTCCACTGTTCGTCGATTGGGTTCATTCCGTATACCGTGCGCGTGTCGCGAATTTTTCCCGCCGACGCCTAATGTTCGGTTTTCCGTATCGCGACCCGTCGAGGCAAGTGAAACTTACAGCATGCTATTCAAACTTGTCTTATGCTAATTTGTTTATTTTCCTATTAAATCTCTAAATAGAATCGAAAGTCTTGAATTTCAAGTTAACCGTATAACATTCCGTTTACTGATTTTCTGATCTAGAACTTGAAACTTAATTGTTGCATCAAGTTGTTTATACCTAGTAATCACATGTATATGATAGACCACATGATCACAATTGTTTTGTAACCATGATACCCCTTTTCTCTAGTATTAACCTATCGGACATCCGTATGCATCTTTAACCGGTTTAGTTACAATTGCATCCATATTATACATGTCATCGCATCCCTAGATTACTCAATACTTATTAACCTGGTTTTAGTATTTACATCTGTCATATTGTATTCATATAATGCTGACACCGTCTCTTAAACACACTGATAACCGTACGACTAATTAGTTAAATCTGCACTCATTGTTTAACCTATTACATGTGCCAATTTATTGTGTTATTGATACCCATGCTTGATTATTTATGACCATGATTATGCTAGTTGATTATGAGCACCCACATGTTATCTTTTACACCCAGACATGACTTGCTACACACATATTACTTGACCCGACATGGTACCGTACACTGCTTGACTTGACCTGATGTACCACGGCTTGACCTGTTACCTGATCTTGTATCTAATGCCAACAAACTGACATGTAGTCCTCACGGACCGTTCTTGTTGTCTATCCAGACAAACCTGCTCCTACCTGATCCTGTGTTGGCATTAGTTCTTGATTACTGAATACCTGACTTGACATACATAACTTGGGGGTATGGGGAAATCAATGATGAAATCCTGACTTGTAACTCGACAGTTGCTTGCTTTTACTGATCAGTTTTAGAGGCTAGGCCCGCCTCGTGACGATGCTGTTGACATCGTTGGTCTGTACCCTTTTCCTGTTAGTGCCTAGCGGCACGTCTCGGTTTCAGCCCGAGAGTCTTAGACCGTGGTCCCGGGCATGCACGGGATACTATTGAGTTATATCGATGATTCATCAAATTGATTTCAAAGACTTTAGAGTAGATAACCCATTAGACCAGTTTAGTTTACTCACTGCACACTACCCTTTACTGCCCTGATTTATATTGTTGTTATACCTGTTTTACCATTCATGATTATATTTGCATTGCCTGTTACCCTGTTTATGTTTTATTACTTGATGACGTGATGCACTGACGTCTGGGTTTTGCATAGCCCAGATTCCGTACCTTTGCTGCAGTCCGAGCAGGAGTACTTCAGCCAGCAAGCTGAGCAGTGAGGTTTCTGTAGTAGTTAGTTCATTTATTTTCTGTATTTTATTCCTGATGTGAGCCCGCATTATGGGACATACATTCCAGTTATTTTGTATTGGATCCTTTGCTTCCGCATTTCTATTATTCTTGATTCATGTTATCTTGGTTTATGGACATGTATTAGATAGTTATATTTTGTTCTTGATATCTCTACAGCCGTAATGTGACTGTGGATGGATATTTCCTACCCACAGGTAGCATAGTTGGCTATGTCACGTGCCCAATTTAGCGTACTCTGGGAAGCGGGGCGTGACAACATTGAATTAAATCTCCTGAGCTAGGTCCTCTCATAAAGGAGACCTTTTGCACAACTTTTGTTTCTTCTCTCGGTTCCGAGACCCCTATGTTTGTTTTAAAAATTGTGTAAAATATACTGAGAGCATAAAAAGAGACAATACGAGTCAAAAAAGAACTTTATTCATTAAGAAGGTATTATGAGCTCCTCAGCCTTACAAAAATTACAACAAAGAAGGCCAGAGGTTAAGGTAGCTATGTCAATGGTATACCGAGGAAACCTTCTCCAACCGAACCAATGCAGCATCGACCCGTTCCTTTCGGTGGTACTCACGGACCCTAGATGTCACGGACTCCCCAGGTTCCTCGTCCGCCGAGTTTGATGCAATGACCAATCTTTGCTGGAAACTCTCGAGCAAAAGGTCCACCGAGCAGTTTCCCTACCCATCTACGCTAAGGATCTAAAACCCTCCTTTCGAGGCCACCGAGCAGCTTCCCTGTCCGGTCCATCCCTAGCGGGTAGCTTCCTACCCATCTACACTAAGGATCTAAATCCTTCCTCTCGAGGCCACCGAGCAGCTTCCCTGTCTGGTCCATCTTTAGCGGGTAGCTTCCTACCCATCTACGCTAAGGATCTAAAATCCTCCTCTCGAGGCCTCCGAGCAGCTTCCGGTTCGGTCCATCTCTAGTGGGTAGCTTCCTATCTGTCAACGCTAAGGATCTAAAGCCCTCCTACAGAGGCCACCGTGCAGATTCCTGCTCGGCTAATCTCCGAGGGGTAGATTCCTACCCTATGAAGACATGGATCTAGGACCCATATTGAGAAAGAGCCAGTTATGGCCGACCTATTGTAACTTAGCTGATTTTCTACTCATGCTAAAACATGTGCTCGTCACCTCGACTCCGAGGTAAAGACTGATCCTGACCTTCCTAGCCTGGGGATATCTTTTGATTCATCCTAAATGAACGATCGCCACTTCAACTCCAGGGAGCGGGAGGGTACCGTAACGACCTTCCTGCACTTGGCTATTATTCGACTTACACTCGACGCGTGATCGTCACCTAAAAAGCCCGGCATAGACCTACGACCTAACACTCGTGGGAGGAGAAGACCGACGAGCTAAAATACTCACGCTGAAGACAAACATTTATGCAGAGGAAAATAAGCTCAACTTTATTTATATTTTAAATTTATGCAAGGTATTTTGGGCTTCTCGGCCTTACAAAAATGTCCGGAGGCTTGCAAAATTAAAAAAGAAAAAACAAAAACTCCCAAGGAAAGATAGCTCAAGCCGTGGGCTCCGTCGGGATTTCGCCCTGCTCGACACCGTTCTCGGGGGCCGGGGCTTCGGGCTCTTAAACTGTTTCTCCCCTGCGACCACCTCGGTGCCCGTACCCTGCGGCACGTCTTTGGAGTGCGGGTACTTAGCGCGGAGCTCACTGTCGGCAAACTCTGGCATTGATGCCTTGACGTCGTCGAGGGCCTTATGCCAAACGATGGCCGAGGCTTCGGCGAGATCGGTGTAGAACTGGTCTGACGCCTTATACCTCTCCCCGGACTTCGGCAACCTTCACCGTCTCAAGCGCCACCCGAGCATCCTTCTTGCTGGCATCCCTCGACTTCTTCATTGTGTTATAGAGGTTGCCAACCTCCTCTAACTTAGCTTGGATGGCCCGGTTGGATTCACTCAGAAGTCGGTAAGACTCTTTATACTTGGAATTCGTCAGCTCCTAGGCGACCACTCGAGCTTCGAGGGCGGCTATCTTCTCCTCCGTCTGCTACAGATGAAGGTGCAGATCCTCCTCCCGTGAGACCGATTCGCCCGCCTTCTTCATGACCGGGGCTATCTTCTCGGATTCCATATTGACAATGAGAGCGCAGTGGTGGAGGACCTGAGGAAAGCAGCAAAAGAAGTTAGAAATGTTCAAACTGAGAAAAAAATACTTAATAAATTTTTTAAACGAAAACGGATACCGACCTGAACCGCCTCCTGAGCAATGGCTGCCATCTGGGCTTCAGGGTCCCGTGGGGAATCTTGCCCCCAGCTGCTTGCTCCATGTTGGAGACCAGGCTGTCGGCGACGGAGAGCCCCGAGGGCACCTCGAAACAGAAGACCTCCTGCACTGGAATTCTGGTGGAGGGCGCCCAAGAGATCGTTCTTTTGTGCCTTTAGAGGGGAACGTCGGTGGGTTCCTCGTCCCTCGCCCGGGGCGCCGGGTCTCGTGCATGCTTCTGGCTCCCCCGCGGCCGTCTTCCGGGGCTCGGGGCGCAACGGAAGGCTTTGCCGATGGAGTTGGCTTCGGGGTCGAGGTCGGGCCGGGCCTGAACGAGCTTCCGCCCCCGGTCTTTTTCTGAGACTTCGCGG
Source organism: Agapanthus africanus (assembly GCA_030015575.1). Classification (NCBI taxonomy): domain Eukaryota; kingdom Viridiplantae; phylum Streptophyta; class Magnoliopsida; order Asparagales; family Amaryllidaceae; genus Agapanthus; species Agapanthus africanus. The sequence goes on from JASDDO010000001.1 coordinate 278,928,896, forward strand.
CCATGGCGGCTAGGAACTTGGTTCGGTCCATTTGTTCTGCAAAAGGAGAATACAAAAAAAGAGTTAGTAATGCTGAAAAGGGCAAGAAAAATTTATGAAAGTCTAAATAGATCGTCTACGGCCCTAACTTTCACAGAAAGCGTGCAGGGCTGAGCCCAGCCCATCTTAGAGCCTTCTCGGAAAGCAGGACATTGGCCTGCTGGATCGGCTCCCACAAAGACACCACCCTTGCCTCGAGTGAGGATGACGGTTTCGCCCTCGGGCAGTCGGCCATGTGCAACTGTGTAGGCACATGCTAATTCTCGCCTTCAGGTGGCCCGATGAATACGAACTTCTCCTTCCATTCATGAATGAAAGAAGGAACGACCACCCCTCCTTTACGTTTTTTACAAGGAAAAGTACACCCAGCTCGGCTCGTGCTTATCAGTGCCAGGATGATTCTTATAACAGAGGAAAGAAACAAGAAGGGTCAAGCTGAAAGGGATGTTTTCAAGGTTCAACCCGACCAGAAACTCGAGGAGGATTCTCCACGAGTTCGGCGCTAGGGTAAGATGGAAGCAACGAAGCACCTCACATACCTCGGTTGAGAAAGGCAGATGTATTCCTGCCCGGAATGCTTCCAAGTACAGAGCGAACTCCTTGCCCTGCACTTGGTCAGCTCGTTCGCCCTCTCTAGCTAAACGAAGCGAATAGTTAGAGGGGATATAGAATCGAGCCCGAATCTCAGTAAGCTCGTCCACATCCGTCAGGACGGAGGGCGCATCGCGAGCGTTCCCAATGCGCACCTTAGGGGCCTTTGTCGTTGCCTAATGGCGAGCGACACAGATAGCCCTGACTCTATGGGGCGAGCCCGACACAAATGAAGCAATAGGAGAACCCTTTCGGTTATCTATAGTCAAAGAGGTAGAAGACCCTCTGGGCTCGGCTCCAACAACTGGAGCCTCATCGTCCGACTCAACCCTAGCTATTTCTACTGACTCCTCAGATGAAGGCATCTAACCTGATTCAAAGGAATGGGGTCGTCGAGGAAAAAGCACGGGTAATCCGATTTAAATGGAAGGAACGCCGAGCAATCTTTGACAACGAAAGTAAATTATGGTGGAAGTGTTGGTCCTAGGGGGTCCCTTTCTATTTATACATTCCAAAGAAAGCATCCAACGGCCCATATCGATTCCCGCCAAAACGAAACGTCGCGCCTGCCAGCCGTCAGAGCTCCACGTGGCGATCGGCCATTGGAGACGTCCCTTCAGTTGTAGGTGACAGCAACAGCCTATCGCGTCTGCCAACCCACATTGGACACGTGGCCTGCAGCCCAATAGACGAACGAGCGAAATAGCATACCCTCCTTAATGCGCATTTATTCTATTGATCCGCTGATATCATCGAAGATATGCGCAAAGATCTAAGCTCTGGGGGAGGTGCCACGTGGGTTCAAAGATCGAAACGACTCAACTGCCCCACGCCACGTCGCCCCGGAAAATCCGCACTAATGATTTTCGGTAACAGACTGGGCTGAGAAAAACCAAGGAGGCCATTTCGACCCGATCCATAAATAGGTCGGAACGGAGTGGGGGTTTAATGATGATGCTCATAAGTGGGAATTCCTCAGATCACGACACATGGCAAATGACGTGTCACCCGCGACAGCCCACTAGACTGGCTACCGAGGTAAGATCAGGTAGGCACTCCATTTCTTTTCCACGAGCAATCTGACAGCCGAACTTGCACCCTTCCTCTTTTGCTTGCCTCCGAGCTATTGCAGAGCTGCGCTTACTCGGCCTCCCGGCTCGTCTCCTAGCTATCCGCCGAGTTAAGCCTCACCAGCTCTCCCGATCAAACGAGAACGCAAATCCCTAGCGCTTCCGCAACGGCTCCGCGTATCTCACCAAAGCGAGATAACCGCCGCCCCACGTCCCGCATCCCACGCTGGCGCAACCCTCTTTAATAAGCTTATCCTGTTATTAATGGAGGGATCCCATCATTCACGCAGGCGTAACGACAGGGGCGTAATTGACGGCGAAGATCTCGCACCCGCTCGCTCCATGCGACCACTATAAAAACCCCTCTCTCAGACGACTCAGATAAGACAATTTTGATTCCAATAAGCTGCTACTCTGCCAATATTTCTCGGCTCTAACTTGATTGTCGGAGGGTCCTACGGTGGTCATCCAACCCGGGACTTACTTGCAGGTAGCTCGGATTCCACCTCAAACTCAACCCATTGAGATCCACACTCTAGGAGACAACTTCAACTCAAATCTTAACCGTTCAACAACGCTCGCTGAAGATCGACGGAAGACTGCATTTGAAGAAGATCATACTCTCCATCAGCGTCCTATAAATTTCGAAAAACCATTTGAATGGGGCGCAGTTGCCAACTGTGCCTCATTCAAAAATTTTTTTTAATAGCTTAGCGCCTGTCGATCGGGCGCTGCACTTTCAAAAATATTTACAGAAGCAGGCCACTTTCAGCTATATAGACGCAAGGCTGTTAAAAAAATTGTCCTTGTTATAATTGTCTGAATAAAATTATATCCCAATCTGCTTGTTATCGTTTTTTGGACAAACTTTTTTCACCAATATAGGCTTTAGAAGTAACACCGAAGGATTTTATTGTAATAAAAGAAATTTAAGGTATTTTGGTGAAAAATGGTAGTTGAGGGTATTTTAGTGTAATTTACTCTTAAATACCCTTCATTTAGTGAATCCTGAATAATTATCTTGAACTTTCAAGTTAATACCATGTTTCCTGAATAAGTCGTTTAATTAAGTTCATGTTACTAGATTTTTGCATGTGATGCACGTGCGCGCGCCCGCAAAGACTTGTTCCTAAAATACAAATGCAAAAGGTAAAATGATAAATGGTGCTGGGGCGCAATGGTTTAGTCGCGTGACCCCAACCCCAAGGGTCGAGTGCTGCCCCAGTTTAACCAGGGTCCCACCCCCTTTCGACTGCATCCTATTGCATTATGTTATAATAATAAATGCTAGCCTTCACCTTTTATTAAAAACTTGGGGGTTTTGATGTAGTAGAAGAGACTTGAGGATGGTATCTCAAAGCAACCGGCTTTGTTAAATTGCGGATTAAAAAAATACGACTGCTTAGAAAGTTTGAGTGTTGACCAAAGGACCTTCAAACTGCAGAGTCATCTAGAATATAAAATACTAGCCATTAACCCTTAATAAAACTTTGGAGTTTTAGTGCAGTGGAAGAATATTAAGACTCAAATTTAAATCACCAAGGAGGGAGGGAGCGAGAGAGAGAGGGAATGAGATCTTCTTGTTTAACAATAAACTAAAGAAATTTCTTTTTTATTTTGAATTTTTCTTGAAAATTGATAAGATGACACATGGCCCTCTTGAGTTTGAGTTATAGTGGTAGAGGTTTCCACTTTCGCCAAAATTGGCTCAAAATATTAAAGTGAAGGTTTATTGTTTTTTTCTGTTTTGTGAATTTATTGGGTTTAGGTATCTATGGCAGCAGAAAAAAAGGTTTAGGGTATTTATTTGCAAAGGTTGAAGAAGGTTTAAGAGATTTTTGCGAGATTTAACTGTTTTTAACTCGTGACTTTGTTTAAAAAGAAATTTCTTCATTATTCCTAATGGATTTAATTTGATCTGATATGATATTTTGAGCAGGAAAATCCAAACAATGCATGGATGTCCGTTCCAGCATTTGGGGATTGGGATATGAAGAATGGAGTGCCAGATTACTCGGTTGATTTCTCGAAGATTAGAGAGATGAGGAAACAAAATAAAACTGATTTTTCTAGGGCAAGTTTGGGCAATGAAGAAGAACTTGTTGCTGCCACTAAAAAATCTGGTAATGGCGGTGGTGATAATTACAGACAGCTCCCTGACACCCCACCGGAGAACGCCACTGTGGCCCATTCTCCCACGGTATGTTCATCATGCTCGACATTATGATTTTGTTGTGTTCGGCTTTTTTTTCTTTTTCTAGGTACATAGAATGCACTTTACTGCTACACGTACATCTAACTACTTTAATTTCAACTGTTGTTACTTGATCAAACGAGTTCTAACAGCATGTTTTTTTAGAATATTTATATATTCATTAGGTATGGTTGCAACACTATAAAGGGAAAAAAAACACTAGAGTTGAGCAAGGTTTTAGCTACAGGTTTTCCAACTCAAATTGTCTAATGACATATCGGAGCACAAACTATTTTTTTATTTTTTTGGGACTGGCTCGTAAGCCCTAATCTATGCACACAACACAGCACACCCTCACACACATCACACACAACACACACCAAGGGGACCCACGAATTTACCCCGAAAGTGTTAATTTGTGGTCACTCCTCTTCCTGGGGTTCGAGCACCAACTATTTGAAACCAAACATGATGTAATTGGACATGCATGGGGTTTCAATTGCAGTTGGGACTCAAGCGGTTTCAATTGCACCACAATGAAAAAAATATTTGTTCAGTTGTAAGTAGATTGCCGGCTTAACATATAGTTGGTCCTGCAATTTGAGTTTACAAACATATAATTTGACCTACAGCCAACCAAGCACATTTTGTAAAACAATGGAAACCATTCTGTAGTTTCAACCGCACTAGATAATTTTGCATATAAAGTTGATGATCCGAGTCTATGATAGGAACCCGGATAAATACTACAAAGTAGAGGGGTTTTACCATGATATTTCTAGGAAATTAACCCTGATATTTGTTATTAGGATATTATAATGGCTTTTCATCATCTAGCATGAGAAACATCGATAGCTAACTAATAAAATGTATTTTGTGACAGTCAAGCAAAACCAACCACGTGCGAAAATGTTATGAAACAACAAAAGTGATGCTGCATTTAAAATGGTTTAATCATTCTGTATTCTGTGATAGGTTTGTAATCAATGTGTGTCATATTTGCATTTTAAACTAATTTTCAGATGTGATATAAAAGCATCTGGTAGATGCTCTTTTTTATTGCTGGACCAAAAACAAGAAATTTTGCCAGCCTGTCTTATCTATTTAAGCTGGCAATATTATATTGAATTACAGGGTGGCAAAGTGGCATCTTGCGGTAGTTACAAGATTTATAATGTGGATTAATTATTAGTATCTAGATTAATAGGTTTTAGTCTTAGGCTTGCTTTAATAAGCACTCCAATTTTTTTTGCAAGATATCTAAAATTTTCTACTGAGAAATTTAGGAAAACTTGGGATGGGATGTCATCTGGCGTATAGGATTATGGCAAGCACTCTTTTGTCGAGGTTTGGAGGGCCATTAATTTGACGCAAGCACTCTTTTGGAGGGCCATGATGTCATCTGACTTTCTTTTTGTCTAAGTTTGGAGGGCCATGAATTTGACACCGAGTTAAGAGAAGTTGACATCAAGAGTAGGGCACTAGTTAAGATTGCAATGATATCAGTCGATATCCAGTTATTTAACTTTGTCGAATTATAAGGGGGCTTGGAGTAGCCCAATGGGGAGACCCAGGATCGAGCGCGAGGTCTCCCATTTACGAGGGCTGGCCAATTTATACCACCTATTATCTCAAAAAAACCGTCGAATTATATACGCTAAATTACGGGAACCCATTTACTTTGATCCAAATATTAAGACGCCCTAACCTGCATTTCGCTCCTATTTTGGCACCAGTTTCTTCAAGATTGTCTTGGTTTACCTATATCACCTTACTCTTAAAGCTTGTTTGGTGATAATCAAGGGAATTTTCAAGTAATCGGAATAAAAATAATGAGACAAGCGTATTCTATTTGGGATAGCATGAGTAAAAGGGTTGAGCCTTTCTTTTTGGAAAAAAAGAGCATCATCCGACTTTTCCAACTTATATGAACTCAGTTATAGACTTGTTTGGTTTGGAGAGAAAATGATGGTGCGTTGGTCTTGGAGAGTTCGCTTTCAGGACTTTCTTGTTTTCTTTTTTAATAAAACACTTTCAAGAACTTTTTAATAATATATGATTTTACCAAAAAGCCTCTTTCCTAGTCCAACAAGCAATCAAGTATTTGGACTTTGATCTCATTCTTCGTGTTGATACTTATTTTTTGCAGGTGAGGAAAAGGCTTGCAAGCTACTTTGTTTGCTGTATAGGCGTTTGATTTATGTGACTTGCTTCATCGAAGGATTGTCTTTCAAATTTTATTTTCTTTTCTCCTCTCTTTTTCCATTTAGAACTCGAACTCGCTGCTTGGTATATAAAGCCTCTTAATACAAAAGAGTGAGGATCCATGATTCATTCAGTGTTCTGTTAGTTTTAAAAGATGTATTTTATTCTGTTTGTGGAGAATGCTCCTTCTAGTTGTGTGAACACTAGGAGCCATAGTGTGTGTATCAATTGATTGAAGTGCATTGCTAGCAAGTTCAAAACAGTTCAATACGATAATGAGAAACCCCCACCCCCCGACCCCAAAAAATATTTTTTTGCAGTATCTTATGGCAATTTGTTTGCTTGGCAGGAGCTGAAAAACAACCAAGAATAAGAAACAATGATCATATCGAAATGCATGGAACTTGTTATTTAATAATGCGAACGCAGGGTTTGCCAATTCCATAACCAATTTAAGTACCAATGTTTGTGTGTTTATCTTTGACGATGCTCGATATCGGTGATCTTTCAGATCATGACACGTGGCAGATGATGTGTCCCGAAGCGTGCAAGAAAGGACTTGCAGTGGTTGACCAGACCACTCCTATGCCCGTCCTACAAACAACCGCTGGCTTATCTCCGAGCCTCCTGCACAATTGGCCTCCTCGGCTCTCTTAGCTCACCTCCGGACTACCACAGAACCAAGATAGCTCGGCCTTTCGCTCGGTTCCGAGCCTCTCGCCGAGTTCATCTTTCTCGGTCCCATCGACCGACCAACGGCATCGATCGCGGGTGCATTCGCCTCGCCTCCGCGAATCTCGCCATGCGTGAGATATCTGCCGGTCATGATCCCGCGTTCCACGCCATCACGATCCCCATTAATGAGCCTGCCTTGCCATTAATGAGAGATAACGTCTATCACATGGGCGTGACGTCGGGGGCGTAACGGCCGGCGTGATTCTCGTACCTGCCTGCCTATTGCCACCGCTGCATAAATCCCTCTTTCAGGCGACTAAGGTAAGCAATTCCTTCCTCACTAAGCCGTTACTCTGCTCGATTTGCACCACTAACTTGATCGTCGGAGGGTCTTGTTCATATCAGATTTTTGCATTTTTATACCGCCCAATTTTTATCACATTGCATATCGGTAGGTACTCTTGAGCCGTGTTTGCTAGTCAATTGCAGGATACAGGTTCTCGGCTCTAAACGGTGAAATCCATGGAAAAATATGACAAAAATCCGAGTTCCTGCCAACCACAGATAAAACACGGGTCTCCGCTCTTTATCCGTCTGTTGCCACACACCAGTTTAGGAGACAAAATGACAAATCAATTGTCACCTTCATGCACAAAGCACTATGGCAACACCAAGACCAAGAAATCTACGCGGAGCTCAAGAAAATCCATGTCCAAAGTCCACCTTTCCCTCAACAGAAATTCTGGAAGAAATGTGGAAGTATTTTCAGAAAATACATGCACCAGACAAGAGGGGACAGCAGACCAGGAAAGTACCAAGAAGCCCATGCCCCAACTCCACAATAGTGCGGCGGATCCGCGGCATAAGGAGGCTTAGGCCGCGGATCCGCGGCCGTACTGGCGGCTCATCTGATGGTATTTCAGGGGTATTTTGGTCTTTTGATGGGGAGGCAGATGGTTGCCCTAGATTTCCAGTTTCCTGCCTATAAATAGTCCAGATCTTGCCAATGCAAAGGGTCCATAATCTTGTATTCTTTTTCTAGGTTTTAGAATACATGTTCTTCTTCTTCTCATCTCTTCTCCATTAAAACTTGTAGTGAGCTTTGTGAGTGAAGAATGGTGAATAAAGAAGTTCATTTTATTTTCATGCTTATCTTGTTCTTTCTATAATTGTTGTAATTTTCATTTGTTAACTAGTTGTTGTTATTTCGTGTTGTTTCTTTCTTCTCTCTTTTTCTTTATCCTTAAAACGACTATGATGCTTACGCTCGATCCTCGCCAAGGTGAGGTCGCAAATAGCTAGTTGTTATCTTCTAATCTCTTTCTTTCTATCTTCCTCTTTTGTTTTGTTTTATTTTTCCGTATCATGATGTGTGAGTAGTTTAATACTTGTTAGGGTAGGATAAGGGAAGTTTGAGAGAAGGAAATCTCTCTCACTCTTTCCTTGCCCAACAGCTTAATTCGACTCCCGTTAATTGAACCACAATCTGCTCCTTACGGCACCCTATCCTACATGATAGCGGTGATTCCGTAGTGAGACCGGTTGTGGTTGAATTAACCGGAGGTTATGGCTAAGAGCCAAGAACGGACGGACAAGCACCAAAAGGAAGAACTTATGCGTTGGAAAGCCTAGCTTATACTCGCAAGTTCCTTCCTAGTCGTGCTAATCCCCGTTGTTGCCGATTACCGTAACACCGATATTAAGAGGGGCAACGAAAGATGTGGAGACTCCTAACTCAAACTAACCTAATCCTAACCCTAACAAGCTCTCTTTACATATCATTTTACCGCTTAACTAATCACAACAAAATCTGAAAAACTGGACTTAACTCGTTAAAGCACATAGAAAAAGATTCCCATCCCCCTGCGGACGACCCGTACTCAACCGGCTAGCTACGAGCGAAACCGTCTTGATTGCGGTATTTAACTAAAACTTGAACACGCAGAATCGCTAACAATCAAATGGCGTCGTTGCCGGGGAGACGGTAGTTTATTTCCTTGTGTAATTTCGGGTTAACTTGTGAATATAACCGCAAAACAAAAAAAATATATATATACATTGTAAAAAAACCATCTTGTTGTTTTTGATTAGCTTTTGTGCAAGTGTGCAGGAAAATACGAAGTTCAAGATCGGCGCCAAAGACGTCGGATAAGACGGAGTTCAAGTACAGTGCCAAAGACGTGGGAAGATAGACCCACATTTCGCGGCTACACCGCGACGGATCAAAACGGAACAAACGGTCTACTGTCAAGATCTGGAGCAGGTACAGTGAGCAAATAAAAATTCAGAAGATCCAGACAAGCAGAGGAGACCCATACCAGCACCCACACAAAAACTGAAGGCCCAAATCCCTGTTACTGCCGCGGAACCGCGGCAATAGAGGGCTTAGGCCGCGGATCCGCGGCCACTAGGTGCCTTTGGGCTGCCAAATTCTCTCTGTAAGTCTCTCTCCTCTCTCCCACTCCTCTGGACTCCAATAAATTGTGTTTTCTGCAGATTTCTTTGCGCAAACTCTTCTCCCCCTTCCAATAAACTGTTCTTGTGCAGGATTCTTTGCGCCGCAAATAAAAATTGTTTGCAGTTGATTTGTTACCGCTTTGCATTCTTTAATACGGACTTAAGGGGCTTGAAACCAATCCAGATTGGGTGGGGATTTCATCACCCTTCCCAGGACCCCAAAAATCACAAAAGCATATGCATTGTCCATTGTAAATTAAAAAATACTAGACTTCAGCCCTAAGGACTTCGCGCTCATTAGGAGAAGATAAACCGTGTTTAGAACCTCGCTTAACGGTATATTGTTTACGGGGTGTCTAGGAAAGTGTTAACGGCGCAACCGCCAAAAGAGAAAGGGTTATTTAATTAAGGAACTTCGCGAAAGCGTTGGACAACCTCCCCTTATCTCTGCACTTACCTGGCCTCGTGATCAGTGTATTTTTAAGCCCGTTTCTCGACACTGTTTAACTTCGACAATCAAGTTCAGGAGCAGGTCTAGTAGACCTAGGTTACCCTAAATCTAGGTGTGATTGTGCATATCTTGTTTGTGATTACTTAAGCCGTATATCCGTACATACTTCTGTAAATCTCTTTCTAAAACAAAACAAAAAAAAAAAAAGAAAAAAAAATCAAAAACTTTTATAAAAACTTGCCCTTTGTCGCCAAATCCATTTTTCACCCACCACCCATCGCCTTTCTCCATTGACGTTTTCTTACCCTCACCTTCTCCGCTTTGACTATACTAAACTCGTTTAGTGTATGTCCGCTTGGACTCGGGACACTAGCGCCCGTCTAGTCCGCGTTACGTTAGTCGCTACCGACTACGCGATCGACTCCGAAGTCGATACTCCGTCCACTCCTCTTTCACCCCTTCCTTTACCGGCCAACTCCGACGTTGACCGGAATTCTGTTCATACATCTTCACCTTCACCTTCACCACCCTCTTCTTCCGCGATGTCGGGATTTAATCCGAACATCTCTTTGACCACCCCTGGATTGGCTCTACCTCCTACGGAGACCAATATCCCACCACCACCGTCTGTTGTAGCGCCGCAGCGAATCACGCTCCAGGATCGTTTCTATTCCACCCGTTCTGCACTTCCCACCTGCCTTTCTCTTCCTCCGGCCAATGGGGACAACTTTGAAATTAAGCCCCACTTCATCAACATGCTTCCACGTTTTCATGGGCTTGAATCTGAAGATGCCTATATCTTCATCAACAAATTTTAAAACGTCTGTGCCATGATGAAAACCACCCAGCTGTCGGACGATGCTATACGTCTACGGGTCATTCCGTTCACTTTATGCGATCTTGCTGAAAAATGGCTGTATAGCACCGCTTCCCACTCAATCACCAGCTGGGACGAGTTTGTTAAAGCGTTTCTAAAAAAATTCTATCCGAATCATAAGACCGCAAGGATTCGAAATGAAATCAACCAATTCTCTCAGCTTCCTTCTGAGCCCTTCTGGAAGTGCTTTGACCGATACAAAGACCTTCTTGTTCAGTGTCCTCACCACGGTATAGAGAAATGGCAACTCTGCCAAACCTTATACGAGGGCCTGAACCCAGCAACGAAGCAGTTGTTGGAAACCATCTGTCAGGGCCACTTCCTATCCAAATCTGACGAGGAAGCGTGGCAATTCTTTGACGACCTTGCGGAGCAAACGCTACAATGGGAGAGCACCAGACCGACTTCTTCTTCTTCTACCTCCACTTCTACCGGTCAGTCTAGGGTAGGAATTCACCAACTTGATGTCTCTATTGCGATGAAAGCTGAAATGGCTGCAATAACAAGAAAGCTTGAAGCGATAGAGAGCAAATTTTCTTCTCCTGCTCCTGCTCCTGCCCCTGTTCTCCCCCTTCGTACCATTTGCGCTTGTTGTTCCGATCCTTCTCACTTGACCGAAGAGTGTCCTTACAGTCCACCCTCGCAAGGACAGGATCAGGTTAATGCTGCATTGAAAGGTTCCTCGGCACCCTATAGTGGTCTCACAAGGCATCGAACATGCCAATTTAAAATCTTTGGTGCCGCGAAACCCTAGACTACGGATCGTCGCTAGAATTCTAGGCGAAACTAAAAGCTAGTTAACACTTAACTACTAGGATACGGAAATTACAACCTTTGTAGATCCGGATATCCACCTCCACGGCTCCGGAACGAAGTCTTCTCGCTGTCCATCTTGAAGCTTGGACTCTCGTGACGGCTTCATCGGAGAAACGTGCGGAATAGGTCGTCGGCTTCGTGTCAAAGACGATCTACGTCGAGGTTGCACAAACTCAAGCTCCGACTTCACAAACTTGTGAAACTTGTGAAGTAAACACCCAAAACAACTTGGCAAGAGGTAGAGGATGAAGAAATAGGAGGTGGGTTCACTTTAGATTTGGATTTCTCTCACTAAATCTCAAGTTGCCATTAGAGTAGCAAGCTTGAAGAAGAAGAAGAAGATGGAGCTCAAGAAAAGAATATGATAAGTCTTGTGATAAAAATAAATTTAAATCAAATACTTATCATAACTTGAACTAGGGTTAAGTGTAGAGAATTAACCATGGTCACTTGGATGGGTTAGGGTTAAGCATGAAGATAAGGATGGTTAGCAAAGTCAAAGCTTCATGAAGCTTCAATATAAAACAAATAAAGCCACCATTCTTATCTTAATCCATTTCAAATAAATAAATAAACAAACAAATAAATGAATGAATATGCAAAACCCTAATTATCAAATTAACCATGGATTAATTCTATAAACTTAACTATATGATCAAGTATCATCAAACATGATACAAAGTAGTGCACTAAAGCATATCACATATACAATGTGCATCAAGTGAGAAAAATCCGTTTAAAGTGAACCAATACTAGTTAATGCAATGCAATATATCAAATATATAATTATGCATTAAATCATTAAATCAACATTTGATTCAATGATCCGGTCATGTCGCACATAACCGACTAGAATCCAATGTATCGATTTATCGAATCAATGATTCGATAAATAGGTCATATCGAATATGACCAATCGAAACATATATCGCGAGAATGAAATACGGTATCACATACACGCATTATTCTCGGTCCCGCACATATCTCATATGCGCTCCTATTTCGTTTCGCTTGAGCCAGGAAACCTCTGTGTAGTACTCTAAAGACTCGTCAATACGCCGGTAGCAGATGATGATCATATCAAGCACCCACAAGCCGCAAGTGGTCTGCTAAACGTAACGGCCACCCGGGTATTGAGCGATCAGAAGATCGACGAGCTAGCCCGCTCACACTCCTGCGAATCCGACCAGTAACACTTACCATACAGTCCGGTCTCTTCGTCTGATACGTCGCATATCAAGTCTAGGGGTGGTAAACGTCAGACCCCAATAACCCGATAAGTCGTGCCGATGTGAGGCTCGTAACGGGTCGAGAAACTACTGGTAACACTTACCAGCAAATCTCTGATCAGCCCTGGCCAGGGACTTCCCTGTTACGGCCAATCGAGTACAGCGCAACATCAACCCCCAATACCGGGAGAGACGAAACCCCTCCTATCGCTCATTGCCTCCATGTGACTCGGGACTGTGCCCAAAGACCACCGTTTTGCACGCCCTCATGGACGTGGTAAGGTGGAGATCAAAGCACAGTGGGAATCACATAAGACTCTATGACGATCTCGGGTCTACAGACTAACCTGTACAAGTGTCACCTGAGAACTGCCATCTGACGTGAGGTATAATACCATCTGGGAGTTCTCGGCGAGTCCGTCCAGTGTACCCAGTCTCCACTGAGCACCCGTACACCATCTCTGATGTCAAACACCAATGGATATGGGATCATCCATCGCCCATCACATGGGTCGAGAAGCGTGTACGCTAGTCTACTCTGGTATATCGATGCCCCGTCTCGATACACCCACGACTAGGGACCTTGAAGGATGTACTTATGGACTACCATGTCCCCACTAGTATGATCTGCATCATAGTCCAGGTAGTCAAGTACAAATCCTAAGGGCTTTACCAACATGTAACTATAAGACAGTATAAAGAGACTAGTGTACATGTTAAGATAAATAGCAACCAGATAGCATACTATCATGTCGAGCAAGAAAGTCATCTCTATATATGTCCAAGCATCCAATATAATATACATAATCTGTACAATACTGGCCTCTAGGGCATACATACAACTAACAATCTCCCACTTGCACTAGGGCCAGCTGCTGTAGTATCTCATACCGAGCATCCCGAAGAGTCTCTCAAACTGTATCTGGGGAATGGCCTTCGTGAGTGGATCCGCCGTGTTATTCTTCGTGTCAACTCTCCTGACCTCGATCTCCCGGCGATCAACTATCTCCCGGATCAGGTGATACCGCCTCAGAATATGCCTGGATCGCTGATGGGACCTGGGTTCCTTAGCCAAAGCCACTGCTCCATTGTTATCGCAATACAAAGGTATTGGATGCTCAATGGATGGAACCACACCAAGTTCAGTAATGAACTTCTTGACCCAGACAGCTTCTTTAGCAGCATCGTTGGCAGCGATGTATTCAGCCTCCATCGTCGAGTCTGCCACGGTTTCCTGCTTGGAACTCTTCCAGCTAACCGCCCCTCCGTAAAGGGTAAAGACAAAGCCCGACTGCGACTTAGAGTCGTCCTTATCACTCTGGAAGCTCGAATCGGTAAAGGACTCCACTTGGAGTTCTCCGTTACCATACACCAAGAACATATCTCTAGTCCTTCGCAAGTACTTGAGAATGCTCTTCACAGCTGTCCAGTGACTCTCTCCAGGATCAGCTTGATACCTGCTCACTACACTTAGTGAGTATGCTACATCGGGTCTGGTACATAGCATCGCATACATGATAGAGCCTACTGCCGAAGCATAGGGTATCCCTTGCATGCGAGCTCTCTCCAAATCAGTCCTCGGAGACATCTCTTTGGAGAGAGTGACTCCAGAGATCGTGGGCAAGTTTCCACGCTTGGACTCTTCCATACTAAACCTCTTTAGTATGGTGTCAATGTACCTGGATTGGGACAATCCCAAAATCCGTTTGGATCTATCTTTATAGATCCTGATTCCCAATATGCAGGAGGCATCACCAAGATCTTTCATTGAGAATCTTTGTGATAAGAAGAGCTTGACCGATTGCAGCATAGGAATATCATTTCCTATCAAGAGTATGTCGTCCACGTACAATACGAGGAAGACAACCTTACTCTCTGCCACCTTCCTGTAGATACAAGGTTCATCTGGATTTTTGACGAAATCAAACTCTTTGATAACGACGTCAAAGCAGATGTTCCAACTCCGCGATGCTTGCTTTAATCCATAAATGGATTTAAGCAGCTTGCACACCTTCCCGCTGCTCCCACTGTCTACGAAGCCCTCTGGCTGAGTCATGTACACGCACTCTTCTAAATCACCATTTAGAAAGGCGGTCTTAACATCCATTTGCCAGATTTCGTAGTCATGAAAGGCAGCAATGGCAAGCATGATTCGGATGGATTTAAGCATAGCCACTGGAGAAAAGGTCTCGTCATAGTCCACACCTGGTCTTTGACGAAAACCCTTTGCTACAAGTCTAGCTTTGAAAGTCTCCACTTTCCCATCTACACCAAGTTTCTTCTTGAAGATCCACTTGCTCCCAATGGGTTTTACCCCTTCAGGAGCAACTTCCAAAGTCCATACTTTGTTGGTGTACATGGATTCCATCTCGGACCGCATAGCATCCAGCCATTTCACTGAGTCACCACTCGTGATGGCCTGCTCGAAACTAGTCGGGTCATCATCCTCCATGATGCAATCCTCGCTTCCACCATCCATGAGAAAACCGTAGTATCTCTCAGGTTGGCGAGGAACCCTACTAGATCGGCGGAGAGGCTGAGGTTCATTGGGAGCTACTGAATCCTCTGGTTCCACTAAATCTTCAGTTATAGTTTGTGTTTCTGGAATTTCTTCCAGTTCTACCTCAGAGCCACTAATCTCTTTTGCAAGAAATTCCTTTTCTAAAAAGGTGGCATG
This sequence comes from Agapanthus africanus, assembly GCA_030015575.1. Taxonomy (NCBI): domain Eukaryota; kingdom Viridiplantae; phylum Streptophyta; class Magnoliopsida; order Asparagales; family Amaryllidaceae; genus Agapanthus; species Agapanthus africanus. The sequence continues at coordinate 278,944,177 of JASDDO010000001.1, forward strand.
TTGAGCAACAAACACCTTTTGTTGTTCACTGTGGTAGAATAGATATCCATACGAATTGCTTGGATATCCTACAAACTTACAAAGAACTGATCGTGCCTCGAGTTTGTCCGGGTTTTGCTTTTTAACATAAGCCGGACAACCCCATATCTTAACTCTTTTAAGAGATGGTCTCTTTCCATTCCATATCTCATATGGAGTGGTAGGCACAGATTTAGTTGGAACTCTATTCAATAGGTATATGGCTGTCTCCAGCGCATATCCCCAGAAGGAAATAGGTAACTCAGCTGTGCTCATCATAGAGCGCACCATATCTAATAGGGTGCGGTTCCTCCGTTCTGATACACCGTTGTGCTGTGGTGTATATGGAGGAGTCAGCTGAGAGAGAATCCCATTCTCTTTTAGGAAGTCCAGGAATTCATTGCTTAAGTATTCTCCTCCTCGATCAGATCGTAGGATTTTAATACTTTTTCCGGTTTGGTTCTCAACTTCTTGCTTATATTCCCTAAATTTCTCAAAAGCTTCTGATTTGTGTTTCATCAGGAACACATACCCGAACCTAGAGAGATCGTCAGTGAATGTAATGAAGTATGAAGAACCATCCCTGGCATGTGTAGACATGGGACCGCATACATCACTATGTATCAGTCCCAAGAGTTCGGTAACTCTTTCTCCGTGTCCCGTAAACGGAGTTTTGGTCATCTTGCCTTTGAGACATGACTGGCAAGTGTCATAAGATGAAAATTCAAACGGATTTAAATATCCATCTTTATGCAACTTAGCTAGTCGTGTCGCATTGATGTGACCCAGTCTACAATGCCACAAGAAGGATTCGTTGAGTTCAGAACTCTTCCTCTTGTGTGTGTTTGTTATGCTCAGAACTGTTGATTGATTTAGAACATAAATGCCATTGCACAACGTGCCTGATCCAACCAACTTTTGGTCATGGAAAATGTTCATAACATTGTCCTGCAATACAAAATTATATCCCTCTTTACTCAATAAAGAAACCGATATAATGTTGCATATCAGGTTCGGCATGTAATAGCATTCGTTCAGAACCAATGTATCACCAGTTGGTAATACAAGGTGATATTCCCCGACAGTCTTAGCTGCAACAATTGCACCATTTCCAACTCTAATGTCTTTATCACCTTCTCCAAGTTCTCTACCTTTCTTAAGCCCATGTAACTGATTACATATATGGGATCCTGACCCGGTATCCAATACCCAGGACGTAGAGCAAATGGAGAAACAGTTCTCAGTAACGAACACACCCGAAGAAAATGCATCAACATGTACTTTCTTCATTCGGGTGGCATGGGAATCCTGGTATTCCCCTATATCCTGTTCATTCCTATAACTCTTATAGGAAAGAACGGAACCAACGTTCCCCAGCACAGTATAACATGCGGGTTCGGTCAATACATCCATATTATTATCTTGATTAAGGCATGAACTGGTCGCTACCTGGAGAGAGAGAGAAGAAAACACTTTAGCGTATGCTCGTGCAAGATCAGATTGGTTATTATCTTATCTAATCAGGATGGCTCCCACTGCTTTTTATCAAATCTTCCTCCAAACCCTAAAAGGAAAGATTAGCCGGGATTAATTACACACTACAAGTTCGCCAATCTTTCAGCCAGGCCAGTGTCGGTACTTTGAGGGAGGTCCCCCGTGCTTTCGCACGAACCTAATTAATGTAAACCTCGTTTTCCCAGAGGCGTAACCTCGTTGACACCTTTCTAGACACCTACTTGATCGGCTAATTGCAATGTGTAAAACTCTCCCAGGAGTAACTCTTACTCGCAGTGGGTATCGGGATCCAACTATCTCATAGAAGGTATGCAATCTCATTGCAAATTTCAACACTTGAAATTCCCGATAATATTTTTGCCCCTAGCAACTTATGACCTTGTCTAAGGTCAACAAATCATAAGCGCTAGTCAAGTTCAACCCGTCATTTCCTGATTGAATCAAACCCACCCGTACGACCCTTGGCTAAGGTCAACAAAGTCGCACGACTGCCCTAACTCAATCACATCTCATGTTTTAGCAGATAAATACTAATTAGCTACCGTACACCACGCCTTGGATAAGGTCAACAAACGCAGCACGAATACTAACTAGTCTCTATCTGAAATGACGGAGGGCTACGCAGGTTTTTCTGAAAACCTAGAGCGTAATGAACTTGATATCGTTGTAGAATCAAATGAAGTTTTGAAATGGAGTGATTTTGAGGCTTTTCTAGTTTTGCTAAAGGAGTCACTCCCGGTGAAGGGATCTCGGTCCTTTCCTCGTCGAATGAGGTGCGGGATATATCATATATATCGCTGTGCAAAGCAAAAACGCAAAAGCAGTCAAAAGCAAACCGAGTGTGTAGCATCTGCCAGTTATTGCTAAAGGAGTCACTCCCGGTGAAGGGATCTCGGTCCTTTCCTCGTCGAATGAGGTGCGGGGTATATCATATATACCGCTATGCAAAGCAAGAACTGTAGCTACCTGTTTTATTTAAAATCTGATTCTACAACATCTTAGGTTTCTTTCCTTTCATTAATCACATTAATGAAGTCCCATCATTTAAATACCTAAACATCACAGATAGATATGACGTACACTTATGCCATCCGCATTCGCCTCTATGTCCCCTCGTGCACCGTTAGGTTAGGTAACTAACGACAGAGCAGGGCAGGGCTAGCGCGGGTGTAAAACATAAGTAACGTCTATATAATATATCATATATACTATATACTATATCCATCACAGAATCACAACACAGATATCGCAGCAGAATAAACATATGAAATATTGGATATACTAGGACGTCCGTGTTTTTAATACGAGCCAGTATAAAACACGGATTCCACGGTCGTGATGAATAGCCAATCCCACACCCCTAGACCCCTACGAGAGCGGCAAGCAACCCTGCCAATTCTAGGGTTAGGAGACCCGGACTCGACTCCTCGAGTTGGTCTCCCACTGGACCCCAGAACCCGGTTACTTGTGCTCCCCTCCTTGGGTCTATCCTAGTGCAGAAAAGTAAATAATATACAAAGGGTGACAACTCCCGCTACCTGGAAGCGCCCCAAATAAAAGAATATTACATACAAGTTTTTACATGAATGAAAATGAAAAACACTCATCTCACATAAAAACCCCCGGCTATTCAAACACGACGATCCAATATAACATATCCAGCAACACATAACATCACATGTCATCAACGTAAGTAAGTATGCATACCCCAATTGTCGTTGACGTATAGCAACGAAACCGGCGATATGAACATACTACACTTACGGTCACAGAAAAGAAAGTGTAAAACTACAACAGTTGGAATCCGCAACCTCTTTAGACATCGCATGCCTAACAGATATAAATCCCGCATTTTAGTCTCATTATCGAAAACTCTTTTCAATATCGTATGGGACTAAACTGCTAGATTCATAACATTCATTCAGTTATCTCATAACTACTTGTGAATTCCAATTATTGTATCACATTCCAGATAAACAGAAAATGTTAAACTTTCCGATCGAACAATCGAACACCCAAGTTTTCCCAATACAGATCAACACATGAAATAAGTCTAACAACATTCAGTTCGTACCTCAGTACCAACGGTCCAGCCGTAGAAGGGTCAAGCCAACGCCTCACATGTGGCACGCCGTACTGCCCCAAACCTGTAGGTTCAAAGGGCAGTTCAAGACGGTCACATAATCGAGTTAAGGTTTGTTGTCTTCTAGAGGGACCATCGAGTTACTTGCACTACTTAGAACGTCGTTAAACTACGGAAAAATCCAACACTTGGAAATTTCCCGACAGGGGAAAAATTGGGTATTTATATCCGGTCGAACTTTTTAACATATTCTAAAATTTATCCGGAAAGCCAAATAGACAAAATTTGATACCCCGATCGAAACACCGAATCCCCAAAACAATTGCAGAAAATTCAACTCTTGAATCAATATTAAAAATTCCCAGAAAACTCAGCAGAATTTATCAGGAGTTACTGTGCAAACAAAGTGGGCTGACGTCACCAATTGGCCGCTGATCAGCCGCAGAAGCCATGCTTCTGCCGCTGATCCGCCGCGAAAAATACTGTTCACCAGAAACTTTTTGCACCGTAATTCTTATTTTTTCCTGCTGAATTTTTTAGCAATTTTTAATTTGGAAAAATCCACTGTTTTCAAAAAAGTACAGAGAGCATATTTTGGGTTTCGGTTTTGGGTCGTTCGGACTTCAAATTCCGTCTACGCTTCGCCTAAGGCTCTAGCTAGGCTCTGATACCAGTGAAAGGTTCCTAGGCACCCTATAGTGGTCTCACAAGGCATCGAACATGCCAATTTAAAATCTTTGGTGCCGCGAAACCCTAGACTACGGATCGTCGCTAGAATTCTAGGCGAAACTAAAAGCTAGTTAACACTTAACTACTAGGATACGGAAATTACAACCTTTGTAGATCCGGATATCCACCTCCACGGCTCCGGAACGAAGTCTTCTCGCTGTCCATCTTGAAGCTTAGACTCTCGTGACGGCTTCATCGGAGAAACGTGCGGAATAGGTCGTCGGCTTCGTGTCAAAGACGATCTACGTCGAGGTTGCACAAACTCAAGCTCCGACTTCACAAACTTGTGAAACTTGTGAAGTAAACACCCAAAACAACTTGGCAAGAGGTAGAGGATGAAGAAATAGGAGGTGGGTTCACTTTAGATTTGGATTTCTCTCACTAAATCTCAAGTTGCCATTAGAGTAGCAAGCTTGAAGAAGAAGAAGAAGATGGAGCTCAAGAAAAGAATATGATAAGTCTTGTGATAAAAATAAATTTAAATCAAATACTTATCATAACTTGAACTAGGGTTAAGTGTAGAGAATTAACCATGGTCACTTGGATGGGTTAGGGTTAAGCATAAAGATAAGGATGGTTAGCAAAGTCAAAGCTTCATGAAGCTTCAATATAAAACAAATAAAGCCACCATTCTTATCTTAATCCATTTCAAATAAATAAACAAACAAATAAATAAATGAATGAATATGCAAAACCCTAATTATCAAATTAACCATGGATTAATTCTATAAACTTAACTATATGATCAAGTATCATCAAACATGATACAAAGTAGTGCACTAAAGCATATCACATATACAATGTGCATCAAGTGAGAAAAATCCGTTTAAAGTGAACCAATACTAGTTAATGCAATGCAATATATCAAATATATAATTATGCATTAAATCATTAAATCAACATTTGATTAAATGATCCGGTCATGTCGCACATAACCGACTAGAATCCAATGTATCGATTTATCGAATCAATGATTCGATAACTAGGTCATATCGAATATGACCAATCGAAACATATATCGCGAGAATGAAATGCGGTATCACATACACGCATTATTCTCGGTCCCACACATATCTCATATGCGCTCCTATTTCGTTTCGCTTGAGCCAGGAAACCTCTGTGTAGGACTCTAAAGACTCGTCAATACGCCGGTAGCAGATGATGATCATATCAAGCACCCACAAGCCGCAAGCGGTCTGCTAAACGTAACGGCCACCCGGGTATTGAGCGATCAGAAGATCGACGAGCTAGCCTGCTCACACTCCTGCGAATCCGACCAGTAACACTTACCATACAGTCCGGTCTCTTCGTCTGATACGTCGCATATCAAGTCTAGGGGTGGTAAACGTCAGACCCCAATAACCCGATAAGTCGTGCCGATGTGAGGCTCGTAACGGGTCGAGAAACTACTGGTAACACTTACCAGCAAATCTCTGATCAGCCCTGGCCAGGGACTTCCCTGTTACGGCCAATCGAGCACAGCGCAACATCAACCCCCAATACCGGAAGAGACGAAACCCCTCCTATCGCTCATTGCCTCCATGTGACTCGGGACTGTGCCCAAAGACCACCGTTTTGCACGCCCTCATGGACGTGGTAAGGTGGAGATCAAAGCACAGTGGGAATCACATAAGACTCTATGACGATCTCGGGTCTACAGACTAACCTGTACAAGTGTCACCTGAGAACTGCCATCTGACGTGAGGTATAATACCATCTGGGAGTTCTCGGCGAGTCCGTCCAGTGTACCCAGTCTCCACTGAGCACCCGTACACCATCTCTGATGTCAAACACCAATGGATATGGGATCATCCATCGCCCATCACATGGGTCGAGAAGCGTGTACGCTAGTCTACTCTGGTATATCGATGCCCCGTCTCGATACACCCACGACTAGGGACCTTGAAGGATGTACTTATGGACTACCATGTCCCCACTAGTATGATCTGCATCATAGTCCAGGTAGTCAAGTACAAATCCTAAGGGCTTTACCAACATGTAACTATAAGACAGTATAAAGAGACTAGTGTACATGTTAAGATAAATAGCAACCAGATAGCATACTATCATGTCGAGCAAGAAAGTCATCTCTATATATGTCCAAGCATCCAATATAATATACATAATCTGTACAATACTGGCTTCTAGGGCATACATACAACTAACATGCATTCCAGCAAAGACCGAGGAATGATCCATACTCTTCCACCTACAATCCCGGTTGGAGGAACCACCCCAATTTCGCCTGGAATCAGAATCAGAATCAATTCCAAGGCAACAATTTCCAAAGGGCCCCTCCACCGCAACAACAAGCGCAACAACAAACTCAACATCAATATCAGCAGCCTTTCCAACCCCAACCTTTTCAGAATCAGACGAACAACTTTGCACCCAACAATTCTTTTCCACCAAACAACTTTGTTCCGTCAAACAACGATAAGGTTTCCTCGCTCGAACGAAGTCTGGAGGCGTTCGTTAAACAGTCGACTCAGTCCACCGCCAACATCCAGTCTTCCATTCAATCCCTAGTGCAACACACTGCCGCACACGGGCAAAGCATCAAGACCATCGAGGCCCAGATTGCACAGCTGAACGCGGCCTTAAGCGAGCGAGAGAAGGGGAAGCTCCCGTCCCAGCCACTCCCAAATCCCGGTCACCCACATAATGCACATGTTGCTCTTGAACAACAGAACCATAATGTGAGTGCCGTGACCACACTGAGATCGGGAAGGATGCTGCAAAACAACATTGGCAAACGAATCAACGATGACACCCCGGCCGCTGCTTCTTCTTTCTTCTTCTTCTTCTTCTTCTTCCTCGTCTTCTGAGCCTATTCTCCGTTCTTCACAAGGCTCTCCTTCCTCTTCTTCTGCTCTGAACGGACCCACTTCTCACTCCACGAAAACACCTGTTCTGGGATCCGTTCCAACTCCACAATCTCCTCCTCCAGCATTAGACTCAACCAATTTTCAAAATGTTCCATTTCCAAACCGGTTGAGGTCTAACAAACAAAATCCACAAATAGAGAAGATTCTGGAGTTATTTAAGCAAGTTAACATTAACATTCCTCTTTTAGATGCTGTCCAACAAGTCCCGTCTTACGCGAAAATCTTAAAGGACTTGTGCACGAAAAAGAGGAAGTCTCAGGTACCAAAGAAAGTTTTCTTGGCTAGTGCTGTGAGTGATGCCCTTACCCAATCTTTACCACAAAAACGGAAGGACCCTGGCTGTCCTACGATTTCAATTACTATTGGGGATAAGAACATCAACCGCGCACTATTAGATCTTGGTGCCAGTGTTAACCTGCTCCCGTATTCAGTATACGAGCAATTAGGCGTCGGAGAGTTGAAACCCACATACTGCACTCTCCAAATGGCCGACCGATCGATCACCCATCCTAGGGGTGAGCTAGAGGATGTGTTAATCAAAGTCGGGGACTTCATATTCCCCGTTGACTTCATTGTATTAGATACACAGCCTGTAGCTAACCCCCGGAATCAAATTCCGGTGATACTCGGTCGCCCATTTCTTGCAACCTCAAATGCTGTGATCAATTGTCGCAATGGTTCGATGAACCTCTCTTTTGGAAATATGACGATTGAACTCAACATTTTTAGGTTGGGGAATCAGCCCGCCGAACCTAATGCTCATATACTGGTCGTCTGCTCGATCCAGGAGATCACCCCAGAAGAGTGTGAATTCGAGGAGTTTCTGTTTGAACACGATAATCTTAACGCCACTAGTGCGTTTCTCTTCGAACCTGCTGCTGTTTCTGCGCCCGACAACGACTATGAGTGTTTCACGTTCTCGAACGATCTTAGCCGCGCACAACCCGAGTTTGAATCCTTCAACTTTCCGGATGAGTTACCTGAACCATCCAACTCGGTTGCCTACACTCGTTTTGAACCTTTGCTGGAGTCCTTTGAGTTCGAGACCTTTGCACCAATCTTGCCTTCCATCGTTTCACCTCCAACGCTCGAACTCAAGCCTTTGCCGTCTCACCTTAAGTATGCTTACTTAGGTGAGAACGAGACCCTCCCTGTCATCATTTCGGCTTCTCTAGCTCCCGAGCAAGAGAAAGCCCTTCTCGCGGTCTTGCACAGCAATAGGAAAGCTTTTGGCTGGTCCATGGCGGACATCAAGGGGATTAGTCCCCTAATTGTTGAGCATCACATTCATCTGATGGATGATGCCAAACCAGCCCGGGATCCACAAAGACGTCTCAATCTAGTCATGAAGGAGGCTGTGAAGAAGGAGATCGTAAAATGTCTAGATAGTGGTATCATTTACCCTATCTCTGATAGCCAGTGGGTTAGCCCCATTCATGTTGTCCCCAAGATGTCGAGCATCACGGTCATAACCAACGAGGCGAACGAGTTAATCCCTACTCGCACCCAAACTGGGTGGCGAGTTTGCATTGATTACAGAAAACTCAACGCCGCAACGCGGAAAGACCACTTTCCGCTACCTTTCATTGACCAGATACTTGAACGATTGGCCGGACACGAGTACTACTGATTTCTTGATGGCTACTCCGGCTATAATCAAATTCCCATCGCCGAAAAAGACCAGGACAAGACCACATTCACTTGTCCTTTCGGCACGTTTGCATATCGACGCATGCCCTTTGGGTTATGCAATGCGCCCGCTACCTTCCAGCGGTGTATGATGGGAATTTTCTCAGACATGGTGGAAAATTTTCTGGAGATTTTCATGGATGACTTCTCCATCTTCGGCGATTCCTTCAACGAGTGTTTGCTGCATCTTGACGCTGTCCTTACCCGATGTAAGGACAAGAATCTCACTTTGAACTGGGAGAAATGCCACTTCATGGTGCGCGAAGGTATTGTCTTAGGACATATCATCTCGCAAAATGGCATAGAGGTTGACAAAGCAAAGATTGAGGTCATTTCCAATCTGCCTCCTCCCCGATGCGTCAGAGATATCCGAGCCTTCCTTGGCCATGCCGGTTTCTATAGACGGTTCATCAAGGACTTTAGCAAGATTGCTAGGCCCTTGACTCTTTTGCTGGCCAAGGACACGCCATTCGACTTCAACTCGAGCTGTATGACTGCATTTGAGTCATTGAAACGCTCACTCACTTCTGCTCCCGTTCTTTCTTCACCTGACTGGACGCACCCATTCGAGATTATGTGTGATGCATCCGACTTTGCCATTGGTGCTGTCCTTAGACAACACATCAACAAGATACCGCACGTAATCTATTATGCGAGCCGAACCCTGAACGACGCCCAACTCAATTATACAACAACTGAGAAGGAATTCTTGGCTGTTGTATTTGCTTTAGAAAAGTTCAGGCCCTACCTCATCGGCTCTCCAGTCATTGTCTACACAGACCATTCTGCTCTGCGCCATCTTTTTGCGAAGAAAGCTGCAAAATCTCGGTTAATACGTTGGATCCTCTTGCTTCAAGAGTTTGACCTTGTCATTAAGGACAAACGAGGATGTGAAAACGTAGTTGCCGACCATCTCTCACGACTTCCTTCTTCGCCTTCGCTTCCAATTCCAATCAACGACGTTTTCCCGGATGAACAGCTCTTGACAGTATCGTGCGAACCCTGGTTCGCAGATATTGTGAACTATTTGGCCACGGGATTACTACCGACCGAATGGTCAAGTCAGGACAGACTTCGCTTCTTATCCCAAGTAAAACACTTTTACTGGGACGAACCCTATTTGTTCAAGTACTGTCCCGACCAGATTATTCGTCGGTGTGTCCCTGACGAGGAATTCAAGAGTGTGCTGTCGTTTTGCCACGATCAAGCGTGTGGCGGGCATTTTGGGCCCAGAAAGACAGCTGAGAAGATCTTGCAATGTGGTTTCTACTGGCCACAACTCTTCAAAGACGCTCATGACTATTGCAAGGCTTGCTCCCGGTGCCAACACATGGGCCGGATATCCCGGAGGAACGAGATGCCGCTCCAACCAATCTTGGTTGTGGAGATTTTCGATGTTTAGGGGATCGATTTCATGGGGTCGTTTCCCAGCTCTTTTGGGAACTTGTACATCCTTCTCGCTGTTGATTACGTCTCTAAATGGGTCGAGGCTGTGCCCAGCCGAACTAATGACAACAAGGTTGTTGTTAGGTTCCTTAAAGAAAACATTTTCTCCCGGTTTGGGCACCCCCGGGCGATCATTAGCGACAATGGAAGTCATTTCTGCAATAAACCTTTCGAAGCCTTGATGCGGAAATACTCCATTAATCATAAGCTCTCTACGCCCTACCACCCCCAAACCTGCGGGCAGGCCGAAGTTTCAAATCGATAAATCAAGCAGATACTGGAGAAGACGGTTTCCAAGAACCGTAAGGATTGGTCGCTGAAACTCACTGATGCCCTTTGGGCATTTCGAACCGCTTATAAGACCGACCTTGGCATGTCTCCCTATCGGCTTGTGTACGGAAAAGCATGCCACCTACTTGTCGAAATAGAGCATCGCGCATTTTGGGCGATAAAGGAGCTGAATCTGTCTCTCGAGGATGCGGGCAGCCATCGGAAGCTGCAGTTGAACGAACTGAGCGAGCTTAGGGATGAGGCTTACGATAACGCGGTTGTCGTTAAGAACCGAACGAAGGTGTTTCACGATAAACACCTTTTGCGCAAAACCTTCGTACCTGGTCAGCAGGTACTGCTTTACGACACCCGACTTCACTTCCATCCAGGAAAGCTCAGATCTCGCTGGAAAGGGCCGTATTTTGTGCGGAATGTGTATCCGCAGGGCGCTGTGGATTTGGAAAATCCAAAGGACGGTTCACTTTTCAAAGTAAACGGACACCGATGCAAACCGTACCTTAGCGCCGAACCAACAGAGGAGCTCCTGTTCTTACAGGAGCCGGTTTACCCTGCCTGATCTTCCTCTGCTTACCTCCAAACTTCGGTTATCCAGCCAAGAACAGTGGACACTGTTCCAAATAAGTTTGGGGGTATGTATAAACCATTTTGTATATATTTGTGTATATTCTTTTTCTTTTCTTTAAAAACAAAAACAAAAAAAAAATTGTGTTTCGCTAACCGACAATTTTGCCCCTTCAAATGATCTCTTCATGCACTGACAGTGAGGACACTGTCTAGTTTAAGTTTGGGGGTACGATCGGTACGCATTTCTTACCTTCGCATTCATGTGTATATTTTGCATTTGCATATTAAAATCCATAAAATCTGAAAATTTTCTAAAAAATATAAAAACTTTTTTGTCAAGTTAGCTTGTGGAAGAATTCTGATTCAACATTTCGACGGTTTTTGTTTGAAAAGATAGGAATAACTAAATCTTATGTTTAGATTTTGAAAACCTGAAAGATAACTCTCCTTTGAAGTTAACTATAGCTGATATACGTCTTTACATCACACTACACGTGTCGTGAGTTTTTGGGAATTAGATGACAAGTCTTTTATGTTTAAAAACTTTTAAACAGATAAATGATTTTCTAAGGATCAAATAGGTTTGTTCTGAAATAAGTAATGTCAAGAATAGTTTATGAAGTAAAGCGAATATGAAGGAATGTTATTGATACCTTAATTGGAACTAAGTCTGAAAAATAACCCATCTGGAACTTGATTGGAATGATTACACACCAAAACCCACTAAACACGTCTTTTATCCAAAAAAATAACTGAACTGCCGGTTATATCTCCGTTCGTATTAAATCATCTGATTTTCACGCCAAACTGTCTTTTGTTTTTGGACCTAGGTAACTTGAGTAATTAAGTCCGCTGGGGTGTTTCTACACCTAATGCCCTAAAACCAACTGGTTTAGGTGCATTGGCCCAAAGCTCGCTAAGAAGCCTAGAAAGTCCAGATAAAAACAAAATCAAGCAAGTGTTCTCTCCGAGTTAAAATTCCTAACGGTTCTTTGTGTGAGAATAATCTTGATAAAAGACAGGCTTTTAAAAAAAAATTTTTTTTTAGCGGAGATATGAAGGTTTTACTCTATGATAAAGACTATTGCACGTTCACAGAGGTGTGTATGAAATGAAAACAAGAAAAAGGTGGAGTGAAGAATAAGACCTAGTTTCCTGTTAGGGAAGATAGAAATTCTGAAGTTGAAACTTTACTGGAAAACGAAACTTGAAAAATGCTTAACTCTTTATAAAACTTGTGTGATCCTTTTAAAATTGTTATCAGGGCTTTATTGTGTGACATGATGACTTTATTCGACCCTTCTGAAACTTAACGACACTATTTGCACTACACGTAAAGACATATAAAATCTGTAGTTAAATAAGAAGTGAGGTGTGAAAAATAAAGGTTCGATAGTCTAGACTTAGGATCATAGAATTGTTATTGTCTGAAACAAAACTTTAGGGGTTTGAATTTTAGTTATTTTACAAAACTAGCTTGACCGGATTTTGTGGGTAGTATCCGCTGAAAACCCTCAGGAGACAACACTCCTCCTACTAGGGACACCTAGAGGTTTAACGGCTTGTTGCACATGCTCAGTGCAATCGCGTTCCCTGCGAAAGTGAGGTTAGGAAATTTTTTGTGAATAAATTGGCTTTGCTCGGGACGAGCAAATGATAAGTTTGGGGGTATTTGTTCATATCAGATTTTTGCATTTTTATACCGCCCAATTTTTATCACATTGCATATCGGTAGGTACTCTTGAGCCGTGTTTGCTAGTCAATTGCAGGATACAGGTTCTCGGCTCTAAACGGTGAAATCCATGGAAAAATACGACAAAAATCCGAGTTCCTGCCAACCACAGATAAAACACGGGTCTCCGCTCTTTATCCGTCTGTTGTCACACACCAGTTTAGGAGACAAAATGACAAATCAATTGTCACCTTCATGCACAAAGCACTATGGCAACACCATGACCAAGAAATCTACGCGAAGCTCAAGAAAATCCATGTCCAAAGTCCACCTTTCCCTCAACAGAAATTCTGGAAGAAATGTGGAAGTATTTTCAGAAAATACATGCACCAGACAAGAGGGGACAGCAGACCAGGGAAGTACCAAGAAGCCCATGCCCCAACTCCACAATAGTGCGGCGGATCCGCGGCATAAGGAGGCTTAGGCCGCGGATCCGCGGCCGTACTGGCGGCTCATCTGATGGTATTTCAGGGGTATTTTGGTCTTTTGATGGGGAGGCAGATGGTTGCCCTAGATTTCCAGTTTCCTGCCTATAAATAGTCCAGATCTTGCCAATGCAAAGGGTCCATAATCTTGTATTCTTTTTCTAGGTTTTAGAATACATGTTCTTCTTCTTCTCATCTCTTCTCCATTAAAACTTGTAGTGAGCTTTGTGAGTGAAGAATGGTGAATAAAGAAGTTCATTTTATTTTCATGCTTATCTTGTTCTTTCTATAATTGTTGTAATTTTCATTTGTTAACTAGTTGTTGTTATTTCGTGTTGTTTCTTTCTTCTCTCTTTTTCTTTATCCTTAAAACGACTATGATGCTTACGCTCGATCCTCGCCAAGGTGAGGTCGCAAATAGCTAGTTGTTATCTTCTAATCTCTTTCTTTCTATCTTCCTCTTTTGTTTTGTTTTATTTTTCCGTATCATGATGTGTGAGTAGTTTAATACTTGTTAGGGTAGGATAAGGGAAGTTTGAGAGAAGGAAATCTCTCTCACTCTTTCCTTGCCCAACAGCTTAATTCGACTCCCGTTAATTGAACTACAATCCGCTCCTTACGGCACCCTATCCTACATGATAGCGGTGATTCCGTAGTGAGACCGGTTGTGGTTGAATTAACCGGAGGTTATGGCTAAGAGCCAAGAACGGACGGACAAGCACCAAAAGGAAGAACTTATGCGTTGGAAAGCCTAGCTTATACTCGCAAGTTCCTTCCTAGTCGTGCTAATCCCCGTTGTTGCCGATTACCGTAACACCGATATTAAGAGGGGCAACGAAAGATGTGGAGACTCCTAACTCAAACTAACCTAATCCTAACCCTAACAAGCTCTCTTTACATATCATTTTACCGCTTAACTAATCACAACAAAATCTGAAAAACTGGACTTAACTCGTTAAAGCACATAGAAAAAGATTCCCATCTCCCTGCGGACGACCCGTACTCAACCGGCTAGCTACGAGCGAAACCGTCTTGATTGCGGTATTTAACTAAAACTTGAACACGCAGAATCGCTAACAATCAGGTCCTCGGTGGTACGACCACCCCGGGACTTCCTTGCAGATAGCTCGGCTCAACCTCAAAACCACTGCCCATTGAGATCCACACGCTCCAGGAGTCAACCTCCAACTCAAATCTCAGCCGTCCAACATCGCCAACAGCAGATCAACGGAAGGTAACATCTTGACGCGATACGGCACGCGTCAGCTGGCGCCGTCTGTGGGAACTCTTGATTCAACTAAGACAAAAGTTCATCTTCCGATCTCAACTCAATGGCGAGCGACCATAACGACGATCCAAGCGCTAGCCGCCGCCTCCCCCACAACGGAGGCGCGAACGAATCTCCTCCCCCGAACGCCATCAACGCCCTAACCGTCCGGATAGATCGACTCGCGTCCGTCGTGGATGCGCTCGTCCGTGTCCAAACGGCGGGACAAGCTCCCCAGGCCGCCGGTTCCCTTCCGCGGGACCGGGACCTCTATAGAGGGAGAGAAGGCTCCATCCGTACAGGCACGACCGACCATCGCCTCGCTGTCTCCAACAGCCGCATGTCCCCCGGGCCGACATATTCAATGACCCGGTGGGCACCGCATAGCTTGACTCCAAGGTCTTACGCCAGAGAGCTTCGCCCCGAGTCTCGCTGCAACCCTGTCCCTCCCGGGGCGGTGGCGGTCAGCTCGCCTGCTCCCAGGCATAACCGGCACCCCCTCCCTCGACGGGGTCACGCACGCGAGACTCGCCACGACAGCTCAAAAACGACCTCACCAGGAGACCTAAAGAACCTCATCAAAAGGAACTGAGACTCATCAAAAATCATGGTCATGTCAGCGGGGGGTCCGTCGAGCACCTACGAGACTCAGCACCCCACGCCGGCCGCAGAGGCCAACAGCCGTCCGAGGAAGAAGGCCAGGGAGACCGAGCCGATCATTATCGACGACAGGGACCTCCACGACATATCTTTGCCCCACAATGACCCTATGGTGATCACGGCTTGGGTCCACCAATACAAGGTGCATAGGATACTGGTCGACTCGGAAAGCTCGGCGGACATTCTCTTCTATGACTGCTTTCTGCGCATGGGGCTCACCTCAACAGACCTAAGGCCGACCTCCCACGTCCTTTCAGGATTCACCAACCACTCTATCCGGGCGGAAGTGGTAATCACTCTGCGGTTTAACGTCGGAGAGGCCAGCCGTACGCGAACAGTGCCTGTGGAATTCATCGTAGCGAGAATCCCACCAGCCTACAATATCCTCCTCGGCCGCCTAATGCTGAACTCCCTACGGGCCCAGATATCGACCTACCACCTGGCGATGAAGTTCCCTCTCGATCAGGGCGGGATAGGTCAGTCCTATGGAGACCAGCGGATTGCAAAGGTTTGCTTCACTGCAACATCTTCATCTGGGCGGCCAACCGACGATGTCGAAGGTGAAGGTGACATCGGGGGTTCCCTGGACACTCGAGATGAGCAAAAAGAGGTCCGAGGGACCCCGGTGGAGCCATTGACAGAGGTCCCCCTCGTAGAAGGGGACGTTGAAAAAATCATTCAGATCGGGTCGCTTTTGACAGGAACTCAGCGAGATGATCTGGTTCATTTCCTCAGAAATAACTCCGATGTGTTCGCCAGGGCGCCTGCTGACATGCCTGGGATCGACCCTAAAATCATATCTCACAAGGTCGGGGTAGATCCTACGGCCCGACCCGTCAGGCAGAAAAAGTGAAACTTTGCCCCGGTTAAACAGAAAGCTATCGAGGACGAAGTAGATCGGCTCCTCACCGCCAACTTCATGTGGAATGTGCCCTATTCAGAGTGGCTGGCGAACGTAGTTCTGGTCAAGAAGTCGAGCGGGAAATGGCGCATGTGCGTCGACTTCACCGACCTTAACAAGGCCTGCTCCGAAGAAAACTTTCCCCTCCCTTGAATAGATCAGCTCGTCGACAGCTCGACAGGCCACGAGATATTGAGCTTCATGGATGACTTTTTCGGCTACAATCAGATCCGTATGAATCCGGCAGACGAAGATCTTACCGCATTCACAACGGACCGGGGGTATACTGCTACAAGGTGATGCCCTTCGGCCTCAAGAGCGCCGGAGCTACGTACCAACGATTGGTTAACCGCATGTTCAAACCGCAGATCGGCAGGAACATGGAAGCTAACGTCGACGATATGCTCGTCAAATCCATCTCGTCGGTCGACCATGCCAAGGACCTGAGCGAGGCCTTCGAAGTGCTCCGCAAGTTCAAGATGAAACTGAACCCCGCCAAATGCGCATTCGGAGTCACCGGGGGAAAGTTCCTCGGTTTCATGGTCACCCACCGCAGAATCGAAGCTAACCCAGAGAAAATCGACGCTATCCTCAACATGGCCGCGCCCAAGACCAACGTCGAGATCATGCGACTTACGGGGCGCGTAGCCGCTCTGAGCCATTTTATGTCGAGGTCTGGGGAGAAGTGCCTCCCGTTCTTCAAAGCTCTAAGGAAGATCCCGAGGTTTGAGTGGTCAGAGGAGTGCCAGATCGCCTTTGACCAATTGAAGAGGCACCTAGCGACGCCACCACTGCTCACCCGATTAGTTGAAGGAGATGAGCTATCACTGTATCTGGCAGTGTTCGACCAAGCAGCGGGCTTGGTGCTCGTCCGAGAGGTCGACGGGGTGCAGAAGCCGGTGTACTACGTGAGCCACGTCTTCAAAGACGCAGAAACGAGGTATCCAGCCATAGAAAAGATCGTCTTGGCACTCGTTGTGGTCTTAAGGAAGCTACAACACTACTTCCAGGCGCACATCATCCTCATTCTTACCGAGCGCCCGCTGGGGGCTATCCTCGCCTCACCCGAATCCTCGGGCCGCTTAGAGAAGTGGAGGTGAGAGTTGTCCCAGTTTGACATAAAATACCACCAGAGGCAGGCCATCAAGGCATAAGCTCTGGTCGATTTTATCATCGAGTGCACCATCCCCAGCAAGAAACCGGAGTTCACACCGACCCTCGCGGCTCTTCCCTCGGTCGAGGGGAGGTCCGACTCTGTCCCCGAGTGGGTCATTTACGTCGGCGGGTCCTCAACCGAGGAAGGCTATGGTGCCGGCCTCATCATTCGAGGCCCGAACGATGCGGAAATAGAGTATTCTCTGAAGCTCGGATTCAAGGCCTCAAACAATGCCGCAGAGTACGAGGCTTTGCTGGCTGGACTGCGCATGGCTTTCGGGCTGGGGCTGAAAACAATTCGAATCCGCAGTGACTCATCCCTAGTCGTCGGCCAAGTGACTGGCCATTTCGAAGCTCGGGAACCTCTAATGGTGAAGTATCTCGCCGAGGTAAGAAGACTTCGAGAGAACTTCGATGAGGTTCAGGTAGAGCTAATACCCAGACAGCTCAATGCCCAAGCCAACGTCCTGAGTAAGCTGGCTTCATCCTACTCGGCCAACAACAAGAGGTCTATCCTTTTCGAGATCTTGCCATGGCCCAGCGTGGAAGACAGGGCGACAATACTTCTTGTGTACACAGCCCAGGAAGTGGACCGAGACTGGAGGAAGCCCCTCATGGAATTCCTGAGGGAAGGTACGCTCCCGGAAGATCGGAAAGCAGCCCGCCGTCTTCGAGCCAAAGCCCGTCACTTCGTCTGAAGCAATGGGAACCTTTACAAGAAGTCCTTCACCCAACCCCTGCTCCGGTGCGTTGACCCCCACGAAGCCGACTACGTCCTCCGTGAAATCCACGAAGGAGTCGGCGGCACATATCAAGGGGCCCGCACCTTAATCCAGAAGGCATTGCTCCAGGGGTACTACTAGCCAACTATTCACGAAGACGCCCAGAAGCTCATCAGGAGATGCAAAAGTTGCCAACTCTACGGAAGCATGCCTCGCCTTCCGGCTACCGAGCTAACCGCCCTTACCTCCCCATGGCCGTTTGCCCAGTAGGGATTGGACATGATAGGCCACTTCCCTACCGGTACGGGCGGGCACAAGTATGTCCTTGTTGCAGTGGATTACTTCACGAAGTGGATTGAGGCCGTCCCCATCAGGAAATCGGATGCATCTACGACTATCAAGTTCCTGTAGAACAACGTGATACTCCGGTTCAGTATATCGAGGTGTATCATCACCGACTACGGGAGAAACTTCGAGAACGAGAAAGTGAAGGAATTCTGCAATGAGTATCATATCCTCATGAAGTTTACCGCGGTTGCACATCCCCAATGAAATGGGCAAGCCGAAGTCGCTAATCGGGACGTCCTCCGAGGTCTACGAACCTGCCTAGAAGGATGCCAAAGCGGTTGGGTCGAGGAGTTACCCCGGGTCTTATGGGCCTTGCGCACGTCAAAGAAGACCCCCACTAGGGAAATCCTTTTCAGCCTTTATTACGGGACCGAGGCAATGGTCCCAGCGAAGATCGGGCTACCCAGTCACCGGGTCGAACACTTCGACGACGAAGCGAACACCTCGGCCCTCCGGACCAACCTAGACATCTTGTTGGAGAAACGAGATCAGGCTCAGATCAGAGCTGCCGCCTATCAGCAGCAAACCATCCGATACTACAACGCGCGAGTCAAGCGTTGCTTCTTCAAGACCGGCGACCTAGTCCTGAGGCGAAATGAGTTCGTCGACCAAGGCGGGCTGCACAAGTTCTCCCTTAAATTGGACGGTCCCTTCCTCGTCTCCGAGGTCCTTCCCGGTGGGGTCTACCGCTTGCAAGACGCGGACGGGCGCAAATTTCCATGGCCTTACAACATGAGAAGCTCAAGACATACCAGTGAGGGCAACCATCCTGTTCGGTCCATCCTTAGCAGGCCTCTTACGGCCCCTCCCGCGCTAAGGATCGAAGCCCTCATCAAGAGGTGGCCGAGCGGCTACCCTGCTTGGTTATCCCCGGCTGGTAGTTCCCTACCTCGCAACGCCAGGGACCTAAGCCCTCGCCAAGAGGCAACTGAGCAACTTCACTGCTCGGTCCATCCTTAGCAGGCCTTGTACGGTCCCTCCCGCGCTAAGGATCAAAGCCCTCACCAAGAGGCAACCGGGCCCGCCCTTACTCGGTTATCCCTGGCTAGTAGTTACCTACCCCGCAACGCCAGGGATCTAAGCCCTCATCAAGAGGCGGCCAAGCGGCTACCCTGCTTGGTCATCCCTGGCTGGTAACTTCTTACCTACAATGCCAGAGATCAAAGCCCTCACCAACAGGCAGCCGAGCGGCTACCCTGCTCGGCTATCCCTGGCTAGTAGTTCCCTACCTCACAACGCTAGGGATCAAAGCCCTCGCCAAGAGGCACCGGGTAGTAACCTTGCTTGGCCTGTCCTTAAGGATCAAAGCCCTCACCAAGAGGCACTGGGCAGTAACCTTGCTCGGCCCGTCCTTAGCAGGCCCCTTACGGCCCCTCCCGTACTAAGGATCAAAAGCCCTCACCAAGAGGCAATCGGGCCTGCCCTTGCTCGGTTATCCCTGGCTAGTAGCTTTCTACCCCACAACACCAGAGATCAAAGCCCTCGCCAAGAGGCACTGGGCAATAACCCTGCTCGGCCCATCCTTAAAGATCAAAGCTCTCGCCAAGTGGCACCGGGCAGTAACCCTGCTCGGCCCATCCTTAGCAGGCCCCTTACGGGCTTTTCCACGTTATGGATCAAAAGCCTTCACCAAGAGGCAACCGGGCCCGCCCTTGCTCGGTTATCCCTGGATGGTAGCTCCCTACCCTGCAACGCCAGAGATCAAATCCCTCGCCAAGAGGCACCGGGCAGTAACCCTGCTTGGTCCATCCCTAAGGATCAAAGCCCTCGCCAAGGAGCACCGGACAGTAACCCTGCTCGGCCCGTCCTTAGCAGGCCACTTACGGCCCCTTCCGCGCTAAGGATCAAAGCCCTCATCAAGAGGCAACCGGGCCCGCCCTTGCTCGGTTATCCCTGGCCGGTAGCTCCCTACCCCACAACGCCAGAGATCAAAGCCCTCGCCAAGAGGCAACCGGGCCTGCCCTTGCTCAGTCATCCGTAGCTGGTGTTACTAACCGCCGACGCCACGGTCCAAGCCCTCGCCATGAGGCCATCCACGTCTAAGCGATCCCAACCTCGACTTCGGGGCCATGGAGATACCGACCCTTCACCGGTCTTTGCACACTTGGCAAATAGTCAAATTCAACTCGATGTGCGATTGCCAGACGCAGAACCGACCTGATGTGAAAGCTGGACTGTGCAATTACAAATGTTTTCCACAAATAAAAGAAAAATATGCGCACAAAGAAGCAGCAAAAAGATTTTTTATTCACATAAATCAAAAGTCTCTACAAAGGTACTCTGGGCTCCCCAGCCTTACCAAAGTTGCCCGGAGGCTTACAAAAAAGAGAGAAAAAGGAAAGGCCAAAAAGTCCAGGCCGCAAGCCCGCCTAGACCTCATGCCCATCGGTACCATCCCTAGAAGCCCGGACTTCCGCTCCAGCAGCAGCTCCTCCCTCATCGCCCTTTGCTGAAGGCATGACCACCGATAGCGGGACCCGAGTGCGGAGCTCACTATCGGCAAACTACGGAGATTGCACCTTGACGGCATCAAGAGCTGTGTGCCACGCAATGGCAGAGGCTTCGCCGAGATTGACGTAAAACTGGTCCGACCCCTTGTAATCGGCCACCGCCTTTCGAGCTCGAACCTCGGCAACCTTCGCCGCCTGAAGCACAGCCTCGGCATCCCGTCTGCTGGCATCCTTCGCCTTCTTCATTACTGCATAGCGATCGGCCAGCTCCACCAACTTAGCCTCGATGGCTCTGTGGGACTCACTTAACCGGTGATAGGACTCTCGGCACTTTGAGACGGCGAGCTCCCTGGAGGCCAATCGGGCTTCAAGGACGGCCATCCTCTCCCTCTCCAAACGCAGCTCAAGTCGTAGATCCCCGTCCTCCGAAGAAGACTCCCCCGCCAACCTCATAGCATGGGCATCTTCCTCGGCCTCCATGCGAGCAATGAGGGCGCAATGCTGAAGGATCTGATGAAAAATGGCAGAGAGGCTTAGAGACGCTCGAACTGAGAAAAGGGCGCTCAAAATAACACATAGGAGAGTATGTACCCGCGCCGCCTCCTGAGCTATAGCTGCCACTTGGGCCCTCAAGGTCCCCCGCGGAATCTCGCCTCCGGTTGACTCTTCCATGTCAGCGAGTAGGTTGGTGGCAACGGAAAGCCTGGACGAGGCTATGAAACAGGCGCCCCCTCCTGCACAGGAATCCCATCGGGAATCTCAGTCGGTGGCGTGTGAGAGGCCGTCTTCTTCCTCTTAAGAGGAACCAAGTCTTCGTCCTCTTCCGCTTCCCTCGTCCGGGGCTCGGGAACCCGCGAACGCCTCTGTCCGCTGCCGCAGCAATCATCGGGGGCTTGGGTCGAGGCGGATGGCTTCATCGTCGGCGACTCCCTTGGTGCGGAATTCGGGTCAGCCTAAGGCATGGCCACGCCCCCGGCTCTCTTCTGGGACAGGGCATGGAGGGCAGCAACAACCCTGGATCGGTCCATCTGTTCTACCAAGGGATGAAATAAGCTCGATTCAGAAGGAAGAAGAAGCAGAAGAATAAGAAGAAATCTAACCTGATTGAGAGGATGGGTCCTCGGAAGGGGAAACGTAGAGGTCCGACCTAAAAAGAGAGCTCCGAGCTAACGAGACCCAAGGTGAGGAAAATATGAAGTGCTACGGGCCAGATAGGGACCCCACTTCTGTTTATGGCTGCCGGCGTACACATCCTACGGCGACAGCCCTCTCCTGCCGAAATGACTCATTGCATTCAACGACCACGATCGCTCCACCTGTCGCGCGCGCATTGGTCGTATCCCATCAGACGCCAGAAATCTGCAGCCCATCACATAAGCCAACCAGCGCCCGACACGTGGGCTGTCGCTTCGGTGAATGTACGCACGATCCGGCGCATCCTCTTTAATGCGAGATCTGATCCCTGATCCGCTGACGTCTCCAAGAAGATACAGTTGGATGCTCGAGAATGCATACTCACGATATCTACGACAAAGAGCTCACCTCGGGTGACCCGGAAGACTACTCTCGACCCGACCCGTGAGCAGGTCGGGACGAGAGTGGGAGGATAATGATGATGCTCGATATCGGTGATCTCCCAGATCATGACACGTGGCTGATGATGTGTCCCGAAGCATGCAAGAAGGGACCTGCAGTGGCCGACCAGACTGCTCATATGCCCGTCCTACAAACAACCGCTGGCTCACCTCTGAGCCCTCTGCACAATTGGCCTCCTCGGCCCTCTCAATTCGCCTCCGGGCTACCACAGAACCAAGATAGCTCGGCTTTCCGCTCGGTTCCGAGCTTTCCGCCGAGCTCATCTTCCTCAGTCCCATCGATCGACCAATGGCATCGATCGCGGGTGCATCCGCCTCTCCTCCGCGAATCTTGCCATGCACGAGATATCCGCCGGCCATGATCCCGCGTTCCACGCCATCACGATCCCTATTAACGAGCCTGCCTCGCCATTAATGGGCGATCCCGCCTATCACGTGGGTGTGACGTCGGGGGCGTAACGGCCGACGTGATTCTTGCACCTGCCTGCCTGTTGCCACCGCTACATAAACCCCTCTTTCAGGCGACTAAGGTAAGAAATTCCTTCCTCACTAAGCCGTTACTCTGCTCAACTTGCACCACTAACTTGATCGTCGGAGGGTCCTCGGTGGTACAACCACCCTGGGACGTCCTTGCTGGTAGCTCGGCTCAACCTTAAAACCACTGCCCATTGAGATCCACACGCTCCAGGAGTCAACCTCCAACTCAAATCTTAGCCGTCCATCATCGCCAACAGCAGATCAACGGAAGGTAACATCTTGACGCGATACGGCACGCGTCAATCTTGTTCTTCATTTTACCTTTCCATCAAACATGCAATGAAATTGTTTAACAATAAATTCTCAGCTATGATCTAATTGAAACAAACAATATTGTTGAAGAGTTTTTCTTATTTATGAGATGCAGGCTTAGACTACAATAAGAAACAAATTAGGTTCAAACTTATACACAAACCAAAAGCAAACACGATAACCCTTTAGAGCTTTACCAGAAGATGAAATGAAAGTGCTTGAATTAACATTGTGACGGTTCAGATTTAACGATAAGAAACACAAATTTAGAATCGGATACGTCTCAACTCAACAGCAATGTAAGCTTCTTCCATTTACATAACCAAGGAAAGATCCTTACCGTAGTAGATTAGCACCAGAGTAAAGGATTAATACATGAACTGTTGGGACTTTATTCGCGCGCGCAAACGTGTTTTGAAAGAAATGGTTTTTAGAAATAGTGCGCACGCGAGCTCGGTCTCGTTTTAAAATTTATAAATCGCAAGTGCACGACGCGTTGTAGCGAGCCGGCAAGTACGGGTCGATCCGCAGGGAATTGGAGATTAGGTATTGTCGCTTAAGGTTCGAGAAACAAAGAATATGGTTTGGTTTTGTAACAAAAATAATGAAGAAAATGCGGAAACAAGAAAACAAGTTAAGAAGAAGTGGTTGTGGCTTTGGCTCGGATGGTTGAATCGAAGCGATTCATTCGACGCTCTCTTGATCATGAGTTGTCTGTCCTTGTGGCGATCCCGGCGTGAAGCATGATTTATCAATGCGGTTGCATAGTACAAGTCATCAAGTTGACGATATTCGACCCAACCATGAAACGAGTCCATTTTGTTCACTTACCGTTTGTATGTCTAAGCTTGAGATATCAACACTAAGCACAAGGGTTAGCATGCATACCGCAACATCAAAAACACAAATTAGCGAGTGAGAGCAAATGATTTTAGTGTTAAGTTTGCTAAGTGTTTGTGATAGTATATGGTATATGAAACCAAGAGATTTGTTAAGTCACTTGATCACAAAATACTATATCTAAACCTAGCAACCTCAACACTAAATTGATTCTAACCTTAGGCTTGCAAGATGGGGTTTGTGGAGATAATATGGTATGTGATGAGGTTACAACATAACCATGGAACCAACATACCATATCAAACCAATCCAAGTTGCAATACTATGTTTAGAGTCACATTAAACAATATTAAACATTAACAAGAGGAGGAGGAAGGCAAAACCATTCATCTCACATCCTAACCATAACCACAACCAAAGATATTAGTTAAACATAATGAAAAAGAAAGCAAATAACAAAAGAAACAAAACAAAGACAATATATTAACACTTGAATAAGTTGAGGTACAAGATATTGGTTACTTGTTCAACCTCCATAACGAAGCTCTCAAAAGAAAGCTTCAAGAGAGAAGAGGAAGAAGAAAACCAAGTTTAAACACACACAACTCTCAAGCTAAACCAAAAACAAAATAAAATTATGGAAAATAGTGTAATTTTTTACATGCTCCTTAGCTCAAATTTGTTCTGGTATTTATAGGCCTCATCCCAGAATAAACAAACAACATAGGTGGACTGATGTGGCCCTAATAAATGACTAGAAGAAAAATGGGGATAAAAGAAGCAAGGAGACCCGGTGGTGCCGGTTTTTGAAGGGGTTTCGCCGGTCGGGTTGTAAGCAATTGGGCTCGTGTTGGTGTGGTGGTCTTGAGTGCACTCAATAAGTTTACTGGTATTGTTTGATTTCTTCATGTCAGCTTGGTTTATACTTAGTAGAATTTGGAGGGAAACTTGCACTTTATACCACATCATATCTTTTTGCATTTATCACACCTCAACTCACACATGCCCACTTGCACAAGTTGTTGTGCCAAGCAGCCCCAACTATGGTCCATGTGCCAAAGAGCATGTGCACACTAGTATTGTGTTGGACCAAAATTGTGTGCACACATTTATTTGCAAAAGAACTCTTTGGACATTGATCGGTTTTCTGTTCTGTTTGCAGTGTCGGCTCCCAAACGTTATATCCATGATTTTGAGTGTGTTTCCAGTATTATATCATAGATACCTGTAATATGAATTTACTGAGCAGACATTGGTTAATAGCACCGATATATAACAAAATAGATAATGAATGAGCGGTATTAAATTGCAGTTTTCTGAGATGAACATGTTGGATATAGTGCCCTCAGAGTCAATTATTGGATCACAGGCACGTGATTGCAATGATTGATGGAGGACCTATACCGGCAGGACAGTCTTACTCAAGATGATAGTATGCTATCTGGTTTATCTTTATCATCGTGTACTGCTTTAGGTGATCTTACAGGTCGCTATTATACGTTGATAGAACCCTTAGGATTCTTGCTTGACGGCCAGCAGTATGATGGCGATCATATACGTGGGAGCTGGGGTCTATAAGCACATCCTTAAAAGATCTCTAGTCGTGGGAGTTTTCGAGACAGGGCATCGATACTCCAGAGTAGACTAGTGTATACAGTCGAGACCCCGACGAGGGGCGGTGGCCGGTCTCACAAGCCACTGGTGTCAGTTGGTTCACCTAAGATGTATACAGGTGCTCATTGGGTTATGAGTACACCGGACAGGACTCGCCGGGAACATGCTAGTTGGTTTTATACCTGATGTCAGATAGCAGTTCCTTGGTGACATGTGTACAGGTTAGTTCATCGATTTGAGATCGTCATTTTTCTCGTGTGAGTTCCCACTGTACTTTGATTACTACCCTACCACGGATCAAAGGAGTCGTGCAAACAGGTTTTAGTTGGGTACAGTCTCGAGCCACATGGAGGCAGTGAGCGGATCTGCAGGTGTTTCGTCTCTCCCGGTATTGGGGGTGAGATCGCGCTGTGTCTAGGAGAGCCATTACACAAAGCCCTCGGCCGAGGCAGGAGATTTACTGGTAGGTATTCCAGTAGTATCTCAGGGTGTTCTGGGCTATACTCCGACACGACTTGTACCGCTTTTGGGGGTCTGACTTTTACCAACCCCCTAGGCCCGCCATGCGTTACTCATAGACAAACGGACCGGACTGTACGGATATTGTCACTGACAGGCTCAGTAGGGTGTCAGGATGAGTTCGCTCATCGACCTCCCTTTTGGTCAATCCTTGGTAGCCCGTTACGTATGGCTAATACCTCTGACGTGCTAGTGGTTAAATCCACAGCCAAAGTATTGAAGAGTCTTTAGAGTCCCCCACAGACAGTTTCTCAAGTTTCGAGCGAAACGTTGTAGAGGCCGTATGACATATGGCAGGGTTCGATCATATACGTGCGGTATTGCACGGATCATGATCGGACGGATAATACTAGCGGGCTTTGGTTTATGCCGGATCCTAGTATTATACAGTGTAGATTTTGTCTCATTGCATTTGTATTCGGTCGCAATACAAATGCGGGTATGTATATACAGTCGCGGGATTTTCTTGTAATTTATTACCGGATCACTTTTTGAAGTTGCCAGTTTGCATTCCGTTTCGGCCATTTTTCCTTTGTTCCTTCTTGGCTGAAAATTGATGGGAGGGGCTTATTTGCAAATGTGCAAATTAGCAATATGGAGGGTGTTTCTTGTGATGGAGGGTTCATCATGGTTCTAGCCTCTTATGATTGTCTTTTGGGTTCATCATTACTTGCTTTAGGTGATGGGTTTTTGATGAGACTTTGTGGTGATGATTATTTCTTATCATCACCCTTTTCTCTTTCTTGCATTATTGCTCACTCCCTCCTCTCATTTTTCTCCTAGCATGGCCGGCCACACAAAGAGGAGAGGGGGCTGTCCAAATTTTGGGGTGGGGTTTTCATCTCATTTGCTTGCACAAAAAACCCCCTTGCTCATCTCCAAAGTTTATCCCTCCACCTTCACATCCAAATGGCAACTTCAAACAACCCCTCGAGACATAACTTTCTACACTCAGTCTACGGCAATCTTGGACACGTCGGCTTGCCAACTTCGTGTTCGAGTTGCCTCGGTCCAGAGGTAGGAGCCCGTAAAAAGACTCGGTGATGTGGTGCCCTTTCCGACGAGGAGATCGAGACCGGAGATTCCGCGAGGAGATCGGGGTGGTGGCCGAAGACCGAAGGACATGGATCGCTCGGTATAGCTCTCTACCCTTTCTCTAGTTAGCTAGCACTAGGTTAATAGTCCGATCCGGGTTTATAGTCCGCGGTAGCGCCGGTTTCTAAGTAAAGAAATGTTTTTGTTTCCGCATTTTGGCCTCACACAGATGGTCGGGGCGCTACCGTGGTCTAATATGGTATCAGAGCCACGCCATTAACCTTTACAAGCTTGCTCTAGCGTGTTTAGAAATTCGATCGAACAAAAATTCCAAAAACAACAATTTCCAAGCATCAGTTTCTGTCGAAAAATTTTAGTTGTCAAAAAAATATTTGGTATATTGCAGAAATATGTGAAGGCGTTTTTATGAAAACTGAGAAAATTTGGTAAGCTGTTCACACTGTAGCGCGGCGGAACCGCGGCCGTAGCCTCATTTTGGCCACGGTTCCGCGGCCAAAATGTAGCAACAGTGCGCCATTTTTCCTATAGTGGTTCGTAACTTGGAAATGGGGTTTTTGGTATATTCTGTTTGGGCCCAGATTTTTTTTGAGTACTGGGTATTGTGCTTGGGGCCCACTTCGGAAAATTTAGTCGATCGAAAATTTTAAACATGTTAGTTCATAGTATTTACATTATATCTGCGACCATGAATGTCATTTGATCGGTAAATCCTGTCTAATTGCTATAGCTCTTTTAGACGGATTTGCGAACGTGACATTCACGTTGATGTTCTGTGTTGTGCTGTGATGTTGCGGATTTGTCGTGGTCGATAGCCTGGATGCAATGGTAGTACATTTTGGTTGTATATGTACATTTGATATTGCGGGGCGAGCGTCCGACATGTGGACTGCCGTTACTGCCTGTTTGTATATTATTCTTTTGGGGCACGACCGGGCTGAGGTCGATGTACCCGTTGTATGTATATTTTACTTTCTGTACTAGGATTACCCCGCCGTGGGGTGCACGGATAGCCGGGTTCTAGAGGGCAACAAGCCCGCATCTCATGGCTTTGAGACGGAGGGGGCTTTACTCTACAATTGGCTAGCTATTCGCTGCACTCGTAGGGGGTACAGGTTGACCCAAGGAGGGGTGCCCAAGTTACCGGATTCCGTGAAGTGCTGGGTGGTCCATTCACGTTGCTGAAGGGAGGTGCCTCACTTCAGGTTTTGGCGGGTAACTTGCTGCGCCCGTAGGGGTCTAGGATTTCAGTGCACAGGCTATCCACACGACCAGGGGAACGTCGGGTTTCAGTAGCGGCTCTATGAAACCCGGGGATCCCAGATATCTGTATTGTTCAGTGATGCTTATTACATTTCTGTGATGTTGCATTTTATCACGCTTTGAGCGAATATTATATATTGATATATATACTAGTAGATGTTGTATATGTTTTGCATCCGCGCTAGTCCAGTCCCCGCTCTGTTGTTAGTTAAGTAACCTAACGGGTGATGACAGGACCCAGTGGCGAATGCGGATGGCATATACGTACATCATTATTTTCGTTCTTTATGGTATGATCAATTGATGGGACTGCATTGATTCGGATCAATGCAAGCTAAACAAACCTATTCTGATGTTGTTGGAACATTTTTCAAAAAGCAGTTATTGCAAGGACACTCTCTTTTGTTTTGCACAGTGGTATTCGGTTATGAATATCCAGCACCTCAGTCGACGAGGCAAGGGCCAAGATCCCTTCACCGGGAGTGACCCCTTGGACAGAAGTTTGCGTCAGGGCAATAACTTCACTATAGTCGATTACTTTTTCTTTGCATCGTGGTATTCAGTTGGAATATCCTGCACCTCATTCTACGGGGAAAGAGCCGAGATCCCTTCACCGGGAGTGACCTCTTTAGCAAAGGTTTTCGCCACTATATTTTTATAAAAAGTTATCCGGTTCCTTCAACGATACCAAGTTCATTACGTTAAAGGTTTTTCACCAAAAACCAACCGTAGCCCTCCGTCATTTCAGATTAGTATTGCTTAGTATTCGTGCTACGTATGTCGTGCTCAGCCGAGGTGTAGTGTGCGGTAGCTCTGTAATGCTTTTTTGTCTTATGGATATGTGATTGGTTAGGACAGTCGTACGGTCATTTTGGCTCAGTCAAGGACTCGTGCGGGTGGGTCTAATGCAATTAAGATAATGACGGGTTGAACTTGGCTAGGATCCTTTGATATGTTGGCTCAGTCAAGGTCACTTGGGTCCTAGGGGTAAAAATCACATCAGGAGTTTCTAAAGAAACTGAAACTTGCCAGGCATGAACATACCTTCTGGAGTGTGGTGATGTGAGTGGATTCCGTCACGTTATCATGCGATGATAGTTGGATCCCGATTCCCACTGATGAGTTGATTTACTCCTCGGATGATCCCGACTAATTCTTCTTTCAGGTTTGGAGGAGAATTTGAGGTTACAGTGGGAGGTTTCCTGATTAGATAAAGTGATAACCATTCTGATCTAGGCTAGATTGCACGCAGAGTGTTTCTTTTCTCTCTCTCTTTGGCAGCGACCATGGCCCGACCCTTGACTATGACTCAGTGACCAAGTTAACCGAACCTTCTTAAAACACTGGCTTTTGGATTGTCAGAGTTGCATACCTCATTGCCACTCCTACTTTTACCCTTTTCTCCAGAACACCCCGTATTACTACGAACATCCACTTCCATTGGATAAAACCATCGTATGGTTACATACGAACTCGAAGGAACTTGTTCCAGATTCGAGGATGGTTTCCGGTTCTGGAGAAAACGAATAGGACTATTCAGTTGTCTTTTCCTTTTACCTTCTCTCAGGTTGCGAGTGCTCCTTGGATTAGGGGATAGTACACCTGTTACGCTTATTGGATAGTTTTCTTCCAAACCTTAGGCTGGTGCCGAACGGTAGGGAATGAAGAAAGCCGATTAGCCTAACGATGGTGTGCAGAAGGTATTAAGTAAAGACAAATAAAGGGATTAATAAGAGGGCAAAGTAAAATGCGACTGCTATTCACGACCAAAACCAAGTATTTCATCGCCACTCCTACTTCACCTTTGTATTTCTCCAGAACACTCCATATCACTACGAAGATCCGCAGTTATTTGGGTACTCCATCGTATGGTTATATATGAACTCGAAAGGAACTTGTTCCAGTTCGGGGATGGATTCTGGTTCAGGAGAAATAGGAATAAGGTTTATTCAGTTGTCTTTTATCTTTACCTTCTCTCGCGTTGCGAGTGCTCCTAGGATTAGGACAGTACACCTATTACGCTTATTGGATAGTCTTCTTCCAAACTATAGGCTGGTGTCGAACGGTAGGGAAGGAAGAAAACCATTTAGCCTAACGATGGTGTACAGAAGGTAACGAATAAAGACATATAAAGGGATTTGGAGAGATGGCAAAGAAATATACGGTTACAGTTGTGAATCTGGATAATGGAAGAGGCATTGCTAGGAATACCCGGATACCCCTACGAAACATTTCAATGTTTCAGTTTCACTGTGCATTGTTAATAGAAAACTGATTTCCCAATTAGACACTTGCTCCAGGGTATGTATTTACCAGGTATGATTCTCACATCTGTATGGTTTTACAGATGATGAGTGGGAGTAAATTATTGGGAATTAGGTGATCATCCTCATTATATCGGGATTCGTTGTAATTGGTGATATTTGAGAAAATCACCTGGGTTGTTTGCCGGACGGCAAATATTTGGTTTTGAATATCCGTTGTTATGCACCAATTTCAAATTGATATATCTGTACGTTCATTTTTATGAAGTGAGATATAACTTTTTGAAATTATGTCCATGACATTTACCTATATCAGTAGATGGTTAGGTAAGGAGCATTAAACAACGATGTAATTCTTCTTAACCATAAGTACAGTTTTCAACCTACGACACACAGGGATTGAGTTATTAGACTCAGGGGACTTATACAGAGTATTGTATGTTGTCCAGTTTCCATTAGGACAGAGGGGTTGGTACTCGTACTATATTCTGTTTACTTGTGACTTCTCTAGTTCTTAGACATGAGTTTCGTAGAAATGCAAAGTCTAAGTTTTGAGAAGTTATAGGTATATGAATAAAGTAGAGAACCAGGTATTGCAAGTATCAGGATTCTTCAAGATAATCGAAGATGTAGATACTTGTGTATGCTATTCAGTTGATAGTAATGATTATGAGAACTTGCTTCTCTTTCAGGTTACTCATATCTGGATGTATTCCTAAGTTGAGTAATGCTGATCGGCCTCTCTCCATTTAGTTGACATGCACTGGAGACAGTAACATGATTTGAATCTGGTTCTAATTAAATTAGTGCCTCTGTTTCTATATTGGATATAGAACGGTTCATATCTTAACGATGTTAAGGTACGGGGAGTTTTCCGGCTTATGCTTAAAACCAGACTCTGGATAACTCAAGGCACGTTTCTGTAATGGCTGTTTGTGGGTTGACCCGGGCTTTGACGAGGGTTGATTTTCTACCATCTGGAAGATCAATAGTGATATTGTTCTTGACTCGCCACAGTTTTAATAAAAATGGATTTTTTCAGAAAACGGTAGTGGGAGTATGGTAGAACTGGAAGTGATTCCAGAACCGCAAACGATTACTGAAAATTTGATAAGAACCTAAAGATTCAATCTGGTTTGACATTCCATTGGCTACTCCGCAGATATGGTGGGTAACCTCAGGCACTCGAGAGGTACTTCGGTATGCTCAAAGACGGTGACAGGGAGGTTCGTGTTTACCCAGACTTGACACTACTGTTGTTCCAGACTATGAGACCCGGCAGGAGGATAAGTATAGCGTCGTTCTAAACTAGATTTAGAAGTGCACATATATATTATTCTGCCAGAGGGTTGTCGTAGTCAGTGGGAGCAGCGGAAGCATTGGTGGACAAGTAGCTTATGTCTATGGACTAAAGAAGATATAGCGGAGATAGATCATCTATTTCTGATGTGACAGTCATAGGTTTGACTTCGTCAGAATATGGGATGGATCTGTTAAGAAGGTAGTAGGATGTGATATCCTGATATTTGGATGACATACACAGAGTAGGAAGTGAAATTCCTATACTACGATCGGTTATAATTTAGTTGTCATACAGTGGTTTCTCCACAAAGGACATGGATTTCATTGTTAGTTATATGTATGCCCTAGAGGCCATTACTGTACATAAGATGTATATTGTAGTGGATGCTGGGACATATATAGGTAGGACTTTCTTGCTCGACATGATAGTACGCTATCTGGTTGCTCTTTATCTTAACATGTATACTTTCTGTCTCTCTGTTACATGTTGATAAAGCACTTAGGATGTGTACTCAACTTCCAGGACTATGATGTAGATCATACCAGTGGGGCCTGGGTAGTCCATGAGTACATCCTTCAATGTTCCTAGTCGTGGGAATATCGAGACGGGGCATCGATATTCCAGTGTAGACTAGCGTATATTTTCTCGACCCATGTGATGGGCGATGGATGATCCCATATCTATTGGTGTTTGACATCAGAGATGGTATGCGGGTGCTCAGTGATGACTGGGTACACTGAACGGACTCGTCGAGAACTCCCAGATGGTATTATACCTCACGTCAGATGGCAGTTCTCTGGTAACACTGGTACAGCTTAGTCTGTTGACCCGAGATCGTCATAGAGTCTTGTGTGTCTCCCACTGTGCTTTGATTTCCACCCTACCATGGCTCTACTGAGTCATGCAAACGGGTGGTTTTTGGGTACAGTCCCGATTCACATGGAGGCAATGAGCGATAGGAGGGAATTCGTCTCTCCCGGTATTGGGGGTTGATGTTGCGCTATGTTCGACTGGCTATAACTGGAAATCCCTGGCCAGGGTTGCAGTGATATACTGGTAAGAGTTATCAGTAGTTTCACGCTATGTTATGGACCTTACATCGGCATGACTTATCAAGCTACTGGGGTCTGACGTTTACCACCCCTAGGCGAGATATGCGACATATCAGACGAACAGACCGGACTGTACGGTAAGTGTTGCTGGTTGGATTCACAGGAGTGTGAGCGGGCTTGCTCGTTAATCTTCTGATCGCTCAATACCCAGGTGGCCGTTACGTTTAGCAGACCGCTTGCGGCTTGTGGGTGTTTGATATGATCATCACCTGCTGCCAGCGTATTGACGAGTCTTTAGAGTCCTACACAGAGGTTTCCTGGCTCAAGCGAAATGAAATAGGAGATATGTCCGGGACCGAGAATAATACCAGTATGTGATACTGTATTCTATTCTCGCGATTTGTATCATTGGACGGTTATATAAGATATAGCCGGGTTACCGAATCAAATGTTGATTCGATATATTGATGTTAGTGTATATTCCCTAGAGGCCATTACTGTATCATACTAGTTTGTATATTACTTGATGGAAGCTTGGGATATTCACAGTTGTATATACAATCTTGCTCGAAATGGTAGTATGCTACTTGGTTTGTCTCTGCTTTAATATGTGCATGTGTTTCTTTTAGCATATTGCTGATATACATATTAGTAGAGCCCTTAGGATCTTTGCTTGATTACCAGCGTTGTGATGGCGCTCGCACTCGTGGGAGCTGGGTGATCTATAAGCACATCCGTATACAGGTCCCTAGTCGTTGGACTATCGAGACAGGGCATCGATACTCCGGAGTAGACTAGCGTATGCGCTTCTCATCCCAGTGTGGGAGACAGTCTGTCCCACAGCCGTCAGTACGTCGTACTTGCGATAGTATACGGGTGCTCGTTAGGTTACGAGTACACTGGACAGGACTCGTCGGGGACTGTTGGTTGGTATTATTCCTATCGTCAGTTATCAGTTCCCAGGTGACATGAGTACAGCTTAGTCCGTTGACTTGACACTGTCACTTCGTCTCGAGTGTGTTCCCACTGCACTTTGATTACTACCCTACCACGGCTCAAAGGAGTCGTGCAAACAGGTAGTTTTTGGGTGCAGTCCCGAAGCACTTGGAGGCAGTGACGGTTAGACAGGATTCGTCTCTCCCGGTATTGGGGGTTGACATCGCGCTGTGTCCAGGAGAGCCATTACACGAGTAGTCTCTGGCCAGGGCAAGCGAGATATACTGGTAGGTTTCCAGTGTTATCTCAGGGTGTTCTGGGCTACACTCCGACACGACTTGTACCGCTATTAGGGGACTGACGTTCACCGCCCCCTAGGCCCGCCATGCGATGTATCAGACGAATAGACCAGACTGTACGGAGATTGTCACATACAGGCTCAGTAGGAGTTCGGATGGGGTTCACCTCATCAGTCTTCTTATCGACATCTACCTGGGGACCGTTACGTACAGCTAGTGCCGCTTGCGGTCTGTGGTTAAACCCACTGCCAGCGTAGTGCCGAGTCTTTAGAGTCCCACACGGAGAGCTATTCGCCTTTAGGCAAAATGAGTAGAGGTCGCATGGTTTTGCGACAGGGTTCGTTCACATTCGCGCACTTGTGCACGTTTGCTGTCCGGACAGTTTATACTAGCGGGCTTTGGTTTAAGCCGGATCCTAGTATATGATTTGAGATTGGTTTTTCTCAGTGTATTCGTGTTCCTCGGATCACGAATGCGGGTGCGTATGCACAGTTGCTTGAGATTGAGGGAGAGGACCTTGATTAGGGTTAATGGCTATTGTCATTTTATTAACCCTAATGTTTATGTGTGTATTATTGTTAATTAATAATTAGTTTAATAATTGTCCATGGTTACGGTTGTTGACCATTTGACTTCTTTGACTTGTTGACCTAGGTTGACACTTTGACCATCATCATTTCTTTTGGAAGATGCTTTTTGATCTTTGCAAATTGAAATGATAATGGTCATGTCATGATTAACCATGACAATTATCTAGCTAATTATTCAATTAAAATAATTCACACATATTAGTGAGAATGGCTCAATTATTTCTCATTCTATCATATCCTTTCTCTCTCTTGTTCTTCCTCTCCCTCAAGCTCTCTCCCTCTCATGTGTTGAGAAACACTTGAGCTTGAGAAAAACCCTCTCTTGATCTTCTCTACTCTCATCTAGGGTTGAAGGACTAGCACTTCTTGAACCCTAGTTACTTCTAGCTTGGAGTTGAAGCCAAAGGTCGAGGCTTTCGGGTGAATCTTTCTTCGGCGTGAGAAGACGAGCAAGGTGACCTCCTTCCACTACTCCAAGGAGCAAGGAGAGAAGGACTAAGAGACCAAAGGTATAACTTTTCTACCACTTAGCTACTTTCAAGTTAGCTTTTGCAAGTTTTTGTTTAGTAAAGATCCTTAAAGCATAGTCCATGTTGCCTATAGTTGATAAAAATCTGATTTTTATTATGTTTTCCGCCTCCCCGTAAGCACCGGGGTGGGCAACGTGGACTTACAGTGGTATCAGAGCCTAACTAAACATAAACTAGCTAGGTAGTGAAGTGTAACGAAGTTCGAAACCGAAAAATCCAAAAACCGAGTTTTCAAAAACCCTAGTTTCTGTTAAAATTTTTTCTGGTCAAAACAAAATTTGTTATACACCTAAAATCGTCTCAGGGTTTTTTAAAGAACACCACCAAACCCGGTCCAGTGATTCGTCTAAACCGCCACGTTTCCGCGGCAATAGCAAGCTATTGCCGCGGAACCGCCTCCGTTTGGACTCCTCGCTGGGTCGAGTTTGGTGCAGTGTATCTCTGGCTTGGTTTTAGGATTTTTTAGATATGTTATATGTGCCCAGATTTTCCAGAATAGAAATTTATTTTTGGGGGCCTATAAATCCATATTTTTTCCGAACTTCACTACACTTTGACTATGATGGTTATATCTGTGATGTTTGTATGTATTGAACGTCGGCTAATCGCTATATGTCGATTAGTCGGGGTTATACATATCTGTGATCTGTGTTTGATATTGGTTTGTGTATATGAATGGGTTGGATCGTCGCGGGTGAATCGCCGGGGTGGATGTGAGATGAGTGTTGTTTTTCCTTTCATTCATTGTAATATGTAAATTGATGTAATATTATTATTTGTTTGGCCGCACAACCGGGTCGGGGTTGTAGCCGTCATTGTATAATTCTTTTTACTGTTTTTGCTCCTAGGATAGACCCATGGAGGGGGTGCACAAACTACCGGGTATCTCGAAGTGCCGAGTGGCCTACTCACGGTGGTGAGGGAGGTTGCTTCGCTTCGGGTACTTGGCGGGTAGTTTGCCGCACCCGTAGGGGTCTTGGGTGGGGTATTTGGCTATTCACCGCGACCGTGTAATCCGCTTTTCCTTGCAGGCTCGAACGGATTGCGGATTCCTAGTATATCCAATGTATTCATCTGTGATCTGTAATGTCTATCATTGCTATATATTTATATATGATAACTATTTAGGCGTTGCTTATGTTTTACAGCCGTGCTAGCCCAGCCCTCGCTCTGTCGTTAGTTAAGTAACCTAACGGGTGATGACGGGGCCCCGTGGCGAATGCGAATGGAATAAGCGTACGTCATATTTTGGTTGTTTTCTGCAATGGTAGGATTAAATGATGGGATGCATTAAAAGAACTAATGCAAGAAAATAAACCAAGTAAAAGTCGATTGGAACACTTTGAAAACCACTCGGTTCTTTTCAAAACCAAACTTTTAAACGCGGAGCTTGAACCACTCCTTTTAAAAGCTATCTCGTTCCATCGATTAGATCAAGTTCACTACGTTCACGGTTTCGCCAAAACCATCCGTAGCCCTCCGTCATTCCACATGAATGGTCAAAAAGTATTCAAGCTATGTATTTTGGCCAAAATCAAGGCATAGTGATTGGTAGCTATTGGGTATTCATGTGCAGCATAGATAGATGCGTTGGTTTGGGACAGTCGTGCTGCCATTTTGGCCAAAGTCAAGGGTAGGTACGGGTGGGTCCAAATTAACCAGGAGAATAACGGGTAGAACTTGACATGTGACTTATGATATTTTGGCCAAAGTCAAGGTCATAAGAGCATGGGGCAAAAATCCACATCGGGAGTTTCATAAGTACTGAAACTTGCTAGCTTTGCATACCATTTGGAGTGTGATGATTCTGGTTGGATTCCTTCGGTTTTATCACGCGATGATATTTGGATCCCGATCCTACTGTGAGTATATGCTACTCCTCGGGAAAACTCTCACTTAACGATCAATGCTATAAACTTAGTAGGTGTCTAGAAAGGTGTTAGCGGGGCTACGCCCACAGGGAAAAGAGGTTACTTAATTAAGGAACTTCGCGAAAGCGTTGGAAAACCTCCCTCGAAGTACCGACACTGGCCTGGCTGAACGGTTAAGCAAGTATTGCACGGTGAGAGTAATCCTGACTAATCCTTTCTTTACGGTTTGAGAAGGGATTCGAGAGACAGTGGGAGCCATCCAGTTTAGACAAATTAAAAACCACTCTAAACTTGCAAGAGCATCATGCTAAAGTGTTTCTTTTCTCTCTCCTAATTGCAGCGACCATTCAAGATGACCGGACTTAAGTTATTACTAGATAAAAACATATTGACAGGGCCAAACTATAAAGATTGGCTCAGGAATGTCAAGATGGCAATCACTTACGACAAGTTGGGGTATGTCCTTACCACCAAAGCTCCCCCTGTCCCAGGTCCCAAAACCAGTGTCATAGATAGGGAAATCTACAAGACCTGGGAAATAGATTGCGCGAAGGCCAGATGCCTCGTACTTGCCTCGATGGACAACGAACATCAGAGGAGGCAGGAGAATATGGACCTTGAGTCCATATTTCTCCATACAAAAGAACTGTATGGAGAGCTGTCTCGTATCGCAAGATACGAAGTGTCGAAGAAGCTTTTTTCGGCAAGGTTGGCCGTCAGATCATCGGTAGCGGGACACGTGCTTAAGATGATTGGCTACATTGAGGAGCTCGCGGACCTTGGGACCACGTTGGAGAATGAACTCTATACTGATTTGATTCTCCAGTCCCTTCCTTCCACTTACGCCCAGTTCATTCTTAACTTCAACATGCAAGGAAAGGAGGTTGAACTTTCCGAACTTCTGAACATGTTGAGGACTGCTGAGGGCACCCTACAGAAGGGTAGGGAGACATCCACTTTGTTTGTAGGAGGATCTTCCTCTTCTAGGTCCAGGGCGAAAGCCAAGGGCAAGAAGAAGAAAGCCCCCGCCAAACCAAGAGGCGGTGTCGGTAAAGTGGATACGAAGGGAAAAGGAAAAGCAACAAAGATAGCGGGAAAGCTGGTGGGGAAGGAGGAATGCTTCTATTGTCACAAAAGTGGTCACTGGAAACAGGATTGCAAGGCTTGGAAAGCCAGAACACAGGATTTGAAGCGAGTTGCAGCTTCAGCTTCAGGTGTGTATGTTATTGAAAACTGTCTATCAATAAACTCTACTTCCTGGGTATTGGATACCGGATCAGGATCTCATATCTGTAATTCTTTGCAGGCGTTGAGAAAGCGTAGAGTTTTGAAGGCAGGTGACATGACCCTCAGAGTTGCGAACGGTGCTAGCATGAATGCTGAGGCCGTGGGGGACTATCACCTGGGATTGTCGGATGGACATTTTTTGGTTTTGCGTAGTTGTTATTATGTACCAAATGCAACCTGTAATATCATTTCTGTATCTTTATTATCTAAAGAAGGTTATGAATTTGCATTTATAAGTAATGTAGTGAACATTCACCTTAATCAAGTTTTGATTGGGTCAGGTACATTGAACAACGGTATATACGTATTAAACCAACCACAGATTTTCAATGTCCAGAATACACACAAAAGAAAGTATCCAGATATCATTAAAACTTTCTTATGGCATTGTAGACTGGGTCACATCAATGAGAGAAGGTTGACTAAGTTACACACAGAAGGATATTTGGATTCGTTCGAATATCAATCGTATGCAACTTGTCAATCCTGTCTCAAGGGAAAGATGACAAAGACTCCGTTTACTGGACACGGAGAAAGAGCGAGCGAGCTCTTGGGACTCGTACACAACGACGTGTGCGGTCCAATGTCTACACATGCACGAAGCAGTTATTCTTACTTCATTACTTTTACGGATGACTTTTCAAGGTACGGTTATGTCTTCTTAATGAAACATAAATCCGAGGCTTTTGAAAAATTCCAGGAATATAAGAATGAAGTAGAAAAACAAACAGGCAAAAGTATAAAGACACTGAGATATGATTGAGGTGGTGAATACTTGAGTGCCGAGTTCCTGGGTTACTTAAAAGAGAATGGAATTCTCTCTCAGCTTACTCCTCCATACACTCCGCAACATAATGGTGTATCGGAGAGACGGAACCGAACCCTATTGGATATGGTACGGTCCATGATGAGTAACGCTGAGTTGCCGCGATCGTTTTGGGGATATGCGCTAGAATCAGCTGCATACCTTTTGAACCGAGTTCCAACTAAGACTGTGCCTACTACACCATATCAGATGTGGTGTGGGAAGAAACCCTATCTTAATCATATTAAGACATGGGGATGTCCAGCTTTTGTAAAAAAGCAGCATGCGGACAAGCTCGAGGCACGCTCAGTACAGTGCAAGTTTGTGGGATATCCAAAGAACTCCAAGGGATATTACTTCTATTGTGAAGAGGAACAAAAAGTCCTTGTTTCTCGCCATGCCCACTTTCTAGAACACCAGTTCATAGAAAAAGAATTAAGTGGGAGCACAATAGAACTGGAAGAAATTCCAGAACCACGAGCTATTACAGAAAGCTTGGTTGAACCAGAGGGTTCGAAAGATCAAGACATTCCCACGCCACTCCGCAGGAGTAGTAGGCAGTCTCATCCGCCCGAGAGATACTACGGTTTTCTCATTGACGGGGATAGAGAGGATTGCATCATAGATTGTGATGAGCCTACTAGCTTCCAGCAAGCCATTCAGAGCGTCGACTCGGTAAAATGGCTGGATACAATGCGGACCGAGATGGAGTCCATGTACACCAACAAAGTATGGACGTTGGACATTGCTCCAGACGGGGTAAAACCCGTAGGATGCAAGTGGATCTTCAAAAGGAAGATTGGTGTAGATGGACAGGTTGAGACCTATAAAGCTAGACTGGTTGCAAAGGGTTTTCGTCAACGACCTGGTTTGGACTACGACGAAACCTTTTCTCCAGTAGCTATGCTGAAATCCATTCGGATCCTTCTTGCCATTGCTGCCTTCCACGATTATGAGATTTGGAAGATGGACGTAAAGACAGCTTTTCTAAATGTACATTTAGAGGAGTGTGTCTATATGGATCAGCCAGAGGGTTTCATTCAGAGTGGGAGCAGCGGAAAGGTGTGCAAGTTGCTTAAGTCCATTTATGGACTAAAGCAGGCATCGCGGAGTTGGAACATCTGTTTTGATGAGACGGTCAAGGAATTTGGCTTTATCAAAAATCCAGATGAACAATGCATCTATTGTAGATTTGTAGCGAGAACTATAGTATTCCTCGTTTTATACGTGGATGACATTATCTTAATAGGAAATGATATTCCTATGCTGCAATCTGTCAAGGGGTTCTTGTCACACAGGTTCTCCATGAAAGACCTGGGTGATGCCTTATACATTCTGGGTATCCGGATTTACCGTGACAGATCCAAGAGGATATTAGGACTTTCGCAGTCCAGGTACATCGACGCCATACTGAAGAGATTCAGTATGGAAGATTCCAAGCGCGGTAATCTACCGGCTTGTCACGGGATCACCCTCTCCAAAGAGATGTCTCCCAAGAATGATTTGGAGAGGGATCGCATGT
Organism: Agapanthus africanus; assembly: GCA_030015575.1. Lineage (NCBI taxonomy): Eukaryota > Viridiplantae > Streptophyta > Magnoliopsida > Asparagales > Amaryllidaceae > Agapanthus > Agapanthus africanus. The sequence goes on from JASDDO010000001.1 coordinate 278,985,192, forward strand.
CTATTATACCCTACGCTTCTGCGGTAGGCTCTATAATGTATGCAATGTTGTGTACCAGACCAGATGTGGCTTATGCACTGAGTGTGGTAAGCAGGTATCAGTCAAACCCATGGGAGAAACATTGGATAGCAGTAAAGAACATTCTCAAGTACCTGAGAAGGACTAAGGAGATGTTCTTGGTGTATGGCGAAAAAGACCTGCAGATTGAGGCCTTTGCTGACTCTAGCTTCCAGAGTGACAAGGATGATTCCAAGTCCATGTCGGGTTTTGTCTTTACCCTCAATGGAGGGGCAGTGTGTTAGAAGAGCTCCAAACAGGAAACCGTTGCTGACTTGACTATGGAAGCGGAATACATCGCTGCATGTGATGCCGCAAAAGAAGCTGTCTGGATGAGGAAGTTCTTGAGAGAACTTCAGGTGGTTCCGTCCATTGTTGACCCAATACCTCTGTATTGCGACAACAACGGGGCTATAGCTTTAGCGAAGGAACCCAGATCCCATCAGAAATCCAGACACATCTTAAGACGGTATCACCTGATCAGGGAGATCGTGGATCGCCAGGAGATCGAGGTCCGGAGAGTTGCATCAGAGGATAACACTGCAGATCCATTCACCAAGGCCTTGCCCCAGACTCAGTTCGAGCGGCTGATCGAGATGATAGGTCTTCGATACGCCAGTACATGGCCTTAATGCAAGTGGGAGATTGTTAGTGTATATGCCCTAGAGGCCATTACTGTATCATACTAGTTTGTATATTACTTGATGGAAGCTTGGGATATTCACAGTTGTATATACAATCTTGCTCGAAATGGTAGTATGCTACTTGGTTTGTCTCTGCTTTAATATGTGCATGTGTTTCTTTTAGCATATTGCTGATATACATATTAGTAGAGCCCTTAGGATCTTTGCTTGATTACCAGCGTTGTGATGGCGCTCGCACTCGTGGGAGCTGGGTGATCTATAAGCACATCCTTATACAGGTCCCTAGTCGTTGGAATATCGAGACAGGGCATCGATACTCCGGAGTAGACTACCGTATGCGCTTCTCATCCCAGTGTGGGAGACGGTCTGTCCCACAGCCGTCGGTACGTCGTACTTGAGATAGTATACGGGTGCTCGTTAGGTTACGAGTACACTGGACAGGACTCGTCGGGGACTGTTGGTTGGTATTATACCTATCGTCGGTTATCAGTTCCCAGGTGACATGAGTACAGCTTAGTCCGTTGACTTGACACTGTCACTTCGCCTCGAGTGTGTTCTCACTGCACTTTGATTACTACCCTACCACGGCTCAAAGGAGTCGTGCAAACAGGTAGTTTTTGGGTGCAGTCCCGAAGCACTTGGAGGCAGTGACGGTTAGACAGGATTCGTCTCTCCCGGTATTGGGGGTTGACATCGCGCTGTGTCCAGGAGAGCCATTACACGAGTAGTCCCTGGCCAGGGCAAGCGAGATATACTGGTAGGTTTCCAGTGTTATCTCAGGGTGTTCTGGGCTACACTCCGACACGACTTGTACCGCTATTAGGGGACTGACGTTCACCGCCCCCCTAGGCCCGCCATGCGATGTATCAGACGAACAGATCGGACTGTACGGAGATTGTCACATACAGGCTCAGTAGGAGTTCGGATGGGGTTCACCTCGTCAGTCTTCTTATCGACATCTACCTGGGGACCGTTACGTACAGCTAGTGCCACTTGCGGTCTGTGGTTAAACCCACTGCCAGCGTAGTGTCGAGTCTTTAGAGTCCCACACAGAGAGCTATTCGCCTTTAGGCAAAATGAGTAGAGGTCGCATGGTTTTGCGACAGGGTTCGTTCACATTCGCGCACTTGTGCACGTTTGCTGTCCGGACAGTTTATACTAGCGGGCTTTGGTTTAAGCTGGATCCTAGTATATGATTTGAGATTGGTTTTTCTCAGTGTATTCGTGTTCCTCGGATCACGAATGCGGGTGCGTATGCACAGTTGCTTGAGATTGAGGGAGAGGACCTTGATTAGGGTTAATGGCTATTGTCATTTTATTAACCCTTATGTTTATGTGTGTATTATTGTAAATTAATAATTATTTTAATAATTGTCCATGGTTATGGTTGTTGACCATTTGACTTCTTTGACTTGTTGACCTAGGTTGGCACTTTGACCATCATCATTTCTTTTGGAAGATGCTTTTTGATCTTTGCAAATTGAAATGATAATGGTCATGTCATGATTAACCATGACAATTATCTAGCTAATTATTCAATTAAAATAATTCACACATATTAGTGAGAATGGCTCAATTATTTCTCATTCTATCATATCCTTTCTCTCTCTTGTTCTTCCTCTCCCTCAAGCTCTCTCCCTCTCATGTGTTGAGAAACACTTGAGCTTGAGAAAAACCCTCTCTTGATCTTCTCTACTCTCATCTAGGGTTGAAGGACTAGCACTTCTTGAACCCTAGTTACTTCTAGCTTGGAGTTGAAGCCAAAGGTCGAGGCTTTCGGGTGGATCTTTCTTCGGCGTGAGAAGACGAGCAAGGTGACCTCCTTCCACTACTCCAAGGAGCAAGGAGAGAAGGACTAAGAGACCAAAGGTATAACTTTTCTACCACTTAGCTACTTTCAAGTTAGCTTTTGCAAGTTTTTGTTTAGTAAAGATCCTTAAAGCATAGTCCATGTTGCCTATAGTTGATAAAGATCCGATTTTTATTATGTTTTCCGCCTCTCCGTAAGCACCGGGGTGGGCAACGTGGACTTACAGTTGATACATTTGATATTAGTCGGTTATATGCAATATGACCGGATCATTAAATCAAGTGTTGATTTAATGATTTAAGGTATAATTATATATTTGATATATTACTTTACATTAACTAGTATTTGTTCACTTAAGATGGATTTTCTCACTTGATGTGCACATTGTATATATGATATATGTTTGTGCACTAGTTTGTATCATGTTTGATGATAAATGCAAACTTGGGTGTGTGTATGCTATACACCATGTTTAGATAATGGTTAGGGTTTCATTTGTTTTATTTCATTTATTCTTGGCAAAAATGAAATGGTAGCTAACTTTGTTTTTTGCTTTAAGCTTCATGAAGCTTCTTAGCATTATCTACCATTTTGTTTTGTTCCTTAACCTAACCATTCACCTAAACCCTAGTTTAGTCTCTACACTAATTACACTCACCCATGGTTGCTAAATGATAAGGATCACTTGATTTTCTATTATTCATAATTCACTTTCTTTTCTTTCTTCTTCTTCTTCTTCATGAAGAGAAGAAACCATTGCTAGAAATTTCCAAGTGATGAATCCAAGTGATAAATCCAAATCTAAAGTGAACCCACTTCCTATTTCTTCATCCTCTACCACTTGCCATGTAGTAGAGTGTGTTTTCTTCACAAGTTTTATGACTTAGTGAAGATGGAGCTTGAGTTTGAGTTGCCTCGACGTAGATCATCTTCGGCATCGAAGTCAACGACCTAGCCCGCTCATTTCTCCGATGAAACCGACGCTAGAGTCCGGGATTCCGATGATCGCAGCGGAGAGACATCAACACGGAGCTAGAGAAGTGGAGGACCGGATCTACAAAGGTTGTATTTCCATTCACTTAGTAGCAAAGTAGTTTGCTAGCTTGCTTGTTTCAACTTACCTCTAGTAACGATCTAGTTTAGGGTTCTTTGGCACATAGAAAAATTAGAATTGGACATGTTTGATCAGTTGTAGAACCTCATGGGTGTGCCTAGGAACCCTACAATGGTATCAGAGCCTAGCTAGAGCTTTAGGCGAAGTGTAGGCGATGTTAGAAGTCCGATCGAACCCGAAACCCTAATTCAAAACCCTTCTCTGTACAATTTTTCAAAACTGTGATTTTTGTGAATTAAAAATATGCAGAAAAATCAGCAGGCTTTTATAAGAAATACTGTGCAACACGTGCTCTCAAATCGATCAAGGCGCCGCGGAACCGCGGCACGAGCATGGCTTGTGCGGCGGTTCCGCGGCCGTACAGTCACAATATTCAATGATTTTTGCACAGTAATTTCTTTCTTTTATTGCTGTGTTTTCTGGGAATTTTTAATGTTTACTCTAGAGTTGAGTTTTCTGGGTTGTATTGGGGAATCGGTGTTTCGATCGGGAAGTCTAATTTCGTCTAAGTGTTTTTCCGGGTAATTTTAGAACATGTTAAACAGTTCGATCGGATATGAATACCCAATTTTTCCCCTGCCGGAAAATTTCTAAGTGTTGGATTTTTCCGTGGTTTAAGAACGTTCTAAGTAGTGCAAGTAACGCGATGGACCCTCTAGAAGACAACAAACCTTAACTCGATTATGTGACCGTCTTGAACTGCCCTTTGAACCTTAGGGTTTGGGGCAGTACGGCGTGCCACATGTGAGGTGTTGGCTTGACCCTTCTACAGTTGGACCGTTGGTACTGTGGCATGAAGTGAATGTTCTTAAACTTATTTCATGTGTTGAGCTGTTTCGGGAAAACTTGGGGGTTTTGATTGTTCGATCGGAAAGTTTAACATTTTTTTATTTATCTGGAATGTGATACAATATTTGGAATCCACAAATAGTTATGAGATAACTGATTTGAATATTATAAACATAGCAGTTTAGTCTCACTTGATCGGTTGCCACGGAATTTTGATGCGATCAAAAGTCCGTCGCAATCACGTAGCGTACGCGGATACTCGCCGGGTAAACTTAATAGACAGCCACGCCCCATAACCCCGACCAAGTGATTGTAGGAGAACCCCGTCACCGAAAGTATCCGTCCGGGTGCTCGCGGCAGCGGTGTTCAGCCTTGGTGCACTTCGTCGATGGTATCGGGGGTGCGGCCGTCTACTAAAGTTTGCGACGAGCATTCGATCAGAATGTCGGGAATCCGGTTGAATTGCCCGACTTGATATTGAAAAGAGTTTTCGATAATGAGACTAAAATGCGGGGTTTATAATTGTTAGGCATGCGATGTCTAAGGAATTCATTTGGTTAGGCATGCGATGTCTATGCAGGTTGCGGATTCCAACTGTTGTAGTTTTACACTTTCTTTTCTGCGACCGTAAGTGTAATATGTGATATCGCCGGTTTCGTTGCTATATGTCAACGACAATTGGGATGCGCATATTTACTTACGTTGATGACATGTGATGTTATGTGTTGCTGGATATGTTATATTGGATCGTCGTGTTTGAATAGCCGGGGTTTTCTTATGTGAGACGAGTGTTTTTCATTTTCATTCATGTAAAAAATTTGTATGTAATATTCTTTTATTGGGGCACTTCTAGGTTGCGGAAGATGTCACCGTTGATGTATATTATTTACTTTTCCGCATTAGGATAGACCCAAGGAGGGGAGCACAAGTAACCGGGTTCTAGGATCCAGTGGGAGACCAACTCGAGGAGTCGAGTCCGGGTCTCCTAACTCTAGAATTGGTAGGGTTGCTTGCCGCTCTCGTAGGGGTCTAGGGGTGTGGGATTGGCTATTCATAACGACCGTGGAATCCGTGTTTTATTCAGGCTCAAAATAAAACACGGACGTCCTAGTATATCCAATATTTCATATGATATTTTCTGCTGCGTTATCTGTGATGTGATCATGTGATATGTTCAGATAGATATTGTATATAGTATATATGATATATTATATAGACGTTGCTTATTTTTTACACCCGCGCTAGCCCTGCCCCGCTCTGCCGTTAGTTACCTAACCTAACGGTGCAGACGGGACATCGAGGCGAATACGGATGGCATAAGCGTACGTTATATTTATCTGTGATGATTAGGTGGACTTAAATGATGGGACATTCATTAATGAGATTAATGAAAGAAAATAAACCTAAAAGATGTTGTGGAATCGAATTTCAAAAATAAAAACAGGTAGCTACAGTTCTTTCTTTGCATTGCGGTGTTCCTTGTAGAACATCCTGCACCTTATTCGATAAGGAAAGGACCGAGATCTCTTCACCAGGAGTGACTCCTTTAGCAATAACTGGCAGATGCTACAACCCTCGGTTTGTCTTTTGATTGCTTCTATAGTTCTTGCTTTGCACAGCGGTATATATGATATATCCTGCACCTTATTCGATGAGGAAAGGGTCGACGATCCCTTCACCGGGAGTGACCCCTTTAGCAAAACTAGAAAAGCCTCACAAACATTCCATTTAAAAACCATTTGATTCCGCAACGAGATCAAGTTCAAAGCGTTAAAGGTTTTCTTAAAAACCATCCGCAACCCTCCGTCATTTTAGGAAGTAGAGTACTTAGTATTCGTGCTGTGTTTGTTGACCATAGTCAAGGCACAGTGTACGGTAGCTAAGTGATGTCTTCCTACACCGCATATGATGCGATTAGTTAGGACAGTTGCGTGATTTTGTTGACCTTAGTTAAGGGTCATGTGGGTGGGTCTAATTAATCACGAAATGACGGGTAGAACTTGACTAGTACTTATGATTTGTTGACCATAGTTAAGGTCATAGGTGCTAGGGGTAAAAACTACTATCGGGAGTTTCAAGTGTTGAAATTTGCAATGAGATTGCATGCCTTCTATATGATAGTTGGATCGCGATACCCACTGCGAGTAATTGTTACTCCTGGGAGAGTTTTGCACTTTGCAATTAGCCGATCAAGTAGGTGTTTAGAAAGGTGTCAACGGGGTTACGCCCCTGGAAAAACGAGGTTTACTTTAATTAGGTCCGTGCGAAAGCACGGGAAACCTCCCTCAAAGTACCGGCACTGGCCTGGCTGAAAGATTGGCGAACTTGTAGAGTGTAATTAATCCCGGCTAGTCTTTCCTTTTAGGGTTTGAAGGAAGATTTGATAAAAACAGTGGGAGCCATCCTGATTAGATAAAATATATAACCAATCTAATCTTGCAAGAGCGCACGCAGAGTGTTTTCTTCTCTCTCTCTCTCCAGGTAGCGACCATATCACGCCTTAATCAAGATAATAATATGGATGTATTGACCGAACCCGCTTGTTATACTGAGCTGGGGAATGTTGGTCCCGCTCCAACTTATAATTGTTATAAGACCGAGCAGGAAATAGGGGAATACCAAGATTCCCATGCCGCCCAAACGAAGAAAGTGCATATGATGCATCTTCTTCGGGTGTGTTCATTACACAGAACTGTTTCTCAGTATCCTCTGCGTCCTGGGTATCTAATACCGGATCAGGATCCCAGATATGTAATTTGTTACATTGGGCTACAGAGAGGCAGAGAACTGAGAACGGGTGATAAGTTTCATGAGACAGAAAATGGTGCAAGTGTTGCAGCGAAGTCTGTTGGTCACTGTCACCCTGTATTACCAATACATTGATTCTGAACAAATGCTATTAGATACCGAACCTGATATACAAAATCATATCAATCTCTTTATTTATTAAAGAAGGATATAATTTTGTATTGTTGAATATTGTTTTGAACATTTCAAAAGTTGATCGGTTCAGGCACGTTATCTAAAAGCATTGACGTTCTAAATCAAACTACAGTTCCTAATATACGGAACACACACAAGAGGAAGAGTTCAGAAATGAACGAATCCTTCTTGAGGCATTGTAGTCTGGGTCATATCAATGCGACCCGACTGGCTGAAGTTACATTTAGATGCATATTTAAATTAGTTTGAATTTACATCTTATGAAACTTGCTAGTCATGTCACAAAGATTAGATGACCATAGATCTGTTTATTGGAAACAGAGAAAGAGTTAGTGAACTCTTGGGACTGATACATAGTGATGTATGCAAGGTCCCCTGTCTACACATGCCAGGACCGGTTCTTTGTACTTCATTACATTCTCTGATGAACTCTCAAGATTCAGCCATATGTTCCTGTTGAAACATAAGTCCGAAGATTTTGAGATATTCACAGAATATAAGTTAGAAGTAGAGAACCAAAAACCGGGTATAAGTATTATGTCCTATGATAAGATCAGGGAGGAGAATATTTGTGCAAGGAATTCTTGGACTATTCTAAAGGAGAATGGGGTTCTCTCTCGGTGTTACTCCTCTGAATACACCACAGCACAACGGCGTATCGGGGCGGAGCAATCTCACCATATTAGATATGGTGTGCTCTATGATGAGTACTACTGAGTTACCTATTTCCTTTTAAGGGGTTATGCACTTGAGAAGTTGCATACCTATTGAATTAGGTTCGAATCAAATCAGTGCCTACCACTCCATATAAGATATGGTATGGGAAGAACCTATCTCTTAAGTAAGTTAAGATTTGGGATTGTCCGGCCTATATCAAAAGCAAAATCCGGACAAGATCGAGGCAAGGTCAGTTCTGTAGAACTGGAAAGGTTCCAGCTATACAAAACTGCAGCTGATTTGACAGGACCAAAGGATTCTATAGTCCTCGACAAACCTCAGCCTCTCCGCCGATCTGGTAGGATTCCTCATCCTCCTAAGAGATACTTTGGTTTCTCGATGACAGTGGGAGCGAGGATTGCATCATGAGATGATGACCCAACTAGTTTCGAGCAGGCCATCGAGAGTAGGGACTCTGTAAGAATGGCTGGATGCTTAGCGATCTGAGATGGAATCCATGTACACCAACAAAGTATGGACTTTGGTTGCTATATCTGAAGGGTTAAATCCCCATCAGGAGAAAGTATATCTTGAGAAGATTACTTGGTGTAGATGGAAAGGTTAAGACTTTCAAAGCTAGACTTGTTAAAGGTTTTTCGTCATCAACCAGGCGTGGAAAATGATGAAACCTTTTCCAGTGGCTATGCTTAAGTTCATCCGGATCCTACTTAATATTGCTACATACCATGACTACGATATCTGGTGGTTAGGTGCCATGACTACTTTTCTAAATATTGATTTAGAAGAGAACGTCTATAAGAACACAGCCAGAGGGCTTCGTAAACAGTGGGAGCAGCGGAAACATGTGCAAAATTCTTTACAGAATAAAGCAAGCATCGCGGTGTTGGAACGTCTGTTTTGATACGATAGTCAAAGAGTTTGACTTCATCAAAATGGTATATGAACCTTGTATATACAAAACGGTAGTAGAGAGTAAGGTAGTCATCCTCGTATTGTACGTGGACAACATACCCTTGATAGGAAAAGAGTTTCTTATGCTACACAAGGTCAATCTCCTCTTATCACAAGGATTCTCCAAATAGGATAAATGTGATTCCTCCTAAATCCTGGGTTTTGGATCTATGAGTTAGATCTAAATGGATGTTAGTCTTCTCACTAGGTTTAGTGAGATGGTATCAGTTGATCCTGGGGAGAATCACTGGAAAGGTTCCAGGGTGATAAGGACGACTGAATGTCAGTCGCAGGCATTGTCTTTACCTTCAGTGGAGGGACGGTATGTTGGAAGAGTTCCAAGCTAGATACCGTGGCAAACTAGACGATAAAAGCTGGTAACATCGCTATTAAAGATACGACCAAAGAGGAAGTTTGGGTGTATATTGGTTCATGAGATGAACTAGGTTCCTACCATTGTGTGACAATGGAAATGTGGCTTTGGCCCAGGAACCTCGGTCCCATCAGTGACCCAGACATATTCTGAGGCAGCATCACCTGATCATGGAGATAGTTGATCTCCAGGGTGATCGAGGTAAGGAGAGTAGACTCAGAGGACAACACGGCGGATCCACTCACAAAGGCCTTTTCCCAAAGAGAGACTATTATGGGATGGTTGAGTATTAGATACTGCAAGCACTGCTACAGATGGCCCTAGTGCAAGTGGGAGATTGTTAGTTATATGTATGCCCTAGAGGCCATTACTGTACATAGGATGTATATTGTAGTGGATGCTGGGACATATATAGGTAGGACTTTCTTGCTCGACATGATAGTATGCTATCTGGTTGCTCTTTATCTTAACATGTATACTTTCTGTCTCTCTGTTACATGTTGATAAAGCACTTAGGATGTGTACTCGACTTTCAGGACTATGATGTAGATCATACTAGTGGGGCCTGGGTAGTCCATGAGTACATCCTTCAATGTTCCTAGTCGTGGGAATATCGAGACGGGGCATCGATATTCCAAAGTAGACTAGCGTATATCTTCTCGACCCATGTGATGGGCGATGGATGATCCCATATCCATTGGTGTTTGACATCAGAGATGGTATGCGGGTGCTCAGTGATGACTGGGTACACTGAACGGACTCGCCGAGAACTCCCAGATGGTATTATACCTCACGTCAGATGGCAGTTCTCTGGTAACACTGGTACAGCTTAGTCTGTTGACCCGAGATCGTCATAGAGTCTTGTGTGTCTCCCACTGTGCTTTGATTTCCACCCTACCACGGCTCTACTGAGTCGTGCAAACAGGTGGTTTTTGGGTACAGTCCCGATTCACATGGAGGCAATGAGCGATAGGATGGGATTCGTCTCTCCCGGTATTGGGGGTTGATGCTGCGCTATGCTCGACTGGCCATAACTGGAAATCCCTGGCCAGGGTTGCAGTGATATACTGGTAAGAGTTATCAGTAGTTTCACGCTATGTTATGGACCTTACAACGACATGACTTATCAAGCTACTGGGGTCTGACGTTTACCACCCTTAGGCGAGATATGCGATATATCAGACGAACAGACCGGACTGTACGGTAAGTGTTGCTGGTTGGATTCACAGAAGTGTGAGCGGGCTTGCTCGTTGATCTTCTGATCGCTCAATACCCGGGTGGCCGTTACGTTTAGCAGACCGCTTGCGGCTTATGGGTGTTTGATATGATCATCACCTGCTGCCGGCGTATTGACGAGTCTTTAGAGTCCTACACAGAGGTTTCCTGGCTCAAGCGAAATGAAATAGGAGCGCATATGAGATATGTGCGGGGCCGAGAATAATACCAGTATGTGATACTGTATTCTATTCTCGCGATTTGTATCATTGGACGGTTATATAAGATATAGCCGGGTTACCGAATCAAATGTTGATTCGATATATTGATACACTTGATATTAGTCGGTTATATGAAATATGACCGGATCATTAAATCAAGTGTTGATTTAATGATTTAACGTATAATTATATATTTGATATATTACTTTACATTAACTAGTATTTGTTCACTTAAGATGGATTTTCTCACTTGATGTGCACATTGTATATATGATAAATGTTTGTGCACTAGTTTGTATCATGTTTGATGATACATGAAAATTTGGGTGTGTGTATGCTATACACCATGTTTAGATAATGGTTAGGGTTTCATTTGTTTTATTTCATTTATTCTTGGGAAAAATGAAATGGTGGCTAACTTTGTTTTTTGCTTTAAGCTTCATGAAGCTTCTTAGCATTATCTACCATTTTGTTTTGTTCCTTAACCTAACCATTCACCTAAACCCTAGTTTAGTCTCTACACTAGTTACACTCACCCATGGTTGCTAAATGATAAGGATCACTTGATTTTCTATTATTCATAATTCACTTTCTTTTCTTTCTTCTTCTTCTTCTTCATGAAGAGAAGAAACCATTGCTAGAAATTTCCAAGTGATGAATCCAAGTGAGAAATCCAAATCTAAAGTGAACCCACTTCCTATTTCTTCATCCTCTACCACTTGCCATGTAGTAGAGTGTGTTTTCTTCACAAGTTTTATGACTTAGTGAAGATGGAGCTTGAGTTTGAGTTGCCTCGACGTAGATCATCTTCGGCATCGAAGTCAACGACCTAGCCCGCCCATTTCTCCGATGAAACCGACTCTAGAGTCCGGGATTCCTATGATCGCAGCGGAGGGACGTCAACACGGAGCTAGAGAAGTGGAGGACCGGATCTACAAAGGTTGTATTTCCATTCACTTAGTAGCAAAGTAGTTTGCTTGCTTGTTTGTTTCGCCATACCTCTAGTAACGATCTCGTTTAGGGTTCTTTGGCATATAGAAAAATTAGAATTGGACATGTTTGATCAGTTGTAGAACCTCATGGGTGTGCCTAGGAACCCTACATTCATATCAGACATTCTGGTTACTGGATCTATGGTTTTAGATCTAGATTTGGGAAGTGTCCCAATCAGGGTACTTAGACAGCATTCTAAAGGTGTTTTAGAATGGACGACTCCTGGCACGGTAGTGTACCTACAGGTGATAGAGTCGCCCTCTCTAAAGGTGTCTTACAGACTAACGAGGAGAGGGATGTGCATGATTGGAAGATCACTTGCTTAGGCAATTGAGTTGATCATGAAATGTCAAGTACCACACCAGATATTATTTTTTCACGAGATGCAATAAGTTTATATTAAACCAATCCCGGAGAAACATTCGGAAGTAGTTTAGAACATAAGTTGATGTTATGGGGATATGATAACAGCAGCCTCTTTTTAGGAGACGATTATCATTCCAGGCTTCCAAGGTGACCTGGTTGACAGAGTGACTGTCAGAGTTATAGTTTTTCCTCTGACGAGGGGCAATGTTTTGGACAGGTGATCCAAGCGGACACTGAGGGAGGCATTACGCAGGATACTGATTAAGTTCAGTTGACGATACAGTCTAAGAAGTTTGGATTTGGAGTTCATTTATGAACTAGGTCCCATCAGATATCCAGACATATTCTAAGACAGGTATTGCTCATTTCGGGAGATGGCTTTCTCCGCGAACATGAGATAAAGAGAGACATAGAAAGAAGCATCATGGCGGATCCACTCACTGAGGCTATTCCTCGAACGCAATAGTTTTGCAAACGGGTTTTGTGAGACTGATTAGTAGAGGAGTTGGGTGTTCGGTTTCACACGGGCTGTGAGTATACGACATCGCAATAATTAGCCTTGAGTTCAAGTGGGAGATTGTTGGATATAATGCCCTCAGAGTCAGTTATTAGATCACAGGCACGTGATTGCAATGATTGAGGGAGGACCTATACCAGTAGGACAGTCTTACTCAAGATGATAGTATGATATCTGGTTTATCTTTATCATCGTGTACTGCTTTAGGTGACCTTACAGGTCGCTATTACACGTTGATAGAGCCCTTAGAATTCTTGCTTGACGGCCAGCAGTATGATGGCGATCATATACGTGGGAGCTGGGGTCTATAAGCACATCCTTAAAAGGTCCCTAGTCGTGGGAGTTTTCGAGACAGGGCATCGATACTCCAGAGTAGAATAGTGTATACAGTCGAGACCCCGACGAGGGGCGGTGGCCGGTCTCACAAGCCACTGGTGTCAGTTGGTTCACCTAAGATGTATACAGGTGCTCATTGGGTTATGAGTACACCGGACAGGACTCGCCGGGAACATGCTAGTTGGTTTTATACCTGACGTCAGATAGCAGTTCCCTGGTGACATGTGTACAGGTTAGTTCATCGACCTGAGATCGTCATTTGTCTCGTGTGAGTTCCCACTGTACTTTGATTACTACCCTACCACGGCTCAAAGGAATCGTGCAAACAGGTTTTAGTTGGGTACAGTCCCGAGCCACATGGAGGCAGTGAGGGGATCTGCAGGGGTTTCGTCTCTCCCGGTATTGGGGGTGAGATTGCGCTGTGTCTAGGAGAGCCATTACACAAAGCCCTCGGCTGAGGCAGGAGATTTACTGGTAGGTATTCCAGTAGTATCTCAGAGTGTTTTGAGCTACACTCCGACATGACTTGTACCGCTTTTGGGGGTCTGACTTTTACCAACACCCTAGGCCCGCCATGCGATACTCATAGACGAACGGACCGGACTGTACGGATATTGTCACTGACAGGCTCAGTAGGGTGTCAGGATGAGTTCGCTCATCGACCTCCCTTTTGGTCAGTACTTGGTAGCCCGTTACGTACGGCTAATACCTCTGACGTGCTAGTGGTTAAATCCACAGCCAAAGTATTGACCAGTCTTTAAAGTCCCCCACAGACAGTTTCTCAAGTTTTGGGCGAAACGTTGTAGAGGCCGTATGACATATGGCAGGGTTCGATCATATACGTGCGGTATTGCACGGATCATAATCGGACGGATAATAATAGCGGTCTTTGGTTTAAGCCGGATCCTAGTATTATACAGTGTAAATTTTGTCTCATTGCATTTGTATTCGGTCGCAATAAAAATACGGGTATGTATATACAGTCGTTGGGTTTTCCTGTAATTTATTACCGAATCACTTTTTGAAGTTGCCAGTTTGCATCCGTTTCGGCCATTTTTCCTTTGTTCCTTCTTGGCTGAAAATTGATGGGAGGGGATTATTTGCAAATGTGCAAATTAGCAATACGGAGGGTGTTTCTTGTGATGGAGGGTTCATCATGGTTCTAGTCTCTTATGATTTCCTTTTGGGTTCATCATTACTTGCTTTAGGTGATGGGTTTTTGATGAGACTTTGTGGTGATGATTATTCCTCATCATCACCCTTTTCTCTTTCTTGCATTATTGCTCACTCCCTCCTCTCATTTTTCTCCTAGCATGGCCGGCCACACAAAGACGAGAGGGGGCTGTCCAAATTTTGGGGTAGGGTTTTCATCTCATTTGCTTGCACAAAAAACCCCCTTGCTCATCTCCAAAGTTTATCCCTCCACCTTCACATCCAAATGGCAACTTCAAACAACCCCTCGAGATATAACTTTCTACACTCAGTCTATGACAATCTTGGACATGTCGGCTTGCCAACTTCGTGTCCGAGTTGCCTCGGTCCAGAGATGGGAGCCCGTAAAAAGACTCGGTGATGTGGTGCCCTTTCCGACGAGGAGATCGAGACCGGAGATTTCGCGAGGAGATCGGGGTGGTGGCCGAAGACCGAAGGACACGGATCGCTCGGTATAGCTCTGTACCCTTTCTCTAGTTAGCTAGTAGTAGGTTAATGGTCCGATCCGGGTTTATAGTCCACGGTAGCGCCGGTTTCTAAGTAAAGAAAAGTTTTTGTTTCCCCATTTTGGCCTCGCACAGACGGCCGGGGCGCTACCGTGGTCTAACAGAACAAATACCCCAAAACTAATCTTTTGCTCGTTCCGAGCAAAACAAAAATCCTAGCCTTACTTTCACAGGGAACGCGATTGCACTGAGCATGTGAAACAAGCCGTTAAATCTCTAGGTGTCCCTAGTAGGAGGAGTGTTGTCTCCTTAGGGTTTTCAGCGGATTACACCCACAAAATCCAGTCAAGTTAGCGTCCTGAAGAAACTGTTGACTCTAATCTTAAGTTAGAGATCGAAGTTAGAAGTTCTATCACCCTAATTAGAAATGTCAAACCCTATTTTTCACTCCTCTCAATTTATTTAACGTAAGCTAGTGCAGGTCTTTACGTGGTTGTGCATATAATGTCAATAAGTTTTTAAGAACTTGATTAGGGTTATCATGTCAAAAATATGGACCAGGATAGACTTCTAAAGGATCACACGAGTTTGAAAAGAGTTAATATTTTCTCAAGTTTCGTTCTCCAGTTAGGTTTCAAGTCACAATTTATATCATTTTTAACAGAGAGCCTAAGTCTTATTCTCCACTCCTACCTTTCACATGTTTTTGTTCATACACACCCTTCGTTATCGTGCAAAACGTCTTTATAAATATAAACCTTCATATCTCTGCGAAAAAACTGTTTTAATAGAAAACTCGTCTCCGCCAAGATTATTCTCCCACAAAGAACCGTGAGGACTTTTAACTCGGAGAAAACATTGCTTAGCTTGTTTTATTTGGCGATAAGAAACTTAGCGAGTTTTGGGTCAATGACTCCCAAACCTAATGGTTTTAGGGCATTAGGTGTGAAAACATCCCAAGGACTTAATTACCCAAGTTACCAAGGCCAAAAAACAAAAGACTCATTTTATTTGCGTTTAAAATATTCTGAAGGCAGTGCGAACGGAGATATAGCCAGTTTTTCTTTTAAATCCTGAAGATGTGATCATGTGGATAAGGTGTGTAATTACTCCAATAAGGTTCCAGATGGGTTATTTTTCAGACTTGTAGCTTCCATTAAAACCTCAATAATATCCTTCATATTCACTTCACTTCATGAACTATTCTTGATATTACTTAACTTAGAACAAACCTATTTGATCCTAAAGATTTTTATCAATTTTCAAAATGGTTAAAGACATGTCAGACATTCATCAAATTCTCAAAAACATATGACACGTGTAAAGTGTTATAAAAGACGTATATCAGCTACGGTTAAACTCAAAGGAGGGTTATCTTTCGGGTTGCCAATCTCTCGAAAAGGATTTAGTTATTTCTATCTTTTCACCTGAACTGTCAGACTTCGAATCTAAGTTCCCCCGCTAGCTAACATGACGAACAAGTTCTTATGTTTTTGTAGAAATTTTTTAATTTTTATGGGGTTTTTAATATGTATGCAATGCAAAATATACACATGATGCAGCAAAATAAACGCAGTGCTGACCCCCAAACCTGAGTTTTACGATGTCCTCATTGTTGCCCCCGTCTCCAGTAGCTAGACTTAGATATCAGGGTGAGATTTTTATTCAAAGAAAAAGAAAAAACCTAAGAATAATTATAGTATATACAAGTTAAAAAATTGGTTTAGTCCAGAAATTAATGTCAGCCATTTAAAATTTTTGTCAATATAATGCAAGGGCTGGTAAAAGAAAATGTATAAAAAAAAGAAAATGTATATGTTAGAATTAGTGAAGGGCATGGGTGTGTAATAGTAGGTATCAGAAGACGCTGATGCAAAGATGAAGTTTTGAAGGAATCAAAGAATTGTTGCCCGAATGAATTGAATTTTCAAGAAGTACTTCGAGGTCAAGTTCGTTTAAAAACCGGAGTTCATCCGCAAAAAATTCAGAAAAGGAAAGGTTCTTAGGATATTCCCAAATTGATCCTAACTCAAACTCACAAAGAATATCAAGTTCATCCGCAAATATCTCCTCAAAACTCTGTATGAAAGACCATTTTTCCAGGCTGTCTTCCTCTTTATAATCCTGCACAATCCTATTCTTATCGTTACAGCCCACTAACTCTCCCAAAACTAGTTCTCCTTCATCACATTTATATCTGGGTAGTTTATGTCTTCTAAAAAAGTCGGTTCTCACACTAATGTTTCTTCCGAAACAATATCAATAGGTGATACAAAAATGGTGGGTTCCTGATCATTGATTTTCTCTAACAATTTATCCCAACCATACCCGTCAAAATCACAAGCTTCTTCCTCTAAAATTGGTGTGCAAAAATCAGTCGATTCAAGAATTTCCTCTTCAAGTAGTACTTCGGTTAAATCAACCTCTAAATCACAAGTGACAAGAGGTTCAGTTGGTACCTGAAGGTTAGTGTCGGACTGACTCGGAGGGTTTCTTGTGTGTCCTGATAACACTCAGTTAATTCAATCGTATCATCATCTATGAAATCATCAAAATTCGCTAGATCGTTTATCTCCTTCGGGTGACTTCCTAGATGACAGACATTGACATTATTTGGTTCCAATTGACCGTGTTCACTCCCTAGAATCCTCACAGCTACATGCTCTTCGATTCTAGCCAAAGATGGAGCTTGAGCGTGAAACAATTGCTCAGACTGCTGTATGAACAGGGCTAGCGTCCCAGCTGTTTGATTCTCGACCGCAGTCATTACTTCAATACCCTTCTCTAAAGCGATTAACCTAGCATCCATCTCACTATCATTCCCTAATGATGGGTCAGTTGTTTCAAGAAGGGAGGGTTGTGATGGTGATGATGCTAAAGCAGTCATCCTGTAGACCTCTTTCTCTAAATTTTCAATCATTTAGTCTATGTTTGAAGTGGAACTGGGTTCAAGAGTGTTATGTGGGTGACCGTTAGCAAAACTCTGGGACGGTTGGTCACCCCCTAAGAAAGGACAGTTTTCATGAAAGCGGGAAGAATTGTAGCAATTTGAACAAACGAATTGGGATTGAGTATAAACAAAAGAATAGGAATCGTGAAAAATCGAATCAAACCGTGTATCACCTATATCAACAAAAATTCACAAAAATCACAAAAACAAAGAATATCACACCCATAGCAGTCTATGTTATGCTAAGTCAACTAAACCTGCTCAGGAACCTGATTGTCGAAGTAAAACTGTGTCGAGAAACGGGCTCAAGATATACAGATCACAAAGCCAGGTAAGTGCAGAGATAATGGGAGGTTATCCAACGCTTTCGTGAAGTTCCTTAATTAGAATAACCCTTTCTCGTGAACACTCGCCAATACACCCTATGAACAATATACCGTTAAGCAGTGTTCTAAACACAGTTAACTTCTCTTAACGAGCGCTGTAACATTTTAAAAATAATTAAATAATTAATTAAATAAATAAAATCGTTTAAGTGAATTTTATAATTTTCGGTAAAGTAAAACATAGTTTTCATAAAACTAAACCGTAATTATTTTTCACTACAAAATTAAAAATACCTATTTTAATTATATTATTACTAGTAAATGGTGTTTATTTAGCCACTTATAAATTTTTAGTTTAATTAAATATTTTTCTTAAATTAATTATTTTAAATATTAACATAAGCTTTATTTTTACACTAAATTAGTGTAAATTACAAATTTGAATGGGTTAAATTTGAAAAAATGAACCATTGCATCTTAGAATCAAGTGTGTTTCATGCAAAATTTATTTTCAAAATTTTACAATGGGTCTAGACCATTCTAGGTCAAATGGAGTGAAGAAAATAAAGAATTTTTAAATAAATTCATGAAAAGACTTAATGGTGTGATATTTTTATGAAACCTTCTACACTTTTCTTCACCTTTTCTCACTCTCCTCTCTTTTCCTCATCTCATGGCCGGCCTCACCTCCATGGGCAGCCCCAAAGTTTTCCCCCCATTATTTTTGCATTAAAAATCATCAAAAATCATTAAAAATTCATAAAAAATCCACAAAATCCTAATAAATTCCTACCCTCTATTCTTTGCTCATCTTTACATGGATTTTGGAGATGGAAAGCATTCATTTTGGAGGCTTATTTTCATGTTTGGATTTCATGTTGTGGAGGTATAAATCTTCTTCTTTTGATTTATTGTTATTAGATGTTTCATTTAAGCATAATTAGATTTAATAAATAATTTCTATCTACAAGTTTTAAAATTCAAGTTAGGGTTTATAAAATTAAGTTATGATTTTTATTAATTAAGTAGGGTTATAATAACTAGTTTAACATTTTTAGAAGTGGAAAATCTTGTATGGATGATATATTGTAAATTGTTTATCCAAAATTGTTTAAATCAATCCATTTTGCAAACTAGATTTCTATATATTGTATATATTGGTGAGATAAAATTCCAATTAATATTTGTAATACTAGATTGTGGTTTTCATGAGGATATTAACTTGTTGGTGGATTGACAAACTTAAATTGGTTACTAGTTTCTATTGATAATTGAAAAATACTAATAAAAATGCGATTTTGCTAACTAGATTTTGGAAATTCTTAAATAAATGAAATTTAAAATATAATTTATGGTTTCATTATATCATTATCATCATGAATTGTAGTTTAATGCATAATTCATGGAAAATCCAGTTTAGATGTGATATTGTGAAATTTTCCTTAAAAGTATCGAAATCGGGCAAGTTTGCAAACTAGAATTTTCAAACTAATATAAATTAGGGTGTTAAAAATATAGTGATGGTTTATATAGTCTAGTTATGCTAATTAATGAATATTATGACCATTAGTTTCTTTTAAACATCAAGTTTTGAAGTAAAACGGTAAATTGGTGTTTTCAGGTTTTACGGAATCGGACGATTTGATCGATTTTTAGGGTTTCGATAGATTAAATCATGTTTTATATTATAAGTAATGAGTTTTTAAACTAAAAGTTGTTTGCTGATATTTATCTTGATCAATCGGCGTTTGTACGCCGACATCGAGCGATATTTGGTTCTTTTGCATGAGCGGGACATAGGTTTTAACCTATGCGTGTTCCGTGCGTTGTTTTGACTTTTGTCCGTGATTCAGTTTATGATACTATATATATGTTTGCGTATAGGTACCCCTCACGTGGACTGCAGGCGATGAAGAAGAGGATGGCGACATCATTTTCGGCAGACAAGGACTAGGTGAGTAGATGTATATCTACGGGGGGAAGTCGGGGGGATGGCGTTTAGCACCCCCGCAAACGTAGAATAGGGATAGTACTTATTGTCTTTAGGAAGCCATACGTGACCTTAGATTCTTGATGAGTAGGACCCTAGTAATGACCCTAGGTTGGACTAGACTGATTTAGAAAGACCATACCAGAGGATGAATACCTTGCAAGAGATTCGTAGGTTTCAGGTAGATACACACACACGCACACACTGAGACTCGACGTGGTGTATACGTGTATGTATATATATATATATATATATATATATATATATATAGGACTAGGTGTAGGTATATATATATATACACAATACGTATATGTGATACAAGGATGTGATATGATACACGGGGATGAAACAATGTAACTGGGCTGATGCCGTGATTCTTGGCTATACAGTCGTGTTATGATGTTAGCGGATCATTAGAAAATGTGATAATGGATTTGTATACTTGAACAATAATAAAGGGTGGTGATGATATTGAAGTATATGGGACTCTAAAATAGAACCCGGACCGTAACTTTTGCCTGAAATTCTGATATGATATCATATAAGTGTGACTTGATTACGACATCATATAGGTGTGACTTGATTTCGATATCATATATGTGTGACTTGATTACGATATCATATAGGTGTGACTTGATCACGATATGATCTAAGTGTGACTTAATCACAATATGATACTTATGACATGATATTTCTGAGGATAAATTAACGATGTATATTTATGCTGACAATGATATATGATTGATGTATGCGATTACAGTATAGCACCTTGATCTTGACATGTGTTGATGATGATATTATACGAATGATGAGACACGTAGGTGATACTTGACCCGTACCCCGATATTGGGATGCCGTACGATGGATTTTACCGTACGAGGCATAGATATGATTATTGATCCGCACTCTTGATTCGAGGAAGCCGTACTACGTACGTGACGCTATTGAGGCTGGATCGCCGACTATTAGAGATATGGATTCAGACCTTAGGTGGACTCTTATTTCTTATTGACTAATTTCTTAGGTTTAGTTTCTTAGGAGGTTAGATGGACACTAGTTTAGGCTCGAGTCATATAGTTGTGGTTATACTTGTATATCACAGAGGAGTAGTTATTACACATCCGTCTTTACATTCATACCGTAATCATAATGGTGCATGTTCATTCATATGTTTCTATAATCAGAGTAAAACTTTGCCTGTTAGGACACCAGCACCATTACCGATGATGCGCATATTCCACGCACACTTATTTGCCGACTCACACACATCATCATCGGTAATTGCTATGTCATGTACACTTTAGATCATATTATCTTTTATTGATACAATCAGCTAACAGCTAGATCGATATAATATTGTGATTACTCTCTGGTGTTAGTATAGATATGGCATTTATTACTTAGGCATTTCATGCATTCGCATCTTCATGTTATCATGCAGTATTATGGGGCATATGCCGACACTTATCATATACTAACTCATGATTTTCGGATTTTGGATTTCTATGAGATTTCTGGATTTTTGGGGAAAACCGCAAGAATATATAAAAACTTCTCTCACTCTCCTCCTCTCTTTTTAAAACATAAGATGTGGTTTTCTCGTGATGTATGTGTCGTCCACCAAGAGATTTTATGTTTTCTGTTGGATTTCGAGACCCGATTCGAGGAGTGGATGAACCGTCCCGGGTACATGGTGGGCCCGGTATGGTACCCCGGGGCAAGAAGGTCGAGTTGTAGACGATGAGCCTGGCAGGGAAGGACTACCTACCGGTGATGTCTGGCGCAGCGGATATCCGGAGGATACCTACCGTTGTCGTGAGATTTGATAATATGGGCCGATCCGGACTGACGGAGCCCGAGATATTGAGACTATGAGACATTGAGATTATGAGGTATTGAGACTTGAGATTTACATGTTTTGTGTCGATGCTTGACACGGATTTCCATGGATTTCATCGTTGATATTTCAGATTTCTATACACATTTTACCATGATAAAAGTTAACGATTTCTTATACAGATATATCTAGATTTCAGGATTGGTTATTTCACATTCTTGGTGCATGCATACTCATTCACATGACATAGTTCTATATGAGGCACTGATACGAGCATGGAGCATTTGCACTTACACGTACCTTATTATCCTGTCTTTATTTGATGACTAGTAGTATATTAGTATATTATTATGACCTAGGACAGCGTCGTGCATTCAATTTCTTTTCGCAGATATCTTCTACTCACGAGTTGGCAACTCACCCCCATTGTGCCAAATTTTATTACAGGTTCGATGTACAGGTTTTCCTGGCAGCTTGCTGGCACATCTTTTCATTCAGGGTGATTTGCACGGTAGGTTGGTTCACTTGTATCTGGACCGCCATTGTACTTTTATTATTTCATTTGTATCTAGAAAACTCCATCAACCAAACTTGTATTACTTGATAGTTTACTGGATCAGTTGTTTATTTCGACCTTAGAGTCGCGCTTGTATTATTATGATAGCTGGTGATTTTGTTTTCTTTTGAGTTTCGAGCCTCGCCCTTTGGCGTTGTATACTATTGTGCATTGATGTGGTTGTTTCCGCCTTTTGGCGTAGAGCTAGCTCCCGTTTGGGGATGCTTTTTATTGTTTGTATATATATTATTCTTGTTTGTACCCGTTTGGGGCCAGTTTTTACAAAGGAGACTCTACCGAAATTTTTGAGAAAATTGGATGTTGCTTTTAAACTTGTTTTATACATGTTTTCCTTTACTTCTTCTTCTTTTTATGGTTTAGATTTTTGGGCTTCGGCTTACTTAGGTTACGTTGCGCCTCTAGACGCTTCGTAATCTAAGTGCCGGTCACGTTCCGTACTTTCGGGTCGTGATAAAGTTGGTATCAGAGCGCTAGGTTTAACCTTGTATATGTCTAGGGTGACCCTTGGTTGATGGAGTAGGCGACTTAGGTAGAGTGACGTACCGTGGGTATGATCCGCGGTATACTTACGATACGCTACTCTTCTTAAGGAGCCTTAGGATGTACATTTGTTTGCACCGCATTTCATTCGTTCCTTTGATCTATCTTCGTCGATATTGGAGTGTGGTTTCTGTTACCACGGGCGCACGGGCAGAAGGAGCTGCGGCTCGAATGCGATAACCATTAGGGTATCGGTTATTCTTGAGGATTGAAGCATTGTTTAGCGTGTGGGAGAAGGGTTTTCATATGCCGTCCAGACAAAGTTAAAGGATTCAAACGATTGTCAGATACCCATTTTCCCAAGTTTAAAGTATTTGGAAGAACATGCAGGTATTTCGATGCACCCTCTAGAAGAATGAAACCCTAACTCGACATAATGACCACAAGAACGCCCTTGAACCTTAGGGTTTATGGAAGTTCCGCGGTGCCATTAGTGAGGCTTGGGTTTGCCCTTATACGGTTGGACCATCGATGCTGGGGTATGTACCGGATATTTTTAAACCGTACTTGAGTGTTGAGCTCTCGGGGAATTATGGGATTTTGATGGATCGATCGAAAAGTTTAATGTAGTCCGGATATCAGGTGAAGGGATCGACTACGTGGGAGACTTTAGATATGAGTATTGCCGTTGGTAGCGCAGTCAGCACACCTATGAAGAGACAAGTTCGAAGCAGTCGACACCAGAGGAACGAGGGAAAGAGACGCACATTGACGATAGTGTTTACGATTGTGATTTGGTGATTTGAATTTCATATTTCCGTTGATTGGATTTTTTTTTGTTGGTATTTTGAGGATTTTGTTCTAC
The DNA here is from genome assembly GCA_030015575.1 of Agapanthus africanus. Classification (NCBI taxonomy): domain Eukaryota; kingdom Viridiplantae; phylum Streptophyta; class Magnoliopsida; order Asparagales; family Amaryllidaceae; genus Agapanthus; species Agapanthus africanus. The sequence goes on from JASDDO010000001.1 coordinate 279,008,882, forward strand.
GATTGGTATTTCTTATGTGTGCATTCATTACATTCTATTCGTGCTTCATATATCAGTTGTATTGATGTTGTTTTGTACATACCCAGTACACTCGATTTGGTTTTATACATTTTGAGATTTTGATTTGATTTCGTGCATATGGATTACACATGATTTTGACATATGCTTCGACCTAGTTTTCATGCATTTTTGTACTGTGATTTCGATTTTGATATTCGGTGTATGTTTTCGTGCACCATGTGCACCTAATTGAGATTCTTGCGCATATTCGGTGTACCTGATACGATTTGTGCACACCAGATGCACTAAATCGTGGTTTTGTGCAGATTAGATGCACCTGATATTAGAGTCGTGCACGCCCGTTGCACTTGACAGATGTTTTTGGTGCACACCTGTTGCACTCAGTTTTGTTTTTGTGTGAATTCGTGGCATCTGTATTTGGTTTCGATTTCAGTGTGCCCCCGACGTACATGATATTTTTATGATATGATTGGGATTGATTTCAGTTTGATCAGTATGTTTTAATAATCATTACTATTAATTTGGTAACCAGGCGGGACGTGTATGTTAAATAAAAGATATATATATATAGCTATTTTTTTAAAAATAAACGTCCGCTACTTATGCCGTGGCACGTGCATCACACGGCGATTTTCAAAAAGGGTTCTTGCATGCTTCTTTATCCAGATGTTTGGACGATTTTACTATGATGCGCACAATATATAAGTTGTAGTTTTGATGTATATTATGTTGGTTTTCATATTGGGTTTTGGTATTTTATTTTCACCATAACTCCGATGATTGTGTTATGCTTGACGGAGTTGATTTACTTATGTATTGATGATTTCGGAGCCCCGACGATTTGAGTGTTTTGGCTGAATGTTTTAGTAATTGGGGGAGTTTTAATTTAAATTCGGGGACCGAATTTCTTAAAAGGGGGAAGATTGTAACATTTTAAAAATAATTAAATAATTAATTAAATAAATAAAATCGTTTAAGTGAATTTTATAATTTTCGGTAAAGTAAAACGTAGTTTTCATAAAACTAAACCGTAATTATTTTTCACTACAAAATTAAAAATACCTATTTTAATTATGTTATTACTAGTAAATGGTGTTTATTTAGCCACTTATAAATTTTTAGTTTAATTAAATATTTTTCTTAAATTAATTATTTTAAATATTAACATAAGCTTTATTTTTACACTAAATTAGTGTAAATTACAAATTTGAATGGGTTAAATTTGCAAAAATGAACCATTGCATCTTAGAATCAAGTGTGTTTCATGTAAAATTTATTTTCAAAATTTTACAATGGTTCTAGACCATTCTAGGTCAAATGGAGTGAAGAAAATAAAGAATTTTTAAAATAAATTCATGAAAAAACTTAATGGTGTGATATTTTTATGAAACCTTCTACACTTTTCTTCACATTTTCTCACTCTCCTCTCTTTTCCTCACCTCATGGCCGGCCTCACCTCCATGGGCAGCCCCAAAATTTTCCCCCCATTATTTTTGCATTAAAAATCCACAAAATTCATCAAAAATTCATTAAAAAATCCACAAAATCCTAATAAATTCCTACCCTCTATTCTTTGCTCATCTTTACATGGATTTTGGAGATGGAAAGCATTCATTTTGGAGGCTTATTTTCATGTTTGGATTTCATGTTGTGGAGGTATAAATCTTCTTCTTTTGATTTATTGTTATTAGATGTTTCATTTAAGCATAATTAGATTTAATAAATAATTTCTATCTACAAGTTTTAAAATTCAAGTTAGGGTTTATAAAATTAAGTTATGATTTTTATTAATTAAGTAGGGTTATAATAACTAGTTTAACATTTTTAGAAGTGGAAAATCTTGTATGGATGATATATTGTAAATTGTTTATCCAAAATTGTTTAAATCAATCCATTTTGCAAACTAGATTTCTATATATTGTATATATTGGTGAGATAAAATTCCAATTAATGTTTGTAACACTAGATTGTGGTTTTAATGAGGATATTAACTTGTTGGTGGAATGATAAACTTAAATTGGTTACTAGTTTCTATTGATAATTGAAAAATACTAATAAAAATGCGATTTTGCTAACTAGATTTTGGAAATTCTTAAATAAATGAAATTTAAAATATAATTTATGGTTTCATTATATCATTATCATCATGAATTGTAGTTTAATGCATTAATTCATGCAAAATCCAGTTTAGATGTGATATTGTGAAATTTTCCTTAAAAGTATCGAAATCGGGCAAGTTTGCAAACTAGAATTTTCAAAATAATATAAATCAGGGTGTTAAAAATATAGTGATGGTTTATATAGTCTAGTTATGCTAATTAATGAATATTATGACCATTAGTTTCTTTTAAACATCAAGTTTTGAAGTAAAACGGTAAATTGGTGTTTTCAGGTTTTACGGAATCGGACGATTTGATCGATTTTTAGGGTTTCGATGGATTAAATCATGTTTTATATTATAAGTAATGATTTTTTAAACTACAAGTTGTTTGCTGATGTTTATCTTGATCAATCGGCGTTTGTACGCCGACATCGAGCGATATTTGGTTCTTTTGCATGAGCGGGACATAGGTTTTAACCTATGCGCGTTCCGTGCGTCGTTTTGACTTTTGTCCGTGATTCAGTTTACGATACTATATATATGTTTGCGTATAGGTACCCCTCACGTGGACTGCGGGCGATGAAGAAGAGGATGGCGACATCATTTTCGGCAGACAAGGACTAGGTGAGTAGATGTATATCTACGGGGGGAAGTCGGGTGGATGGCGTTTAGCACCCCCGCAAACGTAGAATAGAGATAGTAGTTATTGTCATTAGGAAGCCATATGTGACCTTAGATTCTTGATGAGTAGGACCCTAGTAATGACCCTAGGTTGGACTAGACTGATTTAGAAAGATCATACCAGAGGATGAATACCTTGGAAGAGATTCGTAGGTTTCAGGTAGATACACACACACTCACACACTGAGACTCGACGTGGTGTATACGTGTATGTGTGTATATATATATATATATATATAAATATATATATATATATATAGGACTCGGTGTAGGTATATATATATATACACAATACGTATATGTGATACAAGGATGTGATATGATACACGGGGATGAAACAATGTAACTGGGCTGATGCCGTGATTCTTGGCTATACAGTCGTGTTATGATGTTAGCGGATCATTAGAAAATGAGATAATGGATTTGTATACTTGAACAATAATAAAGGGTGGTGATGATATTGAAGTATATGGGACTCTAAAATAGAACCCGGACCGTAACCTGTGCCTGAAATTCTGATATGATATCATATAGGTGTGACTTGATTACGACATCATATAGGTGTGACTTAATTTCGATATCATATATGTGTGACTTGATTACGATATCATATAGGTGTGACTTGATCACGATAAGATCTAAGTGTGACTTCATCACAATATGATACTTATGACATGATATTTCTGAGGATAAATTAACGATGTATATTTATGCTGACAATGATATATGATTGATGTATGCGATTACAGTATAGCACCTTGATCTTAACATGTGTTGATGATGATATTATACGAATGATGAGACACGTAGGTGATACTTGACTCGTACCCCGATATTGGGATGCCGTACGATGGATTTTACCGTACGAGGCATCGATATGATGATTGATCCGCACTCTTGATTCGAGGAAGCCGTACTACGTACGTGACGCTATTGAGGCTGGATCGCCGACTATTAGAGATATGGATTCAGACCTTAGGTGGACTCTTATTTCTTATTGACTAGTTTCTTAGGTTTAATTCCTTAGGAGGTTAGATGGACACTAGTTTAGGCTCGAGTCATATAGTTGTGGTTATACTTGTATATCACAGAGGAGTGGTTATTACACATCCGTCTTTACATTCATACCGTAATCATAATGGTGCATGTTCATTCATATGTTTCTATAATCAGAATAAAACTTTGCCTGTTAGGACACCAGCACCATTACGGATGATACGCATATTCCACGCACACTTATTTGCCGGCTCACACACATCATCATCGGTAATTGCTATGTCACGTACACTTTAGATCATATTATCTTTTATTGATACAATTAGCTAACAGCTCGATCGATATAATATTGTGATTACTCTCTGGTGTTAGTATAGATATGGTATTTATTACTTAGACATTTCATGCATTCGCATTTTCATGTTATCATGCAGTATTATGGGGCATATGCCGACACTTATCATATACTTACTCATGATTTTGGGATTTTGGATTTCTATGAGATTTCTGGATTTTTGGGGAAAACCGCAAGAATATATAAAAACTTCTCTCACTCTCCTCCTCTCTTTTTAAAACATAAGATACGGTTTTCTCGTGATGTATGTGTCGTCCACCATGAGATTTCATGTTTTCTGTTGGATTTCGAGACCCGATTCAAGGAGTGGATGAACCGTCTCGGGTACATGGTGGGCCCGGTATGGTACCCCGGGGCAAGAAGATCGAGTTGTAGACGATGAGCCTGGCATGGGAGGACTACCTACCGGTGATGTCTGGCGCGGCGGATATCCGGAGGATACCGACCGTTGTCGTGAGATTTGATGATATGGGCCAATCCGGACTGACGGAGCCCGAGATATTGAGACTATGAGACATTGAGATTATGAGGTATTGAGACTTGAGATTTACATGTTTTGTGTCGATGCTTGACACGGATTTTCATGGATTTCATCGTTGATATTTCAGATTTCTATACACATTTTACCATAATAAAAGTTAAAGATTTCTTATACAGATATATCTAGATTTCAGGATTGGTTATTTCACATTCTTGGTGCATGCATACTCATTCACATGACATAGTTCTATATGAGGCACTGATACGAGCACGGAGCATTTGCACTTACACATAGCTTATTATCCTGTCTTTACTTGATAACTAGTAGTATATTAGTATATTATTATGACCTAGGACAGCGTCGTGCATTCGATTTCTTTTCGCAGATATCTTCTACTCACGAGTTGGCAACTCACACCCGTTGTGCCAAATTTTATTACAGGTTCGATGTACAGGTTTTCCTGGCGCTTGCTGGCATATCTTTTCATTCAGGGTGATTTGCACGGTAGGTTGGTTCACTTGTATCTGGACCGCCATTGTACTTTTATTATTTCATTTGTATCTAGAAAACTCCATCAACCAAACTTGTATTACTTGATAGTTTACTGGATCAGTTGTTTATTTCTACTTTAGAGTCGCGCTTGTATTATTATGATAGCTGGTGGTTTTGTTTTCTTTTGAGTTTCGAGCCTCGCCCTTTGGCGTTGTATACTATTGTGCATTGATGTGGTTGTTTCCGCCTTTTGGCGTAGAGCTAGCTCCCGTTTGGGGATGCTTTTTATTGTTTGTATATATATTATTCTTGTTTGTACCCGTTTGGGGCCAGTTTTTACAAAGGAGACTCTACCGAAATTTTTGAGAAAATTGGATGTTGCTTTTAAACTTGTTTTCTACATGTTTTCCTTTACTTATTCTTCTTTTTATGGTTTAGATTTCTGGGCTTCGGCTTACTTAGGTTACGTTGCGCCTCTAGACGCTTCGTAATATAAGTGCCGGTCACGTTCCGTACTTTCGGGTCGTGACAAGCTTGAAGTCCTTAAAGTCAAATTTCTAGTTGATTTAAAAATTACCGGGGTATGCAAGAATGCAGTTTTGTGATTTGTGGGCCACAGAAAAAGGTGATGAAATCCTTTACCGTATCTTGTTTGATCGTGCCCTTAAGGTCCGTATTCAGAAGCAAATGCGCAAATCAATAAAAAAATTTAAGAAATCAATCAATCAAGCAATTCCTTTTTTGTTTTGGCTTAAGCGCTGCAACAAATACAGGTTAGTTCTCTGTGCAATTGGTGGCAAGTTTGTGCGAAGAATCCCGCAGAAAATAGAGTATTGGATGTAAGTGCACGGCGGCGCCCCGGCCGTTAATCCGACGGCCAAATGCGGAAACGGTGATAAACTTTAATTTTGCGAACTTTGCAAACCGGCACCACCGCGCACTAAACCCCGGATCGGGCCATTAAACTTATTCTAGCTAACTACAAGATGGGAAGAGATATACCGAGTGATCCGAGTCCTCCGGTCTTCTCGTCATCATCCCGATCCTCTGCGGAAACTCCGGTCGTCGCCTCCTCGCCGGAAGGGCACCACATCGCCTGCATCTTTTACGGGCTCCCACCTCAATACCGAGGCAACTCGGGCATGAAGCTGGCAAGTCGACGTGCCCAAGATTTGCTGTAGAATGTGTAGTGCTTAGTCTCTTTGGGGTTATGTTGCCTTGATGGAGGAATCAAGATGATATGAACTTGGGGATTTTTGTGGCAATGGAAAATGATATGAATGATTAATTTTCCCACACCAAATGAAACTCTCTCATTCTCTCCTCCTCTTCCAAATTTGTGGCCGGCCAATTCTAGTGAGAATGGTGGTGGAGGTGTGAACAAAATCCAAGAGGGAGGTGATGGTAGGAGATAGAAAATGGTGACCATAAGAAAAACATCAACCATGCTTAAGCACATCAAACCCATACCCATCCTTACCTCAATTAATGCAAGAATGGTGCAACAAAAGAAAAGATGCTCTCATAATAAATCCTTTTGCAATAAACCCCTCCACAAAATGTTATTTGCAAACTTGCAAATAACCCCCTCCATCGGAAAAGTCCGGCCGGGAAAGAACAAAGGAAAACCGGCCGGAACGGAATGCAAACTGGCAACTCCAGAAAACTGGTCCCGTAATAAATTACAGGAAAACCCCGATACTGTGCATACACACCCGCATCTGTATTCCGTCCGGATACAAATGCAATGAGACAAAATCTCCACTGTACTAAACTAGGATCCGGCTTAAACCAAAGCCGGCTAGTAATATCCGTTCGATCCTGATCCGTGCAATACCGCACGTATCTGATCGAACCCCGCCATATATCTATACGGCCTCTAGTACAAACCGTCCGATCCTGATCCGTGCAATACCGCACGTATCTGATCGGACCCTGCCATATCTCCATACGGCCTCTACAGCGTTTCGCCCGAAAGCTGAGTAACTGAAAATGTGGTGGACTCTAAAGACTCGTCGATACTATGGCTGTGGATTTAACCACTAGCACGTCAGAGGTATAAGCCAATACGTAACGGGCCACCAGCTATTGACCAAAAGGGACGTCGATGAGCGAGCTCATCCTGACACCCTACTGAGCCTGTCAGTGACAATATCCGTACAGTCCGGTCCGTTCGTCTACGAGCATCGCATGTCGGGCCTAGGGGGTTGGTAAAATTCAGACCCCCAAAAGCGGTACAAGTCGTGTCGGAGTGTAGCCCAGAACACCCTGAGATACTACTGGAATACCTACCAGTAAATCTCTTGCCTTGGCCAAGGACTTCGTATAATGGCTCTCCTGGACACAGCGCGACCTCACCCCCAATACCGGGAGAGACGAACCCCCGAAGATCCGCTCACTGCCTCCATGTGGCTCGGGACTGTACCCAACTAAAACCTGTTTACACGACTCCTTTGAGCCGTGGTAGGGTAGTAATCAAAGTACAGTGGGAACTCACACGAGACAAATGACGATCCCCAGGTCGATGAACTAACCTGTACACATGTCACCTGGGAACTGCTATCTGACGTCAGGTATAAGACCAACTAGCATGTTCCCGGCTAGTCCTGTCCGGTGTACTCATAACCCAATGAGCACCTGTATACATCTTTGGTGAACCAACTGACACCAGTGGCTTGTGAGACCGGCCACCGCCCCTTGTCGGGGTCTCGACTGTATACACTAGTCTACTCTGGAGAATCGATGCCCTGTCTCGAAACTCCCACGACTAGGGACCTTTTAAGGATGTGCTTATAGACTCCAGCTCTCACTTATATGATCGCCCTCATACTGCCGGCAGTCAAGCAAGAATCCTAGGGGCTCTATCAACGTGCAATAGCGACCTGTCAGGTCACCTAAAGCAGTACACGATGATAAAGTTAAACCAGATAGCATACTATCATCTCGAGTAAGACTGTTCTACCGGGATAGGTCCTCCCTCAATCATTGCAATCACGTGCCTGTGATCCAATAATTGACTCTGAGGGCACTATCTCCAACAATGTCCCACTTGCACTCAAGGCTAATTATTGCGATGTCGCATACTCACAGCCCGTGTGATACCGAACACCCAACTCCTCTACTAGTCAGTCTCACAAAGCCTGTTTGGAAGACTATTGCGTTCGAGGAATAGCCTCAGTAAGTGGATCCGCCTTGAAGTTTCTTTCTATGTCTCTCTATATCTCAAGTTCGCGGAGAAAGCCATCTCCCGAAATGAGCAATACCTGTCTTAGAGTGTCTGGATGTCTGATGGGACCGAGCTCATAAATGAACTCCAAATCCAAACTTCTTAGACTGTATCGTCAAGTGAGCTTAATCAGTATCCTGCGCCATGCCACCCTCAGTATTTCCTTAGAACACCTGTCCAAAATACTGCCCCTCGTCAGAAGGAAAACTATAACTCTGACAACCTCCTTGTCGTCCATGTCACTTTGGAAGCCTGGAATGACAACTGTCTCCCAAATGAGGCTGTCGTTATCATATCCCTAGAACATCCACTTATGTTCTAAAACTGCTTCCGACTGTTTCTCCAGGATTGGATCAATGTCAACTTATTGCATCTAGTGCAAGAACAACATCTGGTGTGGTACTTGACATCTCATGATTGACTCAATTGCCTAAGCAAGTGATTTGCCAATCATGCACATCCCTCTCTACTTTAGTCTATAAGACACCTTTAGAGAGGGTGACTCCATCACCTGCAGGTACACTACCATGCCAGGAGTCGTCCATTCTAAATACTCTTAGAATGCTGTCAAGGTACCCTGATTGGGAAACCACCCAAATCTAGATCTAAAAACCATAGATCCAGTAACCAGTATGTCTGATATAATGTCCAAGTCCTTTGTGGAGAAACCACCGTGTGACGACCAAAGTATAACCGATCGTAGTATAGGAGTTTCTTTTTCTACTACGTGTATGTCATCCAAAACCCGGATATCACACCCTACTACCTTCTCAACAGATCCGTCCCCTATTCTGATGACGTCAAACCCATGACTGTCACATCAGAAATAGATGATCTATCTCCGCTATATCTGCTTTAGTCTATAAATAGACATAAGCCTGATGTCCACCAATGCTTCCGCTGCTCCCACTGACTACGACAACCCTCTGGCAGAGTCATATAGACGTGCACTTCTAAAGCTAGTTTAGAACGACGCTATACTCATCCTCCTGCCGGGTCTCGCAGCCTGGAACAACAACAATGGCAAGTGTGGGTAAACAAGAACTTCCCTGTCACCGTCCTTGAGGCTACCGGAGTACCTCTCGGGTGCCTGAAGTTACCCACCTTATCTGCGGAGTGGCTAATGGAATGTCAAAACAGATTGAATCTTTAGGTTCCTTATCAAATCTTCAGTAATCGTTTGCGGTTCTGGAATCACTTCCAGTTCTACCATACTCCCACTACTGTTTTTGAAAAATAACCATTTCTTTTAAAATGTGGCGAGTTAAGAACAATATCACTATTGATCTTCCACATGGTAGAAAGTCAACCCTCGTCATAGCCTGGGTCAACCCACAAACAGCCATTACAGAAACGCGCCTTGAGCTGTCCAGAGTCTGGTTTTAATCATAAGCCGGACAACTCCCCGTACCTTAACAACGTTAAGATATGAACTGTTCTATATCCAATATAGAACCAGAGGCACTGATTTAATTGAACCAGATTCAAATCATGCAGCTGTCTCCAGTGCATGTCAACAAAATGGAGAGAGGCCGATCGGCGTTACTCAACTTAGGAATGATTCCAATTATGAGTAACCTGAAAGAGAAGCAATTTCTCTTTATCATTACTATCAACTGAATACCATACACAAGTATCTACATCTTCGATCACCTTGAAGAATCCCGATACTTGCTACACCTGGTTCTCTACTCTATTCAAATACCTATAACTCCTCAAAACTTAGACCCTGTGTTTCTACGAAACATATGTCTAAGAACTAGAGAAGTTAAAAGTAAACAGAATATAGTATGAGGACCAACCCCTCTGTCCTAATGGACACTGGACAACATACAATACTCTGTATAAGTCCGCCGAGTCTAACAACTCTTTCACTGTGTGTCGTAGGTTGAAAACTGTACTTATGGTTAAGAAGAATTACACTGCTGTTTGATGCTCCTTACCTAACCATCCACTGATATAGGTAAATGTCATCGACATAATATCAAAAGGTATATCTCACTCTATTAAAATAGACGTACAGATACATCAATTTGAAATTGGTGCACAACAGCAGATATTCAAAACCAAATATTTGCCGACCAGCAAATAGCTCAGATGATCTCCTCAAATATCACCGATTACAACGAATCCCGATATAATGAGGATGATCACCCAATTCCCAATAACTTACTCCCACTCATCATCTGTAAAACCATACAGATGTGAGAATCAAAACTGGTAAATACATACCCTGGAGCAAGTGTCTAATCGGGAAATCAGTTTTCTTTTAACAGTACACAGTAGAACTGAAACATTGAAATGTTTCGATGGGGTATCCTGGTATTCCTAGTAATGCCTCTACCATTATCCAGATTCACAACTATAACCGTATAATTCTTTGCCACCTCTCCAAATCCCTTTATATGTCTTTAGTCATTACCTTCTGCACACCCCTTAGGCCAAATGGTTTTCTTCCTTCCCTACCGTTCGGCACCAGCCTATGGTTTGGAAGAAGACTATCCAATAAGCATAATGGGTGTACTGTCCTAGTCCTAGGAGCACTCGCAATGCGAGAGAAGGTGAAGATAAAAGACAACCGAATAAACCTTATTCCTATTTCTCCTGGACCAGAATCCATCCCCGAACTGGAACAAGTTCCTTTCGAGTTCGTATATAACCATACGATGGAGTATCCAATAAACTGTGGATCTTCGTAGTGATACGGAGTGTCCTGGAGAAATACAAAGGTGATTTAGGATTGGCGAAGAAAAACTTGGTTTGGTCGTGAATATCAGTCGCAATTTACTTTGCCCTCTTACTAATCCCTTGCTTTGTCTTAATCTTAATACCTTCTGCACACCGTTTAGGCTAATTGGTTTTCTTCATTCCCTACCGGTCGGCACCAGCCTAAGATTTGGAAGAAGACTATCCAATTTGCGTAATACGTGTACTATCTCCTAAACCAAGGAGTACTCACTACTTGAGAGAAGGTAAAAGGGAAAAGACAACTGAATAATCCTATCCGTTTTCTCCAAAACCGGAAACCATCCTCGAATAAATTCCTTCGAGTTCGTATATAACCATACGATGGTTTTGTCCAATGGAAGTGGACGTTCGTAGTAATACGGGGTGTCCTGGAGAAAAGGGTAAAAGTAGGAGTGGCAATGAGGTCTGCAACTTTGACAATCCAAAAGCCGGTGTAAAGAAGGTTCGGTCAACTTGGTCACTGAGTCATAGTCTTAGGGTCGGGTCAATGGTCGCTGCCAAGAGAGAGAGAAAAGAAACACTCAGCGTGCACTCTAACCTAGATCAGAATGGTTACCAATTTATCTAATCTGGAAACCTCCCACTGTACCTCAAATTCTCCTCCAAACCTTAAAGAAGAATTAGTCGGGGTCACCCGAGGAGTAAACTAACTCATCAGTGGGAATCGGGATCCAACTATCATCGCATGATAACGTGACGGAATCCGCTCACGCTATCACACTCCAGAAGGTATGCGCATATCTGGCAAGTTTCAGTTCTTTTGAAACTCCCGATGTGGATTTTTACCCCATGCTCTTATGACCTTGACTAAGGCCAACAAATCATAAGTCACATGTCAAGTTCTACCCGTCATTGTCCAGGTTGATTTGAACCCACCCGTACAAGCCCTTGACTAGGGCCAACAAGGCTATACGACTGTCCCAAACCAACGCATCTATCTATGCAGCATATGAATACCCAATAGCTACCAAACACTGTGCCTTGACTATGGCCAACAAACACAGCTTGAATACTATTGACTACCCATATGAAACGACGGAGGGCTACGAATGGTTTCTGGCGAAAACCTTTAACGTAATGAACTTGATATCATTGAAGGAACGGATAGCTTTTGAAAATATAGTTACGAAAACCTTTGCTAAAGAGGTCAGTCCCGGTGAAGGGATCTCGGCTCTTTCCCCGTAGAATGAGGTGCAGGATATTCCAACTGAATACCACGATGCAAAGCAAAAGTAAACGGCTATAGTAAAGTTACTGCCCTAACACAAACTTTTGTCCAAGGGGTCACTCCCGGTGAAGGGATCTCGGCCCTTGCCTCGTCGACTGAGGAGCAGGATATTCCAAATGAATACCACGATGCAAAACAAAAGTGAACGTCCTTGCAATAACAGCTTTTTTTTGAAAAGTGTTCCAACAACATCAGAATAGGTTTGTTTAACTTGCATTGATCCGAATCAATGCAGTCCCATCAATTGATCACACCACAAAGAACGAAAATATACTGACGTACGTATATGCCATCCGCATTCGCCACTGGGTCCTGTCATCACCCGTTAGGTTAGCTAACTAACGGCAGAGCGGGGACTGGACTAGCGCGGATGAAAAACATATACAACATCTACTAATATATATACCAATATATTATATTTCGCTCAAGGCGTGATAAGAAATGCAACATCACAGAAATGTACAGCATCACAGAACAATACAGATATCTGGGATCCCCGGGTTTCACAGAGCCACTACTGAAACCCGACGTTCCCCTGGTCGTGTGGATAGCCTGTGCAATGAAATCCTAGACCCCTACGGGCGCGGCAAGTCACCCGCCAAAACCTGAAGCGAGGCAGCCCCTTTCAGCACCGTGAATGGACCACCCAGCACTTCACGGAATCCGGTAACTTGGGCACCCCTCCTGGGTCAACTAGTACCCCCTACGAGTGCGGCGAATAGCCCGCCAATTCCAGACTGAAGCCCCCTCCGTCCCAATGCCATGAGATGCGGGCTTGTTGCCTTCTAGAACCCGGCTATCCGTGCACCCCTCCGCGGGGCAATCCTAGTACAGAAAGTAAAATATACATACAACGGGTACATCGACCGCAACCAGGTCGTGCCCCAAAAGAATAATACAAACAGGCAGTGACGGCAGTCCACATGTCGGACGCTCGCCCCGCAATATCAAATGTACATAATACAACAACACTGTACTAGCATTGCATCCAGGCTATCCCCCACGACCGATCCGCAACATCACAGCAAATACATAGAACATCAACGTGAAAGTCACGTTCGCAAATCCGTCTAACCGGGCTATAGCAGTTAGACTGGATTTACCGATCAAGTGACATTCACGGTCGCAGATATAATGTAAATACTGTGAAAAATGTGTTTAAAATTTTCCGATTGATCAAAAATTAACAAGTGGGCCCCAAAGCAATACTGTAGCACTCACAGAGATTCTGGGCCCAAATTTAATATTCCAAAACCCACAAAATCAGCCCACAAGCCCACTGAAAAAATTGGACACAGTGAGGACACTAGAGTGCGGCGGAACCGCGGCCCAAGGGGGGTTTGGCCGCAGTTCCGCGCTCAAGTCGTCGACTGAAAGTGTCGAATTTTTACAGAGGTCTTATAATATCTTGTAAATCAGTTTTATGCAACCTGAAAAATTTTTGGACACCAAAAAATCTCAACAGAAAACTAATGTGAACTAAAATTGGGTTTTTCGAATTTTGATCGATCGGAACTGAAAAACACATCAAACGAAGCTAGACGAAGTTAATGGCGAGGCTCTGATACCACTGTAAGTGCGCGGCGGCGCCCCGGCCGTCAATCCGACGGCCAAATGCGGAAACGGTGATAAACTTTAATTTTGCGAACTTTGCAAACCGGCACCACCGCGCACTAAACCCCGGATCGGGCCATTAAACTTATTCTAGCTAACTACAAGATGGGAAGAGATATACCAAGTGATCCGAGTCCTCCGGTCTTCTCGTCATCATCCCGATCCTCTGCGGAAACTCCGGTCGTCGCCTCCTCGCCGGAAGGGCACCACATCGCCTGCATCTTTTACGGGCTCCCACCTCAATACCGAGGCAACTCGGGCATGAAGCTGGCAAGTCGACGTGCCCAAGATTTGCTGTAGAATGTGTAGTGCTTAGTCTCTTTGGGGTTATGTTGCCTTGATGGAGGAATCAAGATGATATGAACTTGGGGATTTTTGTGGCAATGGAAAATGATATGAATGATTAATTTTCCCACACCAAATGAAACTCTCTCATTCTCTCCTCCTCTTCCAAATTTGTGGCCGGCCAATTCTAGTGAGAATGGTGGTGGAGGTGTGAACAAAATCCAAGAGGGAGGTGATGGTAGGAGATAGAAAATGGTGACCATAAGAAAAACATCAACCATGCTTAAGCACATCAAACCCATACCCATCCTTACCTCAATTAATGCAAGAATGGTGCAACAAAAGAAAAGATGCTCTCATAATAAATCCTTTTGCAATAAACCCCTCCACAAAATGTTATTTGTAAACTTGCAAATAACCCCCTCCATCGGAAAAGTCCGGCCGGGAAAGAACAAAGGAAAACCGGCCGGAACGGAATGCAAACTGGCAACTCCAGAAAACTGGTCCCGTAATAAATTACAGGAAAACCCCGATACTGTGCATACACACCCGCATCTGTATTCCGTCCGGATACAAATGCAATGAGACAAAATCTCCACTGTACTAAACTAGGATCCGGCTTAAACCAAAGCCGGCTAGTAATATCCGTTCGATCCTGATCCGTGCAATACCGCACGTATCTGATCGAACCCCGCCATATATCTATACGGCCTCTAGTACAAACCGTCCGATCCTGATCCGTGCAATACCGCACGTATCTGATCGGACCCTGCCATATCTCCATACGGCCTCTACAGCGTTTCGCCCGAAAGCTGAGTAACTGAAAATGTGGTGGACTCTAAAGACTCGTCAATACTATGGCTGTGGATTTAACCACTAGCACGTCAGAGGTATAAGCCAATACGTAACGGGCCACCAGCTATTGACCAAAAGGGACGTCGATGAGCGAGCTCATCCTGACACCCTACTGAGCCTGTCAGTGACAATATCCGTACAGTCCGGTCCGTTCGTTTACGAGCATCGCATGTCGGGCCTAGGGGGTTGGTAAAATTCAGACCCCCAAAAGCGGTACAAGTCGTGTCGGAGTGTAGCCCAGAACACCCTGAGATACTACTGGAATACCTACCTGTAAATCTCCTGCCTTGGCCAAGGACTTCGTATAATGGCTCTCCTAGACACAGCGCGACCTCACCCCCAATACCGGGAGAGACGAACCCCCGAAGATCCGCTCACTGCCTCCATGTGGCTCGGGACTGTACCCAACTAAAACCTGTTTACACGACTCCTTTGAGCCGTGGTAGGGTAGTAATCAAAGTACAGTGGGAACTCACACGAGACAAATGACGATCCCCAGGTCGATGAACTAACATGTACACATGTCACCTGGGAACTGCTATCTGACGTCAGGTATAAGACCAACTAGCATGTTCCCGGCGAGTCCTGTCCGGTGTACTCATAACCCAATGAGCACCTGTATACATCTTAGGTGAACCAACTGACACCAGTGGCTTGTGAGACCGGCCACCGCCCCTCGTCGGGGTCTCGACTGTATACACTAGTCTACTCTGGAGAATCGATGCCCTGTCTCGAAACTCCCACGACTAGGGACCTTTTAAGGATGTGCTTATAGACTCCAGCTCTCACTTATATGATCGCCCTCATACTGCCGGCAGTCAAGCAAGAATCCTAGGGGCTCTATCAACGTACAATAGCGACCTGTCAGGTCACCTAAAGCAGTACACGATGATAAAGTTAAACCAGATAGCATACTATCATCTCGAGTAAGACTGTTCTACCGGGATAGGTCCTCCCTCAATCATTGCAATCACGTGCCTGTGATCCAATAATTGACTCTGAGGGCACTATCTCCAACATTGGAATGCGTCGGATTTGAGCAAAGGTGTTAGAAAATACGTACCGATGTGATTTGGGTTAAGAAACCCCCTTTGAAGTGATCCCGAGTCTTTGAGTGTTCACTTTCACGGGTCAAACTAACCGGATCTTTGGCACCGTAGTTCACTAACGTCTTGCAATTGAATTTTTAGCTTGCTATGCACGATCGCTCCTCCTAATTCCGTTAAAACCTGAAAATGTCGGAAAATACGATATTTAGTGTCAAAAGCGATATATCTACCCCAATTCCTGCATACTCAAAATTATAAAAATCAAACAATACCACCGGAATACCAATAATGCACTTGAGATCACATAAAAAGAAAAAACCAAAAATCCCACACTGGACCCGACGGCGCCGGATTTTTCTCTATTGTCGCCGGCCAAATGAACTCCAATGGTGCTAAAATTTTGTCTAGCTTCTCTAGGAAATATTAGTATCCAATTTATATACTTTGATTTTTTAATTTAATTGCAGAGTGATAGCAGGTTACAAAGACAGAGAGCAAAGTGTTAGAAAATATAGTATTATTTTAGTTTTGAAAAAAAATTGAGTAAAAAATTAGTGAGTTAGTAAGTGTAGGGTTACTAAGCACACGCACAAGGGTCTATAAAGCATCAACCATTCCCGACTTAAAATTTAGCTGTGCCGAACAACCCTAAACCAAGATCTTAGACTAGAGATTAGGCGAAAACAAGCATGTTAAACACATTAACACTAAGTGAGAGGGATTACAACCTTTGTAGATCCAGTCCTTCACTTCTAAAGCTCGGTGTTGAGGTCCCTTCGCTGCGATCATCAAGTTTCGGACTCTCGAGAGGCTCCATGAAGAGAAAGATGCAAGCTTGCTTCCGATCTTCGATAACAAAGATGATCTACCTTGAAGTTTCATTAACACAAGCTCTCACTCACTAAATGAAGTGAACACCATCATCTAAATGGCAAGGATAGATGAGAATGATGAAGTAGGAATTTAGCTCTCTTTTGTTTTCAATTACTCACTCATAATCATCACTTAGCAAAAATCTAGAAAGCTTTTTCCAAGGAAGAAGAAGAAGAAGAATATCCAATTCCATTTGTGATGAATAATGAAGATGTAATAATAATCACTTATGCAACCATGGTTGCTAATAATATAAGCTAACCCATGTAGAGAGTTGACTAGGGTTAAGGGTTTGGGTTGGGTTTACAAATATCTCACAAAATATCAACACTAAATATCTTTGCAAGAAACAAAAGAAAACCTTCTAGAAACATCATGAAGGAACTAACCTGTCACGACCCGAAATAGCCCGTGACTGGCACTTGAATCATATGAAGTCTATAGGACCCCATCTAATCCAAGTAAGCCAAAAGCCCAGAAATCTAAAACCTTTTTTTTAAGTAATAAATAAGGAAAAACTAGTTTCAAGAAGTGAAGAAAACATGTTTTAAATACAAGGTTTTTAAATAAGTAAGCCGAAAGTGCATTTTTAAAATGTATTGTCTTTTCTAAAAATTTCGGCAGAGTTTCCTTTGTAAATACTGGCCCCGAACGGGGTACAACAAGAACAATATATATGCAATGATAAAAGGCATCCCCAAGCGGGAGCTAGCTCTTCGTCAATCGACGGTCACAACCACACAAGCAATATGATATACAACGCCGAAGGGCGAGGATCAAAACTCAAAGAAAACTCAAAATAACATGAAAACCGTAATACTACTACACGCGACTCTAAGGTCGAAATAATACATCACTAGAATCTAAGTCTGAAACAATATACAAGTTTTTGGTCGATGGAATTTCTAGATACAATGAATAATACATATACAAGGGTGGTTCTGATGCAAAGAACCCACCTACCAAGAAAATCACCCGCAAAGGAAAGCAATGTGCCGGAAATGCCGCTATGGAACCTGTACAGCAAAACCTGCAAGAACTGTGGCACAACGGGGGTGAGTTGCTGTTAGTTGTATGTATGCCCTAAGGGCTACGGTGTTTTTAAGAATGGTACGTCCTTTGAAATATCCGTAGAATCCCTTTTTGTCTGTCTTTAAAATACTCCCGATTCGTTAGTTTTGAAATAGGTATGACTCGGGTCTAGTCTAACATCTACTATACTAACTACTGATCTAACTATAGGGTTCCTAGGCACTCACAAGAGGTCTCACAAGGTATCAACCATGCCAATTTCAAATTTTACAAGTGCCGAGAAACTCTAATATGGATCGTTAACTAGAATTTTAGGCGAAACAATAAACTAGTTAACAACTTAACTAAAGTTAAGAAGCTACAACCTTTGTAGATCCGGTTATCCACTTCCTTAGCTCCACGTAGTCGTCCTCTCGCTGTCCAAGTCGGATCTCGGACTCTAACATCGGCTTCATCGGAGAAATGAACGGACTAGTCGTCGGCTACGATGCCGAAGATGATCTACGTCGAGGTTACGCAAGATCAAGCTCCAACTTCACCAAGTTGTGAAACTTGTGAATAAAACACCCTATACTACTTGGCAAGAGGTAGAGGGTGAAGAAATAGGAGATGGGTTCACTTTAGAATTGGATTTCTCACACTTTTACTCAAGATGCCATTAATGGTGGCAAGCTTTTTCTTGAAGAAGAAGATGATCAAGAAGATAGAATATTATAAGTGTTGTTTTTTAAAAGAAAAATAAAATGAATACTTATCATCTTCTAACTATGGTTATGTGTAGAGATTAGACCATGGTTATTTGGAATGGTTAGGGTTAAGCATGAAGACAAAATGGTCACATTAGTCAAACCTTCATGAAGCTTCAACAAGCTTCATGTTAGAATGAAACCATTTTGTTTTCTTTTATTTATTTCTCAAAAAAGAATGGATAAATAAATAAGTGAATAAATCAAAACCCTAACCATTATCATAACCATGGTATAAGTCTTAACACAAAGCCAAAATACATGCATCATCAAACATGATACAATAATGTGCACAAAAGTATATCACATATACAACTTGTGAACATCAAGTGAGAAAATCCTTTTAAAGTGAACCAATACTAGTTAATGCAAAGTAATATATCAAATATATAATTATACATTAAATCATTAAATCAACACTTGATTTAACGATCCGGTCATATCGCATATAACCGACTAGTATCCTATGTATCGGCTTATCGAATCAATCCTTGATTCGATATCTAGGTTATATCGCATATAACCAATCGATACATTCATCGCGAGAATGGAATACGGTATCAAATACACGCATTATTCTCGGTCCTGCACATATCTCATATGCGCTCCTATTTCGTTTCGCTTGAGCCAAGAAACCTCTGTGTAGGACTCTAAAGACTCGTCAATACGCCGGCAGCAGATGATGATCATATCAAGCACCCACAAGCCGCAAGCGGTCTGCTAAACGTAACGGCCATCCGGGTATTGAGCGATCAGAAGATCGACGAGCCAGCCCGCTCACACTCCTGTGAATCCAACCAGTAACACTTACCGTACAGTCCGGTCTGTTCGTCTGATATGTCGCATATCAAGTCTAGGGGTGGTAAACCTCAGACCCCAATAACCGATAAGTCGTGCCGATGTGAGGCTCATAACGGGTCGAGAAACTACTGGTAACACTTACCAGCAAATCTCTGATCAGCCCTGGCCAGGGACTTCCCTGTTACGGCCAATCGAGCACAGCGCAACATCAACCCCCAATACCGGGAGAGACGAAACCCCTCCTATCGCTCATTGCCTCCATATGACTCGAGACTGTACCCAAAGACCACCGTTTTGCACGCCCTCATGGACGTGGTAAGGTGGAGATCAAAGTACAGTGGGAATCACACAAGACTCTATGGCGATCTTGGGTCTACAGACTAACCTGTACAAGTGTCACCTGAGAACTGCCATCTGACGTGAGGTATAATACCATCTGGGAGTTCTCGGCGAGTCCGTCCAGTGTTCCCAGTCTCTACTGAGCACCCGTACACCATCTTTGATGTCAAACACCAATGGATATGGGATCATCCATCGCCCATCTCATGGGTCGAGAAGCGTATACGCTAGTCTACACTGGTATATCGATGCCCCGTCTCGATATATCCACGACTTGGGACCTTAAAGGATGTACTTATGGACTACCATGTCCCTACTAGTATGATCTGCATCATAGTCCAGGCAGTCAAGTACACATCCTAAGGGCTTTATCAACATGTAACTAAAAAACAGTTTAAAGAGACAAGTGTACATGTTAAAATAAAGAGCAACCAGATAGCATACTATCATATCGAGCAAGAAAGTCATCTCTATATATGTCCAAGCATCCAATATAATATACATCATCTGTACAATACTGGCCTCTAGGGCATACATACAACTAACACTAACTATCAAGTCAATCGGGAGGGGTATGGAAACCACCTAAATTTGAGTCGATATATATATATATATAAATAAATATAATAGTCGGTGATCCCGCCTCAATAGTATCACGTACTATATCGTATATTATCTGACATCCTCGAGTCATGAGTGCGGATCAATCATCAATATACAGCTCGTACGGTAAATCATCGTACGGCATCCCAATAACTGGGTACGGGTCAATATCACATTTCTCTCATCACATATCCGGTATCATTATCATCATATCACCTAATCTGGGGTACTGATCTAAGTCCAGTACAAGTCGATACCATCTATATAAGTAAGAATGCGTGTGTAAAACACACGTCCAAAGCCCGCTAAAATCACATATCGTATGCCAAATACAAATCACATCACATCACCGATATCACGGCACTATGCCCAATCTCATCGACACATCTCCAATGTCCTCTAATATCCTCATCATCATAGTATAAACATAGCAAATATGCAGGTGTGGGCGTGTGGGTGTAAACCTATTCTAGGGTCCGCGACTAGGAACTACACTAGTTACTTCTAACCCTAATCTATGCATAGTACACCTAACACATCCTAGACAACCAAGTCACACATAAGCTATCATATATATAAGTATAGTATATATGGTATACTAGACATCAGACTGCGGGGGTGCTTACGCCATCCACCCGACTTCTCCCCGTAGATATAAATCTACTCACCTTGCTTCTCGTGTGCCGATGCCGATGTCGCCATCTTCATCTTCAACGCCTCAACATCACATAGAGTACCTACAAAGATACACAATCGCAAAAACGCATGAAAATCATGTCGGAAACCAAAACGGCACACGCTACTCGCATAGGTAAAAACCTATAGTTTCACATGCAAACACGATCAATAACCCTTTGCTGTTGACGTTCAAACGCCACCCGACAGAAATGAATCATCAAATACCAAAATCCATGCTAAAACAAGTCGTAAATCATGCGCCAACATAGGAAAATCAACCCAGATTTTACCCTGATTGGAACCAGACAAAATTGCACATGCCAGGGGTCAAGTTAACTGGAAATAAGGCCATCACCAAAAACGAGGCAATTCCCTCCAGCTCTGGCAGCAATTTGCGGGCAGAAGGAATTAGTCTGCGGCCAGAAAATGGTGGTTGGGGCTAGGGCTTTGGGTGTTGGTTTCTATTTGCCTGCACATCTCACTGCCAACTCAAAATTATTTTTAGACGTCTCGGGTGATAGCAGATTCCTAAAAACAGTGACAGATTTTCAGTTTTCCCCGATATCGATTCCCTAAATCCGTATTCTGGGTTTAACTCTCAGGTCCGGTCCAATGTAGCATCACTAATAGGATTCTAAGGTCACTACAAGCCTCAATTTCACTTTTGATTTCAGATCAAACCCTAATTCCTTACTTGATTTTTCAAAAGTCCTCAAAACGGCATAATATCGACATGAAACTAGTACGGATGCAATAAAAATTGAAATGCTATCCTAAGAGTGCAGAATTTACCTCCTTTGGCAACTCAAGAAAATTCTTGAGTTGCTCAAGTCCTCAAGATCCATTTTTTCTTAGTCCACGGCGATCCTCTCGAGCTTGTGAACAAGTTTTGTGAAGACGAAATGGGGTTTCGGGGTTGTTTTCATGGTAGGTCTATGGTTGAAGAGGGAGGAGGAAGAAGAGGGAACAGCAGCAGCAACAGCTCTAGGAGAGGGGAGAGAGAAAATGAGATGGGAAATGATGGGGGTATGGTTTAAAAAGGCAAGTTGACCTATACCTACTCTCTCTCTCTCTCTCTCTCTCATTATGAACCTTTTCCTTTTTCTTTTCTTTTCCTTTACTTTTTATTCTTCTCACACAATGGTTACCCTAGGCCACCATCTACCCACAACATGTAAGAAATGTAAAAAGTGTGGAAAAATGATATGTGCACATTTTTGCACAAAATGCTAAAAATCCAATTAGCGATTTTTAATCGCGATTAACACTAAAATAGCATATAATTAACCATAAAAGCTTTAAAATGACATAATTCCACAAAATACTCTATTTTATAATTTTCCATAATTTTTCCATAATTTTTCCCATTTATCGGTATTTAATTATACCGAATTATTAAAATATTCAATAAAATAATATTAAATTATAAAAAATCCCAAAAATAATATTTTATTTTTTTGAAATGTTACAATCTTCCCCCTTAAATAAATTCGGTCCCCGAATTTAAATTTAAACCCCCAAGTACTAAAACATTTCAGTAAAAATCCGAATTGTCGGGGCTCCGAAAACATCAATACATAAAACACATCATAGCGCAATACAGGAACATAAGTAATGAGCAGATAACTCAAAATCGAAACTCCATCAAGCATCCTGCAATCATCGGAGTCATGGTAAAGACACAAATGTCAAATCCAAAACAAAACCAGTATGATGTACATCAAAATTATACATGTATATATGAAAGCTATATATGTAAACAACTAAGTAAATGCATGCAAAAGTATGCGGGTACTGTCCTCTGACTAGTCCCGCTCAGTATGAAAACACATGGAAAATATCATAAAAAAGTACTGCTCCATGAAAATCAATCCTAAGACGTATATAAGAATACCCCGTGCGTTTGGTGCGCACGGAAAAACAAAATCCATATATGTGCCATACATGTGCACAAAACAACATCTAGGTGCAACTGATGTGCACGAAACATCTGTCGTAGGCAACGTGTGTGCCTGACAGCAAAATCAGGTGCATCTGACATGCACAAGGAATCCCGATTTAGTGCATCTGGTGTGCATTAAAATCGTATCAAAACACTAAAGGTGCATGAAAACTATGCTGGAAGCATAAATCAAATCACTAGCATAAAATAGGCATGAAATCACAATTAATACCTCAAACGTAATAACTATGCGCAAAATATAAATACCCCGTGGGTGCAACCATGGTGCATAAAAACAAATATCATGAAACCCAGCCATCAAGACGAAATCATGTAAACAGAACGCCCAAAAAACCGAAATCCAAAGTGACGGATACGTGATAATAGAATCACAAAATCACAAATCATAAATACCGTCATCAGTAGTCCCTCCTTCAAAGTCGAGAAGGTGTCGGTGCATCCAATGCTAGCAGCGCAAGATGTCTACTTGCCTCTTGCTCACGGCCTGGTATCCTCTGTCTCTGGGTCCTTATCTTCTCTGTGGATTACCAATCTCACAATCAGTCAGCTCATCGGCCCTGTCAGGTGTGCTAACGGGGACGATTCCGTTCTGGCACTTCTCTGGTCATCTCTCGGTCAATCCTCACGACCATTCGTAAAGCAGCATGTCACTGGTGTCGGCCTCTGGTCCTCTGAATGCACATCACACATATGCTCCTGGTGCAAATATCATTGCAGCAGTGTCCTGGAAGGAATCCTGCTCAGGGTCTCTTCCGATCTTGCTTCTGTCGATCTGTGCGGAGGCTGGTACTCTTACATCATCTTTTCTCGTTTTCTGGACATCTGCGTATTCCGCACACATTTCCTCGGAAACTGGCCATATCCCAATGCCTCTGTATGCCTATCAGGTCTCTAGCCTCGACGGAAAGTAATGACAGCTCGTTAGTGCCTCGCACGAACCTCTGGTTCCACTTGTCTTAATCGTCGTCCACTATGACGTCAAGCCATGCCATCTACGCACTGCACTGTTCTCGGCCACGGTCAATCCGAAGTCTCTCGCACGGACTCGAAATCGCATACTCTGTAGCTTCATCATTCTGTAGAAGATGTCTGGCCGAACAGGTCCTCGGGAACGTGTCCCAACCATCGGAGGAATACTCAATACTCGTCCGTCCTCGATCAACTCACAACGCATCTGGGTGAGGTCCTTTATCCGAACCTGGTCAACTATCTCGTCGACGATGCCGAACTTGGCCCGCTGGGTGTGCGCAATATGACCACTCCTGGGTCCAGGTCTTCTCGTATCTCCTTTTTTGCCGAATTGCCCGGAAGCCATCGTCATTTACTGAAGCTAATTATTGTTCCGGAACGGCTGCATACTCCTCGCGACTCCTTCTGGAAGGTATATCCGTATCGCATCTCTAATGTCAGCGGAGTGGAACGTCACCTCGTCGAATTTTCGTACGAACTCTTCACTTCACTCGGCTTCAATGTCGACTGGTTTGGACTCGTCTTCTCATGGCTGCATGGACTGCGCTCCAACGGCTATGCTCGTATCTGGAGTCTCTCAAGCAGTGTGTCTCATCACATGATATCCCAATGATGTCGAACCATCCAATCGACCTGTCAGAACCTCATAATCCCCCAAGAGATCAACATCATGGGTACAGTTTAATAGTATCGAGTACATACCACAGCATCGGTGGTCCAGCCGTAGAAGGGCAAACCCAAGCCTCACTAATGGCGCCGCGGAACTGCCGCAAACTCTAAGGTTCAAAGGCTTTCACACGGTCATTATGTCGAGTTAGGGTTTCATTCTTCTAGAGGGTCCATAGAATTGCCTGCATGTCTTTCCGAATACTTTAAATTTGGAATAGTAGGTTTCTGACATTCGATCGTCTCTGTCGACTCTCAACGTTTCCGCGTGAAGTCGTCTCTAGCCGTAATCAATCTATCTGATGACCTCGCATTGGGGTAAGCAAACAATCCACATGTCCTAGTCATTCGTCCTCGGGTGATGTTCATATCATATTTTTGCATTTTCATACCGCCCAATTTTTATCACATTGCATATCGGTAGGTACTCTTGAGCCGTGTTTGCTAGTCAATTGCAGGATACAGGTTCTCGGCTCTAAACGGTGAAATTCATGGAAAAACACGACAAAAACCCGGGTTCCTGCCAACCACAGATAAAACAAGGATCTCCGCTCTTTATCCGTCTGTTGCCACACACCAGTTTAAGAGACAAAATGGCAAATCAATGTTGTTTTCATGCACAAGGCTCAATGGCAACACAAGATCCAAGAAATCTACACGGAGCTCGAGGAAATCATGACAAAAAGATCCACATCAAATCACCTTTTGCTCAACAGAAATTCTGGAAAAATCGTGAAGAAAATCTTAGAAAAATCATATTCCAGAATAAAGGACATGAAAAACCAGGCAAGCCCAAAAAAGCAGAGCACCCAACTCCTCTAAAGGGCCGCGGAACCACGGCCAATAGGGGGTCTAGGCCGCGGTTCCGCGGCCGTATAGTGGCGGCAGTCGACCAAATTTTAGGGGCTGTTTTGTCTTTTCATCCTTGTTCTGAATGTTGCCCTACATTTTCATTTCCCAGCCTATAAATAGCCCAGAACCTTGTGAAGCCAAGGGTGGATAATCTTGTATTTTTCTAGGTTTAGAATACTTGTTCCTTCTTCCTCTTCTCATCTCTTCTCCATTGAAAAACTTGTAGTGAGCTTTTGTGAGTGAAGAATGATGAATAAAGAAGTTCATTTTATTATTATACTTGTCTTGCTCTTATGTTAATTGCTTGTAATTTTCATTTGTTAACTTAGTTGTTGTTATTTCTTGTTGTTTCTTTCTTTTCTCTTTTCCTTTATCATTAAAACAACCATGATGCTTACGCTTGATCCTTGCCAAGGTGAGGTCGCAAATAGCTAGTTGTCATCTTCTAATCTCTTTCTTTCTATCTTCCTCTTTTGTTTTGTTTTCTTTTCATTATGATGTGTGAGTAGTTTCCATACTTGTTATGGTAGGATAAGGGAAGTTTGAGAGAAGGAAATCTCTCTCACTCTTTCCTTGCCCAACATCTTAAATCAACTCCCGTTAATTGAACCACAATCCGCTCCCTACGGCACCCTATCCTACATGATAGCGGTGATTCCGTAGTGAGACCGGTTGTGGTTGAATTAACCGGAGGTTATGGTTAAGAGCCAAGAACGGACGGACAAGCACCAAAAGGAAGAACTTAAGCGTTGGAAAGCCTAGCTTATACTCGCAAGTTCGTTCCTAGTCGTGCTAATCCCCATTGTTGCCGATTACCGTAACACCGATATTAAGAGTGGCAACGAAAGAAGTGAGCGACTCCTAACTCAAACTAACCTAATCCTAACCCTAACAAGCTCTCTTTACATATCATTTTAACACTTAGATAATCACAAATAAATCTGGACTTTCGGATTTAACTCGTTAAAGCACATAGAAAAAGATTCCCATCTCCCTGCGGACGACCCATACTCAACCGGCTAGCTACAAGCGAAACCGTTTTGATTGCGGTAATTAACTAAACTTGAACACGCAGAATCTCTACCAATCAAATGGCGCCGTTGCCGGGGAGACGGTAGTTTATTTCTTTGTGTAATTTCGGGTTAACTTGTGAATATAAATATAACCAAAACAAAAAAAAATATACATTGTAAAAAAATCATTTTGTTATTTTTGATTAGTTTTTGTGCAAGTGTGCAGGATAATACGACGTTCGAGTTCAGTGCCAAAGACGTGGGAAGATAGACCCACATTTCGCGGCTACACCGCGACGGATCAAAACGAAGCAAACGGTCTACTGTAAAAATCTGGAGCAGATACAGTAAGCAAGTCAAAATTCAGCACATCCAGACAAGCAGAGGACACCCAACAGAGCACCTACACAAAAATTGAAGGCCCATCTCACTGTTCCTGCCGCGGAACCGCGGCATAAGAAGGCTTAGGCCGTGGAACCGCGGCCACTTGGTGCCCTCTTCATCTCAAAATCTCTGTAAGTCTTTCTTGCTTCTTCCCCACTCCTCTGGACTCCAATAAACTGTGTTTTCTGCAGCATTCTTTACGCAAATTCTCTTCCCCCTTCCAATAAACTGTTCTTGTGCAGGATTCTTTGCGCCGCGCTAAAATAAAAATTGTTTGCAGTTGATTTGTTATCGCTTTGCATTCATTAATACGGACTTAAGGGGCTTGAAACCAATTCAGATTGGGTGGGGATTTCATCACCCTTCCCAGGACCCCAGAAATCACAAAAAGCATATGCATTGACCATTATTAATTAAAAAATACTAGACTCAGCCCTAAGGACTTCGCGCTCAATAGGACAGAGGACTAGTTACAGGCATGGGCCGTTTATCCTATCTGACTTTTGCGGTGCCTAGGCAAGTGTGACGAAGGCAAGTGGTTATTTAATTAAGGAACTTCGCGAAAGCGTTGGACAACCTCCCACTTACCTGGCACTTATCTGGCCGCATTTGACGGAGAAGAGGCGGTTTGAGGTCCTATTTCTAGCCCTCTGGAACAGTTAGGAGCTGTCTAGCACACCTAGGTGACCCTAGATCTAGGTGTGATTGTGCATATCTTGTTTGTGATTGCTTAAAGCCGTAAGTCCGTACATATTTCTGTAAAGCTCTTTCTAAAAATAAAATAAAAAAAAGGGAAAAAAATCAAAAACTTTTATAAAAACTTGCCCTTTGTCGTCAAAATCCATTTGTCACCCACCACCCATCGCCTTTCTCCATTGACGTTTTCTTACCCTCACCTTCTCCGCTTTGACTATACTAAACTCGTTTAGTGTATGTCCGCTTGCACTCGGGACACTAGAGCCAGCCTAGTCCGTGTTACGTTAGTCGCTACCGACTACGCGATCGACTCAGACGTCGAAACTCCATCCACTCCTCTTTCACCTTTACCTTTGCCGGCCAACTCCGACGTTGACCAGAATTCTGTTCATACATCTTCACCTATACCATCACCAACCTCTTCTTCCGCGATGTCAGGATTTAATCCGAACATCTCTTTGACTACCCCTGGATTGGCTCCACCTCCTACGGAGACCAATAACCCACCACCACCGCCTGTTGTAGCGCCGCAGCGAATCGCGCTCTAGGATCGTTTCTATCCCACCCGTTCCGCACTTCCCACCTGTCTTTCTCTTCCACCGGCCAATGGGGATAATTTTGAAATTAAGCCCCACTTCATCAACATGCTTCCACGATTTCATGGGCTTGAATATGAAGATGCCTATATCTTCATCAATAAATTTCAAAACGTTTGTGCCATGATGAAAACTACCCAACTGTCGGACGATGCTATACGTCTACGGGTCATTCCGTTCACTTTATGCGATCTTGCTGAAAAATGGCTGTATAGCACCGCTTCCCACTCCATAACCAGTTGGGACGAGTTTGTAAAAGCGTTTCTAAAGAAATTTTATCCGAATCATAAAACCGCAAGGATTCGCAATGAAATCAACCAATTCTCTCAGCTTCCTTCTGAACCCTTCTGGAAGTGCTTTGACCGGTACAAAGACCTTCTTGTTCAGTGTCCTCACCACGGTATAGAGAAATGGCAACTTTGCCAAACCTTATACGAAGGCCTGAACCCAGCAACGAAGCAGTTGTTGGAAACCATCTGTCAGGGCCACTTCCTATCGAAATCTGACGAGGAAGCGTGGCAATTCTTTGACGACCTTGCGGAGCAAACGCTACAATGGGAGAGCACCAGACCGACTTCTTCTTCTTCTACCTCCACTTCTACCGGTCAGTCTAGGGTAGGAATTCACCAACTTGACGTCTCTATTGCGATGAAAGCTGAAATGGCTGCAATAACGAGAAAGCTTGAAGAGATAGAGAGCAAATTTTCTTCTCCTACTCCTGCCCCTGTTCTTCCCCTTCGTACCATTTGCGCTTGTTGTTCCGATCCTTCTCACTTAACCGAAGAGTGTCCTTACAATCCACCATCGCAAGGACAGGATCAGGTTAATGCTGCATTCCAGGAAAGACCGAGGAATGATCCATACTCTTCCACCTACAATCCCGGTTGGAGGAACCACCCCAATTTCGCCTGGAATCAGTTGCAGAATCAATTCCAAGGCAACAATTTCCAAAGGCCCCCTCCGCCGCAACAACAAGCGCAACAACAAACTCAACATCAGTTTCAGCAGCCCTTCCAACCCCAACCTTTTCAAAATCAGACGAACAACTTTGCACCCAACAATTCTTTTCCACCAAACAACTTTGTTCCGTCAAACAACGATAAGGTTTCCTCGCTCGAACGAAGTCTGGAGGCGTTCGTTAAACAATCGACACAATCCACCGCCAACATCCAGTCTTCCATTCAGTCCTTAGTGCAACACGCTGCCGCTCACGGGCAAAGCATCAAGACCATCGAGGCCCAGATTGCACAACTGAATGCGGCCTTAAGCGAGCGAGAAAAGGGGAAGCTCCCGTCCCAGCCACTCCCAAATCCCGGTCACCCACAGAATGTACATGTTGCTCTTGAACAACAGAACCATAATGTGAGTGCCGTGACCACATTAAGATCGGGAAGGATGCTGCAAAACAACATTGGCACACGGATCAACGATGACACCCCGGCCGCTTCTTCTTCTTCTTCTTCTCCTGCTTCTTCGTCTTCTGAGCCTATTCTCCATTCTTCAAAAGGCTCTCCTTCTTCTTCTTCTTCTTCTTCTTCTGCTCTGGACGGACTCACTTCTCACCCCACGAAAACACCTATTCTGGGATCCGTTCCAACTCCACAATCTCCTCCACAAGCATTAGACTCAACCAATTTTAAAAATGTCCCATTTCCAAACCAGTTGAGGTCTAATAAACAAAATCCTTAAATGGAGAAGATTCTGGAGTTATTTAAGCAGGTTAACATTAACATTCCTGTTTTAGATGCTGTCCAACAAGTCCCGTCCTACGCGAAAATCTTAAAGGACTTGTGCACGAAAAAGAGGAAGTCTCAGGTACCCAAGAAAGTTTTCTTGGCTAGTGCTGTGAGTGATGCCCTTACCCAATCTTTACCACAAAAACGGAAGGACCCTGGCTGTCCTACGATTTCAATTACCATTGGGGATAAGAACATCAACCGCACACTATTAGATCTTAGTGCCAGTGTTAACCTGCTTCCGTACTCAGTATACGAGCAATTAGGCATAGGAGAGCTGAAACCCACACACTGCACTCTCCAAATGGCCGACCGATAGATCACCCATCCTAGGGGTGAGCTAGAGGATGTGTTAATAAAAGTCGGGGACTTCATATTCCCCGTTGACTTCATTGTATTAGACACACAGCCTGTAGCTAACCCCCGGAATCAAATTCCGGTGATACTCGGTCGCTCATTCCTTGCAACCTCAAATGCTGTGATCAATTGCCACAATGGTTCGATGAACCTCTCTTTTGGAAACATGACAATTGAACTCAACATTTTTAGGTTGGGGAATCAGCCCTCCGAACCTAATGCTCATATATTGGACATCTGCTCGATCCAGGAGATCACCCCAGAAGAGTGTGAATTCGAGGAGTTTCTGTTTGATCACGATAACCTTGACGCCATTAGTGCGTTCCTCCTCGAACCTGCTGCTGTTTCTGTGCCCGATAACGACTACGAGTGTTTCACGTTCTTGAATGATCTTAGCCGCTCGCAACCCGAGTTTGAATCCTCCGAATTTCCGGATGAGATACCTGAACCATCTGACTCGGTCGCTTACACTCGTTTTGAACCTTTGCTGGAATCTTTTGAGTTCGAGACCGTTTCACCAATCTTGCCTTCCATCGTTTCACCTCCAACGCTCGAACTCAAGCCTTTGCCTTCTCACCTTAAGTACGCTTACTTAGGTGAGAACGAGACCCTCCCTGTCATCATCTCGGCTTCTCTAGCTCCAGAGCAAGAGAAAGCCCTTCTCGCGGTCTTGCACAGCAACAGGCAAGCTTTTGGCTGGTCCATGGCGGACATCAAGGAGATTAGTCCCCTGATCGTTGAACATCACATTCATCTGATGGATGATGCCAAACCAGCCCGGGATCCACAAAGACGGCTCAATCCAGTCATGAAAGAGGCTGTGAAGAAGGAGATCGTAAAATGTCTAGATAGTGGTATTATTTACCCTATCTCTGATAGCCAGTGGGTGAGCCCCATTCATGTTGTCCCCAAGAAGTCGGGCATCACGGTCATAACCAACGAGGCGAACGAGTTAATCCCTACTCGCACCCAAACTGGGTGGCGAGTATGCATTGATTACAGAAAACTCAACGCCGCAACGCGGAAAGACCACTTTACGCTACCTTTCATTGACCAGATGCTTGAACGATTGGCCGGACACGAGTACTACTGCTTTCTTGATGGCTACTCCGGCTATAATCAAATTCCCATCGCCGAAAAAGACCAGGACAAGACCACTTTCACTTGTCCTTTCGGCACGTTTGCATATCGTCGCATGCCCTTTGGGTTATGCAATGCGCCCGCTACCTTCCAGCGGTGTATGATGGGAATCTTCTCAGACATGGTGGAAAAATTTCTGGAGATCTTCATGGATGATTTCTCCATCTTCGGCAATTCCTTCAACGAGTGTTTGCTGCATCTTGACGCTGTCCTTAACCGATGTAAGGACAAGAATCTCACTTTGAATTGGGAGAAATGCCACTTCATGGTGCGCGAAGGTATTGTCTTAGGACATATCATCTCGCAAAATGGCATAGAGGTTGACAAAGCAAAGATTGAGGTCATTTCCAATCTACCTCCTCCCGATGCGTCAGAGATATCCGAGCCTTCCTTGGCCATGCCGGTTTCTATAGACGGTTCATCAAGGACTTTAGCAAGATTGCTAGGCCCTTGACTCTTTTGCTGGCCAAGGATACGCCATTCGACTTCAACTCGAGCTGTGTGACTGCATTCGATTCATTGAAACGCTCACTCACTTCTGCTCCCGTTCTTTCTTCACCTGACTGGACGCACCCATTTGAGATTATGTGCGATGCATCCGACTTTGCCATTGGTGCTGTCCTTGGACAACACATCAACAAGATGCTGCACGTAATCTATTATGCGAGCCGAACCCTGAACGACGCCCAACTCAACTATACAACAACTGAGAAGGAATTCTTAGCTGTTGTATTTGCTTTAGAAAAGTTCAGGCCCTACCTCATCGGCTCTCCAGTCATTGTCTACACAGACCATTCTGCTCTGCGCCATCTTTTTGCAAAGAAAGATGCAAAATCTCGGTTAATACGTTGGATCCTCTTGCTTCAAGAGTTTGACCTTGTCATTAAGGACAAACGAGGATGTGAAAACGTAGTTGCTGACCATCTCTCACGACTTCCTTCTTCACCTTCGCTTCCAATTCCGATCAATGACGTTTTCCCGGATGAACAGCTCTTGACAGTATCTTGCGAACCTTGGTTCGCAGATATTGCGAACTATTTGGCCACGGGATTACTACCGACTGAATGGTCAAGTCAGGACATACTTCGCTTCTTATCCCAAGTAAAACACTTTTACTGGGACGAACCCTATTTGTTCAAGTACTTTCCCGACCAGATTATTCGTCGGTGTGTCCCTGACGATGAATTCAAGAGTGTGCTGTCGTTTTGCCACGATCAAGCATGTGGCGGGCATTTTGGCCCCAGAAAGACAGCTGAGAAGATCTTGCAATGTGGTTTCTACTGGCCACAACTCTTCAAAGACGCTCATGACTATTGCAAGACTTGCTCCCAGTGCCAACACTTGGGCCGGATATTCCGGAGGAACGAGATGCCGCTCCAACCGATCTTGGTTGTGGAGGTTTTCGATGTTTGGGGGATAGATTTCATGGGGCCGTTTCCCAGCTCTTTTGGGAACTTGTACATCCTTCTCGCTGTTGATTACGTCTCTAAATGGGTCGAGGCAGTGCCCAGCCGGACTAACGACAACAAGGTTGTCGTTAGGTTTCTTAAGGAAAACATTTTCTCCCGTTTTGGGCACCCCCGAGCGATCATTAGCGACAATGGAAGTCATTTATGCAACAAAACTTTCGAGGCCTTGATGCGGAAATACTCCATTAATCATAAGCTATCCACGCCCTACCACCCCCAAACCTGCGGGCAGGCCGAAGTTTCAAATCGGCAAATCAAGCAGATACTGGAGAAGACGGTTTCCAAGAACCGTAAGGATTGGTCGCTGAAACTCACTGATGCCCTTTGGGCATTTCGAACCGCTTATAAGACCGACCTTGGCATGTCTCCCTATCGGCTTGTGTACGGAAAAGCCTGCCACCTACCTGTCGAAATAGAGCATCGAGCATTTTGGGCGATAAAGGAGCTGAATCTGTCTCTCGAGGATGCGGGCAGCCATCGGAAGCTGCAGTTGAATGAATTGAGCGAGCTTAGGGATGAGGCTTACGATAACACGGTTGTCGTTAAGAATCGAACGAAGGTGTTTCACGATAAACACCTTTTGCGCAAAACTTTCGTATCTGGTCAGCAGGTACTGCTTTACGACACCCGACTTCACTTCCATCCAGGAAAGCTCAGATCTCGCTGGAAAGGGCCGTATTTTGTGCGGAATGTGTATCTGCATGGCGCTGTGGATTTGGAAAATCCAAAGGACGGTTCATTTTTCAAAGTGAACGGACACCGACTTAAACCGTACCTTAGCGCCGAACCAACAGAGGAGCTCCTGTTCTTACAGGAGCCGGTTTACCCTGCATGACCTTCCTCTGCCTACCACCAAACTTCGGTTATCCAGCCAAGAACAGTGGACACTGTTCCAAATAAGTTCGGAGGTATGTATATACCATTTTGTACATTTTTGTGGATATTCTTTTCCATTTTTTCTTTTCTTTTCTTTTCTTTAAAAACAAAAAAAAAATGTGTATATAGCTAACCGACAATTTTGACCCTTCAAATGATCTCTTCATGCAATGACAGTGAGGAAACTGTCCAGTTTAAGTTTGGGGGTACGCTCGGTACGCATTTCTTACCTTCGCATTCATATGTATATTCTGCATCTGCATATTAAAATCCATAAAATCCATAAAAATCTGAAAATTTTCTAAAAACATAAAAACGTTTTTGTCAAGTTAGCTAGTGGGAGGACTCTGATTCAACATTTTGACGGTTTTGTTTGATAAAATAAGAATAACTAAATCTTATGTTTAGATTTTGAAAACCTGAAAGATAACTCTCCTTTGAAGTTAACTATAGCTGATATACGTCTTTACATCACACTACACGTGCCGTGAGTTTTTGGGAATTAGATGAGAAGTCTTTTATGTCGAAAACTTTTAAATGGATAAATGATTTTCTGAGGATCAAATAGGTTTGTTCGGAAATAAGTAATATCAAGAATAGTTTATGAAGTGAGTGAATATGAAGGAATGTTATTGATGCCTTAATTGGAACTAAGTCTGAAAAATAACCCATCTGGAACTTGATTGGAATGATTACACACCAAAACCCACTAAACACGTCTTTTATCCAAAAAAAAAAATAATAATTGAACTGCCGGCTATATCTCCATTCGTATTAAATCATCATGATTTTCACGCCAAACTGTCTTTTGTTTGTGGACCTAGGTAACTTGAGTAATTAAGTCCGCTGGGGTGTTTCTACACCTAATGCCCTAAAGCCAACTGGTTTGGGTGCATTGGCCCAAAGCTCGCTAAGAAGCCTAGAAAGTCCAGATTAAAACAAAATCAAGCAAGTGTTCTCTCCGAGTTAAAATTCCTAACGGTTCTTTATGTGAGAATAATCTTGATAAAAGACAGGCTTTTATAAAAAAAAATTTAGCGGAGATATGAAGGTTTTATTCTATGATAAAGACTATTGCACGTTCACAGAGGTGTGTAAGAAATGAAAACAAGAAAAAGGTGGAGTGAAAAATAAGACCTAGTTTCCTGTTAAGGAAGATAGAAATTCTAAAGTTGAAACTTTACTGGAAAACGAAACTTGAAAAATGCTTAACTCTTTATAAAACTTATGTGATCCTTTCAAAATTTTTATCTGGGCTTTATTGTGTGACATGATGACGTAAATCGATCCTTTTGGAAACCTAACGACACTATTTGCACCGCACGTAAAGACATATAAAATCTGTAGTTAAATAAGAAGTGAGGTGTGAAAAATAAGGGTTTGATAATCTAGACTTGGGATCATAGAATTGTTATTTTCTGAAACAAAACTTTAGGGTTTGAATCATAGTTATTTTGCAAAACTAGCTTGACCGGATTTTATGGGTAGTATCCGCTGAAAACCCTCAGGAGACAACACTCCTCCTACTAGGGACACCTAGAGGTTTAACGGCTTGTTGTACATGCTCAGTGCAATCGCGTTCCCTGCGAAAGTGAGGTTAGGAATTTTTTGTGAATAAATTGGCTTTGCTCGGGACGAGCAAATGATAAGTTTGGGGGTATTTGTTCATATCAGATTTTTGCATTTTCATACCGCCCAATTTTTATCACATTGCATATCGGTAGGTACTCTTGAGCCGTGTTTGCTAGTCAATTGCAGGATACAGGTTTTCGGCTCTAAACGGTGAAATTCATGGAAAAACATGACAAAAACCCGGGTTCCTGCCAACCACAGATAAAATACGGATCTCCGCTCTTTATCCGTCTGTTGCCACACACCAGTTTAAGAGACAAAATGGCAAATCAATGTCGTTTTCATGCACAAGGCTCAATGGCAACACAAGATCCAAGAAATCTACACGGAGCTCGAGGAAATCATGACAAAAAGATCCACATCAAATCACCTTTTGCTCAACAGAAATTCTGGAAAAATCGTGAAGAAAATCTTAGAAAAATCATATTCCAGAATAAAGGACATGAAAAACCAGGCAAGCCCAAAAAAGCAGAGCACCCAACTCCTCTAAAGGGCCGCGGAACCGCGGCCAATAGGGGGTCTAGGCCGCGGTTCCGCGGCCGTATAGTGGCGGCAGTCGACCAAATTTTAGGGGCTGTTTTGTCTTTTCATCCTTGTTCTGAATGTTGCCCTACATTTTCATTTCCCAGCCTATAAATAGCCCAGAACCTTGTGAAGCCAAGGGTGGATAATCTTGTATTTTTCTAGGTTTAGAATACTTGTTTCTTCTTCCTCTTCTCATCTCTTCTCCATTGAAAAACTTGTAGTGAGCTTTTGTGAGTGAAGAATGATGAATAAAGAAGTTCATTTTATTATTATACTTGTCTTGCTCTTATGTTAATTGCTTGTAATTTTCATTTGTTAACTTAGTTGTAGTTATTTCTTGTTGTTTCTTTCTTTTCTCTTTTCCTTTATCATTAAAACAACCATGATGCTTACGCTTGATCCTTGCCAAGGTGAGGTCGCAAATAGCTAGTTGTCATCTTCTAATCTCTTTCTTTCTATCTTCCTCTTTTGTTTTGTTTTCTTTTCATTATGATGTGTGAGTAGTTTCCATACTTGTTAGGGTAGGATAAGGGAAGTTTGAGAGAAGGAAATCTCTCTCACTCTTTCCGTGCCCAACATCTTAAATCAACTCCCGTTAATTGAACTACAATCCGCTCCCTACGGCACCCTATCCTATATGATAGCGGGATTCCGTAGTGAGACCGGTTGTGGTTGAATTAACCGGAGGTTATGGCTAAGAGCCAAGAACGGACGGACAAGCACCAAAAGGAAGGACTTAAGCGTTGGAAAGCCTAGCTTATACTCGCAAGTTCCTTCCTAGTCGTGCTAATCCCCGTTGTTGCCGATTACCGTAACACCGATATTAAGAGTGGCAACGAAAGAAGTGAGCGACTCCTAACTCAAACTAACCTAATCCTAACCCTAACAAGCTCTCTTTACATATCATTTTAACACTTAGATAATCACAAACAAGTCTGGACTTTCGGATTTAACTCGTTAAAGCACATAGAAAAAGATTCCCATCTCCCTGCGGACGACCCGTAATCAACCGGCTAGCTACAAGCGAAACCGTTTTGATTGCGGTAATTAACTAAACTTGAACACGCAGAATCTCTACCAATCAGGTGACTAGCGACTTACCATCATATCCCTAAGGATATACTCCTGCTGCAGTAGCTCCAACCATCTGGGGCGATATCTCGTCGTTTGCAGCAACAACTGGCTCCTTCGTCTGTAAGCTGAACAGCGCCTCAATCCTCCAGGAAAGGCGATATATTGGCGGTCATCTCTAAATCGGTTTGCTCTAGATCTGAGTAAGACGCTCCACACTGGAAATCTTCAACTCACTGGCCTGCTCCGGCACATAAATCGGACGAATCACCTTCGTCTCTCAAATCGGGTAGACTATCTATCATCTGTCTCATATCTGCCTGGAAGCTCCGGCGATCTCAGCTCGTAAGCTCCGGAAGCGACATCCTATCAATCTCCGCAATAGCTGGTTCATCTGTATGCACGGTAGGCGACATCATAATGTCTGAGGTATGCTGTACATCAACAGTCCTCTCTCAACTGGCAGCTCTAACAATGGCCCGATCATCCGGTGTAAAACCAAGCACTCGCCTCCACAAGAGGTCACAATCATCAATACTAACTCGAGACATTCCCATGTCACCAGAATACACAATGGTCGGCCCTCGTACCAGACGAGCTCGCCCTGACCGTAACACTAGCAGCAGCTCAAGCTGCACGCAAACGATGGCGAAAGGAACCTCAACCGAGTATCGAAGAGAGCAGATCAATGGCAAGAAGGAAAACAACAGATCTAGAATGGATACATGATCATAAGAAGGAACAGCATCAAGTAAAGTATGATCATGGAACTAATAGAACCGAGGATCTCAAATGGGTGTACAATCATGGATATGAAGAGAATCACTGATCTCGAAAATATGTACATCTTAAGGTTTCTTATGTGGAGTGGCGTGTCGTAAGTATGCCGCGGAACATACACACGGTACGTCACTCTACTGAAGTCACCTACTCCATCAACCAAAGATCATCCTATGCGACGAAAGTTCGGGTCTAATACCCCCTCGACTAAGTCTAAGTTCCGTAAGGTCAAGCCTAAGTTCCGTATATATATAAACGCCCTAGGCTCCACATAGTCAAATTTAGACTCGAACCAAGATTAACCTAGCGCTCTGATACCAACTTTGTCACGACCCGAAATAGCACGTGACTGGCACTTGAATCATATGAAGTCTATAGGACCCTATCTAATCCAAGTAAGCCAAAAGCCCAGAAATCTAAAACCTTTTTTTTAAAGTAATAAATAAGGAAAAACTAGTTTCAAGAAGTGAAGAAAACATGTTTTAAAAACAAGGTTTTTAAATAAGTAAGCCGAAAGTGCATTTTTAAAATGTATTGTCTTTTCTAAAAATTTCGGCAGAGTTTCCTTTGTAAATACTGGCCCCGAACGGGGTACAACAATAACAATATATATGCAATGATAAAAGGCATCCCCAAGCGGGAGCTAGCTCTTCGTCAATTGACGGTCACAACCACACAAGCAATATGATATACAACGCCGAAGGGCGAGGATCAAAACTCAAAGAAAACTCAAAATAACATGAAAACCGTAATACTACTACACGCGACTCTAAGGTCGAAATAATACATCACTAGAGTCTAAGTCTGAAATAATATACAAGTTTTTGGTCGATGGAATTTCTAGATACAATGAATAATACATATACAAGGGTGGTTCTGATGCAAAGAACCCACCTACCAAGAAAATCACCCGCAAAGGAAAGCAATGTGCCGGAAATGCCGCTATGGAACCTGTACGGCAAAACCTGCAAGAACTGTGGTACAACGGGGGTGAGTTGCTGTTAGTTGTATGTATGCCCTAGAGGCCAGTATTGTACAGATGATGTATATTATATTGGATGCTTGGACATATATAGAGATGACTTTCTTGCTCGATATGATAGTATGCTATCCGGTTACTCTTTATCTTAACATATACACTAGTCTCTTTAAACTGTCTTATAGTTACATGTTGGTAAAGCCCTTAGGATGTGTACTTGACTACCTGGACTATGATGCAGATCATACTAGTAGGGACATGGTAGTCCATAAGTACATCCTTCAAGGTCCCTAGTCGTGGGTGTATCTGTTAGTGTATATGCCCTAGAGGCCATTACTGTATCATACTAGTTTGTATATTACTTGATGGAAGCTTGGGATATTCACCTTGTATAAACAATCTTGCTCAATATAGTAGTATGCTACTTGGTTTGTTTCTACTTCAATGTGTACTTGTGTTTATTTCAGTATATCACTTATACACATTAGTGGAGCCCTTAGGATCTTTGCTTGATTACCAGCGTTGTGATGGCAGTCACACTAGTGGGGGCTGGGTAATCTATAGGCACATCCTTTTACAGGTCCCTAGTCGTAGGACTATCGAGACAGGGCATCGATACTCCGGAGTAGACTAGCGTATGCGCTTCTCATCCCAGTGTGGGAGATGGTCTGTCCCACAGCCATCAGTACGTCGTACTGGAGATAGTATACGGGTGCTCGTTGGGTTACGAGTACACTGGACAGGACTCGTCGGGAACTGACAGGTTGGTATTATACCTATCGTCAGTTATCAGTTCCCAGGTGACATGAGTACAGCTTAGTCCGCTGACTTGACACTGACACTTCGCCTCGAGTGTGTTCCCACTGCACTTTGATCACTACCCTACCACGGCTCAAAGGAGTCGTGCAAACAGGTGGTGGTTGGGTGCAGTCCCGAAGCACTTGGAGGCAGTGACGGTTAGACAGGATTCGTCTCTCCCGGTATTTGGGGTTGACATCGCGCTGTGTCTAGGAGAGCCATTGCACGAGTAGTCCCTGGCCAGGGCAAGCGAGATATACTGGTAGGTTTCCAGTGTTATCTCAGGGTGTTTTGGGCTTCACTCCGACACGACTTGTACCGCTATTGGGGGACTGACGTTTTACCGCCCCCTAGGCCCGCCATGCGATGTATCAGACGAACAGACCGGACTGTACGGAGAATGTCACATTCAGACTCAGTAGGAGTTCAGATGGGGTTTCACCTCGTCAGCCTTCTTGTCGGCATCTACCTGGGGACCGTTACGCACAGCTAGTGCCGCTTGCGGTCTGTGGTTAAACCCACTGCCAGCGTAGTGTCGAGTCTTTAGAGTCCCACACAGAGGGTATTCGTCTCTGGGCAAAACGGAGTGGAGGTCGCATGGTTTTGCGACAGGGTTCGTTCTCATCCGCGCACTTGTGCACGTTTTGGAGTCCGGACGGATTATACTGGCAGGCTCTGGTTTGAGCCAGATACTGGTATATGTTTTGGGGGTTGCTTTTATATCTTGGTAGTCTTGTTCCTCGGAACGAGAATGCAGGTGTGTATGCACAGTTGCTTGAGGCGGAGAATGAGGTTTTTCATTAGGGTTTCGGATCGGGTGCGTATGCACAGTTGACAGTTATCATTTTCCAAACCCTAATGGATTTGTATATTATCTATTAATAATAGTAATTAAATGAGAATTATGTTATGGTTGATTTTTTGTTGACTTGTTGACCTTGGTTGACTTGTTGACCTTTGACCACCATCATGCTTTGAAGATCCTCCTTGATTCATGCTTACACTTCATTTAAAGAAGCATGATAGTGGTCATTCCTAAAATAACCATCAACTATTCTTATTTCAATTATTATCATTTAGATAATTCTTTTCTTTTTGCAATATGGTTGCAAGAAAGAGAAAATATTGCTCATTCTATCATTCTCACTCTCTCTCCTCATTTCATCTTCTTCTTCCTCTTGAAAAGAGAAACCTTCTCATGTGTTGAGAATCATTCTCTTTAGATAGAAAAGCAAACCCTAATCACTCTCTACTCTTTCTAGGATGAAGGTTTAGCAAGCCGGAAACCCTAGTTCACTCAAAGATCGAGGAAGAGCCCAAAGTCGAACCTTCGAGGTGGATCCATCTTCGACGGGAGAAGGCGACGAAAAGAGAACCATCAACCTCTACAAGGTTTGAAGAAGAAGGAGTTCAAGTTTAGGTATAACCATCTTCCATAGTAGCTAACTCTCTTTAGCTTGTTAACTAGTTTTAGTTTAGACAACGATCCCGACAAAGTTTAGTCCATGTTGCCTCTTGCGATAAAAATTCGTTTTTTATACCGTTTCCGCCTCCCCGTAAGTACCGGGGGTCGCAATATGGACTTACAGTGGTATCAGAGCCTAACTAAACTTAAACTAGCTTGGTAGTAAGGTGTAACGAAGTTCGGAACCGAAAAATCGCAAAACCGGAAAATCAAAACCCTAACTTTCTGTTGAATTTTTTTCTGCTCAAATTGAAAAAATTTATACTTGTAAAATCGTCTCAGGGTTTTCTAAGAACACACAAGAAAAACGATATCATGTTCTCTCCAAACCGCCGCGCTTCCGCGGCCTCACCTATTCATCTGGCCGCGGAACCGCCGCATGTTGGTTTCTTCTTTGCATCGTTTTTCGTGCAGTGTTCTTCTGTGTTGGTTTTGGGATTTTTAAGATATATTATATGTACCCAGATTTTCCAGAACTGAAATTCACTTTTGGGGTCCTATAATTCCGTATTTTTTTCCGAACTTCACTGCACTTTGGCTATGTTGGTTATATCTGTGATGTTTGCATGTATTGAACGTCGGCTAATCGCTATAAGTCGATTAGTCGGGGTTATACATGATCTGTAATGTTCTGGAATGTGTATATGAATGTGTTGGACTGTCGCGGGTGAATAGCCGGGGTGGATGTGAGATGAGCTTTTGTTTTTTCTTTCATTCATTGTAAATGTAAATTGATGTAATTATATTATTTGTTTGGCCGCACAACCGGGTCGGGGTTGTAGCCGTCATTGTATAATTCTTTTTACTGTTTTTGCTCCTAGGATAGACCCATGGTGGGGTGCACAAACTACCGGGAACTTGGCGGGTAGTTTGCCGCACCCGTAGGGGTCTTGGGTGGGGTATTTGCTATTCACCGCGACCGTGTTATCCGCTTTTCGTTTCAGGCTCGAAAGAAATGCGGATTGCTAGTATATCCAATGTATTCATCTGTGATCTGTAATGTCTATCATTGCTTTCTATTTAGGCGTTGCTTATGTTTTACAGCCGCGCTAGCCCAGCCCCCGCTCTGTCGTTAGTTAAGTAACCTAACGAGTGATGACGGGACCCCGTGGCGAATGCGAATGGCATAAGCGTACGTCATATTTTGGTTGTTTTCTGCAATGGTAGGAATTAAATGATGGGACGCATTAAAAGAACTAATGCAAGAATATCACGCATTAAAAGAACTAATGCAAGATAATAAACCAAGTTTAAGTCGATGGAACACTTTCGAAAAACCACTCGGTTCTTTTCAAAAACTAACTTTTAAATGCGGAGCTTGAGCCACTCCT
The DNA here is from genome assembly GCA_030015575.1 of Agapanthus africanus. NCBI lineage: Eukaryota > Viridiplantae > Streptophyta > Magnoliopsida > Asparagales > Amaryllidaceae > Agapanthus > Agapanthus africanus. The sequence continues at coordinate 279,051,384 of JASDDO010000001.1, forward strand.
TCTAAAAGCTATCTCGTTCCATCGATTATATCAAGTTCACTACGTTCACGGTTTCGCCAAAACCATTCGTAGCCCTCCATCGTTTCAGTTAGATATACGGTAGTATTCAAGCTATGTATTTTGACCTCACGCCAAGGCATAGTGATTGGTAGCTGCCGGATATTTATCTGTTGCATAGATAGAATGCGTTGTTTTGAGACAGTCGTACCACCATTTTGGCCTACGTCAAGGGTAGGTACGGGTGGATTCAAATCAACCGGGATAATGATGGGAAGAACTTGACATGTGACTTATGACATTTTGACCTCACGCCAAGGTCATAAGAGCATGGGGCAAAAATCCACATCGGGAGTTTCATAAGTACTGAAACTTGCTAGATTTGCATACCATTTGGAGTGTGATGATTATGGTAGGATTCCTTCATTTTCGTCACGCGATGATATTTGGATCCCGATCCTACTGTGAGTATATGCTACTCCTCGGGAAATTTCTCACTAAACGATCAATGCTATAAACCTAGTAGGTGCCTAGAAAGGTGTTAGCGGGGCTACGCCCCCAGGGAAAAGAGGTTCTTAAATTAAGGAACTTCGCGAAAGCGTTGGAAAACCTCCCTCGAAGTACCGACACTGGCCTGGCTGAACGGTTAAGCAAGTATTGTACGGTGGGATTGATCCCGGCTAATTCTTCCTTTGTGGTTTGAGGAGGGATTCGAGAGACAGTGGGAGCCATCCTGTTTAGACAAATTAAAAACCATTCTAAACTTGCAAGAGCATCGTGCTAAGTGTTTCTTCTCTCCCCCTGCAGCGACCAAATCGAAATGACTGGACTTAAGTTACTTCTAGATAAAAACATACTGACAGGGCCAAACTACAAAGATTGGCTCAGGAATGTCAAATTGGCAATCTCTTACGACAAGCTGGGGTATCTTCTTACCAGCAAAGCTCCCCCCGTCCCAGGTCCCACCTCCAGCGTCGCGGATAAGGAAATCCGTAAGACTTGGGAGATTGACAGCGCGAAGGCCAGATGCCTCGTACTTGCCTCGATGGACAATGACCATCAGAGGAGGCACGAGAATATGGATTTGGAATCCATATTTCTTCATACAAAAGAACTGTATGGAGAGCAGTCTCGTATCGCAAGATACGAAGTGTCGAAGAAGTTATTTTCGACTAAGTTGGCCGTCGGATCATCGGTAGCGGACCACGTGCTTAAGATGATTGGCTACACTGAGGAGCTCGCGGAACTTGGGACCACGTTGGATAGTGAACTCTACACCGATATAATTCTCCAGTCCCTTCCATCCACTTACGCCCAGTTCATACTGAATTTCAACTTGCAAGAAAAGGAAGTTGAACTTTCAGAACTCCTCAACCTGCTGAGGAGCGCAGAGGGCACCCTACAGAAGGGTAGGGATACATCCACTTTGTTTGTAGGAGGATCTTCTTCTTCTAGGTCCAAGGCGAAAGCCAAGGGAAAGAAGAAGAAAGCCCCCGCCAAACCAAGAGGCGGTGTTAGTAAAGTGGGTGCGAAGGGAAAGGAAAAGGCAACAAAGATAGCGGGGAAGCTTGTTGGTAAAGAGGAATGCTTCTATTGTCACAAGAGTGGACACTGGAAGAAAGATTGCAGGGCTTGGAAAGCCAGGACACAGGAACTGAAGCAGGTTGCGGCTTCAGCTTCAGGTGTGTATGTTATTGAAAACTGTCTTTCTATAAACTCTACTTCCTGGGTATTGGATACCGGATCAGGATCTCATATCTGTAATTCTTTGCAGGCGTTGAGAAACCGTAGGTTTTTGAAGGAAGGTGACATGACCCTCAGAGTTGCGAACGGAGCTAGCATGGATGCTAAAGCCGTGGGGGACTATCACCTAGGAATGTCAGATGGACATGTTTTGGTTTTGCGTAATTGCTTTTTTGTACCCAACGCAACTTGTAATATCATTTCTGTATCTTTGGTTTCTAAAGAAGGTTATGAATTTGCGTTTGTAAGTAATGTTGTTAACATTCACCTTAATCAAGTTCTGATTGGGTCAGGTACACTGAGCAATGGTATATACGTATTAAACCAACCACAGATTTTCAATGTCCAGAATACACACAAAAGAAAGTCACCAGATATTAATCAGACTTTCTTATGGCATTGTAGATTGGGTCACATCAATGAGAGAAGGTTGACGAAGTTACATACAGAAGGGTATTTGAATGCGTTCGAATATCAATCGTATGCCACTTGTCAATCCTGTCTCAAGGGAAAGATGACAAAGACTCCGTTTACCGGACATGGAGTAAGAGCGAGCGAGCTCTTGGGACTCGTACACAGTGACGTGTGCGGTCCAATGTCTACACATGCCCGAAGCGGACATTCTTACTTCATTACTTTTACGGATGACTTCTCAAGGTACGGTTATGTCTTCTTAATGAAACATAAGTCCGAGGCCTTTGGAAAATTCCAGGAGTATAAGAATGAAGTAGAGAAACAGACCGGCAAAAGTATTAAGATTCTAAGATCGGATCGAGGTGGAGAATACTTAAGTGCCGAATTCCTGGACTATTTAAAAGAGAATGGGATTCTCTCTCAGCTTACTCCTCCATACACCCCGCAACATAACGGTGTATCGGAGAGACGGAATCGCACCCTATTGGATATGGTACGGTCTATGATGAGTAACGCTGAGTTACCGCGATCATTCTGGGGGTATGCGCTAGAAACAGCTGCATACCTATTGAACCGAGTTCCTACTAAGACTGTGCCTACCACACCATATGAGTTATGGAGTGGGAAGAAACCCTATCTTCAGTACTTGAAGATTTGGGGATGTCCAGCTTATGTCAAAAAGCAGCATGCGGACAAGCTCGAGGCACGCTCAGTACTGTGCAATTTTGTGGGATACCCAAAGAACTCCAGGGGGTATCTTTTCTATTACGCAGAGGAGCAAAAAGTCCTTGTTTCTCGTAATGCCCATTTTCTGGAACATCAGTTCTTAGAAAAAGAAGTAAGTGGGAGCGAAATAGAACTGGAAGAAATTCCAGAACCACAGACTATTACTGAAAGCTTAATGGAACCAGAGGGTTCAAATGAACAGGACATTCCTATGCCGCTCCGCAGAAGTAGTAGGCAGTCTCATCCGCCCGAGAGATACTACGGTTTTCTCATAGACGGGGATAGAGAGGATTGCATCATAGACTATGATGAGCCTACTAGCTTCCAGCAGGCCGTTCAGAGCATTGACTCGGTAAAATGGCTGGATGCAATGCGGACCGAAATGGAGTCCATGTACACCAACAAAGTATGGACGTTGGACATTGCTCCAGACGGGGTAAAACCCGTAGGATGCAAGTGGATCTTCAAAAGGAAGATTGGTGTAGATGGACAGGTTGAGACCTATAAAGCTAGACTTGTAGCAAAGGGTTTCCGTCAAAGACCTGGCTTGGACTACGACGAAACCTTTTCTCCAGTGGCTATGCTGAAATCCATTCGGATCCTTCTTGCCATTGCTGCCTTCCACGATTATGAAATTTGGCAGATGGACGTAAAAACCGCTTTTCTAAATGGAAATTTAGAGGAGTGTGTCTATATGGATCAGCCAGAGGGTTTCATCCAGAGTGGGAGCAGCGGAAAGGTGTGCAAGTTGCTTAAGTCCATCTATGGACTAAAGCAGGCATCGCGGAGTTGGAACATCTGTTTTGATGAGACGGTCAAGGAATTTGACTTTATCAAAAATCCAGATGAACCATGCATCTATAGTAGATTTGTAGCGAGAACTGTGGTATTCCTTGTTTTATACGTGGATGACATTCTCTTAATAGGAAATGACATTCCTATGCTACAATCTGTCAAGGGTTTCTTGTCACACAGGTTCTCCATGAAAGACCTGGGTGATGCCTCTTACATCCTGGGGATCCGGATCCATCGTGATAGATCCAAGAGGATATTAGGACTTTCACAGTCCAGGTACATCGACACCGTACTGAAAAGATTCAGTATGGAAGATTCCAAGCGCGGTAACTTACCGGCTTGTCACGGGATCACCCTCTCTAAAGAGATGTCTCCCAAGACTGATTTGGAGAGGGATCGCATGTCTATTATACCCTACGCTTCTGCGGTAGGCTCTATAATGTATGCGATGTTGTGTACCAGACCGGATGTAGCTTATGCACTGAGTGTAGTAAGCCGGTATCAGTCAAACCCTGGGGAGAAACATTGGATAGCAGTAAAGAACATTCTCAAGTACCTGAGGAGGACTAAGGAGATGTTCTTGGTGTATGGCGGAAAAGACCTCCAGATTGAGGCCTTTGCTGACTCCAGCTTCCAGAGTGACAAGGATGATTCCAAGTCCATGTCGGGTTTTGTCTTTACCCTCAACGGAGGGGCGGTGTGTTGGAAGAGTTCCAAACAGGAAACCGTTGCAGACTCGACTATGGAAGCGGAATACATCGCTGCATCTGATGCCGCAAAAGAAGCTGTCTGGATAAGGAAGTTCTTAAAAGAACTTCAGGTGGTTCCGTCCATTGTTGACCCAGTACCTCTGTATTGCGACAACAACGGGGCTATAGCTTTAGCAAAGGAACCCAGGTCCCATCAGAGATCCAGGCACATCTTGAGGCGGTATCACCTGATCAGGGAGATCGTGGATCGCAAGGAGATCGAGGTTCGGAGGGTTGCTTCAGAAGAGAACACTGCAGATCCATTCACCAAGGCCCTACCCCAGACTCAGTTCGAGCGGCTGATCGAGATGATAGGTCTTCGATACGCCAGTACATGGCCTTAGTGCAAGTGGGAGATTGTTAGTGTATATGCCCTAGAGGCCATTACTGTATCATACTAGTTTGTATATTACTTGATGGAAGCTTGGGATATTCACCTTGTATAAACAATCTTGCTCAATATAGTAGTATGCTACTTGGTTTGTTTCTACTTCAATGTGTACTTGTGTTTATTTCAGTATATCACTTATACACATTAGTGGAGCCCTTAGGATCTTTGCTTGATTACCAGCGTTGTGATGGCAGTCACACTAGTGGGGGCTGGGTAATCTATAGGCACATCCTTTTACAGGTCCCTAGTCGTAGGACTATCGAGACAGGGCATCGATACTCCGGAGTAGACTAGCGTATGCGCTTCTCATCCCAGTGTGGGAGATGGTCTGTCCCACAGCCATCAGTACGTCGTACTGGAGATAGTATACGGGTGCTCGTTGGGTTACGAGTACACTGGACAGGACTCGTCGGGAACTGACAGGTTGGTATTATACCTATCGTCAGTTATCAGTTCCCAGGTGACATGAGTACAGCTTAGTCCGCTGACTTGACACTGACACTTCGCCTCGAGTGTGTTCCCACTGCACTTTGATCACTACCCTACCACGGCTCAAAGGAGTCGTGCAAACAGGTGGTGGTTGGGTGCAGTCCCGAAGCACTTGGAGGCAGTGACGGTTAGACAGGATTCGTCTCTCCCGGTATTTGGGGTTGACATCGCGCTGTGTCTAGGAGAGCCATTGCACGAGTAGTCCCTGGCCAGGGCAAGCGAGATATACTGGTAGGTTTCCAGTGTTATCTCAGGGTGTTTTGGGCTTCACTCCGACACGACTTGTACCGCTATTGGGGGACTGACGTTTTACCGCCCCCTAGGCCCGCCATGCGATGTATCAGACGAACAGACCGGACTGTACGGAGAATGTCACATTCAGACTCAGTAGGAGTTCAGATGGGGTTTCACCTCGTCAGCCTTCTTGTCGGCATCTACCTGGGGACCGTTACGCACAGCTAGTGCCGCTTGCGGTCTGTGGTTAAACCCACTGCCAGCGTAGTGTCGAGTCTTTAGAGTCCCACACAGAGGGTATTCGTCTCTGGGCAAAACGGAGTGGAGGTCGCATGGTTTTGCGACAGGGTTCGTTCTCATCCGCGCACTTGTGCACGTTTTGGAGTCCGGACGGATTATACTGGCAGGCTCTGGTTTGAGCCAGATACTGGTATATGTTTTGGGGGTTGCTTTTATATCTTGGTAGTCTTGTTCCTCGGAACGAGAATGCAGGTGTGTATGCACAGTTGCTTGAGGCGGAGAATGAGGTTTTTCATTAGGGTTTCGGATCGGGTGCGTATGCACAGTTGACAGTTATCATTTTCCAAACCCTAATGGATTTGTATATTATCTATTAATAATAGTAATTAAATGAGAATTATGTTATGGTTGATTTTTTGTTGACTTGTTGACCTTGGTTGACTTGTTGACCTTTGACCACCATCATGCTTTGAAGATCCTCCTTGATTCATGCTTACACTTCATTTAAAGAAGCATGATAGTGGTCATTCCTAAAATAACCATCAACTATTCTTATTTCAATTATTATCATTTAGATAATTCTTTTCTTTTTGCAATATGGTTGCAAGAAAGAGAAAATATTGCTCATTCTATCATTCTCACTCTCTCTCCTCATTTCATCTTCTTCTTCCTCTTGAAAAGAGAAACCTTCTCATGTGTTGAGAATCATTCTCTTTAGATAGAAAAGCAAACCCTAATCACTCTCTACTCTTTCTAGGATGAAGGTTTAGCAAGCCGGAAACCCTAGTTCACTCAAAGATCGAGGAAGAGCCCAAAGTCGAACCTTCGAGGTGGATCCATCTTCGACGGGAGAAGGCGACGAAAAGAGAACCATCAACCTCTACAAGGTTTGAAGAAGAAGGAGTTCAAGTTTAGGTATAACCATCTTCCATAGTAGCTAACTCTCTTTAGCTTGTTAACTAGTTTTAGTTTAGACAACGATCCCGACAAAGTTTAGTCCATGTTGCCTCTTGCGATAAAAATTCGTTTTTTATACCGTTTCCGCCTCCCCGTAAGTACCGGGGGTCGCAATATGGACTTACAGTATCGAGACGGGGCATCGATATACCAGAGTAGACTAGCGTATACGCTTCTCGACCCATGAGATGGGCGATGGATGATCCTATATCCATTGGTGTTTGACATCAGAGATGGTATACGGGTGCTCAGTGGAGACTGGGTACACTGGACGGACTCGCCGAGAACTCCCAGATGGTATTATACCTCACGTCAGATGGCAGTTCTCAGGTGACACTTGTACAGGTTAGTCTGTAGACCCGAGATCGTCATAGAGTCTTGTGTGATTCCCACTGTGCTTTGATCTCCACCTTACCACGTCCATGAGGGCGTGCAAAACGGTGGTCTTTGGGTACAGTCCCGAGTCACATAGAGGCAATGAGGATAGGAGGGGTTTCGTCTCTCCCGGTATTAGGGGTTGATGTTGCGCTGTGCTCGATTGGCCGAAACAGGGAAGTCCCTGGCCAGGGCTGATCAGAGATTTGCTGGTAAGTGTTACCAGTAGTTTCTCGACCCGTTATGAGCCTCACATCGGCACGACTTATCGGTTATTGGGGTCTGACGTATACCACCCCTAGACTTGATATGCGACATATCAGACGAACAGACCGGACTGTACGGTAAGTGTTACTGGTTGGATTCACAGGAGTGTGAGCGGGCTAGCTCGTCGATCTTCTGATCGCTCAATACCCGGTGGCCGTTACGTTTAGCAGACCGCTTGCGGCTTGTGGATGCTTGATATGATCATCATCTGCTACCGGCGTATTGACGAGTCTTTAGAGTCCTACACAGAGGTTTCCTGGCTCAAGCGAAACGAAATAGGAGCGCATATGAGATATGTGCGGGACCGAGAATAATGCGTGTATGTGATACCGCATTTCATTCTCGCGATGAATGTTTCGATTGGTTATATACGATATAACTTAGTTATCGAATCGTAGATTGATTCGATAAGTCGATACATTGGATACTAGTCGGTTATGTGCGACATGACCGGATCATTGAATCAAGTGTTGATTTAATGATTTAATGTATAATTATATATTTGATATATTACTTTGCATTAACTGGTATTGGTTTGTTAGTTGTATGTACACCCTAGAGGCCAGTATTGTACAGATGATGTATATTATATTGGATACTTGGACATATATAGAGATGACTTTCTTGCTCGACATGATAGTATGCTATCTGGTTGCTCTTTATCTTAACATGTACACTAGTCTCTTTATACTGTCTTATAGTTACATGTTGGTAAAGCCCTTAGGATGTGTACTTGACTACCTGGACTATGATGCAGATCATACTAGTGGGGACATGGTAGTTCATAAGTACATCCTTCAAGGTCCCTAGTCGTGGGTGTATCGAGACGGGGCATCGATATACCAGTGTAGACTAGCGTATACGCTTCTCGACCCATGTGATGGGCGATGGATGATCCCATATCCATTAGTGTTTGACATCAGAGATGGTATATGGGTGCTCAGTGGAGACTGGGTACACTGGACGGACTCACCGAGAACTCCCAGATGGTATTATACCTCACGTCAGATGGCAGTTCTCAGGTGACACTTGTACAGGTTAGTCTGTAGACCCGAGATCGTCATAGAGTCTTGTGTGATTCCCACTGTGCTTTGATCTCCACCTTACCACGTCCATGAGGGCGTGCAAAACGGTGGTCTTTGGGTACAGTCCCGAGTCACATGGAGGCAATGAGCGATAGGAGGGGTTTCGTCTCTCCCGGTATTGGGGGTTGATGTTGCGCAGTGCTCGATTGGCCGTAACAGGGAAGTCCCTGGCCAGGGTTGATCAGAGATTTGCTGGTAAGTGTTACCAGTAGTTTCTTGACCCGTTACGAGCCTCACATCGGCACGACTTATCGGTTATTGGGGTCTGACGTATACCACCCCTAGACTTGATATGCGACGTATCAGACGAACAGACCGGACTGTACGGTAAGTGTTATTGGTTGGATTCACAGGAGTGTGAGCGGGTTAGCTCGTCGATCTTCTGATCGCTCAATACCCGGATGGCCATTACGTTTAGCAGACCGCTTGCGGCTTGTGGGTGCTTGATATGATCATCATCTGCTACCGGCGTATTGACGAGTCTTTAGAGTCCTACACAGAGGTTTCCTGGCTCAAGCGAAACGAAATAGGAGCGCATATGAGATATGTGCGGGACCGAGAACAATGCGTGTATGTGATACCACATTTCATTCTCGCGATAAATGTTTCGATTGGTTATATTCGATATGACCTAGTTATCGAACATTGATTCGATAAGCCGATACATTGGATACTAGTCGGTTATATGCGATATGACCGGATCGTTAAATCAAGTGTTGATTTAATGATTTAATGTATAATTATATATTTGATATATTACTTTGCATTAACTAGTATTGGTTCACTTTATACGGATTTTCTCACTTGATGTGCAAGTTGTATATGTAATATACTTTTGTGCACATATATGTATCATGATTGATGATACTTGATCATTTGGTTAAGTGTGAAGAATTAAACCATGGTTAAATGATAATTAGGGTTTTGCCTTATCATTTATTTATTCATTTCTTTATTTATTTTATTGGATAAATGAAAATGAAATGGTTTGTTTTTGTCATGAAGCTTGTTGAAGCTTCATGAAGCTTTGACCAAAGAGACCATTTTGTCTTCATGCTTAACCCTAACCCATCCACTTACCATGGTTTATTCTCTACACTTAACCCTTGTTAGATTATGATAAGTATGTATTTTTCTTTTCATTTTAAAGAATACTTATCATATTCTATTTGCTTCTTCTTCTTCACTTCAAAAAGGAAAAGCTTGATGCCATCAATGGCAACTTCATTTCTAGAGTGAGAAATCCAAATCTAAAGTGAACCCACCTCCTATTTCATCATCCTCTACCTCTTGCCAAGTGGTTTTGGGTGTTTTCTTCACAAGTTTCACAACTTGGTGAAGTCGGAGCTTGAACTTGTGCAACCTCGACGTAGATCGTCTTTGACACGAAGCCGACGACCTTGCTCGCCCGTTTTTCCGATGAAGCCGACGAATGAGTCTAGGATTCGTGATGGACAGCGAGAGCATACCCACGTGGAGCTAAGGAAGTGGGGAACCGGATCTATAAAGGTTGTAGCATCTAACTTTTAGTTAAAGTGTTAACTAGTTTAAAGTTTCGCCTAGAAATCTAGCCGACGATCCGTATTAGGGTTTCTCGGCACCCATAAAATTTTAAATTGGCATGATCGATGCCTTGTGAGACCTCTATAGTGTGCCTAGGAACCCTACAGTGGTATCAGAGACTAGCTAGAACCTTAGGCGAAGTCTAGACGGAATTTGAAACCCGATCGAACCGAAACCCAACCCCAAAAATTGCTCTCTGTACTTTTTCTAAAATCGTGGTTTTTTCCAAATTAAAAATATGCAGAAAACTCAGCAGGGAAATCTAAGAATTACGGCGCAAAAAGTTTTGCATGAACAGTGTAATAGGCGGCGGAACCGCGGCATAAGCCTAGCTTAGGCGGCGGTTCCGCGGCAGAATTGTGACGTCAGCCCTTACTTTTTGCACAGTAATTCATTGTTTCAGGTTCTGAGTTCTCTGGGTATTTTTAAAATTTATTCAAGAGTTGAATTTTCTGGAGTTGCTTTGGGGATTCGGTGTTTCGATCGGGGTATCAAATTTCGTCTTTGTGTATTTCCGGATAATTTTTTGAATATGTTAAAAAGTTCGACCGAATATAAATACCCATTTTTTCCCCTGTCGGGAAATTTCCAAGTGTTGGATTTTTCCGTAGTTTAACGACGTTCTAAGTAGTGCAAGTAACGCGATGGACCCTCTAGAAGACAACAAACCTTAACTCGATTATGTGACCGTCTTGAACTGCCCTTTGAACCTTCGGGTTTGGGGCAGTACGGCGTGCCACATGTGAGGCGTTGGCTTGACCCTTCTACGGCTGGACCGTTGGTACTGAGGCACGAACTGAATGTTGTTAGACTTATTACATGTGTTGAGTTGTATCGGGAAAACTTGGGTATTCGACTGTTCGATCGGAAAGTTTAACATTTTCTGCTTATCTGGAATGTGATACAATAATTGGAATTCACAAACAGTTATGAGATAACTGAATGAATGTTATAAATCTAGCAATTTAGTCCCACATGATATTGAAAAGAGTTTTCGATGATGAGACTAAAATGCGGGATTTATATCTGTTAGGCATGTGATGTCTAAGTATTTCATTTGATTAGGCATGTGATGTCTAACGAGGTTGCGGATTCCAACTGTTGTAGTTTTACACTTTCTTTTCTGTGACCGTAAGTGTAATATGTGATATCGCCGGTTTCGTTGCTATATGTCAACGACAATTGGGATGTGCATATTTACTTACGTTGATGACATGTGATGTTATGTGTTGCTGGATATGTTATATTGGATTGTCGTGTTTGAATAGCCGGGGGTTTTTATGTGAGATGAGTGTTTTTCATTTTCATTCATGTAAAAACTTGTATGTAATATTCTTTTATTTGGGGCACTTCCAGGTAGCGGAAGTTGTCACCTTTTGTATATTATTTACTTTTCTGCACTAGGATAGACCCAAGGAGGGGAGCACAAGTAACCGGGTTCTGGGGTCCAGTGGGAGACCAACTCGAGGAGTCGAGTCCGGGTCTCCTAACCCTAGAATTGGCAGGGTTGCTTGCCGCTCTCATAGGGGTCTAGGGGTGTGGGATTGGCTATTCATCACGACCGTGGAATCCGTGTTTTATACTGGCTCGTATTGAAAATACGGACGTCCTAGTATATCCAATATTTCATATGTTTCTTCTGCTGCGATATCTGTGATGTGATCATGTGATGTTCTGTGATGGATATAGTATATAGTATATATGATATATTATATAGACGTTACTTATGTTTTACTCCCGTGCTAGCCCTGCCCTGCTCTGTCGTTAGTTACCTAACCTAACGGTGCACGAGGGGACATCGAGGCGAATGCGGATGGCATAAGTGTACGTCATATCTATCTGTGATGTTTAGGTATTTAAATGATGGGACTTCATTAATGTGATTAATGAAAGATAAGAAACCTAAGATGTTGTGGAATCGAATTTCAAAATAAAAACAGGTAGCTACAGTTTTTGCTTTGCACAGCGATATATATGATATATCCCGCACCTCATTCGACGAGGAAAAGACCGAGATCCCTTCACCGGGAGTGACTCCTTTAGCAATAACTGGCAGATGCTACACACTCGGTTTGCTTTTGACTGCTTTTGGGTTTTTGCTTTGCACAGCGATATATATGATATATCCCGCACCTCATTCAACGAGGAAAGGACCGAGATCCCTTCACCGGGAGTGACTCCTTTAGCAAAACTAGAAAAGCCTCAAAATCACTCCATTTTCAAAACTTCATTTGATTCTACAATGATATCAAGTTCATTACGCAATAGGTTTTCAGAAAAACCTGTCGTAGCCCTCCGTCATATCAGATAAGTAGTAGTTAGTATTCGTGCTACGTTTGTTGGCCTGCGTCAAGGCGTAGTGTGCGGTAGCTAACTAGTATTTATCTGCTTATGCATATGATGCAGATTGGATTAGGGTAGTCGTACGACTTTGTTGGCCTGCGTCAAGGGTCATGCGGGTGGGTTTAATTCAATCAGGAAATGACGGGTTGAACTTGACTAGCGTGCTGTGATTTGTTGGCCTGCGTCAAGGTCATAGGACGCTAGGGGCAAAATATTATCGGGAATTTCAAGTGTTGAAATTTGCAATGAGATTGCATACCTTCTATGAGATAGTTGGATCCCGATACCCACTGCGAGTAAGAGTTACTCCTGGGAGAGTTTTACACATTGCAATTAGCTGATCAAGTAGGTGTCTAGAAAGGTGTCAACGGGGTTACGCCTCTGGGAAAACGAGGTTTACATTAATTAGGTTCGTGCGAAAGCACGGGGGACCTCCCTCAAAGTACCGACACTGGCCTGGCTGAAAGATTGGCGAACTTGTAGTGTGTAATTAATCCCGGCTAGTCTTTCCTTTTAAGGTTTGAAGGAAGATTTGATAAAATGCAGTGGGAGCCATCCTGATTAGATAAGATAATAACCAATCTGATCTTGCACGAGCATACGCTAAAGTGTTTTCTTCTCTCTCTCCAGGTAGAGACCATTTCATGCCTTAATAAAGATAATAATATGGATGTATTGACCGAACCCGCATGTTATACTGTGCTGGGGAACGTTGGTTCCGTTCTTTCTTATAAGAGTTATAGGAATGAACAGGATATAGGTGAATACCAGGATTCCCATGCCACCCGAATGAAGAAAGTACATGTTGATGCATTTTCTTCGGGTGTGTTCGTTACTGAGAACTGTTTCTCCATTTGCTCTACGTCCTGGGTATTAGATACCGGGTCAGGATCCCATATATGTAATCAGTTACATGGGCTCAGGAAAGGTAGAGAACTTGGAGAAGGTGATAAAGACATTAGAGTTGGAAATGGTGCAATTGTTGCAGCTAAGACTGTCGGGGAATATCACCTTGCATAACCAACTGGTAATACATTGGTTCTGAACGAATGCTATTACATGCCGAACCTGATATCCAACATTATATCAGTTTCTTTATTAAGTAAAGAGGGATATAATTTTGTATTACAGGACAATGTTATGAACATTTTCCGTAACCAAAAGTTGGTTGGATCAGGCACGTTGTGCAATGGCATTTATGTTCTAAATCAATCAACAGTTCTGAGCATAACTAACACACACAAGAGGAAGAGTTCTGAACTGAACGAATCCTTCTTGTGGCATTGTAGACTGGGTCACATCAATATGACACGACTAGCTAAGTTGCATAAAGATGGATATTTAAATCCGTTTGAATTTTCATCCTATGACACTTGCAAGTCATGTCTCAAAGGCAAGATGACCAAAACTCCGTTTACGGGACACGGAGAAAGAGTTACCGAACTCTTGGGACTGATACATAGTGATGTATGCGGTCCCATGTCTACACATGCCAGGGATGGTTCTTCGTATTTCATTACATTCACTGACGATCTCTCTAGATTCGGATATGTGTTCCTGATGAAACACAAATCAGAAGCTTTTGAGAAATTTAGAGAATATAAACAAGAAGTCGAGAACCAAACCGGAAAAAGTATTAAAATCCTTCGATCTGATCGAGGAGGTGAATACTTAAGCAATGAATTCCTGGACTTCCTAAAAGAGAATGGGATTCTCTCTCAGCTGACTCCTCCATATACACCACAGCACAACGGTGTATCAGAATGGAGGAACCGCACCCTATTGGATATGGTGCGCTCTATGATGAGCACAGCTGAGTTACCTATTTCCTTCTGGGGATATGCACTGGAAACAGCTGCAGATCTACTGAATATGGTTCCCACCAAAACCATGCCAACCACTCCATATGAGATATGGAAAGGAAAGAGACCATGTCTTAATTATGTTAAGATATGGGGTTGTCCGGCATATGTAAAAACGCAAAATCCGGACAAACTCGCGGCAAGGTCCATTCTGTGTAAGTTTATTGGATATCCCAAACATTCGCGCAGGTATATCTTCTACCACACCAAGGAACAAAAGGTGCTTGTTTCTCGACATGCCACCTTTTTAGAAAAGGAATTTCTTGAAAAAGAAATTAGTGGCAAGGAGGTAGAACTGGAAGAGGTTCCAGCAATACAGACTACAACAGAAGATTTGGTTGAACCAGAGGATTCAGTAGTTCCCAATGAACCTCAGCCTCTCTACCGATCTAGTAGGGTTCCTCGCCCACCAGAGAGATACTACGGTTTTCTCATGGATGGTGGGAGCGAGGATTGCATCATGGAGGATGATGACCCAACTAGCTTCGAGCAGGCCATCACGAGTGGGGACTCAGTGAAATGGCTGGATGCTATGCGGTCCGAGATGGAATCCATGTACACCAACAAAGTATGGACTTTGGAAGTTGCTCCTGAAGGGGTAAAACCCATTGGGAGCAAGTGGATCTTCAAGAAGAAACTTGGTGTAGATGGGAAAGTGGAGACTTTCAAAGCTAGACTTGTAGCAAAGGGTTTTCGTCAAAGACCAGGTGTGGACTATGACGAGACCTTTTCTCCAGTAGCTATGCTTAAATCCATCCGAATCATGCTTGCCATCGCTGCATATCATGAATACGAAATCTGGCAAA
The DNA here is from genome assembly GCA_030015575.1 of Agapanthus africanus. NCBI lineage: Eukaryota > Viridiplantae > Streptophyta > Magnoliopsida > Asparagales > Amaryllidaceae > Agapanthus > Agapanthus africanus. Next base: position 279,066,420 of record JASDDO010000001.1, read on the forward strand.
TGGATGTTAAGACCGCCTTTCTAAATGGTGATTTAGAAGAGTGCGTGTACATGACTCAGCCAGAAGGCTTCGTAGACAGTGGGAGCAGCGGGAAGGTGTGCAAGCTGCTTAAATCCATTTATGGATTAAAGCAAGCATCGCGGAGTTGGAACATCTGCTTTGACGTCGTTATCAAAGAGTTTGATTTCGTCAAAAACCCAGATGAACCTTGTATCTACAAGAAGGTAGCAGAGAGTAAGGTTGTTTTCCTCGTATTGTACGTGGACGACATACTCTTGATAGGAAATGATATTCCTATGCTGCAAGCGGTCAAGCTCTTCTTATCACAAAGATTCTCGATGAAAGATCTTGGTGATGCCTCCTGCATATTGGGAATCAGGATCTATAGAGATAGATCCAAACGGATTTTGGGATTGTCCCAATCCAGGTACATTGACACCATACTAAAGAGGTTTAGTATGGAAGAATCCAAGCGTGGGAACTTGCCCACGATCTCTGGAGTCACTCTCTCCAAAGAGATGTCTCCCAAGACTGATTTGGAGAGAGCTCGCATGCAAGGGATACCCTATGCTTCGGCTGTAGGCTCTATCATGTATGCGATGCTATGTACCAGACCCGATGTTGCATACTCACTAAGTGTAGTGAGCAGGTATCAAGCTGATCCTGGAGAGAGTCACTGGACAGATGTGAAGAGCATTCTTAAGTACTTACGAAGGACTAAGGAGATGCTCTTGGTGTATGGTAGTGGAGAACTCCAAGTGGAGTCCTTTATAGATTCCAGCTTCCAGAGTGATAAGGACGACTCTAAGTCGCAGTCGGGTTTTGTCTTTACCCTTTACGGAGGGGCGGTTAGCTGGAAGAGTTCCAAGCAGGAAACCGTGGCAGACTCGACGATGGAGGCTGAATACATCGCTGCCAACGATGCTGCCAAAGAGGCTGTCTGGGTCAAGAAGTTCATTACTGAACTTGGTGTGGTTCCATCCATTGAGCATCCAATACCTTTGTATTGCGATAACAATGGAGCAGTGGCTTTGGCAAAGGAACCCAGGTCCCATCAGCGATCCAGGCATATTCTGAGGCGGTATCACCTGATCCGGGAGACAGTTGATCGCCGGGAGATCGAGGTCAAGAGGGTTGACACGAAGAACAACACGGCGGATCCACTCACGAAGGCCATTCCCCAGATACAGTTTGAGAGACTCTTCGGGATGCTCGGTATGCGATACTACAGCAGCTGGCCCTAGTGCAAGTGGGAGATTGTTAGTTGTATGTATGCCCTAGAGGCCAGTATTGTACAGATGATGTATATTATATTGGATACTTGGACATATATAGAGATGACTTTCTTGCTCGACATGATAGTATGCTAACTGGTTGCTCTTTATCTTAACATGTACACCAGTCTCTTTATACTGTCTTATAGTTACATGTTGGTAAAGCCCTTAGGATGTGTACTTGACTACCTGGACTATGATGCAGATCATACTAGTGGGGACATGGTAGTCCATAAGTACATCCTTCAAGGTTCCTAGTCGTGGGTGTATCGAGACGGGGCATCGATATACCAGTGTAGACTAGCGTATACGCTTCTCGACCCATGTGATGGGCGATGGATGATCCCATATCCATTGGTGTTTGACATCAGAGATGGTATACGGGTGCTCAGTGGAGACTGGGTACACTGGACGGACTCGCCGAGAACTCCCAGATGGTATTATACCTCACGTCAGATGGCAGTTCTCAGGTGACACTTGTACAGGTTAGTCTGTAGACCCGAGATCGTCATAGAGTCTTGTGTGATTCCCACTGTGCTTTGATCTCCACCTTACCACGTCTATGAGGGCGTGCAAAACGGTGGTCTTTGGGTACAGTCCCGAGTCACATGGAGGCAATGAGCGATAGGAGGGGTTTCGTCTCTCCCGGTATTGGGGGTTGATGTTGCGCAGTGCTCGATTGGCCGTAACAGGGAAGTCCCTGGCCCGGGCTGATCAGAGATTTGCTGGTAAGTGTTACCAGTAGTTTCTCGACCCGTTACGAGCCTCACATCGGCACGACTTATCGGTTATTGGGGTCTGACGTATACCACCCCTAGACTTGATATGTGACGTATCAGACGAACAGACCGGACTGTACGGTAAGTGTTACTGGTTGGATTCACAGGAGTGTGAGCGGGCTAGCTCGTCGATCTTCTGATCGCTCAATACCCGGATGGCCGTTACGTTTAGCAGACCGCTTGCGGCTTGTGGATGCTTGATTTGATCATCATCTGCTACCGGCGTATTGACGAGTCTTTAGAGTCCTACACAGAGGTTTCCTGGCTCAAGCGAAACGAAATAGGAGCGCATATGAGATATGTGCGGGACCGAGAACAATGCGTGTATGTGATACCACATTTCATTCTCGCGATAAATGTTTCGATTGGTTATATTCGATATGACCTAGTTATCGAATCATTGATTAGATAAGCCGATACATTGGATACTAGTCGGTTATATGCGATATGACCGGATCGTTAAATCAAGTGTTGATTCAATGATTTAATGTATAATTATATATTTGATATATTACTTTGCATTAACTAGTATTGGTTCACTTTATACGGATTTTCTCACTTGATGTGCAAGTTGTATATGTGATATACTTTTGTGCACATATATGTATCATGATTGATGATACTTGATCATTTGGTTAAGTGTGAAGAATTAAACCATGGTTAAATGATAATTAGGGTTTTGCCTTATCATTTATTTATTCATTTCTTTATTTATTTTATTGGATAAATGAAAATGAAATGGTTTGTTTTTGTCATGAAGCTTGTTGAAGCTTCATGAAGCTTTGACCAAAGAGACCATTTTGTCTTCATGCTTAACCCTAACCCATCCACTTACCATGGTTTATTCTCTACACTTAACCCTTGTTAGATTATGATAAGTATGTATTTTTCTTTTCATTTTAAAGAATACTTATCATATTCTATTTGCTTCTTCTTCTTCACTTCAAAAAGGAAAAGCTTGATGCCATAAATGGCAACTTCATTTCTAGAGTGAGAAATCCAAATCTAAAGTGAACCCACCTCCTATTTCATCATCCTCTACCTCTTGCCAAGTGGTTTTGGGTGTTTTCTTCACAAGTTTCACAACTTGGTGAAGTCGGAGCTTGAACTTGTGCAACCTCGACGTAGATCGTCTTTGACACGAAGCCGACGACCTTGCTCGCTCGTTTTTCCGATGAAGCCGACGAATGAGTCTAGGATTCGTGATGGACAGCGAGAGCACACCCACGTGGAGCTAAGGAAGTGGGGAACCGGATCTACAAAGGTTGTAGCATCTAACTTTTAGTTAAAGTGTTAACTAGTTTAAAGTTTCGCCTAGAAATCTAGCCGACGATCCGTATTAGGGTTTCTCGGCACCCATAAAATTTTAAATTGGCATGATCGATGCCTTGTGAGACCTCTATAGTGTGCCTAGGAACCCTACATGGTTCACTTTAATAGGATTTTCTCACTTGATGTACATGTTGTATATGTGATATATTTTTGTGCACATCTTTGTATCATGTTTGATGATGCATGTTGTTTGGTTTTGTGTTAAGACTTAAACCATGGTTATGATAATAGTTAGGGTTTTTATTTATTTACTTATTTATTTATCTATTCTTTATGATAAATAAATAAAAGATAACAAAATGGTTTCTTTCATGAAGCTTGATGAAGCTTGATGAAGCTTTGAGTAAAGTGACCATTTTGTCATCATCCTTAACCCTAACCATTCTCATTTGACCATGGTTTATTCTCTACACTTAACCAAGGTTAGAAGATGATAAGTATTGGTTTTATTATTCTTTTTAGAGAATACTTATCATATTCTATCTACTTCTTCTTCTTCATCTTCAAGAGAAAAAGCTTGATGCCATCAATGGCATCTTGAGTTCCAAAGTGAGAAATCCAATTGTAAAGTGTGCCTAGGAACCCTACAGTGGTATCAGAGCCTAACTAGAGCCTTAGGCGAAATCTAGACGGAGTTTGAAGTCCGATCGACCCGAAACCCCAACTCAAATAATGCTCTCTGGACTTTTTCTAAAAACTGGGATTTTTCCAGATTAAAAATGCCTAAAAAATTCAGCAGGAAGATCTAAGAATTATGGTGCAACACGTGCTCATGATGTGTCTAAACCGCCGCGGAAACGCGGCAGAAGCATGTCTTCTGCCGCGCTTCCGCCGCCTACTGTTCACAATACACAATATTTTTTGCACAGTAATTCCTCTTTTCTGATGCTGGATTTTATGGGAATTTTTAAATATTATTCAAGAGTTGAATTTTCTGGGGTTGTTTTGGGGATTCAGTGTTTCGATCGGGGTATCAGATTTTGTCTATGTGGCTTTCCAGATAAATTTTAGAATATGTTAAAAAGTTCGACCGGATATAAATACCCAATTTTTCCCCTGTCGGGAAATTTCCAAGTGTTGGATTTTTCCGTAGTTTAACGACGTTCTAAGTAGTGCAAGTAACGCGATGGACCCTCTAGAAGACAACAAACCTTAACTCGATTATGTGACCGTCTTGAACTGCCCTTTGAACCTTCGGGTTTGGGGCAGTACGGCGTGCCACATGTGAGGCGTTGGCTTGACCCTTCTACGGCTGGACCGTTGGTACTGAGGCATGAAGTGAATGTCTTTGAACTTATTTCATGTGTTCGACGGTTTCGGGAAAACTTGGGTATTCGACTGTTCGATCGGAAAGTTTAACATTTTCTGTTTATCTGGAATGTGATACAATAATTGGAATTCACAAACAGTTATGAGATAACTGAATGAATGTTATAAATCTAGCGGTTTAGTTTCACTTGATATTGAAAAGAGTTTTCGATAATGAGACTAAAATGCGGGGTTTATAACTGTTAGGCATGTGATGTCTAAGTATTTCATTTGATTAGGCATGTGATGTCTAAAGAGATTGCGGATTCCAACTGTTGTAGTTTTACACTTTCTTTTCTGTGACCGTAAGTGTAATATGTGATATCGCCGGTTTCGTTGCTATATGTCAACGACAATTGGGATGCGCATATTTACTTATGTTGATGACATGTGATGTTATGTGTTGCTGGATATGTTATATTGGATTGTCGTGTTTGAATAGCCGGGGGTTTTTATGTGAGATGAGTGTTTTTCATTTTCATTCATGTAAAAACTTGTATGTAATATTCTTTTATTTGGGGCACTTCCAGGTTGCGGAAGCTGTCACCCTTTGTATATTATTTACTTTTCCGCATTAGGATAGACCCAAGGAGGGGAGCACAAGTAACCGGGTTCTAGGGTCCAGTGGGAGACCATCTCGAGGAGTCGAGTCCGGGTCTCCTAACCCTAGAATTGGCAGGGTTGCTTGCCGCTCTCGTAGGGGTCTAAGGGTGTGGGATTGGCTATTCATCACGACCGTGGAATCCGTGTTTTATACTGGCTCGTATTGAAAACACGGACGTCCTAGTATATCCAATATTTCATATGATATTTTCTGCTGCGATATCTGTGATGTGATCATGTGATGTTCTGTGATAGATACTTTATATAGTATATATGATATATTATATAGACGTTACTTATGTTTTGCACCCGCACTAGCCCTGCCCTGCTCTGTCGTTAGTTACGTAACCTAACGGTGCACGAGGGGACATCGAGGCGAATGCGGATGGCATAAGTGTACGTCGTATTTTTCTGTGATGTTTAGGTATTTAAATGATGGGACTTCATTAATGTGATTAATGAAAGAAAAGAAACCTAAGATGTTGTAGAATCAAATTTTAAATAAAACTGGTAGCTACAGTTCTTGCTTTGCACAGCGGTATATGTGATATATCCTGCACCTTATTCGATGAGGAAAGGACCGAGATCCCTTCACCGGGAGTGACTCCTTTAGCAATAACTGGCAGATGCTACACACTCGGTTTGTTTTTGATAGCTTCTATAGTTTCTGCTTTGCACAGCGATATATATGATATATCCCGCACCTCATTCGACGAGGAAAGGGCCGACGATCCCTTCACAGGGAGTGACCCCTTTAGCAAAACTAGAAAAGCCACAAAATCATTCCATTTCAAAACTTCATTTGATTCTACAACGATATCAAGTTCATTACGCAATAGGTTTTCAGAAAAACCTGACGTAGCCCTCCGTCATTTCAGATAAGTACTAGTTAGTATTCGTGCTACGTTTGTTAACTATGTTAAGGCGTAGTGTGCGGTAGCTAATTAGTGCTTATCTGTATAAGCATATGATGCGATTGGATTAGGGTAGTCGTGCGACTTTGTTGACTATGTTAAGGGTCGTGCGGGTGGGTTTAATTCAATCGGGAAATGACGGGTTGAACTTGACTAGCACTTATGATTTGTTGACTATGTTAAGGTCATATAGCTGCTAGGGGCAAAATATTATCGGGAATTTCAAGTGTTGAAATTTGCAATGAGATTGCATACCTTCTATGAGATAGTTGGATCCCGATACCCACTGCGAGTAAGAGTTACTCCTGGGAGAGTTTTACACATTGCGATTAGCTGATCAAGTAGGTGTCTAGAAAGGTGTTAACGAGGTTACGCCTCTGGGAAAACGAGGTTTACATTAATTAGGTTCGTGCGAAAGCACGGGGGACCTCCCTCAAAGTACCGACACTGGCCTGGCTGAAAGATCGGCGAACTTGTAGTATGTAATTAATCCCGGCTAATCTTTCCTTTTAGGGTTTGAAGGAAGATTTGATAAAAAGTAGTGGGAGCCATCCTGATTAGATAAGATAATAACCAATCTGATCTTGCACGAGCATACGCTAAAGTGTTTTCTTCTCTCTCTCTCCAGGTAGCGACCATTTCATGCCCTAATAAAGATAATAATATGGATGTATTGACCGAACCCGCATGTTATACTGTGCTGGGGAACGTTGGTTCCGTTCTTACCTATAAGAGTTATAGGACTGAACAGGATATAGGGGAATACCAGGATTCCCATGCCACCCGAATGAAGAAAGTACATGTTGATGCATTTTCTTCGGGTGTGTTCGTTACAGAGAACTGTTTCTCCATTTGCTCCACGTCCTGGGTATTAGATACCGGATCAGGATCCCATATATGTAATCAGTTACATGGGCTTAGGAAAGGTAGAGAACTTGGAGAAGGTGATAAAGACATTAGAGTTGGAAATGGTGCAATTGTTGCAGCTAAGATTGTCGGGGAATATCACCTTGAATTACCAACTGGTATTACATTGGTTCTGAACGAATGCTATTACATGCCGAACCTGATATGCAACATTATATCGGTTTCTTTATTGAGTAAAGAGGGATATAATTTTGTATTACAGGACAATGTTATGAACATTTTCCGTAACCAAAAGTTGGTTGGATCAGGCACGTTGTGCAATGGCATTTATGTTCTAAACCAATCAACAGTTCTGAGCATAACAAACACACACAAGAGGAAGAGTTCAGAACTGAACGATTCCTTCTTGTGGCATTGTAGACTGGGTCACATCAATGCGACACGAATGGCTAAGTTGCATAAGGATGGATATTTGAAACCTTTCGAATTTTCATCTTATGACACTTGCCAGTCATGTCTCAAAGGCAAGATGACCAAAACTCCGTTTACGGGACACGGAGAAAGAGTTACCGAACTCTTGGGACTGATACATACTGATGTATGCGGTCCCATGTCTACACATGCCAGGGATGGTTCTTCATACTTCATTACATTCACTGACGATCTCTCTAGGTTCGGGTATGTGTTCCTGATGAAACACAAATCAGAAGCTTTTGAGAAATTTAGAGAATATAAACAAGAAGTCGAGAACCAAACCGGAAAAAGTATTAAAATCCTTCGATCTGATCGAGGAGGTGAATACTTGAGCAATGAATTCCTGGACTTCCTAAAAGAGAATGGGATTCTCTCTCAGCTGACTCCTCCATATACACCACAGCACAACGGTGTATCAGAACGGAGGAACCGCACCCTATTAGATATGGTGCGCTCTATGATGAGCACAACTGAGTTACCTATTTCCTTCTGGGGATATGCGCTGGAGATGGCTGCATACTTATTGAATCAAGTTCCATCTAAATCTGTACCTACCACACCATATGAGATATGGAGTGGGAAGAGACCATATTTTAAACGAGTTAAGATATGGGGTTTTCCTGCCTATGTCAAAAGGCAAAATCCAGATAAACTCGAGGCACGGTCAGTTCTCTGCAAGTTTGTGGGATATCCTAAGAATTCACAAGGATATTTTTTCTACCATGCTGAAGAACAAAAGGTGTTTGTTTCTCAATATGCCACCTTTTTATAAAAGGAATTTCTTGAAAAAGAAATTAGTGGCGAAATGGTAGAGCTGGAAGAAGTTCCAGATACACAAACCGTAACTGAAGATTTAGTGGAACCAGAAGATTCAGTAGCTCCCAATGAACCTCAGCCTCTCCGCCGATCTAGTAGGGTTCCTCGCCAACCTGAGAGATACTACGGTTTTCTCATGGATGGAGGGAGCGAGGATTGCATCATGGAGGATGATGACCCAACTAGCTTCAAGCAGGCCATCACGAGTAGGGACTCAGTGAAATGGCTGGATGCTATGCGGTCCGAGATGGAATCGATGTACACCAACAAAGTATGGACTTTGGAAGTTGCTCCTGAAGGGGTAAAGCCCATTGGGAGCAAGTGGATCTTCAAGAAAAAACTTGGTGTAGATGGGAAAGTGGAGACTTTCAAAGCTAGACTTGTAGCAAAGGGTTTTCGTCAAAGACCAGGTGTGGACTATGACGAGACCTTTTCTCCAGTGGCTATGCTTAAATCCATCCGGATCATGCTTGCCATCACTGCATATCATGATTACGAAATCTGGCAAATGGATGTTAAGACCGCCTTTCTAAACGGTGATTTAGAAGAGTGCGTGTACATGACTCAGCCAGAGGGCTTCGTAGACAGTGGGAGCAGCGGCAAGGTGTGCAAGCTGCATAAATCCATTTATGGATTAAAGCAAGCATCGCGGAGTTGGAACATCTGCTTTGATGTCGTTATCAAAGAGTTTGATTTCGTCAAAAATCCAGATGAACCTTGTATTTACAAGAAGGTGGCAGGGAGTAAGGTTGTCTTCCTCGTATTGTACGTAGACGACATACTCTTGATAGGAAATGATATTCCTATGCTGCAATCGGTCAAGCTCTTCTTATCACAAAGATTCTCGATGAAAGATCTTGGTGATGCCTCCTGCATATTGGGGATAAGGATCTATAGAGATAGATCCAAACGGATACTGGGATTGTCTCAATCCAGGTACATTGACACCATACTAAAAAGGTTTAGTATGGAAGAATCCAAGCGTGGGAACTTGCCCACGATCTCTGGAGTCACTCTCTCTAAAGAGATGTCTCCCAAGACTGATTTGGAGAGAGCTCGCATGCAAGGGATACCCTATGCTTCGGCTGTAGGCTCTATCATGTATGCGATGCTATGTACCAGACCCGATGTAGCATACTCACTAAGTGTAGTGAGCAGGTATCAAGCTGATCCTGGAGAGAGTCACTGGACAGCTGTGAAGAGCATTCTCAAGTACTTGCGAAGGACTAAAGAGATGCTCTTGGTGTATGGTAACGGAGAACTCCAAGTGGAGTCCTTTACCGATTCGAGCTTCCAGAGTGATAAGGACGACTCTAAGTCGCAGTCGGGCTTTGTCTTTACCCTTTACGGAGGGGCGGTTAGCTGGAAGAGTTCCAAGCAGGAAACCGTGGCAGACTCGACGATGGAGGCTGAATACATCGCTGCCAACGATGCTGCCAAAGAGGTTGCCTGGATCAAGAAGTTCATTACTGAACTTGGAGTGGTTCCATCCATTGAACATCCAATACCTTTGTATTGCGATAACAATGGAGCGGTGGCTTTGGCCAAGGAACCCAGGTCCCATCAGCGATCCAGGCATATTATGAGGCGGTATCACCTGATCCGGGAGATAGTTGATCGCCGGGAGATCGAGGTCAGGAGGGTTGACACGAAGAACAACACGGAGGATCCACTCACGAAGGCCATTCCCCAGATACAGTTTGAGAGACTTTTCGGGATGCTCGGTATGCGATACTACAGCAGCTGGCCTTAGTGCAAGTGGGAGATTGTTAGTTGTATGTATGCCCTAGAGGCCAGTATTGTACAGATGATGTATATTATATTGGATGCTTGGACATATATAGAGATGACTTTCTTGCTCGATATGATAGTATGCTATCTGGTTACTCTTTATCTTAACATGGACACTAGTCTCTTTAAACTGTCTTATAGTTACATGTTGGTAAAGCCCTTAGGATGTGTACTTGACTACCTGGACTATGACGCAGATCATACTAGTGGGGACATGGTAGTCCATAAGTATATCCTTCAAGGTCCTTAGTCATGGGTGTATCGAGACGGGGCATCGATATACCAGAGTAGACTAGCGTATACGCTTCTCGACCCATGAGATGGGCGATGGATGATCCCATATCCATTGGTGTTTGACATCAGAGATGGTATACGGGTGCTCAGTGGAGACTGGGTACACTGGACGGACTCGCCGAGAACTCCCAGATGGTATTATACCTCACGTCAGATGGCAGTTCTCAGGTGACACTTGTACAGGTTAGTCTGTAGACCCGAGATCGTCATAGAGTCTTGTGTGATTCCCACTGTGCTTTGATCTCCACCTTACCACGTCCATGAGGGCGTGCAAAACGGTGGTCTTTGGGTACAGTCCCGAGTCACATGGAGGCAATGAGCGATAGGAGGGGTTTCGTCTCTCCCGGTATTGGGGGTTGATGTTGCGCTATGCTCGATTGGCCGTAACAGGGAAGTCCCTGGCCAGGGCTGATCAGAGATTTGCTGGTAAGTGTTACCAGTAGTTTCTCGACCCGTTATGAGCCTCACATCGGCACGACTTATCGGTTATTGGGGTCTGACGTATACCACCCCTAGACTTGATATGCGACATATCAGACGAACAGACCGGACTGTACGGTAAGTGTTACTGGTTGGATTCACAGGAGTGTGAGCGGGCTAGCTCGTCGATCTTCTGATCGCTCAATACCCGGATGGCCGTTACGTTTAGCAGACCGCTTGCGGCTTGTGGATGCTTGATTTGATCATCATCTGCTACCGGCGTATTGACGAGTCTTTAGAGTCCTACACAGAGGTTTCCTGGCTCAAGCGAAACGAAATAGGAGCGCATATGAGATATGTGCGGGACCGAGAATAATGCGTGTATGTGATACCGCATTTCATTCTCGCGATGAATGTTTCGATTGGTTATATACGATATAACCTAGTTATCGAATCGTAGATTGATTCGATAAGTCGATACATTGGATACTAGTCGGTTATGTGCGACATGACCGGATCATTGAATCAAGTGTTGATTTAATGATTTAATGTATAATTATATATTTGATATATTACTTTGCATTAACTGGTATTGGTTCACTTTAGTAGGATTTTCTCACTTGATGTACATGTTGTATATGTGATATATTTTTGTGCACATCTTTGTGTCATGTTTGATGATGCATGTTGTTTGGTTTTGTGTTAAGACTTAAACCATGGTTATGATAATAGTTAGGGTTTTTATTTATTTACTTATTTATTTATCTATTCTTTATGATAAATAAATAAAAGATAACAAAATGGTTTCTTTCATGAAGCTTGATGAAGCTTCATGAAGCTTTGACTAAAGTGACCATTTTATCATCATCCTTAACCCTAACCATTCTCATTTGACCATGGTTTATTCTCTACACTTAACCAAGGTTAGAAGATGATAAGTATTGGTTTTATTATTCTTTTTAGAGAATACTTATCATATTCTATCTACTTCTTCTTCTTCATCTTCAAGAGAAAAAGCTTGATGCCATCAATGGCATCTTGAGTTCCAATGTGAGAAATCCAATTCTAAAGTGTGCCTAGGAACCCTACAGTTGCCAACTCGTGAATAGAAAATATCTACAAGAAGAAATCGAATGCATGACATAATCCTGGTCAAAACGATCAGATATAATATAAACCTCAAAGGATAAGTCTGAAGCATGATAAGGTGGCAATGTAACATCTAAACATGTAGGTAGTGCCAAGTACTCGTGCCAATGCCTCAGGTAATAACATGTCATAAATATAAGGTATGTCTGCATGAAGTAATATGATAAAGTATCAAAATGGATATCAATACACATATATTAGCGTCCCATTCGACTAATATTTGTATAAGGGTATATATAACAGCGCCCTCATACCCTGTTATATATACAAATAAAGTATGATCAATGTAATCAAGGTCTGTATGTGATCAATGTCTGTATATATGTGGATCCCGTCCACTTGTCACCCAATGACAATAAGCATCATGCATGTAGATATGAGGATATAATCAAAAGCATGGAAAACATCATGAAAACTGTGCCCAGTATCGGCACGTAAATCCTCATATATCGGGCATCCGTCAGTCCGGGTTAGCCCACAGGCTCCATCTGCGGTATCGGCCTTCGGCCCCAGCTTTACGCCCATATCCATCTATCGACTCTGGTCAGTATCCTCCGGATAACCGCCAGGTCCAACCAATCACCGGAAGGTAGTAGTCCCTCTGCCAGGCTCACCGTTTACTGCACAGCGATCCGTTCTCGCCCCGGGATACCATACCGGGTCCACCATGTACCCGCAATCGGCCTCATCTGCCTCCTCGAATCGGGTTTCACATGTCACTCTAGCACCGAGAAAACACATGGTGGACGCACTGAAATATCATATCAAGGGTAACCGGGTTTTTAAAACAATTACATATTTTCTTTTGAAATATCCACAGTTCCCAAATCCAGAAATATCATGGAAACAACATATCCCAATGCGTATAATCAAAAGCATGATATATGCGATATGTAAATGAAATGCAAGCACACCTGTCTATTATGCAACCTGGAATAGTAATATGCACATATTGAGGGAAACCGCTCTTTTAAAATGAATCAGTTTTAAAGAGTATCTTGCGGTTCCCAAATCTAGAAATATCATCTATGTATGTGCAAATATGTATGTGTACAAGTATGGGTGTACAGTAAGTATGTGCACAAGTATAGGTGTACAATAAGTATGTGTACAAATATGCCATGCAAGGGTCATATCCTGAATGCAACAGTGCTACAGTGTAGTGACATGGCAATTATTAATGATGAAGTGTGTGAGCCGGCAAGCAAGTGTACGTGGAACGTACGCATCATCGATAATGGTGCTAGTGTCCTAACAGCATGGTCGTAATATAGCAATAACACATGCAATGCGATGCAATGCAAACTGTAAGAGTATGCGGAATCGTATAATTAACGTAACAGTAAGGAATCTACATCCATATGTATATGTCATGCAGTTTTGCCATTTTGAAATAAGACGAATCGGGTTTTTGGTAAAATAAGGGCTACGGTGTTTTTAAGAAAGGTACGTCCTTTGAAATATCCGTATAATCCCTTTTTGTCTGTCTTTAAAATACTCCCGATTCGTTAGTTTTGAAATAGGTATGACTCGGGTCTAGTCTAACATCTACTATACTAACTACTGATCTAACTATCAAGTCAATCGGGAGGGGTATGGAAACCACCTAAATCTGAGTCGATATATATATATAAATAAATATAATAGTCGGTGATCCCGTCTCAATAGTATCGCGTACTATATCGTATATCCTCTGACATCCTCGAGTCATGAGTGCGGATCAGTCATCAATATACAGCTCGTACGGTAAATCGTCGTACAGCATCACAATAGCTGGGTACGGGTCAATATCGCATTTCTCTCATCACATATCCGGTATCATTATCATCATATCACATAATCTAGGTTACTGATTTAAGTCTAGTATAAGTCGATACCATCTATATAAGTAAGAATGCATGTGTGAAACACACGTCCAAAGGCCCGCTAAAATCACATATCGTATCCCAAATACGAATCACATCACATCACCGATATCACGGCACTATGCCCAATCTCTTCGACTCATCTCCAATGTCCTCTAATATCCTCATCATCACAGTATAAACATAGCAAATATGCAGGTGTGTGCGTGTGGGTGTAAACCTATTCTAGGGTCCGCGACTAGGAACTACACTAGTTACTTCTAACCCTAATCTATGCATAGTACACCTAACACATCCTAGACAACCAAGTCACACATAAGCTATCATATATATAAGTATAGTATATATGGTATACTAGACATCGGACTGTGGGGGTGCTATACGCCATCCATCCGACTTCTCCCCGAAGATATAAATCTACTCACCTTGCTTCTCGTGTGCCGATGCCGATGTCTCCATCTTCATCTTCAACGCCTCAACATCACGTAGAGTACCTACAAAGACACACAATCGCAAAAATGCCTGAAAATCATGTCGGAAACCAAAACGGCACACGCTACTCGCATAGGTAAAAACATATAGTTTCGCATGCAAACACAATCAATAACCCTTTGCTGTTGACGTTCAAACGCCACCCGACAGAAATGAATCATCAAATACCAAAATCCATGCTAAAACAAGTCGTAAATCATGCACTAACATAGGAAAATCAACCCAGATTTTACCCTGATTGGAACCAGACAAAATTGCACATGCCAGGGGTCAAGTTAACTGGAAATAAGACCATGCACCAAAAATGAGGCAATTCCCTCCTGCTCTGGCCGCAATTTGCGGCCAAAAGAAATTAATCTGCGGCCAGAAAATGGTGGTTGGGGCTAGGGCTTTGGGTATTGGTTTCTATTTGCCTGCACATCTCACTGCCAACTCAAAATTATTTTTAGACGTCTCGGGTGATAGCAGATTCCTAAAAACAGTGACAGATTTTCAGTTTTCCCCGATATCGATTCGCTAAATCCGTATTCTTGGTTTAACTCTCAGGTCTGGTCCAATGTAGCATCACTAATAGGATTCTAAGGTCACTACAAGGCTCAATTTCACTTTTGATTTCAGATCAAACCCTAATTCCTCACTTGATTTTTCAAAAGTCCTCAAAACGGCATAATATCGACATGAAACTAGTATGGATGCAATAAAAATTGAAATGCTATCCTAAGAGTGCAGAATTTACCTCCTTTGGCAACTCAAGAAAATTCTTGAGTTGCTCAAGTCCTCAAGATCCACTTTTTCTTAGTCCATGGCGATCCTCTCGCGCTTGTGAACAAGTTTTGTGAAGACGAAATGGGGTTTCGGGGTTGTTTTCATGGTAGATCTAGGGTTGAAGAGGGAGGAGGAAGAAGAGGGAGCATGAGCAGCAGTATTTCTAGGAGAGGGGAGAGAGAAAATGAGATGGGAAATGATGGGGGTATGGTTCAAAAAGGCAAGTTGACCTATACCTACCCCCTCTCTCTCTCATCATGAATCTTTTCCTTTTTCTTTTCTTTTCCTTTACTTTTTATTCTTCTCACACAATGGTTATCCTCGGCCACCATCTACCCACAACATGTAAGAAATGTAACAAGTGTGGAAAAATGATATGTGCACATTTTTGCACAAAATGCTAAAAATCCAATTAGCGATTTTTAATCACAATTAACACTAAAATAGCATATAATTAACCATAAAAGCTTAAAAATGACATAATTCCACAAAATACTCTATTTTAGAATTTATCATAATTTTTCCAGAATTTTTCCCATTTATCGGTATTTAATTATACCGAATTATTAAAATATTCAATAAAATAATGTTAAATTATAAAAATTCCAAAAAATAATATTTTATTTTTTTGAAATGTTACATAACCCAAATCATACTCTAACCTTATTTAATCTCCACTAATCATGTTGCATTAGTAATTATAACATGTTACAATATTATATATCACATATATAATATATTTTGTAACAAAAGAAAATAATACAATTAACATATATCGCATATATATCAATGTATTACCCGAGTGAGAAAATGAATCAATAAGTGAGCTGATATTAGTTAATGTAATTTAATATATCAAATATATTATTATACATTAAATTATCGAATCAACACTTGATCCGACAATCCGGCTATATCGCATATAACCGACTAATATATCATGTATCATTTCACCGAATTAACACTTGATCCGATGACCCGGCTATATCTCATATACCCGGCCGATCTCTCATATCGTGAGAATTTAATACGGTATCACATACACGTATTGTTCTCCGTCCCGCACATATCATATATGCGCTCCTACTCCGTTTTGCCCGAGCCAAGAAACCTCTGTGTAGGACTCTAAAGAATCATCAATACGCCGGCAGTAGGTGATGATCATATCAAACACCCATAAGCTGCAAGCGGTCAGCTAAACGTAACAGCCACCCAGGTATTGAGCGTTCAGAAGATCAACAAGCAAGCCTGTACATTCTCCTGCGAATCCAATCAGTAACACTCCCTTATAGTCTGGTCTCGTCGTCTGATATGTCGCATATCTCGCCTAGGGGTGGTAAACATCAGACCCCAGTAGCTTGATAAGTCGTGTCGATATGAGGTCTATAACAGTTCGAGAAACTACTGATAACACTTACCAGTAAATCTCAGCAACTCTGGCCAGGGATTTCCGGTTACAGCCAATCGAACACAGCATAACATCAACTCCCAATACCGGGAGAGACAAATCCCCTCCTATCGCTCATTGCCTCCATGTGATTCGGGACTGTACCCAAAAGCCACCTTTTTGCACGCCCTCTTGGACGTGGTATGATGGAAATCAAAGCACAGTGGGAATCACAGAAGACTTTATGACGATCTCGGGTCTACAGACTAACCTGTACCAGTGTCACTGGAGAACTGCCATCTGACGTGAGGTATAATACCATCTGGGAGTTCTCGGCGAGTCCGTCTAGTGTACCCAGTCTCTACTGAGCACCCGTACACCATCCTTGATGTCAAACACCGATGGATATGGGATCATCCATCGCCCATCATATGGGTCAAGATGCGTATACGCTAGTCTACTGTGGTGTATCGATGCCCTGTCTCGATACACCCTCGACTAGGAACAGTTATAGGATGTACTCGTCGATTACCGTGGCCCCACTAGTATGATCTCATCACAGTCCCAGTAGTCGAGTACATATCCTAAGGGCTTTATCAACATGTAACATAGAGACAATCAGAGTACATGTTAAGATAAAATACAACCAGATAGCATACTATCATGTCGAGCAAGAAAGTCCTCCCTATATATGTCCAAGCATCCACTGCAATATACATCGTATGTACAGTAATAGCCTCTAGGGCATACATATAACTAACAATCTCCTACTTGCACTAGGGCCATCTGTTGTGGTATCGCATATCCAACAATTAGCTGTGGTTGAAGTATCCCATACTCAACCTTCCCATAAAAGTCTCTACTGGGAAAAAGGCCTTTGTGAGTGGATCCGCGCTGTTGTCCTCTATGTCTACTCTCCTAACCTCGATCTCCCTGGAGATCAACCATCTCCATGATCAGGTGATACTGCCTAAGAATTATATCTGGATTTCTGATGGGACGGGGGTTCCTAGGCATAAGCCACAACTCTATTGTTACACAATGGTAGGAACGAAGTTCATCTCATGAACTTATATTTATCCAGACTGCCTCTTTGGTAGTATCCTTGGTAACGATGTATCTTTCCTTTAATCGTCTAGTAAGTCACGGTATCTAGCTTGGAACTCTTCCAACATACCGTCCCTCCACCAAGGGTAAAAACAATGCCTGTGACTGATATTCAGTCGTTTTTATTACCCTGGAACCTTTCCAGTGATTCTCCCCAGGATCGTTTGATACCATCTCACTACATCTAGTGAGATTCCTAACATCCAATTAGATCTATCTCATAGATCCAAAACCCAGGATTTAGGAGGTATCACCTTGATCCTATATGGAGAATCATTGTGCTAAGAGGAGATTGACCGAGCGTAGCATAGGAAACTCCTTCCCTATCAAGAGTATGTCATCCACGTACTCTACGAGGATCACCACCATACTCTCTACTACCTTTTTGTATATACTTGGTTCATTTTTCATTTTGATGAAGTCAAACTCTTTGACTACCACATCAAAACAGACGTTCCAACTCCGCGATGCCTGATTTATCACATAAAATAACTTGCTCACGTTTCCGCTGCACCCACTGTCTACGAAGCCCTCTAGCTGTGTACTTATAGACGCTTTCTTCCAAATCAATATTTAGAAAAGCAGTCATGACACCCAACCGCCAGATATCGTAGTCATGGTATGTAGCCGTGGCAAGTAGGATCTGGATGGACTTAAGCATAGCTTTGAAAGTCTCAACTTTTCCATGTACACCAAGTAATCTTCTCAAGATATACTTGCTCCTGATGGGGATTTAACCCTTCAGATAAAGCAACCAAAGTCCATACTTTGTTGGTATATAAGGATTCCATCTCAGATCGATAAGCATCCAGCCATTCTTACAGAGTCCCACTCCTGATGGCCAGCTCGAAACTAGTTGGGTCATTATCTCATGATGCAATCCTCGCTCCCACTGGCATAGAGAAAACCGAAGTATCTCTCAGGTGGGTGAGGAACCCTGCTAGATCGGCGGAGAGGCTGAGGTTCGTTGGAAACTATTGAATCCTTTGGTTCTACCAAATCATCAGCTGCAGTTTGTATAGCTGGAACTCTTTCCAGTTCTACCTCATGACCAATAATTTCTTCACAAGAAATTCCCTTTCACAAAGGTGGCATGCTGAGAAACAAAACATCTTTTGTTCCTCGGTTTGGTAGCAGATATTCCCTTGCGAATGCTTGCGATATCCAACAAACTTCCACAGAACTGACTTTGCCTCGAGCTTGTCCGGATTTTGCTTTTAGACATAGGCCGGACAACTCCAAATCTTAACTTACTTAAGATATGGGCTCTTCCCATTCCATATCACAAATGAAATGGTAGGCAACTGTTTTGATTGGAACCCTATTCAATAGGTATGTAGTTTCTCAAGTGCATAACTCCCAAAAGGAAATAGGAAACTCAGTAGTACTCATCATAGAGCACACCATATCACATAGGGTGCTGTTGCTCCGCCCCGTTATACCATCGTGCTATGGTGTATACGGAGGAGTAATACTGAGAGAGAATCTCATTCTCCTTTAGAATAATCCAGGAATTCCGTGCTCTAGTAATCTTCTCCTTGATCTCATCAAAGGACATAATACTTATACCCAGTTTTTGGTTCTCTACTTCTAACTTATATTCTGTGATTATCTCAAAAGTTTCGGAGTTGTGTTTCAACAGGAACTTATGTCTGAATCTTGAGAGATTATCAGTGAATGTAATGAAGTACAAAGAACCTATCCTGGCATGTGTAGACAGAGGACCTTCATATATTAGCATGTATCAATCCTAAGAGTTCACTAACTCTTTCTCTGTTTCCAATAAAAGGAGCAGTGGTCATCTTATCTCTGTGACATGACCGACAAGTTTCACAAGATGTAAATTCAAACTAATTTAACTATGCATCTTTATGTAACTTCAGCTAGTCGGGTAGCATTGATATGACCTAGTCTACAATACCTCAAGAATGATTCATTCATTTCTGAACTCTTCATCTTCCGTGTGTTCTGCACGTTAAGAACTGTGGTTTGATTTAGAACGTCTATGTAACACCTTAGAGTGTGTTTTGTGGCTAATTATATTTTAATATATGGTTTTTAATAAAAAGTTTACCAAATTGGTTTTTAATTATTTTATCCTAATTAATTAATATTTTATTAGATTTTTCTTAGGCTTGCACACACTTGTGCATGTTAATTAGGGTGTTAATTTGGGGTTAAACCATGATTAGCAATCATGGTGGATTAACCTAATTGCCTTAATCTAGTTTTATAATTTGTTTAAGTGTTTTGGGTTTTAAGTTGCATGGTTGTTTTAAAAAAAAAGAAAAAAATGAATTTAAAAGGGTTTTCAGTTGGGTTGAATTGTTGACCTTGTGGGAGAGAGAGAGAGTGAGGGCATGGTGCTACATGGCCCAAGCCATGCTTCATTTAATGAAGAAAGAGAAAGAGAAAGGGGAGTGTTTGTGTTGGTTGCTCTCATTTCTCATTCTCACTCTCATTCTCACTCATTTCTCTCATACTCTCTCTCACACACACAAGCAAGGCAGCAGCAGCAAGCAGCTCCAGCAGCAGCAGACAGCAGCAACATCAACAGCAGACAGCAACAGCATCAGCAGCACAGGCAACATCAGCAGCAGCAACATGCACCTGCATCCCCAGCAGCAGTAGCAACCCCTCATCTCCTCCATACACTTCTTCTCCTGCTCCTAGGATCTCATAGGGTATAATTCTTAAACCCAATTTCCTAGTTTGCTTAGTTTGTGTGTAATTGGCGTCGGTTTCTGTTAATTATGAGTTTAGTGCTAAATTATGGTGAATTATGTGGAATTTTGGATAAGTGATGATTGTATTAGTAACCCTGACTATTTTAGTGTTATTAAAGTCACCTTAACTGAGTTTGATCCATATTTCACTAAAATACCATAAGGTTTCCATTTTGTGCAATATTCGTGTTTTTAAGCGACTTTGTGGATTTCTGTGATCTGCTTTTAACTCGGATCCTTCAGGATAAAATTGAGAAGACTGGAGCATGCTTATTAGATCTAGACAACACAACCAGAACACGAGCCACCCTTTCCTAATCCAGGCTGCAAATTTAATACATATGGCCGCAAGTTGCGACCAGGAAGGGGAGTGGGGTGTTGGGGTCTTGGCTAGGGTAGTCTGCAGTGTTATCTAGTGTTTTGGCATGTGTAGTTTTGTGAGATTTTACCTGTAGAAAAATCTGGGATCAAATATCGTATTTCTAGTTCGTTGTGTTTGCGCGATACGCGTGATACGTGAGTGGGTTCTATGATCCAGCGTGTCGCGGCGTATCAGATAGTTTTAGATGCGTATATACACGTTTCAGCGTATCGTGCACACGCACGTTTAGTTCGCGACGCGGGTTTCTCGTTTAGTGTCGATGTCGCGTTTTGCGAGATATTTGCTTATATATATGATTTCCTTGTCTAATTTTCAGGTTTGCAGGCGGGGACTACGGACACAGCTACAGGAGGAAACAGGTGGTAGGATTCACCAAGCTTGGAGCGTAGGTGAGTAGATTTAATATCTACAGGGGAATCGCCCGCATGGCGTTATGCGTCTGGGCTAGAATTCAAATACTTATCGCATATTCTACGTCATTGTTAGAAATGCGCCTTTACCCTATTTACTTAGATATAGTTGTACTGTGAGTAGTAGCCGTAGGACACTGCACATATTATTGACGGTTCATGTTGCACGAGCACAGATTGTATGCTACACACACCGTCAATAATTGCCAAGTCACACACAAACCATTATAGACATTATATTACTTATCACATTTGACAGTTAGGTACATAGATACCTTGCTCATATTTTACTTATACCCAGGGGGTATACTGCATCTTCTACCTATACCCAGGGGGGTATACTACATCCTTTACTTATAGCTAGACACCTATACTTAGCTATACCTTGTTGATCTCGCATACATTTGGTTTTAGCTACAGATATACCTTACTCACATATTCCACTTATGCCCAGGGGGTATACTTCATCAGTTCTTATAGGTAGACCTATACATTGCTACACCTGTATGTTACACATATATTCAGTTGCAGTTACATATTTACCTTTACTGATGTTACGTAGCAGTTTTCCTTTTATATGCTCGCATTTCAGTTTATATCGCATATATTCTATTCATGGATTTGCGCATTGATATTTGGATTTTACATGATGTTTTCTATATTTTGGAACCGCGGGAGTTCATGAAATTATGCATACATTGAAAAACCCGGTTTTCTTGATATGATATTTGCGCATCCACCATGAGTTTTATCGGTGCCGATATATATATATATATATACCCCTACAAGGAGGCGTCGAGGCCGTAGAGGGTATATGGTGGGGCCCGGAGGTACCCCGGGGCAAGAAAGGGATGTCGACGGACCACGCTGATGAGCCCGTCAGGGGAGCCATACCGTCCGGTGATAGTACCAATGACTCGACGGGGATCATGGAGATACCGTTGGGAGTCATGTACGTATGAATACGTGGGAAGGCGAGGGTCAGAGTTAGGCACTCGTGCTTTCCAGGATAGCGTATGATACGTACCTATCAGGATGCTAGTCTTGGTGACGGCATCTGATAGATCAGGATTTCTGTGTCGATGCTTGTTTTCATGATATTTCTTTTAACACCTTTGTATATATAACAGAGGATTTAGCCGTTGTTATATATACCCTTACACCAATATTAGTGGAGTGGGACACTAATATATGTGTATTGACCCCATCATATTTATTTCTGCAAATATATATTTAGGATGCTAGAATCTTACTTGAGATTTGACTTGGGATTTTAGGTGATTCATTGAGATTGGATACCGGATACATATGAGATTGCCGATTTGTACATTCGGGATATAGGAGATTATTCGATATTGTACATTGAGAAGATGTGAGACTTATATGATGTGAGAGCCCAATTTGGGGGCTGATTTGAGGAATTGGGATTTGAGTGTCTTGATGGATTGTGATCCTACCACGATGTCAGGATTCCGTGGAAATGACATATTTCACTCCATACCTCATACTTATCTACTTATGCACTGTTCCAGGTATTAGGAGTACCTGTTAGTGTACCCTTCATGATTGCTGCATATCTACATTCTCATATCCCTATTGCATGATTATTGCATACTATTGTCATGTTATTATTGCTTCACATATTGATTGTACCTGCTAGTGTACTTTCCATTATTCTGCATTCACATGACCTGTTATTACTGTAAATTGCATATCTTAGATTCATGCTGTACGTACATACCTGCGATTACCTGCATATGTTATCTACTATTCACGAGTTGGCAACTCACCCCCGTTGTGCCACAGTTGTTTTGCAGGGTGTTTCCCTAGAGTAGTCGAGGCAGGCTATTCATCTATCATCTTTTGCTACAGATACCGCATCGGCTCACAGTGTACTATTTTGCTTAGGTGGGTTTTGATGATTATCTGTATTTCATATTGTACATTCGTTGTATCTTGTGCTCTCCATCTACTATTATGTTGTTGACTTAGAGACTTGGTGAGGACGATATTGTATATTATTTGTGGATTTGTTGTCTTTTATATACAGTTTCCTTCCTATTATCTTTTATTTCTTCGCTACGGCGTCGTATATTTGTGATGTGATTGTTTTCCGCCATTGGGCCAGTTTTTACAAAAAAGGGGTGTTGCCAAAATTTTAAAGAAAGAAGTTGGACATTTTAAAGAATTTGGGTTGCGATTTCAAATGTTTCAAAAACTTTTATTATCTTTTCCGTATTTTCATGGTTTAGATTTCTGGGTTTTGGCTTTCTTTTACTGCGTTACGTCTTTAGGCGTTGCGTAGTATTAGGGCCGTCACGTGCCAATTTCGGGTCGTGACAAAGTTGGTATCAGAGCACTAGGTTTTACCTTTAGGAGTGTAGGATGACCTTGGTATGATGGAGTAGGTAGCTTAGGCAGGGTAACGTAGAGTGTGTATGTCTGCAGCATACCCACGATGCGGTATTTCGCCTTAAGTGACCTAAGTACAAATTGCTTGAATTCCTTCCTTGATGATTCATATCCTTGTGATTCGATTTCCGTATCCTTATCGAATCTCATCTTTATTTATAGCCTTTCCGCCGATGACTATGGGGACTCAGAGTGATGCAGCGAGGTCCGAGATCAGAGTTGGCTCGAGTGAGACGAGCGCTGACCAGGATGGCACTCTAGTTGCACAGGTGCAGACGGATTAGCCTTCGACATATAGTATCGATAGGCTTGTGGCAGAGATGCAGGACTTCCGCCAGACTATGAGTTCTTTGGTTGATGTCGTTCGGGAGCTACGACAGGAGGTTGTCACCCCTGTTACTCAGTTGTTCCTTGGGATTAGCATGCAGCAGTCCGTCACCTACATAGCACCATTGGTTGCAGCTCCAGTTGACGAGGCATATATTCCAGAGACTCAGTGGGCTCCAGGACAGTGGAGGACTCGTACCAGTGTACCAGCCCAGAGACAGAGGTTTGGTCATCGAGACAGATTTCGTGGCCGTCGCGGGAGTAGCAGAGGTTTAGGACGAGGACAGTCGTTCAGCTTTCATCCCCAGGATGGTCAGCAGTCAGCGCGTGGATGTTTTCGATGCGGAAGCCTTCAGCACTTCGTCAGGGATTGTTCCTCAGCACGGCGTTAGGATCGTATTCAGAGAGGCCGTGGACGTGGAAGGTTCGCTCAGAGGGCTCAGTCTACCAGAGGAGTTCAGCCAGTTGTGGGTAGATGGCAGACACAGAAGTTTGCTTCTACTCATCGGGACGCGCAGGCGTCTAATGCAGAGTTTTCAGGTATCCTTAATTCGCATGTTCTTTTGATGTGTCTGTTGTTTTTCACACTTGTGCCATGGTTGGGACGGGAGTCGTGTTAGGTAGATTAGTCGTTTGTTGTGTTAACTTCTGTCAGTGATTCTTTTGTTGCGCGACACGTATATCAGTTGTGTGCCAACCTGATAGGAGATAGAGATTTGTCCGTCGTTTTGATCCTTCTAGAAACATTGGATTTGACGTTCTCCTGGGCACGGACTGGTTAACTACGTGCTAGGCGTCTGTGGACTACCGTGAGGAAACAGTCAGGTTTTGTTTTCCACAGCGAGTCAGTTCTTGTTGTGCAGGTGTATAGTTGTGCCGCCTCTCACAGCTTGAATTCAGCCTTTTTCGCTAGTCGGCTTTTGAGGAGATGCCGTGGATTCTTGGCATTCATTCGTGATACCGAAGCCACAGTGGGTTTGTTGGATCGGTGTTCCTATCATGCAAGGGTTTTCCGACGTCGTTCCAGATGAGCCGGCGAAGATTAGGGAGCTTAAGGATCAGCTGCAGAGTTGTTGTTTGGGGAGTTTTGTGCGTCTGGGTGTTTCGCTTTTGGAAGCTCCTATTTCTGTTTGTCAAGGAGAAAGACGGCAGTTTAGGGTTGTGTATCGACGGATCGTTAATTGAACCGGCTTACGATGTGGATAGGTATCCTTTACCTCGCAGTGACGATTTCTTCGATTAGCTCCAGAGTGCGAAACATTTTCTAAGTTTGTTTGGGATCAGGTCATCATTATTGCGGTTCGGAATGATGGCATTCCGAATACTGCCTTATACGTGCTACGACTTTGTGTGTATTAGTGAGTCATTGGATTCACTGATGCCCTAGCAGCATTCGTAGATATGATGAACCGGATTTCTTCAGGCCGTTCCTCGACCAGTTATTGTTGTGTTATTTACGACATCTTGGTCTATTTAATGTGTCTTGAGGAACAGGAGCAGCACTTGAGGATTTGTTATGCAGATACTGGGAGAGCCCCAGCGGTTGCTAAATTCTCGGAGTGTTTCTTCAGGCTTGTTTATGTTGACTCCTAGGTCTTGTTGTCACGGGAGATGGTTTTGTATGGTCCCGAGGGAGATCGTGGCCGTACAGCTTAGGTCCAGACTTGTGTGCAGGACGGAGGTCCACAGATTTTTGGGCCTAGCAGGTTCTTACCGCTGTTTCGTACAGGATTGCTAGAGTAGTGCTGCACCGTCGACTGAATGGACCGGAAGGGAGGTTTCTTTTCTTTGGACTGAGGCATGTGTGCAAAGTTTTGGCAGTTGAAGATTCTGTTAACAACTGCACCAGTTCCTTCTTTTCTTTCTGGTTCGGGCGACCTTGTTGTTTAACTGTAAAGTTTCTTGAGTGGGCTCGAGTGTGTACTGAGGTGACACTATAGAGTTATCACTTTTGCTTCCCTACATTTGGAGGAAGTACGAGAAGGATATTCCACTCATGATCTAGAGATGGCCGCGGTGGTTTTGCGTTGGAGATTTGGAGACACTACTTGTTCGAGAGTCGTGTCAGATTTTCACGGACCACCAGAGCTTAAAGTACATCTTCCTGCAGCGGATTTTGATTGTTGTGATAGTCTTCTGCAGATTTACAGTTCTTGTGCGATCGTTGAGTATAGCTTAAGTTCGTCTCTACGGAGGGGACAGCTTGCTCATGTCCGCGCCCGACCACTTTTCTTAAATCACTTTCGCGAGACACTGCCCGCCGATGCTCGATCGTCAGAGATACTTGAGCATACTCGGCTGGGTAATGATTCATAGTCCTTGATTTGTGGCAATGGTGTGCTGAGTTACGGACGCGTTGTGTACCTGATATTATCGGGTAGAGACGTGAAATCCTATAGCGAGCACATCAGTCAACTTTCGGTATTCATTCAAGTTCCACCAATATTGACGTGACATGTGAAATAGTTACGGGTGGGCAGGGATGTAAAGAGAAGTTTCAGGTTTCGTTTCAAAGTGTTTGTCTTGCTGTGTGCTTGGGTCGAGCATGTGAGGCCGGCTGGAGAGTTGCAACCTTTAACCGTTCCGTAGTAGGAGTGGGAGCAGATCTCCATGAATTTCGTTATGGTATCTACCCAGGGTTAGTCAGGGCGTGACTCCATTCGGATTCTTGTCATCCGGTTATACTCAGTTTGCTCAGTTGTTCTTTGTTAAGTTGTGCGTTTGTGTTAATTGTTGTCAGCAGTCAGGATCGTCACTCGCTATTGTTAGGGTTCTCCTTCGATAGCTGTTATCAGGAGACACTCCAATTGGCAACCTTTAGGTTTAAGGGTTAGGTCGTGTCGATCACCAGTCTGTTGTTTTTCTGACTCTGCGTAAGTAGGATTTTGGACCCCAGCTAGTCTAAAGACTTCGGAGATGATCCAGTTGATTCAGGTCAGGATGAGAGTAGCCCAGTGCAAATAGAGGTCTTATGCCGACTGTGTTGGTTGTAGACTTAAGTGTGCAATGGCAAATCATGTATTCCTGCGGATTTTTCCGATAGATGACGTGTTGAGTTTTGGGAAGCTTATCCCAGGATTGTAGGTCCTTTTAAGATCCTATAAGCGAGTTAGTTTCGTTGCCTTTAATTTGGCACTTCCGCCCAGATTATTGAGTTTTCACCCCGTATTCCTTGTGATGATGCTTTACAATTACCTTCATGACCTTTCTTATATAATTTGGCACCAGAACATTTGGCTTGGACGCGATCGTTTCGCTCACCGGCAGCCATTGTGTTAAGGGCTCGGCGGGTGGAGAAACGTTGGCCAAGGGTCTTGCCATCTGTGAAGGGTTTTCTTGGACGTAGCCGTATAGTGAGGTAATCACTTGGGAGGCTGCGAACGAGATTTGAGAGTTGTAATTATCACTTTGAAGGTACGCATAGCAGTATATTTTAAACTCGGGGACGAATTTCTTTTAGGGGGGGAGATTGTAACACCTTAGAGTGTGTTTTGTGGCTAATTATATTTTAATATATGGTTTTTAATAAAAAGTTTAAAAAATTGGTTTTTAATTATTTTATCCTAATTAATGAATATTTTATTAGATTTTTCCTAGGCTTGCACACACTTGTGCATGTTAACTAGGGTGTTAATTTAGGGTTAAACCATGATTAGCAATCATGGTGGATTAACCCAATTGCCTTAATCTAGTTTTATTATTTGTTTAAGTGTTTTGGGTTTTAAGTTGCATGGTTGTTTTAAAAAAAAAGAAAAAAAATGAATTTAAAAGGGTTTTTAATTGGGTTGAATTGTTGACCTTGTGGGAGAGAGAGAGAGTGAGGGCATGGTGCTACATGGCCCAAGCCATGCTTCATTTAATGAAGAAAGAGAAAGAGAAAGGGGAGTGTTTGTGTTGGTTGCTCTCATTTCTCATTCTCATTCTCACTCATTTCTCTCATACTCTCTCTCTCACACACAAGCAAGGCAGCAGCAGAAAGCAGCTCCAGCAGCAGCAGACAGCAGCAACATCAGCAGCAGACAGCAACAGCATCAGCAACATCAGTAGCAGCAACATGCACCTGCATCCCCAGCAGCAGTAGCAACCCCTCATCTCCTCCAAACACTTCTTCTCCTGCTCCTAGGATCTCATAGGGTATAATTCTTAAACACAATTTCCTAGTTTGCTTAGCTTGTGTATAATTGGCATCGGTTTGTGTTAATTATGAGTTTCGTGCTAAATTATGGTGAATTATGTGGAATTTTGGATAAGTGATGATTGTATTAGTAACCCTGACTAATTTAGTGTTATTAAGGTCACCTTAACTGAGTTTGATCCATATTTCACTAAAATACCATAAGGTTTCCATTTTGTGCAATATTCGTGTTTTTAAGCTACTTTGTGGATTTCTGTGATCTGCTTTTGACCCGGATCCTTCAGGATAAAATTGAGAAGACTGGAGCATGCTTATTAGATCTAGAAAACACCACCAGAACACGAGCCACCCTTTCCTAATCCAGGCCGCAAATTTAATACATCTGGCCGCAAATTGCGGCCAGGAAAGGGAGTGGGGTATTGGGCTCTTGGCTAGGATAGTCTGTAGTGTTATCTAGTATTTTGGCATGTGTAGTTTTATGAGATTTTACCTGTAGAAAAATCTGGGATCAAATATCGTATTTCTAGTTCGTTGTGTTTGCGCGATACGCGCGATACGTGAGTGGGTTCTGTGATCCAGCGTGTCGCGGCGTATCGGATAGTTTTAGATGCGTATATACACGTTTCAGCGTATCGTGCACACGCGCGTTTAGTTCGCGACACGGGTTTCTCGTTTAGTGTCGATATCGCGTTTTGCGAGATATTTTCTTATATATATGATTTCCTTGTCTAATTTTCAGGTTTGCAGGCGGGGACTACAGACACAGCTACAGTGGGAAACAGGTGGTAGGATTCACCTAGCTTGGAGCGTAGGTGAGTAGATTTAACATCTATAGGGGAATCGCCTGCATGGCGTTATGCGTCTGGGCTAGAATTCAAATACTTGTCGCATATTCTACGTCATTGTTAGAAATGAGCCTTTACCCTATTTACTTAGATATAGTTGTACTGTGACTATTAGCCGTAGGACACTGCACATATTATTGACGGTTCATGTTGCACGAGCACGGATTGTATGCTACACACACCGTCAATAATTGCCAAGTCACACACAAACCATTATAGACATTATATTACTTATCACATTTGACATTTAGGTACATAGATACCTTGCTCATATTTTACTTATACCCAGGGGGTATACTGCATCTTCTACCTATACCCAGGGGGGTATACTACATCCTTTACTTATAGCTAGACACCTATACTTAGCTATACCTTGTTGATCTCGCATAAATTTGGTTTTAGCTACAGATATACCTTACTCACATATTCCACTTATACCCAGGGGGTATATTTCATCAGTTCTTATAGGTAGATACCTATATATTACTACACCTGTATGTTACACATATATTCAGTTGCAGTTACATACCTTTACTGATGTTACTTAGCAGTTTTCCTTTTATATGCTCGCATTTCAGTTTATGTCGCATACATTCTATTCATGGATTTGCGCATTGATATTTGGATTTTACATGATGTTTTCTGGATTTGGGAACCGCAGGAGTTCATGAAATTATGCATACATTGAAAAACCCGGTTTTCTTGACATGATATTTGCACATCCACCATGAGTTTTATCGGTGCTGATATATATATACCCCTACGAGGAGGCGTCGAGGCCGTAGAGGGTACATGGTGGGGCCCGGAGGTACCCCGGGGCAATAAAGGGATGTCGATGGACCACGCCGATGAGCCCGTCAGGGGAGCCATACCGTCCGGTGATAGTACTAATGACTCGACGGGGATCATGGAGATACCGTTGGGAGTCATGTACGTATGGATACGTGGGAAGGCGAGGGTCAGAGCTAGGCATTCGTGCTTTCCGGGATAGCGTATGATACGTACCTATCAGGATGCTAGTCTTGATGACGGCATCTGATAGATCAGGATTTCTGTGTCGATGCTTGGCACATTGTTTTCATAATATTTCTTTTAACACGTTTGTATATATAACAGGGGATTTAGCCGTTGTTATATATACCCTTACACCAATATTAGTGGAGTGGGTCGCTAATATATTTGTATTGACCCCATCATATTTATTTCTGCAAATATATATTTAGGATGCTAGAATCTTACTTGAGATTTGACTTGGGATTTTAGGTGATTCATTGAGATTGGATACAGGATACATATGAGATTGCCGATTTGTACATTCAGGATATAGGAGATTATTCGATATTGTATATTGAGGAGATGTGAGATTTATATGATGTGAGAGCCCAATTTGGGGGCTGATTTGAGGAATTGGGATTTGAGTGTCTTGATGGACTGTGATCCTACCACGATATCAGGATTCCGTGGAAATGACATATTTCACTCCATACCTCATACTTATCTACTTATGCACTGTTCCAGGTATTAGGAGTACCTGTTAGTGTACCCTTCATGATTGCTGCATATCTACATTCTCATATCCCTATTGCATGATTATTGCATACTATTGTCATGTTATTATTGCTTCACATATTGATTGTATCTGCCAGTGTACTTTCCATTATTCTGCATTCACATGACCTGTTATTACTGTAAATTGTATATCTTAGATTCATGTTGTACGTACATACCTGCGATTACCTGCATATGTTATCTACTATTCACGAGTTGGCAACTCACCCCCGTTGTACCACAGTAGTTTTGCAGGGTGATTCCCCAGAGTAGTCGAGGCAGGCTATTCATCTATCATCTTTTGCTACAGATACCGCATCGGCTCACAGTGTACTATTTTGCTTAGGTGGGTTTTGATGATTATCTGTATTTTATATTGTACATTCGTTGTATCTTGTACTCTTCATCTACTATTATGTTGTCGACTTAGAGACTTGGTGAGGACGATATTGTATATTATTTGTGGATTTGTTGTCTTTTGTATACCATTTCCTTCCTATTATCTTTTATTTCTTCGCTACGGCGTCGTATATTTGTGATGTGATTGTTTTCCGCCTTTGGGATAGTTTTCACAAAAAGGGGGTGTTGCCAAAATTTTAAAGAAAGAAGTTGGACTTTTTAAAGAATTTGGGTTGCGATTTCAAATGTTTCAAAAACTTTTATTATCTTTTCCGTATTTTCATGGTTTAGATTTCTGGGTTTTGGCTTTCTTTTACTGCGTTACGTCTTTAGGCGTTGCGTAGTATTAGGGCCGTCACGTGCCAATTTCGGGTCGCGAAAGTCTATGCTTTTAGATAACGTGCCTGATAAGATCAACTCTTGATATAGGAAATGTTCAAAACATTATCCAACAATACAAAATTATATCCTTCTTTACTAATAAAGAGACTGATATGATGTTGTATATCAGGTTCGGTATCTAATAACATTCTTTCAGAATCAATGTATTCTGGTAATACAGGGTGATAACTACCAACAGACTTGGCTGCAACACTTGCACCGTTTCTATCTCATGAAACTTATCACTCGTTCTCAGTTCTCTACCTATCTGTAGCCCATGTAAAAAATTACATATGTGGGATCCTGATCCGGTATCAAATACCCAGGATGTAAAGGATATTGAGAAACAGTTCTCTGTAATGAACACACCAGAAGAAGATGCATCAACATGCACTTTCTTCGTTTGGGCGGCACGGGAATTCTAGTAATCCCCTATTTCCTGCTCTGTCTTATAACAATTATAAGTTAGAGCGGGACCAACGTTCCCTAGCGCAGTATAACAAGCAGGTTCGGTCAATACATCCGTATTATTATCTTGATTAAGGCGTGACACGGTCGCTACCTGGAGAGAGAGAAAGGAAAACACTCAGCGTGCGCTTTTACAAGATTAGATTGGTTATCAATTTATCTAATTAGGATGTCTCCCACTGTTTTAGTCAAATCTTCCTTCAAACCCTAAAAGGAAAGACTAGCTGGGATTAGTTACACTCTACAAGTTCGCCAATCTTTCAGCCAGGCCAGTACCGATACTTTGAGGCAGGTTCTCCGTGCTTTCGCATGGACCTAATTAAAGTAAACCTCGTTTTCCCAGGGACGTAACCCCGTTGACACCTTTCTAGACACCTACTTGATCAGCTAATTGTAATGTGTAAAACTCTCTTAGGAGTAACTCTTACTCGCAGCGGGTATCGGGATCCAACTATCTCATAGAAGGTATGCAATCTCATTGCAAATTTCAACACTTGAAATTCCCAATAATATTTTACCTCTAGCGTCCTATGACCTTGACGAATGCCAACAAACCATAAGCTACTAGTCAAGTTCAACCCGTCATTTCCCGATTGAATTAAACCCACCCGCATGACCCTTGATGAAAGCCAACAAAGTCGCACGATTACCCTAACTCAATTGCATCATATGCTTATACAGATAAGCATAAATAGCTACCACACACTACGCCTTGACGAAATCCAACAAACGTAGTACGAATACTATGAAGTACTTATCTGAAATGACGGAAGGCTACGACAGGTTTTTAAGAAAACCCTTTGCGTAATGAACTAGATATCGTTGTGGAATCGATTGATTTTAAATGGAATGTTTTTTAGGCCTTTTCTAGTTTTGCTAAAGAGATCACTCCCGGTGAAGGGATCGTCGGCTCTTTCCTTATCGAATATGGTGCAGGATATTTCACAAATATCACTATGCAAAGCAAAAACTGTAGAAACAATCAAAAGACAAGCCGAGCTTGTAGCATCTGCTAGTTTCGTTAAAGAGGTCACTCCCGGTGAAGGGATCTCGGCTCTTTCCTTATCGAATAAGGTGCCGGATGTTCTACAAGAAACACCGCTATGCAAAGCAAGAACTAGAGCTACCAGTTTTTAAACAAGTTTCTACAATATCTTTAGGTTACTTTTATTTCATTAATCTCATTAATGAAGTCCCATTTTAATATGCTTCACAAGCATCACATTTGAAACAAAATCTGCAATATAACATATATCTCATATATATAATATAAACATTCGTCTCAGGCAGTAATATGATCTCATCACAGAACATTGCAACAGAAAAACATATATGAAATATTGGATATACTAGGAGGTCCGTGTTTCTAATACGAGCCTGTATAAAACACGGATTCTACGATCGCGATGAATAGCCAAACCCACATCCCTAGACCCCTACGAAAGCGGCAAGCAACACTGCCAATTCTAGGGTTAGGAGACCCGGTCTCGACTCCTCGAGATGGTCTCTTAATGGACCCTAGAACCCGGTTACTTGTGCTCCCCGCCTTGGGTCTACCTAATGCGGAAAAGTAAATAATATACAATGGTGACATCATCCTCAGCCCGGAAGTGCCCCAATAAAAGAATATTACATACAAATGAATTTTACATGAATGAAAATAAAAACCCTCATCTCACATAAAACCCCCAACTATTCAGAACACAACGATCCAATATAACATATCACAGCAACACATAATATCTCATATCATCAACGTAAGCAAGTATGCGTATCCCGATTGTCGTTGATGTATAGCAACAAAGCCGGCGATACACCACATACTACACTTACGGTCACAGAAAAGAAAGTGTAAAACTACAACAGTTGGAATCCGCAACCTTCTTAGACATCGCATGCCTAACCAAATGAATTCCTTAGACATCACATGCCTAACAATTATAAACCCTGCATTTTAGTCTCATTATCAAAAACTCTTTTCAATATCAAATCGGGCAATTCAACAAGATTCCCGACATCCTGATCGAATGCTCGTCGCAAACTTTAGTAGACGGCCGCAACCCCGGATGCCGTCGACAAAGTGCACTAAGGCGGAACACCGCTACCGCGAGCACCCGAACGGATGCTTTTGGCGACGGGGTTCTCCCACGGTCACTTGGTCTGGGTTTTGGGGCGTGGCTCTCTATTAAGTTTACCCGGCGAGTATCCGCGTACGCTACGTGATTGCGACGGACTTTTGATCACATCAAAATTCCGTGGCAACCGATCAATTGAGCTAAACTGCTATATTTATAATATTCAAATTAGTTATCTTATAACTACCTGTGGATTCCAAATATTGTATCATATTCCAGATAAAAAGACAGTGTTAAACTTTCCGATCGAATAATCAAACACCCAAGATTTCCCAAATAGCTCAACACTTGAGCGAAATTCAAAAAATATCCATCACATGCCACAGTACCAATGGTCCAGCCGTAGAAGGGTCAAGCCAACGCCTCAGGTATGGCAACGCCGTACTGCCCCAAACCCTAAGGTTCAGAGGCGGTTCAGACGGTCACATAATCGAGTTAAGGTTTGTGTTCTTCTAGAAGGTCCACCGCGTTACTTGCATGATTTTCCGGAAGTTTCAAACTCGAGAAAAATCCAACTTTAGAAAAAAATTTCGACAGAGGAAAAAGTGAGTTATTGATATCCATTCGAACTTTTTAACACGTTCTAAAAATTATCCGGAAAAAATTAAACGAAATTAAACTTTCCGATCGAATCAACGAGCTCCCAATACAACCCAGAAAACTCAACACTTGAGTAAAAATAAAAATTCCTAGAAAAATCAGAAAGTAGATACGGATTTAACTGTGCAAAAATAAAATAATAAGGCCACTGTACGGCTGCGAAACCGCCGCGCAAGCCATGTCATTGCCGCGGTTCCGCGGCTGTTTATTGATATTAAATGCTCGTTTTTCACAGTAATTCCTAAAATACCCTGCTGATTTTTATGAGTATTTTTAATATGAAAAAAATCAACTTTTTGAAAAATTTCCAGAAACTAGGGTTTTACGGGTATTCGGAGTTCGATCGGACTTTAAACTTCGCCTAGACTTCGCCTAAAGCTCTACCTTGGCTCTGATACCACTGTAGGGTTACTAGGCACACGCACAAGGGTCTATAAGGCATCAACCATGCCCGATTTAAAATTTAGCCGTGCCGAACAACCCTAAACCAAGATCTTAGACTAGAGATTAGGCGAAAACAAGCATGTTAAACACTTTAACACTAAGTGAGAGGGATTACAACCTTTGTAGATCCTGTCCTTCACTTCTAAAGCTCCGTGTTGAGGTCCCTTCACTGCGATCATCAAGTTCCGGACTCTCGAGAGGCTCCACGAAGAGAAAGATGCAAGCTTGCTTCCGATCTTCGATAACAAAGATGATCTATCTTGAAGTTTCATTAACACAAGCTCTCACTCATTAAATGAAGTGAACACCCTCATCTAAATGTCAAGGATAGATGAGGATGATGAAGTAGGAATTTAGCTCTCTTTTGTTTTCAATTACTCACTCATAATCATCACTTAGCAAAAAGCTAGAAAGCTTTTTCCAAGGAAGAAGAAGAAGAAAAATATCCAATTCCATTTGTGATGAATAATGAAAATGTAATAATAATCACTTATGCAACCATGGTTGCTAATAATATAATCTAACCCATGTAGAGAGTTGACTAGGGTTAAGGGTTTGGGTTGGGTTTATAAATATCTCACAAAATATCAACACTAAATATCTTTACAAGAAACAAAAGAAAACCTTCTAGAAGCATCATGAAGGAACTAACCCAAATCAAACCCTAACCTTGTTTAATCTACACTAATCATTTTGCATTAGTAATTATAACATGTTACAATATTATATATCACATATATAATATATTTTGTAACAAAAAAATAATAATACAATTAACATATATCGCATATATATCAATGTATTATCCGAGTGAGAAAATGAATCAATAAGAGATCTGATATTAGTTAATGTAATTTAATATATCAAATATATTATTATACATTAAATTATCGAATCTACACTTGATCCGACAATCCGGCTATATCGCATATAACCGACTAATATATCATGTATCATTTCACCGAATCAACACTTGATCCGATGACCCGGCTATATCTCATATACCCGGCCGATATCTCATATCGTTAGAATTTAATACGGTATCACATGCACGTATTGTTCTCCGTCCCGCACATATCATATATGTTCTCCTACTCCGTTTTGCCCGAGCTAAGAAACCTCTGTGTAGGACTCTGAAGAATCGTCAATACGCCGGCAGTAGGTGATGATCATATCAAACACCCACAAGCTGCAAGCGGTCAGCTAAACGTAATAACCACCCAGGTATTGAGCGATCAGAAGATCAACAAGCAAGTATGTACATTCTCCTGCGAATCCAATCAGTAACACTCCCGTACAGTCCGATCTCGTCGTCTGATATGTCGCATATCTCGCCTAGGGGTGGTAAACGTCAGACCCCAATAGCTTGATAAGTCGTGTTGATATAAGGTCTATAACAGTTCGAGAAACTAGTGATAACATTTACCAGTAAATCTCAGCAACCCTGGCCAGGGATTTCCAGTTATAGCCAATTGGACACAGCACAACATCAACTCCCTATACCGGGAGAGACGAATCCCCTCCTATCGCTCATTGCCTCCATGTGATTCGGGACTGTACCCAAAAGCCACCTTTTTGCACGCCCTCTTGGACGTGGTATGATGGAAATCAAAGCACAGTGGGAATCACAGAAGACTTTATGACGATCTCGGGTCAACAGACTAACCTGTACCAGTGTCACCGGAGAACTGCCATCTGACGTGAGGTATAATACCATCTGGGAGTTCTCGGCGAGTCCGTCCAGTGTACCCAGTCTCTACTGAGCACCCGTACACCATCCTTGATGTCAAACACCGATGTATATGGGATCATCCATCGCCCATCATATGGGTCAAGATGCGTATACGCTAGTCTACTCTGGTGTATCGATGCCCTGTCTCGATACACTCTCGATTAGGAACAGTTATAGGATGTACTCGTCGACTACCGTGGCCCCACTAGTATGATCTCATCATAGTCCCAGTAGTCGAGTATGTTGGAGATAGTGCCCTCAGAGTCAATTATTGGATCACAGGCACGTGATTGCAATGATTGAGGGAGGACCTATCCCGGTAGGACAGTCTTACTCGAGATGATAGTATGCTATCTGGTTTATCTTTATCATCGTGTACTGCTTTAGGTGACATGACAGGTCGCTATTACACGTTGATAGAGCCCCTAGGATTCTTGCTTGACTACCAGCAGTATGATGGCGATCATATACGTGGGAGCTGGTTGTCTATAAGCACATCCTTAAAAGGTCCCTAGTCGTAGGAGTTTCGAGACAGGGCATCGATACTCCATTAGTAGACTAGTGTATACAGTCGAGACCCCGACGAGGGGCGGTGGCCGGTCTCACAAGCCACTGGTGTCAGTTGGTTCACCTAAGATGTATACAGGTGCTCATTGGGTTATGAGTACACCGGACAGGACTCGCCGGGAACCTGCTAGTTGGTCATATACCAGATGTCAGATAGCAGTTCCCTGGTGACATGTGTACAGCTTAGTTCATCGACCTGAGATCGTCATTTGTCTCATGTGAGTTCCCACTGTGCTTTGATTACTACCCTACCACGGCTCAAAGGAGTCGTGCAAACAGGTTTTAGTTGGGTACAGTCCCGAGCCACATGGAGGCAGTGAGCGGATCTGCAGGGGTTCGTCTCTCCCGGTATTGGGGGTGAGGTCGCGCTGTGTCTAGGAGAGCCATTACACAAAGCCCTCGGCCGAGGCAGGAGATTTACTGGTATGTATTCCAGTAGTATCTCAGGGTGTTCTGGGCTACGCTCCGACACGACTTGTACCGCTTTTGGGGGTCTGACTTTTACCAACCCCCTAGGCCCGCCATGCGATACTCATAGACGAACGGACCGGACTGTACGGATATTGTCACTGACAGGCTCAGTTGGGTGTCGGGGTGAGCTTCCTCATCGACGTCCCATTTGGTTAATAGCTGGTGGCCCGTCACGTATTGGCTTATACCTCTGACGTGCTAGTGGTTAAATCCACAGCCAAGGTATTGACGAGTCTTTAGAGTCCACCACACTCAGTTACTCAAGTTTCGGGCGAAACGCTGTAGAGGCCGTATGGAGATATGGCAGGGTTCGATCAGATACGTGCGGTATTGCACGGATCGTGATCGGACAGTTTTTACTAGCCGGCTTTGGCTTAAGCCGGATTCTAGTATTTGATAGTGTAGTTTTGTCTCTTTGCATTTGTGTTCAGTGGGAATACAAATGCGGGCATGTATTTGCAGTAGTGGGGTTTTCCCGTATTTTATTACGGGATCAGTTTTTCTGAAGTTGCCAGTTTGCATTCCATTCCGGCCGGTTTTCCTTCATTCCTTCTCGGTCGGACTTTCTTGTTGGAAGGGGGTTATTTGCAGTTTGCGAATAACTCTTTTGTGGAGGGTCTTGTTGCTTATGTGCCTTTGTCATGATGAGATTCCTTTTTAATCTCATCACTTGCTTTTCATTTGATGGTTGGTGGAAAGGATTTAGATAAGAAATGAGAGTGACCTTCTTCTTTAATTATCTTTTCCTTTTCTTATTTGATGAATTCCTTTTTTTTTTTTCTCTCCAATCTCATTCTTGAGATAAAGAGGCCGGCCACATTATTTGTGAGGAGGGGAATTTTATTTTGGTTGAAAAATGCTCATCTCATTTTTCCATGGTTGCAAAAGATTAGCTTCAAAGCTCATTTCTTTCTCTCCTTCTCTTCTCCATTTCCTCCACATCAAGGCAACCTCATAACCCCAAGAGACAAGTTCACTACACTATTCTATAGCAAGCCTTGGACGCGTCGGCTAGCCAACTTCGCGCCCGAGTTACCTCGGTCAAGAGGCGGGAGCCCGTAAAAGATTCCGGCTACGTGGTGCCCTTTCCGACGAGCGAGGAGGTGACGGAGATTCCGCGGGAGATCGGAGTGGAGACGAAGACCGAAGGACACGGATCGCTCGGTATATCTCTCACCCCATCTCTAGTTAGCTAGTATAGGTTAATGGTTTACGATCCGGGTTTTTCTTTGTCCGCGGTAGCGCCGGTTTCCGAGTAAGGAAAAATTTTGATTCCGCATTTTGGCCTCGAGTACGAGGCCGGGGCGCTGCCGTGGCGCAACATGGTATCAGAGCCACGCCATTAACCTTACCTAGCTTCGTTTGATGTGTTTGCGTTTCCGATCGACCGAAATTTCCAAAAACCGTATTTTTCCTTCACATCAGTTTCTGTTGAATTTTTTGAAGTCTAAAAATTTTTCAGGTGGTCTCAGAAAGGAGTGCAGGGAGTTCTAAGAACTCTGAAAAAAAACGAGACAGTGAACCCTTACCTTGACCGCGGAAGGGCGGCCAAAACCCCCTTCTGGCCGCGCTTCCGCCGCAAGATGGTGGGGTCATTGCCTCATGTTTTTTCAGTGGGCTTCTGGGCTTAATTTAGGGGTTTTGGAATATTAAAATTGGGCCCAGGTTTTCTGTAGTTGCTACAGTTTTGATTGGGGGCCCACTTGTTAATTTTTTTGGTCAATCGGAAAATTTTAAACACATTTTTTTACAGTATTTACATTATATCTGCGACCGTGAATGTCACTTGATCGGTAAATCCGGTCTAACTGCTATAGCCCGGTTAGACGGATTTGCGAACGTGATTTTCACGTTGATGTTCTATGTTTATGCTGTGTTGTTGCGGATCGGTCGTGGGGGATAGCCTGGATGCAATGTTAGTACAGCTTTATTTTATATGTACATTTGATATTGCGGGGCGAGCGTCCGACATGTGGACTGCCGTCACTGCCTGTTTGTATTATTCTTTTGGGGCACGACCTGGTTGCGGTCGATGTACACGGTATATGTATATTTTACTTTCTGTACTAGGATTACCCCGCGGTGGGGTGCACGGATAGCCGGGTTCTGGAGGGCAACAAGCCCGCATCTCATGACATTGGGACGGAGGGGGCTTCACTCCAGGATTGGCGGGCTATTCGCCGCACTCGTAGGGGGTACAGGTTGACCCAGGAGGGGTGCCCAAGTTACCGGATTCCGTGAAGTGCTGGGTGGTCCATTCACGGTGCTGGAGGGGGCTGCCTCGCTTCAGGTTTTGGCGGGTGACTTGCCGCGCCCGTAGGGGTCTAGGATTTCATTGCACAGGCTATCCACACGACCAGGGGAACGTCGGGTTTCAGCAGCGGCTCTGTGAAACCCGGGGCTTCCAGATATCTGTATTGTTCTGTGATGCTGTATATTTCTGTGATGTTGCATATCTTATCACGCCTTGAGCGAAATATAATATATTGGTATATATATTAGTAGATGTTGTATATGCTTTACATCCGCGCTAGTCCAGTCCCCGCTCTGCCGTTAGTTAGCTAACCTAACGGGTGATGACGGGACCCAGTGGCGAATGCGGATGGCATATACGTACGTCAGTATATTTTCGTTCTTTGTGGTGTGATTAATTGATGGGACTGCGTTGATTCGGATCAATGCAAGATAAACAAACCTATTCTGATGTTGTTGGAACACTTTTCAAAAAAAAAAGCTGTTATTGCAAGGACGTTCACTTTTGTTTTGCATCGTGGTATTCATTTGGAATATCCTGCTCCTCAGTCGACGAGGCAAGGGCCGAGATCCCTTCACCGGGAGTGACCCCTTGGACAGAAGTTTGCGTCAGGGCATTAACTTCACTATAGCCGATTACTTTTGCTTTGCATCGTGGTATTCAGTTGGAATATCCTGCACCTCATTCTACGGGGAAAGAGCCGAGATCCCTTCACCGGGAGTGACCTCTTTAGTAAAGGTTTTCGTCACTATATTTTATAAAAATGTTGTGCAGTTCCTTCAACGATATCAAGTTCATTACGTTAAAGGTTTTTCGCCAAAAACCATTCGTAGCCCTCCGTCATTTCTTATGAGTATTATTTAGTATTCGTGCTGCGTTTGTTGACTCCGTCAAGGCGTAGTGTACGGTAGCTAAGTAGTGCTTGTTTGTTGCATAAATGGGATTGGTTAGGACAGTCGTGCGGCCTTGTTGACTCCGTCAAGGGCACGTACGGGTGGGTTTAATGCAATCCAGATAATGACGGGATGAACTTGACTAGGACTCTTTGATTTGTTGACTCCGTCAAGGTCACTTGAGTCCTAGGGGTAAAAACACACATCGGGAGTTTCAAAAGAACTGAAACTTGCCAGGCATGCGCATACCTTCTGGAGTGTGGTGACGTGAGTGGATTCCGTCACGTTATCATGCGATGAGAGTTGGATCCCGATTCCCACTGATGAGTTAGTTTACTCCTCGGGTGACCCCGACTAATTCTTCTTTTAGGTTTGGAGGAGAATTTGAGATACAGTGGGAGGTTTCCAGATTAGACAAAGTGATAACCATTCTGATCTAGGTTAGAGTGCACGCTGAGTGTTTATTTTCTCTCTCTCTTTGGCAGTGACCATTGACCCGACCCTTGACTATGATTCAGTGACCAAGTTGACCGAACCTTCTTAACACTGGCTTTTGGATTATCAGAGTTGCAGACCTCATTGCCACTCCTACTTTTACCCTTTTCTCCAGGACACCCCGTATTACTACAAACGTCCACTTCCATTGGACAAAACCATCGTATGGTTATATACGAACTCGAAGGAATTCGAGGATGGTTTCTGGTTCTGGAGAAAACGGATAGGATTATTCAGTTGTCTTTTCTTTTTCACCTTCTCTCATTACGAGTACTCCTTGGTTTAGGAGTAGTACACCTATTACGCAAATTGGATAGTCTTCTTCCAAACCATAGGCTGGTGCCGACCGGTAGGGAATGAAGAAAACCAGTTAGCCTAAACGGTGTACAGAAGGTATTAAGTTAAGACAAAGCAAGGGATTAGTAAGAGGGCAAAGTAAGTTGCGAATGCTATTCACGACCAAACCAAGTATTTCTTCGCCAATCCTAAATCACCTTTGTATTTCTCCAGGACACTCCGTATCACTACGAAGATCCCATTTTATTGGATAATCCATCGTATGGTTATATACGAACTCGAAAGGAACTTGTTCCAGTTCGGGGATGGATCCTGGTTCAGGAGAAATAGGAATAAAGTACATTCAGGTGTCTTTTATCTTCACCTTCTCTCGCATTGCGAGTGCTCCTAGGATTAGGACAGTACACCCTTTATGCTTTTTGGATAGTCTTCTTCCAAACCATAGGCTGGTGCCGAACGGTAGGGAAGGAAGAAAACCATTTGGCTTAAAGGGGTGTACAGAAGGTAATGACTAAAGACATATAAAGGGATTTGGAGAGGTGGCAAAGAATTATACGGTTATAGTTGTGAATCTGGATAATGGAAGAGGCATTACTAGGAATACCAGGATACCCCGACGAAACATTTCAATGTTTCAGTTTCACTGTGTACTGTTAATGGAAAACTGATTTCCCAGTTAGACACTTGCTCCAGGGTATGTATTTACCAGGTATGATTCTCACATCTGTATGGTTTTACAGATGATGAGTGGGAGTAAGTTATTGGGAATTGGGTGATCATCCTCATTATATCGGGATTCGTTGTAATCGGTGATATTTGAGGAAGCCACCTGGGTTGTTTGCCGGTCGGCAAATATTTGGTTTTGAATATCCGCGGTTATGCACCAATTTCAAATTGATATATCTGTACGTCTATTTTCATAGAGTGAGATATACCTTTTGATATTATGTCGATGACATTTACCTATATCAGTGGATGGTTAGGTAAGGAGCATTAAACAGCGGTGTAATTCTTCTTAATCATAAGTACAGTTTTCAACCTATGACACACAGTGAAAGAGTTGTTAGACTCAGCGGACTTATACAGAGTATTGTATATTATCCAGTGTCCGTCAGGACAGAGGGGTTGGTCCTCGTACTATATTCGGTTTACTTATGACTTCTCTAGATTTTAGACAGCTGTTTCGTGGAAACACAGGGTCTAAGTTTTGAGGAGTTATAGGTATTTGAATAGAGTAGAGAACCAGGTATAGCAAGTATCGGGATTCTTCAAAGAGATCGAAGATGTAGATACTTGTGTATGGTATTCAGTTGATAGTAATGATGAAGACAGATTGCTTCTCTTTCAGGTTACTCATAATTGGAAGCATTCTTAAGTTGAGTAACGCTGATCGACCTCCTTCCATTTAGTTGACATGCACTGGAGATAGATGCATGATTTGAATCTGGTTCAATTAAATCAGTACCTCTGGTTCTATATTGGATGTAGAACAGTTCATATCTTAACGATGTTAAGGTACGGGGAGTTGTCCGGCTTATGATTAAAACCAGACACTGGACAACTCAAGGCACGTTTCTGTAATGGCTGTTTGTGGGTTGACCCAGGCTATGACGAGGGTTGATTTTCTACCATCTGGATGAACAATAGCAATATTGTTCTAGACTCGCTACAGTTTTTATTAAAAATGGATTTTTTTTCAGAAAAAGTAGTGGGAGTATGGTAGAACTGGAAGTGATTCCAGAACCACAAACGATTACTGAAGATTTGATAAGGAACCTAAAGATTCAATCTGATTTGATATTCCATTGGCCACTCCGCAGATAAGGTGGGTAACTTCAGCCACCCGAGAGGTACTCCGGTAGCCTCAAGGACGGTGACAGGGAAGTTCTTGTTTACCCACACTTACCATTGCTGTTGTTCCAGGCTGCGAGACCCGGCAGGAGGATGAGTATAGCGTCGTTCTAAACTAGCTTTAGAACTGCACGTCTATATGACTCTGCCAGAGGGTTGTCGTAGTCAGTGGGAGCAGCGGAAGCATTGGTGGACATCAGGCTTATGTCTATTTATAGACTAAAGCAGATACAGCGGAGATAGATCATCTATTTCTGATGTGACAGTCATAGGTTTGACTTCATCAGAATAGGGGATGGATCTGTTGAGAAGGTAGTAGGGTGTAATGTCATGGTATTTGGATGACATACACAGAGTAGGAAAGGAAACTCCTATACTACGATCGGTTATACTTTGGTTGTCACACAGTGGTTTCTCCACACAGGACTTGGATATTATATCAGACATTCTGGTTACTAGATCTATGGTTTTAGATCTAGATTTGGGTGGTTTCCCAATCTGGGTACCTTGACAGCATTCTATGAGTATTTAGAAGGGACGACTCCTGGCATGGTAGTGCACCTGCAGTTGATGGAGTCACCCTCTCTAAAGGTGTCTTATAGACTAAAGGGGAGAGGGATACTCATGATTGGCAGATCACTTGCTTAGGCAATTGAGTCAATCATGAGATGTCAAGTACCACACCAGATGTTGTTCTTGCACTAGATGCAATAAGTTGATATTGATCCAATCCTGGAGAAACAGTCGGAAGCAGTCTTAGAACATAAGTGAATGTTCTAGGGATATGATAACGACAGCCTTATTTGGGAGACAGTTATCATTCCAGGCTTCCAAGGTGACATGGACGACAAGGAGGTTGTCAGAGTTATATTTTTCCTTCTGACGAGTGGCAGTATTTTAGACAGGTGGTCCAAGGCAATACTGAGGGTGGCATGGCGCAGGATACTGATTAAGTTCAGTTGACGATACAGTCTAAGAAGTTTGGATTTGGAGTTCATTTATGAGCTAGGTCCCATCAGACATCCAGACATTCTAAGACAGGTATTGCTCATTTCGGGAGATGGCTTTCTCCGCGAACTTGAGATATAGAGAGACATAGAAAGAAACTTCTCTGCGGATCCACTCACTGAGGCTATTCCTCGAACGCAATAGTTTCGCAAACGAGCTTTGTGAGACTGACTTGTAGAGGAGTTGGGTGTTCAATATCACACGGGCTGTGAGTATGCGGCATCGCAATAATTAGCCTTGAGTGCAAGTGGGAGATTGTTGGAGATAGTGCCCTCAGAGTCAATTATTGGATCACAGGCACGTGATTGCAATGATTGAGGGAGGACCTATCCCGGTAGGACAGTCTTACTCGAGATGATAGTATGCTATCTGGTTTATCTTTATCATCGTGTACTGCTTTAGGTGACATGACAGGTCGCTATTACACGTTGATAGAGCCCCTAGGATTCTTGCTTGACTACCAGCAGTATGATGGCGATCATATAC
Source organism: Agapanthus africanus (assembly GCA_030015575.1). NCBI lineage: Eukaryota > Viridiplantae > Streptophyta > Magnoliopsida > Asparagales > Amaryllidaceae > Agapanthus > Agapanthus africanus. The sequence continues at coordinate 279,111,323 of JASDDO010000001.1, forward strand.
GTGGGAGCTGGTTGTCTATAAGCACATCCTTAAAAGGTCCCTAGTCGTAGGAGTTTCGAGACAGGGCATCGATACTCCATTAGTAGACTAGTGTATACAGTCGAGACCCCGACGAGGGGCGGTGGCCGGTCTCACAAGCCACTGGTGTCAGTTGGTTCACCTAAGATGTATACAGGTGCTCATTGGGTTATGAGTACACCGGACAGGACTCGCCGGGAACCTGCTAGTTGGTCATATACCAGATGTCAGATAGCAGTTCCCTGGTGACATGTGTACAGGTTAGTTCATCGACCTGAGATCGTCATTTGTCTCATGTGAGTTCCCACTGTGCTTTGATTACTACCCTACCACGTCTCAAAGGAGTCGTGCAAACAGGTTTTAGTTGGGTACAGTCCCGAGCCACATGGAGGCAGTGAGCGGATCTGCAGGGGTTCGTCTCTCCCGGTATTGGGGGTGAGGTCGCGCTGTGTCTAGGAGAGCCATTACACAAAGCCCTCGGCCGAGGCAGGAGATTTACTGGTATGTATTCCAGTAGTATCTCAGGGTGTTCTGGGCTACGCTCCGACACGACTTGTATCGCTTTTGGGGGTCTGACTTTTACCAACCCCCTAGGCCCGCCATGCGATACTCATAGACGAACGGACCGGACTGTACGGATATTGTCACTGACAGGCTCAGTTGGGTGTCGGGGTGAGCTTCCTCATCGACGTCCCATTTGGTCAATAGCTGGTGGCCCGTCACGTATTGGCTTATACCTCTGACGTGCTAGTGGTTAAATCCACAGCCAAGGTATTGACGAGTCTTTAGAGTCCACCACACTCAGTTACTCAAGTTTCGGGCGAAACGCTGTAGAGGCCGTATGGAGATATGGCAGGGTTCGATCAGATACGTGCGGTATTGCACGGATCGTGATCGGACAGTTTTTACTAGCCGGCTTTGGCTTAAGCCGGATTCTAGTATTTGATAGTGTAGTTTTGTCTCTTTGCATTTGTGTTCAGTGGGAATACAAATGCGGGCATGTATTTGCAGTAGTGGGGTTTTCCCGTATTTTATTACGGGATCAGTTTTTCTGAAGTTGCCAGTTTGCATTCCATTCCGGCCGGTTTTCCTTCATTCCTTCTCGGTCGGACTTTCTTGTTGGAAGGGGGTTATTTGCAGTTTGCGAATAACTCTTTTGTGGAGGGTCTTGTTGCTTATGTGCCTTTGTCATGATGAGATTCCTTTTTAATCTCATCACTTGCTTTTCATTTGATGGTTGGTGGAAAGGATTTAGATAAGAAATGAGAGTGACCTTCTTCTTTAATTATCTTTTCCTTTTCTTATTTGATGAATTCCTTTTTTTTTTCTCTCCAATCTCATTCTTGAGATAAAGAGGCCGGCCACATTATTTGTGAGGAGGGGAATTTTATTTTGGTTGAAAAATGCTCATCTCATTTTTCCATGGTTGCAAAAGATTAGCTTCAAAGCTCATTTCTTTCTCTCCTTCTCTTCTCCATTTCCTCCACATCAAGGCAACCTCATAACCCCAAGAGACAAGTTCACTACACTATTCTATAGCAAGCCTTGGACGCGTCGGCTAGCCAACTTCGCGTCCGAGTTGCCTCGGTCAAGAGGCGGGAGCCCGTAAAAGATTCCGGCTACGTGGTGCCCTTTCCGACGAGCGAGGAGGTGACGGAGATTCCGCGGGAGATCGGAGTGGAGACGAAGACCGAAGGACACGGATCGCTCGGTATATCTCTCACCCCATCTCTAGTTAGCTAGTATAGGTTAATGGTTTATGATCCGGGTTTTTCTTTGTCCGCGGTAGCGCCGGTTTCCGAGTAAGGAAAAATTTTGATTCCGCATTTTGGCCTCGAGTACGAGGCCGGGGCGCTGCCGTGGCGCAACAGAGTACATATCCTAAGGGCTTTATCAACATGTAACATAGAGACAATCAGAGTACATGTTAAGATAAAGTACAACCAGATAGTATACTATCATGTCGAGCAAGAAAGTCCTCTCTATATATGTCTAAGCATCCACTACAATATACATCATATGCACAGTAATGGCCTCTAGGGCATACATATAACTAACAGTAAGAACCAGAAATAACAATTCCTAATGACTACCAACTCTCTGGCAACGGCGCCAAAAACTTGTTGGGACTTTACCCGCGCACGTAAACGTGTGTTTTGAAAGAAATGGTTTTTAGAAACAGTGCGCACGCGAGCTCAGTCTCATTTTAAAATTTATAGACCGTAAGTGCACGGCGCGTTGTAGCGAGCCGGCAAGTACGGGTCGATCCGCATGGAATTGGAGATTAGGTATTGTCGCTTAAGGTTCGAGAAACAAAGAACATGGTTTGGTTTGTCACAAAAATAATAAAGAAAATGCGAAAACATGAAAACAAGTTAAGAAGAAGTGGTCGTGGTTTTGGCTCGGATGGTTGAATCGCGGCGATTTCTTCGACACTCCTTTGATCATTACTTATCCGTCCTTGTGGCCATCTCAGCGTGAAGCATGACTTGTCAATGCGGTTGCATAGCACAAGTCATCAAGTTGACGATATTCGACGCAACCACGAAACGAGTCTATTTTGTTCACTTACCGTTTGTATGTCCAAGCTTGAGGTATCAATATTAAGCACAAGGGTTAGCAAGCATACCGCAACATCAAAAACACAAATTAGCGAGTGAGAGCAAATGATTTTAGTGTTAAGTTTGCTAAGTGTTTGTGATAGTATATGATATATAAAACTAAGAGATTTGTCAAGTCACTTGATCACAAAATACCATATCTAAACCTAGCAATCTCAACACAAAATTGATTCTAATTTTAGGCTTGCAAGATGGGGTTTGTGGAGAGAATATGATATGTGATGGGGTTACAAAATAACCATGGAATCAACATACCATATCAAACCAATCCAAGTTGCAATACTAAGTTTAGAGTCACATTAAAGAATATTAAACATTAACAGGAAGGGGACGAAGGTAAAGCCATCATCTCACATCCTAACCATAATCACAACCAAAGATATTAGTTAAAAATAATGAAAAGGAAAGCAAATAACAAAAGAAACAAATAAACAAAACAAAGACAATATATTAACACTTGAACAAGTTGAGGTACAAGATATTGGTTATTTGTTCAAGCTTTATAATGAAGCTCTTAAAAGAAATCTTCAAGAGGGAAGAGGAAGAAGAAAACCAAGTTTAAACACACACAACTCTCAATCTAAACCAAAAACAAAACAAAACCATGGAAAATAGTGTAATTTTTTACATGCTCCTTGGCTCAAATCTGTTCTGGTATTTATAGGCCTCATTCCAGAATAAACAAACAATATAGATGGACTGATGTGTCCCTAATAAATGATCAAAAGAAAAATGGGGATAAAAGGAGCAAGGAGACCCGGTGGTGCCGGTTTTTGAAGGGATTTCGCCAGTCGGGTTGTAAGTAATTGGGTTCGTGTTAGTGTGGTGGTCTCGAGTGCACTCAACAAGTCTACTGATATTGTTTGATTTTTTCATGTCAGCTTGGTTTATGCTCAGTAGAATTTGGAGAGAAACCTGCACTTTATATCACATCACATCTTTTTGCATTTATCACACCTCAACTCACACATGCCCACTTGCACAAGTTGTGCCAAGGCAGCCCCCACCATGGTCCATGTGCCAAAGAGCATGTGCACACTTGTATTGTGTTGGACCAAAATTGTGTGCACACATTTTTTTGCAAAAGAACTCTTTGGATATTGATCGGTTTTCTGTTCTGTTTGCAGTGTCGGCTTCCAAACGTTATATCCATGATTTTGAGTGTGTTTCCAGTATTATATCATGGATACCTGTAATCTGAATTTACTGAGCAGATATTGGTTAATAGCACCGATATATAACAAAATAGATAATGAATGAGCTGTATTAAATTGCAGTTTTCTGAGATGAACATGAACACATCAAGATTCCAATGAATGTAAATGTAAAGACATTCCATAATAAAATTGATCATGTAAAATATACCAACAACCGTAATAATCTATGCTTGGTTAGCATCCCTCAACAGCCACAACTCAGATAATATCAGGCGATTCAGGACATTATATCAGCACTAAATAAAAGATTATTTTGTTACTCAACATAATGTAAGACTACATACAAGTACGTTCTAATGCACACTGGTCAAAATACTGCAACAGCCACCAGACAAGATTTCTTTCATCATGAGTTTTTGAAGCTAAATTACACACGCTGACTGCTAAATTAAAGCCAAACCAGCACTGTTTTGCAAAGAAAATACCAACAGCTGCAAACCAAATAAATATGAAACACAGAATGATGCACACACTGGTGAACAGAGATCAAACTAGGCCACAACAAAATTCTTCAAAATTTCATTAACTAGTTCCTTCGAGCTATATGAAACAATCACCATCATGATGAAAGACGATCCACCATTCGATTTATACCTTCTTTACTATCTGAACCACATCTTCATCCTCAAGCTCATGTTCCTGCATCCACGGTTGATTTTCAGTAAGTTCGATGTATCAGATAACTATAGAAATTTATCAGATGCTTAGAAGCAAGAAGAGTGGGTCAACACCTTGCCAACTCTTTGGGGCTTGTGCTTCACACTTTGATCCACAAACAAGTGCACTGCATATTTTGAACATCAAGAATTTAGTGAGGAATTAGGTATGAATTTCTGACGAGCAACTGTGAAAAAGTAGAAGAGGGATGTGAACAGGTTGGTTCAGTATAAACCCACATCCAAGAAGTTGGTTCAACCTGGATAAGCTTTTTTTGTGTGGCTAAATTGAAGGAAATACCCCTGGTTTTAGCTTCAACAGCAAAAATATCCCAAACTTTCTAAAACCTACACTTTGTCCTCTCGTTTATAATTTATTCCCAAACTGCCTTTCATTTAAATATTTAGTTTAAAATTTTCATTTTCATTTATTCAATTCACAATTGTCCATAGTTGATGATGCTCAATATTGGCGATATCCAAGATTAGGACACGTGGCAGATGACGTGCCCCAGAACTCAGAAGAGAGGGCCCATAGGGGCCGACCAGGCCACCCCTGTACCCGGCCTGCAAGCCCAAGTTGGCTCTCCTCAGAGCCCCTTGCAAATTGGCCTCCTCGGCCTCTCAGCTCGCCCCGAGCTGCCACAAGACCAAGACTGCTCGGCCCTCGTGCTCACCTCCGAGCTCCCCAGCCGAGGCCTCTTCCTCGGTCCATCTGACTGACAAACTCCACCACTCACAGGCGTAACCGCCGCTCCGCAAATCTCGCCACGCGCAGATTCTCCGCCAGTAACGCCCCACGTTCCACGCCATCATGATCCCTATTAATGAGCGATCCGCTCTTTACGCAGGCGTGACGTTGGGAGCATAACTGCCGGCGAGATTCTCGCGTCCGCTGCTGCGTGCTACCGCCGCTATATAAACCCCCATCATAGAGAGGTCAAGTAAGCCATTTTTACTCCACTTAGCCGTTACGCTGCTCGAATCTACTACTAACTTGATCGTCGGAGGGTCCTCGGTGGTACCAAACCGTCCCGAGACTTCTTTGCAGGTACCTGGCGCTAAACTCCTCAAATCACCAATCTCCTCTAAACCCATTGAGACCCACACGCAACAGGAGATCATTTCCAAAATCCACCGGGAGATCGACGGAAGACAACATCTGAAGGAGACCCGAAAAGGACCTCCATCAGTTGGCACTGTTTATTGGAACGCAAACTCCACAAAAATAAAGTTGGCCTTCCGATCTCTGTCCGCATGGCAAGAAACCATCATGAAGATCCAGGTACCATCCGCTGCCTCCCCCTCACCGGAGGCGTGGATGAGCCTCCTCCGGCGACCATCATCAATGCCCTCGTCAGCCGAATAGATCGGCTACAGTCTCTCGTGGAGGCGCTCGTCCGCATCCAAACGGCCGGGCCTGGGCCCCAGATCTCCGCTCCACCGCCTCCAGAAGGCTCTGCCCCCGTCAGCACGGCTGACCACCGGCAGGCTACGACTCCTGGCAACAAATCTCTCGGGCCGATACTCCATGAGGCCCGCTGAGCGCCCTACGGCTCCGTACCGAGGTCCGCCGCCAGAGTACCTCGCCTCGAGCCTCTTCACGACCCTTACCCCCTGAGGAGATGTCGGTCACCTCGCCTGTCCACAGGCATGATCGACACCCCTTCCCTCGGCGGGGTCGCACAGAAGGGGCTCGCCGCGATGGCTCGAGAGCCACCTCACTCGGGGATCTGAGGAACCTCATCGAGAGGTACCGGGGCCGCGCCCAGACGTAGGTCTCCCACAGCAGAGGCCAGGGATCCCAAGACACCGAATCCTCTGGGTACCACGGCTGACTCGACGCCCTCGAGAAGAAGATCGAGGGCACGCGCCGGGAAGGTCACCTCTCGGGCAACGGGGCTAAGTACGCCGCCGACTCGCTAATGAAGCCGTTCACCGAGGAACTGTTCGCTGTCCACGTCTCCTCGCGCAACAAGCCCCCGAAGGTCTCTCTGTTCGACGGGAAAACCGACCCGAAGGACCATTTGGATGCTTTCACCGCGGGGATGAGCTTCCAGGACTACTCCGACGTCGCCCAGTGCAGGGCTTTCCCGGCCACCCTCATCCGCGCAGGTCGGGACTGGTTCCGAGGACTCGAGCCCCACTCAATCTCGACCTTCGACGAGCTAGCTACTCAGTTCCTCGGCCACTTCGTTGGGAACCGTCAGCAGAAGCGCACGGTCGACTACCTCTTCACGATTAAGAGCGGTGACAAAGAGACGTTCAAGGCTTACATCACCCGCTTCTACAACGCCCTCCTCGAGGTCCCCGAGCACCGGGACGAGACCGTCATCACGTCGCTAAGATCTAGTCTGAGGCACAAAGAGTGGTTGCTCTCCTTTGCGTTGGCACAGCCTAAGACCATAGCCGAGGTCAAGGCGTAGACCGAGCGCGAGGTTCAGCTGGAATCCGAGGTGAATGCGAACCTTCCTCGAGCAGAACGGTCTGACCAGAAGAAGAGGGCTCGGGAGGAGAGGCCGGAGGGTCAGCAGCCCTATCACCCGAAGTTCCAGGAGTACACCCCGCTCAACGTCTCCCTTGCAGTGTTACTAGAGGAGGCCTAGGGCGAGGGGTTCTTCAAGTTCCCTCCAATCCCGCGTTAGGCCTCGAAGCGAACCCGAGGCTCTTACTGTGCCTTCCACTGGACGCTGGGCCACGCCACGGAGGATTGTAAGCAGCTCCGGAACTACATCGAGGAGCTTGTTAGTGTATATGCCCTAAAGGCCATTACTGTATCATACTAGTATTTATATTACTTGATGGAAGTTTAGGATATTCACAGTTGTATATACAGTCTTGCTCGAAATGGTAGTATGCTACTTGGTTTGTCTCTGCTTTAATATATGCATGTGTTTCTTTTAGCATATCGCTTATATACATATTAGTAGAGCCCTTAGGATCTTTGCTTGATTACCAGCGTTGTGATGGCGCTCACACTCGTGGGGGCTGGGTAATCCATAAGCACATCCTTATACAGGTCCCTAGTCGTTAGACTATTGAGACAGGGCATCGATACTCTGGAGTAGACTAGCGTATGCGCTTCTCATCCCAGCGTGGGAGACGGTCTGTCCCACAGCCGTCAGTACGTCGTACTTGAGATAGTATGCCGGTGCTCGTTAGGTTACGAGTACACTGGACAGGACTCGTCGGGAATTGTTGGTTGGTATTATACCTATCGTCAGTTATCAGTTCCCAGGTGACATGAGTACAGCTTAGTCCGCTGACTTGACACTGTCACTTCGCCTCGAGTGTGTTCCCACTGTACTTTGATTACTACCCTACCATGGCTCAAAGGAGTCGTGCAAACAGGTAGTAGTTGGGTGCAGTCCCGAAGCACTTGGAGGCAGTGACGGTTAGACAGGATTCGTCTCTCCCGGTATTGGGGGTTGACATCGCGCTGTGTCTAGGAGAGCCATTACACGAGTAGTCCTTGGCCAGGGCAAGCGAGATATACTGGTAGGTTTCCAGTGTTATCTCAGGGTGTTCTGGGCTACACTCCGACACGACTTGTACCGCTATTAGGGGACTGACGTTTACCGCCCTCCTAGGCCCGCCATGTGATGTATCAGACGAACAGACCGGACTGTACGGAGACTGTCACATACAGGCTCAGTAGGAGTTCAGATGGGGTCACCTCGTCAGTCTTCTTATCGGCATCTACCTGGGGACCGTTACGTACAGCTAGTGCCACTTGCGGTCTGTGGTTAAACCCACTGCCAGCGTAGTGTCGAGTCTTTAGAGTCCCACACAGAGAGCTATTCGCCTTTAGGCAAAATGAGTAGAGGTCGCATGGTTTTGCGACAGGGTTTGTTCACATCCGCACACTTGTGCACGTTTGCTGTCCGGACAGCTTATACTAGCGGTCTTTGGTTTAAGCCAGATCCTAGTATATGATTTGGGATTGGTTTTATCTCTTTGTATTCGTGTTCCTCGAATCACGAATGCGGGTGCGTATGCACAGTTGATTGAGACAGAGGAAGAGGACTTTGATTAGGGTTAATGACCATTGTCATTTTGCTAACCCTAATGCTTATGTGTGTATTATGGTTAATTGATATTAGTTATATATAATTGTGCATGGTTAGGGTTGTTGACCTTTTGACCATTCTTGACTTGTTGACCTTGGTTGACATTTTGACCATCATCATTTCATATAAAAGATGCTCTTTGATCCTTGCAATTTGCATTAAAAATGAAATGATAATGGTCATGTCTTGATTAAGCCATGACAATTATCTTACTAATTTTCAATTTACAATAATTCACACATATATGTGAGAATGGCTTATTATTCTCTCATTCTATCATATACTTTCTCTCTCTTGCTCTTCCTCTTCCTCTTCCTCTTCCTCAAGTTCTCCCCTCTCATGTGTTGAGAAACACTTGAGCTTGAGAGAAAACCTCTTCTAGATAATCTCTACTCCCATCTAGGGTTCTAGGATTAGCACTTCTAGCACCTTAGTTACTTCTAGCTTGAAGTTAAAGCCAAAGGTTGAGGCTTTCGGGTGGATCCTTCTTCGACTCGAGAAGGCGACAAGGCGATCTCTTTCTTACACTCCAAGGAGCAAGGAGAGAAGGACATAAAGCCCTAGGTATAACCATTCTTCCTTGTGGCTAATTTCTAGTTAGCTTTTAGTTAGTTTTGTTTAGTAAAGATCCCGACTTTGTCTAGTCCATGTTGCCTAGAGTAGTAAAAATCTGATTTTTATTCCGTTTTCCGCCTCCCCGCAAGTACCGGGATGGGCAACGTGGACTTACAGTGGTATCAGAGCCTAACTAAACATAAACTAGCTAGGTAGTAAAGTGTATGGAAGTTCAATCGGAAAAAATCACAAAACTAAAAAACACAAAACCCTAAGTTTCTGTTGAAATTTTTCTGCTCTAAAAATAAAAAATCATACTTCAAAAATCGGCTCAGGGTTTTGTGAAGAAGTACACCAAAAACAACCAAGTGAACAGTTCAAAGAGCGGCGGTTCCACGGCAAAAGCATGCCTATTGCCGCGTAACCGCCGCCGTTTTGACTCTTCTCTGGATCGAGTTTGGTGCAGTGTTCTTCTGATATGGTTTTAGGATTTTTAAGATGGTTTATTTGTGCCCAGGTTTTCCAGAAAAGAAATTTTTTTTTGGGGGCCTATAAATCCGTATTTTTGATCGAACTTCACTACACTTTGACTAAAGGGTTATATCTGTCATGTTTATATGTATTGAACGTCTGCTAATTGCTATACGTCGATTAGTGGGGGTTATACATATCTGTGATCTTTGTTTGTTGATGGTATGTGTATATGAATGCGTTGGATTGTCGCGGGTGAATAGCCGGGGTGGATGTGAGATGAGTGTTTCTTTTTCTTTCATTCATGTAACATGTAAATTGATGTATTATTATTTGTATGGCCGCACAACCGGGTCGGGGTTGTAGCCGTCATTGTATAATTCTTTTTACTGTTTTTGCTCCTAGGATAGACCCATGGAGGGGGTGCACAAACTACCGGGTATCTCGAAGTGCCGAGTGGCCTACTCACGGTGTTGAGGGAGGTTGCTTCGCTTCGGGTACATGGCGGGTAGTTTGCCGCACCCATAGGGGTCTTGGGTGGGGTATTGGCTATTCACCGCGACCGTGTAATCCGCTTTTCGTTGCAGGCTCGAACGAATTGCGGATTCCCAGTATATCCAATGTATTCATCTGTGATCTGTAATGCCTATCATTGCTATATCTCTATAGACTATAACTATTTAGGCGTTGCTTATGTTTTACAGCCGCGCTAGCCCAGCCCCCGCTCTGTCGTTAGTTAAGTAACCTAACGGGTGATGACGGGGCCCCGTGGCGAATGCGAATGGCATAAGCGTACGTCATATTTTGGTTGTTTTCTGCAATGGTAGGATTAAATGATGGGACGCATTAAAAGAACTAATGCAAGAAAATAAACTAAGTAAAAGTCGATTGGAACACTTTGAAAACCACTCAGTTCTTTTCAAAACTAAACTTTTAAAAGCGGAGCTTGAACCACTCCTTTTAAAAGCTATCTCGTTCCATCGATTATATCAAGTTCACTACGTTCACGATTTCGCCAAAACCATTCGTAGCCCTCCGTCATTCCACATGAATGGTCAAAAATTATTCAAGCTATGTATTTTGGCCAAAGTCAAGGCATAGTGATTGGTAGCTATTGGGTATTCATGTGCAGCATAGATAGATGCGTTGGTTTGGGACAGTCGTGCTGCCATTTTGGCCAAAGTCAAGGGTAGGTACGGATGGGTCCAAATTAACCAGGGGAATGACGGGTAGAACTTGACATGTGACTTATGATATTTTGGCCAAAGTCAAGGTCATAAGAGCATGGGGCAAAAATCCACATCGGGAGTTTCATAAGTACTGAAACTTGCTAGCGCTGCATACCATTTGGAGTGTGATGATTCTGGTAGGATTCCTTCGGTTTTATCACGCGATGATATTTGGATCCCGATCCTACTGTGAGTATATGCTACTCCTCGGGAAAACTCTCACTTAACGATCAATGCTATAAACCTAGTAGGTGTCTAGAAAGGTGTTAGCGGGGCTACGCCCACAGGGAAAAGAGCTTACTTAATTAAGGAACTTCGCGAAAGCGTTCGAAAACTTCCCTCGATGTATCGACACTGGCCTAGCTGAACGGTTAAGCAAGTATTGTACGGTGAGATTGATCCCGACTAATCCTTTCTTTACGGTTTGAGAAGGGATTCGAGACACAGTGGGAGCCATCCTGTTTAGACAAACTAAAAACCACTCTAAACTTGCAAGAGCATCATGCTAAAGTGTTTCTTTTCTCTCTCCTAATTGCAGCGACCATTCAACATGACCGGACTTAAGTTATTACTAGATAAAAACATACTGACAGGGCCAAACCACAAAGATTGGCTCAGGAATGTCAAGATGGCAATCACTTACGACAAGTTGGGGTATCTCCTTACCACCAAAGCTCCCCCTGTCCCAGGTCCCAAAACCAGTGTCGCGGATAGGGAAATCCGTAAGACCTGGGAAATAGATTGCGCGAAGGCCAAATGCCTCGTACTTTCCTCGATTGTCACGCCCCGCTTCCCAATTTACGCTAAAGTGGGCACATGACATAGCCAACCATGCTACCTGTGGATAGGAAAAATCCTTCCACAGTCACATTACGGCTGTGGAGATATCAAGAACAGGAAAGTAAACTAACTACCTAGTACATGTCCATAAGCCAGAGTAAAAGAATCAAGAGATAACAATATGCGGAAGCCAAAAGATACAATAAATGAAACACCTGGAGTGAAACTACGTACCGACAGGAACCTCACCGCTCGTCTAACAGCGGCAAAACTCCTAATCAGTCTGCAGCAAGGTAGAAGAATCTGGGCCATGCAAAACCCAGACGTCAGCGCGTCAAGTCATCAAGTAATAACATAGTAAACAAGCAATGCGAATATAAACATGAATAAAGCAAGGGTAACTATAATGTAAATCATGTAAGTCCGTGTTGCCCACCCCGGTGCTTACGGGGAGGCGGAAAACATAATAAAAAACGGATTTTTAATGACTTAGGCAACATGGACCTTGCTTGTGAGGATCTTTACTAAACGAAAACTAGCTAAACCTAACTACAAAGTAGCTAAGTGATGGAAAGGTTATACCTTGAGCTCAAAGTCCTTCTCTCCTTGCTCCTTGGAATGGTTGATAGAGTTCACCTTGCTTGTCTTCTCCCGTCAAAGAACGATCCACCCGAAAGCCACTACCTTTAGCTTCAACTCCAAGCTAGGAGTAACTAGAGTGCAAGAAATGCTAAGACTTGAACCCTAGAAGTGAGTAGAGAAGATCAAGTGAAGGTTTTTCTCAAGCTTTTTGTTTCTCAACACATGAGAGGGAGAGAGCTTGAGGGAGAGGATGAGCAAGAGAGAGAAAAGATATGATAGAATCAATTATTTGTGAGCCTTTCTCACTAATATGTGTGTATAATTTTAATTGTATAATTAGCTTGAAAATTGTCATGGTAAATCATGAAATGACCATTATCATTTCAATTTTGCAAAGATCAAAGAGCATCTTCCAAAACAAATGATGATGGTCAAAGTGTCAACCATGGTCAACAAGTCAATGAAGTCAATAGGTCAACAACAACAACCATGCACAATAATTAAGCTAATTATCAATTAACAATAATACACACAAAAGCAATAGGGTTAATAAAATGACAATAGTCATTAACCCTAAACAAGGTCCTCTCCCTCAATCTCAAGCAACTGTGCATACGCACCCGCATTCGTGATCCGAGGAACACGAACACAATGAGAAAAACCAATCTCAAATCATATACTAGGATCCGGCTTAAACCAAAGCCCGCTAGTACAAACTGTCCGGACAGCAAACGTGCACAAGTGCGCGGATGCGAACGAACCCTGTCGCAAAACCATGCGACCTCTACTCATTTTGCCTAAAGGCGAATAGCTCTCTGTGTGGGACTCTAAAGACTCGACACTACGCTGGCAGTGGGTTTAACCACAGACCGCAAGCGGCACTAGCTGTACGTAACGGTCCCCAGGTAGATGTCGATAAGAAGACTGACGAGGTGAACCCCATCTGCACTCCTACTGAGCCTGTATGTGACAGTCTCCGTACAGTCCGGTCTGTTCGTCTGATACATCGCATTGCAGGCCTAGGGGGGCGGTGAACGTCAGTCCCCTAATAGCGGTACAAGTCGTGTCGGAGTGTAGCCCAAAACACCCTGAGATAACACTGGAAGCCTACCAGTATATCTCGCTTGCCCTGGCCAGGGACTACTCGTGTAATGGCTCTCCTGGACACAGCGCGATGTCAACCCCCAATACCGGGAGAGACGAATCCTGTCTAACCGTCACTAGTGCTTCGGGACTGCACCCAAAAACTACCTGTTTGCACGACTCCTCTGAGCCGTGGTAGGGTAGTAATCAAAGTGCAGTGGGAACATACTCGAGGCGAAGTGACAGTGTCAAGTCAGCGGACTAAGCTGTACTCATGTCACCTGGGAACTGATAACTGACGATAGGTATATTACCAACCAACAGTTCCCGACGAGTCCTGTCCAGTGTACTCGTAACCTAACGAGCACCCGCATACTATCTCAAGTACGACGTACTAACGGCTGTGGGACAGACCGTCTCCCACACTGGGATGAGAAGCGCATACGCTAGTCTACTCCGGAGTATCGATGCCCTGTCTCGATAGTCCAACGACCAGGGACCTGTATAAGGATGTGCTTATTGATTACCCAGCTCCCACGAGTGCGAGCGCCATCACAACGCCGGTAATCAAGCAAAGATCCTAAGGGCTCTACTAATATGTATACCAGCAATATGCTAAAAGAAACACATGCACATATTAAAGCAGAGACAAACCAAGTAGCATACTACCATTTCGAGCAAGATTGTATATACAACTGTGAATATCCCAAGCTTCCATTAAGTAATATACAAACTAGTATGATACAGTAATGGCCTCTAGGGCATATACTGGCGTATCGAAGACCTATCATCTCGATCAGCCGCTCGAACTGAGTCTGGGGCAAGGCCTTGGTGAATGGATCTGCTGTGTTATCCTCTGATGCAACTCTCCGGACCTCGATCTCCTGGCGATCCACAATCTCCCTGATCAGGTGATACCGCCTTAAGATGTGTCTGGATTTCTGATGGGACCTGGGTTCCTTCGCTAAAGCTATAGCCCCGTTGTTGTCGCAATACAGAGGTATTGGGTCAACAATGGACGGAACCACCTGAAGTTCTTTCAAGAACTTCCTCATCCAGACAGCTTCTTTTGCGGCATCAGATGCAGCGATGTATTCCGCTTCCATAGTCGAGTCAGCAACGGTTTCCTGTTTGGAGCTCTTCCAACACACCGCCCCTCCATTGAGGGTAAAGACAAAACCCGACATGGACTTGGAATCATCCTTGTCACTCTGGAAGCTGGAGTCAGCAAAGGCCTCAATCTGCAGGTCTTTTCCGCCATACACCAAGAACATCTCCTTAGTCCTTCTCAGGTACTTGAGAATGTTCTTTACTGCTATCCAATGTTTCTCCCCAGGGTTTGACTGATACCTGCTTACCACGCTCAGTGCATAAGCCACATCCGGTCTGGTACACAACATCACATACATTATAGAGCCTACCGCAGAAGCGTAGGGTATAATAGACATGCGATCCCTCTCCAAATCAGTCTTGGGAGACATCTCTTTGGAGAGGGTGATCCCGTGACAAGCCGGTAGATTACCGCGCTTGGAATCTTCCATACTGAATCTCTTCAGTATGGTGTCGATGTACCTGGACTGTGAGAGTCCTAATATCCTCTTGGATCTGTCACGGTAGATCCGGATACCCAGAATGTAGGAGGCATCACCCAGGTCTTTCATGGAGAACCTGTGTGACAAGAACCCCTTGACAGATTGTAGCATAGGAATGTCATTTCCTATTAAGAGAATGTCATCCACGTATAAAACGAGGAATACTACAGTTCTCGCTACAAATCTACAATAGATGCATGGTTCATCTGGATTTTTGATAAAGCCAAATTCTTTGACCGTCTCATCAAAACAGATGTTCCAACTCCGCGATGCCTGCTTGAGTCCATAAATGGACTTGAGCAACTTGCACACCTTTCCGCTGCTCCCACCCTGAATGAAACCCTCTGGCTGGTCCATATAGACACACTCCTCTAAATGACCATTTAGAAAAGCTGTCTTTACGTCCATCTGCCAAATCTCATAATCGTGGAAAGCAGCGATGGCAAGAAGGATCCGAATGGATTTCAGCATAGCTACTGGAGAAAAGGTTTCGTCATAGTCCAAACCAGGTCGCTGACGAAAACCCTTTGCTACCAGTCTAGCTTTATAGGTCTCAACCTGTCCATCTACACCAATCTTCCTTTTGAAGATCCACTTGCATCCTACGGGTTTTACCCCGTCTGGAGCAATGTCCAACGTCCATACTTTGTTGGTGTACATGGACTCCATCTCGGTCCGCATTGCATCCAGCCATTTTACCGAGTCGACGCTCTGAATGGCTTGCTGGAAGCTAGTAGGCTCATCACAATCCAGGATGCAGTCTTCTCTATCCCCGTCAATGAGAAAACCGTAGTATCTCTCGGGCGGATGAGACTGCCTACTACTCCTGCGGAGTGGCATAGGAATGTCCTGTTCTTTCGAACCTTCTGGTTCCTCTAAGCTTTCAGTAATGGTTTGTGGTTCTGGAATTTCTTCCAGTTCTACTGCGCTCCCGCTTATCTGATTTTCTAAAAACTCAGTTTCCAAGAAGCGGGCATGACGAGAAACAAGGACTTTTTGCTCCTCTGCGTAATAGAAGAGATACCCCTTGGAGTTCTTTGGGTATCCCACAAACTTGCACTGTACTGAGCGTGCCTCGAGCTTGTCCGCATGCTGCTCTTTTACAAAAGCTGGACATCCCCATGTCTTAAAGGATTTAAGACAGGGTTTCTTCCCACTCCACATCTGATATGGTGTGGTAGGCACTGTTTTAGAAGGAACTTGGTTCAAGAGATGTGCAGCTGTTTCCAGTGCATAACCCCAGAAAGATCGCGGTAACTCAGCCTTACTCATCATGGACCGTACCATATCCAATAGGGTTCGGTTCCGTCTCTCCGATACACCGTTGTGTTGCGGAGTGTATGGAGGAGTAAGCTGAGAGAGAATTCCATTCTCTTTTAAGTAATTCAGGAATTCGGCACTTAAGTATTCTCCTCCTCGATCCGATCTTAGGATCTTGATACTTTTGCCGGTTTGTTTCTCCACTTCACTCTTATATTCGTGGAACTTTTCAAAGGCCTCGGACTTATGTTTCATTAAGAAGACATAACCGTACCTTGAAAAATCATCCGTAAAAGTAATGAAGTAAGAGTAACCGCTTCGCGCATGTGTAGACATTGGACCGCACACGTCGCTGTGTACGAGTCCCAAGAGCTCGCTCGCTCTTTCTCCGTGTCCAGTGAACGGAGCCTTTGTCATCTTTCCCATGAGACAAGATTCACAAGTGGCATAAGACTGATACTCGAACGGATCCAAGTATCCTTCTTTATGTAACTTAGTCAACCGTGTCTCATTGATGTGACCCAGTCTACAATGCCATAAGAAAGCCTGATTAATATCTGGAGACTTTCTTTTGTGTGTATTCTGGATATTGAAAACCTGTGGTTGGTTTAAAACGTAAATACCGTTGTTTAATGTACCTGACCCAATCAAAACTTGATTAAGGTGAATGTTCACTACATTGCTTACAAATGCAAATTCATAACCTTCTTTAGATAATAAAGATACAGAAATGATATTACAGGTTGCATTTGGTACATAATAACAACTACGCAAAACCAAAAAGTGTCCATCAGATAATCCCAGGTGATAGTCCCCCACGGCCTCTGCATCCATGCTAGCACCGTTCGCAACTCTGAGGGTCATGTCACCTGCCTTCAAAACTCTACGCTTTCTCAACGCCTGCAAAGAATTACAGATATGAGATCCTTTTCCGGTATCCAATACCCAGGATGTAGAGTTTATTGATAGACAGTTTTCAATAACATACACACCTGAAGCTGAAGCTGCAACTCGCTTCAAATCCTGTGTTCTGGCTTTCCAAGCCTTGCAATCTTGTTTCCAGTGACCACTTTTGTGACAATAGAAGCATTCTTCCTTCCCCACCATCTTCCCCGCTACTTTTGTTGCTTTACCCTTTCCCTTCGTATCCACTTTACCGACACCGCCTCTTGGTTTGGCGGGGGCTTTCTTCTTCTTGCCCTTGGCTTTCGCCCTGGACCTAGAAGAGGAAGATCCTCCTACAAACAAAGTGGATGTCTCCCTACCCTTCTGTAGGGTGCCCTCAGCAGTCCTCAACATGTTCAGAAGCTCGGCAAGTTCAACCTCCTTTCCTTGCATGTTGAAGTTAAGAACGAACTGGGCGTAAGTGGAAGGAAGGGACTGGAGAATCAAATCGGTATAGAGTTCATTCTCCAACGTGGTCCCAAGGTCCGCGAGCTCCTCTATGTAGCCGATCATCTTAAGCACGTGGTCCGCTACCGATGATCCGACGGCCAACCTTGCCGAAAAGAGCTTCTTCGACACTTCGTATCTAGCGATACGAGACTGCTCTCCATACAGTTCTTTTGTATGGAGAAATATGGACTCTAGGTCCATATTCTCGTGCCTCCTCTGATGTTCGTTGTCCATCGAGGCTAGTACGAGGCATCTGGCCCTCGCGCAATCTATCTCCCATGTCTTACGGATTTCTACATCCGCGACGCTGGAGGTGGGACCTGGGACAGGGGGAGCTTTGGTGGTAAGTATATACCCCAGCTTGTCATAAGTGATAGCCATCTTGACATTCCTGAGCCAATCTTTGTAGTTTGGCCCTGTCAATATATTTTTATCTAACAGTAACTTAAGTCCGGTCATGTTGAATGGTCGCTGCAATTAGGAGAGAGAAAAGAAACACTTTAGCATGATGCTCTTGCAAGTTTAGAGTGGTTTTTAGTTTGTCTAAACTGGATGGCTCCCACTGTTTCTCGAATCCCTTCTCAAACCATAAAGAAAAGGATTAGCCGGGATCATTCTCACCGTACAATACTTGCTTAACCGTTCAGCCAGGCCAGTGTCGGTACTTCGAGGGAGGTTTTCCAACGCTTTCGCGAAGTTCCTTAATTAAATAACCTCTTTTCCCTGTGGGCGTAGCCCCGCTAACACCTTTCTAGGCACCTACTAGGTTTATAGCATTGATCGTTAAGTGAGAGTTTTCCCGAGGAGTAGCATATACTCACAGTAGGATCGGGATCCAAATATCATCGCGTGATAAAACCGAAGGAATCCTACCAGAATCATCACACTCCAAATGGTATGCAAATCTAGCAAGTTTCAGTACTTATGAAACTCCCGATGTGGATTTTTGCCCCATGCTCTTATGACCTTGACTAAGGCCAACAAATCATAAGTCACATGTCAAGTTCTACCCGTCGTTATCCAGGTTAATTTGAACCCACCCGTATCCACCCTTGACTATGGCCAACAAGGCAATACGACTGTCTCAAACCAACGCATTCTATCTATGCAACATATGAATACCCACCAGCTACCAAACACTGTGCCTTGACTAAGGCCAACAAACACAGCTTGAATACCGTTGAATATTCATATGAAACGACGGAGGGCTACGGATGGTTTTGGCGAAACCGTGAACGTAGTGAACTTGATATAATCGATGGAACGAGATAGCTTTTAAAAGGAGTGGTTCAAGCTCTGCGTTTAAAAGTTTAGTTTTTGAAAAGAACCGAGTGGTTTTCAAAGTGTTCCAATCGACTTTTACTTGGTTTATTTCTTGCATTAGTTCTTTTAATGCGTCCCATCATTTAATCCTACCATTGCAGAAAACAACCAAAATATGACGTACGCTTATGCCATTCGCATTCGCCACGGGGCCCCGTCATCACCCGTTAGGTTACTTAACTAACGACAGAGCGGGGGCTGGGCTAGCGCGGTTGTAAAACATAAGCAACGCCTAAATAGTTATAATATATAAATATACAGCAATGATAGACATTACAGATCACAGATGAATACATTGGATATACTAGGAATCCGCAATGCGTTCGAGCCTGCAACGCAAAGCGGATTACACGGTCGCGGTGAATAGCCAATACCCCACCCAAGACCCCTACGGGTGCGACAAACTACCCGCCAAGCACCCGAAGCGAAGCAACCTCCCTCACCACCGTGAGTAGGCCACTCGGCGCTTCGAGATACCCGGTAGTTTGTGCACCCCTCCATGGGTCTATCCTAGGAGCAAAAACAGTAAAAAGAATTATACAATGACGGCTACAACCCCGACCCGGTTGTGCGGCCATACAAAGAATATTATTACATCAATTTACATGTTACAAATGAATGAAAGAAAAAGAACGCTCATCTCACATCCACCCCGGCCATTCACCCGCGACGATCCAATCCATTCATATCCACAAACCAATAACAATCACAGATCATGTATAACCCCGACTAATTGTCTTATAGCGATTAGCCGACGTTCAATACATGCAAGCATTACAGATATAACCGATGTAGTTAAAGTGTAGTGAAGTTCCGAAAAATACGGATTTATAGGCCCCCAAAAGTAAATTTTAGTTCTGGTAAATCTGGGCACATATAATATATCCTAAAAATCCCAAAACCAACAACAACACACACTGCACGAAAAACGATGCACAGAAGATGACAAACCGCGGCGCTTCCGCCGCACATGCCTACCTCGTGCGGCGGAAGGGCGGCGGTTTGAGGGAATTAGGGTATCGTTTTTCTTGGGTGTATTCACAAAACCCTGAGACGATTTTACAAGTGTAAAGTTTTTCATTTTGAGCAGAAAAAAATTTAACAGAAACTTGGATTTTGAAAAGTTTGGTTTTGTGATTTTTCCGGTTTCGAAACTTCGTTACACTTAACCACATAGCTAGTTTAGGTTTAGTTAGGCTCTGATACCACAGTAAGTCCGTGTTGCCCACCCCGGTGCTTACGGGGAGGCGGAAAACATAATAAAAAACGGATTTTTAATGACTTAGGCAACATGGACCTTGCTTGTGAGGATCTTTACTAAACGAAAACTAGCTAAACCTAACTACAAAGTAGCTAAGTGATGGAAAGGTTATACCTTGAGCTCAAAGTCCTTCTCTCCTTGCTCCTTGGAATGGTTGATAGAGTTCACCTTGCTTGTCTTCTCCCTTCAAAGAACGATCCACCCGAAAGCCACTACCTTTAGCTTCAACTCCAAGCTAGGAGTAACTAGAGTGCAAGAAATGCTAAGACTTGAACCCTAGAAGTGAGTAGAGAAGATCAAGTGAAGGTTTTTCTCAAGCTTTTTGTTTCTCAACACATGAGAGGGAGAGAGCTTGAGGGAGAGGATGAGCAAGAGAGAGAAAAGATATGATAGAATCAATTATTTGTGAGCCTTTCTCACTAATATGTGTGTATAATTTTAATTGTATAATTAGCTTGAAAATTGTCATGGTAAATCATGAAATGACCATTATCATTTCAATTTTGCAAAGATCAAAGAGCATCTTCCAAAACAAATGATGATGGTCAAAGTGTCAACCATGGTCAACAAGTCAATGAAGTCAATAGGTCAACAACAACAACCATGCACAATAATTAAGCTAATTATCAATTAACAATAATACACACAAATGCAATAGGGTTAATAAAATGACAATAGTCATTAACCCTAAACAAGGTCCTCTCCCTCAATCTCAAGCAACTGTGCATACGCACCCGCATTCGTGATCCGAGGAACACGAACACAATGAGAAAAACCAATCTCAAATCATATACTAGGATCCGGCTTAAACCAAAGCCCGCTAGTACAAACTGTCCGGACAGCAAACGTGCACAAGTGCGCGGATGCGAACGAACCCTGTCGCAAAACCATGCGACCTCTACTCATTTTGCCTAAAGGCGAATAGCTCTCTGTGTGGGACTCTAAAGACTCGACACTACGCTGGCAGTGGGTTTAACCACAGACCGCAAGCGGCACTAGCTGTACGTAACGGTCCCCAGGTAGATGTCGATAAGAAGACTGACGAGGTGAACCCCATCTGCACTCCTACTGAGCCTGTATGTGACAGTCTCCGTACAGTCCGGTCTGTTCGTCTGATACATCGCATGGCGGGCCTAGGGGGGCGGTGAACGTCAGTCCCCTAATAGCGGTACAAGTCGTGTCGGAGTGTAGCCCAAAACACCCTGAGATAACACTGGAAGCCTACCAGTATATCTCGCTTGCCCTGGCCAGGGACTACTCGTGTAATGGCTCTCCTGGACACAGCGCGATGTCAACCCCCAATACCGGGAGAGACGAATCCTGTCTAACCGTCACTAGTGCTTCGGGACTGCACCCAAAAACTACCTGTTTGCACGACTCCTCTGAGCCGTGGTAGGGTAGTAATCAAAGTGCAGTGGGAACATACTCGAGGCGAAGTGACAGTGTCAAGTCAGCGGACTAAGCTGTACTCATGTCACCTGGGAACTGATAACTGACGATAGGTATATTACCAACCAACAGTTCCCGACGAGTCCTGTCCAGTGTACTCGTAACCTAACGAGCACCCGCATACTATCTCAAGTACGACGTACTAACGGCTGTGGGACAGACCGTCTCCCACACTGGGATGAGAAGCACATACGCTAGTCTACTCCGGAGTATCGATGCCCTGTCTCGATAGTCCAACGACCAGGGACCTGTATAAGGATGTGCTTATTGATTACCCAGCTCCCACGAGTGCGAGCGCCATCACAACGCCGGTAATCAAGCAAAGATCCTAAGGGCTCTACTAATATGTATACCAGCAATATGCTAAAAGAAACACATGCACATATTAAAGCAGAGACAAATCAAGTAGCATACTACCATTTCGAGCAAGATTGTATATACAACTGTGAATATCCCAAGCTTCCATTAAGTAATATACAAACTAGTATGATACAGTAATGGCCTCTAGGGCATATACACTAACAAATCAGAGCAGTACAGGGTAGTGTGCAGTGGGTAAACTAAACTGTTATATCAGGTTTTCTATTCTAGAGTCTTTGAAATCAATTGATGAATCGTCGATGTAACTCAATAGTATCCCGTACATACCCGGGACCACGGCCACAATATTCTCGGCTGCAGCCGAGACATGCCGCTAGGCACAAAACAGGAATGTGTACACTCGATAGTATCCCGTGCATACCCGGGACCACGGCCATAATATTCTCGGCCGAAACCGAGACATGCCGCTAGGCACAAAACAAGAATGTGTACACCCAGACAGGTAGTGAACTGTCGAGTTACAAGTCAGGTTTCACCTTTGATTTCCCCATACCCCCAAGTTATATGTGTGTGTCAAGTCAGGTATTCCGAAATCAAGAAACTAATTCCAACACCGAATCAGGTAAACAGGTTTGTCTGGATAGACAACAGGAACGGTCCATGAGGACTACATGTTATGTTTGTTGGCATTAGACACAAGATCAGGTAACAGGTAAAGCCATGGTACATCAGGTCAAGCCAGGTAATGTATAAAGGTGTCATGTCATGTCAAGAGTGTACGGTACCATGTCATGTCAAGTAGGAAGTGTAACATGTCATGTCAGGAAGCACAAGATGTCATGTGGGTGCTCATAATCAAACTAACATAAGCATGTGTATAAATAAATAAGCATGAGGACTATCAGAATAATGAACTGGAACATGTAATATGATATGCAAATAGATATAATTTCAAGGATATGGATGCACAGTTATCGATTAGGGTTACATTTATAGTTCCAATATTAATTAGGATGCAATTTATTAAACATGGAGTGTTAATATCACATTATTATGTAGTAATGTGATCTATGGATGCAATTATATGCATCTTAAATGCGATGGATGCAAACGGGTATCCGAAAAGTTATAAAACTATAAAATGGTAATGTGGGATGTACAACTAAGCAATATGTGATATAAATATTGATATAATAATATTAATATGGATAGCATATTCAAAGCGATTAATAACTATAAAAGTGGTATTGATTAACCATGCACAAGAAAGTTCCGTTCAGAAATTCAGCGTCATCCTAATTTGTAAAATAGCTTAAAAATAACAAACGTTCTCCAAAAGGGACGTGTCTTATACCAAAACAAAGATAATTAAATAAGGTTTTCAGTTTTATAAGTATAAGCATCTCAGGTTGTCCCTACAAAAAGTTATGAACATTCGAAGTTGAAAGTTTGCTGCTAGAATTTCCCTGGACAGCAGTTTGGAGATATTTTAATTTGCATTTTACGTTATTTAAAAAATTTATTTTGCAAGTAAATATTTTATAGAGTTATAGTATTCTGAGTTAGCTTCGTAACAAACTAAAGAACGTATACTAATGATTTTTCTATGATTTATAATGAATTTTATAAGGTAAGGTGTATAGTAAATTTCAGATTTGTCATATCCGCTTTTCCAACGACGTTTCATGTGTAAACTATAATATTTTCAAATATATAATATTATAAAATGCAGATTATAAAATAATTAAAGATAATAATAAGAAATATTATGACGATATATATTTTAATTGATAGGGATGCAGTATAATGTACTCTAGTATGTCACAAGATAAGTTTTCATGATCTAGATTTAATATGATATATACGGATGCAAACGGAACACCGAAACGTTATAAAATTAAACATGGGGCACTAGATTTAAACTATTGGTATGGTATTTATTTAAATAGGTATAAAATGAATTATATAGCTTGTAGCAAGATTAACTTGCCTCGATGGGTCGCGAATCGGGAAAACGGAACGTTAACCGTCGGCGGGGAAAACTCGCGACGGGCGCACGGTTCACGGAATGAACCCAAACGACGAACAAAGGAACCACACGGGTCGGGTACCTTGCTGGAACGTCGAGAAGAATCACCGGCACGATGGAATTCCGGCAACAAAAGAACAGTTAAAAAAAAATGAGAAACGAGACATGAAGTAAGAAGAGAAAGAATGATAAAGAGAAGTACGAGAGAATATATGAGAGAGAGAGAGAGAAAGTGGAGAAAGAGAAAGTGGAGAGAGAGAGAGAGAGAGATAGAGAAAGAGAGAGAGAGAGAGAGAGCTGCAGGTGGGGGCCCACAGAATTAAAATGAACGCGATTGGCTAAAGGGGAATCGTTAGTTAGGGATAAATATTAATTAAAGATTCAAAACATTTTAAGGAACAGTAGGATATATATATATATATATATATATATATATATATATAGGTTAATTTAAAGATTTAAAAGATAGGTAATGAACAGTAAGATATCAGGTTAGTTAGAAAAACATATGCGATGGTTTTAATAATATTAAAATTTGGGATTTTGGCGCCAAATAAAATATTTCCAAATCGCGTCCGGGTCGAGTCCAAAAATTTGAAATTGAAATAATAGAATTTTAGGCGGGATCCAAAATTTAAAATGAAGTGTTTTATGATCAAAAAGTATACCCCCAAAACGGACACACGTACGTGCACGTAGCCGTCCAAACTCGCCCGTTTCACTGAACGGGACGAGAACACGATGCACGGACGCTACAACAGGGTTAGGGGTGTCAAGCAGGACAAGATGAATATTTTTAATTTTATTTTAGATGACAAAAATTGTTATATGCAGAAATTAATTTCCGGGTAGAATTTACAATAATTAACCATCAAGCAACATAAATGAAATAAGTGCCACACTGCGTTCGAACGGTAACTGAAAGTAGTAGCATTGGGCTCGGGTGTTACATTATACCCAACTACAAAAAGAATTTCGTCCTCGAAATTCCAAGAATACAAAGATAGATAACTACAAGAAAAGGTGAGGAAACTTCTGCCGGATTTCATCTTCTCGTTCACAAGTGGACTCTCCATGCGAACGATTACCCCAAGAAACAAGCACAAGGGGGATAACCTTGTTCTTAAGAACCTTTTCCCTTCGATCCACGATTTCAATCGGTCGCTCCTCAAAAGTCAAGTCTTCTCGTACTGTTAGCTCCGAATGATCCAATACATGTGTTTCATCTCGAACATACCTACGGAGTTGAGATACGTGAAACACATCGTGCACATTCGCCAAGGACTGCGGTAACGCCAAACGATACGCTACCTCACCAACACACTCCAAGATCTCAAAGGGTCCAACGAATCGAGGACTAAGCTTTCCTCGACTTCCAAAAAGACTCACCCCTCTAGTCGGTGATATCTTCAAGAATACCAAATCACCCACGGCGAACTCTAGAGGTCTTCTTAACGTATCTGCCCAACTCTTCTGTCGGTCCTGTGCTGCCTTCATATGATTTTTGATAGGGTTAACTTTCTCAACTGTCTGCACAGCCAAATCTGGTCCCAATAATCTTCGTTCACCGACATCGTCCCAACAAACAGGTGAACGGCATTTACGACCATACAAAGCTTCAAATGGAGCCATCTGAATAGTTGCCTGAAAACTGTTGTTGTAAGACAACTCCACCAAAAGTATATGATCCTCCCGAGACCCCTTGAAGTCCAACATGCATGCTCTCAACATATCCTCAAGAGTTTGGATCGTTCTTTCCGACTGACCATCAGTTTGAGGATGATAAGCTGTGCTAAACTTCAATCGAGTCCCCAAACTTTCCTGTAAACTCCTCCAGAAGTGTGATAAGAACCGAGTGTCCCGATCGGACACGATGCTCACCGGTACTCCATGCAATCTTACAATCTCCTGCATGTACCGCTCTGCCAAAGTCTCTGTTGATTGACCAACCCGAAAAGGAATAAAGTGAGCTGCCTTGGTCAATCGGTCAACAATTACCCATACTGCATTGTTGCCTTTTGGACTCCGCGGTAAAGCCGTCATGAAATCCATGGTTATATGTTCCTACTTCCACTGAGGAATCGGAAGTGGTTGCAATAAACCAGCAACCCTTTGATGTTCAGCCTTAACTTGCTGACACACCAAGCACTTTGCCACAAAGCGAGCAATCTCCCGCTTCATGCCCTCCCACCAGAAATGCTGTCGAATATGTCGGTACATCTTTGTTCCTCCTGGATGTACAGAATAAGCTGAACTGTGTGCCTCCTTCATAAGCTCTTCACGAATATCTCCCTTTGGCACACACAAACGGGTACCAAACCTCAACGAACCATCTTCCGGGATTAATAAATCTATTCGTAGTCCGGCTTCAACCTGTCCTCGAAAATTTTGCAGTCTAGGGTCCTGCGATTGTGCTGTTTTAATATTCTCGATCAAAGACGAATGTACTTGCAGCTGCAACAACTGTCCCGTAGAATGCGGTAGCACAACCTCCAAGTCAAATCTTCGAAAATCTGCGACGATCTCCTTCTGCGTAGTTAACACCTGAATTACTAGTAACCGACTAAGCGCATCCGGCACAACATTAACCTTCTCCGGATGGTACTTAAGATCAAGATCGTAGTCAGCCATCTGCTCCAACCATCTACGCTGCCTTATGTTAAGCTCCTTCTGCGTGAACACATACTTCAAGCTCTTATGATCTGTAAAAACTTCGACTCTTTCGCCCAAAAGGTAGTGTCTCCAAATCTTTAAAGCGAAAATCACAGCCACAAGCTCCAAGTCATGAGTTGGATAATTCTTCTCATGGGTCTTCAACTGTCTTGATGCGTATGCTACAACCTTCCCATGCTGCATCAAAACACATCCCAATTCTTTCCCAGATGCGTCGCTGTGAATCACCAATCCTCCAGAATTGTCTGGCACGGTCAGAATAGGGGCGGTTATCAACTTCTGCTTCAACGTCTCGAAAGCTAACGCACTCTTATCCGCCCATATAAAAGGTACCTCCTTGCGCGTAAGCTTGGTCAACGGCTCTGTCAGACGAGCAAAGTTCTCCAAAAATCTCCTGTAGTATCCGGCTAATCCAAGGAAACTTCTTATCTCAGCAACATTCTTTGGAATAGGCCAATCTCTAACTGCTGCAATCTTTTCTGGATCGACGACAATGCCATCGCCAGACACAACATGCCCCGAAAACCTTACTTCCTCCAGCCAAAACTCGCACTTACTCATCTTCGCATACAATTTCTCTTGTCTCAACGTTTGCAGTGCGATCTTCAAATGCTCAGCATGCTCTTCAAAACTCTTCGAGTAAACCAGAATATCGTCAATGAATACCACAATGAACTGATCCAAGAATGGTGAAAAGATTCGGTTCATCAAGTCTATGAATACTGCCGGCGCATTCGTTACTTCGAAGGGCATCACTAAGTACTCGTAATGTCCATACCGAGTTCGGAACGCCGTCTTGCAAATATCTTCTGTTTTCACTCGGACCTGATGATATCCGGATCGCAAATCCAGCTTCGAGAATACCCTCGCGCCACTAAGCTGCTCGAAAAGTTCGCCAATGCGAGGGATCGGGTACTTGTTCTTGATAGCCACCTGGTTTAATTCTCGATAGTCGATGCACATCCTTCTTGTGCCATCCTTCTTCTTTACTAGAAGAACTGGAGCTCCCCAAGGCGAGTTACTGCTTCGAATCCAACCCTTTTCAAGCAATTCAGCAACCTGTTTCTTTACTTCTTCCAACTCTACTGGCGCCATTGGATAATACGCTTTAGATACTGGCGCTGCACCAGGAATAAGATCAATTGCGAACTCCACGTCTCGCTTCGGCGGTAAACCCGATATATCTCCAAACACGTCCATAAAATTGCGAACAACAGCCGGCTCTTCACTCTCATCAACTTCCATTACTGGAAGAATATTGTTTGTCGGCCTAGCCCTAAACTCGACTTGCCTGACAGAACTGCTTCCTTACCGCAACTGCTGTCTGCTGCAAACTCCCCTTCATCCCAGATAAACTCTACTGCTCTCGGCTGCCGCAATTACTTGTGAGAAAGTGGTCAAACCCAGGGAGACAATCTGCCTCTGGATGTCCACGTCCAAGCTGCGCATGAACCTCCGTGCCCTGTCTGCATCATTGGCAACTAAAGGTCCAGCGAATCTACTGAGTCTTGTCCATTCTGCTGCTTGCACATCTACGGGTGCTCCATTCTGCTTTAGCCCGATGAATTTCTCTTCCAATTCCTCCAGTGCAGTCCGCGGGAAGAGCTTCTCCAGGAAACTCTTAGAAAAATCCGCCCACTTGATCGGCTTGGGCAAGCGGGTCTCCTCAACAAGCCACCATTCTCGGGCGTAGTCCACTAGCTGAATGCGTACCACAACAACTTTTTTGTCATCTGGAATCTGTGCCGCAAAAAGAAAGTTCTCTGTGTCAACTAGCCACTGCTCCACTGGCAACGGCTCCTTTAAACCAGTAAATGTAGACGGACCCAACCGCTTGAAATCTGCTACGGTCCTTACTCGGTCAACTGGTCTAACTCCAACATTGTTCACAGACTGCTGAACGATCTGCAAACCTTCCCGAAACTTGTCCGCTTGCTGCTGGATCAGCTCGGTCTATTTCTTTGATTCTCCAGCATTCCTCTTATCACTCCAAGCATGGCGGCTTCGTCCACACGCCTCTGGTATGTCTTCAATTTCTTACCGGCCATAATCCTGAACTCAAAATACCCAACATTAGCATGATGATAGATTTTGAATATAGATCAAGGCTAGAACTCCAAGATACTTAAATAGAGTACCGCATTGTAACTATGCCGCGGTATCATAGCCACAATTAAATAACTCCATCTAAGTCGCCTAAGTCCTAGAGATAACAAGGAATCAGGTTTTCGAATCGATGTGCAAAGGAAAAGAACCATGTCACGCCCCGCTTCCCAATGTACGCTAAAGTGGGCACATGACATAGCCAACCATGCTACCTGTGGATAGGAAAAATCCTTCCACAGTCACATTACGGCTGTGGAGATATCAAGAACAGGAAAGTAAACTAACTACCTAGTACATGTCCATAAGCCAGAGTAAAAGAATCAAGAGATAACAATATGCGGAAGCCAAAAGATACAATAAATGAAACACC
This sequence comes from Agapanthus africanus, assembly GCA_030015575.1. Lineage (NCBI taxonomy): Eukaryota > Viridiplantae > Streptophyta > Magnoliopsida > Asparagales > Amaryllidaceae > Agapanthus > Agapanthus africanus. The sequence continues at coordinate 279,140,384 of JASDDO010000001.1, forward strand.
TGGAGTGAAACTACGTACCGACAGGAACCTCACTGCTCGTCTAACAGCGGCAAAACTCCTAATCAGTCTGCAGCAAGGTAGAAGAATCTGGGCCATGCAAAACCCAGACGTCAGCGCGTCAAGTCATCAAGTAATAACATAGTAAACAGGCAATGCGAATATAAACATGAATAAAGCAAGGGTAACAATAATGTAAATCAAAGCAGTACAGAGTAGTGTGCAGTGGGTAAACTAAACTGTTATATCAGGTTTTCTATTCTACAGTCTTTGAAATCAATTGATGAATCGTCGATGTAACTCAATAGTATCCCGTACATACCCGGGACCACGGTCACAATATTCTCGGCTGCAGCCGAGACATGCCGCTAGGCACAAAACATGAATGTGTACACTCGATAGTATCCCGTGCATACCCGGGACCACGGCCACAATATTCTCGGCCGAAACCGAGACATGCCGCTAGGCACAAAACAAGAATGTGTACACCCAGACAGGTAGTGAACTGTCGAGTTACAAGTCAGGTTTCACCTTTGATTTCCCCATACCCCCAAGTTATATGTGTGTGTCAAGTCAGGTATTCCGAAATCAAGAAACTAATGCCAACACCGAATCAGGTAAACAGGTTTGTCTGGATAGACAACAGGAACGGTCCATGAGGACTACATGTTATGTTTGTTGGCATTAGACACAAGATCAGGTAACAGGTAAAGCCATGGTACATCAGGTCAAGCCAGGTAATGTATAAAGGTGTCATGTCATGTCAAGAGTGTACGGTACCATGTCATGTCAAGTAGGAAGTGTAACAGGTCATGTCAGGAAGCACAAGATGTCATGTGGGTGCTCATAATCAAACTAACATAAGCATGTGTATAAATAAACAAGCATGAGTACTATCAGAACAATGAACTGGAACAAGTAATATGATATGCAAATAGATATAATTTCAAGGATATGGATCCACAGTTATCGATTAGGGTTACATTTATAGTTCCAATATTAATTAGGATGCAATTTATTAAACATGGAGTGTTAATATCACATTATTATGTAGTAATGTGATCTATGGATGCAATTATATGTATCTTAAATGCGATGGATGCAAACGGGTATCCGAAAAGTTATAAAACTATAAAATGGTAATGTGGGATGTACAACTAAGCAATACGTGATATAAATATTGATATAATAATATTAATATGGATAGCATATTCAAAGCGATTAATAACTATAAAAGTGGTATTGATTAACCATGCACAAGAAAGTTCCGTTCAGAAATTCAGCGTCATCCTAATTTGTAAAATAGCTTAAAAATAACAAACGTTCTCCAAAAGGGACGTGTTTTATACCAAAACAAAGATAATTAAATAAGGTTTTCAGTTTTATAAGTATAAGCATCTCAGGTTGTCCCTACAAAAAGTTATGAACATTCGAATCTGAAAGTTTGCTGCTGGAATTTCCCTGGACAGCAGTTTGGAGACATTTTCATTTGCATTTTACGTTATTTAGAAAATTTATTTTTCAAGTAAATATTTTATAGAGTTATAGTATTATGAGTTAGCTTCGTAACGAACTAAAGAACATATACTAATGATTTTTCTATGATTTATAATGAATTTTATAAGGTAAGGTGTATAGTAAATTTCAGATTTGTCGTATCCGCTTTTCCAACGACGTTTCATGTGTAAACTTTAATATTTTCAAATATATAATATTATAAAATGCAGATTATAAAATAATTAAAGATAATAATAAGAAATATTACGACGATATATATTTTAATTGATATGGATGCAGTATAATGTACTCTAGTATGTCACAAGATAAGTTTTCATGATCTAGATTTAATATGATATAAACGGATGCAAACGGAACATCGAAACGTTATAAAATTAAACATGGGGCACTAGATTTAAACTATAGGTATGGTATTTATTTAAATAGGTATAAAATGAATTATATAGCATGTAGCAAGATTAACTTGCCTCGATGGGTCGCAAATCGGGAAAACGGAACGTTAACCGTTGCGGGGAAAACTCGCGACGGGCGCACGGTTCACGGAATGAACCCAAACGACAAACAAAGGAACCACACGGGTCGGGTACCTCGCTGGAACGTCGAGAAGCGTCACCGGCACGACGGAATTCCGGCAACAAAAGAACAGTTAAAAAAAATGAGAAACGAGACATGAAGTAAGAAGAGAAAGAATGATAAAGAGAAGTACGAGAGAATATATGAGAGAGAGAGAGAAAAAGTGGAGAAAGAGAAAGTGGAGAGAGAGAGAGAGAGAAAGAGAGAGAGAGAGAGCTGCAGGTGGGGGCCCACGGAATTAAAATGAACGCGATTGGCTAAAGGGGAATCGTTAGTTAGGGATAAATATTAATTAAAGATTCAAAACATTTTAAGGAACAGTAGGATATATATATATAGGTTAATTTAAAAATTTTAAAGATAGGTAATGAACAGTAAGATATCAGGTTAGTTAGAAAAATATATGCGATGGTTTTAATAATATTAAAATTTGGGATTTTGGCGCCAAATAAAATATTTCCAAATCGCGCCCGGGTCGAGTCCAAAAATTTGAAATTGAAATAATAGAATTTTAGGCAGGATCCAAAATTTAAAATGAACTGTTTTATGATCAAAAAGCATACCCCCAAAACGGACACACGTACGTGCACGTAGCCGTCCAAACTCGCCCGTTTCACTGAACGGGACGAGAACATGATGCACGGACGCTACAACAGGGTTAGGGGTGTCAAGCAGGCCAAGATGAATATTTTTAATTTTATTTTAGATACCAAAAATTGTTATATGCAGAAATTAATTTCCGGGTAGAATTTACAATAATTAACCATCAAGCAAGATAAATGAAATAAGTGCCACACTACGTTCGAACGGTAACTGAAAGTTGCAGCATTGGGCTCGGGTGTTACATTATACCCAACTACAAAAAGAATTTCGTCCTCGAAATTCAAGAATACAAAGATAGATAACTACAAGAAAAGGTGAGGAAACTTCTGCCGGATTTCATCTTCTCGTTCACAAGTGGACGCTCCATGCGAGCGATTACCCCAAGAAACAAGCACAAGGGGGATAACCTTGTTCTTAAGAACCTTTTCCCTTCGATCCACGATTTCAATCGGTCGCTCCTCAAAAGTCAAGTCTTCTCGTACTGTTAGCTCCGAATGATCCAATACGTGTGTTTCATCTCGAACCTACCTACGGAGTTGAGATACGTGAAACACATCGTGCACATTTGCCAAGGACTGCGGTAACGCCAAACGATATGCTACCTCACCAACACGCTCCAAGATCTCAAAGGGTCCAACGAATCGAGGACTAAGCTTTCCTCGACTTCCAAAACGACTCACCCTCTAGTCGGTGATATCTTCAAGAATACAAAATCACCCACGGCGAACTCTAGAGGTCTTCTTAACGTATCTGCCCAACTCTTCTGTCGGTCCTGTGCTGCCTTCATATGATTTCTGATAGGGTTAACTTTCTCAACTGTCTGCATAGCCAAATCTGGTCCCAATAATCTTCGTTCACCGACATCGTCCCAACAAACAGGTGAACGGCATTTACGACCATACAAAGCTTCAAATAGAGCCATCTGAATAGTTGCCTGAAAACTGTTGTTGTAAGACAACTCCACCAAAAGTATATGATCCTCCCGAGACCTCTTGAAGTCCAACATGCATGCTCTCAACATATCCTCAAGAGTTTGGATCGTTCACTCCGACTGACCATCAGTTTGAGGATGATAAGCTGTGCTAAACTTCAATCGAGTCCCCAAACTTTCCTGTAAACTCCTCCAGAAGTGTGATAAGAACCGAGTGTCCCGATCGGACACGATGCTCACCGGTACTCCATGCAATCTTACAATCTCCTGCATGTACCGCTCTGCCAAAGTCTCTGTTGATTGACCAACCCGAAAAGGAATAAAGTGAGCTGCCTTGGTCAATCGGTCAACAATTACCCATACTGCATTGTTGCCTTTCGGACTCCGCGGTAAAGCCGTCACGAAATCCATGGTTATATATTCCCACTTCCACTGAGGAATCGGAAGTGGTTGCAATAAACCAGCAACCCTTTGATTTTCAGCCTTAACTTGCTGACACACCAAGCACTTTGCCACAAAGCGAGCAATCTCCCGCTTCATGCCCTCCCACCAGAAATGCTGTCGAATATCTCGGTACATCTTTGTTCCTCCCGGATGTACAGAATTAGCTAAACTGTGTGCCTCCTTCATAAGCTCTTCACGAATATCTCCCTTTGGCACACACAAACGGGTACCAAACCTCAACGAACCATCTTCGGGGATTAATAAATATGTTCGTAGTCCGGCTTCAACCTGTCCTCGAAACTTTTGCAGTCTAGGGTCCTGCGATTGTGTTGCTTTAATATTCTCGATCAAAGACGAATGTACTTGCAGCTGCAACAACTGTCCCGTAGAATGCGGTAGCACAACCTCCAAGTCAAATCTTCGAAAGTCTGCAACGATCTCCTTCTGCATAGTTAACACCTGAATTACTGGTAACCGACTAAGCACATCCGGCACAACATTAACCTTCTCCGGATGGTACTTAAGATCAAGATCGTAGTCAGCCATCACCTCCAACCATCTACGCTGCCTCATGTTAAGCTCCTTCTGCGTGAACACATACTTCAAGCTCTTATGATCTGTAAAAACTTTGACTCTTTCGCCCAAAAGGTAGTGTCTCCAAATCTTCAAAGCGAAAATCACAGCCACAAGCTCCAAGTCATTAGTGTATATGCCCTAGAGGCCATTACTGTATCATACTAGTATGTATATTACTTGATGGAAGCTTAGGATATTCACAGTTGTATATACAATCTTGCTCGAAATGGTAGTATGCTACTTGGTTTGTCTCTGCTTTAATATGTGCATGTGTTTCTTTTAGCATATCGCTTATATACATATTAGTAGAGCCCTTAGGATCTTTGCTTGATTACCAGCGTTGTGATGGCGCTCACACTCGTGGGGGCTGGGTAATCCATAAGCACATCCTTATACAGATCCCTAGTCGTTGGACTATCGAGACAGGGCATCGATACTCCGGAGTAGACTAGCGTATGCGCTTCTCATCCCAGCGTGGGAGACGGTCTGTCCCACAGCCGTCAGTACGTCGTACTTGAGATAGTATGCGGGTGCTCGTTAGGTTACGAGTACACTGGACAGGACTCGTCGGGAACTGTTGGTTGGTATTATACCTATCGTCAGTTATCAATTCCCAGGTGACATGAGTACAGCTTAGTCCGCTAACTTGACACTGTCACTTCGCCTCGAGTGTGTTCCCACTGTACTTTGATTACTACCCTACCACGGCTCAAAGGAGTCGTGCAAACAGGTAGTAGTTGGGTGCAGTCCCGAAATACTTGGAGGCAGTGACAGTTAGACAGGATTCGCCTCTCCCGGTATTAGGGGTTGACATCGCGCTGTGTCTAGGAGAGCCATTACACGAGTAGTCCCTGGCCAGGGCAAGCGAGATATACTGGTAGGTTTCCAGTGTTATCTCAGGGTGTTCTGGGCTACACTCCGATACTACTTGTACCGCTATTAGGGGACTGACGTTTACCGCCCCCTAGGCCCGCCATGCGATGTATCAGACGAACAGACCGGACTGTACGGAGACTGTCACATACAGGCTCAGTAAGAGTTCAGATGGGGTCACCTCGTCAGTCTTCTTATCGGCATCTACCTGGGGACCGTTACGTACAGCTAGTGTCGCTTGCGGTCTGTGGTTAAACCCACTGCCAGCGTAGTGTCGAGTCTTTAGAGTCCCACACAGAGAGCTATTCGCCTTTAGGCAAAATGAGTAGAGGTCGCATGGTTTTGCGACAGGGTTCGTTAACATCCGCGCACTTGTGCACGTTTGCTGTCCGAACAGCTTATACTAGCCGGCTTTGGTTTAAGCCAGATCCTAGTATATGATTTGGGATTGGTTTTATCTCTTTGTATTCGTGTTCCTCGGATCACGAATGCGGGTGCGTATGCACAGTTGATTGAGACAGAGGAAGAGGACTTTGATTAGGGTTAATGACCATTGTCATTTTGCTAACCCTAATGCTTATGTGTGTATTATGGTTAATTGATATTAGTTATATATAATTGTGCATGGTTAGGGTTGTTGACCTTTTGACCATTCTTGACTTGTTGACCTTGGTTGACACTTTGACCATCATCATTTCATATAAAAGATGCTCTTTGATCCTTGCAATTTGCATTAAAAATGAAATGATAATGGTCATGTCTTGATTAAGCCATGACAATTATCTTACTAATTTTCAATTTACAATAATTCACACATATATGTGAGAATGGCTTATTATTCTCTCATTCTATCATATACTTTCTCTCTCTTGCTCTTCCTCTTCCTCAAGCTCTCCCCTCTCATGTGTTGAGAAACACTTGAGCTTGAGAGAAAACCTCTTCTAGATAATCTCTACTCTCATCTAGGGTTCTAGGATTAGCACTTCTAGCACCTTAGTTACTTCTAGCTTGAAGTTGAAGCCAAAAGTTGAGGCTTTCGGGTGGATCCTTCTTCGACTCGAGAAGGCGACAAGGCGATCTCTTTCTTACACTCCAAGGAGCAAGGAGAGAAGGACATAAAGCCCTAGGTATAACCATTCTTCCTTGTGGCTAATTTCTAGTTAGCTTTTAGTTAGTTTTGTTTAGTAAAGATCCCGACTTTGTCTAGTCCATGTTGCCTAGAGTAGTAAAAATCCGATTTTTTTTCCGTTTTCCGCCTCCCCGCAAGTACCGGGGTGGGCAACGTGGACTTACAGAGCTCATCCGATTGTGGCACCTCGCTGCCTTCTTGAGGGACAAACGGCAGGCCGACCGTGAGCAGGAGCAGCGTCCCCCTCCCACCGAGCTGACCATCGACCAGATCATGCTCGTTTGGGCGGATGACCAGTCCGGCGCTCAAGGACCCCTATACCCAGTGCCGAGCACGGAGACTAACATGCCTCCGGGAAGCTCGGGCCGCGCTAATAAGGTTATCTATTAGCATGTACTTTTCTTTTGGGGCAATGTAAACTCTTCCTAGGGTCTGTTGTTAATTTAATATAGATCAATGGAACTTTGCGAAAAAGAGGGAAAGGTTTCTTTTATTCGAAAAAGGTATTATGGGCTCCCTAGCCATACATACAAATAGAAAAAAGAAAATTACAACTGCTGGGGAAGGGGGTGCAGTGTGCACTGCTCATGGTACTCGGTAAAGATCTTCGCCAGCCGAGGCCTCGCGAGATCCAACTTCTGCCCTCGGTCCCCCCACGTGCGTTGACCCTGAGCCTCAGCTCGTAACACTCGCGGACGAGCGCCTCTGAGCGAGCCAGCCGGTTGGCGGAGATCAGGCCGAAGCGCCTCAGAGACCGAAGCTTGCCCACGGCCTCGTCATAAAGCTGCTCAGACAGGGGGTTGTAAAGCCTCGGTGACGCCCTCCAGATGGAGTACATTAGCAGCTGCAGCAGGGAGGAGCGTCGGGGGAGCAGCTGGCCGAAGTGGTCCTCGATGCTCCCATAAACCAACTGCACCGTGTCCTCGGTACAGTTCTGGTCATAAAGGTATACGTCTTCGAAGTGGATGATGTCAGGGATGGTAAATGGGAAGTCTTGCATTCTCGGCGATCTGTACATGAAGGAAGAAGTGACCAGTGCTCCTTCAGCCTTATATAGCCCACTGCGCCCCAACGGAGCTCAACGGTCGCCCAAAAAGTCGCTGCCACGTGGCGATCATTGAGCCTTCCCTGGCAGAATTGAAACGACGCGACCCTGGCGCTTCGCCTTCCCCCCACATTCAATGCGCATGATGCGCGCGATCGCCGTGACCGTTCCTGTTCCCCGTACCTGCAACTGGATGGTCGGGCGAAATCTCATGAAGAATCAGCCGATCAGCTACCCTGCTCGGTCATCCCTGGATGGTAACTCCCCTACCCGCAACACCAGGGATCGAAGCCCTCGCCAAGAGGCAACTGCGCAGCTTCACTGCCCGGTCATCCTTAGTGGGCTTCTTACAGCCCCTCCAACGTTAAAGATCAAAGTCCTCCGCAGAGGCAGCCGAGTAGCTTCCCTGCTCGGCTATCCCTGGCGGGCAGCTTCCCTGCCGCAACGCCAGGGATCAAAAAGCCCTCCCAGAGGTAGTCGAGCCCGAGGATCTCTCGCTCGGCTATCCTTCAGGACAAAAGCCCTCGCCAAGAGGCACCGGGCAGTAACCCTGCCCGGCCAAGGGTCCTTGGTAGGCTTCCTACATCCCCTCCCGCGCTAAGGACCAAAGTCCTCCTAGAGGCAGTCGAATCCTTGCTCGGCTATCCCCGGCTGGTAGCTTCCTACCACAACCGACAGGGATCAAAGTCCTCGCCAAGAGGCACTGGGCAGTAACCCTGCTCGGTCCCCGTCCTGAAGGATCAAAAGCCCTCATAAGAGACAACCGAGCTGCTACCCTGCTCGGTCATCTTCGGATGGTAGCTCCCTACCCATGACACCAGGGATCGAAGACCTCGCAAGAGGCACCCAACCAGCTATCCCGCTCGGTCGCCCCAGGCTGGTAGTTGCCTACCCATGACGCCAGAGATCAAAGCCCTCGCCAAGAGGCAACCACGCAGCTTCACTGCCCGGTCATCCTTAGTGGGCTTCTTACAGCCCCCCAACGCTAAGGACCAAAGTCCTCCCAGAGGAAGTCGAGTCCCTGCTCGGCTATCCCCGGCTGGTATCTTCCTACCACAACCGACAGGGATCAAAGTCCTCGCCAAGAGGCACTGGGCAGTAACCCTGCTCGGTCTCCATCCCGAAGGATCAAAGCCCTCGCAAGAGGCAACCGAGTAGCTACCTTGCTTGGTCATCTCCGGCTAGTAGCTCCATACCCATAACGCCAGGGACCGAAGCCCTCGCAAGAGGCACCCGACCGGCTACCCCGCTCGGTCGCCCTAGGCTGGTAGTTGCCTACCCACGACGCCAGAGATCAAAGCCCTCGCCAAGAGGTGACCGTGCAGCTTCACTGCCCGGTCATTCTTAGTGGAATTCCTACAGCTAGTAGTCGTTGCTCCAATAAGCAGTAGAGCCCGACCCTCACCCGACCATCCCCAGCTAGTGGTCGTTGCTCGCAACGCCAGAAGTGAAAGGCCCTCGTCAAAGGAATACCGAGCAGCTTCCCATTCATGCTCAGCACAAATACGGCGGACAACCCTCTGCCCGTCACATGCAAATAATCCGAGGCCCCAACGGGGGGCAGCGAGTCTACCCGAGTCTGAGCGATCCTCCCTCGACTTCGGGGCCATGGGGACGCCTCCTTCTCGGCAGCGCTTGGCAAGTGATCGGAATCAACTCGATGAACGATCGCCTCCTTCTCGGCAGTGCTTGGCACGCTTGGTAAGTGATCGGAATCAACTCGACAAACGATCGCTAGACAGATGGCTGACCCGACATGGAACCCCAACGGTGCAAGCAGAGATATTTTACAAGCGTTCTTCACAAACCGATAAAACCAAAGAAAAAGTTTTATTACTAAAAGGCAAAGTCTTTACAAAGGGTATTTTGGGCTCCCCAGCCTTACAAAATGCCCGGCGGCTTACAAAATTCCGGAAACAACAAAATAAAAGTAGGAGGAAGATGGGGCTTCAGGCCTCGGGGCCAGGCGTGACTTCGGGGCCCCCGACATCCACCATGAGACGAGCTGGGTCCTCAGCAACTTCCTCGTGAGGATTCTCCTTCCCCTGATCATCGGCATCCACGAGGGGGTATTCGGCCCGGAGCTCCTCGTCGGCGAACCCCGGCACCCGGGCTTTAACGGTGTCGAGGGCCTCGTGCCAGATGAGAGTCGTGGCAATGGCCAGGTCATCATAGAAGTCCTTCGACTTCTTGTAGCCCTCCACGAACTTCGCCGCTCTCAGGTTAGCTAACTTTACCGCTCTCAGGTCGTCCGACTTCGCCGACTCGGCCGCCGCCCCCAGCTCCTTCCGGAGGTTTTCACCGTCCTCTTCAGGTTGCCGTCAAGCACCTGAACGTCTTCGAGCTTGGCCTCGGCAGCCACGGTGGCCCCGCGATACCGGGCGACCTCCCTCTTCCCGACCACCACCTCACCCTCCAAGGCGGTGACCCTCGCCATTACCGCCTCCAGCTCCCGCTTGGAGCTCTCTTCCAGCGAGGCGAGCTGGCCCACAGCCTTCATCGCCGGGGCTATCACCTCGGCCTCCATGCGCAAGGCGAGGGCAACGTTCTGGAGAACCTGGAAGGCGAGAAAGAGATCAGAAAGACGAGGAAGGCACCGAATCTCACAAAAGACTGAACACTTACCTGCACGGACTCCTGGGCGATGGACGCCAGCTGAGCCCTGAAGGTCCCCCCGGGGACTCTACTCCCGGCCGATGTCTCTATCTCATGCAGTAAGCTATCCGCGACGGATAGCCCCGAAGGCACTGCAAACTGGAAGCCCCCATCCTCCACCATGATCGGCGAGGCTTGGCCCCGAGAGGATCTCCGGCCAGAACTCCTCTTGAGCGGCTCCGAGGGAGAGCCGATCTCCTCCTCCGAGGCCGGGTCCTCCAGAATCCGAGCCCGCTTCCGGCCCGACACTCTGCTGGGTCCCGGGGCAGGATCCGCGACCACCGGGGGAGAAGGAGCCGGGGCAGGCTTTGAGTGGGAAGAGCTGGCGCCCCCAGCCTTCATGACCTTCCTCGGCTGGCGCATGGAAGATCGGAGCCAGTCCATGTCCATGGGTCCTACACAAAACCAAATGTAAAGAAGTCAGCAACACAAGCAATAAATAAGCCAAAAGCTTCCAAATACAGGGCGAACTCCCTGCCCCGTACTTGGTCTGCCCTCTCTCCCTCCTTGGCCAGACGAAGCGTGTAACGTGAGGGGATGTGGAAGCGAGCCTGAGCATTGGCGAGCTCGTCCTCATACCTCACCCAACATGAGGCGCCGGGGGTGGCATCTGCCGCCTCCTACTTGGGGGCTGCCCCGCCGCACGATCCCGGGAAGAGGATCCGACCCCTGCTCCCCGGGAGGACTCAGGCTCAACTAAAGGGTCCCTAGGACCTACCCCTACGACACCTACCGACTCTACAAAGGAAAACATCTAACCTTGAGAAGAGGGATCCTCGGGAAACGAAAGAAAGGAGAAGTGCGCCGGGCAATCAGGACTTAGAACGAGAAATATGAAGGAGTAGGGGCCCTGGAACGGGCCCCACCCCTATTTATCACCGCGAGCGGCCTCATCCAACGGCGCCCTTCGTCCCCACCGAAACGCCTCATCGCATCCAACGGCTCCGATCGCTCCACATGTCATGCCCACACTGGGCCGCACCCCATCAGACACTACAAGTCTGCACACGTCGCGTCGGCCAACCGACGCTTGACACATTGACCGTCACTTCAGTGGCAGGATGCACGAACCGGCGCACCTTCCTTAAATGCAGAGATCTCGCCCTGATTCGCTGGCAGAAAAGACAGCCGACAGCCTGGGGACTCATCCCGACGAAACCTTAAGAGGGAGCTTACCCCGGTCGGCCCGGCAGTCCACTCCTGACCCGACCTGCCAGCTGGTCGGGACAAGAGTGGGGGGTTAATGATGATGCTCAATATTGGCGATCTCCAAGATTAGGACACGTGGCATATGATGTGTTCCAGAACTCAGAAGAGAGGGCCCACAGGGGCCGACTAGGCCACCCCTGTACCCGGCCTGCAAGCCCAAGCTGGCTCTCCTCAGAGCCCCTTGCAAATTGGCCTCCTCGGCCTCTCAGCTCGCCCTGAGCTGCCACAAGACCAAGACTCCTCGGCCCTCGTGCTCGCCTCCGAGCTCCCCAGCCGAGGCCGTCTTCCTCGGTCCCTCTGACCGACCAACTCCACCACTCACAAGCGTAACCGCCGCTTCACAAATCTCGCCACGCACAGATTCTCCACCAGCAACGCCCTACGTTCCACGCCATCACGATCTCCATTAATGGGCGATCCGCTCTTTACGCGGGCGTGACGTCAGGAGCATAACTGCCGGCGAGATTCTCGCGCCCACTGCTGCGTGCTACCGCCTCTATATAAACCCCCATCACAGAGGGGTCAAGTAAGCCATTTTTACTCCACTTAGCCGTTACGCTGCTCGGATCTAGTACTAACTTGATCGTCGGAGGGTCCTCGGTAGTACCAAACCATCCCGGGACTTTCTTGCAGGTACTTGGCGCTAAACTCCTTAAATCACCAATCTCCTCTAAACCTATTGAGACCCACACGCAATAGGAGTTCACTTCTAAAATCCACCGGGAGATCGACGGAAGACAACATCTGAAGGAGACCCGAAAAGGACCTCCATCAATAGTGTTTCTGAAACACCTTTTATCGAATTAAATGTGGATAAAATCCACCCAATATAGCTTCAACCGAAAACAAATCTTCTTCGCAAAAATTTCACATTTCCTTCTAACTGTTCTTTGTTCTGGATCCATTATGAAGCCCAACAAAATGTACAATCACTCTTGGATTTTATAAATATCACGGATGAAGAGAAGGTGATAATACTCGATATTGACGGCCTCCAAGATCGGGACACGTGGCAGATGACGTGTCCCAAGGCTCAGAAGAAAGGGCCTACAGGGGCCGACCAGGCCACCCGGTGCCCGACCTGCCAGTACAAACTGGCACACCTCGGGGCCCTCTGCGAATGCGCCTCCCCGGCCACTCAGCTCACCCCGAGCTGCCGCAAGACCAAGATGCCTCGGCCCTCCCTCTCTTTCCCGAGCTCGCTTATCGATGCCATCTTCCTCGGTCCCTCCGACCGATTAGCTCCACCGCTCACAGGCGTAACCGCCGCTCCGCGAATCTCGTCATGCGCAGATTCTCCGCCGGCAACATCCCACGTTCTACGCCATTGCGATCCCCATTAACGGGCGATCCGCTTATCACGCGGGCGTGACGTTGGGAACGTAACTGCCGGCGAGATTCTCGCGCCTGCTGCTGCGTGCTGCCGCCACTATATAAACCCCCATCACAGAGAGGTCAAGTAAGCCATTCTTTCACACTTACGCTGTTACTCTGCTCGGATATCGTTACTGACTTGAGCATCGGAGAGTCCTCGGTGGTACCAAACCATCCCGGGACTTGCTTGCAGGTACACGGCGGCAACTGCCTCACCACTCCTCTTCCTCCAAAAACCCATTGAGACCCACACGCGAAGGAAGATAATCACCCAAGTCCACTGCGAGATCAACGGAAGACAACATCTGACGGAGGTCCGAAAAGGACCACCATCAGTTGGCGCCGTCTGTGGGAAACTAACTCCCCCAAAATACAAAGTTGGCCTTCCGATCTCCGCCCGCATAGCAACTGACTCCCCTAAGGATCCAAGCGCCCACTATTGCCCCCCGCACAACGGGGGCGCGGGCAGTTCCTCGCCCGAGGTCGCCGGCCACCCCGCAGGCTGTCACCCCATGCGCTCCGGCGGCCGCTCGACCAAAAGAGCTAGGAGCCGGGAGCCCATCACCTTTGGCGACAAGGATCTCCACGGCATATCCGTGCCCCACAGCGACCCGCTGTTGATCGTAGCGCGAATTCACCGATACGAGGTCCACCGAAAACTCATTGATTCAGGCAGCTCAGCGGACATCCTCTTCCATGACTTCTTTCTGCGGATGGGGCTGGCCCCGGCGGACTTAAGGCCGACCTCCCACGTCCTCTCGGGATTCACCAACCACTTCTTCCCGGCGCAAGGGGTGGTCACCCTGCAGTTCATGATCGGGGAGCCCGGCCACACGCGCACGCTGCCGGTAGACTTTAACGTGGCTAGGGTCCCTTCGGCCTACAACGTCCTCCTCGGCTTGCCGACTCTGAACTCCCTCCAGGACCAGATCTCGACGTACCACCTAGCGATAAAATTCCCCCTCGACCGAGGTGGGGTGGGCAGGGCCTACAGGAGCCAATGGGTCGCGGAGGTGTGCCTGGCAGAGGCATCTCCCCCCGAGCAGCTCGCCGATAGCGCTTTTACATACGACAACATGGAGGGGTCCCTAGACACCAGGGACGAGCGGAAGGAGGTCCGTGGGGCGCCGGTCGAGCCGCTGACCGAGGTGCCTTTAGTGGAAGGAGACCCGGGGAAGACCGTCCAGGTCGGGTTACTCCTGACGGGGATCCAGCGGGGTGACCTGACCGAGTTCCTCTGGAGCAATTCCGACGTCTTCGCCTGGGCCCCCGCCGACATGCCTGGGATCGACCCCAAGATCATCTCCCACAAGCTCGAGGTTGATCCTGCGGCCCGACACATCCGGCAGAAAAAGAGAAGCTTCACCCCGGTCAAACAAAAGGCCATCGAAGAAGAAGTTGACCGACTCCTCGCCGCCAACTTCATCCGGAACGTGCCCTACTCGGAATGGCTGGCCAACGTGGTCCTGGTCAAGAAATCGAGCGGGAAGTGGCGTATGTGCGTCGACTTCACTGACCTCAACAAGGCCTGCCCCAAGGACAACTTCCCGCTTCCCCGCATAGACCAGCTCGTCGACAGCTCGGCCGGGCACGAGCTCCTGAGCTTTATGGACGCTTTCCCCGGCTACAACCAAATCCGCATGAACCCTGACGACGAAGACATGACCGCATTCACGACGGACCGAGGGGTGTACTGTTACAGGGTGATGTCGTTCGGCCTCAAGAATGCCGGGGCCACATACCAGAGGCTGGTTAACCGCATGTTCAAGCCGCAGATCGGTAGGAACATGGAGGTCTACGTCGACGACATGCTCGTCAAGTCCGTCTCATCGGCCGACCATGTCGGGGACCTAGGCGAGGCGTTCAAGGTGCTCCGCAAGTTCAACATGAAGCCGAACCCCGCCAAGTGCACGTTTGGGGTAACCGGAGGGAAATTCCTCGGGTTCATAGTCACCCACCGCGGGATTGAAGCTAACCCAGAGAAGATCGACGCCATCCTGAACATGACTGCACCCCGGACCAACGTTGAGATTATGCGGCTCACAGGGCGGATCGTCGCTCTGAGCCGTTTCATATCCAGGTCGGGGGAGAAGTGCCTCCCGTTCTTCAAGGCGCTGAGGAAAATCCCGAGGTTCTAGTGGTCGGAGGATTGCTAAGCAGCCTTCGACCAGCTGAAGAGGCACCTCAAGACGCCACCCCTACTCACCCGGCCCGTAGAAGGGGACGAGCTGTCGCTGTACCTGGCGGTATCCGACCAAGCGGCAGGGTCGGTGCTTGTCCGGGAGGCCGAGGGGGTGCAGAGGCCAGTGTATTACGTGAGCCATGTCTTCAAAGACGCGGAGACGAGATACCCCGCCATAGAGAAGATCGTCCTGGCCCTCGTGGTAACCTCGCGGAAGCTGCGGCACTACTTCCAGGCACACGCCATCGTCGTCCTCACTGAGCGCCCCTTGGGGGCTATCCAGGAATCGCCAGAGTCCTCTGGCCGCCTAGAGAAATGGAGATGGGAGCTGTCTCAATTCGACATAAGGTATCGCCCGAGGCAAGCCATTAAGGCGCAAGCCCTGGCCAATTTCGTTGTCGAATGTACCATCCCCAGTAGGAAGCTGGATCCCGCGTGTAACGTTTTAAAAATAAATAAATAAATAATTAGATAAATAAAATCCTTTAAGTGAATTTTCTGATTTTCGGTAAAGTAAAACGTATTTTTCGTAAAACTAAACCGTAATTATTTTTCACTATAAATTTGAAAAAGACTTATTTTAATTATGTAATTACTAGTAAATGGTGTTTATTTAGTCACTTATAAATTTTTAGTTTAATTAAATATTTTTCCTAAATTAATTATTTTAAATATTAACATAAGCTTCATTTATACATTAAATTAGTGTAAATTGTAAATTTCAATGGGTTTATTTTCCAAAAGTGTACCATTGCATATTAGAATCTAGTGTGTATCATGCAAAATTTATTTCCAAATTTTTCCATGTCTCTAGAATTTTCTTTAGTTGTATTAGAAAAGAAAAGAATAAAATTAAATAATGTTATGAAAAGACTTAAAGTAAAATGATATTTTGGGTGAAGTTTCTACACAATTCCTCATTCTTTTCTTTCTCTCTTTTCCTACCCTAGGTTGGCCGGCCTCTTCCCCATGGCAGGCCCCCCATTTTCTCCACTTGATTTTGTTACAAAATTCCTTCAAAATTCATCAAAAAATTCAATAAATAACCTACAAATTCCTAATTAATTCTCACCCTCTATTCTTTGCTCATTTTTACATGGATTTTGGAGTTGGAAACCATTCTCTTGGGAGGCAAATTTTCATGTTTGGATCTCACATGTGAGGTATAATTCTAAGCTTTTGGTTTCAATGCTTGTAGATTACTTAATTTAACTTAATCAAGTGTTTAATTAATTTTTAGTTTGGTTCTATTGCTAAATAAAAAATTCAAGAGAGGGTTTCAAAATGAAATTTGGGTTTCTATTAATTGAGTAGGGTTATATTATGTAGTTTAAAATTTTTAGAATTGGAAAATCTTGTATGGTTATTATATTGTAAATTGTTGGTTGAAAATTATTTAAATTAAGCAATTTTTTTGCAAACTAGATTCTTATATATTATATATATTGGTGATATAAAATTCTAATTAAGCTTGCTATCATTAGATTGTAGTTTTAATGAGATTATTAACATGTTTATGGAATGAAAAACTTAATTTGGTTACTAGTTTTTATTGATAATTGAGAAATTGTGATAAAAATGCTATTTAGCTAACTAGATTTTAGAAATTCTTAAATAAATGAGATTTAAAATCTAATTATGGTTTCATTATATTATTATCATCATGAATTGTAGTTTAATAAGTTAATTCATGCAAAATCAAGTCTAGAAGTGAAATTTTGAAATTTTGCTTAAAAGTATCGAAATCGGGCAAGTTTGCAAACTAGAATTTCAATTTAATACAAATTAGGGTGTTAAAAATATAGTAATAGTTTATATAAGCTAGTTATGCTATTTAATGAGTATTATGATCATTAGTTCCATTTAAACGTCAAGTTTTGAAGTAAAACGGTAAATTGACATTTTCAAGGTTTTTCGGAATTGGGCGATTTGATCGATTTTAGGGATTTCGATGATTTAAACCAGGTTTTATATTATAAATAATGGGTTTTGAAACTACGAGTTTTTTATTGATGTTTATCTCGATCAATCGGCGTTTGTACGCCGATATCGAGCGATATTTGGTTCTTTTGCATGAGCGGGACATAGGTTTTAACCTATGCGCGTTTCGTGCGTCGTTTTGATTTTGTTCGTGATTCAGTTTACGATATTATATATGTTTGCGTATAGGTACCCCTCGTGTGGACTTCAGACAAGGAAGAAGAGGAGGGCGACATCGTCTTCGGCAGACAAGGACCAGGTGAGTAGATGTATATTTACGGGGGAAGTCGGGTGGATGGTGTTTAGCACACCCGCAAACGTAGAATAGGAATATTACTTATTGTCATTAGGAAATCAGACGTGACCTTAGAATCTTGGTGAGTAGGACCCTAGTAATGACCTTAGGTTGGACTAGATTGATTTAGAAAGACCTTACCAGAGGATGAATATCTTGAAGGAGATTCGTAGGTTTCAGGTAGACACACACACGCACACACAGAAACTTGACTTGGTGTATATGTGTATGTGTATATATATAGGGTTATGTGTAGGTATATATACACACACAACATGTTTATGTGATATAAGGATGTGATATGATACATGAGGATAGAACAATATAACTGGGCTTGATGCCGTGATTTCTTGGCTATACTGTCGTATTATGATGTTAGCGGATCATTAGAAAATGAGATAATGGATATGTATACATAGACAATAATAGGTGGTGATGATTTTGAGGTACATGAGACTCTAAAATAGAACCCGGACTGTAACCTGTGATTGAATCACGATATGATATATGTGTGACTTGATTACGATATCATATAGGTGTGACTTGATTATGATATGATATAAGTGTGACTTAATCACGATACGATATATATGACATGATATTTCTGAGGATAAATTGACGATGTATATTTATGCTGGCAATGATATATGATTGATGTATGCGATTACAGTACAGTACCTTGATCATAACATTATTTGATGATGATATTATACGAATGATGATGTACGTAGCTGATACTTGACCCGTACCCCGATATTGGGATGCCGTACGATGGATTTTACCGTACGAGGCATAGATGTGATGATTGATCCGCACTCTTGATTCGAGGAAGCCGTACTACGTACGTGATGCTATTGAGGCTGGATCGCCGACTATTAGAGATATGGACTCAGACCTTAGGTGGACTCTCATTTCTTATCGACTAGTTTCTTAGGTTTAGTTCCTTAGGGGGTTAGATAGACACTAGTTTAGACTCGAGTCATATAGTTGTAGTTAGACTTGTATATTACAAATGAGTGGTTAATACACATCCGTTTTTACATTCAGACCGTAATCATCATGTTGCATGTTCATACATATGTTTCTTTAATCAGTATGAAACTCTGCCTGTTAGGACACCGGCACCATTACCGATGATGCGCATATTCTACGCACACTTATTGCCGGCTCACACACATCATCATTGGTAATTGCTATGTCACGTACACTTTAGAACATATTATCTTTTATTGATTGAATCGGCTAAAGGCTAGATCTATATAATATTGTGATTACTCTCAGGTGCTAGTCTAGACATTGCATCTATAACTTAGACATTTCATGCATTCACATTTTTATGTTATCATGCAGTATTGTGGGGCTTATGCCGCCACTTATCATTTACTTACTCATGATTTTGGGATTTTGGATTTCTATGAGATTTCTGGATTTTGGGGAAAACCGCAAGAATATATATAAAAAATTTTCTCTCTCCTGCTCTCTTTTTAAAATATAAGTTGCAGTTTTCTCGTGATGTATGTGTCGTCCACCATGAAATTTCATGTTTTCTGTTGGATTTCGAGACCCGATTCGAGGAGTGGATGAACCGTCTCGGGTACATGGTGGGCCCGGTGTGGTACCCCGGGGCAAGAAGATCGAGTTGTAGACGATGAGCCTGGCAGGGGAAGACTACCTATCGGTGATGTCTGGCGCGGAGGATATCCGGAGGATACCGACCGTTGTCGTGAGATTTGATGATATGGGCCGATCTGGACTGACGGAGCCCGAGATATTTAGACTATGAGATATTGTGACTATGAGGTATTGAGACTTGAGATTTACTTCTTTTGTGTCGATGCTTGACACGGATTTTTATGGATTTTATCAATGGTATTTCAGATTTCTATGCCAATTTTACCATGATAAAAGTTAAGGATTTCTTATACAGATATATCCAGATTTCAGGATTGGTTGTTTTACATTCATGGTGCATACATACCCATTCACATGATATATTACTATTTGAGGAACTGACATGAGCACGGAGCATTTGCACTTACACGTAGTTTATTACCCTGCCATTACTAGATGACTAGTAATATATTAGTATATTATTATTGACCTAGGACAGCGTCGTGCATTCGATTTCTTTTCGCAGATATCTTCTACTCACGAGTTGGCAACTCACCCCCGTTGTGCCAAATTTTATTACAGGTTCGATGTACAGGTTTCCTTGGCAGCTTGCTGGCACATCTTTTCATTCAGGGTGATTTGCACGGTAGGTTGGTTCACTTATATCAGGACCGCCGTTGTACTTTTATTATTTCATTGGTATCTAGTAAGCTCCATCAACCAAACTTGTATTACTTGATAAGTTTAAAAGACCAGTTATTTATTTCGACCTTAGAGTCGCGCATGTATTATTATGGTTTGGTGGATTTGTTTTCTTTTGAGTTTTGAGCCTCGCCCTTTGGCGTTGTATATTATTGTGCTTAGTGTGGTTGTTTCCTCCTGTTGGCATTGAGCTAGCTCCAGCTTGGGGATGCCATTTTATCGTTGTATATGTTATACTTATTTGTACCCGTTTGGGGCCAGTTTTTACAAAGGAGACTCTGCCGAAATTTTTGAGAAAATTTGATCTTGTTTTTAAACTTGTTTTCCTATATGTTTTCCTTTACTTCTTCTTTTATATGGTTTAGATTTCTGGGCTTCGGCTTACTTAGATTACGATGCGCCTCTAGACGCTTCGTAATTTAAGCGCCGGTCACGTTCTGTACTTTCGGTGTAGGGTTACTAGGCACACTCAAGAGGTTCCACAAGGCATCTATCATGCCAAATTCAAATTTTCCGGTGCCGAGAAACCCTAAACTAGATCGTTAACTAGAGATTAGGCGAAAACTATGCAAGCAAACTACTTTGCTACTAAGTGAAAGGGATTACAACCTTTGTAGATCCGGTCCTCCACTTCTTTAGCTCCGTGTTGACGTCCCTCCGCTGCAATCATCGGAATCCTGGACTCTAGTGATGGTTTCGTCGGAGAAATAATCGGGCTAGGTCGTTGACTTCGAGGCCGAAGATGATCTACGTCGGGGAGACTCAAACTCAAGCTATTCCTTCACTTGGTCAAAAACTTTGTGAAGAGAACACCCTGTACTACATGGAAAGTAGTAGAGGATGAAGAAATAGGAAGTGGGTTCACTTTAGAATTGGATTTCTCACTCTTTTTCTCATGGCACCCTTGGAGGTAGCAAGCTTTCTTGAAGCTTGATGAAGATGAAGAAGAAGAAAGAAATTAAAAGGATAAAGAAATAAGAATGAAACTTATCCTTTTAATTACGGTACCATGGTTAAGTTAAGCCCTCATGCTTAACTTGTGTAGAGAATTAACCAAAGACTTGGGTTAAGGGTTGGGTTAACTAATATCTTAAACAAAATGACAAAATGGTTGACTTTGTCAATATTTATCAAGCTTCATGAAGCTTGATAATTTTGACCAAAGTCTCACTACTTTTGTTATTTGTTAGGAAATTAGTAAACCCTAACTTAACCTTGATTTGGTTTAAGTCTCATACACTCAACTTGTATGTATCATCAAGCATGATACAAACTTGTACACTTGCATATATCACATATAAACAATGTGCACATTCAAGTGAGAAAATCAATCTTAAGTGAACCAATACTAGTTAATGTAAAGTAATATATCAAATATATAATTATACATTAAATCATTAAATCAACACTTGATTTAACGATCCGGTCATATTGCATATAACCGACTAATATCAATAGTAACAACTTATCGAATCAACACTTGATCCGATAACCCGGCTATATCGCATACAACCGATTAATGTCATAAATCGCGAGAATAGAATACAGTATCATATACTGGTATTATTCTCGGTCCCGCACATATCTCATATGCGCTCCTATTTCGTTTCGCTTGAGCCAGGAAACCCCTGTGTAGGACTCTAAAGACTCGTCAATACGCCGGCAGTAGGTGATGATCATATCAAACACCCACAAGCCGCAAGCGGTCTGCTAAACGTAACGGCCACCCGGGTATTGAGCAATCAGAAGATCAACGAGCAAGCCCGCTCACACTCCTGTGAATCCAACCGGTAACACTTACCGTACAGTCCGGTCTGTTCGTCTGATATGTCGCATATCTCGTCTAGGGGTGGTAAACGTCAGACCCCAATAACTCGATAAGTCGTGTCGATATGAGGCTCATAACGGGTCGAGAAACTACTGGTAACACTTACCAGTAAATCCCTAAAGCAGCCTTGGCCAAGGACTTCCTGTTATAGCCAATCGAACACAGCGCAACATCAACTCTCTATACCGGGAGAGTCGAAACCCCTCCTATCGCTCATTGCCTCTATGTGATTCGGGACTGTACCCAAAAACCACCGTTTTGCACGCCCTCTTGGACGTGGTAAGGTGGAAATCAAAGCACAGTGGGAATCACACAAGACTCTATGACAATCTCGGGTCTACAGACTAACCTGTACCAGTGTCACCAGAGAACTGCCATCTGACGTAAGGTATAATACCATCTGGGAGTTCTCGGTGAGTCTGTCCAGTGTACCCAGTCTCCACTGAGCACCCGTACATCATCTCTGATGTCCAGCACCAATGGATATGGGATTATCCATCGCCCATCTGTATGGGTCGAGAAGATATACGCTAGTCTACTCTGGTATATCGATGCCCTGTCTCGGTACACCCACGACTAGGGACCTTCAAGGATGTACTTATGGACTACCATGTCCCCACTAGTATGATCCGCATCATAGTCCAGGTAGTCAAGTATACATCCTAAGGGCTTTACCAACATGTAACAGAGAGACAATCAGTGTGCACGTTAAGGTAAAGAGTAACCAGATAGCATACTATCATATCGAGCAAGAAAGTCATCCCTATATATGTCCAAGCATCCACTACAATATACATCCTATGTATAGTAATGGCCTCTAAGGCATACATATAACTAACATTCAGGTCGTGACACCGCGCCGCCCCTCACGGCCCGGCATCCTGACCAGGGAGGCCGTAGCTCAGCCTCGGAGTGGATCATCTACGTCGACGGGTCCTCTACCGAGGATGGCTGTGGTGCCGGCCTCATTATCCGAGGCCCGAACGAAGCCGAGATAGAGTATTCCTTGAGGCTCGGTTTCAAAGCATCAAACAACACGGCGGAGTACGAGGCCCTCCTAGCCGGCCTGCATATGGCCGCCGGGCTGGGGCTGAAGGTCGTCCGGGTCCGCAGCGACTCGGCCCTGGTCGTCGGCCAACTGACCGGCCGCTTCGAGGCAAGGGAGCCCCTAATGATGAAATACCTAGACGAGGTGAGAAAGCTCCGAAGAAACTTCGACGAAGTTCAGGTGGAACAAATACCCAGACAGATGAATGCACAAGCAGACGCCCTGAGTAAGTTGGCCTCATCATACTCGGCCAGCAACAGGCACAACCCAGCGTTAAGGACGAGGCAGCGACGCTCCAAGTGTACGCGACACAAGAGAATGACCCAGATTGGAGGAAGCCCCTCGTGGAATTCCTGAAAGACGGCACGCTCCTGGAAGACAGGGCAGCCCCCCGCCGCCTCCGGGCCAGAGCCACCCACTTCGTTTGGAGCAACGGGAACCTCTACAAGAAGGCCTTCACTCAGCCCCTGCTCCGGTGCGTCGACCCCCACGAGGCCGACTACGTCCTGCGGGAAATCCATGAAGGGGTGGGCGGCGCACACCAGGAGGCTCAAACCCTGACCCAAAAGGCTCTACTCTAGGGGTATTATTGTCCCACCATGCACGAAGACGCACTGAAGCTGGTCAGGAGGTGTAAGAGCTGCCAACTCCACGGTAGTATCCTCCGCCTCCAAGATACTGAGCTAACGGCCCTGGCGTCCCCGTGGCCGTTCGCCCAATAGGGATTGGATATGATCGGCCAGTTTCCCACGGGGACTGGCGGACATAAGTACGTCCTCGTTGTGGTAGACTATTTCACCAAATGGATCGAGGCCGTTCCCATCAGAAAACCGGACGCCGCCACAACCATCAAGTTCCTCCAAAACAACCTGATTCACCGGTTTGGGATCCCAAGGTGCATCATCATCGACCACGGGACGAACTTCGAGAACGAGAAAGTAAGGGACTTCTGCAAAGAGTACCACATCCTTATGAAGTTTGTCGCAGTTGTGCACCCCCAATGTAACGGGCAGGCTGAGGTCGCTAACCGGGATGTCCTCAGGGGCCTCCGAACCCGCCTGGAAGGGAGGCAGGGCAGTTGGGTCGTGGAACTACCCTGGGTATTGTGGGCCCTGCGCACGTCAAAAAAGACTCCTACCGGGGAGACCCCTTTCAGCCTCTGCTACGGGACCGAAGCAATGGTCCCAGCAGAGATCGGGCTCCCCAGCCATCGAGTCGAGCACTTTAACGATGAAGAGAACACCATGGCACTACGAACCAACCTCGACGTATTGTTGGAGAAAAGGGACCGGGCCCAAATCAGAGCCGCCGCTTACCAACAGCAAACGGCCCAGTACTATAACGCTCGGGTAAAGCACCGATCCTTCAAGGCCGGAGACCTAGTCCTGCGGCGGAACGAGTTCATCGACCAAGGCAGGCTTCACAAGTTCTCCCCAAAGTGGGCGGGTCCCTTCCTCGTCTACGAAGCGCTCCCCGGCGGAGCCTACCGCCTGCAAGATGGGTACGGACGGAAGCTACCTCGGCCTTACAACGCGGAAAAGCTCAAGCTGGACCTATGAAGTCAGAACTAGCAAAACGCCGTGCCCCGGCCACTGCTCAAAATCTCCCTTTTGAATGATGATGTGTAGTGTTGTCTAAAATTCCTATCCATGCGAATAAAGAAACTTCCGAACCTTCTTTCCCAGTAGGGTTCCCCCTTGCACAACGAGAAGGGCCCCCCAGAGATGGTCGGGTCCGAGGTTCCCTCGCTCGACTATCTCCAGCGGGCGACTCCCCCGCCACGGCGCCAGGAACCAAAGCTCTCTCAGAGGCAGCTGAGCCCAAGGTTCCCTCGCTCGGCTATCCCCAGCGGGCAGCTTCCCTGCCACAACGCCGGGGATCAGAAAGCCCTCCGAGAGGCAGTTGAGGCCAGAGGTTCCCTCACTCGGCTATCCCCCGCGGGAAGCTCCCCTGCCACAACGCCGGGGATCGAAAAGCCCTCCCAGAGGCAGTCGAGGCCAGAGGTCCCCTCACTTGGCTATCCCCCGCGGGCAGCTCCCCTGCCACAACGCCGGGGATCAAAAAGCCCTCCCAGAGGCAGTCGAGGCCAGAGGTTCCCTCAGTCGGCTATCTTTCAGGACAAAAGCCCTCGCCTAGAGGCACTGGGCAGTAACCCTGCCCGGCCAAGGGTCCTTGGTGGCTTCCTACATCCTTATAGCTTTCCTTGCGCCAAGGGCCAAAGTCCTCCCAGAGGCAGTCGGGTCCTCGCCCGGCTATCCCCGGCTGGTAGCTTCCTACCACGACCGACAGGGATCAAAGTCCTCGCCAAGAGGCACTGGGCAGTAACCCTGCTCGGTCCCCGTCCTGGAAGATCTGAAAGCCCTCCCCGAGGCGGTCGAGCCCGAGGTTCCCTCGCTCGGCTATCCCCAGCGGGCAGCTTCCTTGCCACACGCTGAGGATCAAAATTTCTCCCCGAAGCGGTCGGGTCCTCGCCAGACCGCCGATGGTTGGTAGCTTCCTACCACCGTCCCGAAGGATCGAGAGCCCCCGCAAGGGGCAACCGAGCAGCTACCCTACTCGGCCAAACCCGGCGGCTACCCTGTGGCCACGCTCAAGGATCTGAGACACCCGGAAGAACGGCTGGTTCGTCCAAACCTGAATGGTCTCCCGTCGACCTGGCGGGTGCGCGAGGATATCTTCACGGCAGCACTTGGTGCCCTCGCCGGCTGGTTGGCTCGGCAGGAGGTCGCTGGGCATGTGGCCAAACTTACACGGAAACACAACAATACAAACAAGGGCATCCTACGGGCGTCCTTCACACAAAAAAAAGAGAGAAGAAAAGGGGGGGGACAAAAACCGACGAGTTAAAGGCTCTCTTTTTTATTGCCAAAATCAAAATCTTTACAAAGGGTACTTTGGGCCCCCGGCCCTACATACTGCCCGAAGGCTTGCGTCGGTCACTTCGTCATCAGCGTAACGGCCCAAGGCCCTACCACCGAAGATTTTGCCACCAAGGGCGTGCCAGGCCCTCCTCATCATCTCTCGCTGGAGGCCTCGTCGCCGGAAGCAGGACCCGAGCGCGGAGTTCACCATCGTCAAACTCGGGAAGCTGTTCTTTCACGGCGTCCAAAGCCTTATTCCATGCGACGGCCGAATACTCCCCGAGCTCGGTGTAAAACTGCTCCGATGCCTTGTACTCGTCCACAGCTTTCTTAGCCCGAGCCTCGGCAACCTGAGCCCTCAGCAGCGCCGACTCAGCATCCCCCCTGCTTGCGTCCCTCTCCTTCTCCAATGCCGCGAAGCGTCTGATCAGGTCCGCCAGCTTCCTATCAGCGACCTGGAGGGACGCGTTCAGGCGACGAAGGGTACCCCGAGTCGCTGAGTTAGCGAGTTCTGCGGCCTCCGCCCGGCCTGCCACGACGTTAGCCTTGTCCCGCTCCCGGCGCAGGTCACGTTGCAAAATCTCGACCTCCGAAGGAAACGCCACCACTGGCCTCGGGGAGTGGAATGCTCCCGCGGCCTCCATGCAAACGGCGAGGGCGCAGTGCTGAAGAACCTGACAGAAAGCCAGTGAGAAACCAAGGACGGACACACCAAGGCGAATGCGCGTAGAAGGATTCATACCTGAACCGCCCCTTGGGCCATAGCCTCCAACTGATCCCTCAAGGAGCCACACGGGAGCCTTCCCCCGGCCGATTCCTCTATCCCGGCGAGCAGACCAGTAGCGACGGAGAGCCCAGACGGTACAGTGAAGACGGAACCCCCTTCCCGCACCGGAATCCCTCCGGGGGCCTTCAACGGCGGCGCACGTGAAACCGTCCTTTTCCTCTTAAAAAGAGGCCGGCCCTCGCCCGTCCTCCCATCACCAGTCTGGAACTCGGGTGACGGCTGTCGACTTCGGCCACTGCCAGAAGAGCTCCCAGGTGCCGCTGACGAAGTGGACGGCCCAGCTGTCGGCGAAAAACCAGGCGGAGGGCGCAAGTTGGCCGGGGGCTCGGCCATGCCACTGGCCTCCCCCCGGCGCGAGCCACCCGAAAAATGGGAACGAACCATATCTCGCGGAGGAGAGACGAGCGCCGAGCAGCTGGAGCCTGAGGAAAGAAAATATGAAGGAGTAGGGACCCTAGGCTGGGCCCCACCCACATTTATCACCGCCTGCGACCTCATCTAACGGCACCCGTCGTCTCCCTCCGAAACGGCCCATTGCGCCCAGCGGCTCAGATCGTTCCACGTGGTGGCCCCGCGATCGACTGCATCCTATCAGATGCCGCAGATCTGCACACGTCACGTCAGCCGATTGGCGCCTCACACGTGGACCGTCGTTTCGGCTGCAGAGTGCACGAACCGACGCACCTTCTTTGAATGCAAAGATCTCGCCCTGATTCGCTAGCGGAAGAGACGACCGACGGCCCGAGGACTAGCCCGACGAAACCCTAGAAGGGATCTCGCCTCGGGAGGCCCGGTTGTCCACTCCTGACCCGACCCGTTATCTGGTCGGGACAAGAGTGGGGGGCTAATGATAATACTCGATATTGACAGCCTCCAAGATCGGGACACGTGGCAGATGACGTGTCCCAAGGCTCAGAAGAAAGGGCCCATAGGGGCCGACCAGGCTACCCGGCGCCCGACCTGCGAGCACAAACTGGCACACCTCGGGGCCCTCTGCGAATGCGCCTCCCCGGCCACTCAGCTTACCCTGAGCTGCCGCAAGACCAAGATGCCTCGGCCCTCCCGCTCTTTCCCGAGCTCGCCTATCGAGGCCATCTTCCTCGGTCCCTCCGATCGATCAGCTCCACCGCTCACAGGCGTAACCGCCGCTCCGCGAATCTCGCCATGCGCAGATTCTCCGCCGGCAACATCCCACGTTCCACGCCATTGCGATCCCCATTAACGGGCGATCCGCTTATCACGCGGGCGTGACGTTGGGAACGTAACTGCCGGCGAGATTCTCGCGCCTGCTACTGCGTGCTGCCGCCACTATATAAACCCCCATCACAGAGGGGTCAAGTAAGCCATTCTTTCACACTTACGCCGTTACTCTGCTCGGATATCGTTACTGACTTGAGCGTCGGAGGGTCCTCGGTGGTACCAAACCACCCCGAGAGTTGCTTGCAGGTACACAGCGGCAACTGCCTCACCACTCCTCTTCCTCCAAAAACCCACTGAGACCCACACGCGAAGGAAGATAATCACCCAAGTCCACTGCGAGATCAACGGAAGACAACATCTGACGGAGGCCTGAAAAGGACCACCAACAGAAGGGGTTCATGTGAAACTTGGAAAGATGACCATATAGGTAATTAAATAAGAAGAATGAGGGGAATAAATATATTTTAAAAACAATTAATTAAATAAAAGGTATTATGGGAACAAATTAAAATTGAGGGGGTAAAAGTGCCGGTTTTAAAAAGTTAGGGCTATCCCTGCTATTGGTGCAAAAGTCACGGGTATTTCCTGCGATTTCGCCTTTTTAAAAAAAAATTATATCATTCTGTGACACTTACATGAAGAAAACCAGTAAACTCTATATCCGAGAACCATGTTACCACAGAAGTTATGCTCCTTTAGTGGTTCAAATGATTATCGTGCGCCGCTTCTGCATTTTATGAATAATAATTTTCACTTTACATGAAGAAAGGATCAGATTAAACATATTTTCTCATAGGATAAGCGTATACCGAGTGTATAATACCACTGATCTCATGCCTTAGATGATCTTGACCTTTATTACGGGCATTTTCAATTTCTTCATATGGGATATCCATCCTGCAAATAATTCATCTCCAATATGCGTCTAAATCGAACATATGATCTCAAAATTTTAAATTTGATATCTAATCCAGAGTATCTGGCCTCATGGTTTAAAGGCCGCATATTATAGTTCAAGCACTTACTACATAAACTGTTTGAGCATGTCTTTGTGGATTCGGGTGCAGAAGTCTTCTACAGTCCTCTTCTTGGATGATAGGATGACTGGATGCTCATAATCAGGGTTCAGACCTTTCGGCTTTGTGTATATGCTCCAATAGCCCATCAAGATTCCATTCCAGGTGAGCACTGTTTGTATTCAAAAACAAGTTTTAAAGACACTAACATGAGAAAATAAATTCGGTCTCATCAACAAATTTATGAAAGGAAAGAAAGGAGAGAACAAATTCTGCCTCATCAGCAACAGTTTTGCAAGAAAAATAATCAAAAAGGGTAAAAGAAAGAAAAGAAGATTAAATTTGCTAACCGGACGAATCCTTCCAAAAACTCAGAAACATCTCCATTAGTACCATAAATCAATTGTGAGGCAACCTATATAAATTGTTAAATATATAGATAAGATTGTACCTGACGGGACAATAGTGAGGAAGCTTGTCCAAGATCTCCAGCTCTTCAAGCGTTGTCTGATCAAGCGTTATCTGATCAATTTTGTTCACTACATAGATGCACGGTATGTAAACTCAACTGCCCTCTATTATATCAATGATATCATCAGCAGTAGCGTCACAGACGAAGAGAAATATCAGCATTATGTGATGGAGGGGCCTTTCCGGTCTTCTTCAGATGTTGTCTCCCGTTAATTTGCCGATGGCTGCGATTGACGGCTGTGATTTGATTTGGAGCGTGATCTTCTGCGATGTGTGGATCTCAATGGGTTGGAGGAGATTTGCGCTGAGTACCTGTAAGGAAGTCCCTGAGTGGTTTGGTACCACCGAGGACCCTCCGACGATCAAGTCAGTAATAAGATCCGAGCAGATTAACGGCTTAGTGGAGTAAAAATGACTGACTTGATCCCTCTGGGAGAGTAGTTTATATAGCGGCGGCAGCATGCAGGGGCAGGCGCGAGAATCACACCGGCCGTTACGCTCCCGATATCACACCCGCGTGATAAGCGGATCTTCCCATTAATGACGAAACAGGTTCGTTAATGGGGATCATAATGGCGTGGAACGTGGGATGTGGCTGGCGGAGATCTCGCGCATGGCGAGATTCACTGAGCGGAGATTACGCCTGCCAGTGGCACCGTTGGTCGGTCGATGAGACCGAGGAAAATGGCCTCGGCGGGAGAGCTCGGGGGCGAGCGGGAGAGCCGAGGCATCTTGGTCCTGTGATAGCTCGGAGGCAAGCTGGGAGGCCGAGGAATCCAATTTGTGCATGGGGGCTCTGAGGACAGCCAGCTTGTGCTTGCGGGTCGGGCACAGGGATGGCCTGGTCGGCCCCTGTAGGCCATTTCTTCTGAGCTCTGGGACACGTCATCCGCCACGTGTCACGATCTGGGAGATCGCCGATATCGAGCATCATCATTATGTATCCTATATTCACCACAAATTGCCTTCACTCTCTCAAGGTCCAAATGCGTGTTTGTGACTGTTGATGTAAAATTGATACCGCCCTTGTCTTTCTTTCTAAATGTTAAATTTGGAGGCTCTTTGTTTAATCTGCAGTTTTATGATAAAATAAAGATCAAAATAATAAGATACAAGAAGAGAGATTATAGTTCAAAAGCATATAAACATGATACCGCTACAGTACCACATTGAATTTATTTGGGTGTAACGGGGCAGCAAGTAATAGACTAGTAATATGAAAGTTTGAGAAAAGGAAGAGACACTGGTATGCTACACTAGAATGAGAAAACTTCTACAAATGCAAACCCATACCATTGTTGATGATGCTCAATAATGAGAACTTCCCGGAACATGACACGTTGCAGATGACGTGTCCCGAGGCTTACGAGAAAGGAGCAAGAGCGGTACATTGAAGACGTACCCCGGGCCTTCGCCCTGAGGACGTTCTCAACCTTCGACGACCGCCCAGAATACTCCCACGCTCGTCTTACGAATAACCATTGGCTCGCCTCCGAGCCTCCTGCATGCTGGGCTTCCTCAGCTCTCCCAGCTCGTCTCTGAGCTATCACAGAACCAAGCTCTCTCGGCCTCCCGCTTGTCCCCAAGCTTCCCGCCGAGCTCAGTCCTCGGTCTCACCGACCGATCCAGAGCACAGATCACAGGCGTCTTCGCCACGGCTCCGCGCATCTCGCCAGACGCGAGATATCCGCCGCCCCATGATCCCGCGTTCCACGCCATCACGTTCCCCCGTTAACGAGCATATCTCGTCATTAATGGGGGATTCCGCCATTCGCGCAGGCGTAACGCCAGCGGCGTAACGGCCGGCGTGAATTTCGCACCCGCCAGCCCATGGCTGCCACTATATAAACCCCTCTCTCAGACGACCCAGGTAAGGCAGTTTTATTCAAATAGGCCGCTACTCTACCCAAATATCTCGACTAACTTGATCGTCGGAGGGTCCACGGTGGTACAACCATCCCGGGACTTCTTTGCAGATAACTCGGCTTCGCACAAAACCAAACCCATTGAGATCCACACGCTTCAGGAGGCAACCCTCAAACCCAATCTCAGCCATTCATCACCGCTCGTGACAGATCAAAGGAAGACGACATCCGAAGGTGATCCAGAGCTTCATCGGTTGGCGCCGTCTGTGGGAAATTCGAAAGTTCCACTCAACAAAAGTTGATCTTCAGATATCGAACTCATGGCGAGTAATCACCGCGACGATCCAAGCACTAGCCACCGTCTTCCCCACAACGGAGGCGCGGACAGATCCTTTCCTCTCCCGAACGCCATTCACTTTTTGTCTGCACGAATCGACAGACTCGCGTCCGTCGTGGATGCCCTTGTCCGTGCCCAAACGGCTGGACAAACCCCCCAGGTCGCCGTTCCCCCTCCTCGGGATCGGGACCTCCGCAGAAGGGGAGAAGACGCTACCCGCGCTGGCACGACCGAATAGCGCCTCGCTATTGCCGGCGGCCACAGATCCCCTATGGCGACCAATTCAATGACCCGATGGGCACCTCACAGCTCCATGCCGAGGTTTCATGAAAGAGCACCCCGAACTGAGGGCCATCGCGCTCCTGTCCTTCCCGAGGAGGTGTCGGTCAGCTCGCCTGCTCTCAGGCATGGCCGGCGCCCTCTCCCTCGACAGGGTTGCGCAGACAGGACTCACCACGGTAGCTCGAGGACAACCTCGCCAGGGGACCTGAGGAACATCATAGAACGGAACCGGAACCGCGGCCAGGCGCAGGCCACCAGCGGGAGGGGCCATAACTCCGCGCATGCCGAATCCTTGGGATACTACGACTGACTCGATGCCCTCGAAAAGAGGATCGAAGATATACATTGGGAAAGTCGTCCTTCGAATGAGGGGGCCAGATATGCCGCCGATTCACTCACGAAGCCTTTTCACTGAAGAGCTGCTCGCTGTCTGCATCTCCTCCAGGAATAAGCCTCCAAAGGTGTCCCTCTTCGATGGAATGTCCGACCCGAAAGATCACCTGGACGCGTTCACGGCGGGGATGAGCTTTCAGGACAACTCTGACGCCGCCCAATGCCGGGGGTTTCCCGCAACTCTCGTCCGCGCAGGACGAAATTGGTTCTGAGGACTCACGCCACACTCCATCTCTACCTTCGATGAGCTGGCCGCCCAATTCATCGGCTATTTCGTTGGGAACAGACGGCAGAAGCGGACCGTCGATTACCTCTTCACAATAAAGAGCGGGGATAAGGAATCTTTCAAGGGATACGTCGCCCGCTTCTACAACGCTCTTCTTGAGGTCCCAGAGCACCGGGACGAGACGGTCATCACGACCCTTATGTCGGGTCTTAGGCACAAGGAGTGGCTCTGCTCCTTTGCATTAGCGCAACCTAAGACCATGGCCGAGGTAAAGGCTTTGACCGAGCGAGAGATCTAGCTCGAGTCCGAGGTAAACGCGAATCTACCACGGACTGACCAGGCCGATCAGAAGAAGAGAGCAAGAGAAGATAAAATGAAGATTGACCGGCCAAAACCGTACTCCCTGAAGTTCCAGGAGTACACCCCGCTCAACATCTCCCATACAGAGCTGTTAGAGGAGACAAAGGGCGAGCGATTCTTCAAACTCGCCTCAGTCACCAATAGGGCGGCCAAACGGACATGAGGCCCTTTACTGCGCCTTCCATAGGTCGCAGGGGCACCCCACTGAGAACTGCAAACAACTCCGCGACTACATCGAGGAGTTAATTCGCTCGGGGCACTTGGCAAAGTACTTGGGGGAAAAGCGACAAGCTGCCCGAGAGCAAGAGCAGCGCCCCCCTCCCGGCGAGTTGACGATTGGCCAGATCATGGTCGTATCAGCACGGGGTGTTCCTGGAGTCGGCGAGATTCGAAACCTCCAGCCGGTCGAGGGGATAAGTAGCCAGCCCATGAAGAGGATCAAAGCAGTCGAGCCTATCACCTTTACCGACGAGGATCTCCACGGGAAATCCTTGCCTCACAATGACCCCTTGGTGATTACAGCATGGGTCCACCTCTATGAGGTTCAAAGGATACTGGTCGACTCGGGGAGCTCGGCAGACATCCTCTTCTACGACTGCTTCCTACGTATAAGGCTTAGCCCGTCGGACCTGAGGCCGACCGCCTACATCCTGTCGGGGTTTACTAACCACTCCATCCCGGCGGAAGGAGTGGTCACCTTCCTATTTAACATCGGGGAGGCAGGTCGTATGCGTACCGTGTATGTGGAGTTCATCGTCGCCGGAATTCCATCAGCTTACAATATCCTCCTGGGATGCCCAACGCTAAACTCCCGTCGGGCCCAGATATTGACCTACCACCTCGCGATCAAGTTTGCACTCGACCAAGGCGGAATAGGCCGGGCCTACGGGAATCAGCAGACTGCAAAGATTTGCTTCACAGCGACATCTATGCCCGAGGAGCGAAGCGATGACCTTGAAAACACGGATGATTTCAGGGGGTCCTTGGATACTCGGGATGGGCAAAAGGAAATCCGAGGAGCCCCGGTGGAGCCACTAACGGAGGTTCCCCTCATCGAAGGGGACAATAAACGAACTGTCAGAATCGAGTCACTCTTAACAGGGGCCCGGCGCGACGACCTGGTCCGCTTCCTCAAAGGAAACTCGGACGTGTTCGCTTGGGCGCCCGCTGACATGCCCAGGATGTTGGAGATAGTGCCCTCAGAGTCAATTATTGGATCACAGGTACGTGATTGCAATGATTGAGGGAGGACCTATCCCGGTAGGACAGTCTTACTCGAGATGATAGTATGCTATCTGGTTTACCTTTATCATCGTGTACTGTTTTAGGTGACCTGACACGTCGCTATTACACATTGATAGAGCCCCTAGGATTCTTGCTTGACCACCAGCAGTATGAGGGCGATCATATAAGTGGGAGCTGGGGGGTCTATAAGCTTATCCTTAAAAGGTCCCTAGTCATGGGAGTTTCGAGACTGGGCATCGATACTCCATTAGTAGACTAGTGTATACAGTCGAGACCCCGACGAGGGGCGGTGGCCGGTCTCACAAGCCACTGGTGTCAGTTGGATCACCTAAGATGTATACAGGTGCTCATTGGGTTATGAGTACACCGGACAGGACTCGCCGGGAACATGCTAGTTGGTCATATACCAGACGTCAGATGGCAATTCCCTGGTGACATGTGTGCAGGTTAGTTCATCGACCTGGGGATCGTCATTTGTCTCGTGTGAGTTCCCACTGTACTTTGATTACTACCCTACCACGGCTCAAAGGAGTCGTGCAAACAGGTTTTAGTTGGGTACAGTCCCGAGCCACATGGAGGCAGTGAGCGTATCTTCAGGGGTTCGTCTCTCCCGGTATTGGGGGTGAGGTCGTGCTGTGTCTAGGAGAGCCATTACACAAAGTCCTTGGCCAAGGCAAGGAGATTTACTGGTAGGTATTCCAGTAGTATCTCAGGGTGTTCTGGGCTACACTCCGACACGACTTGTACCGCTTTTGGGGGTCTGACTTTTACCAACCCCCTAGGCCCGCCATGCGATGCTCATAGACGAACGGACCGGACTGCACGGATATTGTCACTGACAGGCTCAGTTGGGTGTCGGGGTGAGCTTCCTCATCGACGTCCCATTTGGTCAGTACCTGGTAGCCCGTCACGTATTGGCTTATACCTCTGACGTGCTAGTGGTTAAATCCACAACCAAGGTGTTGACGAGTCTTTAGAGTCCCCCACATTCAGTTACTCAGCTTTCGGGCGAAAGGTTGTAGAGGCCGTATGGAGATATGGCAGGGTCCGATCAGATACGTGCGGTATTGCACGGATCAGGATCGGACAGTTTGTACTATAGGCCGTATGGTTATATGGCAGGGTTTGATCAGATACGTGCGGTATTGCACGGATCAGGATCGAACAGATATTACTAGCCGGTTTTGGTATAAGCCGGATCCTAGTATAGTACGGTGTAGATTTTGTCTCATTGCATTTGTATTTCGGTCGAAATACAGATACGGGTGTGTATGCACAGTATCGGGGTTTTCCTGTAATTTATTACGGGACCAGTTTTATGGAGTTGCCAGTTTGCTTTTAGTTTCGGCCGATTTCCTTTGTTCCGTTCATTGGCCGAAGTATGGTGGAGGAGGGCTTATTTGCATTGTTGCAAATAAGCTTTAGTGGAGGGGGTCTTTGCTTATTTCCTTGTATCATGATGGCTCACCATACCTTGACCTTTTTGACTTGATCCTTCATGATGGCTTGACTTTGTTAGCATCATGGTTGTTGATGATGGTTGTGTGGAGTGTTGGCATTGCTTTGTGATCATGGTTGATTATCATAACCATTCCTTTCTCTCTCTCTTTTGATTATGGTTGTGGTTTGATCTTTTGTTTTTTGGATATCACTCCCTCACTCTCATTCACTCCCTCCATCCTCTCTTGTGGCCGGCCACTATGTGCAAGGGTTGTCCAAAAATTGTGTGGGTGTATTTTTGGTTCATATCATGCTCCAAAATACCCACTAGCTCCTCCACATTGTTCCGGTTTTCATCCCTCCACCATATGGCACCTCCATGAACCCCAAAAGAGACAATAGCTCACTACACATTCTACAGCGAATCTTGGGCACGTCGAGTAGCCGGCTTCGTGCCCGAGTTGCCTCGGCATTGAGGTGGGAGCCCGTAAACAAAGTAGGCGATGTGGTGCACTTCCGGCGACGAGGAGGAGACGGGACATTCCGCAGGAGATCGGGACCATGACGAGAAGACCGGAGGACTTGGATCGTCGGTATATCTCTAACCCATCTTGTTAAGTAGCTTAGACTAGTTAATGGTTCGATCCGGGTTATAGTGCGCGGTGGTGCCGGTTTGCTAAGTCCGCAAAAATTTAAGTTATTCACCGCTTCCGCATTCCGGCGTCGGATTGACGGCCGGGGCGCCGCCGTGCACTTACAGTGGTATCAGAGCCTCGCCATTAACTTCGTCTAGCTTCGTTTGATGTGTTTTTCAGTTCCGATCGACCAAAATTCCGAAAACCCAATTTGTGTTCACATCAGTTTTCTGTTGAGATTTTTTGGTGTCCAAAAATTTTTCAGGTGACAGAAAAGTGATCTACCAAAAGATATAAGAATTCTGCAAAAATACGATATAGTGATTCATCTACAGGAGCGCGGAAGCGCCGCGAAAACACACTTCCCGCCGCCCTTCCGCCGCACTGTAGCTTCATCATGTTATCATATTTTTCCAGTTTCTTTCTGGGTTAATTTCTGGGGTTTTGGAATATTAAAATTGGGCCAATTATTTCTGTGAGTGCTGCAGTATTGGTTTGGGGCCCACTTGTTAATTTTTGGTCAATCGGAAAATTTTTAAACACATTTTTCACAGTATTTACATTATATCTGCGACCGTGAATGTCACTCGATCGGTAAATCCGGTCTAACTGCTATAGCCCGGTTAGACGGATTTGCGAACGTGACTTTCACGTTGATGTTCTATGTATTTGCTGTGATGTTGCGGATCGGTCGTGGGGATAGCCTGGATGCAATGCTAGTACTGTTTTGTTGTATTATGTACATTTGATATTGCGGGGCGAGCGTCCGACATGTGGACTGCCGTCACTGCCTGTTTGTATTATTATTTTGGGGCACGACCTGGTTGTGGTCGATGTACCCGGTGTATGTATATTTTACTTTCTGTACTAGGATTGCCCCGCGGAGGGGTGCACGGATAGCCGGGTTCTGGAGGGCAACAAGCCCGCATCTCATGGCATTGAGACGGAGGGGGCTTCACTCTAGGATTGGCGGGCTATTCGCCGCACTCGTAGGGGGTACAGGTTGACCCAGGAGGGGTGCCCAAGTTACCGGATTCCGTGAAGTGCTGGGTGGTCCATTCACGTTGCTGAAGGGGGCTGCCTCGCTTCAGGTTTTGGCGGGTAACTTGCCGCGCCCGTAGGGGTCTAGGATTTCATTGCACAGGCTATCCACACGACCAGGGGAACGTCGGGTTTCAGTAGTGGCTCTGTGAAACCCGGGGATCCCAGATATCTGTATTGTTTCTGTGATGTTGTTCATTCTCTGTGATGTTGCATTTTATTCACGCCTTGAGCGAATATAATATATTGGT
Organism: Agapanthus africanus; assembly: GCA_030015575.1. Taxonomy (NCBI): domain Eukaryota; kingdom Viridiplantae; phylum Streptophyta; class Magnoliopsida; order Asparagales; family Amaryllidaceae; genus Agapanthus; species Agapanthus africanus. Next base: position 279,177,367 of record JASDDO010000001.1, read on the forward strand.
ATATATATTAGTAGATGTTGTATATGTTTTGCATCCGCGCTAGTCCAGTCCCCGCTCTGTCGTTAGTTAGCTAACCTAACGGGTAATGACGGGACCCAGTGGCGAATGCGGATGGCATATACGTACATCAGTATATTTTCGTTCTTTTTGGTGTGATCAATTGATGGGACTGCATTGATTCGGATCAATGCAAAGTTAAAAACAAACCTAATCTGATGTTGTTGGAACACTTTTTCAAAAAGCTGTTATTGCAAGGACGTTTACTTTTGTTTTGCATCGTGGTATTCATTAGAATATCCTGCTCCTCAGTCGACGAGGCAAGGGCCGAGATCCCTTCACCGGGAGTGACCCCTTGGACAATAAGTTTGCGTCAGGGCATTAACTTCACTATAGCCGATTACTTTTGCTTTGCACCGTGGTATTCATTTGGAATATCCTGCACCCCATTCTACGGGGAAAGAGCCGAGATCCCTTCACCGGGAGTGACCTCTTTAGCAACGGTTTTCGTCACTATATTTTCAAAAAGCTATCCGTTCCTTCAACGATATCAAGTTCATTACGTTAAAGGTTTTCGCCAGAAACCATTCGTAGCCCTCCGTCATTTCAGATGGGTAGCACGTAGTATTCATGCTATGTTTGTTGACCTTCGTCAAGGCATAGTGTATGGTAGCTGCTTGTTATTTTTCTGCTGCATAGATAGATGCGTTGGTTTGGGACAGTCGTATAGCCTTGTTGACCTTCGTCAAGGGCTTGTACGGGTGGATTCAAATTAACCTGGATAATGACGGGTAGAACTTGACATGTGACTTATGATTTGTTGACCTTCGCCAAGGTCATAAGAGCATGGGGCAGAAATCACATCGGGAGTTTCAAAAGAACTGAAACTTGCCAGATATGCGCATACCTTCTGGAGTGTGTTGACGTGAGCGGATTCCGTCACGTTATCATGCGATGATAGTTGGATCCCGATTCCCACTGATGAGTTAGTTTTACTCCTCGGGTGTTCCCGACTAATTCTTCTTTCAGGTTTGGAGGAGAATTTGAGGTACAGTGGGAGGATTCCAGATTAGATAAATTGGTAACCATTCTGATCTAGGTTAGAGTGCACGCTGAGTGTTTCTTTTCTCTCTCTCTCTGGCAGCGACCATTGACCCGACCCTAAGACTATGACTCAGTGACCAAGTTGACCGAACCTTCTTAAACACTGGCTTTTGGATTGTCAGAATTGCAAACCTCATTGCCACTCCTACTTTTACCCTTTTCTCCAGGACACCCCGTTTTACTACGAACGTCCACTTCCATTGGACAAAACTATCGTATGGTTAGATACGAACTCGAAAGAATTTATTCGAGGATGGTTTCAGGTTCTGGAGAAAACGGATAGGATTATTCAGTTGTCTTTTCCTTTTACCCTCTCTCAGGTTACGAGTACTCCTTGGTTTAGGGGTAGTACACCTATTACGCAAATTGGATTGTCTTCTTCCAAACCTTAGGCTGGTGCCGACCGGTAGGGAATGAAGAAAACCAATTAGCATAACGATGGTGTGCAGAAGGTATTAAGTTAAGACAAAGCAAGGGATTAGTAAGAGGACAAAGTAAATTGCAACAGATATTCATGACCAAACCAGGTATTTCTTCGCCAATCCTAAAATCACCTTTGAATTTCTCCAGGACACTCCGTATCACTACGAAGATCCACAGTTTATTGGATACTCCATCGTATGGTTATATACGAACTCGAAAGGAACTTGTTCCAGCTCGGGGATGGATTCTGGTTCAGGAGAAATAGGAATAAGATTTATTCAGGTGTCTTTTATCTTCACCTTCTCTCGCATTGCGAGTGTTCCTAGGATCGGGACAGTACACCCATTATGCTTATTGGATAGTCTTCTTCCAAACCATAGGTTGGTGCCGAACGGTAGGGAAGGAAGAAAACCATTTGGCCTAAAGGGGTGTACAGAAGGTAATGACTAAAGACATATGAAGGGATTTGGAGAGGTGGCAAAGAACTATACGGTTACAGTTGTGAATCTGGAAGAGGCATTACTAGGAATACCAGAATACCCCATTGGAACATTTCAATGTTTCAGTTTCACTGTGTAATGTTAAAGGAAAACTGATTTCCCGATTAGATACTTACTCCAGGGTATGTATTTACCAGGTACGATTCTCACATCTGTATGGTTTTACAGATGATGAGTGGGAGTAAGTTATTGGGAATTGGGTGATTATCCTCATTATATCGGGATTCGTTGTAATCAGTGATATTTGAGGAAATCACCTGGGTTGTTTGCCGGTCGGCAAATATTTGGTTTTGAATATCCGCTTTTATGCACCAATTTTAAATTGATATATCTGTACGTCTATTTTCATAGAGTGAGATATACCTTTTGATATTATGTCGATGACATTTACCTATATCAGTGGATGGTTAGGTAAGGAGCATTAAACAGCGGTGTAATTCTTCTTAACCATAAGTACAGTTTTCAACCTACGACACACAGTGAATGAGTTATTAGACTCAAAGGGACTTATACAGAGTATTGTATGTTGTCCAGGGTCCATCAGGACAGAGGGGTTGGTCCTCGTACTATATTCGGTTTACTTATGACTCCTCTAGTTTTTAGACAAGTGTTTCGTGGAAACACAGGGTCCGAATTTGGAGAAGTTATAGGTATTTGAATACAGTAGAGAACCAGGTGTAGCAAGTATCGGGATTCTTCAAAGTGATCGAAGATGTAGATACTTGTATGTGGTATTCAGTTGATAGTAGTGATTAAGAGAAATTGCTTCTCTTTCAGGTTACTCATAATTGGAAGCATTCCTAAGTTGAGTAACGCTGATCAGCCTTCTTCCATTTAGTTGACATGCGCTGGGGACAGCTGCATGATTTGAATCTGGTTCAATTAAATCAGTGCCTCTGGTCCTATATGGGATATAGAACAGTTCGTATCTTAACGATGTTAAGGTACGGGGAGTTGTCCGGTTTATGATTAAAACCAGACACTGGACAACTCAAGGCACGTTTCTGTAATGGCTGTTTGTGGGTTGACCCAGGCTATGACGCGGGTTGACTTTCTACCATCTGGAAGATCAATAGCAATATTGTTCTTGACTCGCCACAGTTTTAAATTAAAAATGGATTTTTTCAGGAAAACAGTAGTGGGAGTATGGTAGAACTGGAAGTGATTCCAGAACCACAAACGATTACTGAAGATTTGATAAGGAACCTTAAGATTCAATCTGAATTGACATTCCATTGGCCACTCCGCAGATAAGGTGGGTAACTTCAGGCACCCGAGAGGTACTACGGTAGCCTCAAGGACGGTGACAGGGAAGTTCTTGTTTACCCACAATTACCATTGCTGTTGTTCCAGGCTGCGAGACCCGGCGGGAGGATGAGTATAGCGTCGTTCTAAACTAGTTTTAGAAGTGCACGTCTATATGACTCTGCCAGAGGGTTGTCGTAGTCAGTGGGAGCAGCGGAAGCATTGGTGGACAGGTAGCTTATGTCTATTTACAGACTGAAGCACCAGTAGCGGAGATAGATCATCTATTTCTGACGTGACAGTCATGGGTTTGACTTCATCAGAATAGGGGATGGATCTGTTGAGAAGGTAGTAGGGTGTGATATCCTGGTATTTGGATGACATACACAAAGTAGGAAAGGAAACTCCTATACTACGATCGGTTATACTTTGGTCGTCACACAGTGGTTTCTCCACATGGACTTGGACATTATATCTGACATACTGGTTACTAGATCTATGGTCTTAGATCTAGATTTGGGTGGTTTCCCAATCAGGGTACTTGACAGCATTCTAAGAGTATTTAGGATGGACGACTCCTGGCACGGTAGTGTACCTGCAGGTAACGGAGTCACCCTCTCTAAAGGTGTCTTACAGAATAAAGGGGAGAGGGATGTGCATGATTGGCAGATCACTTGCTTAGGCAATTGAGTCAATCATGAGATGTCAAGTACCACACCAGATATTGTTCTTGCACTAGATGCAATAAGTTGACATTAATCCAATCCTGGAGAAACAGTCGGAAGCAGTTTTAGAACATAAGTGGATGTTCTAGGGATATGATAACGACAGCCTCATTCGGGAAACAGTTATCATTCCAGGCTTCCAAGGTGACATGGACGACAAGGAGGTTGTCAGAGCTATAGTTTTCCTTCTGATGAGGGGCAGTATTTTGGACAGGTGGTCCAAGGCAATACTGAGGGTGGCAAGGCGCAGGATACTGATTAAGTTCAGTTGACGATACAGTCTAAGAAGTTTGGATTTGGAGCTCATTTATGAGCTATGTCCCATCAGACATCCAGACACATTCTAAGACAGGTATTGCTCATTTCGGGAGATGGGTTTCTCCGCGAACTTGAGATTTAGAGAGACATGGAAAGAGACAACAAGGCGGATCCACTCACTGAGGCTATTCCTCGAACGCAATAGTTTCGCAAACGAGCTTTGTGAAACTGACTAGTAGAGGAGTTGGGTGTTCGGTATCACACGGTCTGTGAGTATGCGACATCGCAATAATTAGCCTTGAGTGCAAGTGGGAGATTGTTGGAGATAGTGCCCTCAGAGTCAATTATTGGATCACAGGTACGTGATTGCAATGATTGAGGGAGGACCTATCCCGGTAGGACAGTCTTACTCGAGATGATAGTATGCTATCTGGTTTACCTTTATCATCGTGTACTGTTTTAGGTGACCTGACACGTCGCTATTACACGTTGATAGAGCCCCTAGGATTCTTGCTTGACCACCAGCAGTATGAGGGCGATCATATAAGTGGGAGCTGGGGGGTCTATAAGCTTATCCTTAAAAGGTCCCTAGTCGTGGGAGTTTCGAGACTGGGCATCGATACTCCATTAGTAGACTAGTGTATACAGTCGAGACCCCGACGAGGGGCGGTGGCCGGTCTCACAAGCCACTGGTGTCAGTTGGATCACCTAAGATGTATACAGGTGCTCATTGGGTTATGAGTACACCGGACAGGACTCGCCGGGAACATGCTAGTTGGTCATATACCAGACGTCAGATGGCAGTTCCCTGGTGACATGTGTGCAGGTTAGTTCATCGACCTGGGGATCGTCATTTGTCTCGTGTGAGTTCCCACTGTACTTTGATTACTACCCTACCACGGCTCAAAGGAGTCGTGCAAACAGGTTTTAGTTGGGTACAGTCCCGAGCCACATGGAGGCAGTGAGCGTATCTTCAGGGGTTCGTCTCTCCCGGTATTGGGGGTGAGGTCGTGCTGTGTCTAGGAGAGCCATTACACAAAGTCCTTGGCCAAGGCAAGGAGATTTACTGGTAGGTATTCCAGTAGTATCTCAGGGTGTTCTGGGCTACACTCCGACACGACTTGTACCGCTTTTGGGGGTCTGACTTTTACCAACCCCCTAGGCCCGCCATGCGATGCTCATAGACGAACGGACCGGACTGCACGGATATTGTCACTGACAGGCTCAGTTGGGTGTCGGGGTGAGCTTCCTCATCGACGTCCCATTTGGTCAGTACCTGGTAGCCCGTCACGTATTGGCTTATACCTCTGACGTGCTAGTGGTTAAATCCACAACCAAGGTGTTGACGAGTCTTTAGAGTCCCCCACATTCAGTTACTCAGCTTTCGGGCGAAAGGTTGTAGAGGCCGTATGGAGATATGGCAGGGTCCGATCAGATACGTGCGGTATTGCACGGATCAGGATCGGACAGTTTGTACTATAGGCCGTATGGTTATATGGCAGGGTTTGATCAGATACGTGCGGTATTGCACGGATCAGGATCGAACAGATATTACTAGCCGGTTTTGGTATAAGCCGGATCCTAGTATAGTACGGTGTAGATTTTGTCTCATTGCATTTGTATTTCGGTCGAAATACAGATACGGGTGTGTATGCACAGTATCGGGGTTTTCCTGTAATTTATTACGGGACCAGTTTTATGGAGTTGCCAGTTTGCTTTTAGTTTCGGCCGATTTCCTTTGTTCCGTTCATTGGCCGAAGTATGGTGGAGGAGGGCTTATTTGCATTGTTGCAAATAAGCTTTAGTGGAGGGGGTCTTTGCTTATTTCCTTGTATCATGATGGCTCACCATACCTTGACCTTTTTGACTTGATCCTTCATGATGGCTTGACTTTGTTAGCATCATGGTTGTTGATGATGGTTGTGTGGAGTGTTGGCATTGCTTTGTGATCATGGTTGATTATCATAACCATTCCTTTCTCTCTCTCTTTTGATTATGGTTGTGGTTTGATCTTTTGTTTTTTGGATATCACTCCCTCACTCTCATTCACTCCCTCCATCCTCTCTTGTGGCCGGCCACTATGTGCAAGGGTTGTCCAAAAATTGTGTGGGTGTATTTTTGGTTCATATCATGCTCCAAAATACCCACTAGCTCCTCCACATTGTTCCGGTTTTCATCCCTCCACCATATGGCACCTCCATGAACCCCAAAAGAGACAATAGCTCACTACACATTCTACAGCGAATCTTGGGCACGTCGAGTAGCCGGCTTCGTGCCCGAGTTGCCTCGGCATTGAGGTGGGAGCCCGTAAACAAAGTAGGCGATGTGGTGCACTTCCGGCGACGAGGAGGAGACGGGACATTCCGCAGGAGATCGGGACCATGACGAGAAGACCGGAGGACTTGGATCGTCGGTATATCTCTAACCCATCTTGTTAAGTAGCTTAGACTAGTTAATGGTTCGATCCGGGTTATAGTGCGCGGTGGTGCCGGTTTGCTAAGTCCGCAAAAATTTAAGTTATTCACCGCTTCCGCATTCCGGCGTCGGATTGACGGCCGGGGCGCCGCCGTGCACTTACACAGGATCGACCCCAAAGTAATATCACATAAGCTCAGAGTCGACCTGATGGTTCGACCCGTGAGGCAGAAAGAACGAAGCTTTGCTCCGATCAAACAAAAAGCTATCGAGGACGAAGTTGACAAGTTGCTCGCAGCCAACTTCATTCGAAACGTGACCTACTCAGAATGGCTGGCGAATGTGGTAATGGTTAAAAAGGTGAGCGGGAAGTGGCACATATGCGTCTAGTTCACAGATCTCAACAAGGCCTGCCCGAAAGACAACTATCCCCTCCCTAGGATAGATCGGCTCGTCGACAGCTAGGCAGGCCACGAGTTACTCAGCTTCATGGATGCTTTCTTCGGCTACAACCAGATCTGTATGAATCCGGTAGAAGAAGAGCTCACCGCATTCACAACGGACCGGGGGGGGTATACTTCTATAAAGTGATGCCCTTCGGCCTCAAAAACGCCGGGGTTACATACCAATGCTTGGTCAACAAGATGTTCAAACCACATATCGGGAGGAACATGGAGGTTTACGTCGACGACATGCTCGTTAAATCGACCTCGTCAGATGAGAACGCCAAAAATCTTGGCGATACTTTCGACATCCTCCGCAAATACAAAATGAAGCTGAATCCCGCCAAGTGCGTGTTTGGGATCACTAGTGGAAAGTTCCTCGGATTCATGGTTACTGTCACGACCCAAAGTTTGGATGTGACCGGCACTTAGATTGTATAATATCTAAAGATATATACACAACCCGAGTAAGCCGAAAACCAAGATCAAAATCCTTTTTGCGGAATTCTTTATAAAAATTTAGCTTTTAAGTAAAAATCATAGTTGTTATGAAATTAAGATATAAAAACAAGTATAAAGTGTTAAGTTTGGTTGCATCCCTAGTTGGGATCAACAATATCAATAGTAGAAATAATTATCCAAACGTATGACCCCAATAAGAATTTCAGACATAAGTAAAAGAAATAACAATTTATAGAACTAAACGATTTCATCTGTCAATTAATATACATATAACCATCTCTCACTCTAAGTCAAAATACACGTCTGATGGAGATTTTCTAGATCCAAAATACAATACCAAAAGAGAAGGTTACTATATATGTAACTCACCTATCAAAAGATGCGATAAAAACTGCAAAAGTGGATCTGCATTGCTGCTAACCGTCCACTCTACCCCTGCATAGAACTGTGACACAACGGGGGTGAGTTGCCAACTCAGTGAATAAAACTAACATATAACGGCTGATAATGTAAATATGACGATCATACTAACTGAAATGAGAACAAATATAATGTATGATAGCATATGGAAAGCATGAATCTGTACTATGAATCACATAACCAAACTGAAATCTCATCATTTATTTCCAATAAAATTCATCTTTCCGTGTCCATCATCGCCACAAAACTTCCATTTCTCTCAGGCATTGTCACGACCCGAAAGAGCACGTGACTGGCCCTTGAACCATATGAAGTCTATAGGACCCCATCTGATCCAAGTAAGCCAAAAGCCCAGAAATCTAAAACCATTTAAAGAGTAAATAAGGAAAAACTGGTTTTAAGAAGTAAAGAAATGGTGTTTCGAAAATCAAATTTTTTAAACAACTAAACCGAATATGTATTTTTAAAATGTGTAACCTTTCATGAAAATTTCGGCAGAGTATCCTTTGTAAAAACTGGCCCCGAACGGGGTACAACAAGAATAATATATATGAAATAATAATATCCCCAAGCGGGAGCTAGCTCTTCGTCAAACGACGGTCACAACCACGCAAGCAATAATAATATACAACGCCAAAGGGCGAGGATCAAAAACCCCAAAAGAAACTCAAAACAGCCAGAAAACCGTAATACTACAAGCGCGACTCTAAGGTCGAAATAATACAACACTGTTGTCTAGGTTTGAAATAATATACAAGTTTTGGTTGATGGAATTTTTAGATACAATGAATAATACATGTACAATGGCGGTTCTGATACAAAAGAACCCACCTACCCAAGCAAGTCACCCATAAGGAAGCAGTGTGCCAGAAATGCCGCTACGGAATCTGTGCGGCAAAACCTGCAAGAACTGTGGCACAACGGGGGTGAGTTGCCAACTCGTGAATAGAAAATATCTACAAGCAGAGATCGAAAGCATGACCCATCCTAGGTCAATACGATCAGATATAAATAAACCTCAATATGAATAAGTCTGAAGCATGCTAAACTGGCAATGTAATCTCTATACATGAGTGTAGTGCCAAGTGCTCGTGCTAGTGCCTCAGGTAATAGCATATCATAAATGCGAGGTATAATCAATGTAATCAAATCTGCATGTACGTGGATCCCGTCCACCCGTCACCCAATGACAATAACCATCATGCATGTAAATATCTTAAAGCATGTGCATGGGAATAATATGAGGATATAAACCATCTGTGTCCCTCGCGACACGTCAAAATCATGGAACCGGAGTGCCCAGCATCGACACTCGAAAACATCATGAAAACTATGCCCAGCATCGGCACGTAAATCCTCATATATCGGGCTCCGTCAGTCCGGATCGGCCCACGGCTCTGTCTGCGGTATCGGCCCTCGGCCCCGGCAGTACGCCCATATCCATCTATCGAGTCTGGTCAGTATTCTCCAGATAACCGCCAGGTCCAACCAATCACCGGTAGGTAGTAGTCCCTCTGCCAGGCTCACCGTCTACTACACAGCGAAACCGTTCTCGCCTCGGGGTACCATACCGGGTCCACCATGTACCCGCAATCGGTCTCATCCGCCTCCTCGAATCGGGTTTCACATGTCCCTCTCAGCACCGAGAAAACACATGGTGGACGCACTGAAATATCATATCAAGGGTAACTTGGTTTTAAAATAATTACATATTCTCCTTTTGAAACACCCACGGTTCCTAAAAACCAGAAATATCATGGAAACAACATATCTCAATGCGTATAATCGGAAAGCATGATGTATGCGACATGTAAAGAAAGGTAAGCAACATACACTGAATGCAACAGTACTACAGTGTAGTGACATGGCAATTATCGATGATGAAGTATGTGAGCCGGTAAACAAGTGTACGTGGAACATACGCATCATCGATAATGGTGCTGGTGTCCTAGCAGCATGACTGAAATATATCAACAATACAAGCGATGCAATACAAATAGCATGAATATGCGGAATCGAATAATCAACGCAACAGTAAAGAACCTGCTTCAATAGATATATCATGCAACCTTGCCTTTTGAAATAAGACGAATCAGGGCTTTTGGTAAAATAAGGGCTACGGTGTTTTAAGGAAAGATGCGTCGCTTGAAAATATCCGTAGAATCTCTTTTTGCCTATCTTTAAAATATCCCCGATTCGTTAGTTTTGAAATAGGTATGACTCGGATCTAGTCTAACGCCTACTATGCGAACTACGAACCCAACAATCAAGTCAATCGGGAGGGGTATGGAGGCCACCTAAATCTGAGTCGATATACATATATATATATATAGTCGGTGATCTCGCCTCAATAGTATCACGTACGATACAGTATATCATATAACATCCTCGAGTCATGAGTGCGGATCTAACATCAATATAAAGCTCGTACGGTAAATCGTCGTACGACATCCCAATAGCTGGGTATGGGTCAATATCCCATTCATCTCATCACATATCCGGTATCACTACCATCATATCACATCTCAAATACGAACTCTGTCATATCGCCGAATCTCGCGGCCTCAATCAAACCTCATCGACTCATCTCAATCCCATGTATCATCCTCAATCCCGTATATGAACACATAGTTCCATACCTATGTGTAGATATACACACCTCTATATGCGCACAGATAAACGAAAGAATGCATGCAAGTATATGTGTACGTGTATGTGTGGGTGCAACCACTACTCTAGGGTTTCGCACTATACTAAACCAATACATCCTTATCACTAATAATACCATTATTACCACCAATAATTCCAAACAACACATAATAAATATATGTGTGTATACGTATTCGTATACATCACCACGGACTGCGGGGGTGCTATACGCCATCCACCCGACTTCTCCCCGTAGATATAAATCTACTCACCTTGCTTCTCATGTGTCGGTGCCGATGTCGCCATCTTCATCTTCTTTGCCTCAACATCACGTAGGATACCAACAAGTATATCACAAAGCTAAAGAACATGAAAATCACATCGAAAACCAAAATAGCACACGCTACTCGCATAGGTAAAAACCTATCATCTCGCTTGTAAACACGTTCAATATCCACTTGTCGTTGACGTCCAAACGCCACCCGACAGAAACGAATTATCAAATACCAAAATCCATGCTAAAATAAGTCGCAAATCATACGCCAACTCAAGCAAATCAACCCAGATTTTACCCTAACAGAAATTTGTCAAAACTAGTCATACCTAGGGTCAAGACTAGAGGAAATAGGGCCATGCACAAAAATCGAGGCGATTCCCTCCTGCTCTGGCCGCAATTTGCGGCCAGAAGGAATAAATTGGCGGCCGTACTTTGGAGTTGGGGGCTAGGGTTTGGTGTGGTGGTTCCATGGTGCCTGCACATCTCACTGTCAACTCAGTTTTATTTTTGGGGTCTCGGGGTGATAGCAGATTCTACAAAACACTCCCAGATTTACAGTTTTTCTCCGACATCGTCTCATAAATCCGTATTCTGGTTTCAATTTCAGGGTTGGGTCTAAAATAACATTACACAAGGGGTTCTAAGATCACCACAATCCTCAATTTCACTTTGATTTCAGGTGTAACCCTAAACCCTAACTTGAATTCTCCAAAGTCCACAAAACGACACAATATCGACATGAAACTAGAATTGATGCACAAGAAATGAATTACTACCCTAATAGGTCCAGAATTTACCTCCTTTGGCAACTCAAGAGATTTCTTGAGTTGCTCAAAGTCCTCCAAATCAAATCTTGCTAGGTTCTAAGTGTAGCTAGTGAGCTCGGGAACATCTTTTGTGAAGTGGGAATGGGGTTTTGGGGTTGATTTCATTATGGATCTAGGGTTTCATAAAGAGGGAGAGAGAGGGAGAGGGGCAGCAGTAGCTCAAAAAGAGGGAGAGGAGAGAGAATGAGAAGGGGAAAATGATGGGAGTATGGTTCAAAAAGTGGGGGTTGACCTAGTCTCTCTCTCTCTCATCATCATCATACTTTTTCTTTTTCTTTTCTTTTTCCTTTTTCTATTCCTTCTCACTCCAATAGTGAACTCAAAAGAACAACCATGGCAATAGAAATGTAACACAAGTGTAACAAGTGTGGAAAATGATATGTGCACATTTTTGCACAACATTGCTAAAAATCCAATTAGCGATTTTTAATCGCGATTAACACTAAATTAGCATATAACTAGTCTTAAAAACTTTAAAAGGGCATGATTCTATAAAATACCCTATTTTAGAATTTTCCAAATTTTTTTCCCATTTATTTGTATTTAATTATACCCGAATATTAAAATATTCATTAAAATAATATTAAATTATAAAAATTCCCGAAAATAATATTTTATTATTTTGGAAACGTTACAATCTACCCCCCTTAAAGAAATTCGGTCCCCGAATTTAAATTTAAAATCCCCAAATACTAAAACATTTCGATACAAATTCCAAGTCGTCGGGGCTCCGAAATCAGCAATACATAAAACGTATCATAGCGCAATGCATGCGTATGAGTACTGAGCAGATAACTCAAAAGCAACACTCCATCAAGCATCCCGCAATCATCCGAGTCATGATAAAGACACAAATGTCAAATCCAATACAAAACCAATATGATATAGATCAGAACTATACATGTAGACATCCAATTTATACATGTAAATAGCTGATGTAAATGCATGCCAAATCTTTTTAAGTCGCTGTGCGATGCGCGTAACACTGCACAGTGGCGGACGTTTTTCATAAGAAAATAACTACATACGTATATATATATATCCTTTGTTTAATAGGTACGTTCCGCCGTTTTGAAATCAATTTAGAAAGGTTTCCTTGTTTTTAAAACGTTTCGTGTCATATCGGACACGTAGGAATATATATATCGAGACCATAGCTAGCTCTTTGGAAATCCCTTCGAACTATCAATGCATGCAAAATATATCCAGGTACTGTCCTCTGACTAGTCCTGCTCGGTACAAAACGAATATCAAATATCATAAAAATGTACTGCTCCAAAAGGAATAAATCCCAAAAATGCACATAACACCACCCTGTGCGTCTGGTGCGCATGGAAATCAAAATCCATATATGTGCCATACAGGTGCACAAAAGAACATCTAGGTGCAATGGGTGTGCACCAAAATCGTATCTCAAAATATGCGCCCAACATGTGCGAAAATCTAAATCGGTGCATCCATCGTGCACGAAATCAAATCAAAACACTAAAAGTACATGAAAACTACGCTGGAAGCGTAAATCAAATCACCGGCATAAAATAGGCATGAAATCATAATCAATACCTCAAGAGTAATAACTATGCGCAAGGTATAAATACCCAGTAGGTGCAACCATGGTGCACAAAATCAAATATCATGGAACTCAGTCATCAAGACTAAATCATGCAAATAGATCGCCCAAAATACCGAAATCCAAAATGACGGATACGTGATAGTCAAATCACAAAATCACAAATCATAAATCATAATTACTGTCATCGGCATATCCTCTTTCGAGTCGAGAAGGTGCCGGTACATCCAATGCTAGCAGCGCAAGGTATCTACTTGCCTCATGCTCACGGCTGGCGTCCTCTACCTCTGGTTCCTTATCTTCCCTTTGGATTACCAATCTCGCAATCCATCGGCTCATCGGCCCGGTCAGGTGTGCTGACAGGAACGATTCCGTCCTGGCACTTCCCTGGTCATCTCTCGGTCAATCCTCACGACCGCTCGTAAAGAAGCACATCTCTGGCGCCGACCTCAGGTCCTCTGAATGCACATCACGCATCTGCTCCTGGTGCAAATCTTATAGCAGCAGTGTACTGGAAGGAATCCTACTCAAGGTCTCTTCTGATCTTGCCTAAGCCAAACTGTACGGAGGCTGGTACTCTGGCATAATCTTTTCTCGCTCTCTGGATATCTGCGTCCTTAGTACAACATCTCCTCGGAAGCTGGTCGCATCCCTGTGCCTCTGTATGCATATCCGACCTTTAATCTTAACGTAGTGTAGTAACAGCTCGTCTGCCTCTCGCCCGAACATCTTGTCCCGCTTGTCTGTATCATCGACCATTTCGACATCGCGTCTCTATCTACGCACTACAATGTCCTCGGCTACGGTCCCTCCGAAGTCTCTAACACGGACTCGAAATCACGAACTCGGTATCTTCGTCACTCAGTAGGAGATATCTAGCTAATCACGTCTTCAGCGTGCGTATCGCATCTCTGATGTCAGCGGAGTGGAACGTCATCTCGTCGAAATCTCATCGAACTCTTTTCTCCACTCTGCTTCAATATCGACTGATTCGGACTCATCTCATCGTGGCTACACAGACTGCGCTCCAACGGCTATGCTCGTATCTGGAGTCTCCCAAGCAGTGTCCCATCACATGATATCCGAATGATGTCGAATCGTCCGATCGACTCGTCAGAACCTCACAATCCCCCAAGAGCTCAACATTTCGAGTACAGTTTAGTAGTATCGAGTACATACCACAGCATCGGTGGTCCAGCCGTAGAAGGGCAAACCCAAGTCTCACTAATGGCGCCGTGGAACCGCCGCAAACCCTAAGGTTCAAAGGCTTTCACACGGTCATTATGTCGAGTTAGGGTTTCATTCTTCTAAAGGGTCCATAGAATCGCTTGCATGTCTTTCTGAATACTTTAAACTTGGAAAATGGGTTCCTGACATTCGATCGTCTCAATCGACTCTCAACGAATCTGCGTGAAGTCGCCTCTAGCTGGAATCAATCTATCTGGTGACCTCGCATCGGGGTAAGCGAATGAACCACATGTCCTAGTCATCAATCGTCGGTGACTAGCGACTCACCGTCATATCTCTAAGAATATGCTCATGCTGCAGTAGCTCCAATCATCTGGGCGATACCTCATCATTAGAAGCAACGACTGGCTCCTTCGTCCGTGCGCTGAACAACGCCTCAATCGTCCTAGATAAGCGATAATGTCAACGGTCATCACATCCTGGCTGGCCTCTATCAGTGGCTCAATCCTCTGGTGCCGATCAGCACATCCGGAAATCTCGTAAAAGCGATCAATTCAACGCTCATGGCCCGAAAACACAATAAGACGACTCCTCAATTTGAAATCGTAAGTTTCTGGAATCACGCCCTGGTCAGTCCTCGTCCACGACGAGCTCATGCTGACACAACTCGAGCCGTAGCTCACTCTGCCCATGCAATCACGGCAGCAAAACCATAACCAGTATCGATGAGGATAGATCATAGGAAGGAATATAATACGGTGCAAGGAAATGTACATCCTAAGGTTTCTTAAGCCGAGTGGCGTGCCGTAAGTATGCCGCGGAACATACGTACGGTACGTCCCTCTACTCAAGCTACCCACTCCATCAACCAAGGGTCATCTTATGCGATGAAAGTTCGGGTAGAATACCCCCTCGACTAAGTCTAAGTTCCGTAAGGTCAAGCCTAAGTTCCGTATATATATAACGCCCTAGGCTCCACATAGTCAAACTTAGACTCGAACCAAGGTCAACCTAGCGCTCTGATACCAACTTTGTCACGACCCGAAAGAGCACGTGACTGGCCCTTGAACCATATGAAGTCTATAGGACCCCATCTGATCCAAGTAAGCCAAAAGCCCAGAAATCTAAAACCATTTAAAGAGTAAATAAGGAAAAACTGGTTTTAAGAAGTAAAGAAATCGTGTTTCGAAAATCAAAGTTTTTAAATAACTAAGCCGAATATGTATTTTTAAAATGTGTAACCTTTCCTGAAAATTTCGGCAGAGTTTCCTTTATAAAAACTGGCCCCGAACGGGGTACAACAAGAATAATATATATGAAATGATAAAAGGCATCCCCAAGCGGGAGCTAGCTCTTCGTCAAACGACGGTCACAACCACGCAAGCAATAATAATATACAACGCCAAAGGGCGAGGATCAAAAACCCCCAAAAGAAACTCAAAACAGCCAGAAAACCGTAATACTACAAGCGCGACTCTAAGGTCAAAATAATACAACACTGTTGTCTAAGTCTGCAACAATATACAAGTTTTGGTTGATGGAATTTCTAGATACAATGAATAATACATGTACAATGGCGGTTCTGATACAAAAGAACCCACCTACCCAAGCAAGTCACCCATAAGGAAGCAGTGTGCCAGAAATGCCGCTACGGAATCTGTGCGGCAAAACCTGCAAGAACTGTGGCACAACGGGAGTGAGTTGCCAACTCGTGAATAGAAAATATCTACAAACAGAGATCGAATGCATGACCCATCCTAGGTCAATACGATCAGATATAAATAAAGCTCAATATGAATAAGTCTGAAGCATGCTAAACTGGCAATGTAATCTCTATACATGAGTGTAGTGCCAAGTGCTCGTGCTAGTGCCTCAGGTAATAGTATATCATAAATGTGAGGTATAATCAATGTAATCAAATCTGCATGTACGTGGATCCCGTCCACTCGTCACCCAATGATAATAACCATCAGCATGTAAATATCATAAAGCATGTGCATGGGAATAATATGAGGATATAAACCATCTGTGTCCCTCGCGACACGTCAAAATCATGGAACCGCAGTGCCCAGTATCGACACTCAAAAACATCATGAAAACTGTGCCCAGCATCGGCACATAAATCCTCATATATCGGGCTCCGTCAGTCCGGATCGGCCCACGGCTCTGTCTGCGGTATCGGCCCTCGGCCCCGGCAGTACGCCCATATCCATCTATCGACTCTGGTCAGTATCCTCCGGATAACCGCCAGGTCCAACCAATCACCGGTAGGTAGTAGTCCCTCTTCCAGGCTCACCGTCTACTACACAGCGAAACCGTTCTCGCCCCGGGGTACCATACCGGGTCCACCATGTACCCGCAATCGGCCTCATCCACCTCCTCGAATCGGGTTTCACATGTCGCTCTCAGCACCGAGAAAACACATGGTGGACGCACTGAAATATCATATCAAGGGTAACCGGGTTTTAAAACAATTACATATTCTCCTTTTGAAACATCCACGGTTCCCAAAAACCAGAAATATCATGGAAACAACATATCTCAATGCGTATAATCGGAAAGCATGATGTATGCGACATGTAAAGAAAGGTAAGCAACTTACACTGAATGCAACAGTACTACAGTGTAGTGACATGGCAATTATCGATGATGAAGTGTGTGAGCCGGCAAACAAGTGTACGTGGAACATACGCATCATAGATAATGGTGCTGGTGTCCTAGCAGCATGACTGAAATATATCAACAATACAAGCGATGCAATGCAAATAGCATGAATATGCGGAATCGAATAATCAACGCAACAGTAAAGAACCTGCTTCAATAGATATATCATGCAACCTTGCCTTTTGAAATAAGACGAATCAGGGCTTTTGGTAAAATAAGGGCTATGGTGTTTTAAGGAAAGATGCGTCGCTTGAAAATATCCGTAGAATCCCTTTTTGCCTATCTTTAAAATATCCCCGATTCGTTAGTTTTGAAATAGGTATGACTCGGTTCTAATCTAACGCCTACTATGCGAACGATGAACCCAACAATCAAGTCAATCGGGAGGGGTATGGAGGCCACCTAAATCTGAGTCGATATACATATATATATATAGTCGGTGATCTCGCCTCAATAGTATCACGTATGATACAGTATATCATATAACATCCTCGAGTCATGAGTGCGGATCTAACATCAATATAAAGCTCGTACGGTAAATCGTCGTACGACATCCCAATAGCTGGGTACGGGTCAATATCCCATTCATCTCATCACATATCCGGTATCACTACCATCATATCACATCTCAAATACGAACTCTGTCATATCGCCGAATCTCGCGGCCTCAATCAAACCTCATCGACTCATCTCAATCCCATGTATCATCCTCAATCCCGTATATGAATACATAGTCCCATACCCATGTGTAGATATACACACCTCTATATGCGCACAGATAAACGAAAGAATGCATGCAAGTATATGTGTACGTGTATGTGTGGGTGCAACCACTACTCTAGGGTTTCGCACTATACTAAACCAATACATCCTTATCACCAATAATACCATTATTACCATCAATAATTCCAAACAACACATAATAAATATATGTGTGTATACGTATTCGTATACATCACCATGGACTGCGGGGTGCTATACGCCATCCACCCGACTTCTCCCCGTATATATAAATCTACTCACCTTGCTTCTCATGTGTCGGTGCCGATGTCGCCATCTTCATCCTCTTTGCCTCAACATCACGTAGGGTACCTACAAGTATATCACAACGCTAAAGAACATAAAAATCACATCGGAAACCAAAATAGCACACGCTACTCGCATAGGTAAAAACCTATCATCTTGCTTGTAAACACGTTCAATAACCACTTGTCGTTGACGTCCAAACGCCACCCGACAGAAACGAATTATCAAATACCAAAATCCATGCTAAAACAAGTCGCAAATCATACGCCAACTCAAGCAAATCAACCCAGATTTTACCCTAACAGAAAGTTGTCAAAACTAGTCATACCTAGGGTCAAGACTACAGGAAATAGGGCCATGCAGAAAAATCGAGGCGATTCCCTCCTGCTCTGGCCGCAATTTGCGGCCAGAAGGAATAAATTGGCGGCCGTACTTTGGAGTTGGGGGCTAGGGTTTGGTGTGGTGGTTCCATGGTGTCTGCACATCTCACTGTCAACTCAATTTTATTTTTGGGGTCTCGGGGTGATAGCAGATTCTACAAAACACTCCCAGATTTACAGTTTTTCTCCGACATCGTCTCATAAATCCGTATTCTGGTTTCAATTTCAGGGTTGGGTCTAAAATAACATTACACAAGGGGTTCTAAGATCACCACAATCCTCAATTTCACTTTGATTTCAGGTGTAACCCTAAACCCTAACTTGAATTCTCCAAAGTCCACAAAACGACACAATATCGACATGAAACTAGAATTGATGCACAAGAAATGAATTACTACCCTAATAGGTCCAGAATTTACTTCCTTTGGCAACTCAAGAGATTTCTTGAGTTGCTCAAAGTCCTCCAAATCAAATCTTGCTAGGTTCTAAGTGTAGCTAGTGAGCTCGGGAACATCTTTTGTGAAGTGGGAATGGGGTTTTGGGGTTGATTTCATTATGGATCTAGGGTTTCATGAAGAGGGAGAGAGAGGGAGAGGGGCAGCAGTAGCTCAAAAAGAGGGAGAGGAGAGAGAATGAGAAGGGGAAAATGATGGGAGTATGGTTCAAAAAGTGGGGGTTGACCTAGTCTCTCTCTCTCATCATCATCATACTTTTTCTTTTTCTTTTCTTTTTCCTTTTTCTATTCCTTCTCACTCCAATAGTGAACCCAAAAAACAACCATGGCAATAGAAATGTAGCACAAGTGTAACAAGTGTAGAAAATGATATGTGCACATTTTTGCACAACAATGCTAAAAATCCAATTAGCGATTTTTAATCGCGATTAACACTAAATTAGCATATAACTAGTCTTAAAAACTTTAAAATGACATGATTCTATAAAATACTCTATTTTAGAATTTTCCAAAATTTTTCCCCATTTATTTGTATTTAATTATACCCGAATATTAAAATATTCATTAAAATAATATTAAATTATAAAAATTCCCGAAAATAATATTTTATTATTTTGGAAACGTTACAGGCATCATTTCTCGAACGATCCTGTAATCAATAACACCGGTCGATATCATTTAGATATCCGCCGTGTTTCACAACTATCTCTAATATCGAGTATCCTCGCTAGGCTCCCCCGCCTCGAATGCGGCTATCCTGCCCCTCGGTCTCGACCGGGTCCACCATGTATCCAACTGTATATCTCCCCCACTCAGTCTGGATAACGTATAAATCCGGGACCGTATAGCTCCCCCACTCGGTCCGGAATAAAACCAAATCATAAACCATCTCATGGTGGACATGTCACATCAATCATGAAATCACTGGATTTATGTAATAGTACAGGAAAACCCAAACCATAAATTCCTAATAATACAAAAGCTTCTTATATCAATTTAGAATACTCGAATGATAAACATGATGTCATTTATGCAAGTTACCACTATTGTTAACAATTAAGGTATGATAGGAATCATATTTAACAAGATGAATATTTAGTGTAAAAGTGACATATTAATATCGACGAGGTGTAGTGTAACATATAAAGATGTGCACGTGCGGCATAACATGTCGATAACTGTGCAGTGTTCTAACTACTCTTAACATGATGATATATAATGTATATATGAATGCATGTTATTAACTTCGCATATAAAGTAATTCATTCAATTTAACAAAATAAGGGCGTATCACGCCATCTTTACATAATTTCCCGGTAGATATTTAGTCTACTCACCGGAAATACGTTGTATCTACTCAGGAATCGCCAATCCTTTTTCTTTCCTTGCTGCCTCCGAAACTCCCGTACTCAAATCTAATATTAAATTTAACTTGTATAAGAAAACGGCTATATTCCGATACGGAAAAATCAAGAAAACACAAGTTGTACGTGCTAACTACACTACGCACGTCTATTGCAAACAATCTAACACTTAACCTCACTAAAATTTAACCCAACTCTGCATCGCGACAGAAAACAGACCGCGATACGTTTTAACCGTGTCGTATTTTGGATTTTTAGATATCCTTTCCGATATTATCTTTTAGATTTTATATACAGTTAAACTAACTTGATTAAACAATACCAAAATTACTAAAATTCTACACAGAGACCTACCCAACAACGCAAAACACCAAAACAACCCAAAAATACGGCGACGCCGAAATTGGCCTATTGGTCGTCGGCCAAAAACCGAGCTCTCTGGTTCGTGCTCCTTTGGTTTGCTCTAGGTTCAACATACATCATTTAGACCTTATTTAGTTCAGTTAACTTTTCTCTAAACTAAAGCAGATTCAAATAGACTCGATTTTGCCTAAAAATACGATATCCTAGACACTTTGATTTCAAATTTTTGAACTAGTTACAGAATTAAATCCCTACTGTGATTAAGGATTTTACCTACAAATAACTTGCTGGAAGAACACCCTCCAAGATGCACAAGCTCCTTGTCCTAACTTGATGGTGAGGAAAATCCTAACTTATTTCTTTTCTTCTCCTTTCTTTTGTTCTTCCTTGTTCTCTTTAGTTTTCTTTTTCTTTCTTTAAATTTTCAGATTGTAAATTAGTTAAATGATCTAAACATAACATATATATGAGAAGAGGGAAGGGTGAGGTGTAGGAGGAGGTGTCAAAGGCCAAAGAGTGCCATCCTTATGCAAGAAGGAGGTGTTGTGTGTGTGTGCGCGCATGCAGGTAGGAGGTGTCCTTGCATTATCTCATCAATTTGTTTTTAATTTGTAATAAAATTCTGAACTAAAAATGTTTTCTACCCCTTTTACACCCTTAAACAATTCAAATTTGCATAATATCCTAAACTTTATATTAAAACCCTTCACAACTTATGTTATTATAAAACACCATTTTTTATTAAAATGAATCTAAAATTCACTTTAAAACCCTTATAATTTATTTATGTGGCATACTAAAATTTTAATTTAATTTGTTTTACATACATCTTATGAAATTGTCTTATTTGGTTTTAATAAATTTTTAATTTAACATTTTATTATTTAATTAATTAATTTTATTTATTTCAAAATTTTCAGAAGGTTACAGTTACACATCAAGGAATCGGGGCTAACCTTGAGAAAATCAACGCCATCCTCAACATGGTCGCGTCAAAGACCAACGTCGAAATCGTGCAGCTCACGGGGAGGGTAGCCGCTCTGAGTCGTTTCATGTCAAGATCCGGGGAAAAGTGCCTCCCATTCTTCAAAGCCTTGAGGAAAATCCCGCGGTTCGAATGGTCGGAGGAGTGTCAAATCGCTTTTGAGCAATTGAAGATACACCTAGCGACTCCCCCACTGCTCACTCAGCCAGTTGAAGGAGACGAGCTATCACTATATCTAGCGGTGTCCGATCAAGCTGCAGGTTCGGTGCTCGTCCGAGAGGCCGAAGGAGTCCAGAGGCCGGTCTACTATGCAAGCCACGTCTTTAAGCACACGGAAACAAGGTACCCGGCCATCGAAAAGATTGTCTTGGCGCTTATCGTGGCCTTAAGGAAGTTATGGCACTACTTCCAGGCACACACCATCCTCGTTCTCACCGAGCGGCCTTTATGGGCCATTCTCGCCTCCCCCGAGTCTTCTGGTCGTTTGGAAAAGTGGAGATGGGGGTTATCCCAATTCGACATCAAATACCGCCCGAGGTAGGCTATCAGGGCACAAGTCCTGGCCGATTTTATCGTCGAATGCACTATCCCCATCAAGGAGGCGGTGTCCGTGCCGGCTCCCGGATCCCAACCTTCGATCGAAAAGGGGCCCAACTCCATTCCCGACTGGGTCCTTTACGTTGACGGGTCATCAACCGAAGAGGGTTGTGGCACCGGCCTCATCATTCGAGGCCCGAACGAGGCAGAGATGGAGTATTCCTTGAAGCTTGGGTTCAGAGCCTCAAACAACGCCGCAGAGTACGAGGCTTTGCTAGCCGGACTGCGAATCACCTCTGGAGAGGGGTTGAAGACGATCCGAATCCGCAGCGACTCCACCCTGGTCGTTGGTTAAGCGACTAATCATTTCGAGGCATAGGAACCCTTAATGGTGAAATACTTAGCCGAGGTACGAAGACTACACAAGCACTTCGACGAAGTTCAAGTGGAGCAGATCCCTCGGCACCTAAACGCCCAGGCCGATGCCCTGAGCAAGCTAGCTTCCTCCTACACGGCCAACAAAAAGAGAAATATCCTCATTGAGGTCTTGCCATGACCCAGCGTGGAGGATAGAATGAAATCACTCCAATTTTACATGGCCCGGGAAGAAGGCCGGGATTGGAGGAAGCCCCTCGTGGAATTCCTGAAGGAGGGTACGCTCCCCGGAGATCGAGGGGAAGCCCATTACCTTCGAGCCAAAGCCCAATATTTCGTTTGGTGCAGTGGAAACCTCTACAAGAAATCCTTCACTCAACCTCTGCTTCGGTGTGTCGAACCCCACGAGGCCGACTACGTCCTCCGTGAGGTTCACAAGGAGTCGGCGGAGCTCACCAAGGGGCTCGCACCTTAGTCCAGAAGGCGCTCCTCTAAGGAAACTATTGGCCGACCATCCATCAGGACGCTCAGAAGCTGGTCAGAAGGTGCAAGAGCTGCCAGCTCCATGGCAACATACCTCGCCTTCCGGCTATCGAGCTAACGGCCCTGACCTCCCCCTGGCCATTTGCCCAGTGGGGAATGGACATGGTAGGCCAACTCCCTACCGGTACGAGCGGGCACAAATACATCCTTGTCGCGGTGGACTACTTTACGAAGTGGATCGAGGTCGTCCCCATCAGAACACCGGACGCTACCACGACCATCAAGTTCCTACAGAACAACATAATATTTCGGTTCGTGATCCCGAGGTGTATCGTTACCGACCATGGGACGAACTTCAAAAATGACAAAGTTAAAGGATTCTGCAGCGAATATCATATACTGATGAAGTTTGCCGCAGTCGCGCATCCCCAGTGCAACGGGCAGGCCGAGGTCGCTAACCGGGATGTCATTCAAGGACTTCAAGCTCGCCTGGAAGGACGACATGGCAGTTGGGTCGACGAATTACCCCGGGTTTTATGGGCCTTGCGCACGTCGAAGAAGACCCCCACTGGAGAGACCCCCTTCAGCCTCTGCTACGACACCGAGGCGATGGTCCTAGAAGAGATCGGTCTGCCCTGTTACAAGGTCGAGCACTTCGATGACGAAGCAAATACCTCGGCCCTTCGGACTAATTTGGACATCTTGTTGGAGAAACAGGACCGGGCACAGATCAGAGCTGCCGCTTACCAACAACAAACTGCCCGCTACTACAACACACGAGTGAAGCACCGCGCCTTCAAGACCGGAGACTTTGCTCTAAGGAGGAAGGAGTTCGTTGACCAGGTCAAGTTGCGCAAGTTTTCCCTAAAGTGGGACGACCCATTCTTCGTCTCCGAAGTAATGCCCGGCAGGGTATATCGCTTGCAAGATGCGGTGGGTTGCAAACTTCCGTGGCCTTACAATGCCGAGAAGTTCAAGTTGTACCTTTGAAAAGCATACCTATGAATATATGTTTTTTTGACAAAGCGATGTAAATTTTTGTAAGTTTTTTTATAAGAAGAAACTCCTCCTATGTGTTTCCCTCTTCTGCGGTTCAAAGATCAATGGTCACGAGTTTCATTTCATGAAAATACTCAAATGCACCCAGAAGACGAAACAGGAAACAACATAATGTCGCAAAATGAGAACTTTATTTCTTTATCAAAAGGTATTATGGGCTCCTCAGCCATACATAAAGATTGAAATTACAACAGAGAAGGAACGGGGTCAAGGAAACACTGCTGGTGATACTCTGTGGAGATCTCCGCCAGCCGAGCCTTGGCCTCTTCAGCCCACTCCCGCCGATGTTGCCCACGAGCCCGGGACCCTATGAAAGCACCGGGCCCCCCATCCACCGAGCCCTGGCTTATGATCTGTCTCTTTGGGAAGCACTCCAAAATAAGGGCCAAAGATCAGTCGTGCCTGTTCTTCGAGATGAGGCCGAGCACATAGATCGTACGTATCTTGTCGAGCGCCTCGTCCAGCAGCTCCTCAGAGAGGGGGTTATACAGCCCCGGGGACCTCCTCCAAATTGCGTACATCAACAATTGGAGGAGGGGCGACCAACGAGGAAGTAGGCGACCGAAGTGGTCCTCGATGCGCTGGACCACACCCTGGAACGTCTCCTCGGAATGGACTGGTCGTACAGATAGACGTCATTAGGAGTGCTGATCTCTTGAATCACGTAAATACGCCCGACCATCTCAGAAAAGCAATGCTGAAACAAATCCATCTCCTTCTCTATTTATAGCCTCACCAGAATCCCCAAGGGCCCAAATTTGCGAGAATCCTGTGATTCACTCAATTCTTCCAATACCATGTTGCCACATGGAGGGCATCCCGTTTTCTCGGCGAATCGAAGACGGAATGACACGGATCTTGAAACGCCTTTCCCCGCCAGTGCGTTTCTGCAACGTGTCGCCCGCGACGACCACTCTTCTAGATTTTCTGTAGTCGAGGAAGGTCAGGAAACGCCTCGCAAAACCGAGTAGCTTCCTGCTCGGTCCATCTATGGCTGGTATTTTACTACCCACCGACGCTAAGGATCAAAGTCCTCATCAAGAGGCCACCGATCAGCTTCCCTGCTCGGTCCATCCATGGCTGGTAGTTTACTACCCACCGACGCCAAGGATCAAAGGCCTCATCAAGAGGCCATAGTGCAGCTTCCCTGCTCGGTCCATCCATGGCGGGTAGTTTACTACCCACCGACGCCAAGGATCAAAGCCCTCATCAAGAGGCCACCGAGTAGCTTCCCTGCTCGGTCCTACCCACCGACGCCAAGGATCAAAGCCCTCATCAAGAGGCCACCGAGCAGCTTCCCTGCTCGGTCCATCCATGGCTGGTAGTTTACTATCCACCGACGCCAAGGATCAAAGCCCTCATCAAGAGGCCACCGAGCAGCTTCCCTGCTCGGTCCATCTATGGCTGGTAGTTACTACCTACTGACGCCAAGGATCAAAGCCTTCATCAAGAGGCCACCGAGCAGCTTCCCTGCTCGGTCCATCCATGGCTGGTAGTTTGCTACCCACCGACGCCAAGGATCAAAGCCCTCATCAAGAGGCTACCGAGCAAGTTCCCTGCTTGGTCCATCCATGGATGGTAGCTTACTACCCATCGACGCCAAGGATCAAAACCCTCGTCAAGAGGCTATCGAGCAGCTTCTCTGCTCGGTCCATCCAGGGCTGGTAGTTTACTACCCACTGATGCCAAGGATCAAAGCCCTCATCAAGAGGCCACCGAGCAGCTTTCCTGCTCGGTACATCCATGGCTGGTAGTTTACTACCCACTAACGCGAAGGATCAAAGCCCTCATCAAGAGGCCACCGAGCAGCCTCCCTGCTCGGTCCATCCATGGATGGTAGTTTACTATCCACCGACGCCAAGGATCAAAACCCTCATCAAGAGGCCACTGAGCAGCTTCCCTGCTCGGTCCATCTATGGCTGGTAGTTTACTACCCACCGACGCCAAGGATCAAAGCCTTCATCAAGAGGCCACTGAGCAGCATCCCTGCTCGGTCCATCCATGGCTCGTAGTTTACTACCCACCGACACCAAGGATAAAAGCCCTCATCAAGAGGCCACCGAGCAGCTTCCCTGCTCGGTCCATCCCTGGTTGGTAGTTTACTACCCATCGACGCCAAGGATTAAAGCCCTCATCAAGAGGCCACCGAGCAGCTTCCCTGCTCGGTCCATCCATGGCTGGTAGTTTACTATCCACCGACGCCAAGGATCAAAGCCCTCATCAAGAGGCCACCGAGCAGCTTCACTGCTCGGTCCATCCTTAGCGGGTAATTTCTTACCCACCAACGCCAAGGATCGGAAGCCCTCAACCTCGGCAAACGCCGACCAATCCTAAGAGAAGTGGTCGCCGGTCCAACTCGAGAAAATGGGCAAGTCTATACCTTCCTCCTCGGAGGCATTTACCGGCATACCTTCAACGAGCGATCGCCACCTCGACTTCGGGACCATAAGGGTACCGTCCTTACACTGGCCTTCGAACGCTTGACAAATGATTGGATTTAACTCGATGCGCGATCGCCAACTAAAGGACCGGACGCTCGTCAGACCTAGAGCATGGCTCGTCAGGTAAGGAAAATGAAAATATTACCATACAAAAATTTCTGCAAAAGGGCTTTGTTCACAACTCGGGAGTCTTTACAAAGGTATCGTGGGCTCCTCGGCCTTACAAAATCACCCGAAGGCTTACAAAATTTCAAAAACAAGAAGAAAAAAATAAAAATAAAAAAGAAGGCAGGGAGATTCAGGCCTCGGGGCCGGGGAGGACCTCGACGTGCTCCGCGGCAGTGTCGGAAGCTAGGGTGGCGGCTTGAGGGTTGGCGCCCACAGCAGGAGCTTCGGCACTGGGAGACAGGGTGATCGACTTATTCCCAATGCCCCTACCAGGGGCCTTCCCCCCGGCGGCGATTCCGGCGGCATCCCCCTGTGTCTCACCTTCGAGGGGTACTCGAGCCGGAGCTCACCGTCGGGAAACTCCGGCATCAACACCTTAATGTCGTCGAGGGCTTCATGCCAGACGAGGACCGAGGCTTCAGCGAGGTCGGCGTAGAATTGGTCCCGACTTTTTGTAGCTCTCCACCGCCTTTGCCGCTCGGAGGTCGGCGCGCCTCGCCCTTTCCTTCCTTGCCTCGTTTTCCCTCTTAAGGGTGTCCCGCATCTTCTTCGGAGTGGCGGCGAGCACCCTGGCCTCCTCCAACTTGGCCTCAACGACCTTATTGTACTCTCTCAAGATTCGGATGGACTCCCGGCAGCCGGCGTTCACCTTATCCTCGCCAGCCACCCGGTCTTCTAGAGCGGCGATCCTCTCCTTCGCCTGACGCAGCTCCCGGCTCAGGCTCTCCTCCCGCGAGGAAGACTCGCCCGCTATCTGCATCGCCGGGGCGATTTCTTCGTGCTCCATGTTGGCAACGAGGGAGCGGTGCTGGAGGACCTGAGGAAAACGAAAGGAGGGGTTAAAAAGGTATCCAATCATGCTAACAAAAAGGCTTAATGAAAACCCGAAAGGGAGGCGGACACTAACCTGCACGGCTTCCTGGGCTATGGCCGCGATTTGGCCCTTGAGGGTCCCCCGGGGGATTTTGCCCCCAGCCGACCATTCCATCTCTGAGAGCAAGCTATCGGCGACAGAAAGCCCCGAGGGCACCTTGAAGCGAAGATCCCCCTCCTCCACAAAGATCGGGGAAGACAGGGCTCGGGACACTGTCCTTTTGTGCCGCTTGAAGGAGGACACAGGAGGGTCGGCCTCGTCGGCCACCTCCAAAACCCAGGGTTCCTTCTCCCGAGCGTGTTTGCATCTTTCCCCGAGACCGGTCTCCGACGCCCGGGGCGTAGTGGAATGCCTAGCCGAAGCGGCCGCCGACGGGGCCGGGCTCGAAGCAGGGCGTGATGGGTCGGCACCTCCGGCCTTCCTCCCCTTCTTCTCGGCCATGGCAGCCCGAAATTTAGATCGGTCCATCGGTTCTGCAAAAAAAGAGCGAAAATACAAAAAAGGGGGTTAGCGATGCCAGAAAGAATAGAAGAAAAATAATGCGAGTCTAAACAGGTCGCCTAGGCTCCTAATGTTACGACCCAAAAAGTACGGAACATGACTGGCACTTAAATTACGAAACGTTTCGAGGCGTACGTAATCTAAGTAAGCCAAAACCCAGAAATCAAAACCAAGAAGCAGTAGAGTGAAGGAAAAACCAATTTAAAGCAAGTAGTTTTAACAACATAGGCCGAAGTATGCACTTTTAAAATCTCAAGTATTTTCTAAAAATTTCGGCAGAGTCTCCTTTGTAAATACTGGCCCCAAACGGGATACAACATGAATTGTATACGAAATAAATAAAAAGGCATCCCCAAGCGGGAGCTAGCTCTTCGTCAATCGACGGTCACAACCACGCAAGAAATATAATATACAACGCCGAAGGGCGAGGATCAAAACTAAAAAAAACAAAATCAGCATGAAAACCATAATAATACAACGCGCGACTCTAAGGTCGAAAGAATAACAAGTCTGGTCTTCATTCCCTATCAAATATATAATCTGGTTGATGGAGTTTCTAGATACAACTGAGATAATAAATAAACAATGGTGGTCTTGATGCAAAAGAACCCACCTACCAAAGTAATCACCCGGAAGGAACAGTGTGCCAGCAAAGCCGCAACGAAACCTGTACGGCAAAATTTGCAAGGAACTGTGGCACAACGGGAGTGAGTTGCCAACTCGTGAGTAGAAAACATCAACGAGTAGAAATCGCATGCATAACGCTATCCTAGGTCATATCAGGTAATATCCTCAAATAAAAATCTTGGTCCAGCTATGTATAATGTAAGTCCATGTCACGCACCCTACGAACTTGCGGGGAGGCGGAATATATGAAAAACGATTATCAAAGCTTCGTAACACGGACTTGAGCGCATGAATCGTATCTAAACCATTACTAACTATCTACTAGATGTTTAACTACTCGGATTCGAAGTTATACCTCACGTTACATGTCCTTCGGGTCTTCATCGCTGTCCTCCACTCCTCGTAGGCTTCTTTGAACATCGGCACCTCAACGGCCTCCTCGAGTAAAAGACGATCCACCCGAAAGCTCCTTCTCCAAGCTTGATCTCTAAATTGAGATAACTAGGTTGCTTAAAGTGCTAATCTAAGCTACCTAGGGGATATAGAGTGAGGTTATGGATGTATTAGTCTAGCTAACCCTTGATCTCAACACATGAGATGTTAGGGTTAGGGTTTGAAGAATGAGAGAGCTTGAGAAGAGAGAAAGTGAAGATGAGAATGAAATGAGATAATGATCTATCGTAATATTTATGAAGCATTATTATTTATCAAATAAATAAATAAATGATTAATCAACCATGCTTCATAAATGCATTTGAGTGATTCATCTCCATGAGTCATTAAGCATTTATGATGCATTAATGACATAGATGAATCACACAAATGAGTCACTAATCTTATTTAATGCAATGCCACTTTACCCCCCAAGTCACCATGCTTCTAGAAGCTTCCCGACAAATTACGAGAACGCCCCTCCAATCCATGAAAACACGAAAAACTTTAGACTGTATGAATCCAATAACCCGATACTAGAATCTGGTTTAAACCAAAGCTGGCTAGTAAAAGCTATCCGAAAAGTCGTACGTGCGTAAACACACGTACACGTCCGAACCCTTGTCGTAAAACTGTACGACCACTATATCGTTTCGCCTGGAGCAGGGAAACTCTCTGTGTGGGACTCTAAAGACTCGACACTACGCTGGCAGTGGGTTTAACCACAGACCGTAAGCGGCACTAGCTGTACGTAACGGTCCCCAGGTAGATGTCGATAAGAAGGCCGATGAGGAAACTCATCCGAACTCCCACTGAGCCTGATGTGACAATCTCCGTACAGTCCGGTCTGTTCGTTTAAGACTATCGCATATCGAGCCTAGGGGGCGGCAAGCGTCAGTCCCCTAATAGCGGTATAAGTCGTGTCGGAGCAATGCCCATTACACCCAGAGAAACTACTGGAACCTACCAGAAAATCTCGCTTGCCTTGGCCAAGGACTTTGCGTAATGGCTCTCTGACACAGCGCGATATCATCTCCCAATACCGGGAGAGACGAATCCTGTCTAACCACTACTGCCTCCAAGTGCTCAGGACTGCACCCAACTGCTACCTGTTTGCACGACTCCTTTGAGCCGTGGTAGAGTAGCAATCTAAGAACAGTGGGACACACTCGATGCGAAGTAGTAGTGTCAAGTTTGTGGACTATGCTGTACTCATGTCACCTGGGAACTGTTAACTGACGACGGGTATAATACCAACCAACAGTTCCCCTGCAAGTCCTGTTCAGTGTACCCGTAACCTAACGAGCACCTGTATACTATCTCCAGTACGACGTATTGATGGCCATGGGACAGACCATCTCCCCAACTGGGATGAGAAGCATAAACACTAGTCTACTCTGGAGTATCGATGCCCTGTCTCGATAATCCTATGACTAGGGACCTGTATAGGATGTTGCTTATAGACTACCCAGCCCCCACTAGTGTGACTGCCATTACAACGCTGGTAATCAAGCAAAGAACCTATGGGCTCTACTAATATGTATAAGTGATACGTTACAAGAAACATATGCACATATTAAAGTAGACACAAACCAAGTAGCATACTACCATTTTTAGCAAGACTGTATATACAACTGTGAATATCCCAAGCCTCTATTAAGTAATATACAATTTAGTATGATACAATAATGGCCCCTAGGGCATATACACTAACAATCTCCCACTTGCACTAGGGCCATGAGCTGGCATATCGTAGACCTATCATCTCTAATAGCCTCTCGAACTGCGTCTGAGGAATGACCTTTGTGAATGGATCAGCAATGTTATTCTCCGTCTCTACTCTTTTCACCTCGATCTCCCGGCGATCTACGATCTCCCTGATCAGATGATACCGCCTTAAGATGTGTCTGGACTTCTGATAGGACCTGGGTTCCTTCGCTAAAGCTATAGCACCGTTTTTGTCACAATACAGAGGTATTGGACCAACACTGGTAGGAACCACCTGAAGTTCTGTGAGGAACTTCTTTATCCAGACAACTTCTTTTGCGGCATCGCAAGCAGATATATACTCCGCTTCCATCGTTGAGTCAGCAACGGTCTCCTGCTTGGAACTCTTCCAACAGAACACCCCTCCATTGAGGGTAAAGACATAACCCGACATGGACTTGGAGTTATCTTTTTCACTCTGGAAGCCGGAGTCGGCAAAGGCCTCCATCTGGAGGTCTTTTCCGCCATACACCAAGAACATCTCCTTAGTCTTCCTCAGGTACTTGAGAATGTTCTTTACTGCTATCCAGTGATTCTCCCCTGGGTTTGCTTGATACCGGCTTACTACGCTCAATGCGTATGCTACATCTGGTCTGGTACATAACATCGCATACATTATAGAGCCTACCGCTGAAGCGTAGGGTATAATCGACATGTGATCCCTTTCCAAATCAGTCTTGGCAGACATATCTTTGGAGAGGGTGATTCCGTGACAAGCCGGTAGGTTACCGCGCTTAGAATCTTCCATACTGAATCTTTTCAATATGGTGTCTATGTACCTGGACTGCGAAAGTCCCAACATCGTTTTAGATCTATCACGATAGATCTGGATCCCCAGAATGTAGGTGGCATCACCCAGGTCTTTCATGGAGAATTTATGTGACAAGAATCTTTTGACTGACTGTAACATAGGAATATCATTTCCTATTAGGAGAATGTCATCCACGTACAAGATGAGGAATACTACAGCTCTCCCTACAATCTTACTGTATATGCATGGTTCATCTGGATTTTTGATAAAGTCAAATTCCTTGACAGTATCATCAAAACAGATGTTCCAACTCTGCGATGCTTGCTTTAGTCCATAAATGGACTTAAGCAGCTTGCATACTTTACCGCTGCTCCCACTCTGAATGAATCCCTCTGGCTGATCCATATAGACGCTCTCTTCCAAATTTCTATTTAGAAAGGCCATCTTTACGTCCATTTGCCAGATTTCATAATCGTGGAAGGCAGCAATAGCAAGAAGGACCCTAATGGATTTGAGCATAGCCACTGGAGAAAAGGTTTCGTCATAGTCCAAACCAGTTCTTTGACGGAAACCCTTTGCAACAAGTCTAGCTTTATAGGTTTCAACCTGTCTATCTACACCAATCTTCTTTTTGAAGATCCATTTGCATCCTACGGGTTTTACCCCATCTGGAGCAATGTCCAAAGTCCATACTTTGTTAGTGTACATGGACTCCATTTCGGTCCGCATTGTATCCAGCCATTTTACCGAGTCACCGCTCTGAATGGCTTGCTGGAAGCTAGTAGGCTCATCATGTCAATAGTGCAATCCTCTCTATCCCCGTCTATGAGAAAACCGTAGTATCTCTCGGGCGGATGAGACTGCCTACTACTCCTGCGGAGTGGCATCGGGATGTCCCTTTCTTCTGAAACTTCTGGTTCTACCATACTTTCAGTTGTAGTTTGTGGTTCAGGAATTTCTTCCGGTTCTATTTCGCTCCCACTTGTTTCCTTTTCTAAAAACTGATGTTCTAGAAAATGGGCATTACGAGAAACAAAAACCTTTTGTTCCTCTGCGTAATAGAAATAATATCTTTTGGAATTCTTCAGATATCCCACAAACTTACACTGTACTGATCGTGCCTCGAGCTTTTCCACATGCTGCTTTTTAACAAAAGCTGGACATCCACATATCTTCAGATGCTGAAGATGGGGTTTCTTTCCACTCCATATCTGATATGGGGTAGTAGGCACAGTCTTGATAGGAGCCTTGTTTAGAAGATATGCCGCTGATTCTAGCGCATAACCCCAGAATGATCACGGTAACTCAGCGTTACTCATCATGGAACGAACCATATCCAATAGGGTTCGATTCCTCCTTTCCGATACACCGTTATGTTGTGGCGTATATGGAAGAGTAAGCTGAGAGACAATTCCATTCTCTTTTAAGTAACCCAGGAACTCGGCACTTAAGTATTCACCACCTCGATCAGATCTCAGTGTCTTTATACTCTTGCCTGTTTGTTTTTCCACTTCATTCTTGTATTCTTGGAATTTCTCAAAGGCCTCGGATTGATGCTTCATTAAGAAGACATATCCATACCTAGAGAAATCATCCGTAAAGGTAATGAAGTAGAAATAACCACTTCTCGCATGTGTAGACACTGGACCGCACACATCACTGTGTATGAGTCCCAAGAGCTCGCTTGCTCTTGCTCCGTGTCCAGTGAATGGAGTCTTTGTCATGTTTCCTTTGAGAAAAGTATTGACAAGTTGCATATGTTTGATATTCGAACGGATCCAAATATCCTTCTTTATGTAACTTAGTCAACCTTCTCTCATTGACGTGATCTAGTCTACAATGCCATAAGAAAGCCTGATTTAATTCCGGAGACTTTCTTTTAATTGTGTTTTGGACATTGAAAACCCGAGCTTGACTCAATATGTATATGCCGTCATCTAATGTACCGGACCCAATCAAAACTTGATTTAGGTGGATGTGAACTACATCACTTGCGAATGTAAAATCATATCCCTCTCTTGAAAGTGAGGACACTGATATGATATTGCAAGTCATACTAGGTACATACAGACAGTTACGTAGAATCAATATCTGCCCACTTGTCAAACCTAGGCGATATTCTCCTACGGATTCAGCATCCACGCTCATTCCATTTGCAACTCTGAGAGACAAATCACCTACCTTCATAACTCTACGGTTTCTCAAAGCATGTAATGAATTACAGATATGAGATCCTGCTCCGGTATCTAGTACCCAGGAAGTAGAGTTAATTGACAAACAGTTCTCAATTACAAATACACTTGAGGCTGAAGCCACAACATGCTTCATATCTTGGCTACAGGCTTCCAAAGCCCTGCAATCATTCTGCCAATGCCTAATCCCATAACAATAGGAATGTCCCTCTTTTACTACATTCAGTCCCGAAACTTTTGCCCTTCTCTTTCCTTCTACTTCCCTGGTTTCCTTCAAGGTAGAAGGCAGAGACTGTAGAATCAAGTCACTATCTGACCTGTTTCCCAACATGGTTTTCAGGTCCTGGAGCTCATCAATATAGCTAGTCATTGTAAGAACGTTGTCCCCTACAGATGACCCGTCAGCTAACCTCGCTTAAATTAATTCGTTCGAGGTTTCATATCTGGTGATATGAGATTGCTCTCCATATAAATCTTTGTTATGGAAAAAAATGGAAACTAAGTCCATCTTCTCATGCTGCTTCTGGTATACACCATCAACTGAAGCTAACATGAGGCACTTGGCTTTTGCTTTATCCTTTTCCCTTGTCTGGCGGATATCCATATCCGTGATGGTGGAAACTGGACCTGGGACGGCGGGATCTTGAGTAGTAATAGGGTGGTCTATCTTGTCATAGATAATGGACATCTGGACAGACCTTTGCCAGTCATATAAGTCAGATTCAGTCAATTTATTATCTAGATGTAACCTATGTGTGGTCACAAGGTCGCTGCATTGAGAGAAAGAGAAGAAAATATTTTAGCATGATGCTGTTGCAAGTTTAGATTGGTTTTAAGTTTATCTAAACTGGATGGCACCCACTGGTTCTCGAATCCTTCCTCAAACCATAAAAGAAGAATTAGTCAGGACAATTCTCACCGTACAATACTTGCTTAACCGTTCATCCAGGCCAGTGTCGATACTTCGAGGGAGGTTTTCCAACGCTTTTGTGAAGTTCCTTAATTAAATAACCTCTTTTCTCTGGGGGCGTAGTCCCGCTGACACCTTTCTTGATACCTACTTGGTTTATAGCATTGATCGTTAAGTGACGAGTCTCCTGATAAGTAGCATGTACTCACAGTAGGATCGGGATCCAAAATATCATCGTATGATAATGTTGAAGGAATCCTACCAACATTCATCAAACTCAAAAATAGTATGCTCTCTCTGCAAATTTCAGTTTCTTTAGAAATTCCCGATATAAATTTTTTGCCCCATGCTTTTATGACCTTGGCTTTGGTCAAAATATCATAAGTCACATGTCAAGTTCTACCCATCATTATCCAGGTTAATTTGAACCCATCCGTACATACCCCTGACTTTGGTCAAATGATAATACGACTGTCCCAAACTAACTCATCTAACTATGCAACAAATGAATACCCAGCAGCTACCAAACACCATGCCTTGACTTTGGCCAAAATACATAGCTTGAATACTACTGAATACCCAAATGAAATGACGGAGGGCTACGAATGGTTTTGGCCAAAACCGTGAACGTAGTGAACTTGATATAATCGAAGGAACCTGATAGCGTTTTAAAAGGAGTGGTTAAAGCTCCGCAATTAAAAATTCTGCTCTTTTAAAATAACCGAGTGGTTTCTTTTAAATTTGTTTCAACGATTGAACTTTGGTTTATTTTATTTGCATTATAATAATGCGTCCCATCATTTATCCTATCATTGCAGAAAACAACGAAAATACTACGTCCTCTTATGCCATCCGCATTCGCCACTGGGTCCCGTCATCACCCGTTAGGTTACTTAACTAACGACAGAGCGGGGGCTGGGCTAGTGCGGATGTAAAACATAAGTGACATCTAATAGCTATCATATATAGATATTGTACATTCGTCAGACGCAATAATAAGCATTCCAGATCACAGATGAACTTTATTGGATTTACTAGCAATCCGCATTTGCTTTGAGCCTGCAATAAAAGACGGATTACACAGTTGTGATGAATAGCCATTACCCCACCCTAGACCCCTACGGGTACGGCAAACTACCCGTCAAGTACCCGAAGTGAAGCGGTCTCCCTCAACAACGTGAGTTGGCCACTAAACACTTTGACGTACCCGGTAGTTTGTGTACCCCATCCTTGGTCTATCCTAGGAGCAAAAACAGTAAAAAGAAATAATACAACGGTGGCTACAACCGCAACCTGGATGTGCTCCGCAAAAGAATATTACATCATATTACATTTACATTGAATGAATAAATATTAAACACATCTCAAACCCCGGCTAATCATCACAACAGTCCAATACAGTTCATATACTCAAACAGTAAACATTTCAGAAATGTGCAACCCCCTGCCAACCGACATATTAGCAGTTAGGGGAGGTTTACGAACACATTAAACATTACAGATGAAAACCCAATTAGCAAATATCTTAGAACATCGATCGAATACCATATTCCGTGTCTACTCCAAAAGCAAACGGGCATTGAAGTAACCTGGACAGAAACAGAACATACAAGAAAACAGAACACCAAAATATATGAATAACAGAGCAAATCCGAGTCAACTCGGAGTTGAATCGGCGGCGGATCCGGCGCCGAAGGCATCATCTTGCCGCGGATCCGCGGCCATCTAACCGAGTTGAAGTCTCGTATTTTCCCATAATTCTTATAATTCCCTGCTGTGAATTTTAAGGTATATCAAATATTTTTTCAGACATGTTTAAAATTAACAGAAACTAGGAATTTCGGGGTTTTGTTTTCGTGTTTTCCGTCGATCGAACTTCTAATTAGTTGCTAACAAGCTAGTAATGGTTTAGTTGCCTCCGATACCACTGTATGTCCATGTCACGCACCCCACGAACTTGCGGGGAGGCGGAATATACGAAAAACGATTATCAAAGCTTCGTAACACGGACTTGAGCGCATGAATCGTATCTAAACCATTGCTAACTATCTACTAGAGGTTTAACTACTCGGATTTGAAGTTATACCTCACGTTACATGTCCTTCGGGTCTTCATCGCTATCCTCCACGCCTCGTAGGCTCCTTGGAACATCGGCACCTCAACGGCCTCCTCGAGTCAAAGACGATCCACCTGAAAGCTCCTTCTCCAAGCTTGATCTCTAAATTGAGATAACTAGGTTGCTTAAAGTGCTAATCTAAGCTACCAAGGGGATATAGAGTGGGGTTATGGATGTATTAGTCTAGCTAACCCTTGATCTCACCACATGAGAGGTTAGGGTTAGGGTTTGAAGAATGAGAGAGCTTGAGGAGAGAGAAGGTGAAGATGAGAATGAAATGAGATAATGATCTATCATAATATTTATGAAGCATTATTATTTATCAAATAAATAAATAAATGATTAATCTGTAAGTGCACGGCGGCGCCCCGGCCGTCAATCCGACGCCGGAATGCGGAAGCGATGCTTTACTTTAAATTTTTGAACTGGCACCACCGCGCGCTAAAATCCCGGATCGTGCCATTAATCTAGTCCTAGCTAACAAGAGAAGGGATAGAGAGATATACCGAGCGATCCATGTCCTTCGGTCTTCTCGTCGTCATCCCGATCTCCCCGCGGAATCTCTGGTCTCCACCTCATAGCCGGAAGGGCACCACGTCCCCGGCTTCTTTTACGGGCTCCCACCTCTGGACCGAGGCAACTCGGGCATGAAGCTGGCGAGTCGACGTGCCCAAGATTTGCTGTAGAATACGTATAGTGCTCTATGTCTCTTGGGGTTTCTAGGAGTTGCCTTTTTGTGGTGGAAATGAAGTGAACCTTTTGTGGATGAACTTGGGAATTTTTGTAGCATGAAAAGAGCAAAAATTCCCACACCAAAATAATGGGCAGCCCCTCCTTGGCTTGGCGGGCCATGGCATGGTGAAGGGAGTGAGAAAATGAGAGGGGAGTGAGAGAGTATCAAAGGAATGAGTGTCTCTCATAATCCAAGAGAGAGAAAAGGTGATGATGTAAAGAAATGATCACAAGATAAAACCAACACTCCACCAACCTCATCATCTCATCACAAAGTCAAGCTATCATGAACCATCATGAACAAAGGAAAGTCAAGGGTGGTAAAATCATCATGAAACAACAAGATGCAAATAACACCCTCCACAAATGCTTATTTGCACAAATGCAAATAAGCCCTCCTCCACCAATCTTCAGCCAATGAAAGATACAAAGGAAAATGGCCGAAACGGAAAACAAACTGGCAACTCCATAAAACTGGTCCCGTAAAAAATTACAGGAAAACCCCGCAACTGTGTATACACACCCGCATTTGTATTCCGACCGAATACAAATGTAATGAGACAAAATCTACACTGTGCAATACTAGGATCCGGCTTAAACCAAAGCCCGCTAGTATTTTCCGTCCGATCATGATCCGTGCAATACCGCACGTATCTGATCGAACCCTGCCATATCTCCATACGGCCTCTACAGCGTTTCGCCCGAAACTTGAGAAACTGGTCTGTGGGGGACTCTAAAGACTCGTCAACACCTTGGTTGTGGATTTAACCACTAGCACGTCAGAGGTATTAGCTTATACGTAACGGGCTACCAGGTATTGACCAAAAGGGACGTCTGTGAGCGAACTCATTCTGACACCCTACTGAGCCTGTCAGTGACAATATCTATACAGTCCAGTCTGTTCGTCTATGAGCATCGCATGGCGGGCCTAGGGGGTTCGTAAAAGTCAGACCCCCAAAAGCGGTACAAGTCGTGTCGGAGTGTAGCCCAGAACACCCTGAGATACTACTGGAATACCTACCAGTAAATCTCCTGCCTTGGCCAAGGACTTTCATATACTGGCTCTCCTAGACACAGCGCGACCTCACCCCCAATACCGGGAGAGACGAACCCCTGAAGATCCGCTCACTGCCTCCATGTGGCTCGGGACTGTACCCAACTAAAACCTGTTTGCACGTCTCCTTTGAGCGTGGTAGGGTAGTAATCAAAGTACAGTGGGAACTCACATGAGACAAATGACGATCCTCAGGTCGATGAACTAACCTGTACACATGTCACCAGGGAACTGCTATCTGACGTCAGGTATAAGACCAACTAGCATGTTCCCGGCGAGTCCTGTCCGGTGTAATCATAACCCAATGAGCACCTGTATACATCTTAGGTGAACCAACTGACACCAGT
The DNA here is from genome assembly GCA_030015575.1 of Agapanthus africanus. Classification (NCBI taxonomy): domain Eukaryota; kingdom Viridiplantae; phylum Streptophyta; class Magnoliopsida; order Asparagales; family Amaryllidaceae; genus Agapanthus; species Agapanthus africanus. The sequence goes on from JASDDO010000001.1 coordinate 279,216,472, forward strand.
GGCTTGTGAGACTGGCCACCACCCCTCGTCGGGGTCTCGACTGTATACACTAGTCTACTCTGGAGTATCGATGCCCTGTCTCGAAACTCCCACGACTAGGGACCTTTTAAGGATGTGCTTATAGACTACCAGCTCCCACGTATATGATCGCCTTCATACTGCTGGAAGTCAAGCATGAATCCTAGGGGCTCTATCAACGTGTAATAGCGACCTATCAGGTCACCTAAAGCAGTACACGAAGATAATGATAAACCAGATAGCATACTATCATCTTGAGTAAGACTGTTCTACCGGAATAGGCCCTCCCTCAATCATTGCAATCACGTGCCTGTGATCCAATAATTGACTCTGAGGGCACTATCTCCTACAATCTCCCACTTGCACTCAAGGCTAATTATTGCGATGTCGCATACTCACAGCCCGTGTGATACCGAACACCCAACTCCTCTACTAGTCAGTCTCACAAAGCTCGTTTGCAAAACTATTGCGTTCGAGGAATAGCCTTAGTGAGTGGATCCGCTTGTATGTTTCTTTCTATATCTCTCTATATCTCAAGTTCGCGGAGAAAGCCATCTTCCGAAATGAGCAATACCTGTCTTAGAATGTGTCTGGATGTCTGATGGGACCTAGCTCATAATGAACTCCAAATCCAAACTTCTTAGACTGTATCGTCAACTGAACTTAATCAGTATCCTGCGCCATGCCTCCCTCGGTATTGCCTTAGACCACTTGTCCAAAATACTGCCCCTCGTCAGAAGGAAAACTATAACTCTGACAACCTCCCTGTCGTCCAAGTCACCTTGGAAGCCTGGAATGATAACTGTCTCCCGAATGAGGCTGTCGTTATCATATCCCTAGAACATCCACTTATGTTCTAAAGCTGCTTCCGATTGTTTCTCCAGGATTGGATCAATATCAACTTATTGCATCTACTACAAGAACAACATCTGGTGTGGTACTTGACATCTCATGATTGACTCAATTGCCTAAGCAAGTGATCTGCCAATCATGCACATCCCTCTCCCCTTTAGTCTGTAAGACACCTTTAGAGAGGGTGACTCCATCACCTGCAGGTACACTACCGTGCCAGGAGTCGTCCATTCTAAATACTCTTAGAATGCTGTCTAAGTACCCTTAATTGGGAAACTACCCAAATCTAGATCTAATACCATAGATCCAGTAACCAGAATGTCTGATATAATATCCAAGTCCCATGTGGAGAAACCACTGTGTGACAACCAAAGTATAACCGATCGTAGTATAGGAATATCATTTCCTACTCTGTGTATGTCATCCAAATACCAGGACATCACACCCTACTACCTTCTTAACAGATCCATCCCCTATTCTGATGAAGTCAAACCTATGACTGTCACGTCAGAAATAGATGATCTATCTTCGCTATATCTGCTTTAGTCTATAAATAGACATAAGCCACTTGTCCACCAATGCTTCCGCTGCTCCCACTGACTACGACAACCCTCTGGCAGAGTCATATAGACGTACACTTCTAAATCTAGTTTAGAACGATGCTATACTCATCCTCCTGCCTGTTTTCGCAGCCTGGAACAGCAACAATGGTAAGTCTGGGTAAACAAGAACTTCCCTGTCACCATCCTTGAGGCTACCGGAGTACCTCTCGGGTGCTGAAGTTACCCACCTTATCTGCGGAGTGGCCAATGGAATGTCAAACCAGATTGAATCTTTAGGTTCCTATCAAAATCTTCAGTAATCGTTTGTGGTTCTGGAATCACTTCCAGTTCTACCATACTCTCACTACTGTTTTCTGAAAAAATCCATTTTTATTAAAACTGTGGCGAGTCTAGAATAATATCACTATTGATCTTCCAAATGGTAGAAAGTCAACCCTCGTCATAGCCTGGGTCAACCCACAAACAGCTATTACAGAAACATGCCTTGAGTTATCCAGAGTCTGGTTTTAAGCATAGGCCGGACAACTCCCCGTACCTTAACATCGTTAAGATATGAACTGTTCTATATCCAATATACGAACAGAGGCACTGATTTAACTGAACCAGATTCAAATCATGCAGCTGTCTCCAGTGCATGTCAACTAAATGGAAGGAGGCCGATCAGCGTTACTCAACTTAAGAATGCTTCCAATTATGAGTAACCTGAAAGAGAAGCAAGTTCTCTTAATCATTACTATCAACTGAATACCACACACAAGTATCTATATCTTCGATCACCTTGAAGAATCCCGATACTTGCAACACCTGGTTCTCTACTTTATTCATATACCTATAACTTCTCAAAATTCGGACCTTGCGTTTCTACGAAACACTTGTCTAAAAACTAGAGAAGTCATAAGTAAATCGAATATAGTACGAGGACCAACCCCTCTGTCCTAATGGACACTGGACAACATACAATCCTCTGTATAAGTCCTTTGAGTCTAGTAACTCATTCTCTGTGTGTCGTAGGTCGAAAACTGTACTTATGGTTAAGAAGAATTACACCGTCGTTCAATGCTCCTTACCTAACCATCAACTGATATAGGTAAATGTCATCGACATAATTTCAAAAAGGTATATCTCACTCTATAAAAATAGACGTACAGATATATCAATTTGAAATTGGTGCATTAGAACGGATATTCAAAACCAAATATTTACCGTCCGGCAAACAGCCCAGGCGATTTCCTCAAATATCACCAATTACAATGAATTCCGATATAATGAGGATGATCACCTAATTCCCAATAACTTACTCCCACTCATCATCTGTAAAACCATACAGATGTGAGAATCATACCTGGTAAATACATACCCTGGAGTAAGTATCTAATCGGGAAATCAGTTTTCCTTTAACATTACACAGTGAAACTGAAACATTGAAATGTTTCGTAGGGGTATCCTGGTATTCCTAGTAATGCCTCTTCCAGATTCACAACTGTAACAGTATACTTCTTTGCCATCTCTCCAAATCCCTTCATATGTCTTTAGTCATTACCTTCTGTACACCCCTTTAGGCCAAATGGTTTTCTTCCTTCCCTACCGTTCGGCACCAACCTATGGTTTGGAAGAAGACTATCCAATAAGCATAATGGGTGTACTGTCCTAATCGTAGGAGCACTCGCAATGCGAGAGAAGGTGAAGATAAAAGACAACCGAATAAACCTTATTCCTATTTCTCCTGAACCAGAATCCATCCCCGAACTGGAACAAGTTCCTTTCGAGTTCGTATATAACCATACGATGGAGTATCCAATAAACTGTGGATCTTCGTAGTGATACGGAGTGTCCTGGAGAAATACAAAGGTGATTTAGGATTGGCGAAGAAATATTTGGTTTGGTCATGAATAGCAGTCGCAATTTACTTTGCCCTCTTACTAATCCCTTTCTTTGTCTTTACATAATACCTTCTGTACACCATCGTTATGCTAATTGGTTTTCTTCATTCTCCACCGTTCGGCACCGGCCTAAGGTTTGGAAGAAGACTATCTAATTTGCGTAATAGGTGTGCTATCTCCTAAACCAAGGAGTACTCGCAACCTGAGAGAAGGTAAAAGAAAAAGACAACTGAATAGTCCTATTCGTTTTCTCCAGAACCGGAAACCATCCTCGAATTCCTTCGAGTTCGTATATAACCATACGATGGTTTTGTCCAATAGAAGTGGACGTTCGTAGTAATACGGGGTGTCCTGGAGAAAAGGGTAAAAGTAGGAGTGGCAATGAGGTCTGCAACTCTGACAATCCAAAAGCCAGTGTTAAGAAGGTTCGGTTAATTTTGGTCTCTGAGTCATAGTCTAGGGTCGGGTCAATGGTCGCTGCCAAAGAGAGAGAGAAAAGAAACACTCAGCGTGCACTCTAACCTAGATCAGAATGGTTACCAATTTATCTAATCTGGAAACCTCCCACTGTACCGTCAAATTCTCCTCCAAACCTAAAAGAAGAATTAGTAAGGATGTCCCGAGGAGTAAACCAACTCATCAGTGAGAATCGGGATCCAACTATCACCGCATGATAACGTGACGGAATCCGCTCATGCTATCATACTCCAGAAGGTATGCGCATATCTGGCAAGTTTCAGTTTCTTTTGAAACTCCCGATGTGATTTTTGCCCCATGCTCTTATGACCTTGACTTTGGCCAACAAATCATAAGTCACATGTCAAGTTCTACCCGTCATTCTCCAGGTTAATTTGAGCCCACCCGCACAAGCCCTTGACTTTGGCCAACAAGGCTATACGACTGCCCCAAACCAACGCATCTATCTATGCTGCACATGAATACCTAATAGCTACCAATCACTATACCTTGACTTTAGCCAACAAACATAGCTTGAATACTGATTGACTATCCATGTGAAACGACGGAGGGCTACGAATGGTTTCTGGCGAAAACCTTTAACGTAATGAACTTGATATCGTTGAAGGAACCGGATAGCTTTATAAAAATATAGTGACGAATACCTTTGCTAAAGAGGTCACTCCCGGTGAAGGGATCTCGGCTCTTTCCCCGTAGAATGAGGTGCAGGATATTCCAACTGAATACCACGATGCAAAGCAAAAGTAATCGGCTATAGTGAAGTTATTGCCCTGATGCAAACTTTTGTCCAAGGGGTCACTCCCTGTGAAGGGATCTCGGCCCTTGCCTCGTCGACTGAGGAGCAGGATATTCCAACTGAATACCACTGTGCAAAACAAAAGTGAACGTCCTTGCAATAACAGCTTTTTGAAAAATGTTCCAACAACATCAGATTAGGTTTGTTTTTAACTTGCATTGATCCGAATCAACGCAGTCCCATCAATTGATCACACCAATAAAGAACGAAAATAATGACGTACGTATATGCCATCCGCATTCGCCACTGGGTCCCGTCATTACCCGTTAGGTTAGCTAACTAACGACAGAGCGGGGACTGGACTAGCGCGGATGCAAAACATATACAACATCTACTAGTATATATATCAATATATAATATTTCGCTCAAGGCGTGATAAAATGCAACATCACAGAAATGTACAGCATCACAGAACAATACAGATATCTGGGATCCCCGGGTTTCACAGAGCCGCTACTGAAACCCGACGTTCCCCTGGTCATGTGGATAGCCTGTGCAATGAAATCCTAGACCCCTACGGGCGCGGCAAGTTACCCGCCAAAACCTGAAGTGAGGCAGCCCCCTTCAGCAACGTGAATGGACCACCCAGCACTTCACGGAATCCGGTAACTTGGGCACCCCTCCTGGGTCAACCTGTACCCCCTACGAGTGCGGCGAATAGCCCGCCAATTCTAGAGTAAAGCCCCCCTCCGTCTCAATGCCATGAGATGCGGGCTTGTTACTCTCTAGTACCCGGCTATCCGTGCACGCCTCCACGGGGCAATCCTAGTACAGAAAGTAAAATATACATACAACGGGTACATCGACCGCAACCTGGTCGTGCCCCAAAAGAATAATATACAAACAGGCAGTGACGACAGTCCACATGTCGGACGCTCGCCCCGCAATATCAAATGTATATAATACAACAAAAACTGTACTAGCATTGCATCCATGCTATCCCCCACGACCAATCTACAACATCACAGCACAATTACAGAACATCAACGTGAATGTCACATTCATAAATCCGTCTAACCGGGCTATAGCAGTTAGACAGGATTTACCGATCAAGTGACATTCACGGTCGCAGATGTAATGTAAATACTATGAACTAATGTGTTTAAAATTTTCGATCGATCAAATTTTACCAAGTGGGCCCCAAGCACTACTGTAGCACATAAAGAAATTCTGGGCCCAAAAAGAATGTTCCAAAACCCCTATTTTCAGCCCAAAAGCCCTCTGTGAAAAATTGGACCAATGAACAGTCAATACTGCGGCGGAACCGCGGCCAATGCGTGGGTTTGGCCGCGGTTCCGCGGTGATATGGTGACGTCACGCGACCAATTTTTCTCAGACTGCTTAGAATTCACTGTACATCATTCCGCAACATACTGAAAAAAATTTCGAGCCAGAAAAAAAATCGACAGAAAACTGATGCAAAGAAAACGCGGGTTTTTAGAATTTTGTTCGATCGAAAGTGTAAACACATTAGACAAAGCTAGACTAGGTTAATGGCGAGGCTCTGATACCACTGTAAGTGCACGGCGGCGCCCCGGCCGTCAATCCGACGCCGGAATGCGGAAGCGATGCTTTACTTTAAATTTTTGAACCGGCACCACCGCGCACTAAAATCCCGGATCGTGCCATTAATCTAGTCCTAGCTAACAAGAGAAGGGTTAGAGAGATATACCGAGCGATCCGTGTACTTCGGTCTTCTAATCGTCGTCCCGATCTCCCCGCGGAATCTCCGGTCTGCACTTCCTCGCCGGAAGGGCACCACGTCGCCGGCTTCTTTTACGGGCTCCCACCTCTGGACCGAGGCAACTCCGGCATGAAGCTGGCGATTCGACGTGCCCAAGATTTGCTGTAGAATACGTGTACTGCTCTATGTCTCTTGAGGTTACTAGGAGTTGCCTTTTTGTGGAGGAAATGAAGTGAACCTTTTGTGGATGAACTTGGGAATTTTTGTAGCATGAAAAGAGCAAAAATTCCCACACCAAAATAATGGGCAGCCCCTCCTTGGCTTGGCCGGCCATGGCATGGTGAAGGGAGTGAGAAAATGAGAGGGGAGTGAGAGAGTATCAAAGGAATGAGTGTTTCTCATAATCCAAGAGAGAGAAAAGGTGATGATGTAAAGAAATGATCACAAGATAAAACCAACACTCCACCAACCTCATCATCTCATCACAAAGTCAAGCTATCATGAACCATCATGAAAAAAGGAAAGTCAAGGGTGGTAGAATCATCATGAAACAACAAGATGCAAATAACACTCTCCACAAATGCTTATTTGCACAAATGCAAATAAGCCCTCCTCCACCAATCTTCAGCCAATGAAAGATACAAAGGAAAATGGCCGAAACGGAAAACAAATTGGCAACTCCATAAAACTGGTCCCGTAATAAATTACAGGAAAACCCCACAACTGTGTATACACACCCGCATTTGTATTCCGACCGAAAACAAATGCAATGAGACAAAATCTACACTGTGCAATACTAGGATCCGGCTTAAACCAAAGCCCGCTAGTATTTTCCGTCCGATCATGATCCGTGCAATACCGCACGTATCTGATCGAACCCTGCCATATCTCCATACGGCCTCTACAGCGTTTCGCCCGAAACTTGAGAAACTGGTCTGTGGGGGACTCTAAAGACTCGTCAACACCTTGGTTGTGGATTTAACAACTAGCACGTTAGAGGTATTAGCTTATACGTAACGGGCTACCAGGTATTGACCAAAAGGGACGTCTGTGAGCGAACTCATGCTGACACCCTACTGAGCCTGTCAGTGACAATATCTGTACAGTCCGGTCCGTTCGTCTATGAGCATTGCATGGTGGGCCTAGGGGGTTGGTAAAAGTCAGACCCCCAAAAGCGGTACAAGTCGTGTCGGAGTGTAGCCCAGAACACCCTGAGATACTACTGGAATACCTACCAGTAAATCTCCTGCCTTGGCCAAGGACTTTCATGTACTGGCTCTCCTAGACACAGCGCGACCTCACCCCCAATACCGAGAGAGACGAACCCCTGAAGATCCGCTCACTGCCTCCATGTGGCTCGGGACTGTACCCAACTAAAACCTGTTTGCACGTCTCCTTTGAGCGTGGTAGGGCAGTAATCAAAGTACAGTGGGAACTCACACGAGAAAAATGACGATCCTCAGGTCGATGAACTAACCTGTACACATGTCACCAGGGAACTGCTATCTGACGTCAGGTATAAGACCAATTAGCATGTTCCCGACGAGTCCTGTCCGGTGTACTCATAACCCAATAAGCACCTGTATACATCTTAGGTGAACCAACTGACACCAGTGGCTTGTGAGACCGGCCACCGCCCCTCGTCGGGGTCTCGACTGTATACACTAGTCTACTCTGGAGTATCGATGCCCTGTTTCGAAACTCCAACGACTAGGGACCTTCTAAGGATGTGCTTATAGACTACCAGCTCCCACGTATATGATCGCCCTCATACTGCTGGCAGTCAAGCATGAATCCTAGGGGCTCTATCAACGTGTAATAGCGACCTATCAGGACACCTAAAGCAGTACACGATGATAAAGATAAACCGGATAGCATACTATCATCTTGAGTAAGACTGTCCTACCGGAATAGGTCCTCCCTTAATCATTGCAATCACATGCCTGTTATCCAATAATTGACTCTGAAGGCACTATCTCCAACATAATCAACTATGCTTCATAAATGCATTTGAGTGATTCATCTCCATGAGTCATTAAGCATTTATGATGCATTAATGACATGGATGAATCACACAAATGAGTCACTAATCTCATTTAATGCAATGCCACTAGAAGCTTCCCGACAAATTACGAGAACGCCCCTCCAATCCATGAAAACACGGAAATACTTTATACTGTATAAATCCAATAACCCGATACTAGAATCTGGCTTAAACCAAAGCCGGCTAGTAAAAACTGTCCGAAAAGTCATACGTGCGTAAACACACATACGCGTCCGAACCCTTGTCGTAAAACCGTACGACCTCTATATCGTTTCGCCTGGAGCAGGGAAACTCTCTGTGTGGGACTCTAAAGACTCAACACTACACTGGTAGTGGGTTTAACCACAGACCGTAAGCGGCACTAGCTGTACATAACGGTCCCCAGGTAGATGTCGATAAGAAGGCCGATGAGGAAACTCATCCGAACTCCCACTGAGCCTGATATGACAATCTCCGTATAGTCCGGTCTGTTCGTCTAAGACTATCGCATATCGAGCCTAGGGGGCGGCAAGCGTCAGTCCCCTAATAGCGGTATAAGTCATGTCGGAGCGAAGCCCATTATACCCAGAGAAACTTCTGGAACCTACCAGTAAATCTCGTTTGCCCTGGCCAGGGACTTTGCGTAATGGCTCTCTGACACATCGCAATATCATCTCCCAATACCGGGAGAGACGAATCCTGTCTAACCACTACTGCCTCCAAGTGCTCGGGACTGCACCCAACTGCTACCTGTTTGCACGACTCCTTTGAGCCGTGGTAGGGTTGCAATCCAAGAACAGTGGGACACACTCGAGGCGAAGTAGCAGTGTCAAGTCTGCGGACTATGCTGTACTCATGTCACCTGGGAACTGTTAACTGACGACGGTATAATACCAACCAACAGTTCCCCTGCGAGTCTTGTCTGGTGTACCCGTAACCTAACGAGCACCTGTATGCTATCTCCAGTACGACGTGCTGATGGCTATGGGACAGACCATCTCCCCAACTGGGATGAGAAGCGTACACACTAGTCTACTCTGGAGTATCGATGCCCTGTCTCGATAATCCTACGACTAGGGACCTGTATAGGATGTTGCTTATAGACTACCCAGCCCCCACTAGTGTGATTGCTATCACAACACTGGTAATCAAGCAAAGAACCTATGGGCTCTACTAATATGTATAGGTGATACGTTATAAGAAACATATGCACATATTAAAGTAGACACAAACCAAGTAGCATACTACCATTTTTAGCAAGACTGTATATACAACTGTGAATATCCCAAGCTTCCATTAAGTAATATACAATCTAGTATGATACAATAATGGCCCCTAGGGCATATACACTAACATATTAGTGTAATACTACAAGCTCGTGTTAGTGCCTCTGATAGTAACATATCAGATATATGATGTATGAATGCATTACGAATGGAAACAGAATATATCATGAGTGGGACAACTGTTTTCTTTAATCAATGAGATTTCTATATGTATATCAATCAAGTATCATTAATGAAAGCAACAGAGAAATCAGTGTCAGCATCGACACAAAACATAAGTCTCAGTATCTCAATATCAAATCTCAATATCTCAAATCTCAGATCTCAAATATCAATATCTCAGGCATTCGTATCATCTGTGGGATCGGCCCGCGGGCTCCGGTAGAACGGATCGGCCTGTATCCATCTCATGACTCCGGCCGGTATCCTCCGGCTAACCGACGAGTCCAAATAATATCACCGGTAGGTAGTGCTCCCCTGCCACGCTCATCGAATACAACCGAGCTTCTTGCCCCGGGGTACCATACCGGGCCCACCATGTACCCGAGACGGTTCATCCAACTCCTCGAATCGGGTCTCGAAATCCAACAACAATTATGAAAACTCATGGTGGACGACTCATACATCATGAGAAAACCGCAATTTGCATTTTAAAAAGATGATACTAAGCTTTTGTTTAATTCTTGCAGTTTTCCCCCAAATCCAGAAATCTCATGTAAATCCGAAATCATCAAAATCATGATACCAATAAATAGTGAATACCGTCATAAATCTCCATAATACTGCATAACCAGTGAATATATGAATGCACCTAATATTATGCAATGAATTCAATATTTAAACTAGCATATAGAAGCTATAACATATTGCGACTATCAGTTATCAAGCTATATCAATGAAAAGGTATTTTCTAAAGTGTACGTGACATGGCAATTACCAATGATGATGTGTGTGAGCCGGCAAGTAAGTGTATATGGAACATACGCATTATCGGTAATGGTGCTGGTGTCCTGACAGCATGGTTCATAATCACTAAGTACACAATAAACATGCAATGAGACGATAACAACATGATAAATGGCAATGAATAGTAATTGCAACAATAATATGCGGAACATGAATGATAACGTAATAATAAGAATCTACATCGCTACACCTGTGTTATACTGTTTTGCTGTTTGAAATAGTACGAATCGTGGTGTTTTGAAAATAAGGCTACGGTGTTTTTTTAAGAAAATGTACGTCTTTTGAAATATCCATAGTACCCCTTGACATGTCTTTAAAATCCTCACAATTCGTTTGTTTTGGAAATAGGTATGACTCGGGTCCAGTCTAACATCTACTAGGTAAACTACAGGTCTAACTAACAACCAATCGAAAGCGATATGGAAACCACCTAAATCTGAGTCGATATATATATATATATATATATATATATATATATATACATGTATAATAGTCGGTGATCCCGCCTCAATAGTATCCCATACGATATCCTATATAATATGACATCCTCGAGTCAAGAGTGCGGATCTATCATCAATATATAGCTCGTGCGGTAAATCCGTCGTACGGCCTCCCAAATCTGGGTACGGGTCAAATATCACATTTATCTCATTATTCGTCTGGTATCGTTTCCATCATATATCATGATCTGGGGTACTGATGTAAGTCTAGTACAATACTGATACCATCTATGTAATGCATGCGTGTGTATGAAAACACCATGCCTAAAGAACCCGCTAAAATATCATGTCGTATCTCAAATACGAACCATATCATATCACCGATCTCATAGCCCCAAGCCCAATCTCATCGACTCATCTCCAATCCCAAGTACTTATCCTCAAAATCCACCCCATAAACGCACAAGTAAAATAATAGTATGCATGTGTGTGTGTGTGGGGGGTAAAAACCTATTCTAGGGTTCGCGACTAAGAAGCTAAACTAAGCTACTTCTAACTATCCTAAACTAAACCATAAACACAATCATATCTTGATAATCATTCTCGTATCATAAAACACCTATATAAACATATATATCATAAACTATACTATGGACTGCGGGGGTGCTATACGCCATCCACCCGACTTCCCCCGTAGATATAATCTACTCACCTGGTCCTCGCTTGTCGAAATCGATGTCGCCATGCGCTTTCTTTTCGTCTCGAAGTCCTCATGAGGGTACCTACGTATCATAACACATCGCATCGCATTAAAATCCGAGTCATGACCAAAACGACACACGAATCTCACATAGGTCAAAACCTATGGTTTACTTTCTCAAATCAACCCAAAAACCCTCGACATCGGCGTGCAAACGCCGAGTGATCGCGAAAAACTCAAACGCACCAATCGTGGTTTCAAAACTCACTAATTATATAAGAAATATGGTTTAATTCATCAAAACCATAAAATTAAACAAATCGTTTTATTTCCCAAAAACCTAGTTAGCGGTCGTTAACCGTTTTAATACAAATCTTGATGTTTTAACAAAACTAGTGGTCACAATATTCACTAATTATTCTAATTAAGCCACATAAACATTTACTAGATTTTAATTTCACTAATTTGCATTAATTCAAAAAACCTAGTTTGCTAAAAAAGCTTAATTTGGACATTTTACAAGTAACAATTTGTAATTAGCAACTAGATTAGTTTTAACAAGTCTTAAGATCTCAAATACAACACACAATCCATGATCCAAATACCCAAAACCCTAATTTGATCAAAACCCATTCTCTTGAATTTTCTAAATTAACAACTAGCACCAATTTAACACTTAAATATGCTAGATTGAAACAATTTAAACAACAAATTAAACATGGGTTGGGATTTATACCTCACAACCATGAGATCAACATGAAACTTAGCCTCCCAAACATGCTTCTATTCCCCAAGATCCATGCTAGATTGGGCAAGAAATAATGGGTAGGGCTTGGATTTGGGTTTAGCTTTGAATTTGTGAGAGAATTGGTGGATTCTTGATGGGATTTTGATGAGAAATGAGAGGGGATTTGGGAGGGGGCTACTGCTGGATGGGGATTGGGGAGGCTCAACCACATGGGTGAGGGGGGGGGGGAGAGCGAGGGTTGAAAAAGTAGCCCAAGTCAACACAAGTCAAAGCCCATACTCATTTTTAAAACCCCATGCTTTCTTTGCTTTTCTTTTATTTTCTTTTACATGAAGTGTAAGGGGTGTGGGGGTAGCCATGGCTCGGCCAGCAGCAGTTGGGGATGGGTGTGGGTTTGTATGGTGAGAAAAAAGATAAATACTATACCCCAAGTCAACCTAGAACCATACCTCCATTTCTATTTAGACTAATTTCACTATTTAAGCCTTTTTCTTCGATATTTTCTAAAACTGTTTGACAATTTCATTTCATTTCAAAAATAATATTTTACATGTTAGTTTAGTGTATCATGATGCTAAAAATTTGTATTAACCCATTCCAATTTGTAATTTTCCCTAAATAAATGTATTAGTGACGGCTTAAAATAATATTAAAATAATTATTTTCGGAAATTTTTCATTAAACTAGAAATTTTACAAGTGGCTCAATAAACACCAAATACTAGCGATTACATAGCTAGAATATGTATTTTTAATTTTATATTAAAAGATATTTATATCTTGATTTTTTTTACGGAAAACACTCGTTATTTTACCGATTTTCCGAAATTTCACCTTAACGATTTCAAAACGTTACACCTAACTTACCCATGAACTGAGCGAGGCTGAGCCTGACCCAACTGAGGGCCTGCTCGGAAAGCAACACATCGGTAACTTGGACGGGCTCCCACGCCGACACTGCCCTCGCTTCGGGGGAGGACAACCGCTTCACCCGCAGGCAGTCGGCTTTGTGCCACTGTACGGGTGCAAGACAATCCTCACCCTCGGGTGGCCTGATGAATATGAAATTCTCCTTCCATTCATGGATGGAAGATGGAACCACTACGACCCCCGACCCGGCCGCCCCTCCCCTGTGTTTTCTAAAGGAAAAGTATACCCATCTCGTCTTGTCCTTACGGGTGCCGGGATGATTTTTGTAGCAGAGGGAAGAAAGGAGAAGGGTCAAATCGAAATGGATTTCTTGTAGTCTCAACCAGACCAGGAACCCAAGAAGAATCCTCCACGAGTTTGGCACTAGCTGGCCCGGAGCTAATTGGAAACAACGCAGCGCCGCACTCACATCGGGGGAGAAAGGAAGACGCATTCCAGCCTAAAAGGCATCCAGGTACAAGGTGATCTCCTTGCCCCACACCTAGTCTGCCCTCTCTCCCTCCCCAGCCAAGTGAAGCGAGTAGCTGGGGGGAATGTGGAAGCGAGCCCAAATTGTGGTATGCTCGTCCACATTCCTCAGGAAGGAAGGCGCGTCGCGAGCACTCCTGATACGCGCTCTGGGGACCGTCCCCGTCGCACGACCCCGGGAAGCATGTCTAACCCTAACTCCCTGGGAGGAATCCGACTTGGATGGGGTAGAGGAAGAAGCAGTGGAAGACTCCCTAGACTCTACCCGAACTATCTTAACAGACTCCCCAGAGGAAGACATCGAACCTGAGCAAATGAAGGGGTCCTCCGAGGAAAGGGCACGGGAAATTCGACCTAAAGGGAAGAGCGCCGAGCTAATTCACGCAGCGATGAGGAAATGATAGTGAAGTGTGGACCCTGGGGGATCCCACCTCTATTTATAGAATTTGGAGAGCGTATCCTACGGCGCTGATCGTTTCCAGCCAAAACAACACTTCGCGTTTGACGGCTATCAGCGTCCCACATGTCTTACGATCATTGGACGCGTCCCCTCAAGCGTAAGGGACACCGGCGGCGCGTCATGTCAGCCAACCAACGCCGGCTGTGTAGCTTGGCGCCTCAACGAATGTACAATCAAGTCAACGCTTCCTATTTAATGCACAACGTCCTCTCGGATCTGCTGACGTCATCAAAAAATATGACTAGCTGCCCGGTGTTCCCTGATTAAAAAATCAGGAAAAGAGCTTCAGAAGAAGCATCACGTGCGAGCACGTGACCAGCGGTCACGTGTTGGCACGTGACGTTTAAAGCAGCGGCACAGAGCAAGTGCAGAAGAGAAGTCCATTAAAGGGTCGACACGTGACCGAGGGTCACGTGCCCACACGTGACCGAGGGTCACGTGCCCACACGTGACCGAGGGTCACGTGCCCACACGTGACCGAGGGTCACGTGCCCACACGTGACCGAGGGTCATGTGGCCGCACGTGACTGGCTTTAAAAGCCCTGTTGTTCAACAGAATTAAATTCTAAAAGAGATCATTCAAATCTGTCCAAAATGGAGAAGATTTATCTGAAACCGTTGGATCAAGAATCTGAAGGTGATTAAATATCACTAATTTATGGAAAAATCTTAGACATGGAAAGATTTCCCCCTAAATCTGACCGAAATAACAAAGAGATATTTTTGGATTTAAAATCCAATGGTGAATAAAATTCACCTAATAATCTAAAGGCCCAGATTAATGATTAAGTTAAATCAAATCTCTCAATAAACAAATCAGATCTTTCAATGAAAGATTCACTAAAACAGATTGATTCTTTTCCTTCTCCTATAAATGGGAGCCAAAGGGGGATAGAAAAACAGATGGGGAGAGAGATATATAGAGCCTTTGAATCTTGAAAATTCAGAAGGAAGAATTTGATTCTCTGCAAAAGAAAAAACCTAGGTAAGAAAAGAGAGGCTTCAAAAGAGAATTTAATTCTCAAAAGAGTTTAACTCTTATATAAAAAAAAGAACTTTGTTCTTTCTCTGGTGGATGATCTGCAAAGTGCACATCTCCCCATGAATTGAGAATTTAATTCTCATTGGGTTGAGATCCTGCCATGCAGATCTAAAACATAGAGGAGGAATTGAGTTTTAAGAATTTAATTCTCACAGAATTACAGGAATTTAATTCCTTTGGGATAAAATTAGGGTTTAACCCCATGTTATAGGAATTTAATTCCTTCAGAATGGACAGAACTAGGATTTAACCCTAATTGAGAACTTAATTCTCTTAAACTCACAGGAATTTAATTCCCTTAAAAAAGAAATTAGGGTTTAACCCTATCTAAGAATATAATTCTTCGGAAGAAAATAGGAATTTAATTCCTCTAAAGTTTATTGCTAGGGTTTAACCCTTTGAAGAATTTAATTCTTAAAAGATGAACAAATTTTTAAAACATGCTAAGGACCAAAGTCACGTGCTACCACGTGACCCCGGTAAAGATCCATAGAAAAGAACTTTGAGGCAACGTCTCAGGTGCCCCACGTGACCCTTGAAGGATAAAAAGAAAAAGCAAACAGAAGCTATGGGCGCCCTCACGTGCTACCACGTGACCCCTTGGCAAAAGTTTTAACAGTCAAAAACCTACATTCCCATCACGTGACAGCACGTGATGCTCCAAGAGCAATTATATGAAGTATTCAATACTTCTGGCAGAATAAAATAAGGGGAATCGGGGCGCTCTCACGTGTCCACACGTGACCCCTCTCTCCTTAGTGTTTAACACTAATTTGAAAACTTTGTTCCCAGTGTTTAACACTGATTTTCTTAGTGTTTAACACTAATTTGAAAACTTTGTTCCTAGTGTTTAACACTGATTTTCTCAGTGTTTAACACTAATTTGAAAACTTTGTTCCCAGTGTTTAACACTGATTTTCTTAGTGTTTAACACTAATTTGAAATCTCTGTTCCCAGTGTTTAACACTGATTTGCTTTAGTGTTTAACACTACTTTGAAATCTCTGTTTCCAGTGTTTAACACTGATTTGCTTTAGTATTTAACACTAATTTGAAAGCCCTGTTGCTAGTGTTTAACACTGATTATCTTTTAGTGTTTAACACTAACTTGCTAATCTTATTCCCAGTGTTCAACACTGTTGGTCTTTAGTGTTTAACACTAGTTTTAGCCCAATTGGCTAAGTTTCTAGAGGCAAGGCCTCTCCTTCAATGAACCAACAGAGGGCCAATATTCTAAACATGATTGGACTTAGCCCAAGCTGGCCATAAGTCCTCAATTCAAACTTAACTAGGCTAATGGGCTCATAATATAATTAATTGGTCTTAGTTCCAAATTGGGCCAAAGATTATTTAATCTACCTTGGTTCAAGGGTACATCTCTTCACTCCTTTGATACTTGGCGTTGTAATTCCTCAACGTCTTCAAAGAGGTGACGGGTCCCGATGACCACACATTGAGACGGACTGTGGGGTCCTTAAACTTATGGACTATGATGTCCTTAAGCTTGACCGTGATGTCTTAAAACTAATGCCGGACTGTGGAGTCCTTAAAAATCCACGGACTATGATGTCCTTAACCTTGACCGGGATGTCTTAAAACTAACAACGGACTATGACGTCCTTAACCTTGACCGTGATGTCTTAAAACTAACGCCGGACTGTGGAGTCCTTAAATCCACGGACTATGACTTCCTTAACCTTGACCGCAACATCTTAAAACTAACATTGGACCGTAATGTCCTTAAACTACCCATCGACCGCAACATCACTAAACAAAACAACAGGGCTCCCTTAATTGCTCTCTTGTTGGATCTAAACGATCCTGTTAAGTCTATCTTAGTCTAAAACTAGACCAACATATCCTTAACAAACGTTTAAGTTGATCTTAGTCTCAAATGAGGCTAACGTATCCTTAAACCCATACCTCCAAACCCAAATCTAAGATAATACGGATTTGGACTAGTCCACGCCCTACGGGCGACGACATAACTCAGTCTCCGTATACAATCCACGGGAAACCAAACATAAAACAAACACACACGACACGAAGTGACCATCTGGAGATGAAGAAAGTTGTTATCGCAATGCGGTAGCGTAATTAACTGCAGGGGCTTGCGCCTGCAGGGAAGAGCGTCCCCATAATCAAAAACCCCTCAAGCGAGAGGGAATCTGATGAAGTATGCTACATCGGACGCATCCATTTAAACCTTCGATACATGGTGCCATAAATCAACTTGGCATCTTCAAAGAGGTGGACGGATAGCACCAATTAGCATCTGCCCTGAATCTCAGGCAAGACGTCTGTCGCGCCGTCTTTCGGAGGGGAACAGATTCTGGCACGCCCGGTGGGACCTTTTCCTCTTTCCACTCCACACTTCGTGTGTCGTCTTTGCGAACGAATCACGGTTTGTTAATGGTTGCCTTTGGATTTTAAGTTACTATGATTTGGACTTTTGCCTGGCGCAGAAATCAAGCATCAATGGCATCCAACTGCTTGAGCTGCTCGAAATGCAAGTGCAACAGACTCTACGCCTCACCTGGTGGTGTAGCCTATGGGCCTCAAGCGGCCTCCATCCTTGCCATGCCAGTGGAACAGGTGAATCAGGACACCACCGGTCTGTTCTTCGGGACCATGTTCCCGCCTGCAAGCTTCACCATTCCATTGCCCGCACCAGAAGCGCAAAAGAAGTCGGTCTTCAATCGGCTCACTGCTACAACGGCCCCTCTCAATGGGTCGTCCAATGTCAAGCCGGCAGCCTCGGTCTTTACCAGGCTGAACCTGAACTCTAATGGGCCTGCTAAGAAGCCCATGACCCCCGACATGGCCATCGCAAAGAAGACAGCCATCTCCATTCCTGAAGTCGTCAAGACGGCCTCTCCTGCTAAAGAGTCGGTCTTTTCAAGGCTGACTATTTCGGCTTTTGCTCCTGCTCGAGGGTCTGTTTTTGACAGATTGAACATCGCCACTCAAAAGACATCAGCCTTCAAGAGGCTGGCATCAGTGGCACCTCATCTGGATAGGGGGCAAGACGAGACTATCCCTATCGTCGAGCCAGTCCCAACAGCTCGACACGCTCGACGTCGCTACTGGCGCTGAGTAAGGAAGGCCATGGGCAACTCCCCCTCAGGGCTAACTCCACCGGCTCCGATGGTGGAAGTTGATGCTGTTGTTCCAACTGGGAACAGCTTTGAACTGCTAAGGAGGGTACGCAAGAACTCTCCGACTGCCACGCTAAAAAGATCTACTCCACCTGTAGAGAGTATTACAGATGCAAAGCCGGAGCAGCCCTCTTAGCGGCTATCCTCCAAAATTTACAAGGTCTAGCGATGGGTTCAGGACTCAGTAATCATTCGAGATCACTCTCACCGGCGGAAGAGGGTGAAGGTTCAGGAAAAGAAGAACCGTCCTGTCAAATCACAAAGGATGACAACCACTTGGGTGCCTGCTGCAACGGCTCCCTCAACGTCGATTACTCAAAAGAGAGGAAGGCCGGAGAAGGTCCCTACGCCTACAGCTAACGTCAAAGAAAGTAAGCCTGAACGCCCTAAGTCTGGGGGCATAGTGGTGCATACCGTTTACATGGCATCCGGGAAGGAGGACAGCCGTGCATCTACAGGTCATCGACCGCTCACGCGATCAGTGACTAAAGCTCAGGAGCAGCAGCAGAAGCTCTAAGAAATGATGAATGCGATGGACGCACTCACTGGGCCAAAAGAAAGCACCAAAGCATCCTTGGATCAACGCCAGGAGCAGGAAACTGACGCTGAGTTCCTTCGCAGGATACTGGAAAAGAAGGATAAAGAGGCTGCGGAATAAGCAGCCAATATAAAGCGAATGGCCCTTCTGTTCCAGGACATGGTGGGTATGATGATCCAACAAGATCCTCCTGCTGAAGATCCTTCGATCGTCCTTAAAGATGACAAGGGAGAAACGTCAAATCCTCCACCGGCTCTGTCAATAGCCAAGGAGGAGACAATTCCTAAAGCTGACTTGGACGAATATATAGCTCAGCAGATACGGGTTCACCAGGCGACTGAGGCACCTGGTCAAGTTGTCAGA
Source organism: Agapanthus africanus (assembly GCA_030015575.1). Classification (NCBI taxonomy): domain Eukaryota; kingdom Viridiplantae; phylum Streptophyta; class Magnoliopsida; order Asparagales; family Amaryllidaceae; genus Agapanthus; species Agapanthus africanus. The sequence goes on from JASDDO010000001.1 coordinate 279,235,862, forward strand.
ACAGGACGACCATATCCGAACTGGTACGATCAGATCAAGTACCCGCCAGGCTATACAATACCGAAATTCCATGTCTATAAGGGGACCGACAATCCCCATCAACATGTTGCCCAGTTCAGGGCTCTTTGTGGTAACACCGGCGGTGATGATAAATTGTTGCTTCGCCAGTTCGTCGGTAGCTTATCAGAGACGGCATTTGAGTGGTACTCCAAACTCCCAAATAACTCCGTCAAGACGTTCGCTGAAATGGAGTTGCTATTCACTCAGCGATTCGCGAGCGCCAGCGAATGCACCCCGATAACGTCGTTGATTAACGCAAGGGTGAGGCCGGGTGAGACGTGGGTCCAGTACGCTATACGGTGGCGAAACTTGTGGTCGAAATACAAACAACGCATTGAGAAAGTGTTAGTTATATGTATGCCCTAGAGGCCATTACTATACATAGGATGTATATTGTAGTGGATGCTTGGACATATATAGGGAGGACTTTCTTGCTCGACATGATAGTATGCTATCTGGTTGCTCTTTACCTTAACGTGTACACTGATTGTCTCTCTGTTACATGTTGGTAAAGCCCTTAGGATGTGTGCTTCACTACCTGGACTATGATGCGGATCATACTAGTGGGGACATGGTAGTCCATAAGTACATCCTTCACAGTCCCTAGTCGTGGGTGTATCGAGACGGGGCATCGATATACCAGAGTAGACTAGCGTATACCTTCTCGACCCATACAGATGGGCAATGGATGATCCCATATCCATCGGTGTTTGACATCAGAGATGATATACGGGTGCTCAGTAGAGACTGGGTACACTGGACGGACTCGCCGAGAACTCCCAGATGGTATTATACCTTACGTCAGATGGCAGTTCTCAGGTGACACTGGTACAGAGTAGTCTGTTGACCCGAGATCGTCATAGAGTCTTGTGTGGTTCCCACTGTACTTTGATTTCCATCTTACCAAGTCCAAGAGGGCGTGCAAAACGGTGGTTTTTGGGTACAGTCCCGAGTCACATGGAGGCAATGAGCGATAGGAGGGGATTCGTCTCTCCCGGTATAGAGGGTTGATGTTGCGCTGTGTTCGATTGGCTATAACAGGAAATCCCTGGCCAGAGTTGCTGAGATTTACTGGTAAGTGTTACCAGTAGTTTCTCGAATTGTTATAGACCTCATATCGACACGACTTATCGAGCTATTGGGGTCTGACGTTTACCACCCCTAGGCAAGATATGCGACATATCAGACGATCAGACCAGACTGTACGGTAGTGTTACTGGTTGGATTCACAGGAGTATGAGCGGGCTTGCTCGTCGATCTTCTGATCGCTCAATACCCGGGTGGCCGTTATGTTTAGCAGACCGCTTGCGGCTTGTGGGTGTTTGATATGATCATCACCTGCTGCCGGCGTATTGACGAGTCTTTAGAGTCCTACACAGAGGTTTCCTGGCTCAAGCAAAACAAAATAGGAGCACATATGAGATATGTGCGGGACCGAGAATAATGCGTGTATGTGATACCGTATTTCATTCTCGCGATATGTGACATTGATCGGTTATATACGATATAGCCGGGTTATCGGATCAAGTGTTGATTCGATAAGTTGTTACAGTTGATATTAGCCGGTTATATGCGACATGACCGGATCATTAAATCAAGTGTTGATTTAATGATTTAATGCATAATTATATATTTTATATATTAGTTTGCATTAACTAGTATTGGTTCACTTTAAGATGGATTTTCTCACTCGGATGTGCGCATTGCATATGCGATATGATTTTGTGCACTTGCTTGTATCATGTTTGATGATGCATGCCTTTTGGTTAAGTGTAAAGAATTAAACCTTGGTTAATGAAATGGTTAGGGTTTACTTTTTCCTTATTCATTTTATTCATTTATTTATTCTTTTGGAAAAAGAAAAGCAAATGAGAAAATGGTGGCATGTTTTGTTTTGTTCATGAAGCTTCATGAAGACTTTGACCAAGTGACCATTTTGTCTCATGCTTAACCCTAACCATCCCACTAACCATGATTTATTCTCTACACTTGACCATGGTTTGGTTATGATAAGTATTCTTTTAATTTTCTTTTTGGAATTAACTTGTCATAACATTTACCTTCTTCTTCTTCATTTCTTCAAGTGAAGAAAGCTTGCCTCCATCAATGGCAAGTGATGAAAAAGAGTGAGAAATCCAAATCTAAAGTCTACCCACTTCCTATTTCTTCATCCTCTACCTCTTGCCAAGTAGTAGAGTGTGTTTTCTTCACAAGTTTCATGACTTGGTGAAGTGAGAGCTTGATCTTGCGATGCCTCGACGTAGATCATCTTCGGCATGGACATCGACGACCTAGCTCGCCATTTCTCCGACGAAGCCGACGCTAGAGCCCGGGAACTCATTTGGACAGCGAGGGGACTTCATTAAGTAGCTATGGAGGTGGAGCACCGGATCTACAAAGGTTGCATTTCCGTATTCTTTATAGTTAAGTTGTTAACTAGTTTTGTTTCGCCTAGTTTTCTAGCCAACGATCTGTAGTCTAGGATTTCTCGGCACCGTATTTTTTGAAATTGGCATGGTTGATGCCTTGTGAGACCTCACTAGGGTGCCTAGGAACCCTACAGTGGTATCAGAGCCTAGCTAGAGCCTTAGGCGAAGTCTAGACGGAGTTTGAAGTCCGATCGAACCGAAACCCAAACCTAAACATGCTCTCTGTCCTTTTTTCAAAAACTGGGATTTTTCCAAATTAAAAATTGCTAAAAAATTCAGCAGGGAAAAATAAGAATTACTATGCAAAATTTTTTCGATGAACAGTGTTTATTGCAGCGGAACCGCGGCAGAAGCCTAGCTTCTGCGGCGGTTCCGCGGCAACATGGTGACGTCATCCTCCACTTTTTGCACAGTAATTCATGTTTTCTGATGCTGAGTTTTCTGGGAATTTTTAATATTTATTCAAGAGTTGAATTTTCTGGGGTTGTTTTGGGGATTCGGTGTTTCGATCGGAGTATCAAATTTTGTCTATGTGGCTTTCCGGATAAATTTTTAGAATATGTTAAAAAGTTCGACCGGATATAATTACCCAATTTTTCCCCTGTCGGGAAATTTCCATGTGTTGGATTTTTCCGTAGTTTAAGGACGTTCTAAGTAGTGCAAGTAACACGATGAACCCTCTAGAAGACAACAAACCTTAACTCGATTATGTGACCGTCTTGAACTGCCCTTTGAACCTTAGGGTTTGGGGCAGTACGGCGTGCCACATGTGAGGCATTGGCTTGACCCTTCTACGGCTGGACCGTCGGTACTGAGGTACGAACTGAATGTTGTTAGGCTCATATTTCATGTGTTGATTTGTATCGGGAAAACTTGGGTGTTCGATTGTTCGATCGGAAAGTTTGACATTTTCTATTTATCCGGAATGGGATACAATAATTGGAATTCACAATAAGTTATGAGATAACTGAATGAATGTTATAAACATAGCACTTTAGTCTCACTTGATCGGTTGCCACTGAATTTTGATGCGATCAAAAGTCCGTTGCAATCACGTAGCGTACGCGGATACTCGCCGGGTAAACTCAATAGACAGCCTCACCCCATAGCCTCGACCAAGTGACTGTAGGAGAACCCCGTCGCCGAAAGCATCCGTTCGGGTGCTCGCGGTAGCGGTGTTCCGCCTTGGTGCACTTCGTCGACGGTATCGGGGGTGCAGCCGTCTACTGAAGTTTGCGACGAGCATTCGATCAGGATGTCGGGAATCTTGTTGAATTGCCCGACTTGATATTGAAAAGAGTTTTCGATTTTGAGACTAAAATGCGGGGTTTATAATTGTTAGGCATGCGATGTCTAAAGAATTCATTTGGTCAGGCATGCGATGTCTGAGGTGATTGCGGATTCCAACTGTTGTAGTTTTACACTTTCTTTTCTGTGACCGTATGTGTAATATGTGATATCGCCGGTTTCGTTGCTATATGTCAACGACAATTGGGATACGCATGTTTACTTACGTTGATGACATGTGATGTTATGTGTTGCTGGATATGTTATATTGGATCGTCGTCTTTGAATAGCCGGGGGTTTTTATGTGAGATGAGTGTTTTTCATTTTCATTCATGTAAAATCTTGTATGTAATATTCTTTTAATTGGGGCACTTCCAGGTTGCGGAAGTTGTCACCTTTTGTATATTATTTACTTTTCCGCACTAGGATAGACCCAAGTATCAGGGCACAAGTAACCGGGTTCTGGAGTCCAGTGGGAGACCAACTCGAGGAGTCGAGTCCGGGTCTCCTAACTCTAGAATTGGTAGGGTTGCTTGCCGCTCTCGTAGGGGTCTAGGGGTGTGGGTTTGGCTATTCATCACGACCGTGGAATCCGTGTTTTATACTGGCTCGTATTGAAAACACGGACGTCCTAGTATATCCAATATTTCATATGATTCTTCTGCTGCGATATCTATGATGTGATCATGTGATGTTCTGTGATAGATACTGTATATAGTATATATGATATATTATATAGGCGTTACTTATGTTTTACACCCGTGCTAGCCCTGCCCCGCTCTGTCGTTAGTTACCTAACCTAACGGTGCACGAGGGGACATCGAGGCGAATGCGGATGGCATAAGTGTACGTCGTATTTATCTGTGATGTTTAGGTACTTAGATGATGGGACTTCATTAATGTGATTAATGAAATAAAAGAAACCTAATGATGTTGTAGAATCGAATTTCAAAATAAAACAGGTAGCTACAGTTCTTGCTTTGCATAGCGGTATATATGATATGCCCTGCACCTTATTCGATGAGGAAAGGACCGAGATCCCTTAACCCTGGAGTGACTCCTTTAGCAATAACTGGCAGATGCTACACACTCGGTTTGTCTTCTGATTGCTTTTAAGAGTTTTGCTTTGCACAGTGATATATGTGATATATCCCGCACCTCATTCGACGAGGAAAGGACCGACGATCCCTTCACCGGGAGTGACTCCTTTAGCAAAACTAGAAAAGCCTCAAAAACACTCCATTTCAAAATTCATTTGATTCTACAACGATATCAAGTTCATTACGCAATAGGTTTTCAGAAAAACCTATCGTAGCCCTCCGTCATTTCAGATAAGTTGTATATAGTATTCGTGCTACATTTGTTGGCTTTCATCAAGGTGTAGTGTGCGGTAGCTATATGCTGCTTATCTGCTGCATACGATGCGATTGGATTAGGGTAGTCGTGCGGCTTTGTTGGTTTTCGTCAAGGGTCGTGCGGGTGGATTTAATTCGATCAACAAATGTACGGGTTGAACTTGACTAGCGGGCTATGGTTTGTTGGCTTTCGTCAAGGTCATAGAACGTTAGGGGCAAAATATTATCGGGAATTTCAAGTGTTGAAATTTGCAATGAGATTGCATACCTTTTATGAGATAGTTGTATCCCGATACCCGCTGCGAGTAATTGTTACTCCTGGGTGAGTTTTACACATTACAATTAGCCGATCAAGTAGGTGTCTAGAAAGGTGTCAACGGGGTTACGCCTCTGGGAAAATGAGGTTTACATTAATTAGGTTCGTGCGAAAGCACGGGGGACCTCCCTCAAAGTACCGACACTGGCCTGGCTGAAAGATTGGCGAACTTGTAGTGTGTAATTAATCTCGGCTAGTCTTTCCTTTTAGGGTTTGAAGGAAGATTTGATAGAAAGCAGTGGGAGCCATCCTGATTAGATAAAATAATAACCAATCTATTCTTGCAAGAGCGCACGCTGAGTGTTTTCTTCTCTCTCTCTCCATGTAGCGACCATATCATGCCTTAATCAAGATAATAATACGGAATATTGACTGAACCCGCTTGTTATACTGGGCTGGGGAACGTTGGTCCCGCTCCAACTTATAATTGTTATAAGACAGAGCAGGAAATTGGGGATTACCAGAATTCCCGTGCCGCCCAAACGAAGAAAGTGCATGCTGATGCATCATCTTCGGGTGTGTTCGTTACAAAGAACTGTTTCTCTGTATCCTCTACGTCCTGGGTATGTGATACCAGATCAGGATCCCAGATATGTAATCTGTTACATAGGGCTACAGCTAGGTAGAGAACTGAGAACGGGTGATAAGTTTCATGAGGCAGAAAACGGGGCAAGTGTTGCAGCCAAGTCTGTTGGTCACTGTCACCCTGTATTACTAATACATTGATTCTGAACGAATGTTATTAGATACCGAACCTGATATACAAAATCATATCTCTCTCTTTATTAGTAAAGAAAGGATATAATTTTATATTGTTAGATAATGTTTTGAACATTTCCTATATCAAAAGTTGATCGGTTCAGGCACGTTATCTAAAAGCATTGATGTTCTAAATCAAACTACAGTTCTTAGTATATGGAACACACACAAGAGGAAGAGTTCAGAAATGAACGAATCCTTCTTGAGGCATTGTAGACTAAGTCATATCAATGTGACCCGACTAGCTGAAGTTACATGTAGATGCATATTTAAATCAGTTTGAATCTACATCTTGTGAAACTTGCCAGTCATGTCACAAAGATATAATGACACCAGCTCTGTTTATTGGAAACAGAGAAAGAGTTAATGGACTCTTGGGACTGATACATGATGATGTATGTAAGGTCTCCTGTCTACACATGCCAGGACTGGTTCTTTATACTTCATTACATTCTCTGATGATCTTTCGAGATTCAGACCTATGTTCCTGTTGAAACACAAGTCCGAACCTTTTGAGATATTCACAGAATATAAGCGAGAAGTAGAGAACCAGAATACGGGTATAAGTATTATGTCCTATGATGAGATCAAGGAGGAGAATACTTGAGCACGGAATTCCTGGATTGTTCTAAAGGAGAATAAGATTCTCTCTCAGCATTACTCCTCCGTATACACCATAGCACGATGGTATATCGGGGTGGAGCAATAGCACCCTATGAGATATGGTGTGCTCTATGATGAGTACTGCTGAGTTACCTTTTTCCTTTTGGGAGTTATGCACTTGAGAAGCTGCATACCTATTGAATAGGGTTCCAATCAAATCAGTTGCCTACCGCTTCATATATGATATGGAAAGAGCCCATGTCTTAAGCTAGTTAAGATTTGGGGTTGTCCGGGCTATGTCAAAAAGCAAAATCCGGACAAGCTCGAGGCAAGGTCTGTTATGTAGAACTGGAAAGGTTCCAGCTATACAAAACTGCAGCTGATGATTTGACAGAACCAAAGGATTCAATAGATACCAACGAACCTCAGCCTCTCCGACGATCTAGTAGGTTTCCTCACCCACCTGAGAGATACTTCGGTTTCTCTATGACAGTGGGAGCGAGGACAGCATCATAAGATAATGACCCAATTAGTTTCGAGCTGGCCATCAGGAGTGAGACTCTGTAAGAATGGCTGGATGCTTAGCGATCTGAGATGGAATCCTTATACACCAACAAAGTATGGACTTTAGTTGCTATATCTGAAGGGTTAAATCCCCATCAGAAGCAAGTATATCTTGAGAAGATTACTTGGTGTACATGGAAGAGTTGAGACTTTCAAAGCTAGACTTGTTAAAGGTCTACATCATTGACCAGGTATGGATGATGATGAAACCTTTTCTAAGTAACTATGCTTAAGTCCATCCAGATCCTACTTGCCACGGCTACATACCATGACTACGATATCTTGTGGTTGGGTGTCTTGACTGCTTTTCTAAATGATGATTTGGAAGATAGTGTCTATAAGTACACAGCCAGAGGGCTTCGCAGACAGTGGGAGCAGCGGAAACGTGTGCAACATGCTTTATAGGATAAAGCAGGCATCGCGGAGTTGGAACATCTGTTTTGATGAAGTAGTCAAAGAGTTTGATATCATCAAAATGGTAGATGAACCTTGTATAAACAAAAGGGTAGTAGGGAGTATGGTGATGATCCTCGTAGAGTACGTGGATGACATACTCTTGATAAGAAAGGAGTTTCTTATGCTACGCTCGATCAATCTCCGTTTATCATAATGATTCTCTATATAGGATCAAAGTGATATCTCCTAAATCCTTAGTTTTGGATCTATGAGATAGATTTAATTGGATGTTAGGATTCTCACTAGTTGTAGTGAGATGGTATCAATCGATCCTGGGGAGAATCACTGGAAGGGTTCCAGGGTGATAAAGACGACTGAATGTCAGTCACAGGCATTGTCTTTACCCTCAGTAAAGGGACGGTATGTTGGAAGAGTTCCAAGCTAGATACCGTGACATACTAGACGATAAAGGCTAGATACATCGCTACTTTAGACGCTACCAAAGAGGCTGTTTGGGTGTATACAGGTTCATGAGATGAACTACGTTCCTCCCATTGTGTGACAATGGAGTTGTGGCTTATGCCAAGGAACGCAGGTCCCATCAGTGATCCAGACATATTCTAAGGCAGTATCACCTGATCATGGAGATAGTTGATCTCCAGGGAGATCGAGGTTAGGAGAGTAGACTCAGAGGACAACACAGCGGATCCACTCACAAAGGCCTGTTCCCAGAGAGAGACTTTTATGGGATGGTTGAGTATGAGATACTGCAACCACTGCTATTAGATGGCCCTAGTGCAAGTGGGAGATTGTTAGTTATATGTATGCCCTAGAGGCCATTACTATACATAGGATGTATATTGTAGTGGATGCTTGGACATATATAGGGAGGACTTTCTTGCTCGACATGATAGTATGCTATCTGGTTGCTCTTTACCTTAACGTGTACACTGATTGTCTCTCTGTTACATGTTGGTAAAGCCCTTAGGATGTGTGCTTCACTACCTGGACTATGATGCGGATCATACTAGTGGGGACATAGTAGTCCATAAGTACATCCTTCACAGTCCCTAGTCATGGGTGTATCGAGACGGGGCATCGATATACCAGAGTAGACTAGCGTATACCTTCTCGACCTATACAGATGGGCGATGGATGATCCCATATCCATCGGTGTTTGACATCAGAGATGATATACGGGTGCTCAGTAGAGACTGGGTACACTGGACGGACTCGCCGAGAACTCCCAGATGGTATTATACCTTACGTCAGATGGCAGTTCTCAGGTGACACTGGTACAGAGTAGTCTGTTGACCCGAGATCGTCATAGAGTCTTGTGTGGTTCCCACTGTGCTTTGATTTCCATCTTACCACGTCCAAGAGGGCGTGCAAAACGGTGGTTTTTGGGTACAGTCCCGAGTCACATGGAGGCAATGAGCGATAGGAGGGGATTCGTCTCTCCCGGTATAGGGGGTTGATGTTGCGCTGTGTTCGATTGGCTATAATAGGAAATCCCTGGCCAGGGTTGCTGAGATTTACTGGTAAGTGTTACCAGTAGTTTCTCGAATTGTTATAGACCTCATATCGACACGACTTATCGAGCTATTGGGGTCTGACGTTTACCACCCCTAGGCAAGATATGCGACATATCAGACGATCAGACCGGACTGTACGGTAGTGTTACTGGTTGGATTCACAAGAGTATGAGCGGGCTTGCTCGTCGATCTTCTGATCGCTCAATACCCGGGTGGCCGTTACGTTTAGCAGACCGCTTGCGGCTTGTGGGTGTTTGATATGATCATCACCTGCTGCCGGCGTATTGACGAGTCTTTAGAGTCCTACACAGAGGTTTCCTGGCTCAAGCAAAACGAAATAGGAGCGCATATGAGATATGTGCGGGACCGAGAATAATGCGTGTATGTGATACCGTATTTCATTCTCGCGATATGTGACATTGATCGGTTATATACGATATAGCCGGGTTATCGGATCAAGTGTTGATTCGATAAGTTGTTACAGTTGATATTAGCCGGTTATATGCGACATGACCGGATCATTAAATCAAGTGTTGATTTAATGATTTAATGCATAATTATATATTTTATATATTAGTTTGCATTAACTAGTATTGGTTCACTTTAAGATGGATTTTCTCACTCGGATGTGCGCATTGCATATGCGATATGATTTTGTGCACTTGCTTGTATCATGTTTGATGATGCATGCCTTTTGGTTAAGTGTAAAGAATTAAACCTTGGTTAATGAAATGGTTAGGGTTTACTTTTTCCTTATTCATTTTATTCATTTATTTATTCTTTTGGAAAAAGAAAAGCAAATGAGAAAATGGTGGCATGTTTTGTTTTGTTCATGAAGCTTCATGAAGACTTTGACCAAGTGACCATTTTGTCTCATGCTTAACCCTAACCATCCCACTAACCATGATTTATTCTCTACACTTGACCATGGTTTGGTTATGATAAGTATTCTTTTAATTTTCTTTTTGGAATTAACTTGTCATAACATTTACCTTCTTCTTCTTCATTTCTTCAAGTGAAGAAAGCTTGCCTCCATCAATGGCAAGTGATGAAAAAGAGTGAGAAATCCAAATCTAAAGTCTACCCACTTCCTATTTCTTCATCCTCTACCTCTTTCTAAGTAGTAGAGTGTGTTTTCTTCACAAGTTTCATGACTTGGTGAAGTGAGAGCTTGATTTTGCGATGCCTCGACGTAGATCATCTTCGGCATGGACATCGACGACCTAGCTCGCCATTTCTCCGACGAAGCCGACGCTAGAGCCCGGGAACTCATTTGGACAGCGAGGGGACTTCGTTGCGGAGCTATGGAGGTGGAGCACCGGATCTACAAAGGTTGTATTTCCGTATTCTTTATAGTTAAGTTGTTAACTAGTTTTGTTTCGCCTAGTTTTCTAGCCAACGATTTGTAGTCTAGGGTTTCTCGGCACCGTATTTTTTGAAATTGGCATGGTTGATGCCTTGTGAGACCTCACTAGGGTGCCTAGGAACCCTACAGAAAGCACCCGCGGTGGGCATGTTCATGGGTACCCTAGATCCTCATGCAACTATATCACAGTTCATGATGTTCTTTAAGCCAACCACATTCCAGGCTTTGATCGACAAGCTGGCCTAGATGGACCAGATGGGTCACAGACCGTCTCCCCCGAAGCCGAAACCTCGGAATGACAAGGGAAAAGGGAAGGCAGCTTTCGTTGCGAACGCTCAGCAGCAACCCAGTACCCCAAAGCTAGCGGATCAACTGTAAGAAAGACGGCGGTATTATAATGAGAAAATGAAGCGCCCTTACTCATTCGCACGGGATAAGACGAAGAGGCTATTCGAGCTGGCGGTACGCAACAGGCTTATCAACTTGCCAAATCCAAGGCGACCGCCACAACCCAGTGAGGTGAATAACCCCAATTACTGCCTTTACCATCAAACGGTAAGCCATCCGATTGAGGATTGCTTCGTCTTCAAAGGATGGATTGAAGATCAATACCTACAGGGCAAGTTTGCGCTGTCCGAGAAGTGGAAGGTGAACCCGCCACAACCGCACACTCTTAAGAAGACGGACGCACCGGGGGCAACTTGCTCTTTCATTGAAGAAGCTCCATGAGAAATCGCGCTTTCAGCAAAAACCAAAAGAATGCTGAATGAGCTCCAGACATGCCCAGCGATCAGGTGGAAGAACCCGCTGGAACCCCAGATCATTGAAAGGGTGCTGAAGCCGCGCCCAACTCCAAAGATCGGTGGTGATGGCCCGGGCACTCACAACCAGCTGTCAAAATCTTAAAAAAAAAAGAAGAAGAAATCCAAGAAGCCCGTGAAGCCTGGAGACAAGCGCACGGACTTGCAGAAACAGATTGACGCGCTGGAGGAGTACAATCAAAAGGCGCGGACTCCCATCACACTCCAAGAGTTCCTCAACCACGTCTTTCAGAAGGAAGATAATGGAGAAAGCTCGTCGGATGAATCCGAGGGATATGTGGCGAGTTGTCATGTGATCTCCCACTCGTTTATGGACGATGAAAAAACTCCTGGCACTGAGAAACTGGGGGCACAGCCTGAACCAGAACTTATGTGGCCGACAGACGAAATGATCGACGCCTTTCTAGAAGAGATTCGTTTGAAAAGTAAAGCCGATCGGGAGCGTGAGATGGCCGCATCAGAAGGAGCCAAACTCAGGTGACTAAACGAAAGAGTCGAAGCACTCTCGCCAGATCAAAAGACATCCGATGCGGATAAAAACATATTCAAGACGAGGAAAAGATTTGCTATAGCCATATCACTGGGAATGGAGCTACCACCTTCGGAAGAAAACACGCTCGGTGGAGCAGAAATGCATCCTGATTACTGCTCATATCATCGGAAGGTTTCACACCCTACTGAGGAGTGCGATGCTTTTAAGAGATGGTGGCAGGGATATGTTGCTCACCGGAAACATTTTAAGCGAATGAAACGCATAACTCGTCGGGAGCAGAGAGGTACGACCGAAGGACACAAAAGAACTACCGGCAACTGTTACACGGTCAATGCCGGAGGATCCCAAGTTTTCACCTTTGGGAGCGACTCTGATGAGGAAATGGCTCTGGGCCCTCTCTTTAAAGAATCTGTCTTAGGGAAAGAGGAAGAACCAGAGGCCTGCGAAAACATTCAGCTGCGCAATCGCACGCTCCCGGGAAAGAATCTCGGACCCGCAACTAGAAAAGATAAGGAAAAGGAAAAGGTCGCTGAGGATATTGCCTTAGATGACCAAGTCATGAAAGAGCTAACTGCCAAGGACACGCCCAAGAGGAGTAAGGTAGACTATAACATCCTAGCACACCTGAGAAAGCTACCCTCGCAGCTCAGCATTCTTGACGCCTTCTTATTATCAAAAGAAGCGAGAGATTCATTATTCAAGGCGCTATAAGAGCCCGAGCAATTCCAAGCCTTCCTCACCGAAGAAAGGATGAAGGATGAACTGGAAGAAGTGCACACAGCCGATGTCACGTTTGGTGATGAAGACCTTCTCCTTGGGACGTGCGACCACAACCGTCCCCTATATGTCTCTGGATACTGCCATGATATCAAGATAGGCAAAATTCTGGTTGATAATGGATCCTCCGTCAATCTCCTTAATGTTCGGGTGTTGAAGGAAATCTGCATGAGCGTACAGCACCTCGCTCGTGATAAAATTACCATCTCCGGTTTCGACTCCCAGTCGTCACGAACTCTCGGATCTGTAATACTAACATTACGCTTCGGATTACTCATCACGGACATCAAGTTTCACGTCATTAACGCCAAGACCTGCTACAATGCTTTGCTCGGTCGTCCCTGGTTACACGAGTACAACATCATCCCTTCTACACAACATCAGTGTATGAAGTATTTCAAGGATAGTCTTGAGTATACTGTAACAGGAGAGCCGAACCCGTTCTCCGTAAACGAAGTCCGCAAGTACGAAGATGCAAAGTACTTTTTGCCAGATTTCGAGGACACAGAGAGGTGTCGTAAACCGGAGAACAAAACCGCCGCCACCATTCCTGTTTTCGGGAGTGATACCGAAGAAGAAGAAGAGATAGTTTACGCTGGGCCGTCTAGACGCAACAACCCGGGACCATCCGCCCCTATATTAATCTTCGGAAGCGACTCGGAAGATGAGGTAAATGCTGTGTTCTCCAGTCGTCCGTCAGTACAAGCATTCCCTAGTGATGATCAGAGTTTGCAAATTACCATAATTCCGCAGAAGCACTACAAAGATCTTGACGCACTTGAAGCTTACAATGTGCAAGACCTGCAGACATTTTACGTCCCTCCCGGACGAAAAGGCGAAAAGGCAATTCTATTCTACCGCTCTGAAGAAACCAAAGTGGAGAAAGAAATCAGGCATGGCGCAGATCCTACGCTTGACAGGCTTCAGCCTATCCGTCTGCCCAGATATTATACAGAAAGCTTGAAGAGGCTGTTGAAGCGCTAGGGGATATCCTTCAAACAGACCGCTCGAAAGGCTAAGTTCTACAACAGGATTTGGGATGTCCCTGGGACTCAGCGCAAATTGCCCAACGGGATAATAGAAACGCTTGGGCTTGGATATGTGAGATCCGGGAAACAGGAACGAGTCCACGATAGCTACGCCATATATAACTTCGATGAAGAAGAGGACGCCCTATCGGGAAATGCCGACCCCTTATCAAAACTAGATCCCGCAATCGAAGTGTCGAGTCCGTCATTTGAAGAACGAATGGACAAACTTATCAGGAAAGCGGGTCAAAAAGCTCGGAACGACCATAATGCGAAATGGCCATCTACGATAAAGCCAGGACACAACGTCTTCTTCAACAGGCTGCAAGAGACGAAGATGCTCCTCCCTGTCAACCTGTTGTGCAAAAGGCCTGACGTAGAGGCAGAAGTAAGTCAAAAAGCAGAAAAGGGAGTCGACAACTACAACGCAGGATTAAAGAGTCATGTGATCGGGTATTGCGCGGTCCGGATTTGTCCCTCATGAAGAAGATGAGTCGAGCATATTCATTCCCTTAAGACAGGACGAAGAAGATACTCGATCTTGCTTTAAAACATCAAATGATTACACTTCCGGAGTCTAAGCACCCTGAGAAAGCTAACGAGGTCTCTCATCCGGGCTATTATTCTTATCACCAAGCCAGAGGACACCCTATCGAAGACTTCTTCACCTTCAAGAACTGGGTCGAAGGCCAGTACCAGCAAGGCAGGTTTGCTCTATCCAGCAGCTGGAGGATAAGTCCGCCACAAAAGCACGAACCGAAAGCCACAAGAGCAGAACCAGATTCATATCGGTCTTGGAAGCAAGCTCATACCTGTCATATAATAACAATATCAAAAGGAGAGCCCGAGAATATGAATGACCTTCCTTGGTGCTTCGAAAACAATGACGATGAGGTAATCTCAGAATTCCCACCAGCTCCAAAAGGGCTGGAAGATGGAATACATACTACTGCAGATAACCTTAAGAAGATTGAGTTGGGGACGGCAGACGACCCGCGACCGACATTTGTCAGCGAATTGCTATCGGAAGAAATGGTGGCTGCGTTAAAAGACGTGCTTATGCAGCATAGAGATTGCTTCGCATAGAACTATTCCGAAATGCCAGGACTGGATCCAGAAATAGCTGTCCATAAATTGGCAATATCCCCGGACATCAAGCCAGTAAAACAAGCTCCGAGAAGAATGCAGCTCGAGCTTGAGATGAGCATCAATGCCGAAGTCAAGAAACTGATCGACTCTGGGTTTATCCAGGAGGTTCAGTACCCTAATTGGATCGCCAACATCGTCCCGGTAATGAAGAAAAATGGGACAGTGCGCATATGCGTGGACTTTCGGGATCTTAATAAAGCTTGCCCGAAGGACGATTTCCCAGTACGAGTCACCGAGCTGATGATAGATAACACGTCCACTCACGAGGTTTTCTCCTTCATCGATGGCTCATCAGGATACAATCAGATAAAAATGTTAGTTATATGTATGCCCTAGAGGCCATTACTATACATAGGATGTATATTGTAGTGGATGCTGGGATATATATAGGGAGGACTTTCTTGCTCGACATGATAGTCCGCTATCTGGTTGATCTTTACCTTAACGTGTACACTGATTGTCTCTCTGTTACATGTTGGTAAAGCCCTTAGGATGGGTACTTGACTACCTGGACTATGATGCAGATCATACTAGCGGGGACAGATAGTCTATAAGTACATCCTTCAAAGTCCCTAGTCGTGGGTGTATCGAGACGGGGCATCGATATACCAGAGTAGACTAGCGTATACCTTCTCGACCCATACAGATGGGCGATGGATGATCCCATATCCATTGGTGTTTGACATCAGAGATGATATACGGGTGCTCAGTAGAGACTGGGTACACTGGACGGACTCGCCGAGAACTCCCAGATGGTATTATACCTCACGTCAGATGGCAGTTCTCTGGTGACACTGGTACAGAGTAGTCTGTTGACCCGAGATCGTCATAGAGTCTTGTGTGGTTCCCACTGTGCTTTGATTTCCATCTTACCACGTCCAAGAGGGCGTGCAAAATGGTGGTTTTTGGGTACAGTCCCGAGTCACATGGAGGCAATGAGCGATAGGAGGGGATTCGTCTCTCCCGGTATAGGGAGTTGATGTTGCGCTGTGTTCGATTGGCTATAACAGGAAATCCCTGGCCAGGGTTGCTGAGATTTACTGGTAAGTGTTACCAGTAGTTTCTCGAACAGTTATAGACCTCATATCGACACGACTTATCGAGCTATTGGGGTCTGACGTTTACCACCCCTAGGCGAGATATGCGACATATCAGACGATCAGACCGGACTGTACGGTAGTGTTACTGGTTGGATTCACTGGAGTGTGTGCGGGCTTGCTCGTCGATCTTCAGATCGCTCAATACCCGGGTGGCCGTTACGTTTAGCAGACCGCTTGCGGCTTGTGGGTGATTGATATGATCATCACCTGCTGCCGGCGTATTGACGAGTCTTTAGAGTCCTACACAGAGGTTTCCTGGCTCAAGCAAAACGAAATAGGAGCGCATATGAGATATGTGCGGGACCGAGAATAATGCGTGTATGTGATACCGCATTTCATTCTCGCGATCAATGTGTCGGATGGTTGTATGCGATATAACCTAGTTATCGAATCGAGGGTTGATTCGATAAGCCGATACATTGGATACTAGTCGGTTATATGCGATATGATCGGATCGTTAAATCAAGTGTTGATTTAATGATTTAATGCATAATTATATATTTGATATATTACTTTGCATTAACTAGTATCGGTTCACTTAAGATAGATTTTCTCACTCGGATGTGCGCATTGTATATGCGATATACTTTTGTGCACTTGTTTGTATCATGTTTGATGATGCATGTTTAACTATATTTAAGTGTAATGAATTAATCTATGGTTAAACTAATGATTAGGGTTTTCTTTTCTTACTTATTTATTTATTTATTTATTTTGAATAGATGAGAAAAGAATGGTTGCTAGTTTTGGAGTTTAGTTGAAGCTTCATGAAGCTTTGACTTTATAACCATTCTTATCTCATACTTAACCCTAACCATTAAACTAACCTTGGTCAATTCTCTACACATAACCATAGTTAGGATTATGATAAGTTTGTATATTCTTTTCTTTTTTGAATAACTTATCATAACATTATCTTCATCTTCTTCTTCTTCCTCACAAGAAGAAAACTCTCTTCATCAATGGTGATTGATGTTTTTGAGTGAGAAATCCAATTCTAAAGTAAACCCAACTCCTATTTCTTCATCCTCTACCTCTTGCCAAGTAGTAGAGTGTGTTTACTTCACAAGTTTCTTGACTTGGTGAAGTCGGAGCTTGATTTAGCGATGCCTCGACGTAGATCATCTTCGGCATGGACATCGATGACCTAGCCTGTCCATTCTCCGATGAAGCCGACGCTAGAGCCCGGGACTTGTCTTGGACAGCGAGGAGACTTCATTGCGGAGCCGTGGAGGTGGAGCACCGGATCTACAAAGGTTGTATATCCGCATTCTCATTGTTAAGTGTTAACTAGTTAGCTTTTTCGCCTAGTTTTCTAGCAAACGATCCGTAGTCGGGTTTCTCGGCACCTAGATTTTTTGAAATTGGCATGGTTGATGCCTTGTGAGACCTCATTAGGATGCCTAGGAACCCTACAGTGGTATCAGAGCCTAGCTAGAGCCTTAGGCGAAGTCTAGACGGATTTTGAAGTCCGAACGACCCGAAACCCCAACCGGAAATTGCTCTCTGGAAATTTTCTAAAATCTGGGTTTTCCCAGAATTAAAAATTGCCAAAAAATTCAGCAGGGAATCCTATGAGTTACTGTGAAGCACGTGACTGTAAATCGATCAAAGAGCCGCGGAACCGCGGCCCCACCCTGGGTTTCGCGGCTGTTCCGCGGCCATGATGGTGATTTGGGTCACGTGTCTTGCACAGTAATTCTTGTGTCAAATAGCCGAGTCTTCTGGAAATTTTTATATTTTATTCAAGAGTTGAATTTTCTGCAGTTGTTTTGGGGATTCGGTGTTTCGATCGGAGTATCAAATTTTGTCTATGTGGCTTTCCGGATAAATTTTTAGAATATGTTAAAAAGTTCGACCGGATATAAATACCCAATTTTTCCCCTGTCGGGAAATTTCCAAGTGTTGGATTTTTCCGTAGTTTAACGACGTTCTAAGTAGTGCAAGTAACGCGATGGTCCCTCTAGAAGACAACAAACCTTAACTCGATTATGTGACTGTCTTGAACTGCCCTTTGAACCTTCGGGTTTGGGGCAGTACGGCGTGCCACATGTGAGGTGTTGGCTTGACCCTTCTACGGCTGGACCGTTGGTACTGAGGCACGAACTGAATGTTGTTAGACTCATTTCATGTGTTGATCTGTATCGGGAAAACTTGGGTGTTCGATTGTTCGATCGGAAAGTTTAACATTTTCTATTTATCTGGAATGGGATACAATAATTGGAATTCACAATATGTTATGAGATAACTGAATGAATGATATAAACATAGCAGTTTAGTCTCACTTGATCGGTTGCCACGGAATTTTGATGTGATCAAAAGTCCGTTGCAATCACGTTGTGAACGCGGATACTCGCCGGTAAACTTAATAGACAGCCTCACTCCATAGCCCCGACCAAGTGACTGCAGGAGAACCCCGTCGCCGAAAGCATCCGTTCGGGTGCTCGCGGCAGCGGTGTTCCGCCTTGGTGCACTTCGTCGACGGCATCGGGGGTGCGGCCGCCTACTAAAGTTTGCGACGAGCATTCGATCAGGATGTCGGGAATCTTTTTGAATTTCCCGACTTGATATTGAAAAGAGTTTTCGATAATGAGACTAAAATGCGGGGTTTATAATTGTTAGGCATGCGATGTCTAAGTATTTCATTTGGTCAGGCATGCGATGTCTGAGGAGGTTGCGGATTCCAACTGTTGTAGTTTTACACTTTCTTTTATGTGACCGTAAGTGTAATATGTGATATCGCCGGTTTCGTTGCTATATGTCAACGACAATTGGGATGGACATATTTACTTACGTTGATGACATGTGATGTTATGTGTTGCTGGATATGTTATATTGGATCGTCGTGTTTGAATAGCCGGGGGTTTTTATGTGAGATGAGTGTTTTTCATTTTCATTCATGTAAAAACTTGTATGTAATATTCTTTTATTGGGGCACTTCCAGGTTGCGGAAGATGTCACCTTTTGTATATTATTTACTTTTCCGCACTAGGATAGACCCAAGGAGGGGAGCACAAGTAACCGGGTTCTGGAGTCCAGTGGGAGACCAACTCGAGGAGTCGAGTCCGGGTCTCCTAACTCCAGAATTGGTAGGGTTGCTTGCCGCTCTCGTAGGGGTCTAGGGGTGTGGGTTTGGCTATTCATCACGACCGTGGAATCCGTGTTTTATACTGGCTCGTATTGAAAACACGGACGTCCTAGTATATCCAATATTTCATATGATTCTTCTGCTGCGATATCTGTGATGTGATCATGTGATGTTCTGTGATAGATACAGTATATAGTATATATGATATATTATATAGATGTTACTTATGTTTTACACCCGTGCTAGCCTTGCCCCGCTCTGTCGTTAGTTACCTAACCTAACGGTGCACGAGGGGACATCGAGGCGAATGCGGATGGCATAAGTGTACGTCGTATTTATCTGTGATGTTTAGGTACTTAAATGATGGGACTTCATTAATGTGATTAATGAAATAAAAGAAACCTAAGATGATGTAGAATCGAATTTCAAAATAAAACAGGTAGCTACAGTTCTTGCTTTGCACAGCGGTATATGTGATATATCCTGCACCTTATTCGATGAGGAAAGGACCGAGATCCCTTCACCGGGAGTGATTCCTTTAGCAATAACTGGCAGATGCTACACACTCGGTTTGTCTTTTGATTGCTTTTAAGAGTTTTTGCTTTGCACAGTGATATATATGATATATCCCGCACCTCATTCGACGAGGAAAGGACCGACGATCCCTTCACCGGGAGTGACTCCTTTAGCAAAACTAGAAAAGCCTCAAAAACACTCCATTTCAAAATTCATTCGATCCTACAACGATATCAAGTTCATTACGCAATAGGTTTTCAGAAAAACCTGTCGTAGACCTCCGTCATTTCAGATAAGTAGTAGTTAGTATTCGTGCTACGTTTGTTGGCCTGCGTCAAGGCGTAGTGTGCGGTAGCTAACTGGTGCTTATCTTCAAAAGCATATGATGTGATTGGATTAGGGTAGTCGTGCGACTTTGTTGGCCTGCGTCAAGGGTCGTGCGGGTGGGTTTAATTCAATCAGGAAATGACGGGTTGAACTTGACTAGCGGACTATGGTTTGTTGGCCTGCGTCAAGGTCATAGGACGCTAGGGGCAAAATATTATCGGGAATTTCAAGTGTTGAAATTTGCAATGAGATTGCATACCTTCTATGAGATAGTTGGATCCCGATACCCGCTGCGAGTAAGTGTTACTCCTGGGAGAGTTTTACACATTACAATTAGCCGATCAAGTAGGTGTCTAGAAAGGTGTTAACGAGGTTACGCCTCTGGGAAAACGAGGTTTACATTAATTAGGTTCGTGCGAAAGCACGGGGGACCTCCCTCAAAGTACCGACACTGGCCTGGCTGAAAGATTGGCGAACTTGTAGTGTGTAATTAATCCCGGCTAGTCTTTCCTTTTAGGGTTTGAAGGAAGATTTGATAAAAAGCAGTGGGAGCCATCCTGATTAGATAAAATAATAACCAATCTATTCTTACAAGAGCGCACGCTGAGTGTTTTCTTCTCTCTCTCTCCAGGTAGCGACCATATCACGCCTTAATCAAGATAGTAATACGGATATTTGACCGAACCCGCTTGTTATACTGAGCTGGGGAACGTTGGTCCCGCTCCAACTTATAATTGTTATAAGACAGAGCAGGAAATTGGGGAATACCAGAATTCCCGTGCCGCCCAAACGAAGAGAGTGCATATGATGCATCATCTTCGGGTGTGTTCATTACAGAGAACTGTTTCTCAGTATCCTTTACGTCCTGGGTATGTGATACCAGATCAGGATCCCAGATATGTAATCTGTTACATAGGGCTACAGATAGGTAGAAAACTGAGAACGGGTGATAAGTTTCATGAGGTAGAAAACGGGGCAAGTGTTGCAGCCAAGTCTGTTGGTCACTGTCACCCTGTATTACAAATACATTGATTCTGAATGAATGTTATTAGATACCGAACCTGATATACAAAATCATATCAGTCTCTTTATCAGTAAAGAAATGATAAAATTTTGTATAGATGGATAATGTTTTGAACATTTCCTATATCAAAAGTTGATCGGTTCAGGCACGTTATCTAAAAGTATTAATGTTCTAAATCAAACTACAGTTCTTAGTATACAGAACACACACAAGAGGAAGAGTTCAGAACTGAACGAATTCTTCTTGAGGCATTGTAGACTAGGTCAGATCAATGTGACCCGACTAGTTAAAGTTACATATAGATGCATATTTAAATCAGTTTGAATTTACATCTTGTGAAACTCGCCAGTCATGTCACAAAGATAAGATGACCATAGCTCCGTTTACTGGAAACAGAGAAAGAGTTAGTAAACTCTTGGGATGATACATGTTGATGTATGTAAGGTCCCCTGTCTACATTAGCCAAGACTGGTTCTTTATACTTCATTACATTCTCTGATGATCTTTCGAGATTCAGACCTATGTTCCTGTTGAAACACAAGTCCGAACCTTTTGAGATATTCACAGAATATAAACGAGAAGTAGAAAACCAGAATACGGGTATAAGTATTATGTCCTTTGACGTGATCAAGGAGGAGAATACTTGAGCACGGAAATCCTGGACTATTCTAAAGGAGAATGAGATTCTCTCTCAGCATTACTCCTCCGTGTACACCATAGCACGATGGTATATCGGGGTGGAGCAATCACACCCTATATGATAAGGTGTGCTCTATGATGAGTACTACTGAGTTACCTGTTTCCTTTTGGGAGTTATGCACTTGAGTAGCTGCATACCTATTGTATAGGGTTCAAATCAAATCAGTTGCCTACCACTTCATATATGATATGGAAAGGGAAGAGCCGATGTCTTAAGCTAGTTAAGATTTGGGGTTGTCCGGCCTATGTCTGAAAGCAAAATCCGGACAAGCTCGTGGCAATGTAAGTTATGTAGAACTGGAAAGGTTCCAACTATACAAACTGCAGCTGATGATTTGGTAGAACCGAAGGATTCAATAGTTACCAACGAATTTCAGCCTCTCCGCCGATCTAGTAGGGTTCCTCACCCACCTGAGAGATACTTCGGTTTCTCTATGACAGTGGGAGCGAGGATTGCATCATGAGATGATGACCCAACTAGTTTCGAGCTGGCCATCAGGAGTAAGACTCTGTAAGAATGGCTGGATGCTTACCGATCTGAGATGGAATCCTTATACACCAACAAAGTATGGACTTTGGTTGCTATATCTGAAGGGTTAAATCCCCATCAGGAGCAAGTATATCTTGAGAAGATTACTTGGTGTAGATGGAAAAGTTGAGACTTTCAAAGCTAGACTTGTTAAAGCTTTTTCGTCATCGACCAGGCGTGGATAATGATGAAACCTTTTCAAGTAGCTATGCTTAAGTCCATCCAGATCCTACTTGCCACGGCTACGTACCATGACTACGATATCTGGCGGTTGGGTGTCATGACTGCTTTTCTAAATGATGTTTTAGAAGAGTGCGTCTATAAGTACACAGCCAGAGGGCTTCGTAGACAGTGGGAGCAGCGGAAACGTGTACAAGATGCTTTATAGGATAAAGCAGGCATCGCGGAGTTGGAACGTCTATTTTGATGTGTTAGTCAAAGAAGTTGACATCATCAAAATGGTAGATGAACCTTGTATAAACAAAAAAGGTAGTAGGGAGTATGGTGATGATCCTCGTAGAATACGTGGATAACATACTCTTGATAGGGAAGGAGTTTCCTATGCTACGCTCGATCAATCTCCGCTTATCACAATGATTCTCCACATAGGATCAAAGTGATACCTCCTAAATCCTGGGTTTTTGGATCTATGAGATAGATCTAAATGGATGTTAGGATTCTCACTAGTTGTAGTGAGACGGTATCAGTTGATCCTGGGAAGAATCACTGGAAGTGTTCCAAGGTGATAATGACGACTGAGTGTCAGTCACAGGCATTGTCTTTACCCTCAGTAAAGGGACGGTATGTTGGAAGAGTTCCAAGCTAGATACCGTGACATACTAGATGATAAAGGCTGGATACATCGCTACTTAAGATGCTACCAAAGTGGCTGTCTGGGTGTATATTGGTTCATGAGATGAACTTAGTTCCTCCCATTGTGTGACAATGGAGTTGTGGCTTATGCCATGGAACGTCCGTCCCATCAGTGATCCAGACATATTCTAAGGCAGTACCACCTGATCATGGAGATAGTTGATCTCCAGGGTGATCGATGTTTGGAGAGTAGACTCAGAAGACAACACAGCGGATCCACTCACAAAGGCCTGTTCCCAGAGAGAGACTTTTATGGGATGGTTGAGTATGAGATACTGCAACCACTGCTATCAGATGGCCCTAGTGCAAGTGGGAGATTGTTAGTTATATGTATGCCCTAGAGGCCATTACTATACATAGGATGTATATTGTAGTGGATGCTGGGACATATATAGGGAGGACTTTCTTGCTCGACATGATAGTCCGCTATCTGGTTGATCTTTACCTTAACGTGTACACTGATTGTCTCTCTGTTACATGTTGGTAAAGCCCTTAGGATGGATACTTGACTACCTGGACTATGATGCAGATCATACTAGTGGGGACAGATAGTGTATAAGTACCTCCTTCAAAGTCCCTAGTCGTGGGTGTATCGAGACGGGGCATCGATATACCAGAGTAGACTAGCGTATACCTTCTCGACCCATACAGATGGGCGATGGATGATCCCATATCCATTGGTGTTTGACATCAGAGATGATATACGGGTGCTCAGTAGATACTGGGTACACTGGACGGACTCGCCGAGAACTCCCAGATGGTATTATACCTCACGTCAGATGGCAGTTCTCTGGTGACACTGGTACAGAGTAGTCTGTTGACCCGAGATCGTCATAGAGTCTTGTGTGGTTCCCACTGTGCTTTGATTTCCATCTTACCACGTCCAAGAGGGCGTGCAAAACGGTGGTTTTTGGGTACAGTCCCGAGTCACATAGAGGCAATGAGCGATAGGAGGGGATTCGTCTCTCCCGGTATAGGGAGTTGATGTTGCGCTGTGTTCGATTGGCTATAACAGGAAATCCCTGGCCAGGGTTGCTGAGATTTACTGGTAAGTGTTACCAGTAGTTTCTCGAACAGTTATAGACCTCATATCGACACGACTTATCGAGCTATTGGGGTCTGACGTTTACCACCCCTAGGCGAGATATGCGACATATCAGACGATCAGACCGGACTGTACGGTAGTGTTACTGGTTGGATTCACTGGAGTGTGAGTGGGCTTGCTCGTCGATCTTCAGATCGCTCAATACCCGGGTGGCCGTTACGTTTAGCAGACCGCTTGCGGCTTGTGGGTGATTGATATGATCATCACCTGCTGCCGGCGTATTGACGAGTCTTTAGAGTCCTACACAGAGGTTTCCTGGCTCAAGCAAAACGAAATAGGAGCGCATATGAGATATGTGTGGGACCGAGAATAATGCGTGTATGTGATACCGCATTTCATTCTCGCGATCAATGTGTCGGATGGTTGTATGCGATATAACCTAGTTATCGAATCGAGGGTTGATTCGATAAGCCGATACATTGGATACTAGTCGGTTATATGCGATATGACCGGATCGTTAAATCAAGTGTTGATTTAATGATTTAATGCATAATTATATATTTGATATATTACTTTGCATTAACTAGTATCGGTTCACTTAAGATAGATTTTCTCACTCGGATGTGCGCATTGTATATGCGATATACTTTTGTGCACTTGTTTGTATCATGTTTGATGATGCATGTTTAACTATAGTTAAGTGTAATGAATTAAGCCATGGTTAAACTAATGATTAGGGTTTTCTTTTCTTACTTATTTATTTATTTATTTATTTTGAATAGATGAGAAAAGAATGGTTGCTAGTTTTGGAGTTTAGTTGAAGCTTCATGAAGCTTTGACTTTGTAACCATTCTTATCTCATACTTAACCCTAACCATTAAACTAACCTTGGTCAATTCTCTACACATAACCATAGTTAGGATTATGATAAGTTTGTATATTCTTTTCTTTTTTGAATAACTTATCATAACATTATCTTCATCTTCTTCTTCTTCCTCACAAGAAGAAAGCTCTCTTCATCAATGGTGATTGATGTTTTTGAGTGAGAAATCCAATTCTAAAGTAAACCCAACTCCTATTTCTTCATCCTCTACCTCTTGCCAAGTAGTAGAGTGTGTTTACTTCACAAGTTTCTTGACTTGGTGAAGTCGGAGCTTGATTTAGCGATGCCTCGACGTAGATCATCTTCGGCATGGACATCGATGACCTAACCCGTCCATTCTCCGATGAAGCCGACGCTAGAGCCCGGGACTTGTCTTGGACAGCGAGGAGACTTCATTGCGGAGCCGTGGAGGTGGAGCACCGGATCTACAAAGGTTGTATATCCGCATTCTCATAGTTAAGTGTTAACTAGTTAGCTTTTTCGCCTAGTTTTCTAGCAAACGATCCGTAGTCGGGTTTCTCGGCACCTATATTTTTTGAAATTGGCATGGTTGATGCCTTGTGAGACCTCATTAGGATGCCTAGGAACCCTACAAAAAATGCACCCTGAAGACCAGAAGCACACCACTTTCCGGACTCCTCTGGGTATATTCTGCTACAAAGTTATGCCCTTCGGTTTAAAGAATGCATGTGCCACCTATCAGAGGGCCATGACGAAGATTTTCGATGACCTCATACATGAAATCGTCGAATGCTATATCGACGACCTCGTGGTTAAGGGCAAATCGTACGAGGAGCATTTAGAGCATCTGAAGACCGTATTTCAACGCCTTAGACAATACAATTTAAAGATGAACCCTCCCAAATACGCATTCGGGGTGTCTCCAGGAAAATTCCTAGGATTCATCGTCCGGCACCGAGGCATTGAGATAGATCCGTTAAAGATCAAGGCGATCATGGAAATGCCACAGCCAAAGACTCTCAAACAATTGCGGTCTCTCCAAGGAAAGCTCGCGTACATCCGGCGATTTATAGCCAACCTTTCAGGCAAGTGCCGCCCTTACAGTCACCTGATGAAGAAGGGAACCCTTTTCGTCTGGGATCACAAATGCCAATGCGCACTGGACGAGATCAAGCAGTACCTGCAGAACCCGCCGGTGTTAGCTGCTCCAGTCAAGGGAAAACCTCTTATTATTTATACAACTGCCTTCGAAGGTTCCTTAGGTGCATTATGGGCACAAGAGAACGACCAAGGGAAAGAAAGAGCTCTCTATTACTTGAGTAGAGTTCTCCTGGGGACAGAAAGCAACTATTCTCCCATCGAAAAACACTGCCTGCCGTTGATCTTCGCAATAACAAAGCTCAGGCACTATGCGTTGGCGCATGAAGTCCGTCTTATTTCGAAGGTGGACCCCCTTAAATATTTAATGTCGAAGGCCATATTGACAGGTCGGCTCGCTAAATGGGCCCTACTCTTGATGGAGTTTTCAATAACCTATCAGCCTCTTAAGGCAGTGAAAGGCCAAGCCATCTCCGACTTCCTCGCTGAGCATCCAATACTTGTCGATTCCCCTTTGAATTGCGAACTACCAGACGAACACGCGTTTGATGCGATTGACGGTAGTGGTACCCGGTGGGAACTCTATTTTGATGGAGCGTCTTCCATGAAGAAGCGCAAACAAAACATGCCTATAATCAAATCGGGGGTAGGCCTCATCTTCGTAATCCCACAAGGAGGGATAATGCGCTTTGCTTTCTCCTTGACAGAGCTGAGAACGAACAATGAAGCTGAATACGAAGCTTTGATAGCAGGCCTTGAGATCGCCATCGACATGGGAATTGAAAACCTCCTCATATATGGAGGCTCTCAACTGGTCGTTAGCCAAGTGAACGGCGACTACCAGACATGTAAGCCAGAGCTGGTGAAGTATGGCGACAGAGTACAGCGATTGCTGATTCAAATTCCTTACTACATGGTAGAAAGCATACCGCGTGCGGAAAATAGCAAGGCGGACGCGAGAGCCAAGCTCACTAAAGAACTGGCTGATGAGAACCTCGATGACGTCAGAATCGTGGTACAAACCCGTCGGGTCCTCACACTGGCAGAAATATCTCCGGAATCATCTGAGGAAAAGGAAGCAACTGAGCAAATGGCTATGCAAATAAAGGACCAAGAAAAGGCTGGAGATTGGAGAGAAGTCTTTATAGACTACTTCAAATCCTATCGAATGCCTGAAGATGCGTCCTCGAGGCATCAGCTTGTGAAATGAGCTCTGTCCTTCGCCTTCATCAATAATACTCTGTACAAGAGGTCATTTGATTCTCTGTGGTTGAGATGCTTGAGACCTGACGAAGCGAAAAGAGTCGTTCAGGAAGTTCACGACGGACTCTGTGGTTCTCACCAAGCAGGCCCAAAGATGAAGTTGAAGATTAAACGAATGGGCTACTATTGGCCAACGATGATTCAGGACTGCCTCGAATATGCGAAGCAATGCCACTCGTGCCAGATTCATGGGGACTTCATCCACCAGCATCCAAATCCACTACATCCGACGGTGGCTAGCTGGCCGTTCGAAATGTGGGAAACTGACATAGTCGGTCCTATCGAGCCAGCATCGTCCAGGGGACATCGTTTCATCCTGGCGACGACTGATTACTTCTCCAAATGGGCAGAAGCAATACCGTTGAGGGAAGTGAAGACAGAGAATATCCTCCATTTCTTCAAGACGCACGTCATCTATCGGTTTGGAACGCCACGACGGATCATCTCCGATAACGGGCCAGCCTACAGAAGCCACAAGATCAGCCGCTTCGCACAACAACACAACATAGACTGGAGATATTCCTCAGTTTATAATCCGCGAGCTAACGGTCTAGCTGAGTTTTTCAACAAGACCTTGACGAAGATCGTAAAGAAGACGGTGTCCCGAAATAAGAAGGACTGGCACGAGAGATTACAAGAAGCTCTCTGGGCGTATCGAACTACGTTTAAGACGGCCATGAACACGACGCCGTACGTGTTGGTATTCGGTATAGAAGCGGTACTCCCCCTCGAGATAGAGCTACCTTCTCTACGAGTGGCAGTCCATTACGAGCTGACGGACGAAGAAAATACTCACCTTTGGCTTGAGGAGCTTGACGCCCTTGATGAAACCCGACTCATAGCACAACAAAATCTAGAGGCTTATAAAGCAAAGATGACGCACTCATATGAAAGATTGACAAGGCCGAGGACATTCCGTCCGGGCGAACTCGTGCTAGTGGTCAAAAGACTTATGATCCCCAATCGCGCCAAGCGGGGAAAATTTGAGCCGAACTATGAAGGCCCGTACATAATAGATAAGGTCTACCAGGGTGGAGCCTATCTACTCATGGATATGCACGGTGAAAGGCCTTTCAGGCCAATAAACGGTCGCTTCCTGAAGAAATACTACGCTTAATGAGCCACAGCCTAGGTCAATGATAGATGACGACGACTATGTCCGCTCGCTATCTTCCTAAGCTCAAACTCTATAAGAAGTAGCCGACCTTCTCCTTAACGGACCGAAACGTCCTTAAACTAACAACGGACCAAAACGTTCTTAAACTAACAGCGGACCGAAACGTCTTTAAACTAATAGCGGACAGAAACGTCCTTAAACTAACGACGGACCGAAACGTCCTTAAACTAACAATGGACCACTATGTCCTAAAACTGGCTGTTGACCGAGATGTCGATAAACTACGGTGGATTGCAGTATCTCAAAGCCGATATAAAAAAAAAAGAAAAAAATAAAGACGGTATGTCCATAAGCAAAGTGGGTACGGATGAAAACCCGAAAGGGCTTCGTGAGTAAAAACAACAGGGCTACCGGCGAGTGTTTGTGAAAACCCGAAAGGGCGCAACCTCGTTAAAGGACACTTGCAGGGTCTTCACAACCTTGTAAGGAGAAACCACCCGCGTGAGATCCTTATGACTCACAAGGGAGCAACACACTTAGGAGTCCTCACGATTCTTAAGGAGAAATTACACTTGCGAGATCCTCATGACTCGTAAGGAGAACTCTCTTATGGGACCCTCACGGCTCATAAGATTTGAAAGTCTTATGTTACAGATACCCGAACCTGTTCTTAAGCAACCCCCCCCCACAACCTTCGATATTGCCCTACAAGTGGCTCAATATTGACCCTTGTATACAATCTACGGGCGCGAATAAACAATTCCCTAACCAAGTCCCATCCATGACTAGGGATATGTTCATACAGTGAACAACCCTCGTAGGTCCTCTCGACTTATAAGGAGAAAACCCTTTTGTAAGATCCTTACGACTTACAAGAGAACATGAACTTAGGAATCCTCACGATTCCCAAGGAGAAAACACACCTACAAGATCCTCACGACTTGTAGGGAGAAATACCTTTGTGAGACCCTTACGGCTCATGAAGTCAAAAGCCTTAGTCG
The DNA here is from genome assembly GCA_030015575.1 of Agapanthus africanus. Lineage (NCBI taxonomy): Eukaryota > Viridiplantae > Streptophyta > Magnoliopsida > Asparagales > Amaryllidaceae > Agapanthus > Agapanthus africanus. Next base: position 279,265,324 of record JASDDO010000001.1, read on the forward strand.
ACAGGACCCTTAACCCTGTTTACTAAGCCATCTTTGTTCAACATCGACAGAGGCAAATGATGATTCGCTCGTGGCAATATCCCAGTTGTAGCGGTGCGGATGCCGAAATCGGTGTATAAATCCAAGCTTGCAGCGAAAAGCCAGCAAGCCACACATGCATACGAAACAGCCGAAATGATGGGGCAACTTGCGACAAAATCAGCAAGTAAAAATGTATGCATGAAAAATAGCCGAAATGATTGGGCAACTCGCAATAAAAAGCAGCGAGTAAAAAATAAAATATATAGCCGAAATGATTGGGCACCGCAAAAAATAGCCGAAATGATGGGGCAATCGCGACCTTCGCGATATAAAAGCTGAAATGATAGAGCATCACGGGAAAAGAAATAAAATAAAAATGAAATTTATACCCTACAGGTGATATCACATCGATCCCTGTATACAATCCAGGGGCGCAAACGAAGAGGACGTCACACTCCTCCTCCCCAGGTTTCATCAGAAGAAGAAGCCAAATCTCGACGGGTCACAGATAGCCTAGAGATCATCTCAACATTCGTCTCATTGCAGCAGACACAACATCAAGCAAAGAGGAACAGCGGTAACTCCCAGTTCCATGATTTGGCGGTGTACAGATCACCGAAAGTCAAATCCCAACTCCGTGAAATGCGGATACAATCAACAAAAATTCCTGGTCACGTGGAACGCAGATAACGTCACTCTTTGACCCCATGGAAAACGTCCAGAGCGGAGCCTGGTCCTCGCAGAACACGGCAGTGAACCCGTAGGGAAGCATTTAGTGCAAAATTCCTGGTCACGTGGAACGCGGATAACGTCACTCTTTGACCCCGTGGAAAACGTCCAGAGCGGAGCCTGGTCTTCGCAGAACACGGCAGTGAACCCGTGGGAAGCATCCAGAGCAAAATTCCTGGTCACGTGGAACGCGGACAACGTCACTCTTTGACCCCGCGGAAAACGTCCAGAGCGGAGCCTAGTCCTCACCAAGCACGGCAGTGAACCCGTGTGAAGCATCTAGTGCAAAATTCCTGGTCACGTGGAACACGGATTACGTTACTCTTTGACCCCGTGGAAAACGTCCAGAGCGGAGCCTAGTCCTCGCCAAGCACGGCAGTGAACCCGTGTGAAGCATCTAGAGCAAAATTCTTGGTCACGTGGAACGCGGATAACGTCACTCTTTGACCCCGTGGAAAACATCCAGAGTGGAGTCTGGTCCTCGCAGAACACGGCAGTGAACCCGTGGGAAGCATCCAGAGAAAAATTCCTGGTCACGTGGAACGCGGATAACGTCACTCTTTGACCCCATGGAAAACGTCCAGAGCGGAGCCTGGTCCTCGCAGAACACGGCAGTGAACCCGTGGGAAGCATCTAGAGCAAAATTCCTGGTCACGTGGAACGCGGATAACGTCACTCTTTGACCCCGTGGAAAACATCCAGAGCGGAGCTTGGTCCTCCCAGAACACAGCAGTGAACCCATGGGAAGCATCTAGAGCAAAATTCCTGGTCACGTGGAACGCGGATAACGTCACTCTTTGACCCCGTGGAAAACGTCCAGAGCGGAGCCTGGTCCTCGTCGAACACGACAGTGAACCCGTGTGAAGCATCCAGAGCAAACATCGGACTGTGGAGTCCTTAAAATCCACGGACTATGATGTCCTTAACCTCGACCGTAATGTCTTAAAACTAACAATCAACCACCATGATTCTAGATTGAATTTACCTTGGTTCAAGGGTACATCTCTTCACTCCTTTGATATTCATCGTTGTAATTCCTCAACGTCTTCAAAGAGGTGATGGGTCCCGGTAACCACACATCGGACTGTGGAGTCCTTAAATCCATGGACTATGATGTCCTTAACCTTGACCGTGATGTCTTAAAACTAACATTGGACTGTGAAGTCCTTAAATCCACGGACTATGATGTCCTTAACCTTGATCGTGATGTCTTAAAACTAACATTGGACTGTGGAGTCCTGAAATCCACGGACTATGATGTCCTTAACCTTGACCGTGATGTCTTAAAACTAACATTGGACTGTGGAGTCCTTAAATCCACGGACTATGATGTCCTTAACCTTGACCGTGATGTCTTAAAACTAATATCGGACTGTGGAGTCCTTAAATCCACGGACTATGATGTCCTTAACCTTGACCGTGATGTCTTAAAACTAACATTGGACTGTTGAGTCCTTAAATCCATGGACTATGATGTCCTTAACCTTGGTCGTGATGTCTTAAAACTAACATTGGACTGTGGAGTCCTTAAGGCCACGGACTATGATGTCCTTAACCTTGACCGTGATGTCTTAAAACTAACCTTGGACTGTGGAGTCCTTAAACCCACGGACTATGAGGTCCTTAACCTTGACCGCGATGTCTTTAAACTACGGTACCCAGGAAAACATCCCAAAGCAACCCCTGACCCCATGAGATACGGATAAGGGCGACCGCACCTAGCACTTGCGGGTCCTCACGACCTGTAGGGAAGAAAACTCTCTTGTGAGATCCTTACGACTCCCAAGGGAAAACCCGCTTAAGAATCCTCACAATTCTTAAGAAAGACTTACACCTACGGGATCCTCTCGACCTGTAGGGAGAAAAACTCTTTATGAGACCCTCACGGCTCATAAAGCTCAAAAGTCTTAGGAGGCAAATTTTAACCCTGAATCCTAAGCCATCATTGTCCTGCAAAGAGATCAAGATAGATTACCCACAGAACACATTCAAGTAGAAGAGACACACCATTGAGAAGAAAAAAATATGTCTTTATTCATAAACCAAAATGGATACAAAGTAAAATTCATGAAAAAACAAAAAGAATATACTCTCATTCGGGAGCATGTACAAAAAGAAAGGAAAAGATACAAGTCTTCAAGCCGGCAGGCGATTTAGCAAGTTTACTAGCTCATCCTTCTTTTGATGGGTTACGGCTTCATGATTCAGGATCGCCAGAAGACGGGCCTCCGCCTGAGCCTGTTGGGCCTGATACGAGACGAGCCGGCCTTCGAGCTCTTTCTCAGTAGCCTTGTGAGCCTCGACCCTTTCGCGAGTGAACACGACAGCTTTATCGAGGGCCACCACCTCTCTGATAGACTCTTGAAGTACTCACCAGAGTTGATACACTTTGTTGTCTTTGACTGTAAGATTGGCCTGGAGCTCGTGCAGTGCCTTAGAAGCCAGCTCCCTCTCCGAGAATTTGCGGCCGAGCCTCTTCTCGCATGATACCATATTCGCCGCGCACCGCTCGATCATGCCCCGTAAGCTCACCTTCGCAGCCACAGCCTCTGGAGTAGGACATGTACGCTCAAGACTGTATAAACAAACCTCCATTCGATGGCAATAGTCGATCTGAAACACGCACACATCACCTGATATGGGAGGCAAAAAGGGAAATTTCCGATACGGACCCTATCAAGCATGCATTTGCGACTATATGATATTCAAAAAGAACTGATACCCGAAGCTCTGATGTGCATGCAACAAAATGATAGTACTCGCAATTAAAGAAAGTTCTCATGGGAGGAATATGAAGCTCATTTACGCAGGCAAAACACACGCACGTGAGCAACAAACTTGATATGCACTGAAAAGTTAAATGGTGCCTCACACGCTGAACTCGTCAGCAGCAACAATGACAATATAACAAAATCCCAGAAAGAAGGCATGCAAACACAGAAAGGAAGGAAAAACTTATCCCTCATACTTTAAAAGTTCATACAAAAACAAGAAGAAACAATTACAATGGCAAGACCTCAGATTCGGGGCATGGATTAAGAAACTCAAAAGTGACTTTGTCCAAGATCTTCCAGGCATTTCGAACCATCCTAGTATGTTTTCTCTTGTGATCACAAGCGTCTGGATCCTCACGGATGTCCTCCACCCTCCGATAAGCAGCAAGTATGGCCGACTGCTGAAAAGCCTGTTGCAAGAGATCAATGAGATTGTCTCGCCTCCTCTTCGAGATTAGGTTCATCAGATACACACCGAATGCACTTTATCCTCGGCGGCATCCAATGCCCCGAGCGGTACGCCGGTGCAAAAGAGAGGGAGCGCCTCTTAGATCGCCAGCACGATGAGTTTCAAAAGAGAAGAGCGACGAGGGAGTAATTGACCGTTGTACTCGTCGAAGCGGCTCATGACCTCAGCACACTGAGCGTTGGTGAACTCCTGGTTCTGGCTGCGGCCCAGTGCGCGAATATTTCCGTAAGAAATGATTTCATCAAGATCATATAAATGGGCATCCATAATACCTGAAATAACGATCATGAAGATTCATTACAAACCTCTTCTTCTCGGATATGAAAGAGACAACCCAGGGCAAGAAAACCCTAAGAAACCTCCATGGGAAGAACTGAGTTCTTCATAGGAATTAAATTCCTTTTGAAAAGGGGAATTAAATTCCCAGAAATATTTTTTTGGGGATGGAATTAAATTCCATAGATTTGAACCGTCACCATCATCTCCCTAAAGATCATATGAACCCTAAGAGATATACTGTTCGAAGATTAAATGGTTTTCTATTTTTATTGATGAACTTGAAGAAAATGGGTTCATGTTAAAAGGGTGAAACCCTCGATGAGGATTTAAAAATCCAGAGAGTTTTTTTTAAAAATGGAGGTTCTGCAATCAACATCATTACCTGAAAGAAATAGTCTTTCTTGAACAGAGTTAAACTCTGGAAAATGTTTGAAGCAGAGAACTAAGCTTTGGAAAAGGAGAATTAAATTCTCAAAAGAAGAACGATCTCAAAGGAGAAAGATGAAGTAAAGTGGAGGCTCTTCTGAAAGGACGTTGGCATTTATAGGATGGGATGGAAAACGTTTCATCTACCCTACTCCTAGGGTAGATCCAACGGTCACAAAAGTGACAGCGTTGCACTAACGTGCTGACACGTGAGAACAACGCTGTGGAGGCATTTGTTCCCTGATTAAAAAATCAGGAAAAGAGCTTCAGAGGATGCATCACGTGCTAGCACGTGACCAGTGGTCACGTGTTGGCATGTGACGTTTAAAGCAGCGGCACAGAGCAAGCGCAGAAGAGAAGTCCATTAAAGGGGTCACGTGCTTACACGTGACCGAGGTCACGTGCCTACACATGACCGAGGGTCACGTGCCTACATATGACCAGGGGTCACGTGTTCATACGTGACCAGGGGTCACGTGGCCGCACGTGACTGGCTTTAAAAGCCCTGTTGTTCAACAGAATTAAATTCTGAAAGAGATCATTCAAATCTTTCCAAAATGGACAAGATTTATCAGAAACCGTTGGATCAAGAATCTGAAGGTGATTAAATATCACCAATTTATGGAAAAATCTTGGACATGGAAAGATTTCCCCCTAAATCTAACCGAAATAACAAAGAGATATCTTTGGATTTAAAATCCAATGGTGAATAAAATTCACTTAATAATCTAAAGGCCCAAATTAATGATGAAGATAAATCAAATCTCTCAATAAACAAATCAGATCTTTCAATGAAAGATTCACTAAAACAGATTGATTCTTTTCCTTCTTCTATAAATGGGAGCCAAAGGGGGATAGAAAAATAGACGGGGAAAGTGATATATAGAGCCTTGGAATCTTGAAAATTCAGAAGGAAGAATTTGATTCTCTGCAAAAGAAAAACCCTAGGTAAGAAAAGAGAGGCTTCAAAAGAGAATTTAATTCTCAAAAGAGTTTAACTCTTATATAAAGAAAAGAACTTAGTTCTTTCTCTGGTGGAGGATCTGCAAAGTGCACATCTCCCCATGAATTGAGAATTTAATTCTCATTGGGTTGAGATCCCGCCATGCAGATCTAAAACATAGAGGAGGAATTGAGTTTTGAGAATTTAATTCTCACAGAATTACAGGAATTTAATTCCTTTGGGATAAAATTAGGGTTTAACCCCATGTTATAGGAATTTAATTCCTTCAGAATGGACAGAACTAGGATTTAACCCTAATTGAGAACTTAATTCTCTCAAACTCACAGGAATTTAATTCCCTTAAAAAAGAAATTAGGGTTTAACCCTATCTAAGAATATAATTCTTCGGAAGAAAATAGGAATTTAATTCCTCTAAAGTTTTTTGCTAGGGTTTAACCCTTTGAAGAATTTAATTCTTAAAAGATTAACAAATCTTTAAAACATGCAAAGAACCAAAGTCACGTGCTACCACGTGACCCCGGTAAAGATCCATAGAAAAGAACTTTGAGGCAACGTCTCACGTGCCCCACGTGACCCCTGAAGGATAAAAAGAAAAGGCAAACAGAAGCTATGGGCGCCCTCACGTGCTACCACGTGACCCCTTGGCAAAAGTTTTAACAGTCAAAACCCCACATTCGCATCACGTGACAGCACGTGATGCTCCAAGAGCATTTATAGGAAGTATTCAATACTTCTGGCAGAATAAAATAAGGGGAATCAGGGCGCTCTCACTTGTCCACACGTGACCCCTCTCTCCTTAGTGTTCAACACTAATTTGAAAACTTTGTTCCTAGTGTTTAACACTGATTTTCTCAGTGTTTAACACTAATTTGAAAACTTTGTTCCCAGTGTTTAACACTGATTTTCTTAGTGTTTAACACTAATTTGAAATCTCTGTTCCCAGTGTTTAACACTGATTTGCTTTAGTGTTTAACACTACTTTGAAATCTCTGTTTCCAGTGTTTAACACTGATTTGCTTTAGTATTTAACACTAATTTGAAAGCCCTGTTGCTAGTGTTTAACACTGATTATCTTTTAGTGTTTAACACTAACTTGCTAATCTTATTCCCAGTGTTCAACACTGTTGGTCTTTAGTGTTTAACACTAGCTTTAGCCCAATTGGCTAAGTTTCTAGAGGCAAGGCCTCTCCTTCAATGAACCAACAGAGGGCCAATATTCTAAACATGATTGGACTTAGCCCAAGCTGGCCATAAGTCCTCAATTCAAACATAACTGGGCTAATGGGCTCATAATATAATTAATTGGTCTTAGTTCCAAAATGGGCCAAAGATTATTTAATCTACCTTGGTTCAAGGGTATATCTCTTCACTCCTTTGATACTTGGCGTTGTAATTCCTCAACGTCTTCAAAGAGGTGACGGGTCTCGATGACCACACATTGAGACGGATTGTGGGGTCCTTAAACTCATGGACTATGATGTCCTTAATCTTGACCGTGATGTCTTAAAACTAATGTCGGACTGTGGAGTCCTTAAAATCCACGGACTATGATATCCTTAACCTTGACCGGGATGTCTTAAAACTAACAACGGACTATGACGTCCTTAACCTTGACCGTGATGTCTTAAAACTAACGCCGGACTGTGGTGTCCTTAAATCCACGGACTATGACGTCCTTAACCTTGACCGCAACGTCTTAAAACTAACATTGGACTGCAATGTCCTTAAACTACCCATTGACCGCAACGTCACTAAACAAAACAACAGGGCTCCCTTAATTGCTCTCTTGTTGGATCTAAATGATCCCGTTAAGTCGATCTTAGTCTAAAACTAGACTAACGTATCCTTAACAAACGTTTAAGTTGGTCTTAGTCTCAAATGAGGCTAACGTATCTTTAAATCCAAACCCCCAAACCTAAATTTAAGATAATATGGATTTGGACTAGTCCACGCCTTACGGGCGACGACATAACTCAGTCTCCGTATACAATCCACGGGCAACCAAACATAAAACAAACACACACGACACGAAGTGACCATCTGGAGAAGGAGAAAGTTGTTATCGCAATGCGGTAGCGTAATTAACTGCAGGGGCTTGCACCTGCAGGAAAGAGCGTCCCCACAATCAAAAACCCCCCAAGCGAGGGGGAATCTGACGAAGTCTGCTATATCGGACGCATCCGTTTAAACCTTCGATACATGGTGCCATAAATCAACTTGGCATCTTCGGAGAGGTGGACGGATAGCACCAATTAGCATCTGCCCCGAATCTCAGGCAAGACGTCTATCATGCCGTCTTTCGGAGGGGAACACCCTGGAATCCGTGCTGACGAGGTCTTCAGCTAGGAACTTAGCCTGGGTGACCGATCAGACCACTCTCGACCCAACCCTTAAATAGGTCGAGACGAGAGTGGGGGACTAATGATGATGCTCAATACTGAGAACTCCTCAGATCATGACACGTGGCAGATGACGTGTCCCGGGGCTTACGAGAAAGGAGCAAGAGCGGTACATTGAAGGCGTACCCCGGGCCTTCGCCCCGACGACGTTCTCTACCTTCAACGACCTCCCAGAACACTCCTACGCTCGTCTTACGAATAGCCATTGGTTAACCTCCAAGCCTCCTGCACGGTGGGCTTCCTCAGCCCTCCCTGCTCGCCCCCGAGCTATCAAAGAACCAAGCTCCCTCGGCCTCTCGTCCCCGAGCTTCCCACCGAGCTCAGCTTCCTCGGTCTCACCGATCGACACAGAGCATAGATCACAGGCGTCTCCGCCATGGCTCTACGCATCTCGCCAGACGCGAGATATCCGTCGCCCCACGATCCCGTGTTCCATGCCATCACTTTCCCCCGTTAACGAGCATATCTCATCATTAATGGGGGATCCCTTCATTCGCGCAGGCGTAACTCTAGGGGTGTAATGGCCGGCGTGAATCTTGCACCCGCCAGCCTATGTCTGCCACTATATAAACCCCTCTCTCAGACGACTTAGGTAAGGTAATTTTATTCCAATAGGCTGCTACTCTGCCTAAATACCTTGAGTAACTTGATCGTCGGAGGGTCCACGGTGGTACAACCACCCCGAGACTTCTTTGCAGGTAGCTTGGCTTCGTACTAAACCAAACCTATTGAGATCCACATGCATCAGGAGGCAACCCTCAAACCCAATCTCAGCCATTCATCACCGCTCGTGACAGACCAAAGGAAGACGTCATCTAAAGGAGATCCTGAGCTCCATCAACTGTGGATACTCTTCTAGTACGTGTTGAACCATTGTTTAATATATGTCCTTAATGTAACAATATAATTATATATATATATATAGAGAGAGAGAGAGACTTATTTCGCTACTCTGCCACTTTCTTGGCACTTCTCATGCACTTAATTGGTTTGCACCCCACATATTGAAATACATAATTTCCTTTTTCTTTCATCCTAGAGCATACATTATTTAAGGATATCCACAAAATTAGTATATATGAACAATTGTTCATATTTCATATCAAATGAAAGTATTCATAGGCCGCAATATAAGAAAAGAGATAAGTTACTTGGTAGAAGAAAACGACCAAGATTTTTTTTGGCATAAATAAGGATTCCAAATATACAAAATATTAGTATTTTCGATTCACGTTTTTTAAATAAAAAAGTTATAGAATTTATGTTATGTACTAGTATGTGTCACGACCCAAATGAGAAACGTAACCGGCACTTAAATCACGCAACGTCTAAACGCGTAACGTAATTCAAGTAAGCCGAAAACCAGAATCTAAACCGTGAATAAAAGTAAGAAGATGAAATCTTTGTGTTAAAGTGTTAATTTTAAGAGTAGAAGAGTCATTTCAAAGCCTTTTTGAAAATTGAGTTATCGTTAAAATTTTCGGCAGCATCTCCTTTGTAAAATCTGATCCAAACCGATACATAAGCAAGATATATATATATATATATATATATACATATATATATATATATAAGCATCCTCACTTGGAAGCAATCTCAACGCCTTTTAGTGGAACACAATCAAATAGTAAAATATACGATGCCATAGGCGAAGAAATAAGCAATTAAAAGAAGGAAAACAATAACCACAACATAAAAACAAAAGTCGGCTCACACGAGCATGACACGCAGAGTCAAATACATAACACAATCTCTCAGTCTCGTCTCTAAATAAATATATATATGTGGTATATGGTGTATACAAGATACAAGGTGTAAGTCCATGTCACGCACCCCACGAACTTGCGGGGAGGCGGAATATATGAAAAACGATTATCAAAGGTTTATAATATGGACTTGAGCGCATGAATGGTATCTAAACCATTGCTAACTAAATACTAGAGGTTTAACTACTCGGATTCGAAGTTATACCTCACGTTACTTGTCCTACGGGTCTTCATCGCGGTCCTCCACTCCTCGTAGACTCCTTGGAACATCGGCACCTCAACGGCCTCCTCGAGTCAAAGACGATCCACCCGAAAGCTCCTACGCTAAGCTTAATCTCTAACTTGAGATAACTAGGTTGCTTAAAGTGCTAATCTAAGCTACCTAGGGGATATAGAGTGAGGTTATGGATGTATTAGTCTAGCTAACCCTTGATCTCAACACATGAGAGGTTAGGGTTAGGGTTTGAAGAGAGAGTGAGCTTGAGGAGAGAGAAGGTGGAGATCATAATGAAATGAGATAATGATCTATCATAATATATATGAAGCATTATTTATTTATCCAAAAATGAAATAATAGAATAAACAACCATGCTTCATAAATATCTATGAGTGATTCATCTCCATGAGTCATTAAGCATTTATGATGCATTAATGATATGGATGAATCACACAAATGAGTCACTAATCTCATTTAAAGCAATGCCACCTTACCCCCCAAGTCACCACTCTTCTAGAAGCTTCCCGACAAATTACGAGAACGCCCCTCCAATCCGTGAAAACACGGAAAAACTTTAGACTGTATAAATCCAATAACCCGATACTAGAATCTGGCTTAAACCAAAGCCGGCTAGTAAAAACTGTCCGAAAAGTCGTACGTGCGTAAACACACGTATGCGTCCGAACCCTTGTCGTAAAACCATACGACCTTTATATCGTTTCGCCTGGAGCAGGGAAACTCTCTGTGTGGGACTCTAAAGACTCGACACTACGCTGGCAGTAGGTTTAACCACAGACCGCAAGCGGCACTAGCTGTACGTAACGGTCCCCAGGTAGATGTCGATAAGAAAGCCGATGAGGAAAATCATCCGAACTCCCACTGAGCCTGATGTGACATTCTCCATATAGTCCGGTCTGTTCGTCTAAGACTATCGCATATCGAGCCTAGGGGGCGGCAAGCGTCAGTCCCCTAATAGCGGTATAAGTCGTGTTGGAGTGAAGCCCATTACACCCTGAGAAACTACTGGATCCTACCAGTAAATCTCGCTTGCCCTGGCCAAGGACTTTGCGTAATGGCTCTCTGACACAGCGCGATATCATCTCCCAATACCGGGAGAGACGAATCCTGTCTAACCACTACCTGCCCAGTTGTCAGTTCAAGATGATATTCTCCTACGGATTCAGCGTCCATACTCATTCCGTTAGCAACTGTGAGGGTCATATCACCTATCCCGATAACCCTACAGTTTCTCAGAGCATGTAAAGAATTACAGATGTGAGTTCCTGACCCGGTATCCAATACCCAGGAAGTAGGGTTAACTGACATACAGTTCTCTATTACAAACACACCCGAAGCCGAAGCCACAACATGCTTCGAATCCTGGCTACTGGCTTCCAAAGCCCTGCAATCATTCTGACTATGCCCAATCCCATAACAATAGGAACGCCCCTTTTTTACTATTTTAAGTCCCGAAACATTTGCCCTTCTCTTTCCTTCTACATCCCTGGTTTCTTTCAGGGTAGAAGGTAGAGACCGTAGAATCAAGTCAGTACCTGACTCGTTCTGCAACGTGGTCTCCAGGTCCTGGAGCTCATCAATATAGCTAGTCATTGTAAGGACATTGTCCCCTACAGATGACCCGACAGCCATCCTCGCTAGAATTAAATTGGTCGAGGTCTCATATCTTGTGATATGAGATTGCTCTCCATACAAATTTTTGTTATGGAGAAAGATGGAAACTAAGTCCATCTTCTCGTACTGCTTCTGGTATACACCATCAACTGAAGCTAACACGAGGTATTTGTCTTTCGCTTTATCCTTTTCCCTTGTCTGGCGGATATCCATATCCGTGACGGTGGAAACTGGACCTGGGACGGCGTGATCTTGAGTAGTAATAGGGTGGTCCAGCTTGTCATAGGCAATGGACATCTGGACAGACCTTTGCCAGTCATATAAGTCAGATTCAGTCAATTTGTTATCTAGATGTAACCTATGTGTGGTCACAAGGTCGCTGCAATTAAGAGAGAGAGAAGAAAACATTTTAGCATGATGCTGTTGCAAGTTTAGATTGGTTTTAAGTTTATCTAAACAGGATGGCTCCCACTGTCTCTCGAATCCTTCCTCAAACCATAAAAGAAGAATTAGTCAGGACAATTCTCACCGTACAATACTTGCTTAATCGTTCAGCCAGGCCAGTGTCGATAATTCGAGGGAGGTTTTCCAACGCTTTCGCGAAGTTCCTTAATTAAATAACCTCTTTTCTCTGGGGGCTTAACCCCGCTGACACCTTTCCAGGCACCTACTTGGTTTATAGCATTGATCGTTAAGTGACGAATCTCCTGATAAGTAGTATATACTCACAGTAGGATCGGGATCCAAAATATCATCGTATGATAATGTTGAAGGAATCCTACCAACATTCATCAAACTCCAAAATGGTATGCTATCTCTGCAAATTTCAGTTTCTTTAGAAATTCCCGATATGGATTTTTGCCCCATGCTCTTATGACCTTGACTTTGGCCAACAAATCATAAGTCACATGTCAAGTTCTACCCGTCAATATCCAGGTTAATTTGAACCCATCCGTACATACCCTTGACTTTGGCCAACAAAGCAGTACGACTGTCCCAAACCAACGCATCTATCTATGCTGCATATGAATATTCAATAGCTACCAAATACCGTGCCTTGACTTTGGCCAACAAACACAGCTTGAATACTATTGACTATGCAAGTCCGCGGGGGCGCCCCGGCCGTCGAACCGATGCCGGAAACGCGGAAACAAAAACTTTCAAAAACTATTGAACCGGCACCACCGCGCACTTTTCACCCGGATCGGGCCATTAACCTAGCAACTAGCAAACAAGAAAAGAGTAGAGAAGCTATACCAAGCGATCCGTGTCCTTCGGTCTTCGTCTCCACTCCGATCTCCCGCGGAAACTCCGTCCATCACCTCCTCGTGGAAAGGGCACCACGTAGCTGGAATCTTTTACGGGCTCCCGCCTCTTGACCGAGGCAACTCGAGCGCGAAGTTGGCAAGCCGACGCGTCCAAGGGTTGCTGTAGACCAGTGTAGAATCGTTGTCTCATTTGGGGTATGTGAAGTTGCCATGTATGGAGGGATCAAGAAAGAACTTTGGAGAGAGGTACATGAATTGTGTAGCAAGGAAAAATGAAATGAACAAAGTTTTCCCTCATTCCAAATGAACTCACCCTCTCTCCTCTAATCAAGTGGCCGGCCTCATCCTCCATGGTGGAGATAATGGGAATCAATATTATCATGGAGAAAAGAAAAAGATAAATCTAAATAAAGTCACACCAATTTCAACTCACATCCATTCACAAACCATCACATGAAAAGCCAAGGAAAAGACCATAAAAGAATCTCATCATGATGCTAGTCTCATCATATAGCCACAAATGCAAGAAAGCCCCTCACAAGTAAGTTAATTGCAAACATGCAATTAACCCCCTCCAACGAAAAGTCCGGCCGTGAAGGAAACAAGAAAAACCGGCCGGAACGGAATGCAAGCTGGCAACTTCAGAAAACAGATCCCGTAATAAATTACAGGAAAACCCCACTACAGCAAATACATGCCCGCATTTGTATTCCCACTGAACACAAATGCAAAGAGACAAAACTACACTATCTCATACTAGGATCCAGCTTAAGCCAAAGCCGGCTAGTAAAAACCGTCCGATCACGATCCGTGCAATACCGCACGTATTTGATCGAACCCTGCCATAACTCCATACGGCCTCTACAGCGTTTCGCCCGAAACTTGAGTAACTGTGTGTGGTGGACTCTAAAGACTCGTCAATACTATGGCTGTGGATTTAACCACTAGCACGTCAGAGGTAAAAGCCCATACGTGACGGGCTACCATGTATTGACCAAAAGGGACGTCGATGAGCGCACTCATCCTGACACCCTACTGAGCCTGTCAGTGACAATATCCGTACAGTCCGGTCCATTTGTCTATGAACATCGCATGGCGGGCCTAGGGGGTTGGTAAAAGTCAGACCCCCAATAGCGGTACAAGTCGTGTCGGAGTGCAGCCCAGAACACCCTGAGATACTACTGGAATACCTACCAGCAAATCTCCTGCCTTGGCCAAGGACTTTTCATGTTCTGGCTCTCCTAGACACAGCGCGACCTCTGTTCATATCAGATTTTTGCATTTTCATACCGCCCAATTTTTATCACATTGCATATCGGTAGATACTCTTGAGCCGTGTTTGCTAGCCAATTGCAGGATACAGGTTCTCGGTTCTAAAACGGTGAAATTCATGGAAAACACGACAAAATCCGGTTCCGGCGAACCACAGATAAAACACGGATCTTCGCTCTTTATCCGTCTGTTGCCACACACCAGTTTAAGAGACGAAATGTCAAATCAATGTCGTTTTCATGCACAAGGCTCAATGGCAGCACAAGATCCAAGAAATCTACACGGAGCTCGAGGAAATCATGACAAAAAGATACACATCAAATCACCTTTTGCTCAACAGAAATTCTGGAAAAATCGTGAAGAAAATCTAAGAAAATACATATACCAGAATAAAGGGCACACAAAACCAGAAAGAGCCACCAAAGATGATGGACCAATTCCTCTAAAGTGCCGCGGTTCCGCGGCGATAGCAGGCTCGGGCCGCGGAACCGCGGCCGTACTGTGGCGGCAGATTGTCAAACTTTGGGGGTATTTTGGTCATTCCATGTTAGTTCTGCTTGTTGCCCTACGTTTTCATTTTTCAGCCTATAAATAGCCCAGAACTTTGTGAAGGGAGGGTGTCCATAATCTTGTATTTTTTCTCTAGGTTTTAAAATACATGTTCTTCTTCCTCTTCTCATCTCTTCTCCATTAAAACTTGTAGTGAGCTTTTGAGTGAAGAATGATGAATAAAGAAGAACCGTTTATTATTATGCTTGTCTTGTTCTCTTGCTAATTATTGTAATTTTTATTTGTTAACTTATTTGTTGTTATTTCTTGTTGTTTCTTTCTTTTCTCTTTTTCTTTATCCTTAAAACAACCATGATGCTTACGCTTGATCCTTGCCAAGGTGAGGTCGCAAATAGCTAGTTGTTATCTTCTAATCTCTTTCTTTCTATCTTCCTCTTTTGTTTTGTTTTATTTTTCCGTATCATTATGTGTGAGTAGTTTCATACTTGTTAGGGTAGGATAAGGGAAGTTTGAGAGAAGGAAATCTCTCTCACTCTTTCCTTGCCCAACAGCTTAATTCGACTCCCGTTAATTGAACCACAATCCGCTCCTTACGGCACCCTATCCTACATGATAGCGGTGATTCCGTAGTGAGACCGGTTGTGGTTGAATTAACCGGAGGTTATGGCTAAGAGCCAAGAACGGACGGACAAGCACCAAAAGGAAGAACTTATGCGTTGGAAGGCCTAGCTTATACTCGCAAGTTCCTTCCTAGTCGTGCTAATCCCCGTTGTTGCCGATTACCGTAACACCGCGATTAAGAGGGGCAACGAAAGATGTGGGAGACTCCTAACTCAAACTAACCTAATCCTAACCCTAACAAGCTCTCTTTACATATCACTTTACCACTTAATTAATCACACCAAAATCTAAAAAACTGGACTTAACTCGTTAAAACACATAGAAAAAGATTCCCATCTCCCTGCAGACGACCCGTACTCAACCGGCTAGCTACGAGCGAAACCGTCTTGATTGCGGTATTTAACTAAAACTTGAACACGCAGAATCGCTAACAATCAAATGGCGCCGTTGCCGGGGAGACGGTAGTTTATTTCTTTGTGTAATTTCGGGTTAACTTGTGAATATAAAAACAACCGAAAAACAAAACAAAAAAAAATATACTTTGTAAAAAAATCATTTTGTTATTTTTGATTAGTTTTTGTGCAAGTGTGAAGGAAAATACAAAGTTCGAGTTCAGTGGCCAAGACGTAGAAAATACGGAGTTCAAGTACAGTGCCAAAGACGTGGGAAGATAGACCCACATTTCGCGGCTACACCGTGACGGATCAACACGAAGCAAACGGTTTACTGTAAAAATCTGGAGCAGATACAGTAAGCAAATCAAGATTCAGCAAATCCAGACAAGCAGAGGACTCCAAGACCAGCAAACGGAAAAAAATTGGAAGCTCAATCTCTCTGTTCAGCCGCGGAACCGCGGCTATTGCTGGTGTTTGGCCACGGAACCGTGGCCATTTGGTGGCTTCAGGGCACCAATTTTTCTGGGTAAGCTCCTTTTCTCTCTCCCACTCCTCTGGACTCCAATAAATTGTGTTTTCTGCAGCCTTCTTTGCGTAAACTCTTCTCCCCCTTCCAATTAACTGTTCTTGTGCAGGATTCTTTGCGCCGCGCTAAAAATAAAAATTGTTTGCAGTTGATTTGTTACCGCTTTGCATTCTTTAATACGGACTTAAGGGGCTTGAAACCAATTCAGATTGGGTGGGGATTTCATCACCCTTCCCAGGACCCCAAAAATCACAAAAGCATATGCATTGTCCATTGTAATTAAAAAAATACTAGACTTCAGCCCTAAGGACTTCGCGCTCATTAGGAGAAGTTAAACCGTGTTTAGAACCTCGCTTAACGGTATATTGTTTACGGGGTGTCTAGGAAAGTGTTAACGGCGCAACCGCCAAAAGAGAAAGGGTTAATTAATTAAGGAACTTCGCGAAAGCGTTGGAAAACCTCCCCTTATCTCTGCACTTACCTGGCCTCGTGATCAGTGTATTTTTAAGCCCGTTTCTCGACACAGTTTTGCTTCGACAATCAAGTTCTGGAGCAGGTCTAGCAGACCTAGGAGACACTAGATCTAGGTGTGATTGTGCATATCTTGTTTGTGATTGCTTAAAGCCGTAAGTCCATACATATTTCTGTAAAGCTCTTTCTAAAAAAAAAAAAAAGAAAAAATCAAAATCTTTTATAAAAACTTGCCCTTTGTCGCCAAAATCCATTTTTCACACACCACCCATCGCCTTTCTCCATTAACGTTTTCTTACCCTCACCTTCTCCGCTTTGACTATACTAAACTCGTTTAGTGTATGTCCGCTTGGACTCGGGACACTAGCGCCCGTCTAGTCCGCGTTACGTTAGTCGCTACCGACTACGCGATCGACTCAGACGTCGATACTCCGTCCACTCCTCTTTCACCCCTTCCTTTGCCGGCCAATTCCGACGTTGACTGGAATTCTGTTCATACATCTTCACCTTCACCTTCACCAACCTCTTCTTCCGCGATGTCAGGATTTAATCCGAATATCTCTTTGACTAACCCTGGATTGGCTCCACCTCCTACGGAGACCAATAACCTACCACCACCGCCTGTTGTAGCGCCGCAGCGAATCGCGCTCCAGGATCGTTTCTATCCCACCCGTTCTACACTTTCCACCTGCCTTTCTCTTCCACCGACCAATGGGGATAATTTTGAAATTAAGCCCCACTTCATCAACATGCTTCCACGATTTCATGGGCTTGAATCTGAAGATGCCTATATCTTCATCAATAAATTTCAAAACGTTTGTGCCATGATGAAAACTACCCAACTGTCGGACGATGCTATACGTCTACGGGTCATTCCATTCACTTTATGCGATCTTGCTGAAAAATGGCTGTATAGCACCGCTTCCCACTCAATCACCAGCTGGGACGAGTTTGTTAAAGCGTTTCTAAAGAAATTTTATCCGAATCATAAAACCGCAAGGATTCGAAATGAAATCAACCAATTCTCTCAGCTTCCTTCTGAACCCTTCTGGAAGTGCTTTGACCGGTACAAAGACCTTCTTGTTCAGTGTCCTCACCACGGTATAGAGAAATGGCAACTTTGCCAAACCTTATACGAGGGCCTGAACCCAGCAACGAAGCAGTTGTTGGAAACCATCTGTCAGGGCCACTTCCTATCGAAATCTGACGAGGAAGCATGGAAATTCTTTGACGACCTTGCGGAGCAAACGCTGCAATGGGAGAGCACCAGACCGACTTCTTCTTCTTCTACCTCCACTTCTACCGGTCAGTCTAGGGTAGGAATTCACCAACTTGATGTCTCTATTGCGATGAAAGCTGAAATGGCTGCAATAACAAGAAAGCTTGAAGCGATAGAGAGCAAATTTTCTTCTCCTGCTCCTGCCCCTGTTCTCCCCCTTCGTACCATCTGCGCTTGTTGTTCCGATCCTTCTCACTTGACTGAAGAGTGTCCTTACAATCCACCATCGCAAGGACAGGATCAGGTTAATGCTGCATTCCAGCAAAGACCAAGGAATGATCCATACTCTTCCACCTACAATCCCGGTTGGAGGAACCACCCCAATTTCGCCTGGAATCAGAATCAGAATCAATTCCAAGGCAACAATTTCCAAAGGGCCCCTCCGCCGCAACAACAAGCGCAACAACAAACTCAACAGCAGTTTCAGCAACCCTTCCAACCCTAACCTTTCCAAAATCAGACGAACAACTTTGCACCAAACAATACTTTTCCACCAAACAAGTTTGTTCCGTCAAACAACGATAAGGTTTCCTCGCTCGAACGAAGTCTGGAGGCGTTCGTCAAACAATCGACTCAATCCACCGCAAACATCCAGTCTTCCATTCAGTCCTTAGTGCAACACACTGCCGCACATGGGCAAAGCATCAAGACCATCGAGGCCCAGATTGCACAGCTGAATGCGGCCTTAAGCGAGCGAGAGAAGGGGAAGCTCCCGTCCCAACCACTCCCAAATCCCGGTCACCCACAGAATGTACATGTTGCTCTTGAACAACAGAATCATAATGTGAGTGCCGTGACCACATTGAGATCGGGAAGGATGCTGCAAAACAACATTGGCAAACGGATCAACGATGACACCCCGACCGCTTCTTCTTCTTCTACTTCTTCTTCTTCTCCTGCTTCTTCGTCTTCTGAGCCTATTCTCCGTTCTTCACAAGGCTCTCCTTCCTCTTCTTCTGCTTTGAATGGACCCACTTCTCACTCCACGAAAACACCTGTTCTGGGATCCATTCCAACTCCACAATCTCCTCCACAAGCATTAGACTCAACCAATTTTAAAAATGTCCCATTTCCAAACCGGTTGAGGTCTAATAAACAAAATCCTCAAATGGAGAAGATTCTGGAGTTATTTAAGCAGGTTAACATTATCATTCCTCTTTTAGATGCTGTCCAACAAGTCCCGTCCTACGCGAAAATCTTAAAGGACTTGTGCACGAAAAAGAGGAAGTCTCAGGTACCCAAGAAAGTTTTCTTGGCTAGTGCTGTGAGTGATGCCCTTACCCAATCTTTACCACAAAAACGGAAGGTGTTAGGTCCACGTTACCTCTCCCGGTACTTTCGGGGTTGCGGAAACGGTAAAACAAATTTTTTTCTAAACTTTGTAACATGGACCGTAAAAGCCGGATCTTTGCTAAACAATACACTAGCATCCTAACATGAGATGTATCTACTCGGTTAGGGGTTATACCTCAACTTGAACTCCTTCTCTTCTTGTTGTTCTTCTTCTTTGTTGTTCTTCACTTCTTGTTGCTCTTCTCTTTGCTTGCTCAATGGTTGATCCGGACTTTGGTCACCTCCGCGGCCTCCTTGAGTCGAAGACGATCCACCCGAGAGATGTACACCGAGCTCCACCTCAAGCCGAGGTAACTAGGGCAAGGAGATTGCTAATCTAGAAGCCCTAGGATGTGTAGAGGAGATGTATGGATGTGTTTGTCAAGTGAAAACCTTTTTCTCTCAACACATGAGATCAAAGGAGAAATCACGAGGAGGAAGAAGAAGGAGGAAGGTTAGCAACCATGGAGCTTCTCTTTTCAAGAGAGAGAATGAGAATAATATTATCATCAAAAGAAAAACAACCATGGTTGCAAATAATGCAAAACAACATCATTACTAATCCCATCAAGATAAAGTTGATGGCTACTTTTGAAATGACCATTATCATAATCCAAAAGAAAAAGGAAAAGAAAAGAAAAGTGTAGAACCCTCTTGAAAGTCAATGGTCAACCCGGTCAACCGGTCAACAAAGTCAAGAGAGGTCAACGGGGTCAAATGGTCAATGCAATTAGCCATCATAAGATTATCACTAATAGGATTAGTAAATGATGTTCGCGGCTCATAATGGTTTTGACCAAACGAACTGTCAAAACCCTAATGAGTCCGCCTCAAAATGGTTCTGACCGAATCAACTGCCAAAACCCTAATGAGGCACCTCCTCCTTCATCACTCCGAAAAACTGTGCATACACACCTGCATCCGTATTCCGTAGAATGCGGATGCACAGAAGACAAAACAAATCCATCCGTGCAATACTAGGATCCGGCTTAAACCAAAGCCTACTAGTACTGCCTGCCCGAACACCATACGCACACAAGTGTACGTAAGTGATCGGAGCCCTGCCGTAAAAACCATACGGCCTCTACACGTTTCGCTCAGTGCAGGGAAACTCTCTATGTGGGACTCTAAAGACTCGACACTACGCTGGCAGTGGGTTTAACCACAGACCGCAAGCGGCACTAGCTGTACGTAACGGTCCCCAGGTAGATGTCGATAAGAAGGCCGATGAGGTAAACCCATCCGAACTCCTACTGAGTCTGTATGTGACAATCTCCGTACAGTCCGGTCTGTTCGTCTGATACATCGCATGGCGGGCCTAGGGGGGCGGTAAACGTCAGTCCCCTAATAGCGGTACAAGTCGTGTCGGAGTGAAGCCCAATACACCCTGAGATAACACTGGAAACCTACCAGTATATCTCGCTTGCCCTGGCCAGGGACTACTCGTGTAATGGCTCTCCTAGACACAGCATGATGTCAACCCCCAATACCGGGAGAGACGAATCCTGTCTAACCGTCACTGCCTCCAAGTGCTTCGGGACTGCTCCCAACTACTACCTGTTTGCACGACTCAGTAGAGCCATGGTAGGGTGGCAATCAAAGAACAGTGGGAACACACTCGAGGCGAAGTGACAGTGTCAAGTCAGCGCACTAAGCTGTACTCATGTCACTTGGGAACTGATAACTGACGATAGGTATAATACCAACCATCAGTTCCCGACGAGTCCTGTCCAGTGTACTCGTAACCCAACGAGCACCCGCATACTATCTCAAGTACGACGTACCGACGGCTGTGGGACAGACCGTCTCCCGTGCTGGGATGAGAAGCGCATACGCTAGTCTACTCCGGAGTATCGATGCCCTATCTCGATAATCCCACGACTAGGGACGTGTATAAGGATGTGCTTGTAGATTACCCAGCCTCCACGAGTGTGATCGCCATCACAACGCCGGTAATCAAGCAAAGATCCTAAGGGCTCTACTAATGCGTATAGGTGATATAATAAATAAACACACATGTACACATTAAAGCAGAGACAAACCAAGTAGCATACTACTATATTGAGCAAGATTGTCTGTACAACTGTGAATATCCCAAGCTTCCATCAAGTAATATACATACTAGTATGATACAGTAATGGCCTCTAGGGCATATACACTAACAATCTGCCACTTGCATTAAGGCCATGTACTGGCGTATCGAAGACCTATCATCTCGATCAGCCGCTCGAACTGAGTCTGGGGTAAAGCCTTCGTGAATGGGTCCGCAGTGTTGTCCTTTGTGTCCACTCTCCGCACCTCGATCTCCTGTCGATCAATGATCTCCCTGATCAGGTGATACCGCCTTAAGATGTGCCTGGATTTCTGATGGGACCTTGGTTCCTTCGCTAAAGCTATAGCCCCATTGTTATCGCAATACAAAGGTATTGGGTCAACAATGGACGGAACCACCTGAAGTTCACTAATGAACTTCTTCATCCAGACCGCCTCTTTTGCGGCATCGCTTGCAGCAATGTATTCAGCCTCCATCGTCGAGTCTGCGACGGTATCCTGCTTGGAACTCCTCCAACATACTGCCCCTCCGTTGAGGGTAAACACAAAACCCGAGACAGACTTGCTGTCATCTTTGTCACTCTGGAAGCTTGAATCGGTAAAGGACTCAACCCGGAGGTCTCCATTACCGTAAACCAGGAACATCTCCTTAGTCCTTCTCAGGTACTTGAGAATGTTCTTCACTGCTGTCCAGTGGTCCTCCCCTGGGTCTGACTGATACCGGCTTACCGCGCTCAACGCGTAAGCTACATCTGGTCTTGTACATAGCATCGCATACATTATAGATCCTACCGCCGAAGCGTAGGGTATAGTGCTCATGGGAACCCTCTCCTCGTCAGTCTTAGGAGACATCTTCTTGGAGAGGGTAATTCCGTGCAATGCCGGTATGTTACCGCGCTTGGAACCCTCCATACTAAATCACTTTAGTACGGTCTCTATGTACCTAGACTGCGAAAGTCCCAATAGTCTCTGTGATCTATATCTATGGATCTTGATCCCCAGAATGTACGAGGCATCACCCAGGTCCTTCATGGAGAACCTTTGTGACAAAAATAGCTTGACCGATTGTAGCATAGGAACATCATTTCCTATCAAAAGAATGTCGTCCACGTACAAGACTAGGAATACGACAGTTCGTCCTACAATCTTCTTATATACAAAGGGTTCATCTTCGTTCTTGATGAAATCAAATTCCTTGATTGCCTCATCAAAACAGATGTTCCAGCTCCGCGATGCCTGCTTTAATCCATAAATGGATTTAAGCAACTTGCACACCCTTCCGCTGCTCCCACTGTCTACGAAACCTTCTGGTTGATCCATGTAAACGCACTCTTCCAAACAACCGTTTAGGAAAGCCGTCTTAACATCCATCTGCCAGATTTCATAGTCATGGAAGGCAGCAATGGCAAGTAAGATCCGAATGGATTTGAGCATAGCCACCGGAGAAAAAGTCTCGTCATAGTCCAAACCAGGTCTTTGACGAAAACCTTTTGCAACGAGTCTAGCTTTATAGGTTTCTACCTACCCATCTACACCAAGTTTCCTTTTGTAGATCCATTTGCATCCAACGGGTTTTACCCCTGGTGGAGCAATATCCAAGGTCCACACTTTATTGCCGTACATGGACTCCATTTTGGATTGCATTGCTTCCTGCCATTTATCAGAGTCCCTACTGATAATGGCCTGCCTGAAACTGGTAGGGTCATCTTCTTCCAAGATGCAATCCTCTCGATCCCCGTCAATGAGAAAACCGTAGTATCTCTCGGGCGGATGAGAAATCCTACCAGATCTACGGAGTGGCTGAGGTTCGTCTGGGGTTATTGAATCCTGAGGTTCTGTCAAATTTTCAGTTTCAGTTTGTGGTCGCTGAATTTCTTCCAATTCTACCGTGCTCCCACTAATTTCTTTTGCAAGAAACTCCGTTTCCAAGAAAACGGCATGCTGAGCAACAAACACCTTCTGTTCCTCGGTGTGGTAGAATAGATATCCATAACCATTCTTTGGATATCCCACAAACTTACATAAAACTGACCGTGCCTCTAGTTTATCCGGTTTATGCGTTTTAACATAAGCCGGACAACCCCATATCTTAGATCTTTTAAGATATGGCCTCTTTCCATTCCATATCTCGAACGGAGTCTTAGGCACTGATTTAGACGGAGCATCATTCAATAGGTATGCAGCTGTCAATAGCGCATGTCCCCAAAATGAAAGAGGCAACTCGGCATTACTCATCATGGAGCGAACCATATCCAGTAGGGTACGATTCCTCCGCTCCGAAACACCGTTGTGCTGTGGTGTATAAGGAGGAGTAAGCTGAGGGAGAATACCATTCTCTTTTAAGTAATCCAGGAATTCCGTGCTTAAGTACTCCCCTCCCCTGTCAGACCGGAGGATCTTGATACTTTTGCCTGTCTGGTTCTCTACTTCGTTTCTGAATTCCTTGAATTTCTCAAAAGCTTCAGATTTGTGTTTCATCAGATACACATATCCGAACCTAGAGAGATCGTCAGTGAATGTGATGAAGTACGAGAACCCACCCCTTGCATGTATAGACATCGGACCGCATACATCACTATGTACGAGTCCCAAGAGCTCGGTTGCTCTTTCTCCATGTCCGGTGAACGGAGATTTGGTCATCTTCCCTTTGAGACAAGACTGACAAGTTCCATAAGATGAAAACTCGAACGCATTCAAGAGTCCATCTTTATGCAACTTACTCAGTCTTTTCTCTCTGATATGACCAAGTCTACAATGCCACAAGTAGGATTCATTCGTATCTGAATTCTTCCTCTTGCGTGTGTTTTGTATATTGAGAACTGTATTCTGATTTAGAACGTAGATACCATTACACAGTGTACCCTCTGCAACCAGTACCTTATGAAGGTAAATGTTCATGATATTCTTTTCAAGAACAAAGTTATATCCATCTTTATCGAGTAAAGAAACTGATATGATGTTGCAAACCATGGAGGGTACATAGTAGCAATCGTTCAAAATCATAGTCTTGCCATTTGGCAATACTAGGTGATATTCACCGACGGCTGCCGCATTAACTTGTGCTCCGTTCGCTACTCTGAGCGACATATCACCCGGTGCAACTTTCCTACTTTTTCTCAGTCCCTGCAATAAATTACAGATATGAGATCCTGATCCGGTATCAAGTACCCAGGAGGTAGGGCTGACCGTAAAGCAGTTCTCAATTACAAGAACACCTGAAGTAGATGCAAAACCATGCTTCTTCTTCGACTGGGTATCCTGGAAATCCATACAATCCCCTTTCCCATTCTCATACTCATGACTGTTGTCACAAGTTAGAGCTGAACCAACTTTCCCCAGTCCCGAATAAGAATTCGGATCGGTCAAGCGATACATTTTATTATCTTGATTAGGGCGTGAAAAAGGTTGCTGCCTGGAGAGAGAAAAGAAACACTCAGCGTATGCTCTTGCAAGATTAGATTGGTTTATTAATTTATCTAACCAGGATGTCTCCCACTGTTTACTCAAATTCTTCTTAAAACTTTTTTAAAAGAAGAACTAGCCCGGTTTTAATTCACGTCACAATACTTGCTTAACCTTTCAGCCAGGCTAGTGTCGGTACTTCGAGGGAGGTTTTCCAACGCTTTCGCGAAGTTCCTTAATTCAAGAACCTCTTTTCCCTGGGGGCGTATCCCCGCTGACACCTTTCTAGACACCTACTAGGTTTATAGCATTGATCGTTAAGTGAAATAATCTCCCGAGAGTAATCCAACTCATCAGTGGGATCGGGATCCAACTGTCATTGTGTGATAACCTAGACGGAATCCACTCTAGTCACCATACTCTAGAAGGTATGCTAAATCTGCAAGTTTCAGTTCTTTTGAAACTCCCGATGTGGTTTTTGCCCCTAACTGTTCATGACCTTGACTAGGTCAACAAGCCACAAACTGTTAGACAAGTTCTACCCGTCATAATCCAGATTGCATTAGACCCACCCGTACGTGCCCTTGACTAGGTCAACAAGGCCGCACGACTGTCCTAACCAATCACATTTGCAATCCACAGAAAAATATTATTTAGCTACCGTTCACTACGCCTTGACTAGGTCAACAAACGCAGCACGAATACTGAATAATATTAATCCGAAACGACGGAGGGCTACGGCTGGGTTTTTGGCGAAAAACCCGTTAACGTAATGAACTTGATATCGTTGAAGGAACCTGATTGCACCTTTTTTGAAAATACAGTGGCGAAAACTTTTGCTAAAGAGGTCACTCCCTGTGAAGGGATCTCGGCTCTTTCCTCGTCGAATGAGGTGCAGGATATTCCAAACTGAATACCTCGATGCAAAGCAAGAATAATCGACTATAGTGAAGTTATTACCCTGACGCAAACTTCTGTCCAAGGGGTCACTCCCAATGAAGGGATCTCGGCCCTTGCCTCGTCGACTGAGGTGCTGGGCATTCACAACCGAATACCGCGATGCAAAACAAAAATTAACGTCCATGCAATAACAGCTTTTTGAAAAAATGTTCCAACAACGTCTTTTAGGTTTATTTTCTTGCATTAGTTCTTTTAATGCGTCCCATCATTTAAATCCTACCATTGCAGAAAACAACCAAAATATGACGTACGCTTATGCCATTTGCATTCGCCACTGGGCCCCGTCATCACCCGTTAGGTTACTTAACTAACGACAGAGCGGGGGCTGGGCTAGCGCGGCTGTAAAACATAAGCAACGCCTAAATAGTTAATATATATAGATATACTGCAACGATAGCCAATCCAGATCACAGATGAACACTTTGGATATACTAGGAACCCGCGATTTGTTCAAGCCTGCAACGAAAAGCGGATTACACGGTCGCGATGAATAGCCAAAACCCCACCCAAGACCCCTACGGGTGCGGCAAACTACCCGCCAAGTACCCGAAGCGAAGCAACCTCCCTCAATGCCATGAGTAGGCCACTCGGCACTTCGAGATACCCGGTAGTTTGTGCACCCCCTCCATGGGTCTATCCTAGGAGCAAAAACAGTAAAAAGAATTATACAATGACGGCTACAACCCCGACCCGGTTGTGCGGCCATACAAATAATATTACATCAATTTACAAATTTATTACATGAATGAAAGAAAAAGAAACTCTCATCTCACATCCACCCCGGCTATTCATCCGCGAAAATCCAACGAGTTCATATACACAAACCATCAACAACAATCACAGATCACAGATATGTATAACCCCGACTAATCGACATATAGCGATTAGCCGACGTTCAATACATAAGAACATTACAGAGATAACCATTAGCCAAAGTCTACAGAACATCGACCAAAAAAACGGATTTATAAGCCCCCAAAACAAATTTTGCTTTCTGGAAAATCTGGGCAGAAAAGTCATATTGTAAAAATCCCAAAATACCCATCTAAGAAAACTGCAAGAAGGAGATCCCCAAACGGAGCCAAACAGGCCGCGGTTCCGCGGCATAAGCAAGCTTATGCCGCGGAAGCGCGGCGGTTTAGTCGAGTTGGGCGATCAAATTTTTGCAGTTTTCTAACAAAACCCTGAGCCGATTTTTAGTGTATAAATTTTTAATTTTGGAAAAGTTCTGAAAATCGGCAGAAATTGAATTTTTTCGGGGTAATTTTGCAGGTTTTCGTCCGGTCGATATTCTTAATACTTTGCTAACATGCTAGGGTTTGTTTAGTTAGGCTCTGATACCACTGTTAGGTCCACGTTACCTCTCCCGGTACTTTCGGGGTTGCGGAAACGGTAAAACAAAAATTTTTCTAAACTTTGTAACATGGACCGTAAAAGCCGGATCTTTGCTAAACAATACACTAGCATCCTAACATGAGATGTATCTACTCGGTTAGGGTTTATACCTCAACTTGAACTCCTTCTCTTCTTGTTGTTCTTCTTCTTTGTTGTTCTTCACTTCTTGTTGCTCTTCTCTTTGCTTGCTCAATGGTTGATCCGGACTTTGGTCACCTCCGCGGCCTCCTTGAGTCGAAGACGATCCACCCGAGAGATGTACACCGAGCTCCACCTCAAGCCGAGGTAACTAGGGCAAGGAGATTGCTAATCTAGAAGCCCTAGGATGTGTAGAGGAGATGTATGGATGTGTTTGTCAAGTGAAAACCTTTTTCTCTCAACACATGAGATCAAAGGAGAAATCAAGAGGAGGAAGAAGAAGGAGGAAGGTTAGCAACCATGGAGCTTCTCATTTCAAGAGAGAGAATGAGAATAATATTATCATCAAAAGAAAAACAACCATGGTTGCAAATAATGCAAAACAACATCATTACTAATCCCATCAAGATAAAGTTGATGGCTACTTTTGAAATGACCATTATCATAATCCAAAAGAAAAAGGAAAAGAAAAGAAAAGTGTAGAACCCTCTTGAAAGTCAATGGTCAACCCGGTCAACCGGTCAACAAAGTCAAGAGAGGTCAACGGGGTCAAATGGTCAATGCAATTAGCCATCATAAGATTATCACTAATAGGATTAGTAAATGATGTTCGCGGCTCATAATGGTTTTGACCAAACGAACTGTCAAAACCCTAATGAGTCCGCCTCAAAATGGTTCTGACCGAATCAACTGCCAAAACCCTAATGAGGCACCTCCTCCTTCATCACTCCGAAAAACTGTGCATACACACCTGCATCCGTATTCCGTAGAATGCGGATGCACAGAAGACAAAACAAATCCATCCGTGCAATACTAGGATCCGGCTTAAACCAAACCCTACTAGTACTGCCTGCCCGAACACCATACGCACACAAGTGTACGTAAGTGATCGGAGCCCTGCCGTAAAAACCATACGGCCTCTACACGTTTCGCTCAGTGCAGGGAAACTCTCTGTGTGGGACTCTAAAGACTCGACACTACGCTGGCAGTGGGTTTAACCACAGACCGCAAGCGGCACTAGCTGTACGTAACGGTCCCCAGGTAGATGTCGATAAGAAGGCCGATGAGGTAAACCCATCCGAACTCCTACTGAGTCTGTATGTGACAATCTCCGTACAGTCCGGTCTGTTCGTCTGATACATCGCATGGCGGGCCTGGGGGGGCGGTAAACGTCAGTCCCCTAATAGCGGTACAAGTCGTGTCGGAGTGAAGCCCAATACACCCTGAGATAACACTGGAAACCTACCAGTATATCTCGCTTGCCCTGGCCAGGGACTACTCGTGTAATGGCTCTCCTAGACACAGCGCGACGTCAACCCCCAATACCGGGAGAGACGAATCCTGTCTAACCGTCACTGCCTCCAAGTGCTTCGGGACTGCTCCCAACTACTACCTGTTTGCACGACTCAGTAGAGCCGTGGTAGGGTGGCAATCAAAGAACAGTGGGAACACACTCGAGGCGAAGTGACAGTGTCAAGTCAGCGGACTAAGCTGTACTCATGTCACCTGGGAACTGATAACTGATGATAGGTATAATACCAACCATCAGTTCCCGACGAGTCCTGTCCAGTGTACTCGTAACCCAACGAGCACCCGCATACTATCTCAAGTACAACATACCGACGGCTGTGGGACAGACCGTCTCCCGTGCTAGGATGAGAAGCGCATACGCTAGTCTACTCCGGAGTATCGATGCCCTATCTCGATACTCCCACGACTAGGGACGTGTATAAGGATGTCCTTGTAGATTACCCAGCCCCCACGAGTGTGATCGCCATCACAACGCCGGTAATCAAGCAAAGATCTTAAGGGCTCTACTAATGCGTATAGGTGATATAATAAATAAACACACATGTACACATTAAAGCAGAGACAAACCAAGTAGCATACTACTATATTGAGCAAGATTGTCTGTACAACTGTGAATATCCCAAGCTTCCATCAAGTAATATACATACTAGTATGATACAGTAATGGCCTCTAGGGTATATACACTAACAGAAGGACCCTGGCTGTCCTACGATTTCAATTACCATTGAGGATAAGAACATCAACCGCGCACTATTAGATCTTGGTGCCAGTGTTAACCTGCTTCCGTATTCAGTATACGAGCAATTAGGCGTCGGAGAGCTGAAACCCACGCACTGCACTCTCCAAATGGCCGACCGATCGATCACCCATCCTAGGGGTGAGCTAGAGGATGTGTTAATCAAAGTCGGGGACTTCATATTCCCCGTTGACTTCATTGTATTAGACACACAGCCTGTAGCTAACCTCCGGAATCAAATTCCGGTGATACTCGGTCGCCCATTCCTTGCAACCTCAAATGCTGTGATCAATTGTCGCAATGGTTCGATGAACCTCTCTTTTGGAAACATGACGATTGAACTCAACATTTTTAGGTTAGGGAATCATCCCGCCGAACCTAATGCTCATATACTGGACGTCTGCTCGATCCAGGAGATCACCCCAGAAGAATGTGAATTCGAGGAGTTTTTGTTTGAACACGATAATCTTGACGCCACTAGTGCGTTCCTCTTCGAACCTGCTGCTGTTTCTGCGCCCGACAACGACTACGAGTGTTTCACGTTCTTGAACGATCTTAGCCGCGCACAACCCGAGTTTGAATCCTTCGAATTTTCGGATGAGTTACCTGACCCATCCGACTCGGTCGCTTACACTCGTTTTGAACCTTTGCTGGAGTCCTTTGAGTTCGAGACCTCTGCACCAATCTTGCCTTCAATCGTTTCACCTCCGACGCTCGAACTCAAGCCTTTTCCGTCTCACCTTAAGTACGCTTACCTAGGTAAGAACGAGACCCTCCCTGTCATCATTTCGGCTTCTCTAGCTCCCGAGTAAGAGAAAGCCCTTCTTGCGGTCTTACACAGCAACAGGCAAGCTTTTGGCTGGTCCATGGCGGACATCAAGGGGATTAGTCCCCTGATCGTTGAGCATCACATTCATCTGATGGATGATGCCAACCAGCCCGGGATCCACAAAGACGTCTTAATCCAGTCATGAAAGAGGCTGTAAAGAAGGAGATCGTAAAATGTCTAGATAGTGGTATCATTTACCCTATCTCTGATAGCCAGTGGGTTAGCCCCATCCACGTTGTCCCCAAGAAGTCGGCCATCACGGTCATAACCAACGAGGCGAACGAGTTAATCCCTACTCGCACCCAAACTGGGTGGCGAGTGTGCATTGATTACAGAAAACTCAACGCCGCAACGCGGAAAGACCACTTTCCGCTACCTTTCATTGACCAGATGCTTTAACGATTGGCCGGACACGAGTACTACTGCTTTCTTGATGGCTACTCCGGCTATAATCAAATTCCCATCGCCGAAAAAGACCAGGACAAGACCACTTTCACTTGTCCTTTCGGCACGTTTGCATATCGTCGCATGCCCTTTGGGTTATGCAATGCGCCCGCTACTTTCCAGCGGTGTATGATGGGAATTTTCTTAGACATGGTGGAAAAATTTCTGGAGATCTTCATGGATGATTTCTCCATCTTCGGCGATTCCTTCAACGAGTGTTTGCTGCATCTTGATGCTGTCCTTACCCGATGTAAGGACAAGAATCTCACTTTGAATTGGGAGAAATGCCACTTCATGGTGCGCGAAGGTATTGTCTTAGGACATATCATCTCGCAAAATGGCATAGAGGTTGACAAAGCAAAGATTGAGGTCATTTCCAATCTACCTCCTCCCCGTTGCGTCAGAGATATCCGAGCCTTCCTTGGCCATGCCGGTTTCTATAGACGGTTCATCAAGGACTTTAGCAAGATTGCTAGGCCCTTGACCCTTTTGCTGGCCAAGGATACGCCATTCGACTTCAACTCGAGCTGTGCGACTGCATTCGAGTCATTGAAACGCTCACTCACTTCTGCTCCCGTTCTTTCTTCACCTGACTGGACGCACCCATTTGAGATTATGTGCGATGCATCCGACTTTGCCATCGGTGCTGTCCTTGGACAACACATCAACAAGATGCCGCACGTAATCTATTATGCGAGCCGAACCTTGAACGACGCCCAACTCAATTATACAACAACTGAGAAGGAATTCTTGGCTGTTGTATTTGCTTTAGAAAAGTTCAGGCCCTACCTCATCGGCTCTCCAGTCATTGTCTACACCGACCATTCTGCTCTGCGCCATCTTTTTGCGAAGAAAGATGCAAAATCTCGGTTAATCCGTTGGATCCTCTTGCTTCAAGAGTTTGACCTTGTCATTAAGGACAAACGAGGATGTGAAAACGTAGTTGCCGACCATCTCTCACGACTTCCTTCTTCACCTTCGCTTCCAATTCCGATCAACGACGTTTTCCCGGATGAACAGCTCTTGACAGTATCTTGCGAACCCTGGTTCGTAGATATTGTGAACTATTTGGCCACGGGATTACTACCGACTGAATGGTCAAGTCAGGACAGACTTCGCTTCTTATCCCAAGTAAAACACTTTTACTGGGACGAACCCTATTTGTTCAAGTACTGTCCCGACCAGATTATTCGTCGGTATGTCCCTGACGAGGAATTCAAGAGTGTGCTGTCATTTTGCCACGATCAAGCGTGTGGCGGGCATTTTGGCCCCAGAAAGACAGCTGAGAAGATCTTGCAATGTGGTTTCTACTGGCCACAACTCTTTAAAGACGCTCATGACTATTGCAAGACTTGCTCCCGGTGCCAACACTTGGGCCGGATATCCCGGAGGAACGAGATGCCGCTCCAATCGATCTTGGTTGTGGAGATTTTCGATGTTTGGGGGATAGATTTCATGGGGCCGTTTCCCAGCTCTTTTGGGAACTTGTACATCCTTCTCGCTATTGATTACGTCTCTAAATGGGTCGAGGCTGTGCCCAGCCAGACTAACGACAACAAGGTTGTCGTTAGGTTCCTTAAAGAAAACATTTTCTCCTGGTTTAGGCACCCCCGAGCGATCATTAGCGACAATGGAAGTCATTTCTGCAACAAAACTTTCGAAGCCTTGATGCGGAAATACTCCATTAATCATAAGCTCTCTACGCCCTACCACCCCCAAACCTGCGGGCAGGCCGAAGTTTCAAATCGGCAAATCAAGCAGATACTGGAGAAGACGGTTTCCAAGAACCGTAAGGATTGGTCGCTGAAACTCACTGATGCCCTTTGGGCATTTCGAACCGCTTATAAGACCGACCTTGGCATGTCTCCCTATCGGCTTGTGTACGGAAAAGCCTGCCACCTACCTGTCGAAATAGAGCATCGCGCATTTTGGGCGATAAAGGAGCTGAAT
Source organism: Agapanthus africanus (assembly GCA_030015575.1). Lineage (NCBI taxonomy): Eukaryota > Viridiplantae > Streptophyta > Magnoliopsida > Asparagales > Amaryllidaceae > Agapanthus > Agapanthus africanus. Next base: position 279,297,891 of record JASDDO010000001.1, read on the forward strand.
CTATCTCTCGAAGATGCGGGCAGCCATCGGAAGCTGCAGTTGAATGAATTGAGCGAGTTTAGGGATGAGGCTTACGATAACGCGGTTGTCGTTAAGAATCGAACGAAGGTGTTTCACGATAAACACCTTTTGCGCAAAACCTTCGTACCTGGTCAACAGGTACTGCTTTACGACACCCGACTTCACTTCCATCCAGGAAAACTCAGATCTCGCTGGAAAGGGCCGTATTTTGTGCGGAATGTATATCCGCATGGCGCTGTGGATTTGGAAAATCCAAAGGACGGTTCATTTTTCAAAGTGAACGGACACCGACTTAAACCGTACCTTAGCACCGAACCATCAGAGGAGCTCCTGTTCTTACAGGAGCCGGTTTACCCTGTCTGATCTTCCTCTGCCGACCTCCAAACTTCGGTTATCCAGCCAAGAACAGTGGACGCTGTTCCAAATAAGTTTGGGGGTATGTATAAACCATTTTGTATATATTTATGGATATTCTTTTCCATTCTTTTTCCTTTTCTTTTCTTTAAAAACAAAAACAAAAAAAAAATTGTGTATCGCTAACCGACAATTTTGACCCTTCAAATGATCTCTTCATGCAATGACAGTGAGGACACTGTCCAGTTTAAGTTTGGGGGTACGCTCGGTACACATTTCTTACCTTCGCATTCATATGTATATTTTGCATCTGCATATTAAAATCCATAAAATCCATAAAAATCTGAAAATTTTCTAAAAACATAAAAACTTTTCTGTCAAGTTAGCTAGTGGGCGGACTCTGATTCAACATTTCGACGGTTTTGTTTGATAAAATAAGAATAACTAAATCTTATGTTTAGATTTTGAAAACCTGAAAGATAACCCTCCTTTGAAGTTAACTATAGCTGATATACGTCTTTACATCACACTACACGTGTCGTGAGTTTTTGGAAATTAGATGACAAGTCTTTTTATGTCTAAAAACTTTTAAACGGATAAATGATTTTCTGAGGATCAAATAGGTTTGTTCGGAAATAAGTAATATCAAGAATAGTTTATGAAGTGAGTGAATATGAAGGAATGTTATTGATGCCTTAATTGGAACTAAGTCTGAAAAATAACCCATCTGGAACTTGATTGGAATGATTACACACCAAACCCACTAAACACGTCTTTTATCCAAAAAAATAACTGAACTGCCGGTTATATCTCCGTTCGTATTAAATCATCTGATTTTCACGCCAAACTGTCTTTTGTTTTTGGACCTAGGTAACTTGAGTAATTAAGTCCGCTGGGGTGTTTTTACACCTAATGCCCTAAAACCAACTGGTTTGGGTGCATTGGCCCAAAGCTCGCTAAGAAGCCTAGAAAGTCCAGATTAAAACAAAGTCAAGCAAGTGTTCTCTCCGAGTTAAAATTCCTAACGGTTCTTTGTGTGAGAATAATCTTGATAAAAGACAGGCTTTTATAAAAAAATTTAGCGGAGATATGAAGGTTTTACTCTATGATAAAGACTATTGCACGTTCACAGAGGTGTGTATGAAATGAAAACAAGAAAAAGATGGAGTGAAGAATACGACCTAGTTTCCTGTTAAGGAAGATAGAAATTCTGAAGTTGAAACTTTACTGGAAAACGAAACTTGAAAAATGCTTAACTCTTTATAAAACTTGTGTGATCCTTTTAAAATTGTTATCAGGGCTTTATTGTGTGACATGATGACTTTATTCGACCCTTCTGGAACTTAACGACACTATTTCCACTGCACGTAAAGACATATAAAAGCTGTAGTTAAATAAGAAGCGAGGTGTGAAAAATAAAGGTTCGATAGTCTAGACTTAGGATAATAGAATTGTTATTTTCTGAAACAAAACTTTAGGGTTTGAATCTTAGTTATTTTACAAAACCAACTTGACTGGATTTTGTGGGTAGTATCCGCTGAAAACCCTCAGGAGACAACACTCCTCTTACTAGGGACACCTAGAGGTTTAACGGCTTGTTGCACATGCTCAGTGCAATCGCGTTCCCTGCGAAAGTGAGGTTAGGAAATTTTTTGTGAATAAATTGGCTTTGCTCGGGACGAGCAAATGATAAGTTTGGGGGTATTTGTTCATATCAGATTTTTGCATTTTCATACCGCCTAATTTTTATCACATTGCATATCGGTAGATACTCTTGAGCCGTGTTTGCTAGTCAATTGCAGGATACAGGTTCTCGGTTCTAAAACGGTGAAATTCATGGAAAACACGACAAAATCCGGTTCCGGCCAACCATAGATAAAACACGGATTTCCGCTCTTTATCCGTCTGTTGCCACACACCAGTTTAAGAGACGAAATGTCAAATCAATGTCGTTTTCATGCACAAGGCTCAATGGCAGCACAAGATCAAAGAAATCTACACGGAGCTCGAGGAAATCATGACAAAAAGATACACATCAAATCACCTTTTGCTCAACAGAAATTCTGGAAAAATCGTGAAGAAAATCTGAGAAAATACATATACCAGAATAAAGGGCACACAAAACCAGAAAGAGCCACCAAAGATGATGGACCAATTCCTCTAAAGTGCCGCGGTTCCGCGGCAATAGCAGGCTTAGGACGCGGAACCGCGGCCGTACTGTGGCGGTAGATTGTCAAACTTTGGGGGTATTTTGGTCATTCCATGTTAGTTCTGCTTGTTGCCCTAGGTTTTCATTTTTCAGCCTATAAATAGCCCAGAACTTTGTGAAGGGAGGGTGTCCATAATCTTGTATTTTTTCTCTAGGTTTTAGAATACATGTTCTTCTTCCTCTTCTCATCTCTTCTCCATTAAAACTTGTAGTGAGCTTTTGAGTGAAGAAGGATGAATAAAGAAGAACCGTTTATTATTATGCTTGTCTTGTTCTCTTGCTAATTATTGTAATTTTTATTTGTTAACTTAGTTGTTGTTATTTCTTGTTGTTTCTTTCTTTTCTCTTTTTCTTTATCCTTAAAACAACCATGATGCTTACGCTTGATCCTTGCCAAGGTGAGGTCGCAAATAGGTAGTTGTTATCTTCTAATCTCTTTCTTTCTATCTTCCTCTTTTGTTTTGTTTTATTTTTCCGTATCATGATATGTGAGTAGTTTCATACTTGTTAGGGTAGGATAAGGGAAGTTTGAGAGAAGGAAATCTCTCTCACTCTTTCCTTGCCCAACAGCTTAATTCGACTCCCGTTAATTGAACCACAATCCGCTCCTTACGGCACCCTATCCTACATGATAGCGGTGATTCCGTAGTGAGACCGGTTGTGGTTGAATTAACCGGAGGTTATGGCTAAGAGCCAAGAACGGACGGACAAGCACCAAAAGGAAGAACTTATGCGTTGGAAACCCTAGCTTATACTCGCAAGTTCCTTCCTAGTCGTGCTAATCCCCGTTGTTGCTGATTACCGTAACACCGCGATTAAGAGGGGCAACGAAAGATGTGGGAGACTCCTAACTCAAACTAACCTAATCCTAACCCTAACAAGCTCTCTTTACATATCACTTTACCACTTAATTAATCACACCAAAATCTGAAAAACTGGACTTAACTCGTTAAAACACATAGAAAAAGATTCCCATCTCCCTGCGGACGACCCGTACTCAACCGGCTAGCTACGAGCGAAACCGTCTTGATTGCGGTATTTAACTAAAACTTGAACACGCAGAATCGCTAACAATCAACCTCACCCCCAATACCGGGAGAGACGAACCCCTGCAGATCCGCTCACTGCCACCATGTGGCTCGGGACTGTACCCAACTAAAACCTGTTTGCACGACTCCTTTGAGCCGTGGTACGGTAGTAATCAAAGCACAGTGGGAACTCACACGAGACAAATAACGATCTCAGGTCGATAGACTAACCTGTACACATGTCACCAGGGAACTGCTATCTGACGTCAGGTATAATACTAACTAGCAGGTTCCCGGCGTGTCCTGTCCGGTGTACTCATAACCCAATGAGCACCGGTATACATCTTAGGTGAACCAACTGACACCAGTGGCTTGTGAGACCGGCCACCGCCCCTCGTCGGGGTCTCGACTGTATACACTAGTCTACTCTGGAGAATCGATGCCCTGTCTCGGAACTCCCACGACTAGGGACCTTTTAAGGATGTGCTTATAGACTCCAGCTCTCACTTATATGATCGCCCTCATACTGCTGGTAGTCAAGCAAGAATCCTAGGGGCTCTATCAACGTGTAATAGCGACTTGTAAGGTCACCTAAAGCAGTACACGATGATAAAGATAAACCAGATAGCATACTATCATCTCGAGTAAGACTGTCCTACTGGGATAGGTCCTCCCCTCAATCATTGCAATCACGTGCCTCTGATCCAATAATTGACTCTGAGGGCACTATCTCCAACAGACTATCTATATGATATGACGGAGGGCTACGACTGGTTTTGGCAAAACCGTGAACGTAGTGAACTTGATATAATCGAAGGAACTTGATACTTTTTTTAAAAGGAGTGGTTAAAGCTCCGCAATTAAAAATTCTGCTCTTTTAAAATAACTGAGTGGTTTCTTTTAAATTTGTTCCAACGATTCAACTTTGGTTTATTTTCTTTGCATTATAATAATGCGTCCCATCATTTATCCTATCATTGCAGAAAACAACGAAAATACCACGTCCTCTTATGCCATCCGCATTCGCCACTGGGTCCCGTCATCACCCGTTAGGTTACTTAACTAACGACAGAGCAGGGGCTGGGCTAGCGCGGGTGTAAAACATAAGTGACGTCTAATAGCTATCATATATAGATAGTGTACATTCGTCAGACGCAATAATAAGCATTCCAGATCACAGATGAACTTTATTGGATTTACTAGCAATCCATATTTGCTTTGAGCCTGCAATAAAAGACGGATTACACAGTTGTGATGAATAGCCATTACCCCACCCTAGACCCCTATGGGTACGACAAACTACCCGCCAAGTACCCGAAGTGAAGCGGTCTCCCTCAACAACGTGAGTAGGCCACTAAACACTTCGACGTACCCGGTAGGTTGTGTTCCCACCTTGGGTCTATCCTAGGAGTAAAAACAGTAAAAAGAAATAATACAACGGTGGCTACAACCGCAACCTGGATGTGCCCCGCAAAAGAATATTACATCAAATTACATTTACATTGAATGAATGAATATTAAACACATCTCAAACCCCGGCTAATCATCACAACAGTCCAACAAAGTTCATATACACAAACAATAAACATTTCTGAAATGTGCAACCCCCTGCCAACCGACATACTAGCAGTTAGGGGAGGTTTACGAACACATTAAACATTACAGATAAAAACCCAATTAGCAAATAACTTAGAATATCGATCGACTTCCCTTTTCCTTGTCTACCCCAAAAGCAAACTTGCACTGAAGTAACCAGGGTAGAAACAGAACATACTTGAAAACAGAACACCATAAAACAAGAATAACAGAGCAAATCCGAGTCAACTCGGAGTTGACTCGGCGGCGGATCCATGACACAAGCACTCTATTGCCGCGGATCCGCGGCCATAACACCGAGTTGGAACCTCGTATTTTCCCAGTATTCTTAAAATACCCTGCTGTGAATTTTAAGGTATGTCAAATATTTTTTTAGACACTTTTAAAATTAACAGAAACTTGGGATTCGGGGTGTTTCGTTTTCGCATTTTCCGTCGATCGAACTTCTAACTAGTTGCTAACAAGCTAGTAATGGTTTAGTTGGCTCTGATACCACTGTAAGTCCATGTCACGCATCCCACGAACTTGTGGGGAGGCGGAATATATGAAAAACGATTATCAAAGCTTCGTAACACGGACTTGAGCGCATGAATCGTATCTAAACCATTGCTAACTAAATACTAGAGGTTTAACTACTCGGATTCGAAGTTATACCTCACGTTACTTGTCCTTCGGGTCTTCATCGCGGTCCTCCACTCCTCGTAGACTCCTTGGAACATCGGCACCTCAACGGCCTCCTCGAGTCAAAGACGATCCACCCGAAAGCTCCTATGCTAAGCTTAATCTCTAACTTGAGATAACTAGGTTGCTTAAAGTGCTAATCTAAGCTACCTAGGGGATATAGAGTGAGGTTATGGATGTATTAGTCTAGCTAACCCTTGATCTCAACACATGAGAGGTTAGGGTTTGAAGAGAGAGTGAGCTTGAGGAGAGAGAAGGTGAAGATCATAATGAAATGAGATGATGATCTATCATAATATATATGAAGCATTATTTATTTATCCAAAAATGAAATAATAGAATTAACAACCATGCTTCATAAATATCTATAAGTGATTCATCTCCATGAGTCATTAAGCATTTATGATGCATTAATGACATGGATGAATCACACAAATGAGTCACTAATCCCATTTAATGCAATGCCACCTTACCCCCAAAGTCACCACTCTTCTAGAAGCTTCCCGACAAATTATGAGAACGCCCCTCCAATCCGTGAAAACACGGAAAAACTTTAGACTGTATAAATCCAATAACCCGATACTAGAATCTGGCTTAAACCAAAGCCGGCTAGTAAAAACTGTCCGAAAAGTCGTACGTGCGTAAACACACGTATGCGTCCGAACCCTTGTCGTAAAACCATACGACCTCTATATCGTTTCGCCTGGAGCAGGGAAACTCTCTGTGTGGGACTCTAAAGACTCGACACTACGCTGGCAGTGGGTTTAACCACAGACCGCAAGCGGCACTAGCTGTACGTAACGGTCCCCAGGTAGATGTCAATAAGAAGGCTGATGAGGAAAATCATCTGAACTCCCACTGAGCCTGATGTGACAATCTCCATACAGTCCAGTCTGTTCGTCTAAGACTATCGCATATCGAGCCTAGGGGCGGCAAGCATCAGTCCCCTGATAGCGGTATAAGTTGTGTCGGAGCGAAGCCCATTACACCCTGAGAAACTACTGGATCCTACCGGTAAATCTCGCTTGCCCTGGCCAGGGACTTTGCGTAATGGCTCTCTGACACAGCGCGATATCATCTCCCAATACCGGGAGAGACGAATCCTGTCTATCCACTACTGCCTCCAAGTGCTCGGGACTGCACCCAACTGCTACCTGTTTGCACGACTCCTTTGAGCCGTGGTAGGGTAGCAATCTAAGAACAGTGGGACACACTCGAGGCGAAGTAGCAGTGTCAAGTCTGCGGACTATGCTGTACTCATGTCACCTGGGAACTGTTAACTGACGGCGGGTATAATACCAACCAACAGTTCCCCTGCGAGTCCTGTCTGGTGTACCCGTAACCTAACGAGCTCCTGTATACTATCTCCAGTATAACGTACTGATGGCTATGGGACAGACCATCTCCCCAACTGGGATGAGAAGCGTACACACTAGTCTACTCTGGAGTATCGATGCCCTGTCTCGATAATCCTACGACTAGGGACCTCTATAGGATGTTGCTTATAGACTACCCAGCCCCCACTAGTATGACTGCCATCACAACGCTGGTAATCAAGCAAAGAACTTATGGGCTCTACTAATATGTATAAGTGATGCGTAACAAGAAATATATGCACATATTAAAGTAGACACAAACCAAGTAGCATACTACCATTTTTAGCAAGACTGTATATACAACTGTGAATATTCCAAGCTTCCATTAAATAATATACAATATAGTATGATACAATAATGGCCCCTCGGGCATATACACTAACACAAGGTACATGTATAACAGCTAGAGTACAAGGAATACTCGCAACCCACCTTACAAAAGATCACATCCAAAAAGTAGTAGCAAAAGTAGTAGTATGGCCTACCGCAACTACACCGACGGATCGGCTCTGTAAGACACTGTGGCACAACGGGGGTGAGTTTCCAGCTCGTGAGTAGTAAATAATATAGTAAGTGGCAATCGCATGTATGAACATAGCAGTGACAATACTATGTATGAGATTATAATAATGCATAACGGTATGGGTGCAACATAAATAAATGAGCAAAATATAATGTCAGGGGTGTAACAACTATATGAAACTGAACATGTCATAATGATTTTAATGAGGTAAAAACAGAGATACGATCAATAAATCATCATAAATCATGTGTTAAGTATCGACACTCAAAATCCCAATATCTCAGGCGCCATCACTCTGATTGGTCCTCATATCCATCTGAACATATAACTCCGGTCGGTATCCTCCGGATATCCGCCGAGTTTCCATACTATTGCCGGTAGGTAGTGTTTCCTGTCAGGCTCAACGTATTTCTATACAATCTTCTTGCCCCGGGGTACCATACCGGGTCCACAATGTACCCGCAGACAGTGTCTGCTCACTTCTCGAATCGGGTATACTCATAACTTAGAATCGAGAAAACTCATGGTGGACACCAAATATCATATCAAGAGAAAACCACACTTTTTAAATAAATCCAAGTTTTGAAAATGTGTTTTGCGATTTCTCAAATATCATGAAAAAAGAAATCTCGCGAAACAACATCATATGAGAATATGGTGATAATGGCAAATGTACATGATATTGGCATGATGTATGCTAGTATGAAATAAACGAAGATCTAACTACCAATAAAGATGCAGTACAATGTAAGATATCATGGAAAGTTCTATGGTGTACGCGGTATGGCAATTACCAATGGTGTGTATACATATGAATTAGTGCACATGCGACATGAACCATTAGTAATGTTGCAAGTGTCCTAACGAGGATATATCAATGCGTAGCAAGTAACAGGATGCGTATTATAATGCTTTTGCAATATATGAATGTATATGTATATAAATATAATATTTTATAACTTGAATCTAGATATCAGGCGCTTAACGCTATACAGACAATTCCCCCGTATATGTTAAATCTACTCACTGGAACGGCCTCGAGCTACTCGAATTCAATCACCTCTTTCTCTTGCCTTGCCGCATCCGAAGTCTCCGCAACCGATCCTAGCATCGAACCAAAAACCATAGCACGTGAGGCTAGAATTCTGATACAACACATAATATGCAATACACAAACGAACTATCTCTCACGAGTTAACACATGTGAACTTAGTGTGCTATATGCGTGCAACAAACACCTAAGACTATCCCTAAGGACCGTTAACCAAAAAGAACACTAAAACGAGAGTCGGAAAGTCCGTATCATACGTTAACATAGCGCCAAAAATAGGGTAAAACGATCCCAGATTTTTGTATACGTAAAAGTAGAAAAAATTGCATATACCAAAAGTCTAAATAGAGTCTTAGAGAGCCCCCGACAAAAACCTATTGAAAGTCTACCCTCGCACCACCGTGAGGTTTAAACCGGCATCAAGCATGCAATTTTAAAAATTTCTAGGTGCTAAGTTAGACTAACTAAGGATCAAACTAGAATATTAGGGTTTACATGATATCTTAAGAACTTTACACTAAGGGAAGAATACTACAATCTTTGTAGACCGAGTCCTTATCTTCAAAAGCTCCGGGTTGTAGTTCTTACGACTCCACAAAGCTCCACTTGAAGATTGAAAAAGCTTCCTTTTTGCAATCTTCGCGCCGAAGATGATCCACCCAAAGTCCCGCTAATCCAAGCTACCTCTTCACTAAACTCTTTAGTAAAGGAAACACACTACACTTAATTGCTAATCAAGTGTAGGATGGTGAACTAGGGGTTTTATTTGCTCATTAGGTTTCTACAAAACCCTATAATTCACATCACATGTGAGGGTTAAGGTTTTGTTGAAGCAAGAGGAAGAAGAAGGAAAAATGAGAAAGAGCTAGAGAGCAAAATGAGATCAAGTGAGGAAAATCATAAGTGTTGTGAATGTAAGTCAAGAATGGCTTCTCAAGCTCCTCACTTATTGAAGTATACAATTTTATCAATTAAAAATTGTAACCATACTTCAATAGTGAGTCAAGCGTAATAAATAATAATAAAAAGCCATGCTTCACCCCATTCCTCAAACCCAAAATATCTCCTTATTTTCCACTTTTCTATTTTCATAAAATAGAAAATCCATGCCATGCTTCTTACACACACACATCATATATGTATATACATATATCATATATATATATATATTAAGATAAGAAAATAATTAGTGAGCTAATAATATTAGTTAATATATAATTATATCAAATATAAATATATATCATATTATTAAATCAACACTTGATTTAATAATCCGGTTATATCACATATAACCGACTAATATTATTTAATCTGTATATCACATTATCAATTCAACACTTGATTCAATAATCTGGTTATATCACATATAACCTAACCAATAACAAATAACCGCCAGAGTAGAACATAGTATCACATACTCGTATTTAATCTGGCCCCCGCACATATCAGCATATGTGCCCTACTTCGTTTCGCCTGAACTAGGAAACTTCTATGTGGAACTCTAAAGGCTCATCAATATGCCAGCAGTAGGTAATGATCGCATCAGTTACCCATAAGCCGTCAGTGGTACTAGCTGGACGTAACGGCTACCCAGGTATTGAGCGAATAGAAGATCAACAAGCAAGCTTGTCCAAACTCCCATGAAGCCTATAAGTAACACTTACCGTACAATCCGGTCTCTTCGTCTGATATGTCGCATATCGAGTCTGGGGGTGGAATCGTCAGACCCCAATAATTTGATAAGTCATGCCGATGTGTGGCCTATAACGGTATGAGAAACTACTGATAACTCTTACCAGTAAATCTCATCAACAGCCCTGGCTAGGGACTTCCTGTTATAGCCAATCGAGCATAGCGCAACATCAACTCCCTATACTGGGAGAGACGAAACCCCTCCTATCGCTCATTGCCTCCATGTGACTCGGGACTGTACCAAAAACCCACCTGTTTGCATGACTCCTTTGAGCCATGGTAGGAAGGAAATCAAAGCACAGCGGGAACCACACAAGACTCTATGACGATTTCGGGTCTACAGACTAACCTGTACCAGTGTCACTAGAGAACCGTTATCTAACGATAGGTTTAGTACCATCTAAGAGTTCTCGACGAGTCCTGTTCGGTGTACCCATTCTCTAATGAGCACCTGTGTACAATCTTTGATGTCAAACACCAATGGCTATGGGATCAACCATCGCCCCCATACAGGGTTAAGAAACATACACACTAGTTTACTCTGTGTTGGATATATATGCCCTAGAGGTCAGTATTGTATATGTATACATATGGATGCTAGGGATATGTATGTACAGGACAATCTTGCTCAGTTTTATAGTATATTATTTGACTTGTCTTTGTCAGGATATGTGTATTTATTTCTATTGTTCTTATATCTAGCTTGCACATATTGATAAAGACATGATACGGTTGTATACTATTATGGTTTATTTTTATCTTAACATGGCATATATCGTACTCGCTATTACATATTGCGGTTACATGTTGATAAAGCCCGTAGGATCTTGCTTGACTACCTACGTTGTGATGGCGATCATACTTGTGGGAGCAGGATAGTCCATAAGCACATCCTTAAATGGTCCCTAGTCGCGTGAGTATCGAGACCGGGCATTGATACTCCAGAGTAGACTAGTGTATACGTTTCTAGCCCCGTCGGGGGATGGTTGGTCCCACAGCTATTGGTCTGATGCACCTAAGACCGTATACAGGTGCTCATTGGGTGTGAGTACACTGGACGGACTCGCCGAGAACTTCCAGATGGTACTATACCTATCGTCAGATGGAAGTTCTCAGGTGACATGTGTACAGGTTAGTCTTTGGACCTGAGATCGGCATTTGTCTCGTGTGAGTTCCCACTGAGCTTTGATCACTACACTACCACGGCTCTACTGAGTCGTGCAAACAGGTTTTGGTTGGGTACAGTCCCGAGCCACATGGAGGCAGCGCGCGATTGTTGGGGATTCGTCTCTCCCGGTATTGGGAGTTGATATCGCATAGTGATCGATTGGTTAAGACCATAAGACCTTGGCCAAGGCAGTTGGGATTTAATTATAGGTTGATCGGTATTTTCTCGGATTGGTCCTGAGCCACATCAGCATGGCTTATCGGGTTATTAGGGTCTGACGTTTACCACCCCCTAGATCTGGTATGCGATACTCTTTGACGAAGAGACTGGACTGTATGGATACTGTCACGAATAGTCTCCATAGGAGTTCGGACGAGTTTGCTCCCCGGCTTTCCTTTTCGACAGGTACCTGGGTAGCCGTTACGTATAGCTAGTGCCGCTGACGTGCTTGTGGTTAAACCCATTGCCAGCGTACTATCGAGTCTTTAGAGTCCCACACAGTGAGTTTCCCAGCTTTGGGCGAAACGAGTAGAGGTCGTATGGTTTTACGACAGGGTTCGATCACATACGTGTACTTTTACACGTGTTGTGTTCGAGCGGACAATAATAGTGGGCTTTGGTTTAAACCAGTTCCTAGTATTTGATTATTGGATTAGCTTCGTCTCATAGTATTCGTGTTTCTCGGAACACGAATGCGGGTATGTATATACGGATGAGAGGAGGTATGGAAGAAGACACCTCATTAGGGTTTTGACCATTGACTTGGTCAAAACAAAAATGAGGTGGAGAAAAGAATTTGTTATTTTTGGTAAATGTTAATTATATATGGCATGGCTACTTGGGTTGACCTTTTGACTTGGCTTGACTTGTTGACCTTAGATATTTTGGACCTAGATATTTTGGTGAGATATTTTCCATGCCATGGTTGAGGTCATATAAAAGATAGCCATTCTATTTTTTATTAGCATTATCACAAATACTTTCTCTTTCCTCAAGCTTGCTCTCTTCTTCTTCCTCTCAAAACCCTAAGTGTATCATGTGTTGATAATCAAGGGTTAATGAGACTTAGCTACTCTAAATCACACTCTACTCACTCTAGCCTACTTAGATTAGCAAGCTAAGTATTCTAGTTAACTCAACTTGGAAGTTTAGCTTAAGGTTGGAACTCTCGGGTGGATCATCGTTGACAGAAGGAGGCCGAAATTCAGGCACGATCCATACTTCCGTCGAGGAGCTTAAGGAGAGGATCGAAGACCCGAAGGACTTGGTTTATTTAGGTATACTTTCTATCATATTAGATAGAACCCTCACTTGCTAGTTAGGTTTATGGTTAAAGATCCGGTTTAGGTTTATTCTTGCGCAAAGTTTCTAATCGTAGTAAAATTTTTATTCCGCATTTGTCCACGGAAGTTGGCCGGGGCGCTAGCGTAACCCTTCATTGTATTAGAGCCAGCCCATAAACCCTAGACTAGCAAGTTAAACAATGTTAAAACAACAAAACCGAAATAAGTCCGTAACATCGAAACCAAACCGCAGTTTCTATCGATTTTTCAGAGGCTTCAGAAATTTTTTTAAACAAGTGCAGAGTGATCTTCTGATAGACAGATGAACACTGAACAAAAACGAGTCAATTCCACCAATGCATGGCCGGCCACATCCCTAAAAAAACCGGCCTGCTCGGTTTTTCCATGGTGGATTGCATCGTGTTTTGGTCTGGGTTCTTATCTCAAGGAGTTTGGTTGTCTGGTGTTGCTAGTTTTTGCCTAAGTTTGATTTTCTGTTGTTTTTCAGTTCGGGGCAATTTGGAGTGTTTCAAAGTCGTTATATTTGACACTGTTTAATAGTTTACAGTACATTCACTTTTATCTGCGACCGTGAATGTCATTTGATAGGTAAACATGTCTATCTGCTATATGTTCTTTTATACGGGTTTGCGGACGTGACATTCGCTTTGATGTTTTGTGCTTGTGCTGTGATTGTGGTTGGATAGTCATGGTAGATAGCATATGGTGCAATGTTAGTGGTACAGTTTATAATCATTTGTACATTTGTTATTGCGGGGCGAGCGTCCGACATGTGGACTGCCGTCTTTGCCGAGTTGTATATTATTTGATTGGGGCACGACCGGGTTGAGGTCGATGTCACCATTGGTACATATTATTTTCTTTTTCTGTACTAGGATTACCCCGCGGTGGAGTGCACGAATATCCGGGTTCTAGAATGTTAGTGATATGTATGCCCTAGAGGCCATTACTGTACATGCGATGTATATTGTAGTGGATGCTTGGACATATATATGGAGGACTTTCTTGCTCGACATGATAGTATGCTATCTGGTTGCTCTTTATCTTAACATGTACTCTGATAGTCTCTATGTTACATGTTGATAAAGCCCTTAGGATGAGTACTTGACTACCGGGACTATGATGCAGATCATACTAGTGGGGACAGTGTAGTCGCTAAGTACATCTTACAGATGTTCCTAGTCATAGGTGTATCGAGACAGGGCATCGATATACCAGAGTAGACTAGCGTATGCTTCTTGACCCATGTAGATGGGCGATGGATGATCCCATATCCATTGATATTTGACATCAGAGATAGTATACGGGTGCTCAGTGGAGACTGGGTACACTGGACGGACTCGCCGAGAACTCCCAGATGGTATTATACCTCACGTCAGATGGCAGTTCTTTGGTGACACTGGTACATGTTAGTCTGTAGACCCGAGATCGTCATAGAGTCTTGTGTGATTCCCACTGTGCTTTGATTTCCATCATACCACGTCGAAGAGGGCTTGCAAAACGGTGGCTTTTGGGTATAGACCCGAATCACATGGAGGCAATGAGCGATAGGAGGGGTTTCGTCTCTCCCGGTATAGGGAGTTGATGTTGCGCTGTGTTCGACTGGCTATAACTGGAAATCCCTGGCCAGGGTTGCTGAGATTTACTGGTAAGTGGTATCAGTAGTTTCTCGAGATGTTATGGACCTCATAACGACACGACTTATCGGTTACCGGGTCTGACGTTTACCACCCCTAGACTGGATATGTGACATATCAGACGAAGAGACCGGACTGTACGGGAGTTTTACTGATTGGATTCGCAGGAGAATGTACAGGCTTGCTTGTTGATCTTCTGATTGCTTAATGCCTGGGTGGCTGTTACGTTTAGCTGACCGCTTGCAGCCTGTAGGTGTTTGATATGATCATCACCTACTGCCGGCGTATTGACGATTCTTTAGAGTCCTACATAGAGCTTTCCTGGCTCAGGAAAAACGGAGTAGGAGCACATATGTGATGTGTGTCGGACCGAGAATAATACGATATGAGATACCGTATTCTATTCTCGCGATATATGATATCGGCCGGGTATATGTGATATAGCCGGGTCATCGGATCAAGTGTTGATTCGATGAATTGGTATATGTTATATTTGTCGGTTATATGCAATACAGCCGGATTGTCGAATCAAGTGTTAATTCGATAATTTAATGTATAATTATATATGTGATATATTACATTACGTTAACTAATATAAGCTCGCTTTATTGATTCATTTTCTCACCGGATAATACATTGATATATATGTGATATATGTTAATTGTATTATTTTCTTTTGTTGCAAAATATATGATATATGTGATATATAATATTGTAACAAGTTATGATTACAAATACAACATGATTTGTGGAGATTAAATATGTTAGGGTTTGATTTGGGTTAGCATTTGGGTTATTTTTTTCTTGTAGCTTCTAGAAGCTTTATTTTGTTTTAAGCTTAGATATTTTGTAAAGATATTTTGTGTAGATATTTTCTTAACCCAACCCAAACCCTTTACCCTAGTTAATTCTCTACAAGGGTTAAGCCTTCATTCTTAACCCATGGTTGATTTGTAACCATCACAATTAATTCATTATTCATCATAAATAGATTTCTTTTTCTTCTTCTTCCTTGAAAAGCTTTCTAGCTTTTTGACTTGTGATGTTTTAAAGTGAGAAAATGAAAACAAAAGAGAGCAAAATTCCTACTTCATCATCCTCATCTATTCTAGCCACTTAGATTAGGGTGTTCACTTCACCGATACTTGAATAGAGAAGTAAAAGCTTGATCTTGAGATTCTTCAAGGTAGTTCATCTTTGAAAAGAAAGACTTCAAGCAAGAATGGATCATTCGACTTATGGAGCCTCTCTTGAGTCCGGTAGATCATGGATCGCGGTAAAGGGACTACTACTCAGAGCTTGTGAAGTGAAGGAACGGACTACACAGGTTGTAATCCCTCTCTCTTATATGTAAAGTTATTTACATGCATGTTTAACCCTAAGTCTCTAGTTAAGATCTTTGTTAGGGTTTGTTAGCACCCCAAAAATTTCAATATGGCATGTGTGATGCCTTCCTAAACCTTGCTAAGGTGCTATACTAACCCTACAGTGGTATCAAAGCCAAGCTAGAGCTTTAGGCATTGTCTGGACGTTGTTAGAAGTCCGATCGAACCCCGAAACATCATATTTGGACCCCTCTCTGGAAATTTTCTAAAAAGTTGATTTTTTCCACATTAAAAATACTCAAAAAATCAAGCAGGTAATTGTATAGATTACTGTGAAATACGAGTAACTGTAGTCTTTAAGTCGCCGCGGAACCGCGGCCATACTATGGTTTTGGCGGCGGTTCCGCGGCAGTACTTAGGTGTCAGGGATAGTTATTTCTACGGTTCATCCGTATGTATTACTACATGCTTCTGGGAATTTTTAATATTACTCAAGTGTTGAGTTTTCTGGAGATCTTTTGTATTCGTTGATTCAATCGGAAAGTTTAACATCGTTTAGTTTTTCGGGTAATTTAGAACGTGTTAAAAGGTTCGAACGGATATCAATAACTCACTTTTTCCCGACACGAAAAACTTTCAAGTGTTGGATTTTTTCAAGAGTTTGAAACTTTCGGAAAAACATGCAAGCGTATCTGTGGACCCTCTAGAAGAACGTAACCTTAACTCGATTATGTGACCGTCAAAACTGTTACTGAACCCTAAGGTTTGTGGTAGTTTAGCGTTGCCACATGTGAGGCGTTGGTTTGACCCTTCTACGGCTGGTTCATTGGGGCTGTGACATGTTCTGGGATTTTTGAACTCCGCTCAATTGTTGAGCTATTTGGGAAATCTTAGGTGTTTGTTTATTCGATTGGAAAGTTTAACATTGTCTATTTATCTGGAATGTGATACAATATGTGGAATTCATATAGTTAGGCATGAAATGCGAAGTATGTGATATTTCGGATTTAAGATGTCTAAAGTGATTGTGGATTCCAAATGTTGTAGTTTTACACTTTCTTTTCTGTGGCAGTAAGCGTAGTATGTGGTGTATCGCCGGCTTCGTTGCTATACATCAACGACAATCGGGATATGCATACTTGCTTACGTTGATGATATGAGATGTTATGTGTTGCTATGATATGTTATATTGGATCGTCGTGTTTTGAATAGCCGGGGGTTTTATATGAGATGAGAGTTTTTCTTTTTCATTCATGTAAAATTCAATTGTATGTAATATTCTTTTATTGGGGCACTTCCGGGTTGAGGATGATGTCACCATTGTATATTATTTACTTTTCCGCATTAGGATAGACCCTAGGCGGGGAGCATAAGTAACCGGGTTCTACGGTCCAGTGGGAGACCATATCGAGGAGTCGAGACCGGGTCTCCTAACTCTAGAATTGGTAGGGTTGCTTACCGCTCTCGTAGGGGTCTAGGGATGTGGGTTTGGCTATTCATCACGACCGTGAAATCTGTGTTTTATACAGGCTCGCAATAAAACACGGACAACCTAGTATATCCAATATTTCATATATGTTCTTCTGCTGCAATGTTCTGTGATGAGATCATATTATTGCCTGAGACGAATGTTTATATTATATATATGAGATATATGTTATATTGCTATTTCGTTTCAAATGTGATGCTTGTGAAGTATAATAAAATGGGACTTCATTAATGAGATTAATGAAATAAAAGAAACCTAAAGATGTTGTAGAAACTTGTTTTAAAAACTGGTAGCTCTAGTTCTTGCTTTGCATAGCGGTATTTCTTGTAGAATATCCAGCACCTTATTCGATAAGGAAAGAGCCGAGATCCCTTCACCGGGAGTGACCTCTTTAGTGAAACTAGCAGATGCTACAAACTCACGGTTTTGTTTTTGATTGCTTCTATAGTTCTTTCTTTGCACAACGGTATTTGCGAAATATCCTGCACCTTATTCGATGAGGAAAGAGCCGAGATCCCTTCACCGGGAATGACCTCCTTAGCGAAACTAGAAAAGCCTAAAAAACACTCCTTTTCAAAATCACTTGATTCTACAACGATAATAAGTTCATTACGCTCATGGTTTTCTTAAAAACCTGCGTAGCCCTCCGTCATTTTAGGAAATAGAGTACTTAGTATTCGTGCTGCGTATGTCGACCATAGCCGAGGCGTAGTGTACGGTAGCTAAGTGATGTTTTTCCTATACAGCATATGATGCGATTAGTTAGGACAGTCATATGATTATGTCGACCATACCCGAGGGTCATGTGGGTGGGTCTAATTAACCACGAAATGACGGATAGAACTTGACTAGTGCTTATGATATGTTGACCATAGCCAAGGTCATAGGTACCAGGGGTAAAAAATATTATTGGGAATTTCAAGTGTTGAAATTTGCAATGAGATTGCATACCTCCTATGAGGTAGTTGGATCCCGATACCCGCTGCGAGTAAGAATTACTCCTGGGAGAGTTTTACACATTACAATTAGCCGATCAAGTAGGTGTCTAGAAAGGTGTCAACGGGGTTAAGCCTCTGGAAAAACGAGGTTAACTTTAATTAGGTCCGTGCGAAAGCACGGGGAACTTTCCTCAAAGTACCGGCACTAGCCTGGCTGAAAGATTGGCGAACTTGTAGCGTGTAATTAATCCCGGCTAGTCTTTCCTTTTAGGGTTTGAAGGAAGATTTGACTAAAACAGTGGGAGCCATCCTGATTAGATATGTTAATAACCAATCTAATCTTACAAGAGCGCATGCTGAGTGTTTTCTTCTCCCTCTCTCCTGGTTGCGACTATGTCACGCCTTAATCAAGATAAAAAATACAGATGTATTGACTGAACCCGCTTGTTATACTGTTCTAGGGGAAGTTGGTCCCACTCCAACTTATAATTGTTATATGACCGAGCAGGAAATAGGGGATTACCAGGATTCCCGTGCCGCTGATCAGTCGAAAATATTGCATTTTTAACACATCAATTTCCCTACCATTTGCACTCATCTAGAGGTGTTCGGGATGATTATAGTACATATTAGCAAAACATCCGTAAAATACCAAATAACATGTGTTATACTTTATAACAGACACTTTGAGGGAAATTGAGTGTTTATCATTGCATCGCATAATCTTTGTACAGCGCAACACTTGTCTCGAGAATCTGTGCAGGAAATTCCAGGAAAAGAGCTGAAACTGTTAAAAGTGCAGATAAAAATACGCCAAGTCCAAGACTTGTGATCTGGTAGTTATATAGAAAGAAATACAAGATTCCACATATCAGAAAAGATCCATAAAGCCAGTACAAGAATTACCTGAAATTTACATGCACCGAAACCTTCAAAAAGCCGCGGATCCGCGGCCAAAGGCCCCTTCGCGCGGCGGATCTGCGACCACGTAAGCATGTCGTCAGTAGCTCTTTCCTTCAGGCTTCTACTTTGAAGTTCCACAACTCTTCAAGCCACTGCAAGATCCAGAGAGCTCCAGAAGCTTCTGTCCGAACAGCAAAGCTCCTTGTTCAAGCTAAACACTCTCAAGCTTCTCAAGCAAGCCTCTCACATAACTACCTAAGCCTAGAAGCTTCTCCCTAACATCCAAGCTTATCAACGAAGCTAACTCTAACTAACTATCTCTAAAACCTTCTACCTAACTACCAAGCTTACAAGTGAAGATAATCCTAACCTAGCTTCTAAAGGAAGCTAATCCTAATCAAGGCTATAAAAGGGACCCTAAAGCTTCTATTCTAAGGTTGTTGAAAATTGAACTAAAATCCCACAAGTTGAGTGACACAACTTGTGCATTCAAACCCTAACCCTAATCCAATCACCAAAGCCAAATTCAAGATCTTTGAGTACAAATGAAGCAAGAAGCCTTCAACCTTTTAGAAGCGATGCCGATCTTCCACCGAGCAAGTGATCCAAGACGATCCGTGACTCACGGAGACGATGCGAAGCTAAATCGACGATCGAGTTCTTTCCTCTTGTTGATCTTGAGAGAATTGTAAAAATTGTTGATTAATAAAAGGTGAAATTTCTTTATCTTGCTTACTTTTATATTTGAGCATTATGATTAGATCTCAATTCTTGATTGTGTTCTTTGATATGATGCTTGAGTAAAAACTCCGCTCGTGGAGGAGTCGAGAGAATCAATAGATGATGATGTTACAAATCTTGAAACGATTCTTAATTCCTATAACTTTTGTAAACTCTTGTAAATTGAATCATCGACAATCTAGTTTCGAGCGAAATGCTTTATTGAATGTTTTCGTTTGTAACTAGAGATCGACGATCGGTGATTCAATCTACTAGAGGCTAGTTTTTGAATGATATTTATCGAAAGGACAAAGGATGAGATGAAGAAACCCTAGTTCCTTCAAGAGATTCTTAAATCTCGATTGATCGTCATCGATCTAGTATCAAATCATTAATGGATAAGAAAACGTAATCACTAGTTTTCATCACTTCTATAGATTCGATCGATTCCTACGAGCCTCACTTCAATTCTTGAAACCTAATTCGATTGGATATCATCAATTCTTGATTCTTGATTTTAATGTTTTCTTGATATTAGATTTAGATCAAGATAATTCTTGAAATTCACTTTTAAATCTTGAATTGAATTGTCTTTTCTTTTCTCTTTAATTTTCAATTCATCTAAAACAAATACGATCAAATCTCACTTTCCCTGTGGACGATCCGCACTCGCTAACGAACCTTCAATTGACACCGTTATTGATTACGGTTTACAAATTTCTTTGGTTGTGATTTCTATACACTTTTCAATATACACACCGAGAATTCACTCAATCAAATGGCGCGTTGCCGGGGATCGTGTGCTAATTTGTTCGTTTTTTGAAATTTGAGTTGAAAAATTTATTCCATCAGAATTTTTAGATCAAAATTCGCGCAAAAACTAAACGATTCTTTGTGATTTGTTGCGAGGAAATCTGGAACCAGTGGAGCGTGAGGAAAATTTTTCTGAGCATTCTAGAGAGCTTAAGGAGTGAACAGGAACAAATCCTAAACTTTTTATGCAGGGATCTCATTGGCTTGCGGCGGATCCGCGGCATAAGACGTCTCCCGCAGCGGTTCCGCGGTGGGAAGAGGGCATCGTTGTACCAAATTTTCTCAGGTCCTCTCTGACTTTCTTATCTCCTCCTTGATCTGCTCCATTAGCTAATTTCTGCAGGTTTCTTTGCAAAAATTCGCAGCGCCGCAAATAAATAAAAATTGTGCGTGTTTGATCTTGGTTTTTTGCATTTTTAATACGGAAATTAAGGGGTAAAGACCAAATTCAGATTAGGTGGGGAGTTCATTACCCTTCCTAAGCCCTGAAAATCGCAAAACTGCATCCATATTACCCTCATTAACTAAAAGAAATCTAGACATGACTCTAAGGACCGTCGCGCTCAGGAGAAGGTCGTGGGTAATCTATTGCTTATCCGCGTTTCTTTTGTGGTGTCTAAGGCAAGTGTGTCTAAGGCAAGTGGTAACTTAATTAGGCCCACTACTTACGTAGTGGAGAACCTCCCACTTACCTGGCACTTACCTGGCCACAGGAGAGACAAAGAGGTAGTAGAGGATTGATCCTGAGATTCGTCTTGTGGCAGTTAGGAGCGGTCTAGAGACTTGACCTAGGTGACCATTAGACTTAGGGTTGTGTGTGCATTTTTGTGATTTGCATCATTTTTTTCAAAAATCCGTATCTTTTTTAAAACAAACACCAACTTATCATTTTCCTTAATTATATTAACGCTGCCACTTGTACTAAACCCTTTAGTGCATGCTCGGCTGGACACGGGATTCTAGTGCCCGTCTTGTCCGCGTCCCCCGATCGACTCCGAAGTCAGTATTTCTACGTCTACTTCTTCTTTACCCACCACTACACCCACTTCGATGGACAATTCTCCATCGAACTTCTTTACCACTACTCTGCCGCCGTCCGCAGGTGCGCAGAATCCACCCCGCATCTCTCTCCAAGAGAGATGCTATCCTATGCGAGGTCCTCTTTCGACCTGTCTTACCATTCCACCAGCCAACGGGGACAATTTTGAAATAAAACCCCAACACATCAATGTTCTACCTAAATATCACGGTCTCGAGTCTGAAGACGCATATGTCTTTATTACCAAATTTGAAAATGTATGCTCTATAATGGGTACTTCACAGCTTTCTGTGGATGCTATGCGTCTCCGTCTTCTCCCATTCACTCTGTGCGATATAGCCGAGAAGTGGCTGTATAACACAACCGCACATTCCATTTCAAATTGGGAAGAATTCATAAAAGCATTCCTAAAGAAATTTTACCCCAATCATAAAACAGATCGAGTCCGTAGCGAAATAAATCAATTCACCCAGCTTCCAAATGAAACATTCTCGAAGTGTTTTGAACGCTTCAAGGATCTGTTAGTCCAATGTCCACATCACGGAATCCCTAGATAGGATCTGTGCAGAATCATATATGAGGGCATTAATCCTACCACAAAATAGACCCTTGAATCTATGTGTCAAGGCACTTTCATGACCAAAGATGATGGGGAAGTTTGGAAATTCCTAGAAGATTTCGCTGAAAGATCTTTACAGTGGGAGGGTGTGAGTCAATCGTCTAGGGGTGGCAATAACCAATCTGATGTTTCCATAGGAGTTAGAGTTGAAATGTCAGCAATGCAAAAGAAACTCGAGACTATGGAAAATAAATTTTTAGCTGCCGCCCTAAATCAAATGTCACTCTCCAAAACTATATGTGGATGCTGTTCTGATCCTTCTCATTTGACGGAAGAATGTCCATTGAATTCTTCGTTTCAAGGTCATGAGCATATCAATTCTTGTTTCCAACAACGACCTAGAAATGATACATTTTCTTCTACATATAGTCAGGGTTGGAGGAATCACCCTAACTTTGCTTGGAACCAATCACAAAATCAAAACACGGTTCCAAACCAAAACAATTTCCAAAGGGCTCTTCCACCACAACAGCAACCACTTCAATTGAGTTAGCACCCCTTCCAAGCACAAAACATTCAAAATCCGGTCAACACACCTGCACCGTCTAGTCCTTTGCAATTGACCGAGACTGATGAATCCTCTTCATTTGCACAATACATGAATTGGCTCCTAACAAATATCATACACGCTTCGGCTGAGATGAAGTCTTCTGTCGATGACATGAAAAGAAATACTGTCTCTCAAAATGAGACTATAAAATCGATGGAAGAATAAATTGCACAATTAAAAGCCGAAATGAGTGCAAGAGAGAAAGGGAAACTTCCAGCTCAACCTTTACCCAATCCTGGCTATTCACATCATGTGAACGCTATCACCACGTTGAAATCTGGAAGAGTGCTTGACAATCATGTTGGTGAGGAGATTGATAATAATGAAAAATCAATCGATGATACCCCGGCTGAGACTTTTTCTTCCACTTCTTCTTCTAATTCTGACCCCAGTTCGTCCACCCCACCATTTTCTTTCGAGCCTATTCTCCGTTTTTCCCAAGGCTCGACACCTCAGCACAACTCTTCTAGTCCACCGAAAACGATCCCCACTCCTATTCTTAGATCGTTCCCACCCACACGATCGTCTCCAATGTTGGACCCCGACCTTATTGCTCAAGCTCCTTACCCGAATCGGTTAAGGGGAAACAGACCTACTCCACAAATGGAGAAGATCACTGAACTCTTGAAATAGGTTAATATCAACATCTCTCTTCTAGATGCAATCCAACAAGTCCTCGCTTATGCGAAAACTCTTAAAGACTTGTGCACTAGAAAGAGGAAGACTCAAGTGCCCAAGAAGATATTCATGTCAAAGACTGTAGACACAGCCTTTCCCCAACAATTACCTAGAAAACGTAAGGATCCTGGCTATCCTACTATTTCCATTTCTATTGGGGAAAAACACATCAACCATGCTCTACTTGACCTTGGCGCAAGTGTTAACCTGCTTCCTTTCTCGGTTTACGAGCAGTTAGGGATCGGAGAGTTGAAACCAGCTCACTGCACTCTCCAGATGGCTGACCGATCAATCACCAAACCTAGGGGTGAACTGTTGGATGTGTTAATAAAAATCGGGGAATTTGTATTCCCTGTGGACTTTATTGTAATTGATACACAGCCTATAGCGAACCCACGGAACCAAATTCCGGTGATTCTTGGTCGACCCTTTTTGGCCACTTCCAATGCTATCATCAACTGTCGTAATGGTTCTATGAACCTATCTTTTGGGAATAGGTCAATTGAGCTCAACATTTACAAGTTGGGAAGTGTACCCTCCGAACCTACTGCTCATGCATGTTCTGTCGAATTAATGGATGTCGACAGCAGCGAATTTGATGATCCTCATGATACTGATCTTGACTCTTTCCATATGTTGTTGTTTGACCCAATTATGTATCATACACATACGGACTCTTTCACCGAGTTGTCCGGGTCAACAACTAACACTGATTATGAACCGTTTTTGAAGTCAGAAGATCACCCTGCGCTTTGTGATGATATTATTCTTCGGGGTATTGATGAGACTTTTGAGGAGATCTTCGCTGATGAACTCGCATTTTTGAATGACACGGGTGTTGGGATGAATCATCTCCCAAACAATGAAATTGAACCTCCACCCCTTCTTCTGAACTGTAAAAAGAATGCGAGTAATCCATCACAACCATTGATTCTTCTCTACAAAATGAGACGCAAACACATTCTATTCCACCACTTACCCTTTCCCCACTTCTTCTTCTACCAACCGATGCACTACATCGATAAAATCTTCGAATGGTTGGTGTTGACCTTCGGTCTTTGCAAAGCTTGGCATCGACCACTAACTTTGACCCCCTCTTGTGATTTTCAAAGATTAACATTGTTTAATTCAAGTTTGGGAGGGGGGTATAATCTGGCGCTTGAAAATAAAATTTTTACTCAAAAAAATGATGAGACAAGAATAAGTTTGGGCGAGGATTTTCACGATCATATTTATTGCCCCCATTAATAAATTTCCTCCCAAGCTTACAGGTTTTTGAGATATATCGGATGGCAACAGTGAGGACACTGTTGAAAACAAGTTTGGGGGAGGTTTGTGCTTATTTTCGCATTATTTGCATATACTTTGCATAAGCACAAAACATTTGAAAACCTATAAATATTTTAAAAAAATTCAAAAGATAAAAATATTTTTGTACATAAATAAGATAATAAAAGATTAGATAGTGAAAAATTACATCCAAAAGATTGGAAAAATTTAAGAAAACCAAGAAAATTAGAAGTTTTCTTAAACGAACTAGTAATAAGTAGTTATGAGCCGTTGTCCCAAGGGTTAGTAAGATGAAAGAAGTCATTAATTTATGGATAAAAATAAGTCTGAAAAATAGTTACTGTTCTTGAAGCCAAACATTTGAACGTTGATACCCTACTATACGCACTTACACACGTCTTGAAGCTCAGGATAGTAGAGGATACTTTGAAATGCTCTTGTCTAAAAGCCAAAGTATGAAGGAAATTAAAAATGAATAAAATATTAAAATGGTGAAGAAAAATGAACACTGGTTTTGTTATCGCCAAGGCAGCAATAAAAAAATATAGCGAGGGTGCCTCTTCACCTAGTGCCTTAGACCAACCGGTCAGGGAGTCACTGCTAAGCCTTAGGTGGTGCAAGACGAGGAAAAACACCTAATAAGCAAGCACATGAGTAATCGGTCGGTTAGTACCTCAAGAAGTATTAACGGCCGCATGAAAAATGTGTGAGCAATCTCATCTAAATATTCATCAAATTAAAAAGTACTGAGGTGGATGGACAAGAGTATGATAGCTTGAATTGAATTCTCCGAGTGTAGGGATGTCTTTTACACACACGTAGGGGTATATGATCGGTGTTTGGAAGAAAGATAGGAATGAAGAATAAAGACAATGTTTTATTGAGGGATCATGTGATTTCTAACATTTTTTCATGACTATTAAGATAGGGCTCATGACAACTGAAAAGCTAGTATAGTTGGAAACTCTAATTTTCAAAGTCTTTCTTTTACAATTCTTAT
This sequence comes from Agapanthus africanus, assembly GCA_030015575.1. NCBI lineage: Eukaryota > Viridiplantae > Streptophyta > Magnoliopsida > Asparagales > Amaryllidaceae > Agapanthus > Agapanthus africanus. Next base: position 279,323,895 of record JASDDO010000001.1, read on the forward strand.
CTTTATATGTAACTTTCACGGTCTTCCTTTTATTATTGGATTTTATGGGTGCAATCCGCTGAAAACCCTCAGGAGACAACACTCCTCCTACTAGGGACACCTAGAGCTTTAAAGGCTTCTTGCACGTGCTCAGTGCAATCGTGTTGCCTACAAAAGTATGCTAGTTAGTTTTTCTTTTTCTTTATTTTCTCCTTCTCTTTCTAATAAAACAGTTCACTCAAGACGACCGAAAATAAGATTGGGGGAATTTGATCAGTCGAAAATATTGCATTTTTAACACATCAATTTCCTTACCATTTGCACTCATCTAGAGGTGTTCGGGATGATTATAGCACATATTAGCAAAACATCCGTAAAATACCAAATAACATGTGTTATATTTTATAACAGACACTTTGAAGGAAATTAAGTGTTTATCATTGCATCGCATAATTTTTGTACAGCGCAACACTTGTCTCGAGAATCTGTGCAGGAAATTCCAGGAGAAGAGCTGAAACTGTTAAAAGTGCTGATAAAAATACGCCAAGTCCAAGATTTGTGATCTGGCAGTGATATTGAAAGAAATACAAGATTCCACATATCAGAAAAGATCCACAAAGCCAGTACAAGAATTTCCTGAAATTTACATGCACCGAAACCTTCAAAGGGTCGCGGATTCGTGGCCAAAGGCCCCTTCACGCGGCGCATCGGATCCGCGGCCACGTAAGCATGTCGTCAGCAGCTCTTTCCTTCAGGCTTCTACTTTCAAGTTCCACACCTCTTCAAGCCACTGCAAAATCCAGAGAGCTCCAGAAGCTTCTGTCCGAACAACAAAGCTCCTTGTTCAAGCTAAACACTCTCAAGCTTCTCAAGCAAGCCTCTCACATAACTACCTAAGCCTAGAAGCTTCTCCCTAACCTCCAAGCTTATCAAAGAAGCTAGCTCTAACTAACTATCTCTAGAACCTTCTACCTAACTACCAAGCTTACAAGTGAAGCTAATCCTAACCTAGCTTCTAAAGAAAGCTAATCCTAATCAAGGCTATAAAAGGGACCCTAAAGCTTCTATTCTAAGGTTGTTGAAAATTGAGCCAAAATCCCACAAGTTGAGTGACACAACTTGTGCATTTAAACCCTAACCCTAATCCAATCACCAAAGCCAAATTCAAGATCTTTGAGTACAAATCAAGCAAGAAGCTTTCAACCTTTTAGAAGCGACGCCGATCTTCAACCGAGCAAGTGATCCAAGACGATCCGCGACTCACGGAGATGATGCGAAGCTAAATCGACGATCGAGTTCTTTCCTCTTATAGATCTTGAGAGAATTGTAACAAAATTGTTGATTAATAAAAGGTGAAATTTCTTTATCTTGCTTAATTTTATATTTGAGCATTATGATTAGATCTCAATTCTTGATTGTGTTCTATGATATGATGCTTGAGTGAAAACTCCGCTCGTGGAGGAGTCGAGAGAATCAATAAATGATGATGTTACAAATCTTGAAACGATTCTTAATTCCTATAAGTTTTGTAAACTCTTGTAAATTGAATCATCGATAATCTTGTTTCGAGCGAAATGCTTTATTGAATGTTTTCGCTCGTAACTAGAGATCGACGATCGGTGATTCAATCTACTAGAGGCTAGTTTTTGAATGAGATTCATCGAAAGGACAAAGGATGAGATGAAGAAACCCTAGTTCCTTCAAGAGATCCTTAAATCTCGATTGATCGTCATCGATCTAGTATCAAATCATTAATGGATAAGAAAACGTAATCACTAGTTTTCATCACTTCTATAGATTTGATCGATTCCTACGAGTCTCACTTCAATTCTTGAAACCTAATTTGATTAAATATTATCAATTCTTGATTCTTGATTTTAATGTTTTCTTGATATTGGATTTAGATCTAGATAATTCTTGAAATTCACTTTTAAATCTTGAATTGAATTGTCTTTTCTTTTCTCTTTAATTTTCAATTCAACTAAAACAAATTCGAGTAAATCTCACTTTTCTTGTGGACGATTCGCACTCGCTAACGAACCTACAATTAACACCGTTATTGATTGCGGTTTACAAATTTCTTTGGTTGTGATCTATTTTACATTTTCCATACACATCGAGAAAATTCATTCAATCAGCCGCCCAAACGAAGAAAGTGCATGCTGATGCATCTTCTTCGGGTATGTTCATTACAGAGAACTGAGAACGGGTGAGAAGTTTCAAGAGTTGGAAACGGTGCAATTATTGCAAGCTAAGTCTGTTGGCAGTTATCACCCTGTATTAAAAAAATACATTGATTCTGAACGAATGTTATTAGATACCGAACCTGATATACAACATCATATCAGTATCTTTATTTAATAAAGAAGGATATAATTTTGTATTGTTGGATAATGTTTTGAACATTTCCTATATCAAGAGTTGATCAGTTCAGGCACGTTATCTAAAAGCATAGACGTTCTAAATCAAACCACAGTTCTTAATGTACAGAACACACACAAGAGGAAGAGTTCAGAAATGAACGAATCCTTCTTGAGGTTTTGTAGACTAGGTCATATCAATGTGACCCGACTAGCTAAGTTACATTTAGATGCATATTTAAATTAGTTTGAATTTACATCTTGTGAAACTTGACAGTCATGTCACAAAGATAAGATGACCGTAGCTCTGTTTATTGGAAACAGAGAAAGAGTTAGTGAAATCTTGGGATTGATACATGATGATGTATGAGGTCCCCTGTCTATACATGCCAGGACTGGCTCTTTATACTTCAGAAGTAGAGAACCAAAACGGGTATAAGTATTATGTCCTTTGATATGATCAGGGAGGAGAATACTTGAGCACGGAAATCCTGGACTATTCTAAAGGTGAATGAGATTCTCTTTCAGCATTACTCCTCCGTATACACCACAATACGTTGGTATATCGGGGCCATATGTGAAAAGGTGTGCTCTATGATGAGTACTACTGAGTTACCTATTTCCTTTTGGGGGTTATGCACTTGAGAAGCTGCATACCTATTGAATAGTGTTCCAACCAAATCAGGTGCCTACCACTCTATATATGATATGGTATGGAAATGAGCCCATCTCTTAATGATATTAAGATTTGGGGTTGTCCAAAGCAAAATCCGGACAAACTCGAGGTAAGATCAGTTCTGTGGAAGTTTGTTGGATATCCTAAGCATTCGCAAGGGATATCTTCTACCAAACTAGGGAGTAAAAGGTGTTTTGTTTCTCAGCATGCCACCTTTTGGAAATGGAATTTCTTGTGAAGAAATTATTGGTCATGAGGTAGAACTGGAAAAAGTTTCAGCTATACAAACTGCAGCTGATGATTTGGTAAACCCGAAGGATTCAATAGTTTCTAACGAACCCCAGCCTCTCCGTCGATCTAGTAGGGTTCCTCATCCACCTGAGAGATACTTCGATTTCTCTATGACAGTGGGAGCGAGGATTGCATCATGAGATGATGACCCAACTTGTTTCGAGCAGGCCATCAAGAGAGGGGACTCTGTAAGAATGGCTGGATACTTAGTGATCTGAGATGGAATCTATGTACACCAAAAAAGTATGGACTTTGGTTGCTTTATCTGAAGGGTTAAATCCCTATCAGAAGCAAGTATATCTTGAGAAGATTACTTGGTGTACATAGAAAAGCTGAGACTTTCAAAGCTATGCTTAAGTCCATCCAGATCCTACTTGCAATTGCTACATACCATGACTACGATATCTGGCGGTTGGGTGTCATGACTGCTTTTCTAAATATTGATTTAGAAGAGAGCATCTATAAGTACACAGCCAGAGGGCTTCGTAGACAGTGGGAGCAGCGGAAACGTATGCAAGTTGCTTTATGGGATAAAGCAGGTATCGCGGAGTTGGAACGTCTGTTTTGATGTGGTAGTCAAAGAGTTTGACTTCATCAAAATGGTAGATGAACCTAGTATATACAAAAAGGTAGTAGAGAGTATGGTGGTGATCCTCGTATAGTACGTGGATGACATACTCATGACAGGGAAGGGGTTTCCTATGCTACGCTCGGTCAATCTCCTCTTATCACAATGATTCTCTATATAGGATCAAGGTGATGTCTCTTAAATCCTGGTTTTGGATCTATGAGATAGATCTAATTAGATGTTAGGATTCTCACTAGATGTAGTGAGACGGTATTAATCGATCCTGGGGAGAATCACTGGAAAGGTTCCAGGGTGATAAGGACGACTGAATGTCAGTCGCAGGCATTGTCTTTAGCATCAGTAGAGGGACGGTATGTTGGAAGAGTTTCACGCAAGATACCGTGACAAACTAGACGATAAAGGTAGGATAAATCACTACCAAGGATGCTACTAAAGAAATAGTCTGGATGTACACTAGTTCATGAGATGAACTTCGTTCCTACCATTGTGTGACAATGGAGTTTTGGCTTTTGCCAAGGAAACCCCGTCCCATCTGTGATCCAGACATATTCTAAGGCTGTATCACCAGATCATGGAGATGGTTGATCTCCAGGAAGATTGAGGTTAGGAGAGTAGAAACAGAGGACAATAGCGCGGATCCACTCACAAAGGCCTATTATCCAGTAGAGACTTATATGGGATGGTTGAGTATGAGACACTTCAACCACAGCTGATTGTTGGGTATGAGATACAGCAACAGATGGCCCTAGTGCAAGTGGGAGATTGTTAGTGATATGTATGCCCTAGAGGCTATTACTGTACATGCGATGTATATTATAGTGGATGCTTGGACATATATATGGAGGACTTTCTTGGTCGACATGATAGTATGCTATCTGGTTGCTCTTTATTTTAACATGTACTCTGATAGTTTTTATGTTACATGTTAATAAATCCCTTAGGATGAGTACTTGACTACCAGGACTATGATGCAGATCATACTAGTGGGGACAGTGTAGTCGGTAAGTACATGCTACAAATTTTCCTAGTCGCAGGTGTATCGAGACAGGGCATAGATATACCAGAGTAGACTAGCGTATGCTTCTTGACCTATATAGATGGGCGACGGATGATCCCATATCCATTGATGTTTGACATCAGAGATAGTATACGGGTGCTCAGTAGAGACTGGGTACACAGGATGGACTCACCGAGAACTCCCAGATCGTATTATACTTCACGTCAGATGGCAGTTCTCTGGTGACACTGGTACAGATTAGTCTGTAGACCCGATATCATCATAGAGTCTTGTGTGATTCCCACTGTGCTTTGATTTCCATCATACCACGTCCAAGAGGGCATGCAAAATGGTGGCTTTTGGGTACAGTCCCGAATCACATGGAGGCAATGAGCGATATATAACGCTTCGAAAATCGTTTAGGCAGTTTTTTGATAATCGGCAAAATTTGCAGTCTCTTCCGTAAAAAGTCAAAATAGGTATTTTTCATTATAGACCTAATTATAAAAAATTTAGATAAGATATTACTATAAATTGGTCACTAAAATTTTACTTAAAATTTTGTAGTTAATTAAAATTTTTTCCTTAATTAATTATTTTTAATATTATTTTAAGCTTTTAAAAATACATTTAATTAGTGATAAATACAAATTTAATTGGGTAAATTACATAATTAGGAACCATAATAAACAAAAATTTATTGTAACAAAAATTTTGACAAACCATTTCATGTTTGGCTGTTTTTGGTAAAAGGGGTTGGAAAATTGAAAAGAAAAAGGTTTTTTTTTTTTGAAAAGCTTTGATGTAACATGCATTAATTGACTTAGATGATATTTTCTTTGTGGAAATTTCCACACATTCCCTCATTTCCCCACCTCCCAACCTCTGGCCGAGACCCCCTCCTTCGGCTCCTATTTTTTCCCCCCATTTCCTTGCTTCTAACATCAACAAAAAATCAACAAAATCCATAAAAATTCATATTTTTCATTCACAAATTCAAACCAAAACCCTAAGCCATCCCTTCCCTAACCCTAATTTGTTTGAAAAGTGAAGAAAAGAGGTGTCTTAGAGGCTAGTGCAAGCTAGGAATCAACACTTGGGAGGTATAAATCCTAATCTAGTTGTTAATTGTAGTTTAATTTGCTAGATTTAGTAGTTTTACTGTGTAATTTGGTTATGAATTCTTGTTTAGGAAATTCCAGTAAAGGTTTGGTGTTGTAATTAGAGTTTGTAGCATGGTTGATGGGTTTAAGTTAGGGTTTTTCCTATCTAGTTGGTTAGAATGGTTGTTTGTGCGATGTAGCGATCGCTACACCGTTAAATCGCGATAATTGCATCGATATTTTTATGCTAATGCTTACTAGATTTTTATGAATATTAGGAGGTGATATAATTACGATATATGGAAGATATTTATAGCATCTCATACGACTATTAGTGTGCGCGAATGCGGGGTTTTGTCTAGTCGGGTTTTAGTTTTGGCGGTTGCACCGAAATGACGATTTTAGTTAAGGTTTTAGCAATTTTCGTGTGTTTTCCGCGCACCGAGTGCATGTTGTGATTAATTCGAGAGCGTCGATCTTTTCATATTGTGAGTTTCTTCATTTCAGGATTCTGTAATGTTATATTGTGTGTTATGCAATTCTAGGATCGGTCGCGGAAATATCGGACGCGGCGCGTAAAGGCAAGGCGGTGGTCGGATCAGATTAGCGAGGCTTTCAGGTGAGTAGATGTATTCATCTATGGGGGAAATGGTCTGGATGGCACGAGGCACCCCCTAGTTAAGTTTACCTTATTTCTTGCAAGATTGCATTGTTAGTTAGCTAAATCCCCCTCATTCACATTGCATACCCTTATAGCTAATCGTCTGCTAGATTGCATGGATATTCATATACACATGTGCGATATCACTTCGTAGGACATGAACACCATTACCATTGGCTCCTGTTGCACGTGCACTATTCATGTGACACACACGCCTTTGGTAATTGCCATGCCACGAGCACCATAGAACCTGTTTAGCTTAGTGTCACCAATTGCATCATACATGATATATGAAATCGCATAGCATGTATATACCACGCATCATCATCATACTTACATAGATTTCTAGCCACAAATCAGATCGCTTACCTTGATATCATAGACATTTATCATATACAACATGTTGGGTATTATGATTTTCTTGAGGATTTCAGTATTGCTGCGATTTCTGGATTTTGGGGAAAACCGCAAGAATTCAACAAAAGCTTATATTTATCATTTTTAAAACAAATTTGCGGTTTTCTCGTGATGTATGTGTCGTCCACAATGAGTTTTCATGTTTTCTGTTGGATTTCGAGACCCGATTCGAGGAGTGGATAAACCGTCTCGGGTACATGGTGGGCCCGGTATGGTACCCCGGGGCAAGAAGATCGAGTTGTAGACGATGAGCCTGGTAAGGGAAGACTACCTACAGATGATGTCTGGCGCGGCGGATATCCGAAGGATACCGACCGTTGTCATGAGATTTGATGATATGGGCCGATCCGGACTGACGGAGCCCGATGTATTGAGACATTGATACAGCGAGACATTGAGACAGATGTGTTTTCATATATGGTGTCGATGCTTGACACGGGTTTCAAATGATTTCTTGATGGTATTTAGCTATTATACAGATATTCTTTTTCTAAAGTTAAGAATGCAGAACTCATAGCATTTAAAACACTTAAAGATTTAGTATTGACATTGCATACATGTGCATGCATACTAGAGGTATTACATCACATCTGGACATACATGCTGTGACACATTTGCGTGCATTCTTACGATAGCCTTACTATATGTTATATTCTACTTACGAGCTGGAAACTCACTCCCGTTGTGCCACAGTATCTTGCAGGTCGGACTCATCAGCCTAGTAGCGGCGGCTTATCTTGTTAGTGACTTCTTTTGCTCAGACTCGCGACATTGCTCGTAGGTGGGTTGCGAGAGTGCTTTTATCTCTTTTTTTGTACTATTTTTGTATCTAGTATTCTCCATCTACCACTTCTTATGTGTACATGCGGCCTAATGATGAGACTGAGATATTTGTGTATATGTGGTTTCTTTTGGTCGAGCTCACTTGAGCCGATGTTGTGTTTTCTTGTATTTTGCATTTCTTTATGCTCTTTTCTTGATATTACATATATATATTGCGTGTGGTTGTGATCCGCCTTGGGCGAAGAGCTAGCTCCCACTTGGGGATGCCATTTTGTGATTACAGGTTATATATCTTGTTGTACCCATTTTGCGGGATAGAATTTACAAAGGAGACTCTGCCGAAATTTTCGGAAATTTTTTGCGGTTTTTAAAAAGGGGTTCAATGCAACTTAATTGATTTCAAAATCGTTTTCATGTAAGGTTTCCTTCACTCTTTTGGTTTTGGTTTAGATTTTTCTGGGCTTTGGCTGACTTAGGTTACGTTACGCCTTTAGACGTCTCGTAATCTAAGTGTCAGTCACGTTCCGTACTTTCGGGTCATGACAAAGTTGGTATCAGAGCGTAGGTTTTACCTTTCTGAGTGTAGGATGACCTTGGTAGATAGAGTAGGTGACTTAAGTACAGTGGCGTAGCGTGGGTATGTTCCGCGGTATACTTACGATACGGTACTCCGCCTAAGTGACCTTAGGAAATAATTGCTTGTATTTCCTTCTTGATTCCTTGCATTCCTTGATTCAATTGCAATGTTCTTATCGGTCCTGTTTCTTATTCCAGCATCGATGCTGCCAATAACTCGAGAGCTCAGCGGGCTGCCGCTAGGGATGAGATTCGAGCGGGCTCGTCTAAGGCGAGGATCGAGCGGGATGATACGCTTACCCCTCAGAGTCATATTGATCCGCCATATCCAGACCGTATTGCCAGATTAGAGGCCGGCATGCAGGAGTTGCGACAGATGATGGGATCTTTTGTTGAGTCCAGTCGGGCACAGAGGTCCGAGGACGTTCCTTCCACCGCACAGACCACGATTGTACCTGCTGCACAGATGGTTGCTCCTGCTACTGCGGAGACTATCCCAGTTTCCTTACAGGAGTTCATGAGATTGAGACCTCCAGCTTTTTCCGGTACGGATGCGACAGAGGACCCACAGGTATTTCTTGATAGGATGGCTCGGATTTTCCGTTCGTTGAGGTGTTCTGATGATAGATTGGTGGAGTTCGCGAGTTTTCGTCTGGAGGGCCTTGCCCAGACATGGTACGATTCAGTAGAGAGAGGCCGAGCTGCAGGTCTACCTTCTATGACCTGGGATGAGTTTACAGCTGCGTTTCTTGCCCGTTTTCTTCCGGAGAGTGTCCGAGATGCTCGAGCCCGTAGTTTTGAGTCTCTGTGCAAGACTCCTGGGATGACGGTGTCGGAGTATGATATACAGTTTACCCAGTTGTCTCGATATGCTCCGTACCTGGTAGACACGGAAGAGAAGAGAATAAAGAGGTTTGTGCGAGGGCTTGACACACAGCTATTCCTTGCCATCGACACCCAGCACTTTGATACATACGCAGCCGCAATGGATGCAGCCTTACTTTTGGAGGAGCGTATTTTTGAGACTCCGGTCGTTTCTGGGCCGAAGAGGATCCATACTGATACGCCATCTCAGCGGCAGATAGGTAGACACCGCGATAGATTATATCCGGGAGATGGTGGAGGCCGAGGATTGAAACGAGGTCAGTTATTTGGTTCATATCCACAGACCCAGCAGTCGTCGCCAGGATGTTTTTGGTGTGGGAGTCAGTACCACCGTGTCAGAGACTGTACCATGGGGTGCCAGGGCGCGACGATAGTCCCGCATGTGACCTTACCACCTTCACCACCTCCTCAGAGAGCTTTACTTCCTACTCCTGATGATGCTCCACGCCAGCCAGATGCTCCTAGAGGTTGTGGGCGTGGCGGTCCGGTTCAGAGAGGACGAGGCGACAGAGGCAGAGGCAGAGGCCGAGGTAGAGGTAGAGGCAGAGGACAGCCAGCTACTAGTGGTGGACAGGCCCGAGTGTTCGTGTTGACTCCTCAGGATGCACAGGCATCCAATGCCATCGTGACAGGTACTCTGCCAGTATGTTCTTTTGATGGACGGGTATTATTTGATCCAGGCTCCACACATTCCTATGTATCCACGTACTTTCCATCGAGGTTGGGCCGAAAGTCTTCTCCGTTAGATCAGCCGCTTGTCGTTATTACACCGGTAGGCGAGTCGTTTGTTGCCCGTTTCGTGTACCGATCATGTTCCGTTCGTATCGGGGAGAGAGATTCTTCAGTTGATTTGATTCTCCTCGATATGCTAGACTTTGACGTTCTTCTTGGTATGGACTGGCTAGCCACCTGTTATGCATCCGTGGATTGCCGTGAGAAAGCAGTCAGATTCAATTTTCCTGGTGAGCCGGTTGTTGTTATTCAGGGAGATCGTAGCGCTACCCTTCCCAGCTTGATTTCTTCTCTTCGCGTCGGTCAGCTCTTATGGAAAGGGTGTCAGGGATTCTTAGCCTATGTTTGTGATACTAGTTCCACAGAGGTTCCGTTAGACCAGGTCCCTGTTGTGAGAGAGTTCCCTGCTGTATTTCCCGACGAGCTGGCTGGTCTGCCACCAGAGCACGAGATTGAGTTCTGCATCGACTTGATCCCCGGCACGGGACCTATCTCTATACCGCCTTATCGGATGGCCCCGGCGGTGCTGAGAGAGCTGAAGGATCAGTTACAGGACTTTTTGGACAAAGAGCTTATCCGACCGAGTGTGTCATCTTGGGGTGCTCCCGTCCTGTTTGTTAAGAAGAAGGACGGAAGTATGCGCTTATGCATTGATTATCGTCAGCTGAACTGGGTTACTGTGCGGAACAGATATCCCCTACCCCTTATTGATGACTTATTCGATCAGCTCCAGGGTGCAGGGTTTTTCTCGATGGTTGATTTACGGTCAGGTTATCACCAGTTGCAAGTTCGAAAGGAGGATATTCCGAAGACCGCTTTCCGTACTCGATATGGTCATTAAGAGTTCTTGGTGATGACGTTCGGGCTCACCAATGCCCCGGCAGCATTTATGGACTTGATGAACCGTGTATTCAGGCCGTATCTCGATCAGTTCATCATTGTGTTCATTAACGACATCTTGGTTTATTCTCGGAGCCGGGAGGAGCATGAGCAGCACTTGCGTATCACATTGCAGACTTTGAGGGAGCATCAGCTGTTCGCCAAATTTTCTAAGTGCACATTCTGGTTAGACAATGTCGACTTCTTGGGTCATGCGGTGACGAGAGATAGTATTTGTGTGGACCTGAAGAAGATGGAGGCAGTTCAGCGTTGGCCTAGACCGGTATCAGTTATAGAGGTTCGCAGCTTTCTAGGTCTGGCCGGCTATTATCGACGTTTTGTCCAGGATTTCTCTCGTATTGCTGCACCGTTGACCGGGTTGACCCGGAAGGGGGTCCCTTTTGATTGGACCCAGGCATGTGAGGATAGTTTCCAGCAGTTGAAGACTCGTCTGACTACTGCACCAGTGTTAGCATTGCCTTCAGGATCAGGCGGGTTCATGGTATATTGTGATGCTTCTCGAGTGGGGATGGGTTGTGTATTGATGCAGTACGACAGACTTATCGCGTATGCTTCTCGACAGCTGCGGAAACATGAACAGAACTACCCCACCCATGATTTAGAGATGGCTGCAGTGGCATTTGCACTTAAGATCTAGAGACATTACCTATACGGTGAGTTGTGCCAGATATTCACTGACCACAAGTGTTTGAAGTATATCTTTCAGCAGCGAGATCTGAATCTGAGACAGCGCCGTTGGATGGAGTTGGTAAAAGATTATGACTGCGAGATTTTATACCATCCGGGCAAGGCGAATGTGGTGGCAGATGTTTTGAGTAGGAGGCCCGGAGGTAGCTTATCTTGTTTGAGCGCAGTACAGATGCAGTCGACGGCGGATTGGTAGGTTTTATGTGACAGCAGGGTGCAGTTCGAGTTTACTCCTACAGGGGGACAACTGGCCCATTTCAGAGCACGCCCACAGTTACTTGATCGTATCCGCGAGGCACAGTTTGGCGATGCCCGTATTTTAGAGATTATTTAGCAGATTCGACATGGCAGAGTTTCTGAGTTCGTGATTGATGATCAGGGGATACTTCGATTTGGGACTCGACTGTGTGTACCAGATTCTGAAGGACTGAAGCGCGATATCCTCGAGGAGGCACATAGATCAGTATAAAGTGTGCATCCAGGTTCCACCAAGATGTACCATGATTTGAGAGAGGTTTACTGGTGGGACGGGATGCAGAAGGATGTTACAGACTTTGTGTCGAGATGCCTGACTTGTCAGCAAGTCAAGGCCGAGCACCAGAGGCCAGCCAGCGAGTTACAGCCTTTGCCCATCCCTGAGTGGAAGTAGGAACAGGTCTCCATGGACTTCATTGTGGGTCTACCCAGGACCAGTCGAGGGTATGACTCTATTTGGGTGATTATGGATCGACTGACGAAAGCGGCTCACTTCCTGCCAGTGAAGACCACTTTTGGATTTTCTCAGTACGCCCAGGTTTATATTGATGAGATTGTGCGACTGCATGGTGTTCCGACTTGCATCGTGTCCGACCGGGGCACCCAGTTTACCAGCCGATTATGGCAGAAACTTCAGGAAGCATTGGGCATCCGATTGAGTTTTAGCACAGCCTTTCATCCGCAGACTGACGGTCAGTCGGAGCGTACTATTCAGACTCTTGAGGACATGCTCAGAGCTTGTAGTTTAGATTTCGGTGGTAGCTGGGATCGTCATTTGCCCTTGATCGAGTTCTCCTACAATAATAGCTTCCAGGAGATGATTCAGTTGGCACCTTTCGAGGCTTTATACGGGAGGAGATGTCGATCGCCTGTGTGTTGGACAGAGCTCAGGGAGAGCAGTATTTTGGGCCCGCAGATCGTACAGGAGACGACCGAGAAGATACAGCTGATTCGGGACAGGATGAGAGGAGCACAGAGTAAGCAGAAATCATATGCTGACAGGCGCCGTCGCCGACTCGAGTTTGCTGTTGGCGATCATGTTTTCCTGAGGGTCTCTTCGATGAAGGGTGTGATGAGATTTGGGCGGAAAGGGAAGCTTAGTCCTAGATATGTTGGTCCCTTCGAGATCCTAGAGCGTGTTTGTCACGACCCGCAGAGTACGGAACGTGACCGGCACTTAAGTTACGAAATGTCTCAAGGCGTCCGTAAAATAAGTAAGCCGAAGCCCAGAAATCAAAACCCAATTAAGAATTAGAGTGAAGGAAAAACCATTTATATTTTAAGCACTTGTTTCATTAAGTCATATCAAGTCTCTTTTTATGAAAAACAACTTCCTTTTCCCAAATTTCCGGCAAAATCATTCTTGTAAAATAGTCCCCCAACGGTACAAATAGAAATATAAGTGAATAACAGGAATATGGCATCCCAAGCGGGAGCTAGCTCTTCGCCTCAAGGCGGTCACAAATCCCCCGCAATGTAAACTACAATGTGCATACATAAGCATGAAGCATAAGTAAAATAACATGTCGACTCAAGTGAGCTCGACCCTAAGCATAACATATAATCCACAAGTCTCACAACCTCGTCTCTTGGTCAATATACAGTAATCCAAATAAACTGGTACAACTGAAATAATAGTAGCAGATGGAGTACTCTAGATACAATGAATATATAAGGTGGTACAAAATGATAACAACCCACCTATGAGCAAAAGCCTCGAGTCCAGGCAAAAAGAGCAAAAGAGGCAAAAGTGCCCGCCGCTGTAGTGCTGACGGAACAGACCTGCAGAAAAACTGTGGCACAACGGGGGTGAGTTGCCAGCTCGTGAGTAATAAATAACATCTACTAAGGCTATCGCATGCATGCACACAAGTATCCTAGCACCCATAAAACAGGTATGGCTATATGTACTAATAGGTATGTATGCATCATCAGTGTACTAACGAGTATGTATGTCACATGGATGTACTAACAGGTATGTATGCTATATGTGTCAACTCAAGATCTCAACATGTAAGTACAAGAACTATTCTTTCTTTGTTTTTTTGAAACTCTTTTCAAATACCAGCATAATATCCATGAAATCAATAAAATCGGTGTCCAGCAACGACACCTCAAAACTGTCTCAATCTCATATATCCATGTCAAGTATCTCTGGCCTCAGCCGTCCGGCTGATCCATGTCAAATATCCATATCTCAATCTAACGGCCACGGTCGGTATCCTCTGGATATCCGCCGTGCCAAATGAAGTCACCGGTAGGTAATCCGTCCCCTGCCAGGCTCAACACCATCTCCTGCGATCTTCTTGCCCCGGGGTACCGTACCGGGCCCACCATGTACCCGAGACGGTCCATCCACCTCCTTGAAACGGGTCTTGAAAACCATAGCAAACTCATGGTGGACGACACGTTACATCACTAGAAAACAGCAACTTTTATATTTTAAAAGATTATAAGTTTGAAATCTTGCGGCTTTCCCCCGAAATCCAGAAATATCATAAATCTCATGAAATCATCATGGATGCATATGTCAATGATAATGAATGCCTATGGTATCAATTTACAATGTATGATTTATACTAGGCATGAGCAAATGATATAATAATACATATGCACGAGAATGGCAAGTTTTATGATTTCATTTTAAATATTTATTGCAATATCACAGGTCTAAGCAATTTACATGTTTCAGATTTATAGTTATCTAGTGTCGTGACATGGCAATTACCAGGGTGTGTGTCCATATGAATAGTGCTCGTGCTGCATATAAAAACCTGGTAATGGTGCATGTGTCCTACAAATAAGTTTGCGTATATGGGTACGACATATAGATCCTAACTGCAGCAAATATCATGCAAGTATTTTTATTCGAATGTCACAAGTAAAAATCAAAGTTTACTATTTTCAAGTTTACTAAATCTATCGGGCGACTTGCGCCATCCAAACTATCGTTCCCCGTAGATGTTAAATCTACTCACCCGTGATCCCGCGCTAGGTGTGTCCGACCACCTGCTTCCCTTTCTCTGCTCGCTCGAAGTCCCCGCCGGCGAACCTAGAATTTACAAAAGTCACACATATCAGGAAAATCCTGCAAAAACACGATATATCGATAAAAAGGATACGCGTGCGTGAAACTAAAACGCGCGTGCACACGACACGTCGCGACGCGCACAAACCCACCAGAGCCTACTCTGACACGCTGTGTCGTGCAGTGCACCGCAGAACCACACGTATCACGCACGTGTCGCTCAAGTTTAAAACATCGAAAACACGTTATTAGCTCCAGATTTTGCCTCTGGACCCAACTTAAAAAGTTACAGATACCTACAGACTGAGCTACCAAGCAGGACCTGATTAGTGTCAAAAACTGTAATTACCGCAATCAAGAAACGACGTCGCTTCGCAGCTAGCCGGTGAGTGCGGGTCGATCCACAGAGACGGGTAAATTCCTTTTATGTGTTTTAACGAGTTGATTCTATTTGTCGTTTTGATTGGTTTATAAAAATCTATAAAAACTAGATTTAATTAATCTAATTAAGAGTCTTGCTAGGGTTAGGCTTAGGGGAAGTTTTGGAGATTAATGTTTCCTTCACCGCTTTCAATGCCTTCTTTTTTAGATCTATTAGATGTTACGTTAATTATCAATAAAGTGGATACGAATCTTTTGGGAAGATATTTTCTTCCTCTAGATTTGTATCCTTCCTTTGTTGATAATTACCCTAAACCCCATGGAAAACGCGCGCAACCGGCCCTTTATACTACGGTTCACCGTTACCTCGAAGGGTAGGGTGCCGTAGGGAGCGGGTGTGTGCGTATGCATGGAGTTCTAACTCTAAAGTGAAGATGGCATTGAAAGGGGTGAGAGATCTCATCTCTCAACCCTTTCGCTAAGGCTAACCCTAACAAGCGAGGAGACTACTCGCTCATTAGGGGATGATAAATTATACTAGAAAATAAAAGCAAGGAAATAAATTACCTACAGATTTGATGGCTCCCTCCAAGTAGAAGACAGAATAGATCTGAATGTCACTTCCAGAAATTCTGAATTTTATTTATTGAAAAGAGGCATACGTTTTACAATTTTGAGATTACAATTTATAGAAAAATAGGAAATCTAGGGTTACAGACTCTCGCACATGCAAAATTACAGATTTGCCCACGTAAAATCCCAACATCTGAACCGACGCGCCGACTCAGAAAAAATGCACCGACATGCGCACTTGATGGCCGCGGAACCGCGGCGACAACATGGGTTTGGCCGCGGTTCCACGGCCAAACTGAGGAGTAAAACTCTGTAATTTTTTGTGCTTTTTCCTTGGCTCTTTGGGCTTCTGTTTCTTCACTTATTTTCTCTTTTGGGCTTCTGGTTCTTCTCCCGATCTTCAGTGAAGACTTGTATTGGTCTTTTAACCGTTTCACCTTGACATTCGTTGCCTTGCACCTATGTGAACTGGGTTTGACTAGGATCCGTCTAATTGCTGGTCAAAAGTCCCTTTTCTGTTGTTTTGTGTCTTTTTCACTGTATTTGCTCCAGAAACCTGTATCCTGTAATATGCAACAAACGTGCGTCAAGAGTACCTGTTTATTTATAAAAAGGATAAGAATAGGGGAATGATAAATGCAATATTATGGTCTGAACAAATACCCCCAAACTTACCTTTTGCTCGTCCTCGAGCAAACTTATTAATTATTCACTAAAATCCTAACCACACTTTCGCAGGGAAACGCGATTGCACTGAGCACGTGCAACAAGCCGTTAAACCTCTAGGTGTCCCTAGTAGGAGGAGTGTTGTCTCCTGAGGGTTTTCAGCGGATTACACCCACAAAATCCTATCAACTCGGCCCATTGACTTTTGTTCTCCAATTAGGTTTTCCAACAAGGAATTCTATTATCTTATACTTGTAAATTATCCACCCATATTCTTCACACTTCCTCATTATTTAACTTAAGATTATATATGTTATGTAGACCTACTTAGCTTTCGGCATCTCTTAAGTCTTCCTTCTCGGGTTTCATCTCCACTTAGGAATTTCTATCAACTCTATTAAAGATACAAGTTCTATTCTTCATTCCTTTCTCTTATCTAGATTCCAATCACATACCCCTACGTGTGTGTATAGATCACCCCTACACTTGGAGATTCAAATCAAGCAATCATGCCCTTGTCCGTTGTCCAAAGTACTAATTAGTTGGTGAATTTAAATGAAATTTGCTTACACATCCTTCATGCGACCGTTAATACTTCTTGAGGTACCAACGACCGATTACAAAGTGCATTTGCAATTTTAAGCGTACTTCCTAGTCCTTGCAACACCCAAGACTTTAGCAGTGACTCCCAAACCAGTTGGTCTAAGGCACTAGGTGATGAAGCACCCTCGCTAAATATTTTTCTATTTTTTTCAACCTTAAGTAATCACAAAAACCAGTGTCCATTTTTTTTTTATTCTTTATTCACTTTTTTTTTTCTTTTATTTTCATTGTACTAAGGACTTTAGACAAGAGTATTTCAAGGTCTCTTCTACTATTCCAAGTTACAAGGTGCGTGAATGTGCAAATTGTAGGGTATACATTTTCAGAATTTAGACTTAAGCTAGGAACTATTTTTCAAACTTATACTCTAATAAGAACATCAATACTCTTCCTTTGTTTCGACTTAGCCCAAGAAGTGAACCTAAAATTTGCCTATTTCTAAATAAACTACAAGGCATATACTTTCTACCGTTAAACTTTAAGGAATGTTATTTTTAAGGTTTTTAATTCACTAAGTCTAAGATCTAGTTGTTCCTAGCCAGTTAACCTATCTGTCAAACTCTAGTCAATTAGCCAAAATTGAATACAATAATTTTTATAATTTTTGAAAATTTTCAAATTTTTATGGGTTTTCAAATAAGTATGCAAATGCAAAAATATGTACAAATGAATGCGAAGGAAGAAGACGTACCGAGCATACCCCCAAACTTGAACTTGACAGTGTCCTCACTGTCATGCTAAACCAAGAGGGTCAAAATACCGATACTCCCCTGTTTATTTATTTATAATAATTTTTTTTTTTATGTTTTGAATTTTGTTTTTTTTTTTTATAGAAAAAGAAAACAAAAGGATATATACATATATATAACAAGATTTCCCCCAAAGTTAAGCTTGGCCTTACACAAGCCAAATGTTAGCATCAACCATTCAAAAATCTTATCATGGTAATGGTAGAGTTGGTGCAAGAATGGGATGGAAAGAAAAGAGATGAAAAGCACGCGAGACCGTGTGGAAAGAAGAATGGTAGAATCTGGTCTCGGTGGGGGAGAAGAAAGACGGAAAGAAGAAAGATGTGGAGTGCGATCTTGAGGGTGTAAATTGAGTGAATAAATTAGCGCAATTTGTGATGACCGATGTGTTAAAAGCGATTGCGCTAACCTACCAACTCGTCGTGCAATGGGGTCAAATCCCTCAAGATTCGCAAGAAAACATGGGTACGCCGAACTTGGTATAGGAGATGAAAGCGTAACGGTCATTTGTTTGGTCGGAACAATAGGAAGGAGGGAGGGTGATATAACAGTCAAAGGTTCAGGAGGCTGAATTGGAAAATCCGACACATCAATTAAAAATGGTTCAACCTCGATATTATCCTCAAGACTCTCCTCAATATTTAATCCATCTATGCCATTATCATCAAAATCTAGACGCATATGAGATTCGGGGGAAACATTTAATAACTCAGGATGATGATTTGAACATAAAATTTCTATTAAATCGACAGGTTCATCATCCGAAATATTCCCGGCGTCTATATCCTCAATCAAGTGAAAATCAATTTCTTTAGACACTTCATCCACAGCATGGATATTTATCAATGTAGGTTTTAGAGTGGAGGTGTAAAGATCGAAAGGATTAGGTGCGGTTTTACTCGAAAGGGGTTCCTCACAATTTGGCAAATCAAACACTACAAAATCGCACAACTCATTTTTATTTTCAACTGGTGAATCATTTGGAACAATCGATGGAAAACCGGAGTTGTGGGCTTCAATTGGGTAATGGTAGGTTTGATTTGAAAATCCTCTCTCATTCTCACTCTGTCCAACTGCCGCCTTATACATTGAAAAATTCGGAGCTAGCGGGACACTAGCTACCGGTTCACTACGCTGCATAAGGGCGGCCATGGATGCTTCCACATTCCTCATCATTTTATTTGTTGCAGCAATATATACTTCCAACGACTCTTCCAAACTAGACTTAGGTGGTGAGGGGGTTTCAGTAAAAGATTCAAAATTAGTTGGGTATGTGAAACTCCCTAATGGCTGTGTCGAAACAGCGTCTAGTGAAGGTGGGAAGGTCGGGTATGACTGGTAGGAAGTGGGTGGTAAGACAGGAGTAGGGTCAACATATGGATAAGACGGTGAATAATCGTGCGGATCCCTAAAACTAGATGAGTGGAGAGGGGTGAAAGATCGACTGCGAGATTGAGCAATATGCTCAGCAATGGACATCGGCCTAGGAGTGACAGAAGGACTTGAAGAAGTGGTATCAACATATGTAGGTTGTAAAGGTTGACTCGGTTGACACGAAGTGGGTTGAAAAGTCAAACTATTTCTCCTAGACGCCTCTATTTGATCTTTCAACGAAATTTTTGGCAAGGAGGGATCGTTTTTAAATTGACCGAAACAATTGACGAACGACGCAAAGTTAGGTTCGGGATACCAAAATTCGGCAAGATATTTATGATGTGGGGTACCCATGATAGAAGAGTGCAAGGATTTCTTAGCGACAAAATTTTTTGCAAGTTTTTAAAAGATTTTTCTTTATTTTTTTTTATTGGAGAGTTTTGCAATAAGGTTTTAGAAAATGGACTCGTGACACAACTGAATCAACCACACATGCACAATCAGGCCTAGATCTAGGGTCGCCTAGGTCTACTAGACAGCTCCTAACTAGGGCTAGAAATAGACCTCAAACCGCCTCTTCACGGACAAGTATGGCCAGGTAAGTGGGAAGGAACCACCACTACAGTGGGCCTAATTAATAACCACTAGCCTAGACACCGCAATGTCGGTTAGGATAAACGGCCGATGCCTACCCTAGTCCTTTTCCTATTGAGCTCGCTGTCCTTAGGTCTGAGTCTAATCTTTTTTAATTAAAGGTGGTCGATGCAAAATGCTTTAGGTGTTTTCTGGGGTCCTGGGAAGGGTGATGAAATCCCCACCCAATCTGAGTTTGGTCAATTAGCCCCTTAGAGTCCGGTTAAATTATGCAAAACAAATAAAATTTCACTTGCATTCAATTTTAGCGCGGCGCAAAGAAACCTGCAGAAAATCTGTTATAGAGAAGGGGGAGAAAGACTCTTTACGCAAAGAATTCCTGCAGAAAACTTTTTACAGAGAGATATATTGTAGGTTGTAGAGGGGAAGAAAAGAGAAATCAAACCAGCAAAATTGATGCGCTGACGTGGCAGGAAGAGCGCGGATCCGCGGCGGGAGGCCCCTAATGCGGCGGAAACGAGGTCGTCTGGTAGGATCGCGCTCTGGAAAAATTTGTGCTGCTCTGTACTGATAGTTCCTCTCTGTTCTTATGTACCAATTTTTTTTTGCCCTCTGTAAATTTCCAGATCCTCAATTCTTCACTGTTCCTGCAAGATTCAAAAGATACACCCTTCAAACAGATCAAAGTTGATAATTTTTTTATTTTTTTTTATATTTTCAGATTTTTATAATTTTTTAAATTTATATCAACCCGAAAATTCACAAAAAGAAAGATTACGCCGTCCCCGGCAACGGCGCCATTTGATTAGTGTCAAAAACTGTAATTACCACAATCAAGAAACGGCGTCGCTTCGCAGCTAGCCGGTGAGTGCGGGTCGATCCACAGAGACGGGTAAATTCCTTTTATGTGTTTTAACGAGTTGATTCTATTTGTCGTTTTGATTGGTTTATAAAAATCTATAAAAACTAGATCTAATTAATCTAATTAAGAGTCTTGCTAGGGTTAGGCTTAGGGGAAGTTTTGGAGATTAATGTTTCCTTCACCGCTTTCAATGCCTTCTTTTTTAGATCTATTAGATATTATGTTAATTATCAATAAAGTGGATACGAATCTTTTGGGAAGATGTTTTCTTCCTCTAGATTTGTATCCTTCCTTTGTTGATAATTACCCTAACCCCCATGGAAAACGCGCGCAACCGGCCCTTTATACTACGGTTCACCGTTACCTCGAGGGGTAGGGTGCCGTAGGGAGCGGGTGTGTGCGTATGCATGGAGTTCTAACTCTAAAGTGAAGATGGCATTGAAAGGGGTGAGAGATCTCATCTCTCAACCCTTTCGCTAAGGCTAACCCTAACAAGCGAGGAGACTACTCGCTCATTAGGGGATGATAAATTATACTAGAAAATAAAAGCAAGGAAATAAATTACCTACAGATTTGATGGCTCCCTCCAAGTAGAAGACAGAATAGATCTGAATGTCACTTCCAGAAATTCTGAATTTTATTTATTGAAAAGAGGCATACGTTTTACAATTTTGAGATTACAATTTATAGAAAAATAGGAAACCTAGGGTTACAGACTCTCGCACATGCAAAATTACAGATTTGACCACGTAAAATCCCAACATCTGAACCGACGCGCCGACTCAGAAAAAATGCACCGACATGCGCACTTGATGGCTGGGGAACCGCGGCGCCAGCATGGGTTTGGCCGCGGTTCCGCGGCCAAACTGAGGAGTAAAACTCTGTAATTTTTTGTGCTTTTTCCTTGGCTCTTTGGGCTTCTGTTTCTTCACTTATTTTCTCTTTTGGGCTTCTGGTTCTTCTCCCGATCTTCAGTGAAGACTTGTATTGGTCTTTTAACCGTTTCACCTTGACATTCGTTGCCTTGCACCTATGTGAACTGGGTTTGACTAGGATCCGTCTAATTGCTGGTCAAAAGTCCCTTTTCTGTTGTTTTGTGTCTTTTTCACTGTATTTGCTCCAGAAACCTGTATCCTGTAATATGCAACAAACGTGCGTCAAGAGTACCTGTTTATTTATAAAAAGGATAAGAATAGGGGAATGATAAATGCAATATTATGGTATGAAACTGTAATTAGTGTCAAAAACTGTAATTCCCACAATCAAGAAACGGCGTCGCTTCGCAGCTAGCCGGTGAGTGCGGGTCGATCCACAGAGACGGGTAAATTCCTTTTATGTGTTTTAACGAGTTGATTCTATTTGTCGTTTTGATTGGTTTATAAAAATCTATAAAAACTAGATCTAATTAATCTAATTAAGAGTCTTGCTAGGGTTAGGCTTAGGGGAAGTTTTGGAGATTAATGTTTCCTTCACCGTTTTCAATGCCTTCTTTTTTAGATCTATTAGATGTTACGTTAATTATCAATAAAGTGGATACGAATCTTTTGGGAAGATGTTTTCTTCCTCTAGATTTGTATCATTCCTTTGTTGATAATTACCCTAACCCCCATGGAAAACGCGCGCAACCGGCCCTTTATACTACGGTTCACCGTTACCTCGAGGGGTAGGGTGCCGTAGGGAGCGGGTGTGTGCGTATGCATGGAGTTCTAACTCTAAAGTGAAGATGGCATTGAAAGGGGTGAGAGATCTCATCTCTCAACCCTTTCGCTAAGGCTAACCCTAACAAGCGAGGAGACTACTCGCTCATTAGGGGATGATAAATTATACTAGAAAATAAAAGCAAGGAAATAAATTACCTACAGATTTGATGGCTCCCTCCAAGTAGAAGACAGAATAGATCTGAATGTCACTTCCAGAAATTCTGAATTTTATTTATTGAAAAGAGGCATACGTTTTACAATTTTGAGATTACAATTTATAGAAAAATAGGAAACCTAGGGTTACAGACTCTCACACATGCAAAATTACAGATTTGCCCACGTAAAATCCCAACATCTGAACCGACGCGCCGACTCAGAAAAAATGCACCGACATGCGCACTTGATGGCCGCGGAACCGCAGCGCCAGCATGGGTTTGGCCGCAGTTCCGCGGCCAAACTGAGGAGTAAAACTCTGTAATTTTTTGTGCTTTTTCCTTGGCTCTTTGGGCTTCTGTTTCTTCACTTATTTTCTCTTTTGGGCTTCTAGTTCTTCTCCCGATCTTCAGTGAAGATTTGTATTGGTCTTTTAACCGTTTCACCTTGACATTCGTTGCCTTGCACTTATGTGAACTGGGTTTGACTAGGATCCGTCTAATTGCTGGTCAAAAGTCCATTTTCTGTTGTTTTGTGTCTTTTTCACTGTATTTGCTACAGAAACCTGTATCCTGTAATATGCAACAAACGTGCGTCAAGAGTACCTGTTTATTTATAAAAAGGATAAGAATAGGGGAATGATAAATGCAATATTATGGTCTGAAACTGTAATTAGTGTCAAAAACTGTAATTACCGCAATCAAGAAACGGCGTCGTTTCGCAGCTAGCCGGTGAGTGCGGGTCGATCCACAGAGACGGGTAAATTCCTTTTATGTGTTTTAACGAGTTGATTCTATTTGTCGTTTTGATTGGTTTATAAAAATCTATAAAAACTAGATCTAATTAATCTAATTAAGTGTCTTGCTAGGGTTAGGCTTAGGGGAAGTTTTGGAGATTAATGTTTCCTTCACCGTTTTCAATGCCTTCTTTTTTAGATCTATTAGATGTTACGTTAATTATCAATAAAGTGGATACGAATCTTTTGGGAAGATGTTTTCTTCCTCTAGATTTGTATCCTTCCTTTGTTGATAATTACCCTAACCCCCATGGAAAACGCGCGCAACCGGCCCTTTATACTACGGTTCACCGTTACCTCGAGGGGTAGGGTGCCGTAGGGAGCGGGTGTGTGCGTATGCATGGAGTTCTAACTCTAAAGTGAAGATGGCATTGAAAGGGGTGAGAGATCTCATCTCTCAACCCTTTCGCTAAGGCTAATCCTAACAAGCGAGGAGACTACTCGCTCATTAGGGGATGATAAATTATACTAGAAAATAAAAGCAAGGAAATAAATTACCTACAGATTTGATGGCTCCCTCCAAGTAGAAGACAGAATAGATCTGAATGTCACTTCCAGAAATTCTGAATTTTATTTATTGAAAAGAGGCATACGTTTTACAATTTTGAGATTACAATTTATAGAAAAATAGGAAACCTAGGGTTACAGACTCTCGCACATGCAAAATTACAGATTTGCCCACGTAAAATCCCAACATCTGAACCGACGCGCCGACTCAGAAAAAATGCACCGACATGCGCACTTGATGGCCGCGGAACCGCGGCGCCAGCATGGGTTTAGCCGCGGTTCCGCGGCCAAACTGAGGAGTAAAACTCTGTAATTTTTTGTGCTTTTTCCTTGGCTCTTTGGGCTTCTGTTTCTTCACTTATTTTCTCTTTTAGGCTTCTGGTTCTTCTCCCGATCTTCAGTGAAGACTTGTATTGGTCTTTTAACCGTTTCACCTTGACATTCGTTGCCTTGCACCTATGTGAACTGGGTTTGACTAGGATCCGTCTAATTGCTGGTCAAAAGTCCATTTTCTGTTGTTTTGTGTCTTTTTCACTGTATTTGCTCCAGAAACCTGTATCCTGTAATATGCAACAAACGTGCGTCAAGAGTACCTGTTTATTTATAAAAAGGATAAGAATAGGGGAATGATAAATGCAATATTATGGTCTGAACAGGACCCTACACCCAAAATCCTAACACCCACCCCTTACTCTGGCCGCAATTTGCGGCCAGAACGAATAAACCGGCGGCCAAGAGTGGGAAGTGGGTCCCGTGTTTTGTGTGAGTGTTCCTACTAGTCTCACCATGCTACAGTCTTCACAATTTTATTTTTAAGGGCTCGGGTCAACAGCAGAATTTACAGAGGCTAAAAAGTCGCTAAAACTGCTAAATTACGCCAAGTCGGATAAATCGGGTATCTTTGTGAAATCTGGAACCAAACTTCGGTGTTCTAGTCTCAACAGCACCTAATAGGGCTACTCTAACCAACATTACCATTACTTTGCCAAAATTTCCCTAATCTACCCAAAATTACCACTAAAGCATGCAATAAATACCAACTAAGCTAGATAACCATAACTTTAGCAATTTAGCGTCGGGTTAAGGGGGTTATACCTCTAGAGACCTAAGATAAAGGAGAAGAGAAGGAGTAGGAGGGTGTGTGCTGCTGCTACAGCTCCTGGTGCCTCAAAACTTGACTGGAAATGAGCTGAACTGTGCCTTGCTGAAATTTTGCAGAAGCTGTTGCTGTTGCTGTGAAGTTTTCAGGGTTGCTGTTGTAACAGCAAGTGAAGAAGATGTTGAAGTATTGTGGTGTGGGGTTGTGTATTAGGTGATGGTGTGGGTGTGTGTTGTGGTGTTGGTGGCATGTAGTTGATGTGTATTGGCTGCTACTGCTGCTGTTGCTTGTGATGGTGTTGATGTTTGTTAGTGTATATGCCCTAGAGGCCATTACTGTATCATACTAGTTTGTATATTACTTAATGGAAGCTTGGGATATTCACCTTGTATAAACAATCTTGCTCAATATAGTAGTATGCTACTTGGTTTGTTTCTACTTCAATGTGTACTTGTGTTTATTTCAGTATATCACTTATACGCATTAGTGGAGCCCTTAGGATCTTTGCTTGATTACCAGCGTTGTGATGGCAGTCACACTCGTGGGGGCTGGGTAATCTATAAGCACATCCTTATACAGGTCCCTAGTCGCAGGACTATCGAGACAGGGCATCGATACTCCGGAGTAGACTAGCGTATGCGCTTCTCATCCCAGTGTGGGAGATGGTCTGTCCCACAGCCATCAGTACGTCGTACTGGAGATAGTATACGGGTGCTCGTTAGGTTACGGGTACACTGGACAGGACTCGTAGGGAACTGAAAGGTTGGTATTATACCTATCGTCAGTTATCAGTTCCCAGGTGACATGAGTACAGCTTAGTCCGCTGACTTGATACTGGCACTTCGCCTCGAGTGTGTTCCCACTACACTTTGATCACTACCCTACCACGGCTCAAAGGAGTCGTGCAAACAGGTAGTGGTTGGGTGCAGTCCCGAAGCACTTGGAGGCAGTGACGGTTAGACAGGATTCGTCTCTCCCGGTATTGGGGGTTGACATCGCGCTGTGTCTAGGAGAGCCATTACACGAGTAGTCCCTGGCCAGGGCAAGCGAGATATACTGGTAGGTTCCAGTGTTATCTCAGGGTGTTTTGGGCTTCACTCCGACACGACTTGTACCGCTATTGGGGGACTGACGTTTACCGCCCCCTAGGCCCGCCATGCGATGTATCAGACGAACAGACCGGACTGTGCGGAGAATGTCACATTCAGACTCAGTAGGAGTTCAGATGGGGTTTCACCTCGTCAGCCTTCTTGTCGACATCTACCTGGGGACCGTTACGCACAGCTAGTGCCGCTTGCGGTCTGTGGTTAAACCCACTGCCAGCGTAGTGTCGAGTCTTTAGAGTCCCACACAGAGGGTATTCGCCTCTGGGCAAAACAGAGTAGAGGTCGCATGGTTTTGCGACAGGGTTCGTTCTCATCCGCGCACTTATGCACGTTTGGAGTCCGGACGGATTATACTGGCAGGCTCTGGTTTGAGCCAGATACTGGTATATATATTTGGGGTTGCTTTTATATCTTAGTATTCTTGTTCCTCGGAACGAGAATACAGGTGTGTATGCACAGTTGCTTGAGGCGGAGGATGAGGTATTTCATTAGGGTTTCGGAACGGGTGCGTATGCACAGTTGACAGTTATCATTTTCCAAACCCTAATGGATTTATGAATTATCTATTAATAATAGTAATTAAATGAGAATTATGTTATGGTTGATTTTGTTGACTTGTTGACCATGGTTGACTTGTTGACCATGGTTGAAAGTTGACCACCATCATGCTTTACAAAGTCCTCCTTGATTCATGCTTACATGAAGCATGGTAGTGGTCATTCCAAATTGCCATCAACTATTCTCATTTTGAATCATTATTATTTAGATAATTGTTTTTCTTTTGGCATTATGGTTGCAAGAAAGAAAAAGATAGCTCATTCTATCATAACCTCTCTCTCTCCTCATTTCATCTTCTTCTTCCTCTAGCAAAGAGAAACCTTCTCATGTGTTGAGAATCCTTCTCTTTAAAAAGAAAAGCAAACCCTAGTCTCTCTCTACTCATTCTAGGTTCATGGTTTAGCAAGCCGGAAGCCCTAGTTCACTCAAAGATCGAGGAAGAGCCCAAAGGTCGAACCTTCGAGGTGGATCCATCTTCGACGGAAGAAGGAGACGAAAAGAGAACCATCAACCTCTACAAGTCTTGAAGAAGAAGGAGTTCAAGTTTAGGTATAACCTTCATCCGAGTAGCTAACTCCCTTTAGCGTATTTGCTAGTTTAGTTTAGACACGATCCCGACCTTGTTTAGTCCATGTTGCCTCTTGCGATAAAATTTTTTTTTTTATACCGTTTCCGCCTCCCCGTAAGCACCGGGGGTCGCAATATGGACTTACAGTGGTATTAGAGCCTAACTAAACTTAAACTAGCTTGGTAGTGAAGTGTAACGAAGTTCGGAAACGAAAAATCACAAAACCGGAAAAATTACAAAACCTGAGTTTCTGTTGAAATTTTTTTGGCTCAAAATGAAAAAATTTATACTTGTAAAATCGTCTCAGGGTTTTGTGAGTTCACCCATGAAAAACGATGACCTAATTCCCCAAACCCGCCGCCCTTCCGCCGCACGAGGTAGGTATGTGCGGCGGAAGCGCCGCGTTTTGTTGCCTTCTGTTCATCGATTTTCGTGCAGAATGCTTGTGTGTTGGTTTTGGGATTTTTAAAATATATTATATGTGCCCAGATTTTCCAGAACAGAAATTCACTTTTGGGGTCCTATAATTCCGTATTTTTTTCCGAACTTCACTGCACTTTGACTATGATGGTTATATCTGTGATGTTTGCATGTATTGAACGTCGGCTAATCGCTATAAGTCGATTAGTCGGGGTTATACATGATCTGTAATGTGCTGGAATGTGTATATGAATGTGTTGGACTGTCGCGGGTGAATAGCCGGGGTGGATGTGAGATGAGCTTTTGTTTTTCTTTCATTCATTGTAAATGTAAATTGATGTAATAATTATTATTTGTTTGGCCGCACAACCGGGTCGGGGTTGTAGCCGTCATTGTATAATTCTTTTTACTGTTTTTGCTCCTAGGATAGACCCATGGAGGGGTGCACAAACTACCGAGGACTTGGCGGGTAGTTTGCCGCACCCGTAGGGGTCTTGGGTGGGGTATTTGGCTATTCACCGCGACCGTGTTATCCGCTTTTCGTTCCAGGCTCGAAAGGATTGCGGATTGCTAGTATATCCAATGTATTCATCTGTGATCTGTAATGTCTATCATTGCTTTCTATTTAGGCGTTGCTTATGTTTTACAGCCGCGCTAGCCCAGCCCCCGCTCTGTCGTTAGTTAAGTAACCTAACGGGTAATGACGGGGCCCCGTGGCGAATGCGAATGGCATAAGCGTACGTCATATTTTGGTTGTTTTCTGCAATGGTAGGATTAAATGATGGGACGCATTAAAAGTACTAATGCAAGAATATCACGCATTAAAAGAACTAATGCAAGATAATAAACCAAGTTTAAGTCGATGGAACACTTTCGAAAAACCACTCGGTTCTTTTCAAAACTAACTTTTAAATGCGGAGCTTGAGCCACTCCTTCTAAAAGCTATCTCGTTCCATCGATTATATCAAGTTCACTACGTTCACGGTTTCGCCAAAACCATCCGTAGCCCTCCGTCTTTTCATATGAATATTCAACAGTATTCAAGCTGTGTTTGTTGGCCTTAGTCAAGGCACAGTGATTGGTAGCTGGTGGATATTCATATGTTGCATAGTTAGAATGCGTTGGTTTGGGACAGTCGTATTTCCTTGTTGGCCATAGTCAAGGGTATATACGGGTGGGTTCAAATTAACCTGGATAACGACGGGAAGAACTTGACATGTGACTTATGATTTGTTGGCCTTAGTCAAGGTCATAAGAGCATGGGGCAAAAATCCACATCGGGAGTTTCATAAGTACTGAAACTTGCTAGAGTTGCATACCATTTGGAGTGTGGTGATTCTGGTAGGATTCCTTCAGTTTCGTCACGCGATGATATTTGGATCCCGATCCTACTGTAAGTATATGCTACTCCTCGGGAAATTTCTCACTAAACGATCAATGCTATAAACCTAGTAGGTGCCTAGAAAGGTGTTAGCGGGGTTACGCCCCCAGGGAAAAGAGGTTATTTAATTAAGGAACTTCGCGAAAGCGTTGGAAAACCTCCCTCGAAGTACCGACACTGGCCTGGCTGAACGGTTAAGCAAGTATTGTACGGTGGGATTGATCCCGGCTAATTCTTCCTTTGTGGTTTGAGGAGGGATTCGAGAGACAGTGGGAGCCATCCTGTTTAGACAAATTAAAAACCATTCTAAACTTGCAAGAGCATCGTGCTAAAGTGTTTCTTCTCTCCCCCCTGCAGCGACCAAATCGAAATGACTGGACTTAAGTTACTTCTAGATAAAAACATACTGATAGGGCCAAACTACAAAGATTGGCTCAGGAATGTCAAATTGGCAATCACTTACGACAAGCTGGGGTATCTTCTTACCACCAAAGCTCCCCCCGTCCCAGGTCCCACCTCCAGCATCGCGGATAAGGAAATCCGTAAGACTTGGGAGATTGACAGCGCGAAGGCCAGGTGCCTCGTACTTGCCTCGATGGACAACGACCATCAGAGGAGGCACGAGAATATGGATTTGGAATCCATATTTCTTCATACAAAAGAACTGTATGGAGAGCAGTCTCGTATCGCAAGATACGAAGTGTCGAAGAAGTTATTTTCGACAAAGTTGGCCGTCGGATCATCGGTAGCGGACCACGTGCTTAAGATGATTGGCTACACTGAGGAGCTCGCGGAACTTGGGACCACGTTGGACAGTGAACTATATACGGATATAATTCTCCAGTCCCTTCCATCCACTTACGCCCAGTTCATACTGAATTTCAACTTGCAAGAAAAGGAAGTTGAACTTTCAGAACTCCTCAACATGCTGAGGAGCGCAGAGGGCACCCTACAGAAGGGTAGGGATACACCCGCTTTGTTTGTAGGAGGATCTTCTTCCTCTAGGTCCAAGGCGAAAGCCAAGGGAAAGAGGAAGAAAGCCCCCGCCAAACCAAGAGGCGGTGTTAGTAAAGTGGGTACGAAGGGAAAGGAAAAGGCAACAAAGATAGCGGGGAAGCTTGTTGGAAAAGAAGAATGCTTCTATTGTCACAAGAGTGGACACTGGAAGAAAGATTGCAGGGCTTGGAAAGCCAGGACACAGGAACTGAAGCAGGTTGCGGCTTCAGCTTCAGGTGTGTATGTTATTGAAAACTGTCTTTCTATAAACTCTACTTCCTGGGTATTGGATACCGGATCAGGATCTCATATCTGTAATTCTTTGCAGGCGTTGAGAAACCGTAGGTTTTTGAAGGCAGGTGACATGACCCTCAGAGTTGCGAACGGAGCTAGCATGGATGTTAAAGCCGTGGGGGACTATCACCTGGGAATGTCAGATGGACATGTTTTGGTTTTGCGTAATTGCTTTTTTGTACCCAACGCAACTTGTAATATCATTTCTGTATCTTTGGTTTCTAAAGAAGGTTATGAATTTGCGTTTGTAAGTAATGTTGTAAACATTCACCTTAATCAAGTTCTGATTGGGTCAGGTACACTGAGCAATGGTATATACGTATTAAACCAACCACAGATTTTCAATGTCCAGAATACACACAAAAGAAAGTCTCCAGATATCAATCAGGCTTTCTTATGGCATTGTAGACTGGGTCACATCAATGAGACACGGTTGACTAAGTTACATAAAGAAGGATACTTGGATCCGTTCGAGTATCAGTCTTATGCCACTTGTGAATCTTGTCTCATGGGAAAGATGACAAAGACTCCATTCACTGGACACGGAGAAAGAGCGAGCGAGCTCTTGGGACTCATACACAGTGACGTGTGTGGTCCAATGTCTACACATGCCCGAAGCGGTTATTCATACTTCATTACTTTCACAGACGATTTCTCTAGGTATGGACATGTCTTCTTAATGAAGCACAAATCCGAGGCCTTTGAGAAATTTCGGGATTACAAGAATGAAGTTGAAAAACAAACAGGCAAAAGTATCAAGATCCTAAGATCGGATCGAGGTGGTGAATACTTGAGTGCCGAGTTCCTGGACTATTTAAAAGAGAATGGAATTCTCTCTCAGCGTACTCCTCCATACACTCCGCAACATAACGGTGTATCAGAAAGGAGGAATCGAACCCTATTGGATATGGTTCGTTCCATGATGAGTAAGGCTGAGTTACCGCGATCTTTCTGGGGATATGCACTAGAAACAGCTGCACATCTCTTGAACCAAGTTCCTACTAAGACTGTGCCTACCACACCATATCAGATGTGGAGTGGGAAGAAACCCTGTCTTAAAGCCTTTAAGACATGGGGATGTCCGGCTTTTGTTAAAAAGCAGCATGCGGACAAGCTCGAGGCACGCTCAGTACAGTGCAAGTTTGTGGGATACCCAAAGAACTCCAAGGGGTATCTATTCTATTACGCAGAGGAGCAAAAAGTCCTTGTTTCTCGTCATGTCCACTTCTTGGAAACTGAGTTTTTGGAAAATCAGATAAGTGGGAGCGCAGTAGAACTGGATGAAATTCCAGAACCTCAGACTATTACTGAAAGCTTAGTGGAACCAGAGGGTTCAAATGAACAGGACATTCCTACGCCGCTCCGCAGAAGTAGTAGGCAGTCTCATCCGCCCGAGAGATACTACGGTTTTCTCATAGACGGGGATAGAGAGGATTGCATCATAGACTATGATGAGCCTACTAGCTTCCAGCAGGCCGTTCAGAGCGTTGACTCGGTAAAATGACTGGATGCAATGCGGACCGAAATGGAGTCCATGTACACCAACAAAGTATGGACGTTGGACATTGCTCCAGACGGGGTAAAACCCGTAGGATGCAAGTGGATCTTCAAAAGGAAGATTGGTGTAGATGGACAGGTTGAGACCTATAAAGCTAGACTTGTAGCAAAGGGTTTCCGTCAAAGACCTGGCTTGGACTATGACGAAACCTTTTCTCCAGTGGCTATGCTGAAATCCATTCGGATCCTTCTTGCCATTGCTGCCTTCCACGATTATGAGATTTGGCAGATGGACGTAAAAACCGCTTTTCTAAATGGAAATTTAGAGGAGTGTGTCTATATGGATCAGCCAGAGGGTTTCATTCAGAGTGGGAGCAGCGGAAAGGTGTGCAAGTTGCTTAAGTCCATCTATGGACTAAAGCAGGCATTGCGGAGTTGGAACATCTGTTTTGATGAGACGGTCAAGGAATTTGACTTTATCAAAAATCCAGATGAACCATGCATCTATAGTAGATTTGTAGCGAGAACTGTAGTATTCCTTGTTTTATACGTGGATGACATTCTCTTAATAGGAAATGACATTCCTATGCTACAATCTGTCAAGGGTTTCTTGTCACACAGGTTCTCCATGAAAGACCTGGGTGATGCCTCTTACATCCTGGGGATCCGGATCCATCGTGATAGATCCAAGAGGATATTAGGACTTTCACAGTCCAGGTACATCGACACCGTACTGAAAAGATTCAGTATGGAAGATTCCAAGCGCGGTAACCTACTGGCTTGTCATGGGATCACCCTCTCTAAAGAGATGTCTCCCAAGACTGATTTGGAGAGGGATCACATGTCTATTATACCCTACGCTTCTGCGGTAGGCTCTATAATGTATGCGATGTTGTGTACCAGACCGGATGTAGCTTATGCACTGAGTGTAGTAAGCCGGTATCAGTCAAACCCTGGGGAGAAACATTGGATAGCAGTAAAGAACATTCTCAAGTATCTGAGAAGGACTAAGGAGATGTTCTTGGTGTATGGCGGAAAAGACCTCCAGATTGAGGCCTTTGCTGACTCCAGCTTCCAGAGTGACAAGGATGATTCCAAGTCCATGTCGGGTTTTGTCTTTACCCTCAATGGAGGGGCGGTGTGTTAGAAGAGTTCCAAACAGGAAACCGTTGCAGACTCAACTATGGAAGCGGAATACATCGCTGCATCTGATGCCGCAAAAGAAGCTGTCTGGATAAGGAAGTTCTTAAAAGAACTTCAGGTGGTTCCGTCCATTGTTGACCCAGTACCTCTGTATTGCGACAACAACGGGGCTATAGCTTTAGCAAAGGAACCCAGGTCCCATCAGAGATCCAGGCACATCTTGAGGCGGTATCACCTGATCAGGGAGATCGTGGATCGCAAGGAGATCGAGGTTCGGAGGGTTGCTTCAGAAGAGAACACTGCAGATCCATTCACCAAGGCCCTACCCCAGACTCAGTTCGAGCGGCTGATCGAGATGATAGGTCTTCGATACGCCAGTACATGGCCTTAGTGCAAGTAGGAGATTGTTAGTGTATATGCCCTAGAGGCCATTACTGTATCATACTAGTTTGTATATTACTTAATGGAAGCTTGGGATATTCACCTTGTATAAACAATCTTGCTCAATATAGTAGTATGCTACTTGGTTTGTTTCTACTTCAATGTGTACTTGTGTTTATTTCAGTATATCACTTATACGCATTAGTGGAGCCCTTAGGATCTTTGCTTGATTACCAGCGTTGTGATGGCAGTCACACTCGTGGGGGCTGGGTAATCTATAAGCACATCCTTATACAGGTCCCTAGTCGCAGGACTATCGAGACAGGGCATCGATACTCCGGAGTAGACTAGCGTATGCGCTTCTCATCCCAGTGTGGGAGATGGTCTGTCCCACAGCCATCAGTACGTCGTACTGGAGATAGTATACGGGTGCTCGTTAGGTTACGGGTACACTGGACAGGACTCGTAGGGAACTGAAAGGTTGGTATTATACCTATCGTCAGTTATCAGTTCCCAGGTGACATGAGTACAGCTTAGTCCGCTGACTTGATACTGGAACTTCGCCTCGAGTGTGTTCCCACTACACTTTGATCACTACCCTACCACGGCTCAAAGGAGTCGTCCAAACAGGTAGTGGTTGGGTGCAGTCCCGAAGCACTTGGAGGCAGTGATGGTTAGACAGGATTCGTCTCTCCCGGTATTGGGGGTTGACATCGCGCTGTGTCTAGGAGAGCCATTACACGAGTAGTCCCTGGCCAGGGCAAGCGAGATATACTGGTAGGTTCCAGTGTTATCTCAGGGTGTTTTGGGCTTCACTCCGACACGACTTGTACCGCTATTGGGGGACTGACGTTTACCGCCCCCTAGGCCCGCCATGGGATGTATCAGACGAACAGACCGGACTGTGCGGAGAATGTCACATTCAGACTCAGTAGGAGTTCAGATGGGGTTTCACCTCGTCAGCCTTCTTGTCGACATCTACCTGGGGACCGTTACGCACAGCTAGTGCCGCTTGCGGTCTGTGGTTAAACCCACTGCCAGCGTAGTGTCGAGTCTTTAGAGTCCCACACAGAGGGTATTCGCCTCTGGGCAAAACAGAGTAGAGGTCGCATGGTTTTGCGACAGGGTTCGTTCTCATCCGCGCACTTATGCACGTTTGGAGTCCGGACGGATTATACTGGCAGGCTCTGGTTTGAGCCAGATACTGGTATATATATTTGGGGTTGCTTTTATATCTTGGTATTCTTGTTCCTCGGAACGAGAATGCAGGTGTGTATGCACAGTTGCTTGAGGCGGAGGATGAGGTATTTCATTAGGGTTTCGGAACGGGTGCGTATGCACAGTTGACAGTTATCATTTTCCAAACCCTAATGGATTTATGAATTATCTATTAATAATAGTAATTAAATGAGAATTATGTTATGGTTGATTTTGTTGACTTGTTGACCATGGTTGACTTGTTGACCATGGTTGAAAGTTGACCACCATCATGCTTTACAAAGTCCTCCTTGATTCATGCTTACATGAAGCATGGTAGTGGTCATTCCAAATTGCCATCAACTATTCTCATTTTGAATCATTATTATTTAGATAATTGTTTTTCTTTTGGCATTATGGTTGCAAGAAAGAAAAAGATAGCTCATTCTATCATAACCTCTCTCTCTCCTCATTTCATCTTCTTCTTCCTCTAGCAAAGAGAAACCTTCTCATGTGTTGAGAATCCTTCTCTTTAAAAAGAAAAGCAAACCCTAGTCTCTCTCTACTCATTCTAGGTTCATGGTTTAGCAAGCCGGAAGCCCTAGTTCACTCAAAGATCGAGGAAGAGCCCAAAGGTCGAACCTTCGAGGTGGATCCATCTTCGACGGAAGAAGGCGACGAAAAGAGAACCATCAACCTCTACAAGTCTTGAAGAAGAAGGAGTTCAAGTTTAGGTATAACCTTCATCCGAGTAGCTAACTCCCTTTAGCGTATTTGCTAGTTTAGTTTAGACACGATCCCGACCTTGTTTAGTCCATGTTGCCTCTTGCGATAAAAATTTGTTTTTTATACCGTTTCCGCCTCCCCGTAAGCACCGGGGGTCGCAATATGGACTTACAATGTTGTTGTTTTTATTTTGTGAAGAATGGGCTGCAGTAGCAGCAGCAGGGGTTGTAGTGGTTGTGGGAAGGGTTGTGTGTTTGTTGGGGGAAGGGTTATGTAAGAAGTTGGGGGCTGATGTAGCAGCTGCTGCTGCTGATGTTCTGAAGAAAAGGCTGAAGCTGATGTAACAGGCTAATATTTTGGGCTGATGGTGCAGTTTTGGTGGCTGAAACAGCTGTTGTTTCAGCAGCTGAAGAGCTGATTGGTGATGGTTTGGGTGGCTGATGTGTGTGTGAGAGAGAAGGATTTGAGTGTAGGAGAGAGTTTGAAAGATGTGAGTGAAAAGTTTTGAAGGGAGATGGTGTGACTTAACCTTAAAGCCATCATTCTTCCTTTCACAACAAAGTTATCATCACAACCATCACATCTCTCTCTCTCTCTCTCATAACAAGCAAGTCAACCTTAAAACACCCTAAACACCCTTGGTCAAAGCCAACCACCCTTAATTAAACTAAGTAACTCAAAAACAACTCAATTATCTTAACCAAGGGCCTAACCCACCATGGTGGGATAAACATGGTTAACCCACCATGCACACCCAAACTAGGTCACCTAAGCTTAACCCTAGTTATCATGCACAAGTGTGTGCGGTCGAGATAAAATTCTACTAAAATAACCATAAAACCAGATAAATTACTAGAAACCCGTTTTGGTAAACTTTTTACCAAAAACCCCACATTAACACACAATTACCACTAACCCAAAACTCAGGTGTTACAGTGTTGGTCCAGTCGCTTATCGGTTAGCTCTTCCACCCAGCTTCCCCGATGTTCACCCCGTGTTCCATGTTTCGATGCTCCGCAAGTACCTTCATGATCCTTCCCATGCGATTCAGCACCAGACGATCCAGCTAGAGCGTGATCTTTCATTCACCGAGTAGCCGGTGGTCATTTTGGATCGGCAGGTGAAGAAATTGAGGTCGAAGGTTATACCATCCGTCAAGGTCCTTTGGCGTGGCCCGAACAGTGAGGAGGTCACCTGGGAGACCGAGGTCGAGATGAGGAAGAGATATCCCCATCTTTTTGAAGGTAAGCGTAGTTAGATTCTAAATTCGGGGACCGAATTTCTTTATGGGGGGAAGATTGTAACGCTTCGAAAATCGTTTAGACAGTTTTTTGGTAATCGGCAAAATTTGCATCTTTTCCGTAAAAAGACAAAATAGGTATTTTTCATTATAGACCTAATTATACAAAATTCAGATAAGATATTACTATAAATTGGTCACTAAAATATCACTTAAAATTTTCTAATTAATTAAACTCTTTTCCTTAATTAATTATTTTTAATATTATTTTAAGCTTTTAAAAATATATTTAATTAGTGATAAATAAAAATTTAATTGGGTAAATTACATAATTAGGAACCATAATAAACTAAAATTTAGTGTAACAAAAATTTTGACAAACCATTTCATGTTTGGTTGTTTTTGGTAAAAGGGGTTGGAAAATTGAAAAGAAAAAGGGTTTTTTTTGAAAAGCGTTGATGTAACATGCATTAATTGACTTAGATGATATTTTATTTGTGGAAATTTCCACACATTCACTCATTTCCCCACCTCCCAACCTCTGGCCGAGACCCCCTCCTTCAGCTCCTATTTTCCCCCCCATTTCCTTACTTCTAAAATCAACAAAAAATCAACAAAATCCATAACAATTCATATTTTCCCTTCACAAATTCAAACCAAAACCCTAAGCCATCCCTTCCCTAACCCTAATTTGTTTGAAAAGTGAAGAAAAGAGGTGTCTTGGAGGCTAGTGCAAGCTAGGAATCAACACTTGGGAGGTATAAATCCTAATCTAGTTGTTTATTGTAGTTTAATTTGCTAGATTTAGTAGTTTTAATGTGTAATTTGGTTATGAATTCTTGTTTAGGAAATTCTAGTAAAGGTTTGGTGTTGTGATTAGGGTTTGTAGCATGGTTGATGGGTTTAAGTTAGGGTTTTGGCTATCTAGTTGGTTAGAATGGTTGTTTGTGCGATGTAGCGATCGCTACACCGTTAAATCGCGATAATTGCATCGATATTTCTATGCTAATGCTTACTAGATTTTTATGAATATTAGGAGGTGATATACTTACGATATATGGACGATATTTATAGCATCTCATACGGCTATTAGTGTGCGCGAATGCGGTGTTTTGTCTAGTCGGGTTTTAGTTTTGGCGGTTGCACAGAAATGACGATTTTAGTTAAGGTTTTAGCGATTTTTGTGTGTTTTCCAAGCACCGAGTGCATGTTGTGATTAATTCGAGAGCGTCGATCTTTTCATATTGTGAGTTGCGTCATTTCAGGAATCTGTAATCTTATATTGTGTGTTATGCAATTCTAGGATCGGTCGCGGAAATATCGGACGCGGCGTGCAAAGGCAAGGCGGTGGTCGGATCGGATTAGCGAGGCTTTCAGGAGGGTAAATGTATTCATCTATGGGGGAAATCGCCTGGATGGCGCGAGGCCCCCCCTAGTTAGGGTTACTTTATTTCTTGCAAGATTTGCATTGTTAGTTAGCTAAACCCCCCTCATTCACATTGCATACCCTTATAGCTAATCGTCTGCTAGATTGCATGGATATTCATATACACATGTGCGATATCACTTCGTAGGACACGAACACCATTACCATTAGCTCCTGTTGCACACGCACTATTCATGTGACACACACGCCTTTGGTAATTGCCATGCCACGAGCACCATAGAACCTGTTTAGCTTTGTGTCACCAATTGCATCATACATGATATATGAAATCGCGTAGCATGTATATACCTCGCATCATCATCATACTTACATAGATTTCTAGCCACAAATCACATCGCATACCTTGATATCATAGACATTTATCATATACAACATGTTGGGTATTATTATTTTCCTGAGGATTTCAGTATTGCTGCGATTTCTGGATTTTGGGGAAAACCGCAAGAATTTAACGAAAGCTTATATTTATCATTTTTAAAACAAAGTTGCGGTTTTCTTGTGATCTATGTGTCGTCCACCATAAGTTTTCATGTTTTCTGTTGGATTTCGAGACCCGGTTCGAGGAGTGGATGAACCGTCTCGGGTACATGGTGGGCCCGGTATGGTATCCCGGGGCAAGAAGATCGAGTTGTAGACGATGAGCCTGGCAAGGGAAGACTACCTACCGGTGATGTCTGGCGCGGCGGATATCCAGAGGATACCGACCGTTGTCGTAAGATTTGATGATATGGGCCGATCCGGACTGACGGAGCCCGATGTATTGGGACATTGATACAGTGAGACATTGAGACAGATGTGTTTTCATATTTGGTGTTGATTGAAACGTTTTCCGTTGTGTTTGTAGAAAATAGAATAGAAATCAAAACCAAAAATTATTTGACCGCAATCAACTACGGTGTCGGATGTAGATTGTAAGTGAGTGTGGATCGTCCACAGGGAAAGTGTAATCGTTCGTCTTTTGAATTAGATGAGTCGAAACTTTAAAGAAAACAAAACAAAACAATTCATGATTTATATTTGAAGTTCAAGAATTAGAAAATCTAGATCTAATAACAAGAAAAGATAGAATCAAGAATTGATAGTTTGATGATTTTTCCAAACCAAATCTCAAGAATCGAAATGAGGCTCGTAGGAATCGATCGGATCTATAGATGTGATGTAATCTTACAATTACGTATTCTTATCCTTCGATGAATTGTTACTAGATCGATGATGATCGATCAGAATTAGAGACTTCTTGTGAAACTAGGGTTTCATCTTATCTCTTGTTCTTTCATTGATATCATTCATATTCTAGCCTCTTGTAAATTCAAGAAACGATCGTGGATCCCTAATTTCGAGCGATCACATTCAAGAAAGCATCGCTACGAAACTAGGTCATCGATTCTTGAACTTGCTAGGGTTTACAAAACCCGTAGGACTTAAAAATCGTATTAAGATTTGTTACATCATCATTCTACAATCGTCTCGACTCCTTTACGAGCGGAGTTTTACTCAAACATCACAACAAGAACTACAATTACAAATTGAGATCTAATCATGATGCAAGAATTAAAAGAAAGCAAGATAAAAGAATTTCACCTTTTATTTATATCAACAATTTCATTACATTCGCTCAAGAACTACAAGAGGAAGAACTTGATCGTCGATTTGGCTTCGCTCGTCTCCGTGGATCGCGGATCTGCTTGGATCACTTGCCCGATTGAAGATCGGCTCGGCTCCTAAAAGGTTGAAGGCTTCTCACTTGATTTGGTACTCAAGATCTTGAATTTGTAGTGGAATTAGGGTTAGGGTTTCGCACAAGCCTTGTCACTAGACTTGTGGAAGAAGATGATGAAAGAGGGAAAGATTAACTAAAATTGATTCCCTAAAGATTGATTGGCCTTTAACCCTAGGTCTAGGTTCCTATTTATAGATAACTAACCCTAGATCTAGGATTTCAAATTCTAAGTTTCCCTCCTAAAGTTTGTTGAGGAAATTCAAATTTCCCTCCAAAAGTTAGTTAGAGGAGAAGCTTCTAGGTGTGATTAGTTAGGAGGGAGCTTCTAGAAGAGATTAGTTAGGAGCTTAATTAGGATTAGCCTTGCTTAATCTTCTTTGCTGATCTGGCAGTAGCTTCGAGAGCATTCTGGAATTTGACATATCAGAAATGAATGTGGGCCCAGAGATTGAGATTCTGCACTGAAATTGGACGGCTGACGTGGCAAGAATGCGGCGGATCCGCGGCTCAAGCAAGCTCCTGACGCGGATCCGCGGCGCCTTTGGTGAGTTGGGGGTTGGGCTCTCTGGTGTGGTCTTGGGCTGTTGTCTGGGCCTTGGTTTGATATATAGAATTGTATAATTCCTTCTGGATTGCTACCAGATCTGAAATGATTTAGTTGGCGTATTTTTGATCAGCTCTTTTGCTTTTCTTCCGTATTTCCTGCACAGACTCAAGACAAGTGTTGCGCAAATACAGAAATGATGCGATGCCATGAAATGCGGTTAATTTCCCGTAAAGTGTCGGTTTAAAAGTCTAATACATGCAATCTGGTATTTTACGATTGATTTGCTAATATGTGAAATATGAATACCGAACACTTCTAAATGTATGCAAAAGATGAGGAAATTGCCGGCTAAAATATACAATATTTTCGACTGATCAGGTGTCGATGCTTGACACGGGTTTCAGATGATTTCTTGATGGTATTTAGCTATTATACAGATATTCTTTTTCTAAAGTTATGAATGCAGAACTCATAGCATTTATAACACTTAAAGATTTAATATTGACATTGCATACATGTGCATGCATACTAGAGGTATTACATCACATCTGGACATACATGCTGTGACGCATTTGCGTGCATTCTTACGATAGCCTTACTAGATGTTATATTCGACTCACGAGCTGGCAACTCACCCCCGTTGTGCCACAGAGTCTTGCAGGTCGGACTCATCAGCCTAGTAGCGGCGGCTTATCTTGTTAGTGACTTCTTTTGCTCAAAATCGCGACATTGCTCGTAGGTGGGTTGTGAGAGTGCTTTTATCTCTTTTTTTGTACTATTTTTGTATCTAGTATTCTCCATCTACCACTTCTTATGTGTATATGTGACTCAGTAATGAGACTGAGAGATTTGTGTATATGTGGTTTCTTTTGGTCGAGCTCACTTGAGCCGACGTTGTGTTTTCTTGTATTTTGCATTTCTTTATACTCTTTTCTTGATATTACATATATATATTGCGTGTGGTTGTGATCCGCCTTGGGCAAAGAGCTAGCTCCCACTTGGGGATGCCATTTTGTGATTACAGGTTATATATCTTGTTGTACCCATTTTGGGGGATAGAATTTACAAAGGAGACTCTGCCGAAATTTTCGGAAAATTTTTGATGTTTTTAAAAAGGGGTTCAATGCAACTTAATTGATTTCAAAATCGTTTTAATGTAAGGTTTCCTTCACTCTTTTGGTTTGGGTTTAGATTTTTCTGGGCTTTGGCTTACTTAGGTT
The DNA here is from genome assembly GCA_030015575.1 of Agapanthus africanus. Lineage (NCBI taxonomy): Eukaryota > Viridiplantae > Streptophyta > Magnoliopsida > Asparagales > Amaryllidaceae > Agapanthus > Agapanthus africanus. The sequence continues at coordinate 279,365,312 of JASDDO010000001.1, forward strand.
ACGTTACGCGTTTAGACGTCTCGTAATCTAAGTGCCAGTCACGTTCCGTACTTTCGGGTCGTGACAAAGTTGGTATCAGAGCGTAGGTTTTACCTTTCTGAGTGTAGGATGACCTTGGTAGATGGAGTAGGTGACTTAAGCAGAGTGGCATAGCGTGGGTATGTTCCGCGGCATACTTACAATACGGTACTCCGCCTAAGTGACCTTAGGAAATAATTGCTTGTATTTCCTTTTTGATTCCTTGCATTCTTTGATTCAATTGCAATATTCTTATCGGTCCTGTTTCTTATTCCAGCATCGATGCCGCCAAAGACTACGAGAGCTCAGCGGGCTGCCGCTAGGGATGAGATTCGAGCGGGCTAGTCTGAGGCGAGGATCGAGCGGGATGATACGCTTACCCTTTAGGGTCATATTGATCCTCCTTATCCAGACCGTATTACCAGATTAGAGGCCGGCATGCAGGAGTTGCGACAGATGATGGGATTTTTAGTTGAGTCCAGTCGGGCACAGAGGTCCGAGGACGTTCCTTCTACCGCACAGACCCGATTGTACATGCTGCACAGATGGTTGCTCCTGCTACTGCGGAGACTATCCTTGTTTCACTACAGGAGTTCATGAGATTGAGACCTCCAGCTTTTTCAGGTACGGATGCGACAGAGGACCCACAGGTATTTCTTGATAGGATGGCTCGGATTTTCCGTTCGTTGAGGTGTTCTGATGATAGATTGGTGGAGTTCGCGAGTTTTCGTCTGGAGGGCCTTGCCCATACATGGTACGATTCAGTAGAGAGAGGACGAGCTACAGGTCTACCTTCTATGACCTGGGATGAGTTTACAGCTGCGTTTCTTGCCCGTTTTCTTCCGGAGAGTGTCCGAGATGCTCGAGCCCGTAGTTTTGATTCTCTGCGCAAGACTCTTGGGATGACGTTCTCGGAGTATGATATGCAGTTTACCCAGTTGTCTCGATATGCTCCGTACCTAGTAGACACGGAAGAGAAGAGAATAAAGAGGTTTGTGCGAGGGCTTGACACACAGCTATTCCTTGCCATCGGCACCCAGCACTTTGATATATACGTAGATACGATGGACGCAGCCTTACTTTTGGAGGAGCGTATTTCTGAGACTCCGGTCGTTTCTGGGCCGAAGAGGATCCGTACTGATACGCCAGCTCAGAGGCAGATGGGTAGACACCGAGATAGATTATTTCTAGGAGATGGTGGAGGCCGAGGATTGAGACGAGGTCAGTTATTTGGTTCATATCCACAGACCCAGCAGTCGTCGCCAGGATGTTTTCTGTGTGGGAGTCTGTACCACCGTGTCAGAGACTGTACCATGGGGCTCCAGGGCGCGGCGACAGTCCCGCATGTGACCTTACCACCTTTACCACCTCCTCAGAGAGCTCTACTTCCTACTCCTAATGATGCTCCATGCCAGCCAGATGCTCCTAGAGGTCGTGGGCGTGGCGGTCCGGTTCAGAGAGGACGAGGCGATAGAGGCAGATGCAAGGGCCGAGGTAGAGGCAGAGGACAGCCAGCTACTAGTGGTGGACAGGCCCGAGTGTTCGCGTTGACTCCTCAGGATGCACAGGCATCCAATGCCGTCGTGACAGGTACTCTGCCAGTATGTTCTTTTGATGCACGGGTATTATTTGATCCAGGCTCCACACATTCCTATGTATCCACGTACTTTGCACCGAGGTTGGGCCGAGAGTCTTCTCCGTTAGATCAGCCGCTTGTCGTTATTACACCGGTAGGCGAGTCGTTTGTTGCCCGTTTCGTGTACCGATCTTGTTCCGTTCGTATCAGGGAGAGAGATTCTTCAGCTGATTTGATTCTCCTCGATATGCTAGACTTTGACGTTCTTCTTGGTATGGACTGGCTAGCCACCTATTATGCATCCGTGGACTGCCGTGAGAAAGCAGTCAGATTCTGTTTTCCTGGTGAGCCGGTTCTTGTTATTCAGGGAGATCGTAGCGCTACCCTTCCCAGCTTGATTTCTTCTCTTCGCGCCGGTCAGCTCTTAAGGAAAGGGTGTCAGGGATTCTTAGCCTATGTTTGTGATACTAGTTCCATAGAGGTTCCGTTGGACCAGATCCCTGTTGTGAGAGAGTTCCCTGATGTATTTCCCGACGAGCTGCCTGGTCTGCCACCAGAGCGCAAGATTGAGTTCTGCATCGACTTGATCCCCGGCACGGGGCCTATCTCTATACCGCCTTATCGGATGGCCCCGGCGGAGCTGAGAGAGCTGAAGGATTAGTTACAGGACTTGTTGGACAAAGGGCTTATCCGACCGAGTGTGTCACCTTGGGGAGCTCCCATCCTGTTTGTTAAGAAGAAGGACGGAAGTATGCGCTTATGCATTGATTATCATCAGCTGAACTGGGTTACTGTGCGGAACAGATATCCCCTACCCCGCATTGATGACTTATTCGATCAGCTCCAGGATGCAGGGTTTTTCTCGAAGGTTGATTTACGGTCAGGTTATCACCAGTTGCGGGTTCGGAAGGAGGATATTCCGAAGACCGCTTTCTGTACTCGATATGGTCATTATGAGTTCTTGGTGATGTCGTTCGGGCTCACCAATGCCCCGGCAGCATTTATGGACTTGATGAACCGTGTATTCAATCCGTATCTCGATCAGTTCATCATTGTGTTCATTGACGACATCTTGGTTTATTCTCGGAGTCGGGAGGAGTATGAGCAGCACTTGTATATCACATTGCAGACTTTGAGGGAGCATCAGCTGTTCGCCAAATTTTCCAAGTGTGCATTCTGGTTTGACAGTATCGACTTCTTGGGTCATGTGGTGACGAGAGATGGTATTTGTGTGGACCCGAAGAAGATCGAGGCAGTTCAGCGTTGGCCTAGACCGGTATCAGTTTCATAGGTTCGCAGCTTTCTGGGACTGGCCGGCTATTATCGACGTTTTGTCCAGGATTTCTCCCGTATTGCTGCACCGTTGACCGGGTTGACCCGGAAGGGGGTCCCTTTTGATTGGACCCAGGCATGTGAGGATAGTTTCCGGCAGTTGAAGACTCGTCTGATTACTGCACCAGTGTTAGCATTGCCTTCAGGATCAGGCGGGTTCGTGGTATATTGTGATGCTTCTCGAGTGTGGATGGGTTGTGTATTGATGCAGCACGACAGAGTTATCGCGTATGCTTCTCGGCAGCTGAGAAAACACGAACAGAACTACCCCACCCATGATTTAGAGATGGCTGGAGTGGCATTTGCACTTAAGATCTGGAGACATTACCTATACGGTGAGTCGTGCCAGATATTCACTGACCACAAGTGTTTGAAGTATATCTTTCAGCAGTGAGATCTGAATCTGAGACGGCGCCGTTGGATGGAGTTGGTAAAAGATTATGACTGCGAGATTTTATACCATCCGGGTAAGGCGAATGTGGTGGCAGATGTTTTGAGTAGGAAGCCCGGAGGTAGCTTATCTTGTTTGAGCGCGGTACAGATGCAGTCGACGGCGGATTGGCAGATTTCATGGGACAGCAGAGTGCAGTTCGAGTTTACTCCTACAGGGGGACAGCTGGCCTATTTCAGAGCACGCCCACAGTTACTTGATCGTATCCGCGAGTTACAGTCCGGCGATGCCCGTATTTTAGAGATTATTGAGCAGATTCGGCAGGGCAGAGTTTCTGAGTTCGTGATTGATGATCAGGGGATACTTCGATTTAGGACTCGACTGTGTATACTAGATTCTAAAGGACTGAGGCGCGATATCCTCGAGGAGGCATATAGATCAGTATACAGTGTGCTTCCAGGTTCCACCAAGATGTACCATGATTTGAGAGAGGTTTACTGGTGGGACGGGATGAAGAAGGATGTTACAGACTTTGTGTCGAGATGCCTGACTTGTCAGCAAGTCAAGGCTGAGCACTAGAGGCCAGCCGGCGAGTTACAGCCTTTGCCCATCCCTGAGTGGAAGTGGGAACAGGTCTCCATGGACTTCATTGTGGGTCTACCCAGGACCAGTCGAGGGTATGACTTTATTTGGGTGATTGTGGATCGACTGACGAAAGCGGCTCACTTCCTGCCAGTGAAGACCACTTTTGGATTTTCTCAGTACGCCCAGGTTTATATTGATGAGATTGTGCGACTGCATGGTGTTCCGACTTGCATCTTGTCCGACCGGGGCACCCAGTATACCAGCCAATTATGGCAGAAACTTCAGGAAGCATTGGGCACCCGATTGAGTTTTAGCACAGCCTTTCATCCGCAGACTGACGGTCAATCGGAGCGTACTATTCAGACTCTTGAGGACATGCTCAGAGCTTGTATTTTAGATTTCGGTGGTAGCTGGGATCGTCATTTGCCCTTGATCGAGTTCTCCTACAATAATAGCTTCCAGGAGACGATTCAGATAGCACCTTTTGAGGCTTTATACGGGAGGAGATGTCAATCGCCTGTGTGTTGGACAGAGCTCAGGGAGAGCAGTATTTTGGGCCCGCAGATCGTACAGGAGACGACCGAGAAGATACAGCTGATTCGGGACAGGATGAGAGCAGCACAGAGTAGGCAGAAATCATATGCTGACAGGCGCCGTCGCCGACTCGAGTTCGCTGTTGGCGATCATGTTTTGTTGAAGGTCTCTCCGATGAATGGTGTGAAAAGATTTGGGCGGAAAGGAAAGCTTAGTCCTAGATATGTTGGTCCCTTCGAGATCCTAGTGCGTGTTGGTCCAGTCGCTTATCGGTTAGCTCTGCTACCCAGCTTCCCCGATGTTCACCCCGTGTTCTATGTTTCGATGCTCCACAAGTACCTTCATGATCCTTCCCATGCGATTCAGCACCAGACGATCCAGCTAGAGCATGATCTTTCATTCACCGAGCAGCCGGTGGTCATTTTGGATCGGCAGGTGAAGAAATTGAGGTCGAAGGTTATACCGTCCGTCAAGGTCCTTTGGCATGGCCCGAACAGTGAGGAGGTCACCTGGGAGACCGAGGTCGAGATGAGGAAGAGATATCCCCAACTTTTTGAAGGTACGCATAGTTAGATTCTAAATTCGGGGACCGAATTTCTTTAAGGAGGGAAGATTGTAACGCTTCGAAAACGTTTAGGCAGTTTTTCGGTAATCGGCAAAATTTGCATCTTTTCCGTAAAAAGTCAAAATAGGCATTTTTCATTATAGACCTAATTATACAAAATTTAGATAAGATATTACTATAAATTGGTCACTAAAATGCCACTTAAAATTTTCTAGTTAATTAAACTTTTTTCCTTAATTAATTATTTTTAATATTATTTTAAGCTTTTAAAAATACATTTAATTAGTGATAAATACAAATGTAATTGGGTAAATTACATAATTAGGAACCATAATAAACTAAAATTTAGTGTAACAAAAATTTTGACAAAACATTTCATGTTTGGTTGTTTTTGGTAAAAGGGGTTGGAAAATTGAAAAGAAAAAGGGTTTTTTTTTGGAAGCTTTGATGTAACATGCATTAATTGACTTAGATGATATTTTCTTTGTGGAAATTTCCACACATTCTCTCATTTCCCCACCTCCCAACCTCTGGCCGAGACCCCCTCCTTCAGCTCCTATTTTTCCCCCCCATTTCCTTGCTTCTAAAATCAACAAAATCCATAAAAATTCATATTTTTCCTTCACAAATTCAAACCAAAACCCTAAGTCATCCCTTCCCTAACCCTAATTTGTTTGAAAAGTGAAGAAAAGAGGTGTCTTGGAGGCTAGTGCAAGCTAGGAATCAACACTTGGGAGGTATAAATCCTAATCTAGTTGTTAATTGTAGTTTAATTTGCTAGATTTAGTAGTTTTAATGTTTAATTTGGTTATGAATTCTTGTTTAGGAAATTCTAGTAAAGGTTTGGTGTTGTAATTAGGGTTTGTAATATGGTTGATGGGTTTAAGTTAGGGTTTTGGCTATCTAGTTGGTTAGAATGGTTGTTTGTGCGATGTAGCGATCGCTACACCATTAAATCGCGATAATTGCATCGATATTTCTATGCTAATGCTTACTAGATTTTTATGAATATTAGGAGGTGATATAATTACGATATATGGATGATATTTATAGCATCTCATACGACTATTAGTATGCGCGAATGCGGGGTTTTGTCTAGTCGGGTTTTAGTTTTGGCGGTTGCACCGAAATGAAGATTTTAGTCAAGGTTTTAGCGATTTTCGAGTGTTTTCCGCGTACCGAGTGCATGTTGTGATTAATTCGAGAGCGTCGATCTTTTCATATTGTGAGTTGCGTCATTTCAGGAATCTGTAATCTTATATTGTGTGTTATGCAATTTTAGGATCTGTCGCGGAAACATCGGACGCGGCGCGCAAAGGCAAGGCGGTGGTCGGATCGGATTAGCGAGGCTTTCAGGTGAGTAGATGTATTCATCTATGGAGGAAATCGTCTGGATGGCGCGAGGCACCCCCTAGTTAGAGTTACTTTATTTCTTGCAAGATTTGCATTGTTAGTTAGCTAAACCCCCCTCATTCACATTGCATACCCTTATAGCTAATCGTCTGCTAGATTGCATGGATATTCATATACACATGTGCGATATCACTTCGTAGGACACGAACAACATTACCATTGGCTCCTGTTGCACGCGCACTATTCATGTGACACATACGCCTTTGGTAATTACCATGCCACGAGCACCATAGAACCTGTTTAGCTTAGTGTCACCAATTGCATCATACATGATATATGAAATCGCATAGCATGTATATACCTCGCATCATCATCATGCTTACATAGATTTCTAGCCACAAATCATATCGCATACCTTGATATCATAGACATTTATCATATACAACATGTTGGGTTTTATGATTTTCTTGAGGATTTCAGTATTGCTGCGATTTCTAGATTTTGGGGAAAACCGTAAGAATTTAACAAAAGCTTATATTTATCATTTTTAAAACAAAGTTGCGGTTTTCTCGTGATCTATGTGTCGTCCACCATGAGTTTTTATGTTTTCTGTTGGATTTTGAGACCCGATTCGAGGAGTGGATGAATCGTCTCGGGTACATGGTGGGCCCGGTATGGTACCTCAGGGCAAGAAGATCGAGTTGTAGACGATGAGCCTGGTAAGGGAAGACACCCTACCGGTGATGTCTGGCGCGGCGGATATCCGGAGGATACCGACCGTTGTCGTGAGATTTGATGATATGGGCCGATCCGTACTGACGGAGCCCGATGTATTGAGACATTGATACAGTGAGACATTGAGACAGATGTGTTTTCATATTTGGTGTCGATGCTTGACACGGGTTTCAGATGATTTCTTGATGGAATTTAGCTATTATACAAATATTCTTTTTCTAAAGTTAAGAATGCAGAACTCATAGCATTTAAAACACTTAATGATTTAGTATTGACATTGCATACATGTGCATGCATACTAGAGGTATTACATCACATCTGGACATACATGCTGTGACGCATTTGCGTGCATTCTTACGATAGCCTTACTAGATGTTATATTCTACACATGAGCTGGCAACTCACCCCCGTTGTGCCACAGTGTCTTGCAGGTCGGACTCATCAGCCTAGTAGCGGCGGCTAATCTTGTTAGTGACTTCTTTTGCTCAGACTCGCGACATTGCTCGTAGGTAGGTTGCGAGAGTGCTTTTATCTCTTTTTTTGTACTATTTTTGTATCTAGTATTCTGCATCTACCACTTCTTATGTGTATATGCGACCTAGTGATGAGACTGAGAGATTTGTGTATATGTGGTTTCTTTTGGTCGAGCTCACTTGAGCCGACGTTGTGTTTTCTTGTATTTTGCTTTTCTTTATGCTCCTTTCTTGATATTATATATATATTGCGTGTGGTTGTGATCTGCCTTGGGCGAAGAGCTAGCTCCCGCTTGGGGATGCCATTTTGTGATTACAGGTTATATATCTTGTTGTACCCATTTTGGGGGATAGAATTTACAAAGGAGACTGCCGAAATTTTCGGAAATTTTTTGAGGTTTTTAAAAAGGGGTTCAATGCAACTTAATTGATTTCAAAATCGTTTTCATGTAAGGTTTCCTTCACTCTTTTGGTTTTGGTTTAGATTTTTCTGGGCTTTGGCTGACTGAGGTTACGTTACGCCTTTGTACGTCTCGTAATCTAAGTGCCAGTCGCGTTCCGTACTTTCGGGTCGTGACACGATAGGAGGGGTTTCGTCTCTTCCGGTATAGGGAGTTGATGTTGCGCTGTGTTCAATTGGCTATAACTGGAAATCTCTGGCCACAGTTGTTGAGATTTACTGGTAAGTGTTATCAGTAGTTTCTCGAGATGTTATGGACTTCATATCGACACGACTTATCGGTTACTGGGGTCTGACGTTTACCACCCTAGACTGGATATGCGACATATCAGACGAAGAGACCAGAATGTACGGGAGTGTTACTGATTGGATTCGCAGGAGAATGTACAGGTTTGCTTGTTGATCTTCTGATTGCTTAATGCCTGGGTGGCTGTTACATTTAGCTGACCGCTTGCAGCTTATAGGTGTTTGATATGATCATCACCTACTGCCGGCGTATTGACGATTCTTTAGAATCCTACACAGAGGTTTCCTGGCTCAAGCAAAATGGAGTAGGAGCACATATGTGATATGTGCGGGACCGAGAATAATACGATATGAGATACCGTATTCTATTCTCGCGATATATGATATCGGCCGGGTATATGTGATATAGCCGGGTCATCGGATCAAGTGTTGATTCGATGAATTGGTACATGTTATATTAGTCGGTTATATGCAATATAGCCGGATTGTCGAATAAAGTGTTGATTCGATAATTTAATGTATAGTTATATATGTGATATATTACATTACGTTAACTAATATAAGTCGCTTTATTGATTCATTTTGTCACCGGATAATACATTGATATATATGCGATATATGTTAATTGTATTATTTTCTTTTGTTGCAAAATATATTATATATGTGATATATAATATTGTAACAAGTTATGATTACAAATACAATATGATTTGTGGAGATTAAACATGTTAGGGTTTGATTTGGGTTAGCATTTGGGTTAGTTTTTTTTTGTAGCTTCTGGAAGTTTTATTTTGTTTTAAGCTTAGATATTTTGTAAAGATATTTTGTGTAGATATTTTCTTTACCCAACACAAACCCTTTACCCTAGTTAATTCTCTACAATGGTTAAGCCTTCATTCTTAACCCATGGTTGATTTGTAACCATCACAATTAATTCATTATTCATCACAAATAGATTTCTTCTTCTTCTTCCTCCTTGAAAAGCTTTCTAGCTTTTTGACCTGTGATGTTTTAAAGTGAGAAAATGAAAAAAAAGAGAGCAAAATTCCTACTTCATCATCCTCATATATTCTAGCCACTTAGATTAGGATGTTCACTTCACTAATACTTGATTAGATAAGTAAAAGCTTGATCTTGAGATTCTTCAAGGTAGATTATTTTCGAAAAGGAAGACTTCAAGCAAGAATGGATCATTCGACTTGTGGAGCCTCTCTTGAGTCCGGGAGATCATGGATCGCGGCAAAGGGACTACTACTTGGAGCTTTTGAAGCGAAGGAACGGACTACAAAGGTTGTAATCCCTCTCTCTTAGATGTAAAGTTGTTTACATGCATGTTTAACCCTAAGTCTCTAGTTAAGATCTTGGTTAGGGTTTGTTTAGCACCCCAAAAATTTCAATATGGCATGTGTGATGCCTTCCTAAACCTTGCTAAGGTGATATACTAACCCTACATAAAAAGCAACAAGCCCGCATCTCTTAGCATTGGGTCGGAGGGGACTTCATTCTAGAATTGGCGGGCTATTCTCCACACTCGTAGGGGGTATAGGATGACCCACGGAGGGGCGCCCAAGTTACCGGATTTCGTGAAGTGCTGGGTGGCCCATTCACTTTGTTGAAGAGGGCTGCCTCGCTTCTAGGATTGGTGGGTAACTTGCCACGCTCGTAGGGGTCCAGGTTTTCATTGCACAGGCTATCCACACGACCGGGAACATCGAGTTTTATTTGCGGCTCAAATGAAACCCGGGGCTCCAAGATAATCCACCTTCTGTATTGTTGGCTGAAATTCTGTGATGTTGCTTAATATCATGCCTGAGACGAATGTTATATATATTTATATATATACTAGTAGATGTTGTATATGTTTTAGATCCGCGCTAGTCCAGCTCCCGCTCTGTCGTTAGTTAAGTAACCTAACGGGTGATGACGGGGCCCAGTGGCGAATGCGGATGGCATATACGTACATTGTATTTTCGTTCTTTTCTAGTGTGATAGGATTAAACTGATAGGACCGTATTAATTTTGATTAATGCAAGAAAATAAACCTAAAAGATATTGTTGGAACAAATTTTGAAAAACTACAGTTATATTCTTTTGCTTTACATAGTGGTATTTTATCGTGAATATCCAACACCTAATTCCAAGAGGAAAGAGCCGAGATCCCTTCGTAGGGAGTGACCTCTTGAGCAAAAGTCTATACTGTAGATTACTCGGTTTTTCTTCAAAACCACTAGTTTTCAAAGCGGAGCTTAAACCACTCCTTTTCAAAACTGCTCAGGTTCCTTCAACGATATTAAGCTCATTACGTTAACGGGTTTTTCACAAAAAACCCAGTCGTAGCCCTCCATAATTTCCTACAAGTAACACTTAGTATTCGTGCTGCGTTTGTTGACTCCGTCAAGGCTAGTGTACGGTAGCTGAGTGTTGCTTGTTTGTAGCACTAGATGCGATTGGTTAAGACAGTCGTATAACCTTGTTGACTCCGTCAAGGGTTATGCGGGTGGGTTTGATGCAATCCAGATAATGACGGGTTGAACTTGACTAGGACTCTTTTATTTGTTGACTTCGTCAAGGTCACTAGGGTCCTAGGGGCAAAAACCACATCGGGAGTTTCAAACATACAAGAAACTTGCAGATTTAGCATACCTTCTGGAGTGTGGTGACTAGAGTGGATTCCATCTAGTGCATCACACAATGATAGTTGGATCCTGATCCCACTGATGAGTAGGATTACTCTTGGGAAATTATTTCACTTAACAATTAATGCTATAAACCAAGTAGGTGTCAAGAACGGTGTTAGCGGGGCTACGCCTCCAGAAAAAAGAGGTTATATAATTAAGGAACTTCCCGAAAGCGTTGGAAAACCTCCTTTAAAGTACCAACTCTAGCCTGGCTAAAAGGTTAAGCAAGTATTATGACGTGCGATTAAATCCAGACTAGATTTTGTTTTAGGGTTTGAAGAAGAATTTGAGGAAACAGTAAGAGCCATCCTAGTTAGATAAATTAATAACCAATCTAAACTTGCAAGAGCGCATGCTGAGTGTTTCTTTTCTCTCTTCCAGGTAGCAACCATTTCACGCCCTAATCAAGATAATAAAATGTATCGCTTGACCAATCCGAATTCTTATTCGGGGCTGGGTAACGTCGGTTCGTCTCCAACTTATGACAACAGTCATGAGTATGAACAAGGGAAAGAGGATTGTTTGAATTCCTTGGTGACCCCTTCGAAGAAGAAACATATTATTTCTTCTTTAGGTGTTCTTGTTATTGAGAACTGTTTTTCGGTCAGTCCTACCTCCTGGGTATTCGATACCGGATCGGGGTCACATATCTGTAATTTATTACGGGGTCTGAGAAAAAGTAGGATGGTTGGACCTGGTGATATGTCCCTCAGAGTAGGGAATGGAGCACAGGTTGATGCTTCTGCCGTCGGTGAATATCACCTAGCATTGCCAAATGGCAAAACTATGATTTTGAACAATTGTTACTATGTACCTTCTATGGTTTGCAACATCATAACAGTTTCTTTACTTGATAAAGATGGATATAAGTTTGTACTTGATAGAAATATCATGAACATTTACCTTAATCTGGTATTGGTTGCAGAAGGTACACTCTGTAATGGTATCTATGTTCTTAATCAAAACACAGTTCTCAGTATACAAAACACACGCAAGAGGAAGAGTTCAGAAACGATTGAATCCTACTTGTGGCATTGTAGACTTCGTCATATCGGAGAGAAAAGACTGAGTAAGTTACATAGAGATGGATATTTGAACACGTTCGAGTTTTCATCTTATGAAACTTGTCAGTCCTGTCTCAAAGGAAAGATGACCAAATCTCCATTCACCGAACAAGGAGAAAGAGCAGAAGAGCTCTTGGGACTCATACACAGTGATGTATGTGGTCCAAAGTCTATACATGCATAGGGTGAGTTCTCATACTTCATCACATTCACTGACGATCTCTCTACGTTCGGATATGTGTATCTCATAAAACACAAATCTAAAGCTTTTGAGAAATTCAAAGAATTTAGAAGCGAAGTAGAGAACCAGATTGGTAAAAGTATCAAGATCCTCCGATCTGATAGAGGGGGAGAGTACTTAAGCACGAAATTCCTAGATTACCTAAAATAGAATGGAATTCTCTCTCAGCTTACTCCTCCATAAACACCACAACACAACGGTGTATCGGAAAGGAGGAACCGTACCCTATTGGACATGGTTCGCTCTATGATGAGTGACACTGAGTTGCCTCTTTCATTTTGAGGATATGCGCTTCAAACGGCTGCATACTTACTGAACTACATTCCATCCAAATCTGTGCCTAAGACTCCATATGAAGTATGGAGTGGACGAAATCTATATCTAAAGCGATTTAAGATATGGGGTTGTCCGGCCTATGTGAAAACACAGAAACCGGACAAACTAAAGGCACGGTCAGTTCTATGTAAATTTATGGGTTATCCGAAGGATTCATTGGGATATCTGTTCTATCACACCGAGGAACAAAAGGTGTTTGTATCTCGCCACGCTACCTTTTTGGAAAGGGAGTTTCTTCCAAAAGAAACTAGTGGGAGTATGGTAGAACTGGGAGAAATTCGTGAACCACAAAATGAAACTGAAATTTTGGAGGAACAGCTAGATTCAGTAATCCTAGACGAACCTCAGCCACTCTGCAGATCTAGTAGGATTTCTCATCCGCCCGAGAGATACTACGATTTTCTCATAGACGGGGATCGAGCGGATTGCATCTTGGAAGAAGATGACCCTACCAATTTCAGGCAGGCCATTATCAGTAGGGACTTTGATAAGTGGCTGGATGCTATGCGATCCAAAATGGAGTCCATGTACACCAATAAAGTGAGGACCTTGGATATTGCTCCACCTGGGGTAAACCCCGTTGGATGCAAATGGATCTACAAAAAGAAATTTAGTGTAGATGGGCAGGTGGAAACCTATAAGGCTAGACTCGTTGCAAAAGGTTTTCGTCAAAGACCAGGTGTGGACTATGACGAAACCTTTTCTCCAGTGGCTATGCTCAAATCCATTCAAATCCTACTTGACATTGCTGCCTTCCATGACTATGAGATCTGGCAGATGGACGTAAAAACGGCTTTTCTAAATGGAAGTTTAGAAGAATGTGTTTATATGGATCATCCGGAAGGTTTCGTAGATAGTGGGAGCAGCGGGAAGGTGTGCAAGTTGCTTAAATCCATTTATGGATTAAAGCAGGCATCGCGGAGCTAGAACATCTGTTTTGATGAAACAATCAAGGATTTTGACTTCATTAAGAACTAGGATGAGCCTTGTATTTATAAGAAGATTGTAGGGCGAACTGTCGTGTTCCTAGTCTTGTACGTGGACGACATCTTTTGATAGGAAATGACATTCCTATGCTACAATCGGTCAAGCTATTCTTATCACAAAGGTTCTCCATGAAGGACCTGGGTGATGCTTCGTACATTCTGGGGATCAAGATCTACAGAGATAGATCTGAGAGATTATTAGGACTTTCGCAGTCCAGGTACATAGAGATCGTACTAAAGAGATTTAGTATGGAAGATTCCAAGCGCGGTAACATACCCGCATTGCACGAAATCACTCTCTCCAAGGAGATATCTCCCAAGACTGATGAGGAGAGGGTTCACACGAGCACTATACCCTACGCTTGGGTAGTAGGAGCTATAAAGTATGCGATGCTATGTATAAGGCCAGATGTAGCTTATCCGCTAAGCGTGGTGAGCCGGTATCAGTCAGACCCAGGTGAGAACCACTGGAAAGCAGTGAAGAACATTCTCAAGTACCTGAGAAGGACTAAGGAGATGTTCCTGGTTTACGGTAATGGAGACCTTAGGGTCGAGTCCTTTACCGATTCAAGCTTCCAGAGTGACAAAGATGACAGCAAGTCTGTCTCGGGTTTTGTGTTTATCCTCAATGGAGAGGTGGTGTATTGGAGGAGTTCTAAACAAGATACCGTTGCAGACTCGACGATGGAGGCTGAATACATTGCTGCAAGCGATGCCGCAAAAGAGGCGGTCTGGATGAAGAAATTCATTAGTAAACTTCAGGTAGTTCCGTCCATTGTTGATCCAATACCTTTGTATTACGATAACAATGGGGTTATAACAATAGCGAAGGAACCACGGTCCTACCAGAAATCCAGGCACATCTTAAGGCGGTATCACCTGATCAGGGAGATCGTAGATCGCCAGGAGATCGAGGTCCGGAGAGTGGATACAAAAGAGAACACGACGGATCCATTTACAAAGGACCTCCCTCAAGCGCAGTTCGAGTGACTTTTTGAGATGTAAGGTATGCGGTACGCCAGCAGATGGCCTTAGTGCTGACGTTGGGTATTCGGTACGCCAATTACTGGCCTTTAGTGCAAGTGGGAGATTGTTGGATATATATTTCTCAGAGGCCAGTATTGTATATGTATACATATGGATGCCAGGGATATGTATGCACATGACAATCTTGCTCAGTTTTATAGTATATTATTTGACTTGTCTTTGTCAGGATATGTGTATTTATTTCTATTGTTCTTATATCTTGCTTGAACATATTGATAAAGACATGATACGGTAGTATACTATTATGGTTTGTTTTTATCTTAACATGGCATATGTCGTACTCGTTATTACATATTGCGGTTACATATTGATAAAGCCCGTAGGATCTTGCTTGACTACCTGCATTGTGATGGCGATCATACTTATGGGAGCAGGATAGTCCATAAGCACATCCTTAAATGGTCCCTAGTCGCGTGAGTTTCGAGAATGGGCATTGATACTCCAGAGTAGACTAGTGTATACGTTTCTAGCCCCGTCGGGGGATGGTTGGTCCCGCAGCTATTGGTCTGATGCACCTAAGACCGTATACAGGTGCTCATTGGGTGTGAGTACACTGGACGGACTCGCCGAGAACTTCCAGATGGTACTATACTTATCGTCAGGTGGAAGTTCTCAGGTGACATATGTACAGGTTAGTCTTCGGACCTGAGATCAGCATTTGTCTCGTGTGAGTTACCACTGAGCTTTGATCACCACTACCCTACCACGGCTCTACTGAGTTGTGCAAACAGGTTTTGGTTGGGTATGTCCCGAGCCACATGGAGGCAGTGAGCGATTGTTGGGCACTCGTCTCTCCCGGTATTGGGAGTTGATATCGCACAGTGATCGACTGGTCAGGACCATAAGACCTTGGCCAAGGCAGTTGGGATTTACTGATAGGTTGATCGGTATTTTCCCGGATTGGTCCTGAGCCACATCAGCATGGCTTATCGGGTTATTAGGGTCTAACATTTACCACCCCTAGACTTGGTATGCGATACTCTTTGACGAAGAGATCGGACTGTACGGATACTGTCACAGATAGGCTCAGTAGGAGTTCGGACGAGTTTCCTCGTCGGCTTTCCTTTTCGACAGGTACTTGGGTAACCGTTACGTATAGCTAGTGCCGCTGATGTACTTGTGGTTAAACCTACTGCCAGCGTACTGTCGAGTTTTTAGAGTCCCACACAATGAGTTTCCCAGCTTTGGGCGAAACGAGTAGAGGTCGTATGGTTTTACGACAGGGTTCGATCATATACGTGTACTTATACACGTGTGGTGTTCGAGCGGACAATACTAGTGGGTTTTGGTTTAAGCCAGATCCTAGTATTTGATTATTGGATTAGCTTCGTCTCATAGTATTCGTGTTTCTCGGAACACGAATGCGGGTATGTATATACGGATGAGAGGAGGTATGGAAGAAGACACCTCATTAGGGTTTTGACCATTCACTTGGTCAAAACAAAAATGAGGTGGAGAAAAGAATTTGTTATTTTTGGTAAATGATAATTATATATGGCATGGCTACTTGGGTTGACCTTTTGACTTGGCTTGACTTGTTGACCTTAGATATTTTGATAAGATATTTTGGACCTAGTATTTCGGTGAGATATTTTCCATGCCATGCTTGAGGTCATATAAAAGATAGCCATTCTATTTTTATTATCATTATCCCATATACTTTCTCTTTCCTCATGCTTGCTCTCTCCTTCTTCCTCTCAAAACCCTAAGTGTATCATGTGTTGATAATCAAGGGTTAATGATACTTAGCTACTCTAAATCACACTCTACTCATTCTAGCCTATTTAGATTAGCAAGTTAAGTATTCTAGTTACCTCAACTTGGAGGTTTAGCTCAAGGTTGGAACTCTCGAGTGGATCATCGTTGACACAAGGAGGTCGAAGTTCAAGCACGATCCATACTTCCGTCGAGGAACTTAAGGAGAGGATCGAAGACCCGAAGGACTTGGTTTCTTTAGGTATACTTTCTATCATAGTAGATAGAACCCTCACTTGCTAGTTTGGTTTATGGTTAAAGATCCGGTTTAGGTTTATTCTAGCGCCAAGTTTCTAATCGTAGTAAAAAATTTATTCCGCATTTGCCCACTGAAGTTGGCCGGGGCGCTAGCGTAACCCTTCACTCTGGAATATTGATACCCCATCTCGATATACCCTCGACTAGGAACAATTAAAGGATGTGCTTTTGGACTACCCAAGTCCCAGTAGTATGATTCGAATCATAGTCCTGGTAGTCAAGCTAACACCCTAAGTGCTTTATCAACATGTATAAGAGAGACAATATAATATTATTAAGTGTACATGTTAAGAGAAAGAGTAACCGGATAGTATACTATCATGTCGAGCAAGAAAGTTCTCTATATATATGTCCAAGCATCCACTATAATATACATCAATGTACAATAAAGGCCTATAGGGCATACATATTCCTAACAATCTCCCACTTGCACTAAGGCCAGTTGTTGTAGTATCTCATACCCAGCATCCTAAAAATTCTCTCAAACTGCATCTGGAGGAGGGCGTTCGTGAGTGGATCCGCTATATTGTCCTTCGTGTCAACTCTCCTGACTTCGATCTCCCGTCGATCTACTATCTCCTGGATTAGGAGATACCGCCTAAGATTATGTCTGGATCTCTGATGGGACCGGGGTTCCTTGGCTAAAGCCACAGCTCCATTGTTATCACAATACACAGGTATTGGATGCTCAATGGATGGAACAACACCAAGTTTAGCTATGAACTTCTTCATCCAGACAGTCTTTTTGGCAGTATCGTTGGCATCGATGTATTCAGCCTCCATCATCGAGTCCGCTATGGTATCTTGCTTGGAACTCTTCCAACATACCGCCCCTCTATTGAGGGTGAAGACAAAATCCGAGACCGACTAACTGTCGTCCTTATCACTCTGGAAGCTCGAATCGGTAAAGGACTCCATATGGAGTTCACCGTTACCATACACCAAGAACATTTCTTTAGTCCTTCTCAAGTACTTAAGAATGTTCTTTATCGTCCAGTGTTTCTTCCCAAGATCTAATTGATACCTACTCACTACACCTAGTGAGTAAGCTACATCTGGTCTGATACATAACATTGCATACATGATTGACTCGACTGCCGAAGGATAGGGTATCCCTTGTTAGGGATATGTATGCCCTAGAGGCCATTATTGTACATTGATGTATATTATAGTGGATGCTCAGACATATATATAGAGGACTTCTTGCTCGACATGATAGTATGCTATCTGGTTACTCTTTATATTAACATGTACACTTAGTATTGTTATACTGTCTCTCATATACATGTTGATAAAGCCCTTAGGGTGTAGGCTTGACTACCAGGACTATGATGCAGATCATACTACCAGGACCTCGGTAGTCCACAAGCACATCCTTTAATTGTTCCTAGTCGAGGGTATACCGAGACAGGGCATCGATACATCAGAGTAGACTAGCGTGTAAGTTTCTTGACCCTGTATGTGGGCGATGGTTGATCCCATATCCATTGGTGTTTGATATCAAAGATTGTACAGATGTGCTCATTAGAGAATGGGTACACCGAATAGGACACTTCGAGAACTCCTAGTTGGTAATATACCAATTGTCAGATAGCAGTTCTCTGGTGACACTGGTACATGTTAGTCTGTAGACCGAAGATCGTCATAGAGTCTTGTGTGGCTCCCACTTTGCTTTGATTTCCTCCCTACCACGGCTCAAAGGAGGCGTGCAAATAGGTGGATTTTGGGTACATCCCGAGTCACATAGAGGCAATGAGCGATAGGTGAGGTTTCGTCTCTCCCGGTATTGGGAGTTGATGTTGCGTTGTGCTCGATTGGCTATAACTGGAAGTCCCTGGCCAGGGCTGCTGATGAGATTTACTGGTGAGAGTTACCAGTAGTTTCTCGAACCATTATGAACCATACATCGTCATGACTTATCAAGTTACTGGGGTCTGACGTTATCACCCCTAGACTCGATATGCGACATATCAGACGAAGAGACCGGACTGTACGGTAAGTGTTACCTATAGGCTTTATGGGAGTTTGGACAAGCTTGCTTGTTGATCTTCTAATCGCTCAATACCTGGATAGCCGTTACGTCCATCTAGTACTGCTGACGGCTTGTGGGTGATTAATGTGATTATCACCTACTGCTGATGTATTGACGAGTCTTTAGAGTCCCACATAGAAGTTTCCTGGTTCAAGCGAAACGAAGTAAGACACATATGCTGATATGTGCCGGGGGCCAGATTAAATACGAGTATGTGATACCATATTCTAATCTGGCGGTTATTTGTTATCGGTTAGATTATATATGATATAACCAGATTATTGAATCAAGTGTTGATTTGATAATGTGATATACAGATAAATGATATTAGTCGATTATATATGATATAACCAGATTATTAAATCAAGTGTTGATTTAATAATTTGATATATATTATATTTGATATAATTATATATTAACTAATATTATTAGCTCACTAATTATTCTTCATAACACACACACACACACACACACACACATATTAAAATGAGGCATGGCATGGATTTTCTATTTTTGGGAAATAGAAAAAGAGGTGGAAAATGAGGAGCATGGGTGAAGCATGACTTTTATCATTATTCTATTGGTCTTGACACACTATTGAGGCATGGTTGCTTTTGTTTATTAATGGAAATTGGATGCTTCAATTATTGTGAGAATTGATAAGCCTTCTTCACTTCATTCTTCATGGGTGGTTCATTCTTCTTCACTTGAGCTCATATGCTTTCTAGCTCTTTATCTTCCATCTTCATCTTCTTCCAAGCTCAATTCCTCACATGTATTGTGAAACCTTGAGCTTGTGAGAAGCCTAGTCAGCTTTAGAACCCCTACTTCACCATCCCACATTAGATTAACACTTTGGTGTGGTGTGTTGCCTTCACCAAAGTGTTTAGTGAAGTGGTAGCTTGAATTGGCAGACTTCGGGTGGATCATCTTCGGCACGAAGGTCATCGGAAGAAGGTTGCACCTTCTTCAAGTGGAGCCTAGTGGAGTCGCGTGGACTACTACCCGGAGCATTAGAAGAGAAGGACACGATCATCAAAGGTTGTAGCCTCCTTCCATTCTCTTAATTTTTCATATTATCATTGTTAAACTCTAATATTCTAGTTAATATCTTGTTAAGTGTTCATTAGCACCACGAATTTTTGAAAATTGAATGTGTGATGCCCGTTTAAACCACGTCGCGGTGCTATTAAACACTTTCATGGTATCCGAGCCAAGCTAGAACATTAGGGATAGTCTTTACGATGTTAAAGTGTTCGATCGAGTTTCGAAACCGCAAAATTGCCAAGTTTCTGTCCATTTTTCAAAAGTTGAAATTTTTGTGATTAAAAATATGCAGAAAAATGTGCAGGTAATTTAACGAAGCCTCAAGAAATTCGACGACCTAACTCCATCAAACCGCCGCGGAACCGCGGCCAAACCCCATGTTTGGCCGCGATTCCGCCGCATGTTTGAAGAGTTGAGGTGTCGTTCCTCTTGTGATGCTCTATTATGTAATTATGCACTCTCTGGGTATTTTTGATGAGACTCAAGTTGTTGAGGTCTCTAGAATTTGTCGGTGTTTGAAAATCGATCGAAATGTTTAGCGTCGTATAGATTATGATGATATATGATACAATATTTAGAATCCAGAGTAATTAGTTTTGTGAAAACTAGTTAGTATTTTGTAAATCCAGCATTGTAGTCTCTTTTGATCGATTGCCACGAAGTTACAATTCGGATCAAAACTCCGTCGCAATCGCGTATCGTACGTGAATACTCGCCGAATAACTTTACTAGGTAGTCACGCCCCAAAGCCCCGACCAAGTGACTATAGGAGAATCCCATCGCCAAAAGTATCCACTTAGGTGCTCGCAGCCACGGTGTTCCGCCTACGTGCACTTCGTCGACGGCATTAGGGGTGCGGCCATCAACTAAAGTTTCCGAGGAGCATTCGATCGGATAGTCGGGAATCTTGTTGAATTGCTCGACTAAGTTATTGAAAAGTGTTTTCAATTTGAGACTAAAATGCAAGGTTTATAGGTTAGGCATGCAATTCGGAATATGAGATATTCCTGGTTTATGATGTCTAAGGAAATGCGGATTCTAATTATTGTAATTTTCATTTCTTTTCTGCGACCGTAAGTGTAATATGTTGGGTATCTCAAATTTCGTTGCTATATGTCAACGACATTCGGGATACGCGTATTTACTTACGTTGATGATATGTGAAATTATGCGTTGTTGTAATATGTTTTATTGGATCGTCGTGATTGAATAGCCGGGGGTTTTATGTGAGATGAAAGTTTTTTAATTTTCATTCATGTAAATTTTGTATGTAATATTCTTTTATTGGGACACTTCCGGGTTGAGGATGATGTCACAATTGATGTATATTATTTACTTTTCTGCATTATTATAGAACCAAGCCGGGGAGCATAAGTAACCGGGTTCTAGAGTCCAGTGGGAGACCATCTTGAGGAGTCGAGACCGGGTCTCCTAACTCTAGAATTGGCAGGGTTACTTGCCGCTCTCGTAGGGGTCTAGGGATGTGGTTTGTCTATTTATCACGACCGTGGAATCCGTATTTTACATTACTGGCTGAATTTAAAACACGGACCTCCTAGTATATCCAATATTTCATACGTTGCTTCTGCTGCTTGGTTCTGTGATGTGATCATATAACTACGTGAGACGAATGTTATATTATATATATGATATATAATAAACGTTGCTTATGTTTTGCACCACGCTAGTCTAGCCCTCACTCTGCCGTTAGTTAAGTAACCTAACGGTGCATGACGATGCCCCGTGGCAAATGCGGATGGCATAAGCGTACGTTTTATTTTCGATTCATTTTTCTGTGATGTTTAGGAAACATTAAATGATGGGACATCATTAATGAGATTAATGAAAAGAAAAGAAACCTAAAGATGTTGTAGAATCGAAATTTTAAAAAGGCAGCTCTAGTTCTTGCTTTGCATAGTGGTATTCCTTGATGAATATCCAACATCTCATTTGATAAGAAAAGAGCCAAGATGCCTTCACTGGGAGTGACCTCTTTAGCAAAACTAGCAAATACTACAGCCTACTCGGTTTTGTTTTCATAGATTCTCTAGTTCTTGCTTCGCATAGTGGTATTCCTTGATGCATATCCAGCACCTCCTTCGATGAGGAAAGAGCCGAGATCCCTTCACCGGGAGTGATCTCTTTAGCGAAACTAGCAAAAGCTACAAAAACACTCCTTTTCAAATCACTAGATTCTACAACGATATCAAGTTCATTACGTTAAAGGTTTTCTTCAAAGCCAGCCGTAGCCCTCCGTCATTTCAGATAAGTACTATTTAGTATTCATGCTGCGTTTATTGGCCTGCGTCAAGGCGTAGTGTGCGGTAGCTGATTACTGGTTATCTGCAACATGTGATGCGATTAGATTAGGGTAGTCGTACGACGTTGTTTGGCCTGCGTTAAGGGTCGTTTGGGTGGGTTTAATTCAATCAAGAAATGAACGGGTTGAACTTGACTAGCGCCCTATAGGTTGTTTGGCCTGCGTCAAGGTCATAGGACGCTAGAGGTAAAAACAAATATTGGGGATTTCAAGTGTTGAAATTTGCAATGAGATTGCATACCTTCTATATGATAGTTGGATCCCGATACCCACGGTGAGTAAGAGTTACTCTTGGGAGACTTTTGCACTTTACAATTAGCCGATCAAATAAGTGTCTAAGAAAGGTGTTAACGGGGTTATGCCCCTATGAAAACGAGGTTATTTAATTAGTTCCATGCGAAAGCATGGGGAGACTCCCTCGGAGTACCAATACCTTCCTAGCCGAACGATTGGCAAACTTGTAGGGTATAATTAATTCCGGCTAATCTTACCTTTTATGGTTTGAAGGAAGATTTGATAAAAATAGTGGGAGCCATCCTGATTAGATAAGATAATAACTAATCTAATCTTGCAAAGAGCGCACGCTAATACGTTTCCTTCTCTCTCTCTTCAGGTAGCGACTAATGACACACCTTAATCAAGATAATAATATAGATATATTGACCGAACCTACTTATTATATCTGTCTAGGTTCTGCTCTATCTTATGACTGTCAGAAGTCTGAGCAAGGAATAGGGAAAATCAGGATTCCCATGCCACCAGAACGATGAAGGAGCATACCGATGCATCTCATTCGGGTGTATTCGTTACAGAGAACTGTTTCTCAGTGTGCTCTACGTCCTGAGTATTGGATACCGGATCAGGATCCCACGTATGTAATTTGTTACATGGGCTAAAGAGAGGTAGAAAACTGGGAAAGGGTGATAAGTCTCTAACAGTAAGGAATGGAGCAATTGTTGCAGCCAAAGCAGTTGGCGAATATCACCTAGTGTTACCAACTGGTAATACATTTATTCTGAATGACTGTTACTACGTACTAAAGATGATACAATATTATATCGGTTTCTTTGCTAACTAAAGAAGGATATAATTTCACATTAGAGGATAATGTTATGAACATTTTTCTAAATCAAGTGTTGATTGGGTTTGGTACGTTATGTAATGGTATATACGTTCTAAATCAAATGACAGTTTTAAACGTACAGAACACACATAAGAGGAAGAGTTCTGAAATGAACGAAGCCTACTTGTGGCATTGTAGATTAGGTCATATAAATGCAACAAGACTAGCTAAGTTACATAAAGATGGATATTTGAATCCGTTTGAACTTACATCTTATGAAACTTGCGAGTCATGTCTCAAAGGTAAAATGACCAAAACTCCGTTTACTGGACACGGAGAAAGAGCTACTGAACTCTTGGGACTGATACATAGTGATGTATGCGGTCCTATGTCTACACATGCCAGGAATGGTTCCTTGTATTTTATTACATTCACAGATGATCTCTCAAGATTCAGATACGTGTTCTTAATGAAACACAAGTCTAAAGCTTTTGAGAATTCAAGGAATATAAGAACGAAGTAGAGAACCAAACGGGTAAAAGTATTAAAATCCTTCAATCTGATCGAGGATGAGAATACTTAAGCACAGAGTTCGTGGATTATTTAAAAGAGAATAGGATTCTCTTTCAGCTTACTCCTCCGTATGCACCACAGCACAACGGTGTATCGGAGCGGAGAAATCGCACCCTATTAGATATGGTGTGCTCTATGATGAATACTGCTGAGTTACCTATTTTTTTGGAGTTATGAGCTTGAGACAGCTGCGGACCTATTGAACACAGTTCCCACCAAATCCGTGCTAACCACTCCATATGAGATATGGAAAGGAAAAAGACCATGCCTTAATTATGTTAAGATATGGGGTTGTCCAGCTTATGTGAAAACACAAAATCCAGACAAACTCGAGGCAAGGTCAGTTCTGTGCAAGTTTGTAGGATATCCCAAACATTTGCGAGGGTATATCTTCCACCACACCGAGGAACAAAAGGTGTTTGTTTCTCGACATGCCACCTTTTTAGAAAAGGGATTTCTTATGAAAGAAATTAGTGGTAATGAGGTAGAACTGGAAGAAGTTCCAATTGCATAAACTAGAACTGATGATTTGGTGGAACCGGAGGATCCAATAGTACCCAAGGAACTCCAGCCACTCCGTAGATCTAGTAAGGTTTCTCATCCACCAGAGAGATACTACAATTTTCTCATAGACGGTGGGAGCGAGGATTGCATCATAGAAGATGATGACCTAACTAGTTTCGAGCAGACCATCACAAGTGGAGACTCTGTGAAATGCCTGGAAGCTATGCGATCCGAGATGGAATTCATGTACACCAACAATGTATGGACTTTGGAAGTTGCCCCTGAAGGGGTAAAACCCATTGGAAGCAAGTGGATCTTTAAGAAGAAAATTGGTGTAGATGGAATAGTTAAGACTTTCAAAGCTAGACTTGTAGCAAAAGGTTTTCGTCAATGACCTGGTGTCGATTATGATGAGACCTTTTCTCCTGTTTCCATGCTTAAGTCCATCAGGATCCTACTTGCCATTGGTGCATACCATGACTACAAAATCTGGAAGATGGATGTCAAGACCGCTTTTCTAAATGGTGATTTAGAAGAGAGTGTGTGTACATGACACAGCCAGAGGGCTTCGTAGATAGTGGGAGCAGCGGGAGCGTGTGCAAGCTGCTTAAATCAATCTACAGATTAAAATAGTTATCACGAAGCTGGAACATCTATTTTGATGAAGCTATCAAAGAGTTTGACTTCATAAAAAACTTAGATGAACCTTGTATATACAAGAAGATTGTAGAGAGTAAGGTTGTCTTCCTAGTATTGTACATGGATGGCATACTCTTGATAGGAAACGATGTTCCTATGCTACACTCTGTCACAACCTGAAATTTGAATGTGACCGGCACTTAGATTGCATGACATCTAAAGATATCGACACAATCTGAGTAAGCCAAAACCAAGATCAAAACCCTTATTGCGGAATTTAGAAAAAAATTAGTTTGTAAATGAAAATCCAAGGATTTTAAGTATTTAAAATTTTGGCAGTATCTTCCCCTTTTAATTAATAATGAAATCAGTTATAGATTGTTTAAATAATTTACATCCCTAGTTGGGAGCAAAACAACGGCAAACGGCAGAAACCAATACACAATAATAATACGACATTTAAAGCGAAGGATTTCATGCATAAATAAAGGAAGCATAAGTTAACACAACTAAACGATCTCACTCAGTCGAATTTAAACATATACAAACATATTTCCTTCTAAGACAAAATACAGGGTCTGATGGAGTAACACGAGATCCAAAATACATATATCAAAATAGGAGGTTACTATATAGGTAACCCACCTAGCAAAAAGAGCGATAAAAACTGAAAAGTGGATCCGCACCGCTGCTATGCGTCCACGCGATTTCTGTAAGGAACTAAGGCACAATGGGGGTGAGTTGCCAACTTAGTGAATAAAACTAATATATAATGGTTGATAATGTAAGTATGACGAACTAGAGCTAACAGCAACTAAGTTGAGTACAATACATGATAACATGTGGAACATAAATATGTACTACTAACTGTATAAATCAAAACTGAAATCTCATCAATTATTTCCAAATAAGGTTCATTTTTCCATGTCCAATATCGACACAAATCTCCTGTTCTCCTCAAGCATCGTTCCCCGAACGATCCTGTCAATTAGTAACACCGGTCGGTATCATCTAGATATCTACCGTGTTTCACAACTATCTCCGGTATCGTGTATCCTCGCTAGGTTCCCCACCTTAAATGCATCTTTCTTGCCCCTCGGTCTCGACCGGGTCCACAATGAATCCGACTGTATAGCTCCCCCACTCAGTCCGGATAGCGTAAAAATCCACGACCGTATAGCTCCCCACTCGGTCCGGAATAAAATCAAATCATAAAAACAATACCTCATGGTGGACATCTCACATCAACATGAAGAATCACTGAATCTACTCAATAATGTATAAAAACTCAAAACTATAAATCCGCAATAATCCAATGCATAAAAATTACTAATACTTGAATATGAAACATGATAACAATTTTGCAAAATAACTACTATTATTGATGCTTAAGGTATGATATGAATCATATTTAACATAATAAGTACTAAGTATGTATGTGACATGTTAATATTGACGAGATGTAGTGTAACATGTAGATATGTGCACATGAAACATGACTCGTCGATAATTTATGCAGTGTTCTAGCAATTATTAACATGACGATGTATATATATGAAGGCATAGGATAAAGTTACTAAAAATCAAACATTATAGACAAAGGAGCAAATTTTAATTTAAACTTAAAACCACGGGCGTATTACGCCATCCATACAAAATCCGCCGGTAGATATTTAGTCTACTCACCGGAATTTGTCGAATCTACTCGGTATCATCAATCCCTTTCCTTTCCTTGCGGCCTCCGAAGTTTCCGTATTCAAATCTAACATCGAAATTAACTTTGTATAAGAAACGAGTAAACTCCGATACGGCGAGAACATGAAATTACTAGATTTACATACTACACAAGCTACGAGTAACTATTGTGACTTTCTAAGACTTATCTGATCTGGTTTAACCCTTTACTGCTCATAACAGAAAACGCAGAATTGCGACATAAACTATCTGTATCGTATTTAGAAGTTTTAACCCCAAAACAGATATTAGCTTCCAGATTTTATATACTGATAATATAACCTAAACTAGCAATACCAAACATCCTAATATAAACACAGAGAGCTACCCTACAAAAACCAATACCCAACTCCATGAAAGACCCGGCGAGCTCGGATTTCTGGTAAGTGTCGCCGGCCAAAATCCAAGGAAATGGGTTCGTCTTCCTAGGGGTTATTCAAGGTCCAAATTATAAGATGAAGGCACTATTTGATTATGTTAATTATTATCTAAACTATAGCAGATTCAAAACAGAGCCTATACCTATCAAAATACGATATTTCCGATATCCGATTTCTACACTCAGACAGTACAGAACTAAAATTCTACAGAGTTTAAAAATTATACCTACAGAAAGATCACTGAAAAGCTCCTTCCAAGATGCACATACTCAAGGATCCTAGCTTGAGGGTGATAGTAATGATCCTTAGTACTTAGTTTCTCTTCTCTTCTCTTTTCTTTGTTGTTCTAGGATTTCTATTAAGTTAATTAACTTGTTTCCGAAATGATTATATGAACTTAACAATTTAAAAGATAAGGAAAATGAGTGATGAGTTGTAGGAGGAGGTGTCACCTAGAAAGAATGTGGGATATCCATGCAAGTAGGAGGTGTAACATGGAAGATGGTGGGGTTTTCATACAAGGAGGTGGTGTATGCATGAAGTGTCATCTAAGTTATGCTATACCAAGAGTGTAATTTAAGCTCAACCATGACCTTTACCCTTTTACACATAAACTCTCACAAAATTTCTATTTTTGCACAATTAATTAAACTTTTCACAACACCCCCAATGATACTTATTATTACACAAACAAACTATTTCTTTACTAATTTAACCTACTATATAAAAAAAGGCCTTTTATTATAATTAAATTTAATTTAACACTTTTAATTAATTAACTAAATTAATTTATTATTTAAATATTTCAAAATGTTACAATATTCCCCCCTTAAGAAAATTCGGTCCCCGATTTTAAAACTTAACTACATGTACCTTCAAAAAGATGTGGGAATTTCTTCCGCAACGCATTCTCAGCCTCCCAAGTGACTTCCTCGCAATTCGTTCCTCGCTAAAGAACCTTTACAGACGGAAGTACCCTGGATCTCAGTTTCTTTGCCTGCCGGTCTAGAATAGCTACTGGCTGCACAGCGTAGGATAAATCCTGCTCAAGCTGTAAGGTCTGATGCTGGATCGCGTGAGAGGGGTCTTGAAGATACTTGCGAAGCATAGACATATAGAACACCGGATGCACATCGGGAAAACTCGGTGGAAGTTCTAAACGATAAGCTACAGCACCCACCCTCTCCAGCATCTCATAGGGTCCGACATATCTGGGGTTGAGCTTCCCCTTTTTCCTGAAACGCATTACACCCTTCATTGGAGATACCCGAACGAACACATGATCTCCCACATCAAACTCGAGTCTACGACGGAGTCAATCAATGATTGATCGTTTGAATTGTGAAGTTGTATGGAATGAAAAGTTTATCACAATCAAAGAATTTATACCGCAATCAATAACGGTGTCGAAGTAGTTTCGTTAATGAGAACGGATCATCCACTGAGATGCGAGTACTTATTCGTTCATGCTTTAGTTGAGTCGAAATGAAATATAAAAGAAAATTCAAGAAGATGATTCAAGATTTATGTGATTTAATTTCAAAAAACATCAAGAAAAATATCAAGAATCAAGAATTCAAGAAAGTATCCAATATCAATTTAGTTAACAAGAATTTATAGAATAACTTGTAGGAATCGATCGAATTAGTAGCAATGATGAATACTAATAATTATGAATCTTATCAATTGATGAATTGTAGCTAGATCGATGATGATCAATGAAGATTAAGGATCTATTGAAGAAACTAGGGTTTCTCCTTCACTATCCCTTGTCTTTTCATTAATCATCTGTCAGTTCTAGCCTCTAGCGAAGAAAATCATTAATCATTTGATTCCTAATTTGCAACGAAATAATCAAGAACGTGATATCGCTCCAAATTAGGTCATCGATGATTCTTTTTCCTAAAGTTCACAATCCTCATAAGACTTAAGATTAGTTTAGGATTTCATTATCATTAGATCTACCGAATCTCTCGATTCTTTTACAAGTGGATATTTCACTCACGCATTATGAAAATAAAAGAATCAAGAACTAGAAATTTCACAATGCAAGAAAGTAAAGAAAGCGAGAATTACAATTATCACCTTTATTAAATCTCCTTCAAATTACACCTCCCAAGTTGAGTTTACAAGACTAGCTCTCGATCGCTCCTTTGAAAGGGAATTTTTTGTCGATCTTTGTGTGGCTTGAATGCCGTGAGTCATGGATTGGATGCGGATCTATTGCTCCTGATGACGATCGGCGTTGCGATAAAGGCTCTTCGATTGTCGCTTGATTTTGCTCTCAATGGATCTTGATTTTGATTGGATTTGGATTTGGATCACAAGTTGTGTCACTCAACTTGTGTGTAAAAATGTGAAATTATTGAACAACCTTTGAAATGTAACCCTAGGTCTCCTTTTATATTTCCCCCAATCTTCCACTAGAAGCTAGGTTTATCTTCCACTAGAAGCTAGGTTGTTATAAAGCTTGCATGAGAAGCTTGGATGTTGTAGGGAAGCTTCTGGAGAAAGCTAGGGAGTTCTTAGCGTATTGAAGAAGCTAGGAGGTTACAAGGGAGCCTCTAGAAAAGGTTACGTTCGCTGACGAGCCAACTCGGCCGCGGATCCACGGCGGATCGGACTGGATCGGCCGCGGTTCCACGCCCGTTTGAGGAGATCTCTGTATCATTTTTATAGGGTCTTCTTGTGTTGGTATTTGGGTCTTCATGTGACATCTGGAATCTTATTATCCTTTCTGAATCTGTGCCAGATTTTATTTCTTTGACTTGCTGCGTTTTATCGGCAAATTTTGCGATTCCAGTTCTTTGACCTGAATAATTTTCTGCACAAAATCTCACTGAAGATTGTCGAGATATATAATATTATGCATGAAATAATAAACACATAATTTCCTTTAAAGAATGTTGAATATATATATAACACTGGATAATTAGTATTTTCCAGACAAACTGGTAATATGTGTTATATTTATATCAACTATCCTTAGACGATTAGAATAATAAAGAAATTGATGTGTTACAGATTGCAATATTTTCAACTGAAAAAATTCCCCCAAACTTAATTTTGATCGTCTCGAGCAAACATCCACAACTAAAATAGGGGGTTGCCCCTACGGATAACGAAATCCGTAGGGGCAGATTTAGTTTGGCCCTACGGACTAATCCGTAGGGCCATAAGGTTGCCCCTACGGTCCTTACATATTAATTTAAAAATATTAAATCGTAAATTGTTGTTTGCCCCTACGGAGTCGCAAACCAAGAACCTACGGACTTATCCGTAGCGGCATCTAAATAGGGATTTAATTAAAAAGGCACAGATCGATCCCTACGCTGATTATCAAATTATTCTCGATACTCTGCGCACGAACCAAAAATCCCTAAACCCTCGTTCCCGCCGATCGCCTCTGTATTTCATCGCCGTTCTCTTTGTCGCCAGCGCAGGCCGATTGTCGTCGCCACCGCCAGGTTCTTCCTCATCTTCGTTTTCGTCGTCGCCTCCGTTTCGTCGTCGCCACCGATCGATCGTCGCCTCCACTGCACAGGTTAGGAAATCTTCAATTAAACAAATTTTTGATTATTTTAGGGCTAGGGTTCATGGTTTGGGTACCGATGAGGAATCGGTTGGGGTTAGCGTTAGGGTTAGGGTTGGGGTTGCGGTTGGGGTTGGGGTTCGCAGGGGGTTGCGGTTGGGGTTGGGGTTGGGGTTAGGGTTAGGGTTGGGGTTCGGCTGGGGTTGAGGTTGGGGCTAGGGTTACGGTTAGGGTTAGGGTTGGGGTTAGGGTTTGGCTGGGGCTAGGGCTGGGGTTTGGGTTATGGTTGGGTTCTTAAATTTTCACAAGGTATACTTTTTTTCTTGTATATAGCTTTTGGACTTTCTGAGATTTTCCTCCGTTCCTTTGTGCTCATGTTGTTTTTGTACTTAGCATCCAAACAATTTACAATCCAATATCTAACAAGTTAACCTTTACCATGTCATTCTATATAACTGATGACTTACTCATCATTGCATTGGGATCGGGCTGAATCAGTTTAACATCTTATATAATTTTAGCCGGTCTTTCAGCAACAATGACAATGAACAAGTTTTATTACTAAACCATATTGTTTCGTATAATTAATTTATATGCTTAATTCTAAGTACAAAAACAACTGTTTTTTTTGTGAGAAAACTGGTCTCAGGGGACGGAGATTTTATTTATGATATGTTGAGTGCAACTGCATATACAACAGAGACAGCAAAGCTGAATACACTTTCAATTTTAGCAAAAGTAATTAAAAATTTAGATCTTGGGATTTAACTTCATTGAATGTAACTCTGATGTATGGTAAATTTGTTATACTTGATTTTGCACCATCTACATTCAATTCGTGCCTATCTTTGTGAGGTTTTACCCAGCGGGTATATCCGATCAGGTTAAATTTGTTAACTTGACAGATAATATTCAGTATGCAGGCTAGTTGAGGATAAGGGTTGCTTCATGTGTGTCAAGACCGGGTTTCTGATACCAGTTATATTTTATTTAAATACTTTGTATAGTCTATATGACGAGAATATTCAATCGTATCATAACCGATAGAAGTCTTACCCCCGACAGCTGAAACACACACACACAACAAGAATACACAACAAATGCATCATTAGAGAGTGATTCAAGATGTTTAAGTTAAAACCAATATATGATACTCGATGATAATATGAAACTTTCATATTCTCATCGATACTCATATATGAAACTAAAAGCGCTACTTAGTCCCCGTCTATCGGTTAACATACGTTCGATGTTCGTCGTGACATAGAACTATATGAAGGTTGTTAAATATCGGACGGTATAGCTCGATACTAACAACCATCATATAGTCTATGTGACGAGAAGATTCAATCGTATGATAACCGATAGATTTGTCCCGTGTGGACAAGTTTGGAATGTATAAAGCAAACACCTTCATTCACTTGTGTTTTCATCCGTTTCGAGATATTTCGTCGGTACCTTTCTGCCGGTTTTCCGTATACAAAGATAGATTAGATATTCATTTCAACGTTGTTTCACAGCTTTGAAATGATTATCTATTCTATTACAGTGTACTCGGAGAACAGTGGGGAGGTGCTGCCGAAATTTACTCGAAACGGTTGAAAGCACAAGTGAATGGGTGTTCGCTCTATACATTCTTAATGGGATAGAAGCCTTACCCCCGACAGCCGAAACACACACATACAACAAGAATACACAACAAACGCATTATTAGAGAGTGATTCAAGATGTTCAAGTTAAAACTAATATATGATACTCGATGATAATATGAAACCTTCATATTCTCATCGATACTCATATATGAAACTAAAAGCGCCACTTAGTCCCCGCCTATCGGTTAACATACGTTCGATGTTCGTCGTGATATAGAACTATACGAAGGTTGTTAAATATCGGATGGTATAGCTCGATACTAACAACCGTCGTATAGTCTATGTGACGAGAAGATTCAATCATATGATAACCGATAGATTTGTCCCGTGTGGACAAGTTAGGAATGTATAAAGCAAACACCTTCATTCAGTTGTGTTTTCATCCGTTTAGAGATATTTCGTAGGTACCTTTCCGCTGGTTCTCTGTGTACAAAGATAGATTAGATGTTCATTTCAACGTTGTTTCATAGCTTTGAAATGATTATCTATTCTATTACAGTGTACTCGGAGAACAGCGGGGAGGTGCTGCCGAAATTTACTCGAAACGGTTGAAAGCACAAGCGAATGGATGTTCGCTCTATACATTCTTAATGGGATAGAAGCTTTACCCCCGATAGACGAAACACACACATACAACAAGAATACACAACAAACGCTTCATTAGAGAGTGATTCAAGAATTTCAAGTTAAAACCAATATATGGTACTCGATGATGATATGGAACCTTCATATTCTCATCGATACTCATATATGAAACTAAAAGCGCCACTTAGTCCCCGTCTATCGGTTAACATACGTTCGATGTTCGTCGTGACATAGAACTATACGATGGTAGAATTGGCACGCGCACATAATAAGATCGTGATAGAGAAGATTCTCTGCCCGTGCGATAGATGCGGCAATAAGTACTGGCAGAAGGTAGAATTGGCAGAGCTTCATATCGTAAAATATGGGTTTACTAGACTTTATACAACTTGGAAATATCACGGGGAAGGAGAAGAACGCAGTAATGCGGCAGAAGAAGAAGGAGAACACGATAATGCGGCAGGAGAAAAAGGAGAATACGGTAATGCTGTAACGTTTTGAAAATCGTTTCGGTGAAATTTCGAAAAAACGGTAAAATAAGGGGGTTTTCTGTAAAAAGTCAAAATGCAAATATCTTTATTATAAAATTAAATATACATATTCTAGCTATTTAATTGCTAGTATTTGGTGTTTATTGAGCCACTGCTGAAATTTCAAATTTTCTGAAAATTTTTACGGAATTAATTATTTTAATATTATTTTAAGCCGGTAAGAAAATACATTAAATTAGCGATAAATACAAATTTAAATGGGCTAATTTTAATCTTTAAAATCATGTTAATTAAAATCTAGTTGTAATATAATTTTTTAGTATTTTATTTCAAGTTTTAATTGATTTATTTTATGGAAAACAAAAATATAGTTATTTTGAACTAAAACTTGCAAATATGGTATTGTCGGGGGTCTTTTTGCATAGATTTTTTTTGTAAAGTCTCTCACACTCAACCTCACTCCCCTTGGCCGGCCTCACACTATTGTAGCAGCCCAAGAATTTTATTTCCCTCTTTTTGACCTTAAATCATGTGAGAAATGGGTTAAAATAAGGTTTTTTTATATAGTAAAGTAGGTGGGGGTATTATGGTAATTGGGAGGGGCTTTGACTTGGATCTTTTGGCATCATCCCCTCACCTTTTTCCCCCTCTTCCTCTGCTGAAACCAGCAGCAGCAGCCCCCCCTCCATTTCTTCTTCTCTTTTCTCTTCAAAATTCCATCAAAAAAATCATCCAAAATGCTTCAAAAATTCCACAAAATCAAAATCCACCTCCTACCCATTTTCCCTTGGCTACCATAGCATGGATCTAGGTATTTAGATTTCAATTTGGGAGGCTAAGTGTGCTTTTGGGATCTTCAAATTTATTTGGGTATAATTCTAACCTTATTCATATATTGTTGTTTAATTGCTTCTATGTTAACAAATTTGATGTTTAATTGGGTTTTATTGCAACTTTAGGAAATTCAAGACCAGGGTTTGAATTTAATTTGGGTTTTTATCATTAGTTTATGGTTGTAATGATGAGATTAACAAGTAATTGTATGCAAAATCTAAGTTGGTTGCTACTTGCTAATTTGTTAAATTAAAATGGTGATAATTTTGCTAAATTGCTAACTAGGTTTTAAAAAATTGTTTAAATATTGGGTTTAAAAATGTGATTAGGTTTTTCATGACTTCATTAACATTATAAAATATAGTTTAATACTTTAGTTCATGAAAATCCAAGCTAAATTGTTGTTTGTGCATTTTTGCTATAAAATTGTTAAATTTGGGTATATTGTAAACTAGAATTTTGGAATTTATGGAAATTGATGAGAATAAATTATAGGAATGGTTTATATGACTTTGTTATGAAATTTAGTGAATATTATGGCCGGTAGATTCATTTAAACATCAAGAGGTTGTATTAAAGCGGTTAATTTTTTTTATTAGGTTTTCGGAAAAATAGCTTTAAAGTGAATTTGAAGTTTTGGTGATTTTAACCCTATTTTATATATATAATTAAAGTGTTGTGAAACCACGATTGATACGTTTGAGTTTTTCTCGATGGTTTGGCGTTTGTACGCCGACGTCGAGGGTTTTTGGGTTGATTTGTGAAAGCAACCATAGGTTTTGACCTATGTGGGATTCACGTGTCGTTTTTAGGACATGAGTCGGATTTTAATACGACACGGTGCGTTATGATATGTAGGTACCCCATGCGGACTTCGAGACGACAAGCAAGCGCGTGGCGACGTCGGCACCGGCTAGCGAGGACCAGGTGAGTAGATTTATATCTACGGGGAGAAGTCGGGTGGATGGCGTATAGCGCCCCCGCAGTCCGTAGTGTAGCTCATATATATATATGTTTATATAGGTGTTTTATGATACGAGAATGTTTATTCATGTTATGATTATGTGTTCATGGATTAGCTTTAGGTTAGTTGCGAAACCCTATAGTAGTTGTTATACCCACATACGCACTCACAGACTTGCATACTTGACTTTCTTGTGCGCAGATTGGGATGTGTATATATGTATATATGCGTGGGTATGGGACTATGCATATGTACATTCATATACGCATGCATGGATAATGAGGATAGTACTTAGGATTTAAGATGAGTCGATGAGATTTGATTTGAGGCCGTGAGATCGGTGATATAGCAGGGTTCGTATTTGAGATACGACATGACGTTGTAGCGGGTCCTTGACGTAGTGTTTCACACACGTCCATGCATACTTAGGCGGTATCAGTATTTTACTAGACGTAGATCAGTACCCCGATCATGATATTTGATAAAAAGGATACTAGGTGAATAGTATGATGAATGTGATATTGACCCGTACCCAGATTTGGGGATGCCGTATGACGGATTTACGTACGAGCTATATTTTGATGATTGATCTGCATTCTTGACTTGGGATGTTTGGTTATAGATATGGTATCGGATATGAAATTATTGAGGCGGGATCACCGACTAATATATATATACAGGTATGTATATGTATCGACTCAGATGTTAGGCGGTTTCCTTACCTCTAGTCCAGCTTGTTAACTTAGTCCTTTAGTTTAGTTTAGTTGTTAGATTAGATTCGATTCTTACCTATTTCAAAAACTAACAAATCGTGTGTATTTTAAAAGACAGCCCAAGGGATTCTACGGATATTTTAAAAGACGTATCTTTTCATAAAAACATCGTAGCCCCTATTTTCAAAACCCCATGATTCGTGTTATTTCAAAAGGCACCATTTGTAGGATTTATATTAGGGTAATGCAGATTAGTTATCGTTGTGTTTAGTATTTAGCTCCCGCTCATTATTACTGTTCGCTCCGCATCGCATACTTATATTATAATTTCTTATTGCATTGTTGATATCATACTGTTAGGACACCAGCACCATTACCGATGATGCGTATGTACCACGTACACTTGCTTGCCGGCTCACACACATCTTCATCGGTAATTTCCATGTCACGCACACCTTAGAAAATATTATCGCCTAATGTAGCTTGTTAACTAGTAGTTTTAACACGATGATTAGTTGCTTGCATTATATGCTAGTTTAAACATTTTAGTTGTTACTTGTCACTTCGTACTTACTGTTATTCATTATATGCCGTATTCATGGATGCTCATGCTTATATTCATGGTTTCACATGCTTTTGATGATTCGGATTTCCATGATATTTTCTGGATTTGGAGGAAAACCGCAAAACATATATAAACTGCTTTCTCTCTTTTGAAATAAAAAAAAATGCGGTTTTCCCATGATGTATGAGTCGTCCACCATGAGTTTGCTGATGGATTTCGAGACCCAATTCGAGGAGATGGATGAACCGTTTCGGGCACATGGTGGGCCCGGTAAGATACCCCAGGGCAAGAAGCTCGTGGTGATGACGATAAGCCTGGCAGGGGGAGACTACCTACCGGTGATTTTACCCGACGCGTCGGATATCCGGAGGATACCGTCGTGGTCTTGATATGGATGGTAGGGGCCGGTCTGGATTGACGGCGCCCTAGATATTGTGATTGAGATATTAAGATTTTGAGATATTGAGGTACAGAGATTATGATACAGAGATATCGAGATATTTTGACACTTGTTTTGTGTCGATGCTGGGCACTGTTTTATGCTGATTTCATTTATGGTACCTCACTTTTAAAATACAGAAATCTCACTGGTTTATGAAAGCAGTTTTCTTCAGTACATGCATTCTGTTCCATGCATTCATACTTCATCCATATGATACATTGCTACCTGAGGCACTGACACGGGCATATAGAATTACACTTGGGTTAGATATTTGCCCTAACCATTGTTATAGGTTGCTGGTTATATATTTGAGGATATATTATGATCATTGACCTAGGATTGCATTATTTATGCGATTTCTTTTCGTAGATGTTTTTCTATTCACGAGTTGGCAACTCACCCCCGTTGTGCCCCAGTTTCTTGCAGGTTTGCCGTACAGGTTTCATTACGGCTTGCGGGCATAGTTTCCTTCGGGTGATTTGCTAGTAGGTGGGTTTACTTGTATCGTACCCCCATTATATATCTTGTATATTATTATTCTGTTGTATCTAGAAGTTCCATCAACCAAACATGTATTTATTTGAGATAGAGACCAGTGATGTTATTCCTTCGATCTTAGAGTCGCGCGTTATATTTCTGTGGTTTTCTTATGGTTTTGAGTTTCCTTGTGAATTTTGATCCTCGCCGTTGGCGTTGTATATTATATTGCTTGTGTGGTTGTGACCGTCGATTGACGAAGAGCTAGCTCCCGCTTGGGGATGCCTTTTTATTGATTTCGTATACTATTCATGTTGTATCCCGTTTGGGGGCCAGTATTTACAAAGGAGACTCTGCCGAAATTTTCGGGAAATATTTGATGTTTTTTTTAAAACCGCATAATTCGGCTTATGCTATTAAAACTACTTGTTTTAAATTGGTTTTCCTTCACTCTACTACTTTTCTTGGTTTGGGTTTCTTGGTTTTCGGCTTACTTAGATTACGTATGCCTCGAGACGTTCGTAGTTTAAGTGCCGGTCATATTCCGTACTTTCGGGACGTGACAAAGTTGGTATCAGAGCGTTAGGTTTTACCTTCGGAGCGTAGGATGACCCTTGGTTGATGGAATAGGTGACTAAAGTAGAGTGACGTACCGTAGGTATGTTCCGCGGCGTATTTACGATACGCTACTCCACTTAAGAAGCCTTAGGATGTACATTTCTTTGCTCAGTATTATATTCATTCCGATCTAGCCTCATCAGTACCAGTTATGGTTTTGCTGCCACGATTACGGGCAGGTAGAGCTACAGCTAGAGTTGCGGTCAGCACGAGCTCGTCACGAACGAGGACTGACCAGGGCGAAATTCCGGCAACACACGATTGCAGAGATGTGTCTTTTTACTGTGTTTCCGCGCCACGAGCGTTTGGCAGATCGCCTTTATGAGGTTACTCGGATGTGCTGATCGACACTAGAGGATTGAGCCAATGATAGAGGCCAGCCAGATTTTGATGACCGTTGGTGTGTTGCTTATTCATGATGATCGAGGCACTGTTCAGCGTGCAGACGAGCGAGCCAGTTATTGTTGCTAACGACGAGATATTGCCCCAGATGCTGGAGTTAGTGCAGAACGAGTTGTACTAAGAGTTGATAGAAGGTCGCTAGTCATCGAGGATGAATGACTAGGACATGTGGATCGTTCGCCTACCCCGATGCGAGGTCATCAGATAGATTGATTCCAGCTAGAGACGACTTCACGCGGAGACGTTGGGAGTCGACAGAGACGATCGAATGTCAGAAACCTATTATTCCAAGTTTAAAGTAGTCGGAAAGACATGCAGGCAATTCTATGGTCCCTCTAGAAGAATGAAACCCTAACTCGACTTAATGACCGTGTGAAAGCCTTTGAACCTTCGGGTTTGCGGCAGTTCTACGGCGCCATTAGTGAGGCTTGGGTTTGCCCTTCTATGGCTGGACCACCGATGCTGTGGTATGTACTCGATACTATTAAACTTTGCCCAAAAGGTTGAACTCTTGGGGGATTATGAGGTTTTGACGACTCGATCGGATGACTCGATTTAATTCGGATGCTAGGTGGTGAGATGCATTTCTTAGGAGACTCCCGATACGAGGATAGCCGTTGGAGCTCAGTCCATGTAGCCACGATGAGACGAGTCCGAAGCAGTCGACATTAGAGAAAGTGGAGTAAAGAGGTCCGTACAAGATCTGGATAAGACGACGTTCCACTCCGCCGACATCAGAGATGCGATACGCATGCCGAGGCAGAGTACTGGATATACCTTCCAGAAGGAATCGCGATGGGTATGCAGCCGTTCCGGAGCAAGATGCAGATATAGGAAAGGACGATGACTTCCGGACAGTTGGCAGAGACGAGACATGGAAGAGACCGTGAGCAGGATTCCTTCCAGGACACTGCTGCAAAGATACTTGCACTCAGGATCAGATGTGTCACGTACATTCAGAGAGCCAGAGGCCGACGCCAGTGATATGCTGTCTTACGAGTGGTTGCGATGATTGACCGGGAGATGACAAGAGACGTGCCAGAACGGGATCATCCCCGTTAGCACACCTGACAAGGCAGATGAGCCGATGGACCGAGAGATTGGTAATTCCCAGTGAAGACCTTGACCCAGGAGTGGTCATTGTTACGCACACTAGCAGGCCAGAGTTCATTATCATCGACGAGACGTCCCACTAGTGACCGCGACAGTTGGCCCGAGATTCATAGAGGATGCACTTGAGCGGTACTATTCCGCCATTATTGATTTCGATGTTTTGGATGATTTATTCGCATGATTTGATTCTGATGATTGAGGATTTACAATCTTTGCACAGTGTTGCACTTGATATCGTTTTCGTGCTTTGGTTTCATATGTTTGTGATTTTACGGTTTTAGACATTTGAGTTGATTTTGTGCATATGCACGCACACGATTTGGTTCCTGCACTCTGTATAGTTTATATATGCTTGCAGTGCAGTGATACGCCTTTTGTGCACTTAGATGCACTGGACTTCGATTTCGATTGTGATACTCGATATTTGTTTTGTGCACCTTGTGTACCTGATTTGATTTTGCTCATATTCAGCGCTTGATATTGGATTTCATGATTTCGTGCACGATGGATGCACCCGATTTGGATTTTCGCGCATGTTCGGCGTATGTTTTGAGGTGCGATTTTGGTGCACACCAGATGCACTAAATCGAGATTCTTCGTGCATGTCAGATGCACCTGATTTTGCTGTCAGGCACACACGTTGCCTACGACAGATGCTTTGTGCACACCCGATACACTTAGATCTTGTTTCTGTGCACTTATATGGCACGTATATGGATTTTGATTGTCGTGTGCACCGGACGCACGTAGTATTCATACGCGTATTTTGGGATTGATTTCTTATAGAGCAGTACGTTTTTTTATGATAATTGCAATGTGTTTTCGTACTAAGCAGGACTAGTCAGAGGACAGTACCTGAATATATTTTGCATGCATTGATAGTTATTGAAGGGATTTCCAAAAAGCGAGCTATAGCCTCAGTATTTACCTACGTGTCTCATATGACACGAAATGTTTAAAACAAGGAGACCCATCTAAATTGTTTCCAAAACGGCGGAACGTACATTTAAAACAAAGGTATATATGTATATAGTTATTTTCTTATGATAGACGTCCGCCACTGTGCAGTGTTATACGCGTTGCACAGCGACTTAAAGAGATTTGGCATGCATTTCCTTCAGATACTTACATATAAAGATTCGATATTTACACGTATAGTTTCGAATTATATCATATTGGTTTTGCTTTGGATTTGGCATTGATGTCTTCCCCATGACTCCGATGATTGCGGGATGCTTGACGGAGTTTTGATTTGAGTTATATGATCATTTTTCATGCGCATGCGCAAGCGCTGGGCTACAATTTGTTTTATGTATTTACGATTTCGGAGCCCCGACGACATGATGGTTTTGCTTAGATATTTTAGTATTTGGGGAGAGTTTCAATTTAAATTCGGGGACCGAATTTCTTTAAGGGGGTAAGATTGTAACGTTTTGAAAATCGTTTCGGTGAAATTTCGAAAAAACGGTAAATTAAGGGGGTTTTCTGTAAAAAGTCAAAATGCAAATATCTTTATTATAAAATTAAATATACATATTCTAGATATATAATTTCTAGTATTTGGTGTTTATTGAGCCACTGCTGAAATTTCAAATATTCTGAAAATTTTTCCGAAATTAATTATTTTAATATTATTTTAAGCCGGTAAGAAAATACATTAAATTAGCGATAAATACAAATTTAAATGGGCTAATTTTAATATTTAAAATCATGTTAATTAAAATATAGTTGTAATATAATTTTTTAGTATTTTATTTCAAGTTTTAATTGATTTATTTTATGGAAAACAAAAATATAGTTATTTTGAACTAAAACTTGCAAATATGCTATTGTGGGGGGTCTTTTTGCATAGAATTTTTTTGTAAAGTCTCTCACACTCACCCTCACTCCCCTTGGCCGGCCTCACACTATTGTAGCAGCCCAAGAATTTTATTTCCCTCTTTTTGACCTTAAACCATGTGAGAAATGGGTTAAAATAAGGTTTTTTTATATAGTAAAGTAGGTGGGGGTATTATGGTAATTGGGAGGGGTTTTGACTTGGATCTTTTGGCATCATCCCCTCACCTTTTCCCCCCTCTTCCTCTGCTGAAACCAGCAGCAGCAGCCCCCCTCCATTTCTTCTTCTCTTTTCTCTTCAAAATTCCATCAAAAAAATCATCCAAAATGCTTCAAAAATTCCACAAAATCAAAATTCACCTCCTACCCATTTTCCCTTGGCTACCATAGCATGGATCTAGGTATTTAGATTTCAATTTGGGAGGCTAAGTGTGCTTGTGGGATCTTCAAATTTATTTGGGTATAATTCTAACCTTATTCATATATTGTTGTTTAATTGCTTCTATGTTAACAAATTTGATGTTTAATTGGGTTTTATTGCAACTTTAGGAAATTCAAGACTAGGGTTTGAATTTAATTAGGGTTTTTATCATTAGTTTATGGTTGTAATGATGATATTAACATGTAATTGTATGCAAAATCTAAGTTGGTTGCTACTTGCTAATTTGTTAAATTAAAATGGTGATAATTTTGCTAAATTGCTAACTAGGTTTTAAAAAATTGTTTAAATATTGGGTTTAAAAATGTGATTAGGTTTTCCATGACTTCATTAACATTATAAAATATAGTTTAATACTTTAGTTCATGAAAATCCAAGCTAAATTGTTGTTTGTGCATTTTTGCTATAAAATTGTTAAATTTGGGTATATTGTAAACTAGAATTTTGGAATTTATGGAAATTGATGAGAATAAATTATAGGAATGGTTTATATGACTTTGTTATGATATTTAGTGAATATTATGACCGCTAGATTCGTTTAAACATCAAGAGGTTGTATTAAAGCGGTTAATTTTGCTTATTAGGTTTTCGGAAAAATAGCTTTAAAGCGAATTTGAAGTTTTGGTGATTTTAACCCTATTTTATATATATAATTAAGGTGTTGTGAAACCACGATTGATACGTTTGAGTTTTTCTCGATGGTTTGGCATTTGTACGCCGACGTCGAGGGTTTTTGGGTTGATT
Source organism: Agapanthus africanus (assembly GCA_030015575.1). Lineage (NCBI taxonomy): Eukaryota > Viridiplantae > Streptophyta > Magnoliopsida > Asparagales > Amaryllidaceae > Agapanthus > Agapanthus africanus. Next base: position 279,407,644 of record JASDDO010000001.1, read on the forward strand.
TGTGAAAGCAACCATAGGTTTTGACCTATGTGGGATTCACGTGTCGTTTTTGGGTCATGAGTCGGATTTTAATACGACACGGTGCGTTATGATATGTAGGTACCCCATGCGGACTTCGAGACGACAAGCAAGCGCGTGGCGACGTCGGCACCGGCTAGCGAGGACCAGGTGAGTAGATTTATATCTACGGGGAGAAGTCGGGTGGATGGCGTATAGCACCCCCGCAGTCCGTAGTGTAGCTCATATATATATATGTTTATATAGGTGTTTTATGATACAAGAATGTTTATTCATGTTATGATTATGTGTTCATGGATTAGCTTTAGGTTAGTTGCGAAACCCTAGAGTAGTTGTTATACCCACATACGCACACACAGACTTGCATACTTGACTTTCTTGTGCGCAGATTGGGATGTGTATATATGTATATATGCGTGGGTATGGGACTATGCATATGTACATTCATATATGCATGCATGGATAATAAGGATAGTACTTGGGATTTAAGATGAGTCGATGAGATTTGATTTGAGGCCGTGAGATCGGTGATATAGCAGGGTTCGTATTTGAGATACGACATGAAGTTGTAGCGGGTCCTTGACGTAGTGTTTCACACACGTCCATGCATACTTAGGCGGTATCAGTATTTTACTAGACGTAGATCAGTACCCCGATCATGATATTTGATAAAGAGGATACTAGGTGAATAGTATGATGAATGTGATATTGACCCGTACCCAGATTTGGGGATGCCGTACGACGGATTTACGTTCGAGCTATATTTTGATGATTGATCTGCACTCTTGACTTGGGATGTTTGGTTATAGATATGGTATCGGATATGATATTATTGAGGCGGGATCACCGACTAATATATATATACAGGTATGTATATGTATCGACTCAGATGTTAGGCGGTTTTCTTACCTGCAGTCCAGCTTGTTAACTTAGTCCTTTAGTTTAGTTTAGTTGTTAGATTAGATTCGATTCTTACCTATTTCAAAAACTAACGAATCGTGTGTATTTTAAAAGACAGCCCAAGGGATCCTACGGATATTTTAAAAGACGTATCTTTTCATAAAAACACCGTAGCCCCTATTTTCAAATCCCTATGATTCGTGTTATTTCAAAAGGCACCATTTGTAGGATTTATATTAGGGTAATGCAGATTAGTTATCGTTGTGTTTAGTATTTAGCTCCCGCTCATTATTACTGTTCGCTCCGCATCGCATACTTATATTATAATTTCTTATTGCATTGTTGATATCATACTGTTAGGACACCAGCACCATTACCGATGATGCGTATGTACCACGTACACTTGCTTGCCGGCTCACACACATCTTCATCGATAATTGCCATGTCACGCACACCGTAGAAAATATTATCCCCTAATGTAGCTTGTTAACTAGTAGTTTTGACATGATGATTAGTTGCTTGCATTATATGCTAGTTTAAACATTTTAGTTGTTACTTGTCACTTCGTGCATACTGTTATTCATTATATGCCGTATTCATGGATGCTCATGCTTATATTCATGGTTTCACATGCTTTTGATGATTCAGATTTCCATGATATTTTCTGGATTTGGAGGAAAACCGCAAAACATATATAAACTGCTTTCTCTCTTTTGAAATAAAAAAAATGCGGTTTTCCCATGATGTATGAGTCGTCCACCATGAGTTTGCTGATGGATTTCGAGACCCGATTCGAGGAGATGGATGAACCGTTTCGGGTACATGGTGGGCCCGGTAAGGTACCCCGGGGCAAGAAGCTCGTGGTGATGATGATGAGCCTGGCAAGGGGAGACTACCTACCGGTGATTTTACCCGACGCGTCGGATATCCGGAGGATACCGTCGTGGTCTTGAGATGGATGGTAGGGGCCGGTCTGGATTGACGGCGCCCTAGATATTGTGATTGAGATATTATGATTTTGAGATTTTGAGGTACAGAGATTGTGATACAGAGATATCGAGATATTTTGACACTTGTTTTGTGTCGATGCTGGGCACTGTTTTATGCTGATTTCATTTATGGTACCTCACTTTTAAAATACAGAAATCTCACTGGTTTATGAAAGCAGTTTTCTTCAGTACATGCATTCTGTTCCATGCATTCATACTTCATCCATATGATACATTGCTACCTGAGGCACTGACACGGGCACATAGAATTACACTTGGGTTAGATATTTGCCATAACCATTGTTACAGGTTGCTGGTTATATATTTGAGGATATATTATGATCATTGACCTAGGATTGCGTTATTTATGCGATTTCTTTTCGTAGATGTTTTTCTATTCACGAGTTGGCAACTCACCCCCGTTGTGCCCCAGTTTCTTGCAGGTTTGCCGTACAGGTTTCATTACGGCTTGCGGGCATAGTTTCCTTCGGGTGATTTGCTAGTAGGTGGGTTTACTTGTATCGTACCCCCATTATATATCTAGTATATTATTATTCTGTTGTATCTAGAAGTTCCATCAACCAAACATGTATTTATTTGAGATAGAGACCAGTGATGTTATTCCTTCGATCTTAGAGTCGCGCGTTATATTTCTGTGGTTTTCTTGTGGTTTTGAGTTTCCTTTTGAATTTTGATCCTCGCCGTTGGCTTGTATATTATATTGCTTGTGTGGTTGTGACCGTCGATTGACGAAGAGCTAGCTCCCGCTTGGGGATGCCTTTTTATTGATTTCGTATACTATTCATGTTGTATCCCGTTTGGGGGCCAGTATTTACAAAGGAGACTCTGCCGAAATTTTCGGGAAATATTTGATATTTTTTTTAAAACCGCATAATTCGGCTTATGCTATTAAAACTACTTGTTTTAAATTGGTTTTCCTTCACTCTACTACTTTTCTTGGTTCGGGTTTCTTGGTTTTCGGCTTACTTAGATTACGTACGTCTCGAGACGTTCGTAGTTTAAGTGCCGGTCATATTCCGTACTTTCGGGACGTGACAAATGCGGTAATGCTTTTATTGAATTTCCCGTTGTAATGATAATTTATAATCTGTCGCCTTGGTTGGCTATGGACCAATCATACTTTATGATTCCTCTTCTTATCGACGGACCAAACTCACCGGGAAACAATATCGACGTCTATCCCCGACCTCTGATCGAGGAGTTAAAATCTTTGTTTATTGATGGTGTAGAGACATATGATGCAAACACAAATACAAACTTCATACTGCGTGCGGCTTTAATGTGGACAATTAATGACTTTTCTGCGTATGGAATGCTATCAGGTTGGTCCGTACATGGTCACAAAGTATGTCCTCATTGCCATCAACACACAACATCGAAATTCTTGAATTTTAGCAGGAAGGTTTGTTATTACGGCCATCGACGTTTTCTCCCTCTAGACCACCCCTACAGGTTAGACACTGTTCACTTTGATGGTCATCAAGAGCTTCTTGGACCTCCAGCCCCATTGTCCGGAGAGGACGTGATTGCTCAATGGGATGGTTACAATAATGTGACCTTCGGGATGGATCCGACGAAACAGGTCAAACCACCATTTTGGAACAAGTTAAGCATTTTGTTCGAGCTTCCGTACTGGTCAACAAATTTAGTGCGTCATTGTCTGGACGTCATGCATATATAAGAGGGAGTATCAGAGCACATACTCAACTTGCTTCTTTGTAAAGACGGGAAATCGAAAGACAACCTGAATGCTCGGATGGATCAACAGGAGTGGGGAATAAGAAGTGAATTGCACCCTAGACCGGTAGCGGGTAAACTAGGCAAGTTTGTACTTCCCAATGCCGCTTATCATATGTCACAACCGGAGAAGAAAAGATTCCTGCAGGTGTTGCATGATTTGAAAGTTCCCACAGGTTTCTCAGGATCATTCAGCAAGAAAATAAAAATTGTGAAAGGCAAGATCGATGGGCTGAAAAGTCATGATCACCATATTATCGTGGAGCACCTTCTTCCATTAGCCCTCAGGACTTCTCTCCCCGATTCCGTTGGTCTAGTAATCAACGACCTATGTTGTTTTTTCAAAGAGTTGTGTGCTAAAACACTGGAGGTTATGACGCTGGATAAACTAGAAAATTCTATTGCGTTGATACTTTGCAAGTTTGAGCGTATTTTCCCACAGTCGTTCTTCGATATCATAATACACTTGACGGTTCATCTTGCAACTAAGGCTAAGTTAGTCGGACCGGTACAATATCGATGGATGTATCCCGTCGAGAGGTACGTGTAATTTTTCATTTCGCGAAATTTTTAAAATTATTGTTATCCTGTATGCCCGTATTTATTTATTCAACATATTTTCTTTAGGTACCTTTACACTTTTAAAAAGTACATACGCAATAAAAATCGACCTGAGGGTTCTATCATGCAAGGTTATCTTCTTAATGAAGCAACCACATTTTGTTCCCGCTATCTGGACGAGAACATTGAGACGAGACTTAACCGGCCTCGAAGAATTCAAGACGAGCCATATGGTAAAGCCGATTATAAGAGGGTAGACACTATGTTTATCAACAAGATATACCGGTTTATCTTGCTTAATTGCGCATGTCTTGAACAAATTAGAGAGTAAGTTTTTTTGGATTAATTGTTGTATTTGTGTTTGTCTGTCTATGAAATGATATAATATTAATGTCACCATTATTTTTCGAAAACAGAATTCATTTTAATGTGGTACGTGAGGGACATCCTGATTGGAACGAAGAACGATTGGAAAAATATCATCAGGATAATTTTTGTGATTGGGCCACAGATCATGTGAGTGGGGCGATCAGCACCGGCGCTCATTCGCCCTCTTCTTTGATCAGGCTCGGGTATTAATATATATTTTCATTTGATTTATCCAATATATTTATTATTAACACTTGCAATCTAATAACAATGTTTTTTTTGTATTTTTAGTTGGATTACGATTTTCAGCCTGTACTCGACCCTGATCACCCTGGGAGGGTGCTCGACCTTCATGCTCTGTACAATGGCCTGATGAAGAACATGCAGACCAAGGTCCGATACAACAGGAATGAGCTAAAGGCTGACTGCTACTCCCTGTGGATGGTGACCCCCGAGGTATAAAGAGTGGCCCTCCTATCTACTCCGGCCTTTGCGAGAGTCGACGTAGAAATATGGCCTTTATTGTGCGAATATTTTGAATCTCAACGCAAACAGGTATGTATTTTAAATGTAATTCATTGTTTAGTATATAATTTATTTTTTTGTGTTCCTTAATTAGAAAACTAAATGTGAATGTGTTGTGCAGAAACAGGCCGCTCAAATTACAGAGAATAGGAAGTCGGCGAAGAGGAGTCGCCCCACTTATACAGGTGGCTCGAGGAATATTACTCGAGCCATGGAGTTATCGGTAAATTACAATAGACCGGCATTTGTGATATAATGCAATATTAAGAGTTATTTTCTAATATATCTAATATTAAGAGTTATTTTCTAATATTGCACAGAGCTCAGACCCTGGCGCAAGGTGGTACACCGAGCGTGCTGTCCGCATATCTTGCCATCCACGGCACCTCGACAGATCCCGCCACGGGCGAGCTTCGATACCCCGACGTCGCTACCCAGGAGTATTGCGTAAGTGCTAATATTTATTCAACCCCTATTTGAAATTTTAGTTTTGAAAGGTTCAAATTTAAATGATATACTAATATTTTACTGGTTAATGTGGGTGTAGGAGCGGGTGGTTGAGCAGGCCGAGGCATCGAGGATCGATTTTACCGGATAGAGCGATCCGATACTGCTGACCCCAGTCCTGGACGCCGCACACGGAGGGCACCACGGAGGTTGGGCGAGAGGCCGGGGACTGGGCCCTAGCAGGGCCCATATGAGGTTGGATCCACCCCGGCGGTTACTTCCTCCGTCTCCAGTGAGCGACGTTTCCAACAGGAATTGGAGAGCTTGAAGGCCACCGTTCAGGAGTTGAAGGAGATGCTGGTATGTATACTACATAAGAGTAAAATATTATGTCATATTATAGATAGCAACATATCCAATATTAGTACGTAGCCTGATCTTATTTGGTTGTAGACTTAGCTTTGATTAATCATACATACATATCTAATTAAAATAAACTACGGTTTTCTAAACTAGATATCCAAACAAGGCCTAAGTTCCTAAGTATACATAGATTGGGGTTTCGAAATAACTTGATAATGATACGAATTCGAATAATACACAGTTCTTACTCACTTATTACACACGTAGGTCCAGACGCAACAGGGTACATCGGCCGAGCCTCCACATGCATCTCCTTCGGCTGCGGCTCCGCAAGCCACTACATCGGCTGCGGTTCCGCAGACAGCTCCTATAGCTCCACCGCCCGCTCAGACTCCCGCAGCCGCGGCTCCGCAAGCCACTACCTCGACGACGGCTGCGCAGACCACATCGCCAGCTCTACAGCCTGCTCAGACTCCCGCACGCTCCGCATTGCATGATTTATTGATCGAGAAGCAGGAGCGCCAGATTCTGGCGTTTATCAGAGGTGGAGCTGGACCGAGCTAGGGTAGCTTTTTGATTCTTATATTTTAAACATGTATTTATTTATATGATACATATTGTACTACATTTTGGACGATATTGATATTGGTGGTGTTTGCGTGTTTATATTGATATCATATTCTCCTTGTTGGTTTCTTTTGTATATTATGCGTGATGTGATTATGAATACTGCGATATATGTTCTGCGTGATGACTAATTTTATATATGATCGATGTATATATTATTGTGCACAGGGCGAGAAAAAAATAGGCAGCCCTTTTTTTAAAAAAAAACCTGATAATATGTACCTACGGATTTAACCGTAGGGCCCATTATTGCCCCTACGGATTAATCCGTAGGGCCCAACTATGTACCTACAGATTTATCCGTAGGGGCAAAATATCAGGATACCTGATATTTTGCCCCTATGATCTCAGTATCAGGGGTTAAGCTTGCCCCTACGGATATATCCGTAGGGGAAAACAAATGCCCCTATACAGGTATCCATAGGGGCAAAATATCAGGTATCCTGATATTTTGCCCCTACGGATATATACCTACGCACTTATCCGTAGGGGCCACTACTTAGCCCTATGGATAAGTCCGTAGGTACACCTAATCTATTTTATAAAACCGTAAATAAAATAAATTTTTTGTCCCTACGGCCTAATCCGTAAGGCAAACTGGACCTACACATAACTCCATAGGGGCAATTTTTAGTCCGTAGGGGCAAGTTCAAGGCTTTGACTTGCACCTACGGCGTTTGTACCTACAAGATATTTTCTTGTCCCTACGGATATATCCGTAGGGGCAGTGGTTTGCTCCTACGGATAAATCCGTAGGGGAAACCCTTATTTGTAGTTGTGATCTTTTATTCAAGAGAAAGAGAAAATTTTATTAAGAAAAAGAAAAAATAACTAGTACACTTTCGTAGGCAAACACGATTGCACTGAGCACGTGCAACAAGCCTTTAAACCTCTAGGTGTCCCTAGTAGGAGGAGTGTTGTCTCTTGACGGTTTTCAGCAGATTGCACCCAAAAAATCCTATAATAAAAGGAAGACTGTGAAAGTTACATGTAAAGATAAGAATTGTAAAATAAAGACTTTGAAAATTAGAGTTTCCAACTATACTAGCTTTTCGGTTGTCATGAGCCCTATCTTAATAGTCATGAAAAAATGTTAGAAATCATATCATCCCTCAATAAAACATCGTCTTTATTTTTCATTCCTACATTTCTTCCAAACACTGATCATATACCCCTACGTGTGTGTAAAGGACATCCCTACACTCGGAGAATTCAATTCAAGCTATCATACTCTTGTCCATCTACCTCGGTACTTTTTAGTCGGTGAATATTTTAGATGGAATTGCTCACACATTTTTCATGCGACTGTTAATACTTCTTGAGGTACTAATCGACCGATTACTCATGTGCTTGCTGATTAGGTGTAAATAGTATTTTCCTCGTCCTGCAATACCTAAGGCTTAGCAGTGACTCCCAAACCAGTTGGTCTAAGGCACTAGGTGATGAAGCACCCTTACTATATTTTTTTATTGCTGCCTTGGTGATTACAAAACCGGTGTTCATTTTTCTATACCATTTTATATATTTTCTTCATTTATAATTTCCTTCATACTTTGGCTTTTAGACAAGAGCATTTCAAGGTATTCTCTACCATCCCGAGTTTCAAGACATGTGTAAGTGCGTATAGTAGGGTATCAATATTCAAATGTTTGGCTTCTAGAATAGGAACTATTTTTCAGACTTATTTTTATCCTCAGATTAGTGACTTCTTTCATCTTACTAACCCTTGGAACAACAGCTCATAACTACTTATTACTAGTTCTGTTTAAGAAAACTTCTAATTTTCATGGTTTTCTTAAATTTTTCCAATCTTTTAGATGCAATTTTTCACTTTGTAATCTTTTATCACAAAAGATTAAATATTAAATATTTTTTTTATTTTTTTATATGTTTTGTGCTTATGCAAAATATGATGCAAAGTGATGCGTAAATAATCACAAACCTCCCCTAAACTTGTTTACAACAGTGTCCTTACTGTTGCCATCCGTTAAATCTCGAAAACCTGTAGGCTTAGAAGGAAAAATTTATTAACGGGGGACATGAAATATGATCATGAAAATCTCCCCCGAACTTATTCTTTATTTATGTACAATATTTTTATTTATTTATTTTTATTATTTTTATATTTTTTAATATGTATGTACAAGTTGACTCACCTCCATTCTAAAAGATGAGACAATATTACCAAGACATGGACGTGAGATGGATATTATAAAGCGGCTCCTGTAAAAACAGGAGCTCCTCTGAGGGGTCAGTGGAAAAATACGGTTTTAATCTATGTCCATTTATTTTCAAAATTATACCTTTTTCAACATTTTCAACCTCAACTGCCCCGTGCGGGTATACATACCGCACAACAAAAGGTCCTTTCCACCGAGATCGTAGCTTATCCGCATGAAGATGGAGACGTGAATCGTAAAGAAGGACTTGTTGACCTAGGGTAAAAGTTTTTCTTAAAATGTTTTTATCGTGAAATAACTTAGTCTGATTCTTTACAATCACAGCATTATCGTAAGCTTCATCGCGGAGTTCGCTTAGCTCGTTTAATTGTAGCTTCCGAAAGTTACAGGCTTGATTTAACTCAAAGTTCAGTTCTTTAATGGCCCACATTGCTTTGTGTTCAATCTCGACCGGAAGGTGGCAAGCCTTACTAAGCACTAGACGATAAGGAGACATACCGAGATCAGTCTTATAAGCTGTACGAAATGCCCAAAAAGCATCCGTCAATTTGGTTGATCAATCTTTCCAGTTTTTAGAAACTGTTTTCTCCAAATAAGTTTGATTTGCCTGTTGGAAATCTCAGCTTGCCCGCTCGTTTGGGGATGATAGGATGTCGAAAGTTTATGGTTGATTGCATATTTCCGCATCAAAGTATCGAAAGACCGATTACAGAAATGTGTCCCGTTATCGCTAATGATAGCGCGAGGGTGTCCAAATCGCGAAAAGATATTTTCATTAAGGAACTTAATGACAACCATGTTGTCATCAGTGCGACAAGGAATAGCTTCTACCCATTTCGAGACGTAATCAACCGCAACCAATATGTACAAATTCCCAAAAAAGTTAGGAAAAGGACCCATAAAATCCATACCCCGAACGTCGAAAATTTCAACCACCAAGATCGGATGAAGAGGAATCTCATTTCTCCAAGAAATCTGACCTGTGTGTTGACACTGTGGACAGGTTTTGCAGTGATCAAATGCATCTTTGAATAATGTCAGCCAATAAAAACGGCATTGCAAAACCTTCTCCTCCGTCTTTCGAGGACCATAGTGACCTCCACATGCCTGATCATGACAGAAAGATAGAACGCTCTTGAATTCATCATTGGGGACACATCTGCGAATGATCTGGTCAGGACAATAATTAAACAAATAAGGTTCATCCCAGTAAAAGTGTTTTACTTAGGATAGAAATCGATGTTTGTCCTGTTTCGACCATTCGTAGGGAATAAGTCCTATTGCAAGATAATTCACAATATCCCCGAACCAAGGTTCGGTGGATACATTCAAGAGTTGTTCATCCGGAAAAGAGTCATTAATTGGCAGGGTCACAGGTGAAGAAGAGATGCATGAAAGATGGTCGGCTACTACGTTTTCACATCCTTTCTTATCTCGAAAGACGAGATCAAATTCTTGTAATAGAAAGATCCAACGTATTAACCTACCTTTTGCATCTTTCTTCGATAAAAGATGTTTTAAGGCGGAGTGGTCAGTGCACACAACAATTGGTGAGCAAATCAAGTAAAGGCCTGAATTTTTCTAATGCAAATACAACTGCCAAGAGTTCTTTCTCGGTAGTTGTATAATTAATTTGGGCATCATTCAGGGTTTTACTTGCATAATAAATCACATGTGGCATCTTATCAATATGCTGTCCTAAGACTGCATCAACAGCAAAATCTGAAGCATCACACATTAGCTTAAACGGGTGGTTCCAATCAGGAGATGATAGAACAGGGGCTGTAGTGAGAGAATTTTTAACTGAGTCAAAACCAGCCTCACAATCCGAGTCAAAGTGAAAGGTCGTGTCCTTGGCCAAGAGAAGAGTTAAGGGTCTAGCAATTTTGCTAAAATTCTTAATGAATCTCCTGTAAAAGCCTGCATGGATAAGAAAAGATTGTATATTTTTAACGCATTTGGGATGAGGAAGGTTATGAATGACATCTATTTTAGCTCTGTCAACCTCAATGCCTTTCCGTGAAATGACATGTCCAAGCACAATTCCCTCTTGGACCATGAAATGGCATTTTTTCCAATTCAAGGTTAAGTTCTTATCTTTACAACGAGTAAGAATTTCATCTAGATGAGATAGGAAGTCATCAAAAAAATCTCCGAATATCGAGAAATCGTCCATGAAAATCTCCAGAAAATTCTCGACCATGTCCGAGAATATCCCCATCATACACCGCTGAAATGTAGCGGGAACATTGCATAACCCAAAGGGTATGCGTCTATAAGCAAAAGTACCAAAAAGACAAGTAAATGTGGTTTTATGTTGATCCTTTTCGGCAATAGGGACCTGGTTATAGCCAGAGTATCCGTCCATGAAACAATAATATTCACGTCCAGCTAAGCGTTCTAACATCTGGTCAATGAAAGGTAGAGGAAAGTGGTCTTTCCTCGTTGCAGCATTGAGTTTTCTATAATCAATACGTACATGCCACCTAGTTTGAGCGCGTGTCTGGATTAACTCATTTGCCTCATTTGTTATGACCGTGATGCCAGATTTCTTAGGGACTATATGAATTGGACTTACCCATTGGCTATCAGAGATTGGGTAAATGATACCACTGTCAAGACATTTGGCGATTTCTTTCTTTACCGCCTCCTTCATGACGGGAATCAACCATCTTTGTGGTTCTCAGGTTGGCTTGGCTTCATCCATCAGATGTATATGATGTTCAACAATCAAGGGACTAATCCCTTTGATGTCAGCCATTGTCTAACCAAATACTTGCCTATTGGATCTCAAGACCATCAAAAGAGCGTTCTCTTGCTCTAAGGCAAGAGAAGCGGATTGATCACAGGTAAACACTCATTCTCACCTAAATATGCATATTTAAGATAAGAAGGTAACAATTTGAGATCTAATGTCGGCGGAGAAACAATAGAAGGTGGGGTAAGTGAATGACAGTCAGATTCACGAAGAAACTCGTAGCCTGCAAAGGATACAGACTCGGAAAGTGATGAGTCAAAAGATTCAGACTCAGGAGTGGACTCGTAAAAAGTGTCCTCACTATTGTGTGCAAGATCAAACAGTGATGTGCTAATATCGTCGAGATCATCAAAGAAAAGTTCATCAACCTCGCCGCTTTCGGAAGCTATTTTATGGACAGAACAGACATCAATAATGTGAGCAGAGAGTTCAGACAGCTGACTTCCAATTTTGTAGATGTTAAGCTCAATTGTCATTTTTCCAAAGGATAGGTTTATGGAACCGTTTTGACAATTAATGACAGCATTGGAAGTGGCAATGAAGGGTCGACCAAGAATCACCGGAATTTGGTTCCGTAGGTTTGCTACAGGCTGTGTATCCAAAATAATAAAGTCCACAGGAAATATAAATTCCCCGATTTTTATCAACACATCCTCAAGCTCATCCCTAGGTTTGGTGATAGATCGGTCTGCCATTTGGAGAGTACAATGAGGAAGTTTCAACTTTCCAATCCCTAACTGTTCATAGACAGAGTATGGAAGCAGATTAACACTTGCGCCAAGGTCAAGTAAAGCACGGTTAATGTTTTTACCCCCAATAGAAATCGAGATTGTAGGACAGCCAGGGTCCTTACGTTTCTTTTGTAATTGTGGGGTAAAAGCAGTGCTAACATTATTTGTAATGAATACCTTTTTTGGCACTTGAGTCTTCCTCTTCCTAGTGCACAAGTCCTTTAATATTTTCGCATAAGACGGAACTTGTTGTATAGCATCTAAGAGAGGGATATTGATGTTAACCCGTTTAAACATTTCCATAATCTTCTCCATATATGGACTCGATTTGTTTCCCCTTAATCGATTCGGATAAGGAGCTTTAGCAATAAGAGCTGGGTCCGACACTAGAGAAGGTCGTGTGTGTGGAACAGATCCCAGATTAGGAGTGGGGATCGTCTTTGGTGGACTAGAAGAAGTGTGCTGAGGGTTCGAGCCTTGAGGAAAACGAAGAATAGGCTCACAAGAAGGTGGTGAGGTAGACGAACAGGGGTCAGAAGTGGATGTGGAAGTAGAAGTGGAAAGGAAAACCGGGGTTTTATTGATAGATTCATTATTATTATCAATCTTTTCACCGACTTGATTATTCAGCACTCTTCCGGATCTCAACGTTGTAATGGCATTCACATTATAGTGTTGTGAATGTCCAGGATTCGGTAAAGGTTGAGACAGAAGTTTCCCTTTCTCTCTAGCACTCATTTCGGAATTCAATCGTGCAATTTGTGCTTCCATCGATTTAATACTCTCTCCTTGGGAGGCGGAGTTTTTCTTTAGATCATCGATAGAAGTCCTTATACCGGCCGACACTTGGATGGATTGTTTCATAAACATTTCCAAGGTTCGTTCGAGTGAAGAAGAGTTATCGGTACCGGTCAATTGCAAAGAATTATTATACGGTGCAGAAGTGTTGACCGGATTTTAAAAATTTTGTGATTGATAGGGGTGCTGACTCAGTTGTAGTTGTTGCTGTTGTTGTGGAGGGACCCTTTGGAAGTTGTTTTGGTTTGGAAACGTGTTTTGAATTTGGTGTTGGTTCCAAGCAAAATTAGTGGATTCCTCCAACCCTGATTATATATGGAAGAATAAGGATCATTTCTAGGTCTTTGCTGAAAAGCAGCATTAGTGTGCTCTTGACCTTGAAACGGAGAATTCAAAGGACATTCTTCCATCAAATGTGATGGATCAGAACAGCATCCGCATGCAGTTTTGGGGAGTGTCATCTGGTTTAGGGAGGTTAATAAAAATTTGTGTTCTATACCTTCAAGCTTCTTTTGCATTGCTGCCATTTCAGCTTTGACTCCTATGGAAACATCCAGTTGATGGATACCACCCCTAGACGATGATTGACTTACACTCTCCCATTGTAAAATTTTTTCAGCGAAATCTTCTAAAAATTTCCAAGCTTCACCATCGTCTTTAGACATGAAGTTGGCTTGACACATGGATTCAAGCACCTGTTTTGTTGTAGGATTAATGCCCTCATATATGATTCTGCACAGATCCCATCGATGGATTCCGTGATGAGGACATTGAACTAACAGATCCTTGAAGTGTTCAAAACACTTCGAAAATTGTTCATTGGGAAGCTGGGTAAATTGATTTATTTCGCTACGGACTCGGGCTGTCTTTTGATTGGGGTAGAATTTCTTAAGTTAAACTATGACGAATTCATCCCAGTTTGAAATAGAATGTGCAGTTGTGTTATAAAGCCACTTCTCGGCTAAATCGCACAAAGTGAACGGGAGAAGACGCAATCTCATAGCATCCACAGAAAGCTGTGAAGTACCCATCATAGCGCATAAGTTTTCAAATTTGGTAATAAAAACATATGCATCTTCAGACTCGAGACCGTGAAATTTGGGTAAAAGATTGATGTATTAAGGTTTGATTTCGAAATTGTCCACATTGGTTGGTGAAATGGAAAGACAGGTAGAAAGAGGTCCTCAAATAGGCTAGCATCTCTCTTGGAGAGAGATGCGAGGTGGGGTCTGCGCACCTGCGGACAGTGGCAAAGTGGTGTTAAAGAAGTTCGATGGAGATCCGTCCATCGAAGTAGATGTGATAGTGGGTGAAGAAAAAGAAGATGTAGAATTACCGACTTCGGAGTCGATAGGAGAAACACGGACAAGACGGGCACTAGAATCCCGTATCCAGCCGAGCATGCACTAAATGGTTTAGCACAAGTGGCAGCGTTAGTGATAATTAGAGAAAAGTGGATTTGATGTTTTGTTTGAAAAAGACGGATTTTGAAAAATCACACAAGAAATGCACAAGCAACTCTAGATCTAATGGTCACCTAGGTCAAGTCACTAAACCGCTCCTAGACTTCCAGAAGACAAATCGCAAGATAAATCCTCTACTGCCTCTTTATCCCTTCTGTGGCCTGGTAAGTGCCAGGTAAGTGGGAGGTTCTCCGCTACGTAAGTAACGTGCCTAATTAAGTAACCATTTGCCTTAGACACACTTTCTTTAGACACCACAAAAGAAATACGGATAAGCAAAAGATTACCCATTACCTTCTTCTGTCCTAATTGAGCACGACGGTCCTTAGAGTCTTTTCTAGATATTTTTTAGTTAATGAGGGTGATGCGGATGCTAATTTTGTGATTTCCGGGGCTTAGGAAGGGTAATGAAATCCCTACCTAATCTGAATTTGGTCGTTGCTCCTTAATTTCCGTATTAAAATATGCAAACAATCAATATTCCAAACACGCAACGGATTTTTATTTTAGCGGCGCTGTTATTGAAAAGAATCCTGCAGAAAATGGTTATTGGACAAGAGCAAGGAAGAGATAAGAAAGTGAAGAATATACCAGAGGAAATCGGAGCTCCAATTCGACTAAACAGCCGCGCTTCCGCGGCGGATTCTTGCTAATGGCCGCCGTTCCGCGGTCGGTTCACAAGATCTCTACACTAAAATTTTTCCTAGTGCTACTGTTGCTTCACTGGCCTTCTTTAATGCTCCAGAATCTTGATCTCAATGTTCCAATAATTCCAGATTCCCTTGCGAAATTCACAACTAATCGTTAAGCACACGATGTGATTTTGATTTAAAATTCTGATGGAATAATAATATTTCAACTCAAATAGCAATAACGAACAAATTAGTACGCAATCTCCAGCAACGGCGCCATTTGATTGATCGTTTGAATTGTGAAGTTGTATGGAATGAAAAGTTTATCACAATCAAAGAATTTATACCGCAATCAATAACGGTGTCGAAATAGTTTCGTTAATGAGAACGGATCGTCCACTGAGATGCGAGTACTTATTCATTCATGTTTTAGTTGAGTCGAAATGAAATATAAAAGAAAAATCAAGAAGCCGATTCAAGATTTTTGAGATTTAATTTCAAGAAACATCAAGAAAAATATCAAGAATCAAGAATTCAAGAAAGTATCCAATATCAATTTAGTTATCAAGAATTTGTAGAATAGCTTGTATGAATCGATTGAATTAGTAGCAATGATGAATACTAATAATTACGAATCTTATCTATTGATGAATTGTAGCTAGATCGATGACGATCAATGAAGATTAGGGATCTATTGAAGAAACTAGGGTTTCTCATTCACTATCCCTTGTCTTTTCATTGATCATCATTCAATTCTAGCCTCTAGCAAAGAAAATCATCAATCATTTGATTCCTAATTTGCAACGAAATAATCAAGAACGTGATATCGCTCCAAATTAGGTCATCGATGATTCTTTTTCCTAAAGTTCACAATCTTTATAAAATTTAAGATTAGTTTAGGATTTAATCATCATTAGATCTACTGAATCTCTCGATTCCTTTACAAACGGAGATTTCACTCACGCATCATCAAAATAAAAGAATCAAGAACTAGAAATTTCATAATGCAAGAATGTAAAGAAAGTGAGAATTACAATTATCACCTTTATTAAATCTCCTTCAAATTACACCTCTCAATTTGAGTTTACAAGACTAGCTCTCGATCTCTCCTTTGAAAGGGAATTTGTCGTCGATCTTTGCGTGGCTCGATCACCGTGAGACATGGATCAGATGCGGATCTCTTGCTCTTGATGACGATCGACGTAGCGATAAAGGCTCTTCGATTGTCGCTTGATTTTGTTCTCAATGGATCTTGATTTTGATTGGGTTTGGATTTGGATCCCAAGTTGTGTCACTCAACTTGTGTGTAAAAATGTGAAATTATTGAACAACCTTTGAAATGTAACCCTAGGTCTCCTTTTATAGTTCCCCCAATCTTCCACTAGAAGCTAGGTTTATCTTCCACTAGAAACTAGGTTGTTATGAAGCTTGCATGAGAAGCTTGGCTGTTGTAAGGAAGCTTCTGGAGAAAGCTAGGGAATTTGAAGCGTCTTGAAGAAGCTAGGAGGTTACAAGGGAGCCTCTGGAAAAATTTACGTTCGCCAACGAGCCAACTCGGCCGCGGATCCGCGGTCGATCGAGCTGGATCGGCCGCAGTTCCGCGGTCGTTTGAGGAGATCTCTGTATCATTTTTATAGGGTCTTCTTGTGTTGGTATTTGGGTCTTCATGTGACATCTGGAATCTTATTATCCTTTCTGAATCTGTGCCAGATTTTATTTCTTTGACTTGCTGCGTTTTATCGGCAAATTTTGCGATTCCAGTTCTTTGACCTGAATAATTTTCTGCATAAAATCTTACTGAAGATTGTCGAGATATATAATATCATGCATGAAATAATAAACACAAAATTTCCTTTAAAGAATGTTGAATATATATATATATAACACTGGTTAATTAGTATTTTCCAAACAAACTGGTAATATGTGTTATATTTATATCAACTATCTTTAGATGATTAGAATAATGAGGAAATTGATGTGTTACAGATTGCAATATTTTCGACTGAACAATCAGCATATGATTTCTGTCTACTTTGGGCCGCTCTCATTCTGTCCAATATCAACTGGATCTTTTCTGTAGTTTCCTGTACTATCTGTGGTCCTAAAATGCTACTCTCGCAGAGTTCTGGCCAGCAAACGGGCGATCGACACTTTCTCCCATATAAAGCTTCGAAGGGTGCCATCTGGATCGTCTCCTAAAAACTGTTGTTGTAAGAGAACTCTATCAAAGGCAAGTGACGATCCCAACTGCCACCGAAATCAAGACTACAGGCTCGAAGCATATCCTCAAGAGTCTGTATAGTCCTCTCTGACTGACCGTCAGTCTGCGGGAGGAAAGCTGTACTAAAACTCAATCGGGTGCCTAGAGCCTCCTGAAGTTTCTGCCATAGTCGGCTGGTGAACTGTGCACCTCTATCGGACACTATGCACGTCGGAACTCCATGCAATCGCACAATCTCGTCAATGTAAATTTGGGCATACTGCGCATATCCATAAGTTTTCTTCACCGGAAGAAAGTGAGTTGTTTTTGTCAATCGATCCACAATCATCCAGATGGAATCATACCCTCTGCTAGTCCTGGGCAGTCCCACAATAAAATCCAAGGAGATCTGCTCCTATTTCCACTCCGGAATGGGCAAGGGCTGCAACTCTCCTGCCGGCCTCTGGTGCTCGGCCTTGACTTGCTGACAAGTCAAGCATCGTGAAACAAACTCCGTGACTTCTCTTTTCATTCCTTCCCACCAATAGACATCTTTCAAGTCATGATATATCTTGGTGGAACCAGGATGAACACTATATGCTGACTGATGGGCCTCCTCTAAGATCTCGCGTCTCAGTCCCTCTGAATCCGGCACACAAAGACGAGTCCCAAATCGTAATACTCCACGATCATCTATCACGAACTCAGAATCTCTACCCTATCTAACCTGATCCATGATCTCCGACAAGCGAGCATCTGTGGGCTGTGTCTCTTGGATGCGATCCAATAACTGAGGATGGGTGCGAATATGAGCTAACTGTCCTCCTGCTAAGGTGAACTCAAACTGTACATGGCTATCACATAGAATTTTCCAGTCCGCAGAAGACTGTCTCTGCATTGTGCACAAATGAGATAAGCTACCTCCAGGCCTCCGACTCAAAGCATCTACTTGTAACACCTTAGGTTTTCGATTAGTGTTAATTAAGCGATAGTGCGGGTTTTCTGTAAAAAGTTTACCAAATCGGTTTCCTCACATTTTATAACATTTAATTAATAATTTATTATTATTTGTTATGGCTTGCACACACTTGTGCATGTTAATGTGAGGGTTTGTTTGTGTTAATATAGTTTTGTAACTATGACAACCTTAAGTTAAACCCTTAACCTAATCCAATCCTTTGTTTAAACCTTAACCCTAACCCTTGATATTTGTGTGAGATATTTGTTTGGATGAGAGGAGGTGGCAAAGTGAATCATGGAGGGCATTAATGGGCATTAATGGAGGTGAGGGGAAGAGAGTAAGAATAAGAACTTATCTCACCTTACACTCACCTCTCTCTCTTTTCACCTCACACACTCTCATTCTCACTCTATCTCTTTCTCTTTCTTATTATTCTCATCTCCTCTTTCCTCAACTGAACCCTACACCACCCTTTCACAAAAACTTCACAAACTTCATTAAATCTCACCAAAATCACATCTCAAGACTTGTTTTGCCTCTTAGATGCTTTGGAGCTTGGAAGCTAGGATCTTTAAGCTTGTGTGGATATGTAATGATCTCTTTCTATTAAGTAAGCCTTTTTAGTGTTGCGTAGCTTGTTAGTTTCAGTTTGGAACGCGTAAAGTTTCGTTTCATGAAAATATCGAATTTTTAGTGTAGATTTTGGTCTCGGATGATTTGCTATCAAACCAGGTATCTGTTGGAAAAGTTCCCATCACAGTGACCTTGTGTAGTGACCTACAACCCACCATAAAAACCTGAGCCAATTCCATGAACAGTAGGCCGCAATTTTTTTGTTTTTGGCCGTAATTTGCGGCCAGAGTAGGGTCTGGGGGTTATGTTTTGAGATATGGGTCTCTGGGGTTGTGTGTGGTCCTGTGGTACGTGCAACTTTTACAAATTGATTGTGTAGCAAAATCTGGGATCACTTTGCTTGTTTTCTAGTATTTCTATTACGCGCGGTACGTTATCCGATACGGTTCGTGTTTTTGTGTATCTGTTGCTCTTAGGTTAGTTTCGTAGTGTCGCTACACGCGTTAGCCACTAGACGAACACTTGAGAGTTTGTTTGGAGTTGGTGCGTCGGTCAAACATAGTGGTTACGTGTTATTGGTCGATTGCTAATATGAACTCATTATATTGTTGTTTTATGATCTAGGGTCGCAGGCGGGGACTTCGGACGCTGCGAAGAAGGGAAAGCGAGTGGTTGGCTTTACTTAGCCCCAGGATCATCTGTGAGTAGATTTAACATCTACAGGGGAATCGCCCGCATGGCGTTATGCGTCTGGGCTAGATGTGATACGATATTAGTCGCAAGTTTATATTGCACTTATAGGGTATGCGCATAAAACTTCTTGTTGTGCTTGGACTTATAACCTTTGGACACTACACTATTATTGACAGTTTATGTTGCACGAGCACTATTGTATGCCACACACATCGTCGATAATTGCCATGACACGCACAACACCTATACATACGTGATATTGTATTGGATAGGGATAATGGAGATAGCGATTCATATTCTATTGTGCATATGACATATAGCATATCTGTTGTAACATTTCAGAAAATATAAAATATTATTTTTGGAATTTAATATTAAAATAATATATTTCCCGAAAACTGCCCGATTTGCGAAATTGGGGTTTTCAAAAAAGGGTATAAATATATACCAATAATTATGAAATAAATGGAAATTAAAATGATTTATTCATTTAAAAATATATTTAAAGGATTTGGCATTTTAAAAAATTTATTATATGCAGTTTGGATAAAAACCCGATTAGTGCACTGCTAATCGCGATTAAGCCAAATCCGTTTTTCTACAGTTATCATGGTTAGTGCACCATGACATGTTTCATTTGGTTACATGTTCATTTGTGTTGTTTTATGTTATGCTTTTATTGTTGTGAGAAAAGAAAAGAAAAAGGAAAAAGGTGTCATGATGACTTGAGGGGAGAGAGGGGACATCTTGATGAGAGTGAGCATGCTAGGAGAGAGAATGAGAGTGAGAAAGAGAGAGAGAGAGAGAGAGAGAGAGGGTGCTTCCCTATATCCATTCCCCCACCATTTCTTTCAACTCCTTCTTCATCCTCATGCCCCTCATTCCACCCTCATGATCCATCTCCAAAATCTCATCAAAACCCCATACCCCCTTCACAAAAGATGATCACCTCCCCACCCTCATCGCAATGTACCAAGCAAAGTGGGATTTTGACAACATTAGGACTTTTAGGATTTTGCTTGGGTGTAACCATGAGATACAACTCTTTTCATTTAGTGTAGTTTTGTTTTTGGATTGGTTTTTGGTTGTTGGATGTTCGTACATCAACGGCAAGGGATAATTGGTTTGTTTTGCATGCATGGCCTATAGGTTCTAACCTATAGACGATCCGTGTGCCGTTTTGGTTTCTGGATTCGATTTTAATAGCGATTGCAACTGTGTATTATTGTAGGTACCTTCGCGTGGATTCTGAGGCGACGGAGCGTGGCGTCATCGACTTTGGCAAGCAAGAAGCAAGGTGAATAGATTTATATCTACGGGGGAAGTCGGGTGGATGGTGTTGGATATATATGCCCTAGAGGCCTACATTGTATAGGATGCTTGGGATATGTATGTACATGACAGTCTTGCTTGATATGATAGTACGCTATTTGGTTTGACTTTGTCTTAACGTATAATATATTTTACTTGGTATTTATATATATATGTTGATAAAGCCCATAGGGTGTTTGTCTGACTACCGGCGTTGTGATGGCAGTCATACTAGTGGGAGCTGGATAGTCAATAGGCACACCCTTAGATGTCCCTGGTCGCAGGAGTATCGAGATTGGGCATCGATACTCCGGAGTAGACTAGTGTATACATATCTAGACCCTGACGATGGGCGATGGATTGGTCCCGCAACCATTGGTGGAGTTCACCTAAGATTGTATACAGATGCTCACTGGGTGTGAGTACACCGGACAGGACTCGCCGAGAACTGACTGGATGGTATTATACCTAACGTCAGATAGCAGTTCTCAGATGACATGTGTGCAGGTAGTCCGTTGACTTAAGGTCATCATTTGTCTCGTGTGAGTTCCCACTGTGCTTTGATTGTTACCCTACCACGGCTCAAAGGAGTCATGCAAACAGGTTTCAGTTGGGCACAGTCCCGAGCCACGTGGAGGCAGTGAGCGACTGTTAGGGATTCGTCTCTCCCGGTATAGGGAGTTGATATCGCGCAGTGGTCGTTTGGTCATTACCATAAGTCCCTGGCCAGGGCTGATTGAGAATCACTGATAGGTTGATCAGTAGATTCTCGAATGGTGATGAAGCCATACCGACACGAATTGTATGGTTATTAGGGGTCTGACGTCCACCACCTCCCTAGACCGTACATGCGATACTCTTAGACGAACAGACCGGACTGCGCGGATATTGTCACAGACAGGCTCCGTAGGATTTCAGATGGGTTACCTCATCAGCTTTCTTATCGACAACTACCTGGGGACCGTTACGTACAGCTAGTGCCGCTTGCGGTCTGTGGTTAAACCCACTGCCAGCGTAGTAGTCGAGTCTTTAGAGTCCCACACAGAGATTTCCCAAACCCAGGCAAAAAGATATAGAGGTCGTATGGTTTTACGACAAAGGTTCGGACGCATACGTGTTTGATCGCACGTGCGGCATTCGAACAGTTTTTACTAGCCGGCTTTGGTTTAAGCCAGATTCTAGTATCAGGTTATTGGATTTATACAGTCTAAAGTTTTTCCGTGTTTTCACGGATGAGAGGGGCGTTCTCGTAATTTTCCGAGAAGCTTCTAGAAGGATGTGACATAAAGAGAGAGGTGGCATTTTCATTTAATGAATAAGTGACTCATTGTGAATGATTCATCACATCATTAATGCATTATTAAATGCTTAATGACTCATGTAATGAATCACCCACTTGCATTAATGAAACATGATGAATATTCACTTATTATTCATTTATCTTTTATTTCATTATGTTTCATATATATCAAGTGAGAAACATTTATTCATAGAATAATTCATTATCATCTTCTCACTCTCTCTCTTCAAGCTCTCTCTCCTTCACCAAAGCCTAATCCTACCCCTCATGAGTTGAGAACAAGGATTAGGAAAGACTAATTACTCCATAACCTATCTCTACATCATCTTAGCAACTCTATTTAGCAACTAGAGAAACTAAGTAACCTCAAGTTTAGAGGTTATAGCTTGGATTAGGGTTCTCGGGTGGATCATCTATCACGGGAGAAAGCCGAAGAGGACGTGGAGATCCAAAGAGTCCGTAGACAACATCAAGACGAAGGACTAGAACCGTTTGGTATAATTCCTTCGCATAGTAGATTAAAACTCTAAAGCTTTCGTTTAAAACTTGTATAGCAAACGATTCGTACGGTTAATCGATGTTTGATCATAGAAATTAATTGTTATTCATATTTCCGCCTCCCCACAAGTATTGGGGTGTTGAACATCGACTTACAGTGGTATCAGAGCCTAGCTAAACAAGTTTTAACTTAATCGCAAATTTGTACGAATTTCGAACGGAAAAACGAAGCCGGAAAACCCTAAAAATAACAAGTTTCTGTCGAATTTAAAATGAAGTCTAAAAATTTTTCAGGCATGTTCAGAAAGCTAGTTATGAAACCAGAAGAACACCCAAGAAATTTGGGGCCATGACTCGGCCAATTGACCGCGCTTCCGCGGCGGATCCCACCGATCCGCCGCGCTTGCGCGGCCGAGTCGCCGAGTCATGATCCCAATTTTCTTTGGTGGGTTCTCTGGTAAATTTGGGATTTTCTGGAATATTTAATTGTTGCTCAGGTTTCAGTTTAACAGAGCAGATTTTGGAGCAACATTAAAGGTGTTTAATCGATCGAAATTGTACAGTATTTGCATATTGGATTATATCTGTGATTGTATAATGTGTTCGTAAACCTCCCCTAACTGCTAGTATGTCGGTTGGCAGGGGGTTGCACATTTCTGTAATGGTTTTATCTGTTTGTGCATATAAACTGTATTGGACTGTTGTGGTGATTAGCCGGGGTTTTGTGATGGGTTATTGTTTTAATTCATTTGATGTAATTGTAACAAGTTGTAATATTATTTTGCGGGGCACATCCAGGTTGCGGTTGTAGCCACCGTTGTATTATTTCTTTTTACTGTTTTTGCTCCTAGGACAGACCCAAGGTGGGGTGCACAAACTGCCGGGCGGGTAGTTTGCCGCACCCGTAGGGGTCGAGGGTGGGGTAATGGCTATTCATCACAACTGTGTAATCTGTCTTTTCTTGCAGGCTCAAAAGAAATACAGATTGCTTGCAAATCCAATATTGTTTATCTGTGTTCTGGAATGTATATCATTGCGTCAGACGAATGTAAAATATCTATATATATGATAGCTATTTAGACGTCGCTTATGTTTTTCACCCGCGCTAGCCCAGCCCCCGCTCTGTCGTTAGTTAAGTAACCTAACGGGTGATGACGGGACCCAGTGGCGAATGCGGATGGCATAAGAGGACGTCATATTTTCGTTGTTATCTGTAATGATAGGTTAAAGATGGGACGCATTATCTCTAATGCAAAGAAAATAAAACCTAAACTGAATCGTTGGAACAATTTCTAAAAACCACTCGGTTTTCTTGAAAAAAAGAAAATTTTAAATGCGGAGCTTAAACCACTCCTTTTAATAAAAGCTATCTTAGTTCCTTCGATCAAATCAAGTTCATTACGTTAACGGTTTTTTGCCAAAAACCAGCCGTAACCCTCCGTCGTTTCAGATAGACAGCACATCGTATTCATGCTATGCTTGTTGGCCTACGTCAAGGCATAGTGTTTGGTAGCAGTGTGTGTGCCTATTTGTTGCATAGATAGATGCATTAGTTTAATACAGACGTACACCTTGTTGGCCTACGTCAAGGGCTTGTACGATGTATTTAAATTGATCAGGACAACGACGGGTAGAACTTGACTTGCGTCTTATGACTTGTTGGCCTACGTCAAGGTCTATAAGAGCTTGGGGTAAAAATCACATCGGGAGTTTCAAACATAAAGGAAACTTGCAGATTTAGCTTACCTTCTGGAGTGTGGTGACTAGAGTGGCTTCCATCTAGGGCATCATGCAATGATAGTTGGATCCCGATCCCACTGATGAGTAGGATTACTCTCGGGAATTTCTCTCACTTAACAATCAATGCTATAAACCAAGTAGGTGCCTAGAAAGGTGTTAGAGGGGCTACGCCTCCAGGGAAAAGAGGTTCTTTAATTAAGGAACTTCGCGAAAGCGTTGGAAAACCTCCCTCGAAGTACCAACACCAGCCTGGCTGAAAGGTTAAGCAAGTATTGTGACGTGTGATTAAATCCTGACTAGTTCTTCTTTTAGGTTTTGAAGAAGGATTTGAGGAAACAGTGGGAGCCATCCTGTTTAGATAAATTAAACCAATCTAAACTTGCAAGAGCATATGCTGAGTGTTTTCTTTTCTCTCTCTCTGGCAGCTACCATGACTGGACTAAAACTATTACTCGAAAAGAATATACTAACCGGGCAGAACTATAAAGACTGGCTAAGAAACGTCAATTTTGCGCTGACTTATGACAAAGTTGCATATGTTACCACCGCTGTTCCTCCCCTTATCCCGGGACCAGATTCCTCAGTTGCGGACAAGGAAGTTCGTAAAACCTGGGATCTAGATTGTGAGCGAGCTAAGTGTATCGTGCTGGCGTCCATGAATAATGAACTCCAGAAGCAGCATGAGAGTATGGATATTGCATCCATATTCCTCCATTGCAAGGAATTGTATGGTGAACACTCCCGTATCGCGAGGTACGAAACCTCAAAGAAACTCTTCCAGATGAGGTTAGCTCCAGGATCGCCTGTTGGAGAGCACGTCCTCAAAATGATCACCCTCATTGAGGAACTCGCAAACCTGGGATGCGTGCTAGAGAACGATTTGTATATCGACTTGATTTTGCAGTCCCTTCCCCACACCTTCTCTCAGTTCGTGCTGAACTTCAACATGCACGAAATGGAAGCGGATCTTCCAAAGCTCCTCAACATGTTGAGGGTAGCAGAGACCTCCTTGAAAAAGGAGAAGACCCCCGTTCTGTATGTTGGCCAATCATCTTCTTCCAAAACTAAAGCGAAAGCTAAAGGGAAGAAGAAGATGAAAGCCACCAAACCGAAGGGTGGGGTCAAGAAGGTGCAGGGAACGAACAAGGCAGGAAGGGTGAAGGCAGAAAAGAACGAGTGCTTCTATTGTCACAAGCAGGGGCACTGGAAGAAGGATTGTCAGGCCTTCAAAGCCAAGGACATGAAGCAAGCAGTTGCTTCTACTTCAGGTGTGTTCGTAATCGAAAATTGTCTTTCAGTAAACTCTACTTCATGGGTACTTGATACCGGTTCTGGTTCTCACATCTGTAATTCTTTGCAGGATCTGAGAAATAGTAGAGTACTGGGGGCAGGTGATATGACTCTCCGGATGGGCAATGAAATGCATGTAGATGCAGTTGCAATAGGGGAATATCACCTAGGGTTGAATAGTGGAAACATTTTGGTATTGTATAACTGTTTTTGTATTCCCAGTATGTTGTGTAATATTATATCAGTATCTTTATTGTCTAATAAAGGATATAATTTTGTTCTTGAAAGAAATGTCATGAACATTCTCCTAAATCAAGAACTGATTGGGTTTGGCACACTGGAAAACGGCATATACATACTTAATCAACCACAAATTTTCAATATTCAAAACACGCGTAAAAGAAAGGCTCCAGATTCAAATCAAGCCTTCCTATGGCATTGTAGACTTGGTCATATAAATGAAACAAGGTTGAATAAGTTACATAAAGATGGATATTTAGATTCGTTTGAATATTCATCATATGCAACTTGTCAATCATGTATCAAAGGAAAAATGACCAAATCTCCGTTCACCGGACACGGAGAAAGAGCCACCGAACTCTTGGGACTAGTACACAGTGATGTATGTGGTCCGATGTCTATACATGCACGAAGTGGTCATTCCTACTTCATCACTTTTACTGATGACTTCTCTAGGTATGGACATGTGTTCTTAATAAAGCATAAATCCGAGGCTTTTGAGAAGTTTAAGGAGTATAAAAATGAAGTAGAGAAACAAACTGGTAAAAGCATCAAGACACTTCGATCTGATCGAGGTGGAGAATACTTAAGTACCAGTTTCCTTGAATACTTGAAAGCTAATGGAATACTCTCTCAGCTTACTCCTCCTTATACACCTCAGCATAATGGTGTATCAGAAAGAAGGAATCGCACGCTATTAGATATGGTGCGATCAATGATGAGTAGTGCTGAGTTACCACTTTCCTTCTGGGGATTTGCTCTAGAATCAGCCGCATATCTATTAAATAGAGTTCCAACTAAGTCTGTACCTACCACTCCATATAAAATGTGGTGTGGGAAGAGACCATATCTCAAGTATATCAAGATATGGGGGTGTCCGGTATATGTCAAAAAGCATAATCCGGACAAGCTCGAGGCACGATCGGTTTTGTGCAAGTTTGTAGGATACCCCAAGCATTCAAGGGGGTACATGGTCTACCACACTGAAGAACAAAAGGTGTTTGTCGCTCGTCACATTGTCTTCTTAGAAAGCGAATTTCTTGCAAAAGAAATTAGTGGGAGCGCGGTAGAACTGGAAGAAATTCCAGAACCTCAAACTGCAACCGAGGACTTAGAAGAATCTCAGATTTCAATAGAACATGACGTACCAACGCCACTCCGCAGATCTAGTAGGCTTTCTCATCCTCCTGAAAGATACTATGGTTTCCTTCTTGATGGGGATCGAGAGGATTGCATCATCGATGATGATGAGCCTACTAGTTTTCAGCAGGCTATCACAAGTAGCGACTCAGTAAAGTGGCTGGATGCCATGAGATCCGAAATGGAATCCATGTATACCAATAAAGTATGGACTTTAGAAGTTGCTCCTCCTGGGGTAAAACCAGTTGGGTGCAAATGGATCTTCAAAAAGAAGATTGGTACATTTGGACAAGTGGAAACGTACAAAGCTAGACTAGTAGCAAAAGGTTTTCGTCAAAGACCAGGATTGGACTACGATGAAACTTTTTCACCAGTAGCTATGATTAAATCCATTCGGATCATGCTTGCCATTGCTGCCTTCCATGACTATGAAATCTGGCAAATGGATGTAAAAACAGCTTTTCTAAATGGACATCTAGAAGAGAGTGTTTACATGGATCAACCAGAAGGTTTCTTAGACAGTGGGAGCAGCGGAAGAGTGTGCAAATTGCTTAAATCCATTTATGGGTTAAAGCAAGCATCGCGGAGTTGGAACATCTGTTTTGATGAAACAGTCAAGGAATTTGACTTTATCAAAAATATAGATGAACCATGTGTTTATAGGAAGATTGTGGAAGGAGCAGTAGTCTTCCTCGTTTTGTACGTCGACGACATACTACTGATAGGGAATGATATCCCTATACTACAATCAGTAAAGCTCTTCTTGTCACAGAAATTCTCTATGAAAGACTTGGGAGATGCATCATACATTCTGGGCATTAAGATCTATCGAGATAGATCTAATAGGATATTGGGACTTTCACAGTCCAGGTATATAGACACTATACTAAATAGATTTAGTATGGAAGATTCCAAGCGCGGCAATATGCCCGCTTGTCACGGAATCACCCTCTCAAAAGAGATGTCTCCAAAGACTGATGAAGAGAGGGCTCGCATGGGCACTATACCCTACGCTTCGGCGGTAGGATCAATAATGTATGCGATGTTATGTACCAGACCAGATGTAGCTTACGCACTTAGTGTGGTAAGCAGGTATCAATCGGACCCAGGTGAGAAGCATTGGATAGCGGTGAAGAACATTCTCAAGTATCTGAGAAGGACTAAGGAGATGTTCTTGATTTACGGCAATAAGGACCTCCAGGTAGAGGCTTTTACCGACTCCGGCTTCCAAAGTGACAAGGATGATTCTAAATCTATTTCGGGTTTTGTGTTTACCCTCAATGGAGGGGCGGTAAGTTGGAAGAGTTCCAAACAAGATACCGTCGCAGACTCAACTATGGAGGCTGAGTATATAGCTGCTAGTGAAGCCGCAAAAGAGGCTGTCTGGATAAGGAAGTTCATTTCTGAACTTCAGGTGGTTCCGTCCATTGCCAATCCAATACCGTTGTATTGCGATAGCAATGGCGCTGTAGCTTTAGCGAAGGAACCAAGGTCCCATCAGAAATCCAGGCATATCTTAAGGCGTTTTCACCTGATCAGGGAGATCGTGGATCGTCGGGAGATCGAGATACGGAGAGTAGACACAAAAGACAACACGGCAGATCCATTCACCAAGGCCATTCCTCAAGTACAGTTCGAGAGGCTTTTTGAGATGTTGGGCATGCGGTACGCAAGCAACTGGATCTGGTAGAGACAGTGGGTACTCATTGCGCCAATTATAGGCTTTAGTGCAAGTGGGAGATTGTTGGATATATATGCCCTAGAGGCCTACATTGTATAGGATGCTTGGGATATGTATGTACATGACAGTCTTGCTTGATATGATAGTACGCTATTTGGTTTGACTTTGTCTTAACGTATAATATATTTTACTTGGTATTTATATATATATGTTGATAAAGCCCATAGGGTGTTTGTCTGACTACCGGCGTTGTGATGGCAGTCATACTAGTGGGAGCTGGATAGTCAATAGGCACACCCTTAGATGTCCCTGGTCGCAGGAGTATCGAGATTGGGCATCGATACTCCGGAGTAGACTAGTGTATACATATCTAGACCCTGACGAGGGGCGATGGATTGGTCCCGCAACCATTGGTGGAGTTCACCTAAGATTGTATACAGATGCTCACTGGGTGTGAGTACACCGGACAGGACTCGCCGAGAACTGACTGGATGGTATTATACCTAACGTCAGATAGCAGTTCTCAGGTGACATGTGTGCAGGTAGTCCGTTGACTTAAGGTCATCATTTGTCTCGTGTGAGTTCCCACTGTGCTTTGATTGTTACCCTACCACGGCTTAAAGGAGTCGTGCAAACAGGTTTCAGTTGGGCACAGTCCCGAGCCACGTGGAGGCAGTGAGCGACTGTTAGGGATTCGTCTCTCCCGGTATAGGGAGTTGATATCGCACAGTGGTCGTTTGGTCATTACCATAAGTCCCTGGCCAGGGCTGATTGAGAATCACTGATAGGTTGATCAGTAGATTCTCGAATGGTGATGAAGCCATACCGACACGACTTGTATGGTTATTAGGGGTCTGACGTCCACCACCTCCCTAGACCGTACATGCGATACTCTTAGACGAAAAGACCGGACTGCGCGGATATTGTCACAGACAGGCTCAGTAGGATTTCAGATGGGTTACCTCATCAGCTTTCTTATCGACAACTACCTGGGGACCGTTACGTACAGCTAGTGCCGCTTGCGGTCTGTGGTTAAACCCACTGCCAGCGTAGTAGTCGAGTCTTTAGAGTCCCACATAGAGATTTCCCAAACCCAGGCGAAAAGATATAGAGGTCGTATGGTTTTACGACAAAGGTTCGGACGCATACGTGTTTGATTGCACATGCGGCATTCGAACAGTTTTTACTAGCCGGCTTTGGTTTAAGCCAGATTCTAGTATCAGGTTATTGGATTTATACAGTCTAAAGTTTTTCCGTGTTTTCACGGATGAGAGGGGCGTTCTCATAATTTTCCGAGAAGCTTCTAGAAGGATGTGACATAAAGAGAGAGGTGGCATTTTCATTTAATGAATAAGTGACTCATTGTGAATGATTCATCACATCATTAATGCATTATTAAATGCTTAATGACTCATGTAATGAATCACCCACTTGCATTAATGAAACATGATGAATATTCACTTATTATTCATTTATCTTTTATTTCATTATGTTTCATATATATCAAGTGAGAAACATTTATTCATAGAATAATTCATTATCATCTTCTCACTCTCTCTCTTCAAGCTCTCTCTCCTTCACCAAAGCCTAATCCTACCCCTCATGAGTTGAGAACAAGGATTAGGAAAGACTAATTACTCCATAACCTATCTCTACATCATCTTAGCAACTCTATTTAGCAACTAGAGAAACTAAGTAACCTCAAGTTTAGAGGTTATAGCTTGGATTAGGGTTCTCGGGTGGATCATCTATCACGGGAGAAAGCCGAAGAGGACGTGGAGATCCAAAGAGTCCGTAGACAACATCAAGACGAAGGACTAGAACCGTTTGGTATAATTCCTTCGCATAGTAGATTAAAACTCTAAAGCTTTCGTTTAAAACTTGTATAGCAAACGATTCGTACGGTTAATCGATGTTTGATCATAGAACTTAATTGTTATTCATATTTCCGCCTCCCCACAAGTATTGGGGTGTTGAACATCGACTTACAGATGGCGTATAGCACCCCCGCACACTTTGATGGAAACCAATTTATATATAGATTATGGTTAATGAAACCTCTAATAGAAAACTGTAGATAGAGTAAAAAGGTAGTTAGAGAACCATATTAGAAACTAAGGATAGTTAGAAGTGATATGATACGACTAGTATGTGATGACGGGAATTGAGGATGATATTTGTTGATATTGCCGTTTAGGGTACTATAAGACTAGATAGTCGACGTAGATGTGTCATCCGAACCATACCTATTTCCAAACTGAAGAATCGTAGGCATCTTTTAAACAGATATCTTGAGGGACGTTATGGATTTTCAAATGATATCTTTTCTTTAAAAAACACCGTAGCCCCTACTTTCAAAACTACGATTCGCATCTTTCAAAAACTGTTTGTATGGTTCTGGTGTGTAAGTTAGATTAGATATGTATGCTAATCGTCAAGTAGAATGTTTTTGTAAAATTGACTTGATGTGGGATATAAATGCGATGAAAAGATATATAACGTGATATGATGATTTGATGATATGTTGGTATACGGATGCGAGTCGATTGAGATGATTTATACCCTGTCGGTCCCCTAATATGAGATTGTTGTGGATGTGACCTGGGACATAGGTATATAGAGATATTTATATATGTTGTGAATTGTGAGTGATAGCCGTCTGAGACGTTAGGTCCGTACCCTCCCCGTCTTATAGGTTGATAGGATCCCTGATAGCTTAATGCCGCCGTACGATGATTTTCCGTATCTGATGAGTTTGACTTGATATTTGATCCATACCCTTGACTAGAGGATGCCGTACGATGGATTATACCGTACGTGATGTTGTGTGGCTAGATTCCAATTGATAGATTCACTGACTCGGTCACGTTAGATACGTATACCCGTCAGCATTTGCATATGATTTACCTTATGCTGCATTCATGATATCCTCATTGCATTACATATACTTGTGCTAGTACACCTACACCATTATCGAGGATGCGTATATTACACTTACACAGATTGTCCGGCTCACACACTTCTTCATCGATAATTTCTATGTCACTCACAGTAGAACCGCTGCATCAGGATATGACTCCTTGCATGATATACTTGCTATAGCTACATATTGTACACTCATATATGCGTATATACCACTTGTACACCCATACTTGCGCATATACATATTGTACACCATACTTGCGTACATACACATATGCACCATTATACGATGTTGTATTTGATTTTGGAGATTTGGGAACCACATGATATATTTTAAAAACTGGATTCATTTAAAAGAGCGGTTTTCCCTCGATAGGTGCATATTGCTGTTCCATGTTCCATGATATACGGATATGCTTACATTCTGTTATATGTCGCATACATCATGCTTTACGCTTTTACGCATTGAGATATGCCCTTTTCATGAGATTTCTAGATTTGAGAACCGTGGCTATTTCAAAGGAAAGCATGTACTGTTTTAAAAACCCGGTTTCTTTTGATATGATATTTCAGTGCGTCCACCATGTGTTTTCTCGGTTCTGAGAGTGGCATGTGAAACCCGATTCGAGGAGTGGTAGGCACCGTCTATTGGTACATGGTGGACCCGGTGAGGTACCCGGGGTAAGAAGACTCGTATTGTTAGACGGTGAGCCTGGCAGGGGAGCACTACCTACTGGTGATAGTACTTGGGCTCGGCTGATATTCGGAGGATACCGACCGGAGTCGAGAGTTGATATGGGCCGATCCGGACTGATGGAGCCCGTGGGCCGATCCGGACTGACGTAGCCCGAGTGAGATGAGGATTTACGTACCGATACTGGACACGGGTTTCATGATGTTTCGAGTGTCGATGCTGGACCCTCATGTTCCATGATTTGATGTGTCGCGAGGGACATACGTTGATTTATATCCTAATATTTTCATGCATATATACTTTATGATATTTACATGCATGATGTTGTTGTGTCTTTGGCTGACACATGGACGAGATCCACTTGCATATATATATTGATCATATGGTTGGACGAGATCCACTTGCATACATACATTGATCATATTGTTGGATGATATCCATATGCTGATTAACATTGATATTAGTGTTGGCACCTATACAGATACGGTCACCCTAGATATCATAGTATTACCTTCATGATATAGTTGACCTAGGAGTCGTTGTTTATTCGATTTCTACTTGTTGATGTTTTTCTACTCACGAGTTGGCAACTCACCCCCGTTGTGCCACAGTTCTTGCAGGTTGACCGCACGGATCAGTAGCGGCATCGCTAGCACATAGCTACTTTCGGTTGTTTTGCTTTTGGTAGGTGGGACATTCGTATCGTGCCCCCTCTTGTATTTATATTTCATATTGTATCTAGTCAACTCCATCAAATGAAAATTAGTGATTGTATAAGTAATGAGACTTAGCGAGACTTGTAGTTGTGAGACTTGAGTGATGGGTTTTATGTTCATATTTTGGGTTGATGTCTTGCTTTACTTTATCTTTTGTGGTGAACTTTGCCGTTGGGCGTCGTATACTCATTTTTATGCTTTGCGTGGTTGTGATCCGCTGGTTGGCGAAGAGCAAGATCCCGCTTGGGGATGCCATTATTCTTGTTATGTAATTGTGGTTTTGGATCAAAATATACAAAGGAGGTGCTGCCCAAATTTTTAAAAGACGAAACACATTTTCAAACTAGTAAATTTCACTTGCATTTTTATATTCCTTTTCTATGCATTAAGAAAACTTGATTTCATTATACCTTTATTTCCAAACTTCACCTCTTTTATTTTCTTAAAAAGGTTTAGATTTTTGGGTTTCAGCTTACTTGAATTCCGTTACGCCTTTATACGTTGCGTGATTCAAGTGCAGGTCACGAGCTAATATTTCGGGTCGTGACAAAGTTGGTATCAAAGTGCTAGGTTTAACCTTAGTTTGAGTCTATGTTTGACTATGCGGAGTCTAGGGCGGGTCTGTATTTCGGAACCTAGGCTTGACCTTACGGAACTTAGACTAGAACGGTGGGGTATTAGACCCGAATTTTTGTTTCATAGGCTTACCCTGATTGATGGAGTAGGTAGCTTGAGTAGAGTGACGTACCGTACGTATGTTCCGCGGCATATTTACGATACGATACTCCACTTAAGAAACCATAGGATGTACAAATTTTGAGATCTAAGATTCTCTTCGTACCCATGATTATACATCCATTTGAGATCCTCGATTCTATTTGTTTCCATGATCATACTCTCATTGATGCTGCTTCTTCTTATGATCATGTATCCATTCTGGATATGTCGTTTCCTTTCATGCCTTTGATCTGTTTTCTTCGATATTCGATTGAGGTTCCTGTCATCATAGTTTGAGCGCAGTTTGAGCTGCTGCTAGTGTTGCGGTCAGGGCGAGCTCGTCATGGATGAGGACTGACCATCGTGTTTTCTGGTGACACGAGAACGTCTCGAGTTAGTATTTATGTTGTGACCTCTCAGATGAGGCGAGTGTTTAGTTTTCCACCGGATGAGCGGGCCATTGATAGAGTTGCCTATTGCTAGAGGACTGTTGATGTACAGCTGACCTCAGAGATTGTGATGTCGTCTACCGTGCAGACAGATGACCCAGCTGTTGCTAAGATTGATAGGATGTTGCTTCCACAGCTTACGAGCTAAGATCGCCAGAACTTCCAGGCAGAAATGCGACAGATGATAGCTAGTCTACCCCGAGTTGAGAGACGAAGGTGATTCGTCAGATTGATGCGCCGACGCAGGCCCAGTTGAGTTGAAGATTTCCAGTGTGGAGTGTCTTACTCAGATCTAGAGTAGGCCGATCTAGAAATGACCGTTGATCTATCGTCTTTCCTGGAGGATTGAGGCACTGTTAGCATGCGGACGAAGAGTATTCGCACGTCGCCTAGGCGAAGTTAAAAAGTTCAAACGAATGTCAGAAAACCCATTTTTCCATGTTTAAAGTGTTCGGACGAACATGCAAGTGATTCTGTGGACCCTCTAGAAGAATGAAATCCTAACTCGACATGATGACCATGGAACCGCTTTTGAACCTTAAGGTTTGCGGCAGTTTAGCGGTGCCATCAGTGAGGCTTGGGTTTGCCCTTCTACGGCTGGTCCAGAGGTATTGTGGTATGTACCAGATGTTATTAAACTGTGCTCAGGTGTTGAGCTTTCGGAAAATTTTGGGACCTTGATGAATCAATGGAAAAGTTTAGCATCGTCCGGATATCATGTTATAAGAGATCAGCAAGCTGACCGGTTTCGGATAGAGGACCTCACTCAGATGCGTTATGAGTTAATCGAGAACGGGTGAGTATTGAGTATTCCTCCGACGGTTGGGACAAGTTCCCAAGGACGTGTTCGGCTAGAGATCTTCTACAAAGTGATGAAGATACCGAGCTCATGATTTCGAGTCCGTGTGAGAGACTCCGGATTCACTGTAGCTGAGACAACTGTAGTACGCAGATGGCATGACGTGACGTCAAGTGGACGATGATATAGACGAGTGGAACCAGAGGTTCGTGCGAGGCGCTGACGAGCTGTTGTTACTCCCCGTCGAGATGAGAGATATGATATGTGTACAGAGGCGTTGGGATACGGCCAGTTCCCGAGGAAATATTATGCTGGAAACGCAGATGTCCAGGAGACGAGAAAAGATTCTGCAAGAGTACCAGCCTCCATATTGTTCGGCACAGGCGAGATCGGAAGAGACCTTGAGCAGGATTCCTTCCAGGACACTGCTGCAATGAGATTTGCACCTAGGATCGGTTGTGTCACATGTACTCAGAGGACCAGAGGCCGAGGCCAGTGACGTGCTGCTTTACGAGTGGTCGTGATGATTGACTGAGAGATGACCAGAGAAGGGCCAGAACGGAATCGTTCCCGTTAGCACACCTGACCGGGCCGACGAGCCGATGGATTGCGAGATTGGTGAATCCACAGAGAGATGAAGACCCAGAGACAGAAGACGCCAGATCGTAACCAGGAGGAAAGCGGATGTTCTTGTTCTGCCGGTTTTAGGCGCACCGGTTTATTCTTCGACATTGTAGGAGATGTACCTCAATGTCATTTATTGCAATTTGCGTTTGTGATATGAGTATCACGCTTATATCGCTTGGATTTGAGTTTTGATGATTGAGTTTCATGATATCGTTTTCGTGCACCATAGCTGCACCTACTGGGCATTTACATTTTGTGCATAGTATTGCACATGATATATGTTTTATACGCCGTTGTGTTTGGTTGTGATTTGTGCATGTCTATTGCACTTGATATTGATTTTGTGCGTTGGCTGCACATGTTTATGATTTCGTGGATTTCATACAGTTGATTTGATTTTATGCGTGTGGTACGCACTCGTTTTGATTTTTGCACTCGGTACAACTTATATGTGTTTGCAGTGCATTGATATGTGTTTTGTGCACGCAGTTGCACACATTTATGATTTTATACACCTTGGTACATTCGGTGTTGCTGTTTACGCATTTGAGTTATTGATTCGGATTTCATGCACTTGATGCTCCAGATTTGTATTTATGCATTTATGCACTTTATTTATATTTCGTGCACTGGATGCACCGTATTTGGATTTCGTGCACTTGATGCACCAGATTTGTATTTATGCATTTATGCACTGTATTTATATTTCGTGCCCTGGATGCACCGGATTTGTGTTTCGTGCATTTATTGCACTAGATTTTTGTTCCGTACATTGTTGTACCGATTTATGTCTTGGAGCATTTGTGTTATCCGATTTGTGTTTTCGTGCGCGTTGACACTTGCTGTTCGTTTTTGTGCATGCTACTGCACTATATGATTTTATGGACCCGACGCATTTTGGTTGGATTTTGCGCATATTAGGTGCTTGAATTTGGATTTTTGTGTGCATCGGATGCACTTGAGTGAGATTTTTACTCGTGCATGTCGGATGCCCTTTATTTAGATTTTCTTCGTGCATGATGGATGCACCTGATTTTGATTTTCGCGCATGTTGGGCGCATGATATGAGATGCGATTTTGTGCACACCGGATGCACTCGATTTGGGATTTTTATTCGTGCACGTTAGTTGCACTGGATTGAGATTTTCGTGCACTCTAGGTGCACTTGATATTATTGTCGTGCACACCCGTTGCATTAGACAGATGCTTTCATGCACACCCGTTGCACTTAATTTTGGCTTTTGTGCATATCGTAACACCTGTTTTTGGATTGATTTCCGTGCGCACCCGATGCACGTGATTATTGGATGCGTCTTTTTAGGCTGATTTTGCTTTTGAGCACCTTATTTTCAGGATAGGTACTAATTTGTTTAGTAGCCGAACATGACTGATCTGAGGACAGTACCTGAGTACTTGCAGGCATTAAAAGTTTACCAAGAGGTTTTGAAAAAGGGATATTGTCTCGCTATTTCCTACGTGTCCGTGAGCGACACGAACGTTTTTTTTAAAGGAAAACCTTTTGGGATATTTTGAAACGACGGAACGTATATTTAGCAAAACATATATGGACATATATTATTATTTTACAAATGCGCATCCGTCACTTATGCCGTGAGTTACGCCTTCACTCGGCGATTTAGAAAAGATTTTGCATGAGTTTTATTCAGTTCTTGAAAGTTTTCCAAAGATGTGTACTATACACGTATTATAGTATTTGACTAGTGCATATTGGATTTCAGTAGTGGATTTCGAGATCTGTATCTCTGTTGTAACTCCGAGAATATGCATACAAATCAGACGATTTGCGTGACGCTTGACGGAGTTCGATTTTGAGTTTCGTACTCGTTTTCAGGCACACGCGATTCGCTGTAGTATTCTGTATTTTCCGTGATTTCGGAGCCCCGTTGTTTTGAGATGATTATCGAGATGTTTTAGATTTTGGGGGTTTAAATTTAAATTCGGGGACCGAATTTATTTAAGGGGGAAGATTGTAACATTTCAGAAAATATAAAATATCATTTTTGGAATTTAATATTAAAATAATATATTTCCCGAAAACTGCCAGATTTGCGAAATTGGGGTTTTCGAAAAAGGGTATAAATATATACCAATAATTGTGAAATAAATGGAAATTAAAATGATTTATTCATTTAAAAATATATTTAAAGGATTCGTCATTTTTAAAAATTTATTATATGCAGTTTGGATAAAAACCCGATTAGTGCACTGCTAATCGAGATTAAGCTAAATCCGTGTTTCTACAGTTATCATGGTTAGTGCACCATGACATGTTTCATTTGGTTACATATTCATTTGTGTTGTTTTATGTTATGGTTTTATTGTGGTGAGAAAGGAAAAGGAAAAGGAAAAAGGTGTCATGATGACTTGAGGAGAGAGAGAGAGGGGACATCATGATGAGAGTGAGCATGCTAGGAGAGAGAATGAGAGAGAGAGAGAGAGTGTGCTGCCCCATATCCATTCCCCCGCCATTTCTTTCATCTCCTTCTTCATCCTCAGCCCCTCATTCTACCCTCATAACCCATCTCCAAAATCTCATCAAAACCCCATACCCCCTTCACAAAAGATGATCACCTCCTCATAATGAACCAAGCAAAGTGGGATTTTGACAACATTAGGACTTCTAGGGTTTTGCTTGGGTGTAATCATGAGGTATATTTCTTTTCATTTAGTGTAGTTTTGTTTTTGGATTGGTTTTTGGTTGTTGTATGTTCGTACATCAACGACAAGGGATAATTGGTTGGTTTTTCATGCGTGGCTTATAGGTTCTAACCTAAAGACGATCCGTGTGCCGTTTTGGTTTCCGGATTCGATTTTAATAGCGATTGCGAATGTGTATTATTGTAGATACTTTCGCATGGATTCCAAGGTGACGGAGCGTGGCGTCATCGACTTCGGCTAGCAAGAAGCAAGGTGAGTAGATCTATATTAGTGGGGGAAGTCGGGTGGATGGCGTATAGCACCCGCACACTTTGATGGAAACCAATTTATATATAGATTATGGTTAATAAAAACTCTAATAGAAAACTATAGATAGAGTAAAAAGGTAGTTAGAGAACCATATTAGAAACTAAGGATAGTTAGAAGTGATATGATATGACTAGTATGTGATAACGGGATTTGAGGATGATATTTGTTGATATTGCCGTTTAGGGTACTATAAGACTAGATAGTCGACGCAGATGTGTCATCCGAACCATACCTATTTCCAAACTGAAGAATCGTATGCATCTTTTAAACAGATACCTTGAGAGACGTTGCTGATTTTCAGATGATATCTTTTCTTTAAAAAACACCGTAGCCCCTACTTTCAAAACTACGTTTCGCATCTTTCAAAAACTGTTTGTATGGTTCGGTTGTGTATGTTAGATTAGATATGTATGCTTATAGTAAAGGTAGAATGTATTTGTAAAATTGACTTGATGTGGGATATAAATGTGATGAAAAGAATATATGGCGTTATATGATGATTTGATGATATGTTGGTATACGGATGCGAGTCGATTGAGATGATTTATACCCTGTCGGTCCCCTGATATGAGATTGTTGCGGATGTGATCTGGGACATAGGTATATAGAGATATTTATATATGTTGTGAATCGTGAGTGATAGCCGTACGAGACGTTAGGTCCATACCCTCCTCGTCTTATAGGTTGATAGGATCCCTCATAGCTTAAAGCTGTCGTACGATGATTTTCCGTACCTGATGAGTTTGACTTGATGTTTGATCCATACCCTTGACTAGAGGATGTCGTACGATGGATTATACCGTACGTGATGTTGTGTGGCTAGATGCTAATTGATAGATACACTGACTCGGTCACGTTAGATACGTATACCCGTCAGCATTTGCATATGATTTACCTTATACTGCATTCATGTTATCCTCATTGCATTACATATAGTTATGCTAGTACACCTACACCATTATCGATGATGCGTATATTACACTTACACAGATTGGCTGGCTCACATACTTCATCATCGATAATTGCTATGTCACTACACAGTAGAACTGCTACATCAGGATATGACTCCTTGCATGATGTACTTGCTATAGCTACATATTGTACACTCATATATGCGTATATACCACTTGTACATCTATACTTGCGCACATACATATTGTACACCATACTTGGGTACAAACATATTGTGCACCATACTTGCGTACATACACATATGCACCATTATACGATGTTGTATTTGATTTTGGAGATTTCGGAACCGCGTGATATATTTTAAAAACTGGATTCATTTAAAAGATCGGTTTTCCCTTGATAGGTGCATATTACTGTTCCATGGTGCATGATATACGGATATGCTTACATTCTGTTATATGTCGCATACATCATGCTTTTACGCATTGAGATATGCTGTTTTCATGAGATTTCTAGATTTGAGAACCGTGGCTATTTCAAAGGAAAGCATGTACTATTTTAAAAACCCGATTTCTTTTGATATGATATTTCAGTGCGTCCACCATGTGTTTTCTCGATTCTGAGAGTGGCATGTGAAACCCGATTCAAGGAGCGGTAGGCACCGTCTGCGGGTATATGGTAGACCCTGTAAGTCTACGGTAGCGCCCCGGCCGTCTACAGACGCCAAATGCGGAACAAAAACTTTTTAACTGGCGCTATCGTATACTTTAACCCGGATCTGCCATTATTGCTAAACTAACAAACTGTAAAGAGTGTAGAAAGGTTATACCGAACGATCCGAGTCCTTCGTTCTTCAACCATCATCCCACGCTCCGTTGCGGCTGCTCCGATCTCGTCGATCTCCAATCTGCTCTTCCAGGTGGCACCACGTCAACGATTCTTTAAACGGGCTCCTGCCTCTGACTCGAGGCAACTCGGTCGTCAAGTTTGCTAAAAGAGACGACCAAGATTGATATAGAGAATGAGTAGAAGACTTTGTCTCGTTCCGTCCAAAGCTATGGACGAACGGTTAATGAAGTTGCCACTCGAATCGGGTGATGGAATGAAATGAGCTGTGAAATTCCATACACCCCAAAATCTATCATAATCTTTTTACCAGATGAAAACTCAAATGAGAGAGAGAGAGGAGGGGGCCGGCCATATATAGGGATGGGAGGGTGAGTGTAGGAGAGAGGAGAGTGACCACAAGAGTGTGAACACAAATAAATATCTAGTGTGAACACAAATAAATATCTAGTGTGAACACAAAGTGTGAACACACAGTGTGAACACAAAGAAAGCAACCAATGAAACAATAACACCTCACCGCTTCTAGAACCTTCTAGAAGCATCCACACTCTTCCAAAGAAAAGATAAATCCGTCTTTAACCGAATGTTAAAAGACGGCTGATAGAAAACTGGAAACTGGCAACTTCCAAAAGTGATCCTGAAACGACTTTCAGGATAACCCCGTAACTGTATAAATATACCCGCATTTGTATTACGACCGAATACAAATACAACTGAGACAAAGATATTATATCCACTCAATATAATACTCGGATCCGGCTTAAACCAAAGCCGACCAGTATCATCTGCCTGAAAACCGACACGTGCGTAAACGCACGTGCATTTTTCGAACCCTGCCATAAAACCATACGGCCTCTACAACGTTTCGCCCGAACTTGGGAAACTGTCTGTGGGGGACTCTAATGACTCATCAGTACCCTGGCAGTGGGTTTAACCACAAACCGTCAGCGGCACTAGCTATGCGTAACGGCTGCCCATGGACTGACCTCAAGGGAGGCCGATGAGCGAACTCATCCGGAAACCCTACTGAGCCTAACAGTGACAATGTATATACAGTCCGGTCCGTTCGTCTATGAGTATCGCATATCTGCCTAGGGGGTTAGTAACGTCAGACCCCCAATAGCAGTATAAGTCGTGTCGGAGTGTAGCCCAATAACACCCTGAGATACTACTGGAGTACCTACCAGTAAATCTCCTGCCACGGCCATGGGCTATGTGTAATGGCTCTCCTAGACACAGCACGATCTCGCCCCCAATATCGGGAGAGATGAATCCCCTGCCGATCCGCTCACGTGCCTCCATATGGCTCAGGACTGTACCCAAAAACTAACTGTTTGCACGACTCCTTTGAGCCGTGGTAGGGTAGAAATCAAAGCACAGTGGGAACTCACACGAGACAAATGACGACCTCAGGTCGATGAACTAACCTCTACACATGTCACCAGGGAACTGCTATATGACGATATGTATAATACCAACTAGCAGATTCCCGGCGAGTCCTGTCCGGTGTACTCATAACCCAATGAGCACCTATATACATCTTAGGTGATCCAACTGACACCAGTGGCTTGTGAGACCGGCCACCGCCCCTTGTCGGGGTCTCGACTGTATACACTAGTCTACTCCGGAGTATCGATGCCCTGTCTCGAAACTCCCACGACTAGGGACCACAATTAAGGATATGCATATAAACCACCCAACTCTCACGTATATGATCGCCATCATACTGTTGGTAGTAAAGCAAAATCTTAAGGGCTCTATCAAAGTGTAACAGTGATCAGTCACCTGAAACTGTACACGACTGATAAAGGCAAACCAGATAACATACTATCATCTTGAGTAAGACTGTCCTACCGGTATAGGTCCTCCGCAATCATTGCAATCACGTACCTGCGATCCAATAATTGACTCTGAGGGCACTATCTCCAACAATCTCCCACTTGCACTCAAGGCTAATTATTGCGATGTCGACTACTCACAGCCCATGTGAAACCGAACATCCAACTCCTCTACTAATCAGTTTCATAAAACCCGTTTGTAAAACTATTGTGTTCGAGAAATAGCCTCAGTGAGTGGATCCGCCTAGATGTTTCTTTCTATATCTCTCTTAATCTCAAATTCGCGGAGAAAGCCATCTCCGGAATTGAGT
The DNA here is from genome assembly GCA_030015575.1 of Agapanthus africanus. Classification (NCBI taxonomy): domain Eukaryota; kingdom Viridiplantae; phylum Streptophyta; class Magnoliopsida; order Asparagales; family Amaryllidaceae; genus Agapanthus; species Agapanthus africanus. Next base: position 279,450,212 of record JASDDO010000001.1, read on the forward strand.
AATACCTGTCTTAGAATATGTCTGGATATCTGATGGGACCTAGTTCATAAATGAACTCCAAATCCAAACTTCTTAGACTGTATCGATCACTGAACCTAATCAGTATCGTGCACCAAGCCTCCCACAGTATTCTCTTGGACCACCTGTCCACAATACTGTCCCTCATCAGAGGGAAAACTATAACTCTGACAATCACTCTGTCAACCATGTCACCTTTGAAGCCTGGAATGATAATCGTCTCCCGAAGGAGACTGCCGTCGTCAAATCCGTAGAACATCTACTTATGTTCTAAAACTGCTTCCTTATGTTTCTCCAGAATTGGATTAATACAAACTTATTGCAGCTAGTGCAAAAACATCTGGTGTGGTACTTGACATCTCATGATTGACTCAATTGCCTAAGCAAGTGATCTGCCAATCATGCACATCCCTCTCCACTTCAGTCTGTAAGACACCTTTAGAGAGGGTGACTCCATCACCTATAGGTACACCACCATGTTAGGAGTCATCTATTCTAAAAACCATTAGAATATTGTCAAAGTACCCACATTGGGAAACTACCCAAATCCAGATCTAAAAACCATAGATTTAGAAACCAGAATGTCAAATATTATATCCATATCCTGTCTGGAGAAACAACTGTGTGACGACCACAGTACAACCGATCATAGTATAGGAATTTTACTTCCTACTCTGTGTATGTCATCCAGATACCATGACATCACACCCTACTACCCTCTTAACAGATCCATCCCCTATCCTGATTGAAGTCAAACCCATGACTGTCATATCAAAACTAGATGATCTATCTCCGCTATAACTGCTCAAGTCTATAAATAGACATAAGCATCTTGCCCACTATGCTTCCGATGCTCCCACTGACTACGACAACCCTCCTACCGGGTCTCATAGCCTGGAACATCAGTAGTGTCAAGTCTGGGTAGATAAGAACCTCCCTGTCACCGTCCTTGAGGCTACCGAAGTACCTCTCGGGTGTCTGAGGTTACCCACCATATCTGCGGAGTGGCTAATGGAATGTCAAACCTGATTGAATATATAGGTCTTATTAAATTTTCTGTAATCGTTTGCGGTTCTGGAATTTGAGCAACTCAGGAATTTTCTTGAGTTGCCAAAGGAGGTAAATTCTGGACCTATTAGAGTAGTATTCCATTTCCTTGTGCATCCATTCTAGTTTCATGTCGATATGGTGTCGTTTTGAGGACTTTTGAGAATTCTAGTTAGGGTTTAGGGTTAGACCTGAAATCAAAGTGAAATTGAGGCTTGTTGTGACCTTAGAACCCCTGTGGTGATGTCTTATTGGATCAAACTAGAGACTAGAACACAGAATACGGATTTGTGAGACGATGTCAGAGAAAAACTGTGAATCTGTGATCGTATTTAAGAATTTGCTATCACCCCGAGACCCCAAAAATAAAACTGAGTTGACAGTGAGAAGTGCAGGCACCATGGAACCACCACACCAAACCTTAGCCCCCAACTCAAAAGTGCGGCCGCCAATTAATTCCTTCTGGCCGCAAATTGCGGCCAGAGCAGGAGGGAACTGCCTCGATTTTTGTGCATGGCCCTATTTCCTCTAGTCTTGACCCTGGGTATGTCTAGTTTTAACTGATTCCAGTTAGGGTAAAATAGGGTTGATTTTCCTATGTTGGCACATGATTTACGACTCTATTTAGCATGGATTTTTGTATTTGGTGATTCGTTTCTGTCGGGTGGCGTTTGGACGTCAACGACAAATGGATATTGATCATGTTTGCATGCGAGACGATAGGTTTTTACCTATGCGAGTAGCGTGTGCTATTTTGGTTTTCGATGTGATTTTCATGTGCTTTAGCGTTGTGATATACTTGTAGGTACCCTACGTGATGTGAGGCAAGGAAGATGAAGATGGCGACATCGGCACCGACACATGAGAAGCAAGGTGAGTAGATTTATATCTACGGGGAGAAGTCGGGTGGATGGCGTATAGCACCCCCGCAGTCCGTGGTGATGTATACGAATACGTATACACACATATAATTATTATGTGCTGTTAGGATTATTGATGGTAATAATGGATTATTGATGATAAGAATGTATTGGTTTAGTACAGTGCGAAACCCTAGAGTAGGGGTTGCACACCCACACATACACATACACATATACTTGCATGCATTCTTTCATTTATCTGTGCGTATTTGGAGGTGTATATCTACACATGGGTATGGGACTATGTGTTCATATACGGGATTGAGATGAGTTGATGAGTTTGACTTGAGGTCGTAAGATTCGACGATATGACAGAGTTTGTATTTGAGATGCGACATGGTGGTTTTGGCGGGCCTTTGGGCATGTGTTTTACCCCGAATTCATATTTATATAGATGGTATCGATGGTACTAGACTTAGATTTGTACCCTAGATTATGTGATATGATGGTAGTGATACCTGATATGTGGTGAGATGAATGTTATATTGACCCGTACCCAGCTATTGGGATGCCGTACGACGATTTACCGTACGAGCTTTACATTGATGTTAGATCCGCACTCATAACTCGAGGATGTTATATGATATACTGTATCGTACGTGATACTTTTGAGGCGAGATCACCGACTATATATATATATCGACTCAGATTTAGGTGGCTTCCATACCCCTCGCGATTTACTTGATTGTTGGGTTCGTAGTTCGCATAGTAGGCGTTAGACTAGACCCGAGTCATACCTATTTCAAAACTAACGAATCGTGGATATTTTAAAGATAGGCAAAAAGGGATTCTACGAATATTTTCAAGCGACGCATCTTTTCTTAAAACACCGTAGCCCTTATTTTACCAAAAGCCCTAATTCTTCTTATTTCAAAAGGCAAGGTTGCATGATATATCTATTGAAGCAGGTTCTTTACTGTTTCGTTGATTATTCGATTCCGCATATTCATGCTATTTGCATTGCATCGCTTGTATTGTTGGTATATTTCAGTCATGCTGCTAGGACACCAACACCATTATCGATGATGCGTATGTTTCACGTACACTTGTTCGCCGGCTCACACACTTCATCATCGATAATTGCCATGTCACTACACTGTAGTACTGTTGCATTCAGTGTATGTTGCTTACCTTTCTTTACATGTCGCATACATCATGCTTTCCGATTATACACATTGAGATATGTTGTTTCCATGATATTTCTGGTTTTCGGGAACCGTGGGTGTTTCAAAAGGAGAATATGTAATTGTTTTAAAACCCGGTTACCCTTGATATGATATTTCAGTGCATCCACCATGTGTTTTCTCGGTGCTGAGAGTGACATGTGAAACCCGATTCGAGGAGGCGGATGAGGCCGATTGCGGGTACATGGTGGATCCGGTATGGTACCCCGGGACGAGAACGGTTTCGCTGTGTAGTAGACGGTGAGCCTGGCAGAGGGATTACTACCTACCGGTGATTGGTTGGACCTGGCGGTTATCCGGAGGATACTGACCAGAGTCGATAGATGGATAGGGGCGTACTGCCGGGGCCGAGGGCTGATACCGTAGACAGAGCTCGTGGGCCGATCCAGGCTGACGGAGCCCGTTATATGAGGATTTACGTGCCGATGTTGGGCACAGTTTTCATGATGTTTTCGAGTGTCGATGCTGGACACTCCGGTTCCATGATTTTGACGTGTCGCGAGGGACACAGGTGGCTTATATCCTCATATTCCCATGCATATGCTGATGATATTTACATGCATAACGGTTATTGTCATTGGGTGACGAGTGGACGGGATCCACGTACATGCAGATTTGATTACATTGATCATACCTCACATTTATGATATGCTATTACTTGAGGCACTGGCACGAGCACTTGGCACTACACTCATGCATAGAGATTTCCTTGCCAGTTTAGCATGCTTTAGACTTATTCATATTGAGGTTTATTTATATCTGATCGTATTGACCTAGGATGGGTCATACATTCGATCTCTGCTTGTTGATATTTTCTATTCACGAGTTGGCAACTCACCCCCGTTGTGCCACGGTTCTTACAGGTTTTGCTGTACAGATTTCATTGCGGCTTTTCTGGTACATTGCTTCCTTTACGGGAGACTTGCTTTGGTAGGTGGGTTCTTTATATCAGAACCACCATTGTACATTATTTATTCATTGTATTTAGAAATTCCATCAACCAAAACTTGTATATTGTTTCAGACTTAGACAACAGTGTTGTATTATTTCGACCTTAGATTCGCGCTTGTAGTATTATGGTTCTCTGGCTGTTTTGAGTTTCTTTTGGGGTTTTTGATCCTCGCCCTTTGGCGTTGTATATTATTATTGCTTGCGTGGTTGTGACCGTCGTTTGACGAAGAGCTAGCTCCCGCTTGGGGATGCCTTTTATCCTTTCATATATATTATTCTTGTTGTACCCCGTTCGGGGCAGGTTTTTACAAAGGAAACTCTGTCGAAATTTTCAGGAAAGGTTACACATTTTAAAAATACATATTCGGCTTAGTTATTTAAAAACTTTGATTTTCGAAACATGATTTCTTTACTTCTTAAAACCAGTTTTTCCTTATTTACTCTTTAAATGGTTTAAGATTTCTGGGCTTTTAGCTTACTTGGATCAGATGGGGCCCTATAGACTTCATATGGTTCAAGGGCCAGTCACGTGCTCTTTCGGATCGTGACAAAGTTGGTATCAGAGCGCTAGGTTGACCTTCGTTCGAGTCTAAATTTGACTATGTGGCGCCTAGGGCGTTATATATATTCGGAACTTAGGCTTGACCTTACGGAACTTAGACTTAGTCGAGGAGGTATTCTACCCGAACTTTTGTCGCATAGGATGACTATTGGTTGATGGAGTAGGTAGCTTGAGTAGTGGGACGTACCGTACGTATGTTCCGCTGCATACTTACGACACGCCACTCCGCTTAAGATGTAGGGTTCCTAAGCACACTATAGAGGTCTCACAAGGCATCAACCATGCCAATTTCAAATTTTATGGGTGCCGAGAAACCCTAATACGGATCGTTAACTAGAAATTTAGGCGAAAAACTAAACTAGTTAAAAACTTAACTAAAGGAGAGAGGCTACAACCTTTGTAGATCCGGTTCTCCACTTCCTTAGCTCCACGTAGGCGTCCTCTCGCTGTCCATCTCGAATCCTAGACTCGATCGTCGGCTTCATCGGAAAAACGAGCGGGCAAGGTCGTCGGCTTCGTGCCGAAGATGATCTACGTCGAGGTTTCACATGTTCAAGCTCCGACTGCACCAAGTTGTGAAACTTGTGAAGAAAACACCCAAAACCACTTGGCAAGAGGTAGAGGATGAAGAAATAGGAGGTGGGTTCACTTTAGAATTGGATTTCTCACTTTAGAACTCAAGTTGCCATTGATGGAATCAAGCTTTTTCTTTTGAAGATGAAGAAGAAGATGAAGCTAGAATTATGATAAGTCTTGAGTTAAAATGAATAATAAATGAATACTTATCATAAACTAACTAGGGTAGAGTGTAGAGAATAGACCATGGTTACTTGGATGGGTTAGGGTTAAGCATGAAGACAAGAATGGTTAAGAAGTCAAAGCTTCATGAAGCTTCAACTAGAAACAAACATAGCCACCATTCTTATCTAATTCTTTTCCAAATAAATAAACAAATAAATAAATGAAAAAGCAAAACCCTAATCATCTCTTAACCATGGTTTAATTCTTTACACTTAACCAAATGATCAAGTATCATCAAACATAATACAAATATGTGCACAAAAGTATATCACATATACTTCTTGCACATCAAGTGAGAAAATCCATTTAAAGTGAACCAATACTAGTTAATGCAAAGTAATATATCAAATATATAATTATACATTAAATCATTAAATCAACACTTGATTTAACGATCCGGTCATATCGCATATAACCGACTAGTATCCTATGTATCGGCTTATCGAATCAATCCTTGATTCGATATCTAGGTTATATCGAATATAACCAATCGATACATCCATCGTGAGAATGGAATACGGTATCACATACACGCATCATTCTCGGTCCTGCACATATCTCATATGCACTCCTATTTCGTTTCGCTTGAGCCAGGAAACCTCTGTGTAGGACTCTAAAGACTCGTCAATACGCCGGTAGCAGATGATGATCATATCAAGCACCCACGAGCCGCAAGCGGTCTGCTAAACGTAACGGCCATCCGGGTATTGAGCGATCAGAAGATCGACGAGCTAGCCCGCTCACACTCCTGTTAATCCAACCAGTAACACTTACCGTACAGTCCGGTCTGTTCGTCTGATATGTCGCATATCAAGTCTAGGAGTGGTAAACGTCAGACCCCAATAACCGATAAGTCGTGCCGATGTGAGGCTCATAACGGGTCGAGAAACTACCTGTAACGCTTACCAGCAAATCTCTGATCAGCCCTGGCCAGGGACTTCCCTGTTACGGCCAATCAAGCACTGCGCAACATCAACCCCCAATACCGGGAGAGACGAAACCCCTCCTATCGCTCATTGCCTCCATGTGACTCGGGACTGTACCCAAAGACCACCGTTTTGCACGCCCTCATGGACGTGGTAAGGTGGAGATCAAAGCACAGTGGGAATCACACAAGACTCTATGACGATCTCGGGTCTACAGACTAATCTGCACAAGTGTCACCTGAGAACTGCCATCTGACGTGAGGTATAATACCATCTGGGAGTTCTCGGCGAGTCCGTCCAGTGTACCCAGTCTCCACTGAGCACCCGCATACCATCTCTGATGTCAAACACCAATGGATATGGGATCATCCATCGCCCATCTCATGGGTCGAGAAGCGTATACGCTAGTCTACACTGGTATATCGATGCCCTGTCTCGATACACCCACGACTAGGGACCTTGAAGGATGTACTTATGGACTACCATGTCCCCACTAGTATGATCTGCATCATAGTCCAGGTAGTCAAGTACACATCCTAAGGGCTTTATCAACATGTAACTATAAGACAGTTTAAAGAGACAAGTGTACATGTTAAGATAAAGAGTAACCAGATAGCATACTATCATATCGAGCAAGAAAGTCATCTCTATATATGTCCAAGCATCCAATATAATATACATCATCTGTATAATACTGGCCTCTAGGGCATACATACAACTAACAATCTCCCACTTGCACTAGGGCCAGCTGCTGTAGTATCGCATACCGAGCATCCCGAAGAGTCTCTCAAACTGTATCTGGGGAATGGCCTTCGTGAGTGGATCCGCCGTGTTGTTTTTCGTGTCAACTCTCCTGACCTCGATCTCCCGGCGATCAACTATCTCCCGGATCAGGTGATACCGCCTCAGAATATGCCTGGATCGCTGATGGGACCTGGGTTCCTTGGCCAAAGCCACCGCTCCATTGTTATCGCAATACAAAGGTATTGGATGCTCAATGGATGGAACCACTCCAAGTTCAGTAATGAACTTCTTGATCCAGACAGCCTCTTTGGCAGCATCGTTGGCAGCGATGTATTCAGCCTCCATCGTCGAGTCTGCCACGGTTTCTTTCTTGGAACTCTTCCAGCTAACCGCCCCTCCGTAAAGGGTAAAGACAAATCCCGACTGCGACTTAGAGTCGTCCTTATCACTCTGGAAGCTCGAATCGGTAAATGACTCCACTTGGAGTTCTCCGTTACCATACACCAAGAGCATCTCTTTAGTCCTTCGTAAGTACTTGAGAATGCTCTTCACAGCTGTCCAGTGACTCTCTCCAGGATCAGCTTGATACCTGCTCACTATACTTAGTGAGTATGCTACATCGGGTCTGGTACATAGCATCGCATACATGATAGAGCCTACAGCCGAAGCATAGGGTATCCCTTGCATGCGAGCTCTCTCCAAATCAGTCTTGGGAGACATCTCTTTGGAGAGAGTGACTCCAGAGATCGTGGTCAAGTTCCCACGCTTGGATTCTTCCATACTAAACCTCTTTAGTATGGTGTCAATGTACCTGGATTGGGACAATCCCAATATCCGTTTGGATCTATCTCTACAGATCCTGATTCCCAATATGCAGGAGGCATCACCAAGATCTTTCATTGAGAATCTTTGTGATAAGAAGAGCTTGACCGATTCCAGCATAGGAATATCATTTCCTATCAAGAGTATGTCGTCCACGTACAATACGAGGAAGACAACCTTACTCTCTGCGACCTTCTTGTAGATACAAGGTTCATCTGGATTTTTGACGAAATCAAACTCTTTGATAACGACGTCAAAGCAGATGTTCCAACTCCGCGATGCTTGCTTTAATCCATAAATGGATTTAAGCAGCTTGCACACCTTCCCGCTGCTCCCACTATCTACGAAGCCCTCTGGATGAGTCATGTACACGCACTCTTCTAAATCACCATTTAGAAAGGCGGTCTTAACATCCATTTGCCAGATTTCGTAGTCATGATATGCAGCGATGGCAAGCATAATCCGGATGGATTTAAGCATAGCCACTGGAGAAAAGGTTTCGTCATAGTCCACACCTGGTCTTTGACGAAAACCCTTTGCTACAAGTCTAGCTTTGAAAGTCTCCACTTTCCCATCTACACCAAGTTTCTTCTTGAAGATCCACTTGCTCCCAATGGGTTTTACCCCTTCAGGAGCAACATCCAAAGTCCATACTTTGTTGGTGTACATGGATTCCATCTCGGACCGCATAGCATCCAGCCATTTCACTGAGTCCCTACTCGTGATGGCCTGCTCGAAGCTAGTTGGGTCATCATCCTCCATGATGCAATCCTCGCTCCCACCATCCATGAGAAAACCGTAGTATCTCTCAGGTTGGCGAGGAACCCTACTAGATCGGCGGAGTGGCTGAGGTTCATTGGGAGCTACTGAATCCTCTGGTTCCACTAAATCTTCTGTTGTGTTTTGTTCAGCTGGAACCTCTTCCAGTTCTACCTCAGAGCCACTAATCTCTTTTGCAAGAAATTCCTTTTCTAAAACGGTGGCATGTTGAGCAACAAATACTCTTTGTTCCTCACTGTGGTAGAAGATATACCCTCGCGAATGTTTGGGATATCCAATAAATTTACACAAAACAGACCTTGCCTCGAGTTTGTCCGGTTTTTGTCTTTTGACATAGGCCGGGCAACCCCATATCTTAATAAAATTAAGATATGGTCTCTTCCCTTCCCATATCTCATATGGTGTGGTAGGCACAGATTTGGTGGGAACCCTATTCAGTAGGTATGCTGCTGTTTCCAGTGCATATCCCCAGAAGGAAACAGGTAACTCAGCTATACTCATCATAGAGCGCACCATATCCAATAGGGTGCGGTTCCTCCGTTCTGATAAACCGTTGTGCTGTGGTGTATATGGAGGAGTCAGCTGAGAGAGAATCCCATTCTCTTTTAGGAAGTCCAGGAATTCATTGCTTAAGTATTCTCCTCCTCGATCAGATCGAAGGATTTTAATACTTTTTCCGGTTTGGTGATTGTTAATTTACGTGCGTGTTCAAGTTCTAGTTTAAATACCGCAATCAAGACGGTTTCGCTTGTAGCTAGCCGGTTGAGTACGGGTCGTCCGCAGGGAGATGGGAGTCTTTTTCAAAGTGTTTTAACGAGTTAAGTCATGTTTTCAGATTTTGTTGTGTTATCTAAGTGTTAAGTTGATATTTAAAGAGAGCTTGTTAGGGTTAGGATTAGGTTAGTTTGAGTTAGGAGTCTCCACATCTTTCGTTGCCCCTCTTAATATCGGTGTTACGGTAATCGGCAACAACGGGGATTAGCACGACTAGGAAGGACTTTGCGAGTATAAGCTAGGCTTTCCAACGCATAAGTCTTCCTTTTGGTGCTTGTCCGTCCGTTCTTGGCTCTTATCCATAACCTCCGGTTAATTCAACCACAACCGGTCTCACTACGGAATCACCGCTATCATGTAGGATAGGGTGCCGTGAGGAGCGGATTGTGGTTCAATTAACGGAAGTTGATTTAAGTTGTTGGGCAAGGAAAGAGTGAGAGAGATTTCCTTCTCTCAAACTTCCCTTATCCTACCCTAACAAGTATAAAACTACTCACACTTCATCATACGGAAAAATAAAACAAACAAAAGAGGAAGATAGAAAGAAGGAGACTCGAAGAATACGACTAACTGTTTGCGACCTCACCTTGGCGAGGATCAAGCGTAAGTATCATTGTCGTATGAATGATAAAGAAAAAGAGAGAAGAAATAAACAACAAGGAAATAACAACAACTACTTAACGAATTAAAATTACAACAAGCATAAAGATAAGGAGACAAGCATGATAATAATGTTAGTGTATATGCCCTAGAGGCCATTACTGTATCATACTAGTATGTATATTACTTAATGGAAGCTTGGGATATTCACCTTGTATTGACAATCTTGCTCAAAATAGTAGTATGCTACTTGGTTTGTTTCTACTTCAATGTGTACATGTGTTTATTTTTGTATATCGCCTATACACATTAGTAGAGCCCTTAGGATCTTTGCTTGATTACCAGCGATGTGATGGCCGTCACACTAGTGGGGCTGGGTAATCTATAAGCACATCCTTATGCAGGTCCCTGGTCGCAGGACTATCGAGACAGGGCATCGATACTCCGGAGTAGACCAGCGCATGCGCTTCTCATCCCAGTGTGGGAGACGGTCTGTCCCACAGCCGTCAGTACGTCGTACTTGAGATAGTATGCGGGTGCTCGTTAGGTTACGGGTACACTGGACAGGACTCGTCGGGAACTGACTAGTTGGTATTATACCTATCGTCAGTTATCAGTTCCCAGGTGACATGAGTACAGCTTAGTCCGCTGACTTGACACTGTCACTCCGCCTCGAGTGTGTTCCCACTGTACTTTGATCACTACCCTACCACGGCTCAAAGGCGTCGTGCAAACAGGTAGTGGTTGGGTGCAGTCCCGAAGCACTTGGAGGCAGTGACGGTTAGACAGGATTCGTCTCTCCCGGTATTGGGGGTTGACATCGCGCTGTGTCTAGGAGAGCCATTACACGAGTAGTCCCTGGCCAGGGCAAACGAGATATACTGGTAGGTTTCCAGTGTTATCTCAGGGTGTATTGGGCTTCACTCCGGCACGACTTGTACCGCTATTGGGGGACTGACGTTTACCGCCCCCTAGGCCCGCCATGCGATGTATCAGACGAACAGACCGGACTGTATGGAGAATGTCACACTCAGGCTCAGTAGGAGTTCAGATGGGTTTCGCCTCGTCGGTCTTCTTGTCGGCATTACCTGGGGACCGTTACGCACAGCTAGTGCCGCTTGCGGTCTGTGGTTAAACCCACTGCCAGCGTAGTGTCGAGTCTTTAGAGTCCCACACAGAAAGCTTTTCGCCTTTAGGCAAAAGAGTAGAGGTCGCATGGTATTGCGACAGGTCGCATGGTTTTGCGACAGGGTTCGGTCACATCCGTGCACTTGTGCACGTACAGTGTCCGGGCAGTTTACACTAGCGGGCTTTGGTTTAAGCCAGATCCTAGTGTACCTTATGGGATTGGATTTATCCAGTTTGCATTCGTGTTCCTCGGAACGCGGATGCGGGTGTGTATGCACAAATGACAGGGAGGCAGAGGCAGCGGATTCTCATTAGGGTTGTTGACAGTTGACCGTTGACTTTTTGACTTTATGCTCAACCCTAATGAGAATATGATATGTGATTAACTATTATATTAATTAAGTATTATGGTGATATGGTTGTTGACTTGTTGACTTTTGTTGACTTGTTGACTTTGGTGACTTGTTGACTTTTGTTGACTTGTTGACCGGTTGACTAGGCTTGACTAGTTGACCATCATGATAACCATGGTTATCATTTCATGCCAAAGACTTTTTCTTGCTTGTTCATTTGAGTAAAATGAGTGCATGACATGATAAGGTTATGGTTACTTCAACCATCACATAAGACTTTTGTTGATATGATGAGTTATCATTGCTTTGGATTATGAGAGGGTGAAAGACAAAAGAGTTGCTCATTCTTTCTTGCTCATTCTCTCTCTTGTTCTTGAGCTCTCCTCTTGCTCTCACCCTCAACCTCTTGCTCCCTCTCTTGATCTATGGTTCTCTTGTCTCATGAGTTGAGAATCAAGAACCATAGATAAAATCCCATTCTAAATCATCTCTACTCATTCTAGTTCACTAGGTTTAGCAAACCAAGTGAACTAGTTTCTTCAAAGAACGAAGAAGGAGCTAAAGGTTGGAGCTTTCAAGTGGATCTATCTTCGGCGTACGGAGACAACGAGAAGGAGCCATCGAACCACCATCGGAGCTTGAAGAGAAGGAGTTCAAGTTTAGGTATAACCATCCTCATCCGAGTAGCTAAATATCTTTAGCTTAGTATGCTAGTTTTAGTTTAGGTAACGATCCCGACCATAGTTTAGTCCATGTTGCCTCTTGCGATAAAAATTCGTTTTTTATACCGTTTCCGCCTCCCCGTAAGAACCGGGGGTCGCAACGTGGACTTACAGTGGTATCAGAGCCTAACTAAACTTAAACTAGCTTGGTAGTGAAGTGTAATGAAGTTCGGAACCGGAAAAATCCAAAAACCAAACTTTTACTAAAACTGAGTTTCTGTTGAAATTTTTTCTGGTCAAAATGAAAAACTTTATACTCCTAAATTCGGCTCAGGGTTTTGTGAGAACACCCAAGAAAAACGATGCAGTAATTCCTCTAAACCGCCGCCCTTCCGCCGCGTGAGCCTTCTTAGCCGCCGCGGAACCGCCGCGAGTTGTTGTCTTCTCTGCATCGTTTTTCGTGCAGTGTGTTTGTGTGTTGGTTTTGGGATTTTTAAAATATATTATATGTGCCCAGATTGTCCAGAAAAGAAATTTCCTTTTGGGGTCCTATAATTCCGTATTTTTTCCGAACTTCACTGCACTTTGACTATGATGGTTATATCTGTAATGTTTGCATGTATTGAACGTCGGCTTATCGCTATAAGTCGATTGGTCGGGGTTATACATGATCTGTAATGTGCTGGAATGTGTATATAAATATGTTGGATTGTCGCGGGTGAATAGCCGGGGGTTGTGAGACGAGAGTTTTCTTTTCTTGCAATTCATGTAAATTTGTAAATTGATGTAATAATTATTTGTATGGCCGCACAACCGGGAAGGGGTTGTAGCCGTCATTGTATAATTTCTTTTTACTGTTTTTGCTCCTAGGATAGACCCATGGAGGGGTGCACAAACTACCGGGTATGCCGAAGTGTCGAGTGGCCTACTCATGGAGTTGAGGGAGGTTGCTACGCTTCGGGTACTTGGCGGGTAGTTTGCCGCACCCGTAGGGGTCTTGGGTGGGGTTTTGGCTATTCACCGCGACCGTGTTATCTGTTTTTGTTACAGGCTCGTACAAATTACAGATTGCTAGTATATCCAATGTATTTATCTGTGATCTGAAATGTTTATCATTGCAGTATATCTATATATGATATTATTTAGGCGTTGCTTATGTTTTATAGACGCGCTAGCCCAGCCCCCGCTCTGTCGTTAGTTAAGTAACCTAACGGGTAATGACGGGGCCCCATGGAGAATGCGAATGGCATAAGCGTACGTCATATTTTGGTTGTTTTCTGCAATGGTAGGATTAATTGATGGGACGCATTAAAAGAACTAATGCAAGAATATCACGCATTAAAAGAACTAATGCAAGCAAAACATGCATTAAAAGAACTAATGCAAGAAAATAAACCAAGTATAAGTCGTTGGAACATTTTCGAAAAACCACTCGGTTCTTTTCAAAACAAACTTTTAAAATGCGGAGTTTGAGCCACTCCATTTAAAAGCTATCTCGTTCCATCGACTAAATCAAGTTCACTACGTTCACGGTTTCGCCAAAACCATTCATAGCCCTCCGTCGTTTCATATGAATATTCAACAGTATTCAAGCTGTGTTTGTTGGCCTTAGTCAAGGCACAGTGTTTGGTAGCTGGTGGGTATTCATATGTTGCATAGATAGAATGCGTTGGTTTGGGACAGTCGTATTACCTTGTTGGCCTTAGTCAAGGGTATGTACGGGTGGATTCAAATTAACCTGGACAACGACGGGTAGAACTTGACATGTGACTTATGATTTGTTGGCCTTAGTCAAGGTCATAAGAGCATGGGGCAAAAATATACATCGGGAGTTTCATAAGTACTGAAACTTGCTAGATTTGCATACCATTTGGAGTGTGATGATTCTGGTAGGATTCCTTCAGTTTCGTCACGCGATGATATTTGGATCCCGATCCTACTGTGAGTATATGCTACTCCTCGGAAAATTTCTCACTAAACGATCAATGCTATAAACCTAGTAGGTGCCTAGAAAGGTGTTAGCGGGGCTACGCCCCAGGGAAAAGAGGTTCTTTAATTAAGGAACTTCGCGAAAGCGTTGGAAAACCTCCCTCGAAGTACCGACACCGGCCTGGCTGAGCGGTTAAGCAAGTATTGTGCGGTGGGATTGATCCCGACTAATTCTTCCTTTATGGTTTGAGGAGGGATTCGAGAAACAGTGGGAGCCATCCTGTTTAGACAAACTAAAAACCACTCTAAACTTGCAAGAGCATCATGCTGAGTGTTTCTTCTTCTCTCTCTTAATTGCAGCGACCCTGTGACCACGCCTAGGTTACATCTAGATAAAAATATGACTGAACCTGACTGTTATGACTGGCAGAGGTCTGTCCAGATGTCCATTGCCCATGACAAGTTGGAACACCTCTTAACTAATCTAAACCCTGCTGTCTCAGGTCCAGTTTCCCCTGTCACGGATGTTCACATCCGCAGGACATCGGAAAAGGATTGTGCGAAAGCCAAGTGCCTCGTGTTAGCCTCAGTTGATGGTACAAACCAGAGGCAGCACGAGAAGATGGACTCAGTTTCTATCTTCCTCCATAACAAAGTTTTATATGGAGAGCAATCTCGTATCGCAAGATATGAGACCTCGAACGAATTGCTTCAAGCGAGGTTGGCAGTCGGGTCATCTGTAAGGGGCAACGTCCTTACAGAGACCAGCTATATTGAGCTCACGGACCTGGAGACCACGTTGGCGAATGGGTCAAGTACTGACCTAACTCAACAGTCCCTGCCCTCTGCTTATACCCTGAAAGAAACCAGGGAAGAAAAAGGAAAAACAAGGGCAAAAGTTTCAGGACTGGATATAGTAAAAGAGGGATGTTCCTATTGTAACGGGAATGAACTATGGCAGAAAGATTGCAGGGCTTGTACAGCCTGTAGCCAGAATTCGAAGCATGTTGTGGCTTCGGCTTCGAGTGTGTTTGTAATTGAGAACTGTTTGTCAGTTAACCCTACTTCCTGGGTATTGGATACCGGATCAGGATCTCATATCTGTAATTCGTTACAGGGTCTGAGAAACCGTGGGGTTATCAGGAAAGGTGATATGACTCTCAGGGTTGCTAACGGAATAAGCATGGATGCTGTATCCGTAGGGGAATATCACCTAGGACTGACAACTGGGCAGATATTGATTCTGCGTGACTGTTTGTATGTACCAGGTGCGACTTGTAACATCATATCTGTATCCTTACTTTCTAAGGAAGGATATGATTTTGCTTTTGTAAGCGATGTAGTAAACATCCACCTAAATCAAGCACTGATTGGGTCAGGTACATTAAATAACGGTATATACGTATTGAATCAAGCTCAGATATTCAGTGTCCAGAACACACTTAAAAGAAAGTCTCCAGAATTAAATCAGGCTTTCTTATGGCATTGTAGACTGGGTCACATCAATGAGACACGGTTGACTAAGTTACATAAAGAAGGATACTTGGATCCGTTCGAGTACCAGTCTTATGCCACTTATGAATCTTGTCTCATGGGAAAGATGACAAAGACTCCGTTCACTGGACACGGAGTAAGAGCGAGCGAGCTCTTGGGACTTATACACAGTGACGTGTGTGGTCCAATGTCTACACATGCGTGAAGCGGTTATTCATACTTCATTACTTTCACAGATGATTTCTCTAGGTTTGGACATGTCTTCTTATTGAAGCACAAATCCGAGGCCTTTGAGAAATTTCGAGAATATAAGAATGAAGTAGAAAAACAAACGGGCAAAAGTATCAAGATCCTAAGATCGGATCGAGGTGGTGAATACTTGAGTGCCGAGTTTCTGGACTACTTAAAAGAGAATGGAATTCTCTCTCAGCGTACTCCTCCATACACACCACAACACAATGGTGTATCGGAAAGAAGGAATCGAACCCTACTAGATATGGTTCGTTCCATGATGAGTAAGGCTGAGTTACCGCGATCTTTCTGGGGTTATGCACTGGAAACAGCTGCACATCTCTTGAACCAAGTTCCTACTAAGACAGTGCCTACCACACCATACCAGATGTGGAGTGGGAAGAAACCCTGTCTTAAATCCTTTAAGACATGGGGATGTCCGGCTTTTGTAAAAAAGCAGCATGCGGACAAGCTCGAGGCACGCTCAGTACAGTGCAAGTTTGTAGGATACCCAAAGAACTCCAAGGGGTATCTTTTCTATTACGCAGAGGAGCAAAAAGTCCTTGTTTCTCGTCATGCCCGCTTCATGGAAACTGAGTTTTTAGAAAATCAGATAAGTGGGAGCGCAATAGAACTGGAAGAAATTCCAGAACCACAAGCTATTACTGAAATCTTAGTAGAACCAGAAGGTTCAGGGGAACCGGACATTCCTACGCCGCTCCGCAGGAGTAGTAGGCAGTCTCATCCGCCCGAGAGATACTACGGTTTTCTCATAGACGGGGATAGAGAGGATTGCATCATAGATTATGATGAGCCTACTAGCTTCCAGCAAGCCATTCAGAGCGGTGACTCGGTAAAATGGCTGGATGCAATGCGGACCGAGATGGAGTCCATGTACACCAACAAAGTTTGGACTTTGGACTTTGCTCCAGAAGGGGTAAAACCCGTAGGCTGCAAATGGATCTTCAGAAAGAAGATTGGTGTAGATGGGCAGGTTGAAACCTATAAGGCTAGGCTCGTTGCAAAGGGTTTTCGTCAAAGACCTGGTTTGGACTATGACGAGACTTTTTCTCCGGTAGCCATGCTTAAATCCATTCGGATCCTTCTTGCCATTGCTGCCTTCCACGATTATGAGATCTGGCAGATGGACGTTAAGACGGCTTTCCTAAATGGAAATTTAGAAGAGTGCGTCTATATGGATCAGCCAGAGGGATTCAATCAGAGTGGGAGCAGCGGTAAAGTGTGCAAGTTGCTCAAGTCCATCTATGGACTTAAGCAGGCATCGCGGAGTTGGAACATCTGCTTTGATGATACTGTCAAAGAATTCGACTTTGTCAAAAACCCAGATGAACCATGCATTTACAGTAAGATTGTAGGGAGAAATGTGGTATTCCTCGTCTTGTACGTCGATGACATTCTCCTAATAGGAAATGATATTCCTATGCTACAGTCAGTCAAAGGATTCTTGTCACAGAGGTTCTCCATGAAGGACCTGGGCGATGCCAACTACATTCTGGGCATCCAGATCTATCGTGATAGATCTAAAAGGATGTTGGGACTTTCACAGTCAAGGTACATCGACACCATACTGAAACGATTCAGTATGGAAGATTCCAAGCGCGGTAATCTACCGGCTTGTCACGGAATCACCCTCTCCAAAGAGATGTCTCCCAAGACTGATTTGGAAAGGGCTCGCATGTCATCAATACCCTACGCATCTGCGGTAGGCTCTATTATGTATGCGATGTTATGTACCAGACCAGATGTAGCATACGCATTGAGCGTTGTAAGCCGGTATCAGTCAGACCCAGGGGAGAAACACTGGATAGCAGTAAAGAACATTCTCAAGTACCTGAGAAGGACTAAGGAGATGTTCTTGGTGTATGGCGGAAAAGACCTCCAGATTGAGGCCTTTGCTGACTCCAGCTTCCATTGTGACAAGGATGACTCCAAGTCCATGTCGGGTTATGTCTTTACCCTCAATGGAGGGGCGGTTTGCTGGAAGAGTTCCAAGCAGGAAACCGTTGCTGACTCGACCATGGAAGCGGAGTACATAGCTGCTTGCGATGCCGCAAAGGAAGCTGTCTGGATGAAGAAGTTCCTCACGGAACTTCAGGTGGTTCCTACCAGTGTTGATCCAATACCGCTGTATTGTGACAACAACGGCGCTATAGCTTTAGCGAAGGAACCAAGGTCCCATCAGAAGTCCAGGCACATTTTGAGGCGGTTCCACCTGATCAGGGAGATCATTGATCGCCAGGAGATCGAGGTAAAGAGAGTAAAATCAGAAGATAACACTGCAGATCCATTCACCAAGGCCTTGCCCCAGACTCAGTTCGAGCGGCTGATCGAGATGATAGGTCTTCGATACGCCAGTACATGGCCTTAGTGCAAGTGGGAGATTGTTAGTGTATATGCCCTAGAGGCCATTACTGTATCATACTAGTATGTATATTACTTAATGGAAGCTTGGGATATTCACCTTGTATTGACAATCTTGCTCAAAATAGTAGTATGCTACTTGGTTTGTTTCTACTTCAATGTGTACATGTGTTTATTTTTGTATATCGCCTATACACATTAGTAGAGCCCTTAGGATCTTTGCTTGATTACCAGCGATGTGATGGCCGTCACACTAGTGGGGCTGGGTAATCTATAAGCACATCCTTATGCAGGTCCCTGGTCGCAGGACTATCGAGACAGGGCATCGATACTCCGGAGTAGACCAGCGCATGCGCTTCTCATCCCAGTGTGGGAGACGGTCTGTCCCACAGCCGTCAGTACGTCGTACTTGAGATAGTATGCGGGTGCTCGTTAGGTTACGGGTACACTGGACAGGACTCGTCGGGAACTGACTAGTTGGTATTATACCTATCGTCAGTTATCAGTTCCCAGGTGACATGAGTACAGCTTAGTCCGCTGACTTGACACTGTCACTCCGCCTCGAGTGTGTTCCCACTGTACTTTGATCACTACCCTACCACGGCTCAAAGGAGTCGTGCAAACAGGTAGTGGTTGGGTGCAGTCCCGAAGCACTTGGAGGCAGTGACGGTTAGACAGGATTCGTCTCTCCCGGTATTGGGGGTTGACATCGCGCTGTGTCTAGGAGAGCCATTACACGAGTAGTCCCTGGCCAGGGCAAACGAGATATACTGGTAGGTTTCCAGTGTTATCTCAGGGTGTATTGGGCTTCACTCCGGCACGACTTGTACCGCTATTGGGGGACTGACGTTTACCGCCCCCTAGGCCCGCCATGCGATGTATCAGACGAACAGACCGGACTGTATGGAGAATGTCACACTCAGGCTCAGTAGGAGTTCAGATGGGTTTCGCCTCGTCGGTCTTCTTGTCGGCATTACCTGGGGACCGTTACGCACAGCTAGTGCCGCTTGCGGTCTGTGGTTAAACCCACTGCCAGCGTAGTGTCGAGTCTTTAGAGTCCCACACAGAAAGCTTTTCGCCTTTAGGCAAAAGAGTAGAGGTCGCATGGTATTGCGACAGGTCGCATGGTTTTGCGACAGGTCGCATGGTTTTGCGACAGGGTTCGGTCACATCCGTGCACTTGTGCACGTACAGTGTCCGGGCAGTTTACACTAGCGGGCTTTGGTTTAAGCCAGATCCTAGTGTACCTTATGGGATTGGATTTATCCAGTTTGCATTCGTGTTCCTCGGAACGCGGATGCGGGTGTGTATGCACAAATGACAGGGAGGCAGAGGCAGCGGATTCTCATTAGGGTTGTTGACAGTTGACCGTTGACTTTTTGACTTTATGCTCAACCCTAATGAGAATATGATATGTGATTAACTATTATATTAATTAAGTATTATGGTGATATGGTTGTTGACTTGTTGACTTTTGTTGACTTGTTGACTTTGGTGACTTGTTGACTTTTGTTGACTTGTTGACCGGTTGACTAGGCTTGACTAGTTGACCATCATGATAACCATGGTTATCATTTCATGCCAAAGACTTTTTCTTGCTTGTTCATTTGAGTAAAATGAGTGCATGACATGATAAGGTTATGGTTACTTCAACCATCACATAAGACTTTTGTTGATATGATGAGTTATCATTGCTTTGGATTATGAGAGGGTGAAAGACAAAAGAGTTGCTCATTCTTTCTTGCTCATTCTCTCTCTTGTTCTTGAGCTCTCCTCTTGCTCTCACCCTCAACCTCTTGCTCCCTCTCTTGATCTATGGTTCTCTTGTCTCATGAGTTGAGAATCAAGAACCATAGATAAAATCCCATTCTAAATCATCTCTACTCATTCTAGTTCACTAGGTTTAGCAAACCAAGTGAACTAGTTTCTTCAAAGAACGAAGAAGGAGCTA
Organism: Agapanthus africanus; assembly: GCA_030015575.1. Classification (NCBI taxonomy): domain Eukaryota; kingdom Viridiplantae; phylum Streptophyta; class Magnoliopsida; order Asparagales; family Amaryllidaceae; genus Agapanthus; species Agapanthus africanus. The sequence continues at coordinate 279,470,471 of JASDDO010000001.1, forward strand.
AAGGTTGGAGCTTTCAAGTGGATCTATCTTCGGCGTACGGAGACAACGAGAAGGAGCCATCGAACCACCATCGGAGCTTGAAGAGAAGGAGTTCAAGTTTAGGTATAACCATCCTCATCCGAGTAGCTAAATATCTTTAGCTTAGTATGCTAGTTTTAGTTTAGGTAACGATCCCGACCATAGTTTAGTCCATGTTGCCTCTTGCGATAAAAATTCGTTTTTTATACCGTTTCCGCCTCCCCGTAAGAACCGGGGGTCGCAACGTGGACTTACAAATAAAATGGTCTTCTTTATTCATCACTCTTCACTCAAAAGCTCACTTACAAGTTTAATGGAGAAGAGGTGAGAAGAGGAAGAAGAACATGTAACTAAAACCTAGAAAAAGAAATACAAGAATTGGACCCTTTCCTTCTCAAACTTCTGGGCTATTTATAGGCTGGAGAATGGAAATCTAGGGCAACCACCAGACACTTGTACAATGACCAAAATACCCCCCAAAAACTCTCTGTGTTTGGCGCCAGAATGGCCGCGGATTCGCGGCCTGGACCCCTCTTTGGCCGCGGATCCGCAGCCCATTGGAAGAATTGGGCTTTCTCCTTTTTTGGGTTTTCCTGTTTTTCTGTGTACATTATTGTGGCATATGTATTTTCTCAATTTGGATCCCCGATTTTTCCAGAATTTCTGTTGAGGGAAAGGTGGACTTTTTGTCAAGATTTTGTCATGATTGCCTCGAGCTTCGCATAGATCTCTTGGATTTTGTGCTACCATTGAGCCTTGTGCATGAAGGTGACATTGATTTGACATTTTGTCTTCCTAAACTGGTATCTGGCAACATACGGATGACGAGCGGAGACCGTGTTTTCTCAGTGGTTGGCAGGAACCCGGATTTTGTTGTGTTTTCCTTGAATTTCACCGTTTTATAACCGAGAACCTGTATCCTGTAATTGACTAGCAAACACGGCTCAAGAGTATCTACCGATATGCAATGTGACAAAAATTGGGCGGTATGAAAATGCAAAAATCTGATATGAACAAATACCCCCAAACTTATCATTTGCTCGTCCCGAGCAAAGCCCATTTATTCACAAAAAATTTCCTAACCTCACTTTCGCAGGGAACGCGATTGCACTGAGCATGTGCAACAAGCCGTTAAACCTCTAGGTGTCCCTAGTAGGAGGAGTGTTGTCTTCTGAGGGTTTTCAGCGGACACTACCCACAAAATCCGGTCAAGTTGGTTTGTAAAAATGACTAAGTTTCAAACCCTAAAGTTTTGTTTTAGAAAATAACAATTCTATAATCCTAAGTCTAGACTATCGAACCTTTATTTTTCACACCTCGCTTCTTATTTAACTACAGATTTTATATGTCTTTACGTGCAGTGCAGATAGTGTCGTGAAGTTCCAGAAGGATCGATTAAAGTCATCATGTCGCACAATAAAGCCCAGATAACAATTTGAAAAGGATCACATAAGTTTTATAAAGAGTTAAGCATTTTTCAAGTTTCGTTTTCCAGTAAGGTTTCAACTTCAGAATTTCTATCTTCCTTAACAGGAAACTAAGTCGTATTTTTCACTCCACCTTTTAACTTGTTTTCATTTTATACACACCTCTGTGAACGTGCAATAGTCTTTATCATAGAATAAAACCTTCATATCTCCGTTAAAAATTTTTTAAAAGCCTGTATTTTATCAAGATTATTCTCACACAAAGAACCGTTAGGAATTTTAACTCGGAGAGAACACTTGCTTGACTTTGTTTTAAACTGGACTTTCTAGGCTTCTTAGCGAGCTTTGGGCCAATGCACCCAAACCAGTTGGTTTTAGGGCATTAGGTGTAGAAACACCCCAGCGGACTTAATTACTCAAGTTACCTAGGTCCAAAAACAAAAGACAGTTTGTCGTGAAAATCAGATGATTTAATACGAACGGAGATATAACCGGCAGTTCAAATATTTTTTGGATAAAAGACGTGTTTAGTGGGTTTGGTGTGTAATCATTCCAATCAAATTTTAGATGGGTTATTTTTCCGACTTAGCTCCAATTACGGCATCAATAACATTCCTTCATATTCGCTTTACTTCAGAAACTATTCTTGACATTACTTATTTCAGAACAAACCTATTTGATCCTCAGAAAATCATTTATCTGTTTAAAAGTTTAAACATGAAAGACTTGTCATCTAATTCCCAAAATCTTACGACACGTGTAGTGTGATGTAAAGACATATATCAGCTATAGTTAACTTCAAAGGAGAGTTATCTTTCAGGTTTTCAAAATCCAAACATAAGATTTAGTTATTCCTATTTTTTCAAACAAAAACCGTCGAATGTTGAATCAGAGTTCTTTCACAAGCTAACTTGACAAAAAAGTTTTATATTTTTAGAAAATTTTCAAATTTTTATGGATTTTATGGATATTAATATGCAGATGCAAAATATACATATGAATGCGAAGGTAAGAAATGCGTACCGAGCGTACCCCCAAACTTAAACTGGACAGTGTCCTCACTGTCGTAGCATGAAGAGAGCAGTTGGAAGGTTCAAAATTGTCGGTTAGTGATACACAAATTTTTATTTGTTTTTGTTTTTAAAGAAAAGAAAAAGAATATACACAAATATATACAAAATGGTTTGTACATACCCCCAAACTTATTTGGAACAGTGTCCACTGTTCTTGGCTGGATAACCGAAGTTTGGAGGTGGGCAGAGGAAGATCATTCAGGGTAAACCGGCTCCTGTAAGAACAGGAGCTCCTCTGTTGGTTCGGCGCTAAGGTACGGTTTGCATCGGTGTCCATTTACCTTGAAAAGTGAACCGTCCTTTGGATTTTCCAAATCCACAGCGCCCTGCGGATACACATTCCGCACAAAATACGGCCCTTTCCAGCGAGATCGGAGCTTTCCTGGATGGAAATGAAGTCGGGTGTCGTAAAGCAGTACCTGCTGACCAGGTACGAAGATTTTGCGCAAAAGGTGTTTATCGTGAAACACCTTCGTTCGATTCTTAACGACAACCGCGTTATCGTAAGCCTCATCCCTAAGCTCGTTCAGTTCGTTCAGCTGCAGCTTCCGATGGCGGCCCGCATCCTCAAGAGACAGATTCAGCTCCTTTATCGCCCAAAATGCGCGATGCTCGATTTCGACAGGAAGGTGGCAGGCTTTTCCGTACACAAGCCGATAGGGAGACATGCCAAGGTCGGTCTTATAAGCGGTTCTAAATGCCCAAAGGGCATCAGTGAGTTTCAGAGACCAATCCTTACGGTTCTTGGAAACCGTCTTCTCCAATATCTGCTTGATTTGCCGATTTGAAACTTCGGCCTGCCCGCAGGTTTGGGGGTGGTAGGGCGTAGAGAGCTTATGATTTATGGAGTATTTCCGCATCAAGGCTTCGAAAGTTTTATTGCAGAAATGACTTCCATTGTCGCTAATGATCGCTCGGGGGTGCCCAAACCGGGAGAAAATGTTTTCTTTAAGGAACCTAACGACAACCTTGTTGTCGTTAGTCCGGCTGGGCACAGCCTCGACCCATTTAGAGACGTAATCAACAGCTAGAAGGATGTACAAGTTCCCGAAAGAGCTGGGAAACGGCCCCATGAAGTCTATCCCCCAAACATCGAAAATCTCCACAACCAAGATTGGTTGGAGCGGCATCTCGTTTCTCCGGGATATCCGGCCCATGTGTTGGCACCGGGAGCAAGTCTTCCAATAATCGTGAGCGTCTTTGAAAAGTTATGGCCAGTAGAAACCACATTGCAAGATCTTCTCAGCTGTCTTTCTGGGCCCAAAATGCCCGCCACACGCTTGATCGTGGCAAAATGACAGCACACTCTTGAATTCATCGTCAGGGACACACCGACGAATAATCTGGTCGGGACAGTACTTGAACAAGTAGGGTTCGTCCCAGTAAAAGTGTTTTACTTGGGATAAGAAGCGAAGTCTGTCCTGACGTGACCATTCGGTCGGTAGCAATCCCGTGGCCAAATAGTTCACAATATCTGCGAACCAGGGTTCGCAAGATACTGTCAAGAGTTGTTCATCCGGGAAAACGTCATTGATCGGAATTGGAAGCGAAGGCGAAGAAGGAAGTCGTGAGAGATGATCGGCAACTACGTTTTCACATCCTCGTTTGTCCTTAATGACAAGGTCAAACTCTTGAAGCAAGAGGATCCAACGTATTAACCGAGATTTGGCATCTTTCTTCGCAAAAAGATGGCGCAGAGCAGAATGGTCAGTGTAGACAATGACTGGAGAGCCGATGAGGTAGGGCCTGAACTTTTCTAGAGCAAATACAACAGCTAAGAATTCCTTCTCAGTCGTTGTATAATTGAGTTGGGCGTCGTTCAGGGTTCGGCTCGCGTAATAGATTACATGCGGCATCTTGTTGATGTGCTGTCCAAGGACAGCACCGATGGCAAAGTCGGATGCATCGCACATGATCTCGAATGGGTGCGTCCAGTCAGGAGAAGAAAGAACGGGAGCAGAAGTGAGTGAGCGTTTCAGTGACTCGAATGCAGTCACACAGCTCGAGTTGAAGTCAAATGGTGTATCCTTGGCCAGCAAAAGAGTCAAGGGCCTAGCAATCTTGCTAAAGTCCTTGATAAACCGTCTATAGAAACCGGCATGGCCAAGGAAGGCTCGGATATCTCTGACGCAACGGGGAGGAGGCAGATTGGAAATGACCTCAATCTTTGCTTTGTCAACCTCTATGCCATTTTGCGAGATGATATGTCCTAAGACAATACCTTCGCGCACCATGAAGTGACATTTCTCCCAGTTCAAAGTGAGATTCTTGTCCTTACATCGGGTAAGGACAGCGTCAAGATGCAGCAAACACTCGTCAAAGGAGTCGTCGAAGATGGAGAAGTCATCCATGAAAATCTCCAGAAATTTTTCCACCATGTCAGAAAAAATTCCCATCATACACCGCTGGAAGGTAGCGGGCGCATTGCATAATCCAAAGGGCATGCGTCGATATGCAAACGTGCCGAAAGGACAAGTGAAAGTGGTCTTGTCCTGGTCTTTTTCGGCGATGGGAATTTGATTATAGCCGGAGTAGCCATCAAGAAAGCAGTAGTACTCGTGTCCGGCCAATCGTTCGAGCATCTGGTCAATGAAAGGTAGCGGAAAGTGGTCTTTCCGCGTTGCGGCGTTGAGTTTTCTGTAATCAATGCAAACTCGCCACCCAGTTTGGGTGCGAGTAGGGATTAACTCATTCGCCTCGTTGGTTATGACCGTGATGCCCGACTTCTTGGGGACAACGTGAATGGGGCTAACCCACTGGCTATCAGAGATAGGGTAAATTATACCACTATCTAGACATTTGACGATCTCCTTCTTCACAGCCTCCTTCATGACTGGATTAAGACGTCTTTGTGGATCCCGGGCTGGTTTGGCATCATCCATCAGATGAATGTGATGCTCAACGATCAGGGGACTAATCCTCTTGATGTCCGCCATGGACCAGCCAAAAGCTTGCCTGTTGCCGTGCAAGACCGCGAGAAGGGCTTTCTCTTGCTCGGGAGCTAGAGAAGCCGAGATGATGACTGGGAGGGTCTCGTTCTCACCTAAGTAAGCATACTTAAGGTGAGACGGCAACGGCTTGAGTTCGAGCGTTGGAGGTGAAATGATGGAAGGCAAGACTGGTGCAAAGGTCTCGAACTCAAAGGACTCCAGCAAAGGTTCAAAGCGAGTGTAGGCAACCGAGTTGGATGGTTCAGGTAACTCATCCGGAAAGTCAAAAGATTCAAACTCGGGTTGTGCGCGGCTAAGATCGTTCAAGAACGTGAAACACTCGTATTCGTTGTCGGGCGCAGAAGCAGCAGCAGGTTCGAAGAGAAACGCACTAGTGGCGTCAAGATTATCGTGTTCAAACAGAAACTCCTCGAATTCACACTCTTCTGGTGTGATCTCCTGGATCGAGCAAACATCCAGTATATGAGCATTAGGTTCGGCGGGCTGATTCCCCAACCTAAAAATGTTGAGTTCAATCGTCATATTTCCAAAAGATAGGTTCATTGAACCATTGCGACAATTGATCACAGCATTTGAGGTTGCGAGAAATGGGCGACCGAGTATCACCGGAATTTGATTCCGGGGGTTAGCTACAGGCTGTGTATCTAAGACAATGAAGTCGACGGGGAATATGAAGTCCCCGACTTTTATTAACACATCCTCTAGCTCACCCCTAGGGTGGGTGATCGATCTGTCGGCCATTTGGAGAGTGCAGTGTGTGGGTTTCAACTCTCCGACGCCTAATAGCTCGTATACTGAATACGGAAGCAAGTTAACACTGGCACCAAGATCTAATAGTGCGCGGTTGATGTTCTTATCCCCAATAGTAATTGAAATCGTAGGACAGCCAGGGTCCTTCCGTTTTTGTGGTAAAGATTGGGTAAGGGCATCACTCACAGCACTAGCCAAGAAAAATTTCTTGGGTACCTGAGACTTCCTCTTTTTCGTGCACAAGTCCTTTAAGATTTTCGCGTAAGATGGGACTTGTTGGACAGCATCTAAAAGAGGAATGTTAATGTTAACTTGCTTGAATAACTCCAAAATCTTCTCCATTTGTGGATTTTGTTTGTTAGACCTCAACCGGTTTGGAAATGGAACATTTTGAAAATTGGTTGAGTCTAATGCTGGAGGAGGAGATTTTGGAGTTGGAACGGATCCCAGAATAGGTGTTTTCGTGGAGTGAGAAGTGGGTCCGTTCAGAGCAGAAGAAGAGGAAGGAGAGCCTGTTGAAGAATGGAGAATAGGCTCAGAAGACGAAGAAGAAGAAGAAGAAGAAGAAGCAGAAGAAGAAGAAGAAGAAGAAACAGCGGCCGGGGTGTCATCGTTGATCCGTCTGCCAATGTTGTTTTGCAGCACCCTCCCCGATCTCAGTGTGGTCACGGCACTCACATTATGGTTTTGTTGTTCAAGAGCAACATGTGCATTATGTGGGTGGCCGGGATTTGGAAGTGGCTGGGACGGGAGCTTCCTCTTCTCTCGCTCGCTCAAGGCCGCGTTCAGCTGTGCAATCTGGGCCTCAATGGTCTTGATGCTCTGCCCGTGTGCGGCGGTGTGTTGCACTAAAGATTGGATCGAAGACTGGATGTTGGCGGTGGATTGAGTCGATTGTTTAACAAACGCCTCCAGACTTCGCTCGAGCGAGGAAACCTTATCGGTGTTTGACGGAACAAAGTTGTTGTTTGGTGGAAAAGAATTGTTTGGTGCAAAGTTGTTCGTCTGATTTTGGAAAGGTTGGGGTTGGAAGGGCTGCTGATATTGGTGTTGAGTTTGTTGCTGCGCTTGTTGTTGCGGCGGAGGGGCCCTTTGGAAATTGTTGCCCTGGAATTGATTCTGATTCTGATTCCAGGCGAAATTGTGGTGGTTCCTCCAACCGGGATTGTAGGTGGAAGAGTATGGATCATTCCTCGGTCTTTGCTGGAAGGCAGCATTAACCTGATCCTGTCCTTACGAGGGTGGATTGTAAGGACACTCTTCGGTCAAGTGGGAAGGATCGGAACAACAAGCGTAGATGGTACGAAGGGGGAGAACAGGTGTGGGGGCAGGAGCAGAAAATTTGCTCTCTATCGCTTCAAGCTTTCGTGTTATTGCAGCCATTTCAGCTTTCATCGCAATAGAGACATCGAGTTGGTGGATTCCTACCCTAGACTGACCGGTAGAAGTGGAGGTAGAAGAAGAAGAAGTCGGTCTGGTGCTCTCCCACTGTAGCGTTTGCTCCGCAAGATCGTCAAAGAACTGCCACGCTTCCTCGTCAGTTTTGGATAGGAAGTGGCCCTGACAGATGGTTTCCAGCAACTGCTTCGTTGCTGGGTTCAGTCCCTCGTATAAGGTTTGGCAGAGTTGCCATTTCTCTATACCGTGGTGAGGACACTGAACAAGAAGGTCTTTGTACCGGTCAAAGCACTTCCAGAAGGGTTCAGGAGGAAGCTGGGAGAATTGGTTGATCTCATTTTGAATTCTTGCGGTCTTATGATTTGGATAGAATTTTTTCAGAAACGCATTAACAAACTCGTCCCAGCTGGTGATTGAGTGGGAAGCGGTGCTATACAGCCATTTTTCAGCGAGATCGCATAAAGTGAACGGAATGACCTGTAGACGTATAGCATCGTCCGACAGCTGGGTGGTTTTCATCATGGCACAGACATTTTGAAATTTATTTATGAAGATATAGGCATCTTCAGATTCAAGCCCATGAAAACGTGGAAGCATGTTGATGAAATGGGGCTTAATTTCAAAGTTGTCCCCATTGGCCGGAGGAAGAGAAAGGCAGGTGGGAAGTGCAGAACGGGTGGGGTAGAAACGATCCTGGAGCGCGATTCGCTGCGGCGCTACAACAGGCGGAGGTGGTGGAAGATTGGTCTCCGTAGGAGGTGGAGCCAATCCAGGGGTGGTCAACGAGATGTTCGGATTAAATCCCGACATCGCGGAAGAAGAGGTTGGTGAAGGTGAAGGTGAAGATGTATGAACAGAATTCCGGTCAACGTCGGAGTTGGCCGGCAAAGGAAGGGGTGAAAGAGGAGTGGACGGAGTATCGACTTCGGAGTCGATCGCGTAGTCGGTCGCGACTAACGTAACGCGGACTAGACGGGCGCTAGTGTCCCGAGTCCAAGCGGACATACACTAAACGAGTTTAGTATAGTCAAAGCGAAGAAGGTGAGGGTAAGAAAACGTCAATGGAGAAAGGCGATGGGTGGTGGGTGAAAATGGATTTGGCGACAAAAGGGCAAGTTTTTGTAAAAGTTTTTGATTTTTTTTTTTTTTTTTTTTTTAGAAAGATTTTTACAGAAATATGTACGGAAATACGGCTTAAGCAATCACAAACAAGATATGCACAATCACACCTAGATCTAGGGTAACCTAGGTCTACTAGACCTGCTCCTGAACTTGATTGTCGAAGTTAAACAGTGTCGAGAAACAGGCTTAAAAATACACTGATCACGAGGCCAGGTAAGTGCAGAGATAAGGGGAGGTTGTCCAACGCTTTCGCGAAGTTCCTTAATTAAATAACCCTTTCTCTTTCGGCGGTTGCGCCTTTAACACTTTCCTAGACACCCCGTAAACAATGTACGGTTAAGCGAGGTTCTAAACACGGTTTATCTTCTCCTAATGAGCGCGAAGTCCTTAGGGCTGAAGTCTAGCATTTTTTAATTTACAATGGACAATGCATATGCTTTAGTGATTTTTGGGGTCCTGGGAAGGGTGATGAAATCCCCATCCAATCTGGATTGGTTTCAAGCCCCTTAAGTCCGTATTAAAGAATGCAAAACAGTAACAAACCAACTGCAAACAATTTTTATTTGCGGCGCAAAGAATCCTGCACAAGAACAGTTTATTGGAAGGGGGAGAAGAGTTTGCGCAAAGAAGCCTGCAGAAAACACAATTTAGTGGAGTTCAGAGGAGAGGGGAGAGGCAGAGAAACTCACCAAAAAATTTTAGCACCCTGATGGCACTATCTGACCGCGGTTCCGCGGCCAAAAACCAGCAATGGCCGCGGTTCCGCGGCTTAGTTGAGGACTTGGGGGTTCAATTTTCTTGTGGGTGCTTCTGTGCTTGTCCTCTGCTTTTCTGGATATGTGGAATTCTGATTTGATCACTGTATCTGCTCCAGATTTTGACAGTAGACCGGATGCTTCGTTTTGTCCGTCGCGGTGTAGCCGCGAAATGTGGGTCTATCTTCCCACGTCTTTGGCACTGTACTTGAACTCCGTATTTTCACCGTCTTTGGCGCCGATCTTGAACTTCGTATTTTCCTGCGCACTTGCACAAAAACTAATCAAGAATAACAAGATGGTTTTTTTACAAAGTATGTATTTTTTTTTCGTTTTTTTTTTTATACTTACAAATTAACCCGAAATTACACAAGGAAATAAACTACCGTCTCCCCGGCAACGGCGCCATTTGATTGTTAATTTACGTGCGTGTTCAAGTTCTAGTTTAAATACCGCAATCAAGACGGTTTCGCTTGTAGCTAGCCGGTTGAGTACGGGTCGTCCGCAGGGAGATGGGAGTCTTTTTCAAAGTGTTTTAACGAGTTAAGTCCTGTTTTCAGATTTTGTTGTGTTATCTAAGTGTTAAGTTGATATTTAAAGAGAGCTTGTTAGGGTTAGGATTAGGTTAGTTTGAGTTAGGAGTCTCCACATCTTTCGTTGCCCCTCTTAATATCGGTGTTACGGTAATCGGCAACAACGGGGATTAGCACGACTAGGAAGGACTTTGCGAGTATAAGCTAGGCTTTCCAACGCATAAGTTTTCCTTTTGGTGCTTGTCCGTCCGTTCTTGGCTCTTATCCATAACCTCCGGTTAATTCAACCACAACCGGTCTCACTACGGAATCATCGCTATCATGTAGGATAGGGTGCCGTGAGGAGCGGATTGTGGTTCAATTAACGGAAGTTGATTTAAGTTGTTGGGCAAGGAAAGAGTGAGAGAGATTTCCTTCTCTCAAACTTCCCTTATCCTACCCTAACAAGTATAAAACTACTCACACTTCATCATACGGAAAAATAAAACAAACAAAAGAGGAAGATAGAAAGAAGGAGACTAGAAGAATACGACTAACTGTTTGCGACCTCACCTTGGCGAGGATCAAGCGTAAGTATCATTGTCGTATGAATGATAAAGAAAAAGAGAGAAGAAATAAACAACAAGGAAATAACAACAACTACTTAACGAATTAAAATTACAACAAGCATAAAGATAAGGAGACAAGCATGATAATAAAATGGTCTTCTTTATTCATCACTCTTCACTCAAAAGCTCACTTACAAGTTTAATGGAGAAGAGGTGAGAAGAGGAAGAAGAACATGTAACTAAAACCTAGCAAAAAGAAATACAAGAATTGGACCCTTTCCTTCTCAAACTTCTGGGCTATTTATAGGCTGGAGAATGGAAATCTAGGGCAACCACCAGACACTTGTACAATGACCAAAATACCCCCCAATAACTCTCTGTGTTTGGCGCCAGAATGGCCGCGGATCCGCGGCCTGGACCCCTCTTTGGCCGCGGATCCGCGGCCCATTGGAAGAATTGGGCTTTCTCCTTTTTTGGGTTTTCCTGTTTTTCTGTGTACATTATTGTGGCATATGTATTTTCTCAATTTGGATCCCCGATTTTTCCAGAATTTCTGTTGAGGGAAAGGTGGACTTTTTGTCAAGATTTTGTCATGATTGCCTCGAGCTCCGCATAGATCTCTTGGATTTTGTGCTACCATTGAGCCTTGTGCATGAAGGTGACATTGATTTGACATTTTGTCTTCCTAAACTGGTATCTGGCAACATACGGATGACGAGCGGAGACCGTGTTTTCTCAGTGGTTGGCAGGAACCCGGATTTTGTTGTGTTTTCCATGAATTTCACCGTTTTAGAACCGAGAACCTGTATCCTGTAATTGACTAGCAAACACGGCTCAAGAGTATCTACCGATATGCAATGTGACAAAAATTGGGCGGTATGAAAATGCAAAAATCTGATATGAACATTTGGTTCTTGACTTCTTGTTTATATTCTCTAAATTTCTCAAAAGCTTCTGATTTATGTTTCATCAGGAACACATATTCGAATCTAGAGAGATCGTCAGTGAATGTAATGAAGTACGAAGAACCATCCCTGGCATGTGTAGACATGGGACCGCATACATCACTATGTATCAGTCCCAAGAGTTCGGTAACTCTTTCTCCGTATCCCGTAAACGGAGTTTTGGTCATCTTGCCTTTGAGACATGACTGGCATGTGTCATAAGATGAAAATTCAAACGGATTTAAATATCCATCCTTATGCAACTTAGCCAGTCGTGTCACATTGATGTGACCCAGTCTACAATGCCACAAGAAGAATTCGTTCAGTTCTGAACTCTTCCTCTTGTGTGTGTTTGTTATGCTCAGAATTGTTGATTGGTTTAGAATGTAAATGCCATTGTACAACGTACCTGATCCAACCAACTTTTGGTTACGGAAAATGTTCATAACATTGTCCTGTAATACAAAATTATATCCCTCTTTACTCAATAAAGAAACCGATATAATGTTGCATATCAGGTTCGGCATGTAATAGCATTCGTTCAGAACCAATGTATTACCAGTTGGTAATTCAAGGTGATATTCCCCAACAGTCTTAGCTGCAACAATTGCACCATTTCCAACTCTAATGTCTTTATCACCTTCTCCAAGTTCTCTACCTTTCCTAAGCCCATGTAACTGATTACATATATGGGATCCCGACCCGGTATCTAATACCCAGGACGTAGAGCAAATGGAGAAACAGTTCTCTGTAATGAACACACCCGAAGAAAATGCATCATCATGTACTTTCTTCATTCGGGTGGCATGGGAATCCTGGTATTCCCCTATATCCTGTTCAGTTCTATAACTCTTATAGGAAAGAACGGAACCAACGTTCGCCAGCACAGTATAACATGCGGGTTCGGTCAATACATCCATATTATTATCTTTATTAGGGCATGAAATGGTCGCTACCTGGAGAGAGAGAGAAGAAAACACTTTAGCGTAAGCTTGTGCAAGATCAGATTGGTTATTATCTTATCTAATCAGGTTGGCTCCCACTGGTTTTTATCAAATCTTCCTTCAAACCCTAAAAGGAAAGACTAGCCGGGATTAATTACACACTACAAGTTCGCCAATCTTTCAGCCAGGCCAGTGTCGGTACTTTGAGGGAGGTCCCCCGTGCTTTCGCACGAACCTAATTAATGTAAACCTCGTTTTTCCAGAGGCATAACCCCGTTGACACCTTTCTAGACACCTACTTGATCGGCTAATTGTAATGTGTAAAACTCTCCCAGGAGTAACTCTTACTCGCAGTGGGTATCGGGATCCAACTATCTCATAGAAGGTATGCAATCTCATTGCAAATTTCAACACTTGAAATTCCCGATAATATTTTGCCCCTAGCACCCTATGACCTTGACGGAGGTCAACAAACCATAGGCTACTACTCAAGTTCAACCCGTCATTTCTTGATCGAATTAAACCCACCTGCACGACCCTTGACGGAGGTCAACAAGGCCGCACGACTACCCTAATCCAATCTGCATCATATGCACAAGCAGATAAATACTAGTTAGCTACCGCACACTACGCCTTGACGGAGGTCAACAAACGTAGCACGAATACTAAATAGGACTTATCTGAAATGACGGAGGGCTACGACAGGTTTTTCTGAAAACCTATTGCGTAATGAACTTGATATCGTTGTAGAATCAAATGAAGTTTTGAAATGGAGTGATTTTGAGGCTTTTCTAGTTTTGCTAAAGGAGTCACTCCTGGTGAAGGGATCGTCGGTCCTTTCCTCGTCGAATGAGGTGCGGGATATATCATATATATCACTGTGCAAAGCAGAAACTATAGAAGCAATCAAAAGTCAAACCGAGTGTGTAGCATCTGCCAGTTATTGCTAAAGGAGTCACTCCCGGTGAAGGGATCTCGGTCCTTTCCTCATCGAATAAGATGCAGGGTATATCATATATACCGCTATGCAAAGCAAGAACTGTAGCTACCTGTTTTATTTAAAATTTGATTCTACAACATCTTAGGCTTCTTTTCTTTCATTAATCACATTAATGAAGTCCCATCATTTAAATACCTAAACATCACAGATAGATATGACGTACACTTATGCCATCCGCATTCGCCTCGATGTCCCCTCGTGCACCGTTAGGTTAGGTAACTAACGACAGAGCAGGGCAGGGTTAGTGCGGGTGCAAAACATAAGTAACGTCTATATAATATATCATATATACTATATATAGTATCTATCACAGAACATCACAGATATCGCAGCAGAAGAAACATATGAAATATCGGATATGCTAGGACGTCCGTGTTTTCAATACGAGCCAGTATAAAACACGGATTCCATGGTCGTGATGAATAGCCAATCCGACACCCCTAGACCCCTACGGGAGCGGCAAGCAACCCTACCAATTCTAGGGTTAGGTGACCCGGACTCGACTCCTCGAGTTGGTCTCCCACTGGACCCCAGAACCCGGTTACTTGTGCTCCCCTCCTTGGGTCTATCCTAATGCGGAAAAGTAAATAATATACAAAAGGTGACATCTTCCGCAACCTGGAAGTGCCCCAAATAAAGGAATATTACATACAAGTTTTTACATGAATGAAAAAGAAAAACACTCATCTCACATAAAACCCCCCGGCTATTCAAACACGACAATCCAATATAACATATCCAGCAACACATAACATCACATGTCATCAACGTAAGTAAATATGCGCATCCCAATTGTCGTTGACATATAGCAACGAAACCGGCGATATCACATATTACACTTACGGTCACAGAAAAGAAAGTGTAAAACTACAACAGTTGGAATCCGCACAACCTCTTTAGACATCACATGCCTAATCAAATGAAATACTTAGACATCACATGCCTAACAGTTATAAACCCCGCATTTTAGTCTCATTATCGAAAACTCTTTTCAATATCAAGTGAAACTAAACCGCTAGATTTATAACATTCATTCAGTTATCTCATAACAGTTTGTGAATTCCAATTATTGTATCCCATTCCGGATAAATAGAATATATTAAACTTTCCGATCGAACATTCGAACACCCAAGTTTTCCCGAAACCGTTAAACACATGAAATAGGTTCAAAGACATTCACTTCATGCCTCAGTACCAACGGTCCAGCCGTAGAAGGGTCAAGCCAACGCCTCACATGTGGCACGCCGTACTGCCCCAAACCGAAGGTTCAAAGGCAGTTCAAGACGGTCACATAATCGAGTTAAGGTTTGTTGTCTTCTAGAGGGACCATCGCGTTACTTGCACTACTCAGAACGTCCTTAAACCATAGAAAAATCCAACACTTGGAAATTTTTTCAGCAGGGAAAAGTTGGGTATTCATATCCGGTCGAAATTTTTAACATATTCTAAGGTTATCCGGAAAAACACATAGACGAAGTTTAACAATCCGATCGAATCTACGATTCCCAATGCAACCCCAGAATACTCAACTCTTGAGTCAATTTAAAAATTCCCAGAAAACTCAGCATAATTAAATAGGAGTTACTGTGCAAACGAGGAGGGCTGACGTCATCATCAGGCCGCGGAACCGCCGCATAAGCCATGCTTATGCCGCGGTTCCGCCGCACTCTTTATTGTTCATGTGAAAAAATTTGCACCGTAATTCTTAGAATTCCCTGCTGAATTTTTTAAGCATTTTTAATATGGAAAAATCCCAGATTTTAGAAAATGTCCAGAGAGCATGAAAAAGTTAGGGTTTCGGGTTCGATCGGGTTTCAAACATCGTCTAGACTTCTCCTAAGGCTCTAGCTATGCTCAGATACCACTGTAGGGTTCCTAGGCACACTATAGAGGTCTCACAAGGCATCAACCATGCCAATTTCAAATTTTATGGATGCCGAGAAACCCTAATACGGATCGTTAACTAGAAATTTAGGCGAAAAACTAAACTAGTTAACAACTTAACTAAAGGAGAGAGGCTACAACCTTTGTAGATCCGGTTCTCCACTTCCTTAGCTCCACGTAGGCGTCCTCTCGCTGTCCATCTCGAATCCTAGACTCGATCGTCGGCTTCATCGGAAAAACGAGCGGGCAAGGTCGTCGGTTTCGTGCCGAAGATGATCTACGTCGAGGTTTCACAGGTTCAAGCACCGACTGCACAAAGTTGTGAAACTTGTGAAGAAAACCCCCAAAACCACTTGGCAAGAGGTAGAGGATGAAGAAATAGGAGGTGGGTTCACTTTAGAATTGGATTTCTCACTTTAGAACTCAAGTTGCCATTGATGGCATCAAGCTTTTTCTTTTGAAGATGAAGAAGAAGATGAAGCTAGAATTATGACAAGTCTTGAGTTAAAATGAATAATAAATGAATACTTATCATAAACTAACTAGGGTAGAGTGTAGAGAATAGACCATGGTTACTTGGATGGGTTAGGGTTAAGCATGAAGACAAGAATGGTTAAGAAGTCAAAGCTTCATGAAGCTTCAACTAGAAACAAACATAGCCACCATTCTTATCTAATTCTTTTCCAAATAAATAAACAAATAAATAAATGAAAAAGCAAAACCCTAATCATCTCTTAACCATGGTTTAATTCTTTACACTTAACCAAATGATCAAGTATCATCAAACATGATACAAATATGTGCACAAAAGTATATCACATATACTTCTTGCACATCAAGTGAGAAAATCCATTTAAAGTGAACCAATACTAGTTAATGCAAAGTAATATATCAAATATATAATTATACATTAAATCATTAAATCAACACTTGATTTAACGATCCGGTCATATCGCATATAACCGACTAGTATCCTATGTATCGGCTTATCGAATCAATCCTTGATTCGATATCTAGGTTATATCGAATATAACCAATCGATACATCCATCGCGAGAATGGAATACGGTATCACATACACGCATCATTCTTGGTCCTGCACATATCTTATATGCACTCCTATTTCGTTTCTCTTGAGCCAGGAAACCTCTGTGTAGGACTCTAAAGACTCGTCAATACGCCGGTAGCAGATGATGATCATATCAAGCACCCACGAGCCGCAAGCGGTCTGCTAAACGTAACGGCCATGCGGGTATTGAGCGATCAGAAGATCGACGAGCTAGCCCGCTCACACTCCTGTTAATCCAACCAGTAACACTTACCGTACAATCCGGTCTGTTCGTCTGATATGTCACATATCAAGTCTAGAGGTGGTAAACGTCAGACCCTAATAACCGATAAGTCGTGCCGATGTGAGGCTCATAACGGGTCGAGAAACTACTGGTAACACTTACCAGCAAATCTCTGATCAGCCCTGGCCAGGGACTTCCCTGTTACGGCCAATCGAGCACTGTGCAACATCAACCCCCAATACCGGGAGAGACGAAACCCCTCCTATCGCTCATTGCCTCCATGTGACTCGGGACTGTACCCAAAGACCACCGTTTTGCACACCCCCATGGACGTGGTAAGGTGGAGATCAAAGCACAGTGGGAATCACACAAGACTCTATGACGATCTCGGGTCTACAGACTAACCTGCACAAGTGTCACCTGAGAACTGCCATCTGACGTGAGGTATAATACCATCTGGGAGTTCTCGGTGAGTCCGTCCAGTGTACCCAGTCTCCACTGAGCACCCGCATACCATCTCTGATGTCAAACACCAATGGATATGGGATCATCCATCGCCCATCTCATGGGTCGAGAAGCGTATACGCTAGTCTACACTGGTATATCGATGCCCTGTCTCGATACACCCACGACTAGGGACCTTGAAGGATGTACTTATGGACTACCATGTCCCCACTAGTATGATCTGCATCATAGTCCAGGTAGTCAAGTACACATCCTAAGGGATTTATCAACATGTAACTATAAGACAGTTTAAAGAGACAAGTGTACATGTTAAGATAAAGAGTAACCAGATAGCATACTGTTAGTGTATATGCCCTAGAGGCCATTACTGTATCATACTAGTTTGTATATTACTTAATGGAAGCTTGGGATATTCACCTTGTATAAACAATCTTGCTCAATATAGTAGTATGCTACTTGGTTTGTTTCTACTTCAATGTGTACATGTGTTTATTTTGCGATATCACCTATACGCATTAGTGGAGCCCTTAGGATCTTTGCTTGATTACCAGCGTTGTGATGGCAGTCACACTAGTGGGGGCTGGGTAATCTATAAGCACATCCTTATACAGGTCCCTAGTCGCAGGACTATCGAGACAGGGCATCGATACTCCGGAGTAGACTAGCGTATGCGCTTCTCATCCCAGTGTGGGAGATGGTCTGTCCCACAGCCATCAGTACGTCGTACTGGAGATAGTATACGGGTGCTCGTTAGGTTACGGGTACACTGGACAGGACTCGTCGGGAATTGAGAGGTTGGTATTATACCTATCGTCAGTTATCAGTTCCCAGGTGACATGAGTACAGCTTAGTCCGCTGACTTGATACTGGCACTTCGCCTCGAGTGTGTTCCCACTGCACTTTGATCACTACCCTACCACGGCTCAAAGGAGTCGTGCAAACAGGTAGTGGTTGGGTGCAGTCCCGAAGCACTTGGAGGCAGTGACGGTTAGACAGGATTCGTCTCTCCCGGTATTGGGGGTTGACATCGCGCTGTGTCTAGGAGAGCCATTACACGAGTAGTCCCTGGCCAGGGCAAGCGAGATATACTGGTAGGTTTCCAGTGTTATCTCAGGGTGTTTTGGGCTTCACTCCGACACGACTTGTACCGCTATTGGGGGACTGACGTTTTACCGCCCCCTAGGCCCGACATGCGATGTATCAGACGAACAGACCGGACTGTACGGAGAATGTCACATTCAGACTCAGTAGGAGTTCAGATGGGGTTTCACCTCGTCAGCCTTCTTGTCGGCATCTACCTGGGGACCGTTACGCACAGCTAGTGCCGCTTGCGGTCTGTGGTTAAACCCACTGCCAGCGTAGTGTCAAGTCTTTAGAGTCCCACACAGAGGGTATTCGCCTCTGGGCAAAACAGAGTAGAGGTCGCATGGTTTTGCGACAGGGTTCGTTCTCATCCGCGCACTTGTGCACGTTTTGGAGTCCGGACGGATTATACTGGCAGGCTCTGGTTTGAGCCAGATACTGGTATATGTTTTGGGGTTGCTTTTATATCTCGGTATTCTTGTTCCTCGGAACGAGAATGCAGGTGTGTATGCACAGTTGCTTGAGGCGGAGGATGAGGTTTTTCATTAGGGTTTCGGAACGGGTGCGTATGCACAGTTGACAGTCATCATTTTCCAAACCCTAATGGATTTATGAATTATCTATTAATAATAGTAATTAAATGAGAATTATGTTATGGTTGATTTTGTTGACTTGTTGACCATGGTTGACTTGTTGACCATGGTTGAATGTTGACCACCATCATGCTTTGAAAGATACTCCTTGATTCATGCTTACATTTCATTTAATGAAGCATGATAGTGGTCATTCCAAAACTACCATCAACTATTCTCATTTGAATTATTATTGTTATTTAGATAATTCTTTTTCTTTTTGATATGGTTGCAAAAGGAAAAAGAGAGCTCATTCTATCATAATTCTTCTCTCTCTTCATTTCATCTTCTTCTTCCTCAAGCTCAAGGTGACTCCTTCTCAAGTGTTGAGAATCCCTCACCTTGAAAAGAAAACAACCCCTAGATACTCTCTACTCATTCTAGGTTCAAGGTTTAGCAAGCCGGAAACCCTAGTTCAATCAAAGATCGAGGAAGAGCCCAAAGGTCGAACCCTCGAGGTGGATCCATCTTCGACGGAAGAAGGCGACAAGAAGAGAACCATCAACCTCTACAAGGTTTAAAGAAGGAGTTCAAGTTTAGGTATAACCATCTTCCATAGTAGCTAACTCTCTTTAGCAAGTTTGCTAGTTTAGTTTAGACACGATCCCGACCTTGTTTAGTCCATGTTGCCTCTTGCGATAAAAAATTATTTTTTATACCGTTTCCGCCTCCCCGTAAGAACCGGGGGTCGTAACGTGGACTTACAGTGGTATCAGAGCCTAACTAAACTTAAACTAGCTTTGTAGTGAAGTGTAACGAAGTTCGGAAACGAAAAATCACGAAACCGGAAAAACTAAAACCCTAAGTTTCTGTTGAAATTTTTTCTGCTCTAAATGAAAAACTTTATACTTGAAAATTCGGCTCAGGGTTTTGTGTGAACACCCATGAAAAACGATCCACTGTTTCGTTCAAACCGCCGCGCTTCCGCGGCACGAGGTAGGCATGTGCCGCGGAACCGCCGCCGTTTGTCGTCTTCTCTGCATCGTTTTTCGTGCAGTGTGTGTCTGTGTTGGTTTTGGGATTTTTAAAATATATTATATGTGCCGAGATTTTCCAGAACAGAATTTCACTTTTGGCGTCCTATAATTCCGTATTTTTTCCGAACTTCACTGCACTTTGGCTATGTTGGTTATATCTGTGTTGCTTGCATGTATTGAACGTCGGCTAATCGCTATAAGTCGATTAGTCGGGGTTATACATGATCTGTGTTTGATATTGGATTGTGTATATGAATCTGTTGGACTGTCGCGGGTGAATAGCCGGGGTGGATGTGAGATGAGCTTTTGTTTTTCTTCCATTCATTGTAAATGTAAATTGATGTAATAATATTATTTGTATGGCCGCACAACCGGGTCGGGGTTGTAGCCGTCATTGTATAATTCTTTTTACTGTTTTTCCTCCTAGGATAGACCCATGGAGGGGTGCACAAACTGCCGAGTACTTGGCGGGTAGTTTGTCGCACCCGTAGGGGTCTTGGGTGGGGTATTTGGCTATTCACCGCGACCGTGTAACCCGCTTTTCGTTGCAGGCTCGAAAGGATTGCGGATTGCTAGTATATCCAATGTATTCATCTATGATCTGTAATGTCTATCATTGCTTTCTATTTAGGCGTTGCTTATGTTTTACAGCCGCGCTAGCCCAGCCCCCGCTCTGTCGTTAGTTAAGTAACCTAACGAGTGATGATGGGACCCCGTGGCGAATGCGAATGGCATAAGCGTACGTCATATTTTGGTTGTTTTCTGCAATGGTAGGATTAAATGATGGGACGCATTAAAAGAACTAATGCAAGAATATCACGCATTAAAAGAACTAATGCAAGAATATCACGCATTAAAAGAACTAATGCAAGATAATAAACCAAGCTAAAGTCGTTGGAACACTTTCGAAAAACCACTCGGTTCTTTTCAAAACTAACTTTTAAATGCGGAGCTTGAGCCACTCCTTCTAAAAGCTATCTCGTTCCAATCGATTATATCAAGTTCACTACGTTCACGGTTTTACCAAAACCATCCGTAGCCCTCCGTCGTTTCATATGAATATTCAACAGTATTCAAGCTGTGTTTGTTGGCCTTAGTGAAGGCACAGTGTTTGGTAGCTGGTGGGTATTCATATGTTGTATAGATAGAATGCGTTGGTTTGGGACAGTCGTATTTCCTTGTTGGCCATAGTCAAGGGTATATACGGGTGGGTTCAAATTAACCTGGATAACGACGGGAAGAACTTGACATGTGACTTATGATTTGTTGGCCTTAGTCAAGGTCATAAGAGCATGGGGCAAAAATCCACATCGGGACTTTCACAAGTACTGAAACTTGCTAGATTTGCATACCATTTGGAGTGTGATGATTATGGTAGGATTCCTTCATTTTCGTCACGCGATGATATTTGGATCCCGATCCTACTGTGAGTATATGCTACTCCTCGGGAAATTTCTCACTAAACGATCAATGCTATAAACCTAGTAGGTGCCTAGAAAGGTGTTAGCGGGGCTACGCCCCCAGGGAAAAGAGGTTCTTAAATTAAGGAACTTCGCGAAAGCGTTGGAAAACCTCCCTCGAAGTACCGACACTGGCCTGGCTGAAAGGTTAAGCAAGTATTGTACGGTGGGATTGATCCCGGCTAATTCTTCCTTTGTGGTTTGAGGAGGGATTCGAGAGACAGTGGGAGCCATCCTGTTTAGACAAATTAAAAACCATTCTAAACTTGCAAGAGCATCGTGCTAAGTGTTTCTTCTCTCCCCCTGCAGCGACCAAATCGAAATGACTGGACTTAAGTTACTTCTAGATAAAAACATACTGACAGGGCCAAACTACAAAGATTGGCTCAGGAATGTCAAATTGGCAATCGCTTACGACAAGCTGGGGTATCTTCTTACCACCAAAGCTCCCCCCATCCCAGGTCCCACCTCCAGCGTCGCGGATAAGGAAATCCGTAAGACTTGGGAGATTGATTGCGCGAAGGCCAGGTGCCTCGTGCTTGCCTCTATGGACAACGAACATCAGAGGAGGCATGAGAATATGGACCTCGAGTCCATATTTCTCCATACAAAAGAACTGTATGGAGAGCAGTCTCGTATCGCAAGATACGAAGTGTCGAAGAAGTTATTTTCGACAAAGTTGGCCGTCGGATCATCGGTAGCGGACCACGTGCTTAAGATGATTGGCTACACTGAGGAGCTCGCAGAACTTGGGACCACGTTGGACAGTGAACTCTATACGGATTTAATTCTCCAGTCCCTTCCATCCACTTACGCCCAGTTTATACTGAACTTCAACTTACAAGAAAAGGAAGTTGAACTTTCAGAACTCCTCAACCTGCTGAGGAGCGCAGAGGGCACCCTACAGAAGGGTAGGGAAACACCCGCTTTGTTTGTAGGAGGATCTTCTTTCTCTAGGTCCAAGGCGAAAGCCAAGGGAAAGAGGAAGAAAGCCCCCGCCAAACCAAGAGGAGGTGTTAGTAAAGTGGGTACGAAGGGAAAGGAAAAGGCAACAAAGATTGCGGGGAAGCTTGTTGGAAAGGAAGAATGCTTCTATTATCATAAGAGTGGACACTGGAAGAAAGATTGCAGGGCTTGGAAAGCCAGGACACAGGAACTGAAGCAGGTTGCGGCTTCAGCTTCAGGTGTGTATGTTATTGAAAACTGTCTTTCTATAAACTCTACTTCCTGGGTATTGGATACCGGATCAGGATCTCATATCTGTAATTCTTTGCAGGCGTTGAGAAACCGTAGGTTTTTGAAGGAAGGTGACATGACCCTCAGAGTTGCGAACGGAGCTAGCATGGATGCTAAAGCCGTGGGGGACTATCACCTGGGAATGTCAGATGGGCATGTTTTGGTTTTGCGTAATTGCTTTTTTGTACCCAACGCAACTTGTAATATCATTTCTGTATCTTTGTTTTCTAAAGAAGGTTATGAATTTGCGTTTGTAAGTAATGTTGTAAACATTCACCTTAATCAAGTTATGATTGGGTCAGGTACATTGAGCAATGGTATATATGTATTAAACCAACCACAGATTTTCAATGTCCAGAATACACACAAAAGAAAGTCTCCAGATATCAATCAGGCTTTCTTATGGCATTGTAGACTGGGTCACATCAATGAGACACGGTTGACTAAGTTACATAAAGAAGGATACTTGGATCCGTTCGAGTATCAGTCTTATGCCACTTGTGAATCTTGTCTCATGGGAAAGATGACAAAGACTCCGTTCACTGGACACGGAGAAAGAGCGAGCGAGCTCTTGGGACTCATACACAGTGACGTGTGTGGTCCAATGTCTACACATGCGAGAAGCGGTTATTCATACTTCATTACTTTCACAGACGATTTCTCTAGGTATGGACATGTCTTCTTGATGAAGCACAAATCCGAGGCCTTTGAGAAATTTCGGGATTACAAGAATGAAGTTGAAAAACAAACAGGCAAAAGTATTAAGATTCTAAGATCGGATCGAGGTGGTGAATACTTGAGTGCCGAGTTCCTCGACTATTTAAAAGAGAATGGGATTCTCTCTCAGCGTACTCCTCCATACACTCCGCAACATGACGGTGTATCGGAAAGAAGGAATCGAACCCTATTGGATATGGTTCGTTCCATGATGAGTAAGGCTGAGTTACCGCGATTTTTCTGGGGATATGCACTAGAAACAGCTGCACATCTCTTGAACCAAGTTCCTACTAAGACTGTGCCTACCACACCATATCAGATGTGGAGTGGGAAGAAACCCTGTCTTAAATCCTTTAAGACATGGGGATGTCCGGCTTTTGTAAAAAAGCAGCATGCGGACAAGCTCGAGGCACGGTCAGTACAGTGCAAGTTTGTAGGATACCCAAAGAACTCCAAGGGGTATCTATTCTATTACGCAGAGGAGCAAAAAGTCCTTGTTCCTCGTCATGCCCACTTCTTGGAAACTGAGTTTTTGGAAAATCAGATAAGTGGGAGCACAGTAGAACTGGATGAAATTCCAGAACCTCAGACTATTACTGAAAGCTTAGTGGAACCAGAGGGTTCAAAAGAACAGGACATTCCTACGCCGCTCCGCAGGAGTAGTAGGCAGTCTCATCCGCCCGAGAGATACTACGGTTTTCTCATAGACGGGGATAGAGAGGATTGCATCATAGATTATGATGAGCCTACTAGCTTCCAACAGGCCGTTCAGAGCGTTGACTCGGTAAAATGGCTGGATGCAATGCGGACCGAAATGGAGTCCATGTACACCAACAAAGTATGGACGTTGGACATTGCTCCAGACGGGGTAAAACCCGTAGGATGCAAGTGGATCTTCAAAAGGAAGATTGGTGTAGATGGACAGGTTGAGACCTATAAAGCTAGACTTGTAGCAAAGGGTTTCCGTCAAAGACCTGGCTTGGACTATGACGAAACCTTTTCTCCAGTGGCTATGCTGAAATCCATTCGGATCCTTCTTGCCATTGCTGCCTTCCACGATTATGAGATTTGGCAGATGGACGTAAAAACCGCTTTTCTAAATGGAAATTTAGAGGAGTGTGTCTATATGGATCAGCCAGAGGGTTTCAATCAGAGTGGGAGCAGCGGAAAGGTGTGCAAGTTGCTTAAGTCCATCTATGGACTAAAGCAGGCATCGCGGAGTTGGAACATCTGTTTTGATGAGACGGTCAAGGAATTTGACTTTATCAAAAATCCAGATGAACCATGCATCTATAGTAGATTTGTAGCGAGAACTGTAGTATTCCTTGTTTTATACGTGGATGAAATTCTCTTAATAGGAAATGACATTCCTATGCTACAATCTGTCAAGGGTTTCTTGTCACACAGGTTCTCCATGAAAGACCTGGGTGATGCCTCTTACATCCTGGGGATCCGGATCCATCGTGATAGATCCAAGAGGATATTAGGACTTTCACAGTCCAGGTACATCGACACCGTACTGAAAAGATTCAGCATGGAAGATTCCAAGCGCGGTAACCTACCGGCTTGTCACGGGATCACCCTCTCTAAAGAGATGTCTCCCAAGACTGATTTGGAGAGGGATCGCATGTCTATTATACCCTACGCTTCTGCGGTAGGCTCTATAATGTATGCGATGTTGTGTACCAGACCGGATGTAGCTTATGCACTGAGTGTGGTAAGCAGGTATCAGTCAAACCCTGGGGAAAAACACTGGATAGCAGTAAAGAACATTCTCAAGTACCTGAGAAGGACTAAGGAGATGTTCTTGGTGTATGGCGGAAAAGACCTCCAGATTGAGGCCTTTGCTGACTCCAGCTTCCAGAGTGACAAGGATGATTCCAAGTCCATGTCGGGTTTTGTCTTTACCCTCAATGGAGGGGCGGTGTGTTGGAAGAGTTCCAAACAGGAAACCGTTGCAGACTCGACTATGGAAGCGGAATACATCGCTGCATCTGATGCCGCAAAAGAAGCTGTCTGGATAAGGAAGTTCTTGAAAGAACTTCAGGTGGTTCCGTCCATTGTTGACCCAATACCTCTGTATTGCGACAACAACGGGGCTATAGCTTTAGCGAAGGAACCCAGGTCCCATCAGAGATCCAGGCACATCTTGAGGCGGTATCACCTGATCAGGGAGATCGTGGATCGCAAGGAGATCGAGGTTCGGAGGGTTGCTTCAGAAGAAAACACTGCAGATCCATTCACCAAGGCCCTACCCCAGACTCAGTTCGAGCGGCTGATCGAGATGATAGGTCTTCGATACGCCAGTACATGGCCTTAGTGCAAGTGGGAGATTGTTAGTGTATATGCCCTAGAGGCCATTACTGTATCATACTAGTTTGTATATTACTTAATGGAAGCTTGGGATATTCACCTTGTATAAACAATCTTGCTCAATATAGTAGTATGCTACTTGGTTTGTTTCTACTTCAATGTGTACATGTGTTTATTTTGCGATATCACCTATACGCATTAGTGGAGCCCTTAGGATCTTTGCTTGATTACCAGCGTTGTGATGGCAGTCACACTAGTGGGGGCTGGGTAATCTATAAGCACATCCTTATACAGGTCCCTAGTCGCAGGACTATCGAGACAGGGCATCGATACTCCGGAGTAGACTAGCGTATGCGCTTCTCATCCCAGTGTAGGAGATGGTCTGTCCCACAGCCATCAGTACGTCGTACTGGAGATAGTATACGGGTGCTCGTTAGGTTACGGGTACACTGGACAGGACTCGTCGGGAACTGAGAGGTTGGTATTATACCTATCGTCAGTTATCAGTTCCCAGGTGACATGAGTACAGCTTAGTCCGCTGACTTGATACTGGCACTTCGCCTCGAGTGTGTTCCCACTGCACTTTGATCACTACCCTACCACGGCTCAAAGGAGTCGTGCAAACAGGTAGTGGTTGGGTGCAGTCCCGAAGCACTTGGAGGCAGTGACGGTTAGACAGGATTCGTCTCTCCCGGTATTGGGGGTTGACATCGCGCTGTGTCTAGGAGAGCCATTACACGAGTAGTCCCTGGCCAGGGCAAGCGAGATATACTGGTAGGTTTCCAGTGTTATCTCAGGGTGTTTTGGGCTTCACTCCGACACGACTTGTACCGCTATTGGGGGACTGACGTTTTACCGCCCCCTAGGCCCGACATGCGATGTATCAGACGAACAGACCGGACTGTACGGAGAATGTCACATTCAGACTCAGTAGGAGTTCAGATGGGGTTTCACCTCGTCAGCCTTCTTGTCGGCATCTACCTGGGGACCATTACGCACAGCTAGTGCCGCTTGCGGTCTGTGGTTAAACTCACTGCCAGCGTAGTGTCGAGTCTTTAGAGTCCCACACAGAGGGTATTCGCCTCTGGGCAAAACAGAGTAGAGGTCGCATGGTTTTGCGACAGGGTTCGTTCTCATCCGCGCACTTGTGCACGTTTTGGAGTCCGGACGGATTATACTGGCAGGCTCTGGTTTGAGCCAGATACTGGTATATGTTTTGGGGTTGCTTTTATATCTCGGTATTCTTGTTCCTCGGAACGAGAATGCAGGTGTGTATGCACAGTTGCTTGAGGCGGAGGATGAGGTTTTTCATTAGGGTTTCGGAACGGGTGCGTATGCACAGTTGACAGTCATCATTTTCCAAACCCTAATGGATTTATGAATTATCTATTAATAATAGTAATTAAATGAGAATTATGTTATGGTTGATTTTGTTGACTTGTTGACCATGGTTGACTTGTTGACCATGGTTGAATGTTGACCACCATCATGCTTTGAAAGATACTCCTTGATTCATGCTTACATTTCATTTAATGAAGCATGATAGTGGTCATTCCAAAACTACCATCAACTATTCTCATTTGAATTATTATTGTTATTTAGATAATTCTTTTTCTTTTTGATATAGTTGCAAAAGGAAAAAGAGAGCTCATTCTATCATAATTCTTCTCTCTCTTCATTTCATCTTCTTCTTCCTCAAGCTCAAGGTGACTCCTTCTCATGTGTTGAGAATCCCTCACCTTGAAAAGAAAACAACCCCTAGATACTCTCTACTCATTCTAGGTTCAAGGTTTAGCAAGCCGGAAACCCTAGTTCACTCAAAGATCGAGGAAGAGCCCAAAGGTCGAACCCTCGAGGTGGATCCATCTTCGACGGAAGAAGGCGACAAGAAGAGAACCATCAACCTCTACAAGGTTTAAAGAAGAAGGAGTTCAAGTTTAGGTATAACCATCTTCCATAGTAGCTAACTCTCTTTAGCAAGTTTGCTAGTTTAGTTTAGACACGATCCCGACCTTGTTTAGTCCATGTTGCCTCTTGCGATAATAATTTGTTTTTTATACCGTTTCCGCCTCCCCGTAAGAACCGGGGGTCGCAACGTGGACTTACACATACTATCATATCGAGCAAGAAAGTCATCTCTATATATGTCCAAGCATCCAATATAATATACATCATCTGTACAATACTGGCCTCTAGGGCATACATACAACTAACATAACAAACCTTAGGATGTACATTTCCTTGCACAGTATTATATTCCTTCCTATGATCTATCCTCATCGATACTGGTTATGATTTTGCCGCCACGATTGCACGGGGCAGAGTGGGCTACGGCTCGAGTTGCGTCAGCATGAGCTCGTCGTGGACGAGGACTGACCAGGGCATGATTCCAGAGACATACGATTGCATATTGAGGCGTCGTCTGATTGTATTTTCGCGCCATGAGTGTTGGATTGATCGCTTTTACGAGATTTCCGGATGTGTTGATCGGCACCAGAGGATTGAGCCATTGATAGAGGCCAGCCAGAATGTGATTTCCGTTGACATTATCGCTTATCTAGGACGATTGAGGCGTTGTCCCACGCACGGACGAAGGAGCCAGTTGTTGCTGCGGAAGATGAGATATCGCCCAGATGATTGGAGCTACTACAGCATGAGCATATTCTTGGAGATATGATAATGAGTCGCTAGTCACCGAGGATTAATTACTAGGACATGTGGTTCGTTCGCTTACACCGATGCTGTGGTATGTACTCGATACTATTAAACTGTACCCGAGATGTTGAGCTCTTGGGGGATTATGAGGTTCTGACGAGTCGATCGGACGATTCGACATCATTCAGATATCATGTGTTTGGACACTGCTTGGGAGACTCCAGGTACGAACATAGCCGTTGGAGCGCTGTCTGTGTAGCCACGAGGAGATGAGTCCGAATCAGTTGATATTGAAGTAGAGTAGAGTAAAGAGTTCGCATGAGATTTCGACGAGATGACGTTCCACTCCACTGACATCAGAGATGCGATACGCACGTGGAGGACGTGATCGGCTAGATATCTTCTACTGAGTGACGAAGATACCGAGTTCGTGATTTCGAGTCCGTGTTAAAGACTTCGGAGGGACCGTAGCCGAGAGCATTGCAGTGCGCAGATAGAGACGTGATGTCGAAATGGTCGATGATACAGACAAGCGGGATAAGAAGTTCGTGCGAGATGCAGACGAGCTGGTACTACACCCCGTTAAGATTAAAGGTCGGATATGCATACAAAGGCGCAGGGATGCGACCAGCTTCCGAGGAGATGTTGTAGTAAGGACGCGGATGTCCAGAGAGCGAGAAAAGATTAGGCTAGAGTACCAGCCTCCGTACAGTTTGGCTTAGGCGAGATCAGAAGAGACCTTGAGTAGGGATTCCTTCCAGTACACTGCTGCAATAAGATTTGCACCAGGAGCAGATGCGTGATGTGCATTCAGAGGACCAGAGGTCGGCGCCAGAGATGTGCTGCGTTACGAGCGATCGTGAGGATTGACCGAGAGATGACCAGGAAAGTGCCAGAACGGAATCGTTCCTGTCAACACATCTGACCGGGCCGATGAGCCGATGGATTGCGAGATTGGTAATCCATAGAGAATATAAGGAACCAGAGGCAGAGGACGCCAGCCGCGAGCTTGAGGCAAGTGGATATCTTGCGCCGCTAGCATTGGATGTACCGGCACCTTCTCGACCTCGAAGGAGGATATACCAACGACGGTATTTATGATTTATAATTTATGATTTGACTATCACGTATCCGTTACTTGGGATTTCGGTATTTTGGCGATCTATTTGCATGATTTGGTTTTGATGGCTGAGTTCTATGATTTTTCTGTTTGGCACCATGGTTGCACTTACTAGGTATTCATATTTTGTGCAGAGTTATTATTCTTGAGGTATTGATTGTGATTTCATGCCTATTTTATGCCGGTGATTTGATTTACGCATCCAGCGTAGTTTTCATGTACTTTTAGTGTTTTGATTTGATTTTTGTACGCTGATGCACACGGTTGGGAGATTTTCCATCGCGGTACACTTGATTTTGATTGAGCCGCATTATATATCGTCGACTTGACCCTGATATTTATGAATTTCGCACTCCGTGCTTTCGACTGGGATTACGCATGTTCGACGTTTGGTATTGGAATTTGTGGTTCCGTGCATGTTGAGTGCGCAGGGTTTAGATTTTCATTCGTGCACGATGGATGCACCGATTTGGATTTTCGCGCATGTTGGGCGCATGTTTTGAGATACGATTTTGGTGCACACCCGATGCACTATATCGAGATTCTTCGTGCATGTCAGATGCACCGGATTTTGGCAGTCAGGCACACACGTTGCCTATGACAGATGCTTCGTGCACACCCGTTGCACTTAGATGTTGTTTTGTGCACCTGCATGGCACATATATGGATTTTGATTTCCGTGCGCACCAGACGCACATGGTGGTGTTATGTGCATTTTTGGGATTTATTCCTTTTGGAGCAGTACATTTTTTATGATATTGGATAATTGTTTTCATACTGAGCAGGACTAGTCAGGGGACAGTACCTGGATATATTTTGCATGCATTGATAGTTCGAAGGGATTTCCAAAGAGCGAGCTATAGTCTCCGTATATATATATACCTACGTGTCCGATATGATACGGAACATTTTAAAAACAAAGAAACCCTTCTAAATTGCTTTCAAAATGGCGGAACGTACCTATTAAACAAAGGATATATATATATATGTATATAGTTATTTTCTTATGAAAAACGTCCGCCACTGTGCAGTGTTACGCGCATCGCACAGCGACTCAAAAAGATTTAGCATGCATTTACATCAGCTATTTACATGTATAGATTGGATGTCTACATGTATAGTTCTGATCTATGTCATATTGGTTTTGTATTGGATTTGACATTTGTGTCTT
This sequence comes from Agapanthus africanus, assembly GCA_030015575.1. Lineage (NCBI taxonomy): Eukaryota > Viridiplantae > Streptophyta > Magnoliopsida > Asparagales > Amaryllidaceae > Agapanthus > Agapanthus africanus. Next base: position 279,500,938 of record JASDDO010000001.1, read on the forward strand.
TACCATGACTCCAATGATTGCGGGATGCTTGATGGAGTGTTGCGTTTGAGTTATCTGCTCAGTACTAGTGCGCATGCATTGCGCTATGGTACGTTTTATGTATTGCTAATTTCGGAGCCCCAACGACTTGGAATTTGTATTGAAATGTTTTAGTATTTGGGGGTTTTAAATTTAAATTTGGGGACCAAATTTCTTTAAGGGGGGTAGATTGTAACATTTCCAAAATAATAAAATATTATTTTCGGGAATTTTTATAATTTAATATTATTTTAATGAATATTTTAATATTCGGGTATAATTAAATACAAATAAATGGGGAAAAATTATGGAAAATTCTAAAATAAGGAATTTTATAGAATCATTCCATTTAAAAATTTTTAAGACTAGTTATATGCTAATTTAGTGTTAATCGCGATTATAAATCGCTAATTGGATTTTTAGCTTTTTGTGCAAAAATGTGCACATATCATTTTCCACACTTGTTACACTTGTGTTACATTTCTATTGCCATGGTTGTTCATTTGGGTTCACTATTGGAGTGAGAAAAAGGAAAAGAAAAGAAAAGGGTTTCATGATGAGAAAGAGAGAGACCAAGTCAACCCTCACTTTATGAGCCATACTCCCATCATTTTCCCCTTCTCATTCTCTCTCCTCTCCTCCTTGTGCTGCTGCTGCCCCTCTCCCTCTCTCTCCCTCTTCACAAAAACCCTAGATCCACAATGGAATCAACCCCAAAACCCTATTCCCATTTCACAAAAGATGTTCCCGAGCTCACTACCTACACATGGAACCTAGCAAGATTGGATTTGGAGGACTTTGAGCAACTCAAGAATTTTCTTGATTTGCCAAAGGAGGTAAATTCTGGACCTATTAGAGTAGTATTTCATTTCTTTGTGCATCCATTCTAGTTTCATGTCGATATGGTGTCGTTTTGAGGACTTTTGAGAATTCTAGTTAGGGTTTAGGGTTAGACCTGAAATCAAAGTGAAATTGAGGCTTGTTGTGACCTTAGAACCCCTGTGGTGATGTCTTATTGGATCAAACTAGAGACTAGAACACAGAATACGGATTTGTGAGACGATGTCAGAGAAAAACTGTGAATCTGTGATCGTATTTAAGAATCTGCTATCACCCCGAGACCCCAAAAATAAAACTGAGTTGACAGTGAGAAGTGCAGGCACCATGGAACCACCACACCAAACCTTAGCCCCCAACTCAAAAGTGCGGCCGCCAATTAATTCCTTCTGGCCGCAAATTGCGGCCAGAGCAGGAGGGAACTGCCTCGATTTTTGTGCATGGCCCTATTTCCTCTAGTCTTGACCCTGGGTATGTCTAGTTTTAACTGATTCCAGTTAGGGTAAAATAGGGTTGATTTTCCTATGTTGGCACATGATTTACGACTCTATTTAGCATGGATTTTTGTATTTGGTGATTCGTTTCTGTCGGGTGGCGTTTGGACGTCAACGACAAATGGATATTGATCATGTTTGCATGCGAGACGATAGGTTTTTACCTATGCGAGTAGCGTGTGCTATTTTGGTTTCCGATGTGATTTTCAAGTGCTTTAGTGTTGTGATATACTTGTAGGTACCCTACGTGATGTGAGGCAAGGAAGATGAAGATGGCGACATCGGCACCGACACATGAGAAGCAAGGTGAGTAGATTTATATCTACGGGGAGAAGTCGGGTGGATGGCGTATAGCACCCCCGCAGTCCGTGGTGATGTATACGAATACGTATACACACATATAATTATTATGTTTTGTTAGGATTATTGATGGTAATAATGGATTATTGATGATAAGAATGTATTGGTTTAGTACTGTGCGAAACCCTAGAGTAGGGGTTGCACACCCACACATACACATACACATATACTTGCATGCATTCTTTCATTTATCTGTGCGTATTTGGAGGTGTATATCTACACATGGGTATGGGACTATGTGTTCATATACGGGATTGAGATGAGTTGATGAGTTTGACTTGAGGTCGTAAGATTCGACGATATGACAGAGTTTGTATTTGAGATGCGACATGGTGGTTTTGGCGGGCCTTTGGGCATGTGTTTTACCCCGAATTCATATTTATATAGATGGTATCGATGGTACTAGACTTAGATTTGTACCCTAGATTATGTGATATGATGGTAGTGATACCTGATATGTGGTGAGATGAATGTGATATTGACCCGTACCCAGCTATTGGGATGCCGTACGACGATTTACCGTACGAGCTTTACATTGATGTTAGATCCGCACTCATGACTCGAGGATGTTATATGATATACTGTATCGTACGTGATACTTTTGAGGCGAGATCACCGACTATATATATATATCGACTCAGATTTAGGTGGCTTCCATACCCCTCGCGATTTACTTGATTGTTGGGTTCGTAGTTCGCATAGTAGGCGTTAGACTAGACCCGAGTCATACCTATTTCAAAACTAACGAATCGTGGATATTTTAAAGATAGGCAAAAAGGGATTCTACGAATATTTTCAAGCGACGCATCTTTTCTTAAAACACCGTAGCCCTTATTTTACCAAAAGCCCTAATTCTTCTTATTTCAAAAGGCAAGGTTGCATGATATATCTATTGAAGCAGGTTCTTTACTGTTTCGTTGATTATTCGATTCCGCATATTCATGCTATTTGCATTGCATCGCTTGTATTGTTGGTATATTTCAGTCATGCTGCTAGGACACCAACACCATTATCGATGATGCGTATGTTTCACGTACACTTGTTCGCCGGCTCACACACTTCATCATCGATAATTGCCATGTCACTACACTGTAGTACTGTTGCATTCAGTGTATGTTGCTTACCTTTCTTTACATGTCGCATACATCATGCTTTCAGATTATACGCATTGAGATATGTTGTTTCCATGATATTTCTGGTTTTCGGGAACCGTGGGTGTTTCAAAAGGAGAATATGTAATTGTTTTAAAACCCGGTTACCCTTGATATGATATTTCAGTGCATCCACCATGTGTTTTCTCGGTGCTGAGAGTGACATGTGAAACCCGATTCGAGGAGGCGGATGAGGCCGATTGCGGGTACATGGTGGATCCGGTATGGTACCCCGGGGCGAGAACGGTTTCGCTGTGTAGTAGACGGTGAGCCTGGCAGAGGGATTACTACCTACCGGTGATTGGTTGGACCTGGCGGTTATCCGGAGGATACTGACCAGAGTCGATAGATGGATAGGGGCGTACTGCCGGGGCCGAGGGCTGATACCGTAGACAGAGCTCGTGGGCCGATCCAGGCTGACAGAGCCCGTTATATGAGGATTTACGTGCCGATGTTGGGCACAGTTTTCATGATGTTTTCGAGTGTCGATGCTGGACACTCCGGTTCCATGATTTTGACGTGTCGCGAGGGACACAGGTGGCTTATATCCTCATATTCCCATGCATATGCTGATGATATTTACATGCATAACGGTTATTGTCATTGGGTGACGAGTGGACGGGATCCACGTACATGCAGATTTGATTACATTGATCATACCTCACATTTATGATATGCTATTACTTGAGGCACTGGCACGAGCACTTGGCACTACACTCATGCATAGAGATTTTCTTGCCAGTTTAGCATGCTTCAGACTTATTCATATTGAGGTTTATTTATATCTGATCGTATTGACCTAGGATGGGTCATACATTCGATCTCTGCTTGTTGATATTTTCTATTCACGAGTTGGCAACTCACCCCCGTTGTGCCACGGTTCTTATAGGTTTTGCTGTACAGATTTCATTGCGGCTTTTCTGGTACATTGCTTCCTTTACGGGAGACTTGCTTTGGTAGGTGGGTTCTTTATATCAGAACCACCATTGTACATTATTTATTCATTGTATTTAGAAATTCCATCAACCAAAACTTGTATATTGTTTCAGACTTAGACAACAGTGTTGTATTATTTCGACCTTAGGTTCGCGCTTGTAGTATTATGGTTCTCTGGCTGTTTTGAGTTTCTTTTGGGGTTTTTGATCCTCGCCCTTTGGCGTTGTATATTATTATTGCTTGCGTGGTTGTGACCGTCGTTTGACGAAGAGCTAGCTCCCGCTTGGGGATGCCTTTTATCCTTTCATATATATTATTCTTGTTATACCCCGTTCGGTGCAGGTTTTTACAAAGGAAACTCTGTCGAAATTTTCAGGAAAGGTTACACATTTTAAAAATACATATTCGGCTTAGTTATTTAAAAACTTTGATTTTCGAAACATGATTTCTTTACTTCTTAAAACCAGTTTTTCCTTATTTACTCTTTAAATGGTTTAAGATTTCTGGGCTTTTGGCTTACTTGGATCAGATGGGGCCCTATAGACTTCATATGGTTCAAGGGCCAGTCATGTGCTCTTTCGGGTCGTGACATGGACGAGATCCACTTGCATACATATATTGATCATATTGTTGGATGATATCCACATGCTGATTGACATTGATATTATTGTTGGCACCTATACAGATACGGTCACCCTAGATATCATAGTATTACCTTCATAATATAGTTGACCTAGGAGTCGTTGCTTATTCGATTTCTACTTGTTGATGTTTTTCTACTCATGAGTTGGTAACTCACCGCCGTTTTGCCACAGTTCTTGCAGGTTGACCACATGGATCAGTAGCGGCATCGCTGGCACATAGCTACTTTTGGGTGTTTTGATTTTGGTAGGTGGGACATTTGTATCGTGCCCTCTCTTGTATTTACATTTCATATTGTATCTAGTCAACTCCATCAAATCAAAATTAGTAATTGTATAAGTAATGAGACTTAGCAAGACTTGTAGTTGTGAGACTTGAGCGATGGATTTTATGTTCGCATTTTAGGTTGATATCTTGCTTTACTTTATCTTTTGTGGTGAACTTCGCCGTTGGGTATTGTATACTCATTTTTATTCTTTGCATGGTTGTGATCCGCCGGTTGGCGAAGAGCTAGCTCCCGCTTGGGGATACCATTATTCTTGTTATGTAATTGTGGTTTTGGATCAAAATATACAAAGGAGGTGCTGCCCAAATTTTTAAAAGACGAAACACGTTTTCAAACTAGTAAATTTCACTTGCATTTTTATGTTCCTTTTCTATGCATTAAGAAAACTTGATTTCATTATACCTTTATTTCAAAACTTCACTTCTTTTATTTTCTTAAAAAGGTTTAGATTTCTGGGTTTCAGCTTACTTGAATTCCGTTACGCCTTTAGACGTTGCGCGATTCAAGTGCTGGTCACGAGCTAATATTTCGGGTCGTGACACCTGTATATCTACATGCTTACACATATGCCTTGCCATGACTACATCCTGGCTACCCATATAACTATATGGTATTGTGCCATTAGTGATAGGTATAGACACATACGAGACATAGCTACATGTACATTTTGCATACATACTTACATGTACACCCGTATACCTTGATATACCTACACACATACCTGGAGGGTATTACATCATTATTGATAGGTAGCTACACACATACCTGGAGGGTATTACATCATTGATAGGTAGATAGACATATCTTGCTATACCGATATGGTTACGCATACCTGGCTATAGTACATGTTCACCTTTATATGATGTTGTATGGATTTTGGAGAAATTAGGAACCGCATGATATATTCAATAATTTCTTGCGGTTAAATAGCGGTTTTTTATTTATATGCTCATATTACTTTTTCATGTTGCATATATTATATTTTATGGATTTCGCATTGATATATGGATTTCATATGATGTTTTCTGGATGTTTTACTCCTGGGTATATATATCAGTGGTATGGGACGCTGATATATATACATGTATATATATATATCAATGGTATGGGACGCTATTATATATGTACACCTATAATATATATATATATATCAGTGGTATGAGACGCTGTTATATATGTTTACCTATAATATATATATCATCATAATGATCTGTGCAAGTATTCTTATTCATTATATATGAGGGCTGTTATTATGGTCGATATGAGGGCTGTTATTATGGTCGATATGAGGGCCGATATTGTGCCCGATATGAGGGGCCTATGTGCCCGATGTGAGTATGTCATGTTTTATTCCATACTCCGCATTTATTTGATATGCATTGCTTCATGTATTAGTAGTACCTGATAGAGTACCTTTCATGACTGTTGCATATGCATATTGCTGTTTATTGCTATCAGCTTGCATGTGATAGATTTCCGCAGTATGTGTATACTTGCGATTACCTGCATATGTTATTTACTATTCACGAGTTGGAAACTCACCCCCGTTGTACCACAGGGTTGTACAGGTTGTCCCTCAGAGCAGTCAGAGGCTGGGCTTTCATCTATCGTATCATCTTTTGCAGCGGATACCGTTACGGCTGACTGTGTGCAGTTTTGTTAGGTGGGTTTTGCAGTTATCCGATATTGCTCATTGTATATTCGTTGTATCCAGTACTCTCCATGTACCATTTTCATGTATTGACTTAGAGACGAGTTGTGAGGACGATATTGTATATTATTTGTGACTTGGAGATTTTCATACTGTTCACTTTATATCGTCTTTTCCTTCACTACAGCGTCGTATATCTATTGTGGTGGTTGTTTTCCGCCTTTGGGCTTGGATTTGCTCCCGTTTGGGGATGCATTACTTATATTTTTATGTTGTACCCTTTTTGGGGGCTTGTTTTACAAAGGAGGTGCTGCCAAATTTTAAAGATAGTAAATTTGGACTTTAAAGAATTTTGATTGAGATTTCAAAAGTTTTAACCATGTTATTATCACTTACTACTTTTGATGGTTTAGATTGCTGGGTTTTCGGCTTACTTGAATTACTTTGCGCCTGGAGACGTTACGTAGTTTAAGGGCCGTCACGTGCCAAATTTTGGGTCATGACAAAGTTGGTATCAGAGCGCTAGGTTTTACCTTTCGGAATGTAGGATGACCTTGGTATGATTGAGTAGGTAGCTTAAGCAGAGTGATGTAGCGTGTGTATGTCTGCGGCATACTTACGACACGGTACTCCGCCTAAGTGACCTAAGTACTAATCGCTTGAAATTCTTTCCTTGATGATACAAATCCATGTGATTCGATTTCCGTGTTCTTATCGAATCCTATTTCCATTTATAGCCTTTTGCCGCCGATGACTATGAGGGCTCAGAGAGAGGCAGTGAGGGCCGAGGTCTGAGTTGACTCATTTGGGACGAGAACTGACCAGGACGGTACGCTCGTTGCACAGGAGCAAATTGATCCGCCTTCGATAGATCATATCGCTAGGCTTATGGCAGATATGCAGGACATGCACCAGACGATGAGGTCGTTGGTTGAGGCCAGTCGAGCACAGCGACAGGAAGTTGTTACCCCTGTTACCCAGTTATTCCTTGCGATCAGCACACAACATTGTGTTACTTACACAGCACCAGTGGACGCAGCCATATTAGCTGAGGAGCGTCTTTCTGAGACTTTGGGAGTTCGAGGACAGAGAAGGGCTCGCGCAGGTGTACCAGCCTAGAGACAGAGGCTTAGTCACCGTGACAGGTTTCGTGCACGTCGCAGGAGTAGTAGAGGCTTGGGGCGAGGCCAGTTGTTTAGCTCTTACCCCCAGGAGGGTCAGCAGTTTTTATCTGGATGTTACCGGTGCGGGAGTTTGGGTCATCGGGTTTGAGATTGTACTGAGCCACGTGAGTGCGAGGTAACTGTACCATGTGATACTGTATCACCTTCACCTCAGGGAGAGTCGCCTTTTGCGCATCTTGTTGATCCGCGTCAGACTTTTGTTCAGAGAAGTCGTGGTCGCGGAGGGTTCGTCCGAGTGTTTCGCTTTGGGGAGCTCCTACTCTGTTCGTCAAGAGGAAGGACGGCAGTTTGAGGTTCTGTATTGATTGATCTTCAATTGAACCGAGTTACGGTGCGGATTGGGCATCCTTTACCTCGCATTGATGATTTCTTTGATCAGCTCCAGAGTGCGAGACATTTTACTAAGTTGTTTTGGGATCAGGTCATCATTAGTTGTGGGTTCGTAGTGATGACATTCCGAAGACTGCTTTTTGTGCGTGCTACGGGCTTTATGAGTTTTTGGTGGTGGTGTTGGACTCACTAATACTCTAGCACCATTCGTGATGTGATGAACCAGATTCTTCAGGCTGTTCCTCGACCAGCGGATTGTCGTGTTATAGATGACATTCTGGTCTTTTCCAATAGTCATGAGGAACATGAGCAGCACTTGAGGATTTCTTTGCAGACATTGGGAGAGTACCAGCTATTTGCTAAATTCTTGAAGTGTTCCTTCAGGCTTGTTTGTGTTGAACTCCTTGGTCATGTGGTTACGGGAGACGGTATTCGTATGGACCCATGGGAGATCGAGGTCGTACGGCTTAGTCCAGAATTGCATCAGGGACAGAGGTCTGCAGCTTTTTGGGCTTAGCCGGTTTTTGCCGCCGTTTCTTGCAGGATTTCTTGTGTATCGCTGCACCGTTGACCGGGCTGACCAGGAAGGACATTCCTTTTCTTTAGACTGTGGCATGTGTGCTGTGTTTTCAGTGGTTGAAGACTCGGTTGACGACTGCACCAAATCTTTCTTTGCTTTTTGGATCGAGCGACTTTGTCATTTATTGTGATGTTTCACGAGTAGGGCTCGATTGTGTACTGATGTAGCATGATAGAGTTATCGCTTATACTTCCCGACAGTTGGAGGAAGTACGAGCAGGATTATCCCACTCATGATCTGGAGATGGCCGTGGTGGTCTTGTGCTGGAGATTTAGGGACACTACTTGTACGGAGAGTCGTGCCAAATTTTCACGGACCACCAGAGCTTTGTGTACATCTTCTTGCAGTGGGTTTTGATTGTTGAGACAGCACCGTTGGGTGGAACTTATGAAGGATTATGATTGTGAGATCCTTCATTTCCCATGGCAAGGCGATTGTGGTAGCTGATGCTTTGAGTCGTAGGCCCGGGGTAGTTGTTCCAGTTGTGCGCAGTTCAGAGACAGTCTTTTGCAGATTTACCGTTCTTGTGCGACAGATGAGTATAGTTTAAGCTCGCCTTTACTGAGGGGACAGCTTGCTCATGTTCACACCCGTCCACTTTTACTTAATCGTTGTCATGAGGAACAGCCCGCCAATGCTCGTTTGTTTGAGAACCTTAAGCATGTTCGGCTAGGTAGCGATTCGGAGTTCTTAATTTATGACCAGGGTTTGCTATGATTAGGGACTCGATGGCGTGTACTCGATACTGATGGGTAGAGACGCGAGGTCCAAGAGCAGGCACATCAGTCAGCTTTCTGTGTTCATCTAAGTGCCACCGATATGTAACGTGACTTGAGAGTTGGTTACTGGTGGGCAGGGGTGAAGAGTGAAGTTTCGGATTTTTTTTTGATGTTCTTGGCTTGTCTGCGAGCTAAGGTTGAGCATTTGAGAACGGCTGGAGAGTTGCAACCTTTTTACCGTTCCAGAGAGGGAATGGGAGCAGATCTCTATGAAATTCGTTGCGGGTCTACCCAGGGCTAGTCGAGGGTATGACTCCATTCGAGTGATTGTTGTCCGGTTATGTTCTGTTTGCTCAGTTGTTCTTCGGTAAGTTTGTGCGTTTGCACGGAGTTCCTTCATGCGTTGTATCCGATAGAGGCATCCAGTTCGCTAGCCATCTTTGGCAGATGTTTCAGGAAGCCTTGGGTATTGGTTGACCATTAGCTCCGCTTTTCCATCTGTAGGCCGATGGTCAGACAGAGCGGACTATACAGACTCTGGAGGATATGATTGTGCATATGTACTAATTGTTTGTTGGCAGTTGGGATCGTCACTTGCCTTTGATGGAGCTCTCTTACGATGATGGTTATCAGGAGACATTTCAATTGGCATCTTTCAGGCCTTGTGTGGTAGGTTGTGTCGATTGCCAGTCTGTTTTACCGACTCCGCATGAGTAGGATTTTTGGACCCCAGCTAGTCTAGAGACTTCGGAGATGATCCAGTAGTTTAGGTCAGGATGAGGGCAGCCCAGTGCAGACAGAAGTCTTACGCCGACCGTGGTTGTCGCAGACTTGAGTTCGCAGTGGGAGATCATGTATTCCTACGGATTTTTCCGATGAAATGGCGTGTTGCGTTTTGGGAAGCTTAGTCCCAGATTGTAGGTCCTTTTGAAATCCTTTAGCGAGTTAGTACCGTTGCCTATAAATTGGCACTTCCGCCCAAATTTTTGAGTATTCACCCCGTATTCCTTGTGTCGATACTTTGCAAATACCTTCGTAACCTTTCTCACATGATTCAGCACCAGACCATTTAGCTTTGACGCAATCTTTTCATTCACCGGCAGCCGATACTGTTAGTGGATCGGCAAGTGGAGAAGTTTCGGTCAAGGGTCTTGCCATCTATGGAGATTTTCTTTAGCGTAGCCCGTCTAGTGAGGGGATCACTTGGAAGGCTACGAGCGAGATGTTGATGATTTGCACTCATCTCTTTGAAGGTATGCATAGTAAGAAATTATAATTTGGGGATGAATTTTCTTTAAGGGGGGAGATTGTAACACCTTAGGTTTTCGATTAGTGTTAATTAAGCGATAGTGCGGGTTTTCTGTAAAAAGTTTACCAAATCGGTTTCCTCACATTTTATAACATTTAATTAATAATTTATTATTATTTGTTATGGCTTGCACACACTTGTGCATGTTAATGTGAGGGTTTGTTTGTGTTAATCTAGTTTTGTAACCATGACAACCTTAAGTTAAACCCTTAACCAAATCCAATCCTTTGTTTAAACCTTAACCCTAACCCTAGATATTTGTGTGAGATATTTGTTTGGATGAGAGGAGGTGGCAAGGTGAATCATGGAGGGCATTAATGGGCATTAATGGAGGTGAGAGGGAGAGAGTAAGAATAAGGACTTATCACACCCTACACTCACATCTCTCTCTTTTCACCTCACACACTCTCATTCTCACTCTATCTCTTTCTCATTCTCATTATTCTCATCTCCTCTTGCCTCAATTGAACCCTACACTACCCCTTCACAAAAACTTCACAAACTTCATTAAATCTCACCAAAATCACATCTCAAGACTTGTTTTGTCTCTTAGATGCCTTGGAGCTTGGAAAGTTAGGATGTTTGAGCTTGTGTGGATAGGTAATGATCTATTTCTGTTAAGTAAGCTTTTTAATGTTGCTTAGCTTGTTAGTTTCAGTATAGAACGCGTAAAATTTCGTTTCGTGCAAATATCGTATTTTTAGTGTAGATTTGGATCTCGGATGATCTGCTATCAAACCAGGTATTTGTTCGAAAAGTTTCCATCACAGTGACCTTGTGTAGTGACCTAGAACCCACCATAAAAACATGAGCCAATTCCATGAACAGTAGGCCGCAGATTTATTGCTTCTGGCTGCAATTTGCAGCCAGAGTAGGGTCGGGGGGGTTGTGTTTTGGGGTATGGGTCTCTGGGGTTGTGTGTGGTCTTGTGGTACGTGCAACTTTTACAAATTGATTGTGTAGCAAAATCTGGGATCACATTGCTTGTTTTCTAGTGTTTCGATTACGTGCGTTACGTTATCCGATACGGTTCATGTCTTTATGTATCTGTTGCTCTTGGGTTAGTTTCATAGTGTCGCTACGCGCGTTAGCCACTAGACGAACACTTGAGAGTTTGTTTGGAGTTGGTGCATCGGTCAAACGTAGTGGTTATGTGTAATTGGTCGATTGCTAATATGAACTCATTATATTGTTGTTTTATGATCTAGGGTCGCAGGCGGGGACTTCAGACGCTGCGAAGTGTAAGTCCATGCTACCTCTCCCGGTACTTTCGGGCATGCGGAATTTGGTGAAAAACAATTTTCTAGAGGTGGTAACATGGACTCAAAACCGGATCTTTGTTAAACATCTAACTAACAACCTAACTAGAAGTTGTTAACTACTCGGTTAGGGGGTTATACCTTTCTTTCTTGACCTCCTTCGTCTTCAAGCCTCGATGGTTGTCCGGATCGGCTTCACCCCGTCGTCTCCTTGCGCCGAAAATCGATCCACCTGAAAGCTTCTACCTTTGGCTTCTTCTTCGGTCTTTGAAGAAAACTAGTTCACTTGGTTTGCTAAACCTTATGAACTAGAGTGAGTAGAGAAGAGTGTGTAGGGATTTTCTCTATGGTTCTTGGTTCTCAACACATGAGACAAGTGAACCATAGACTAAGGAGAGGGAGAGCAAGAGGAAGAAGATGAGAGCTCAAGAACAAGAGAGAGAATGAAAATGATAGAATGAGAAAGACTTTTCTCACTTGGCTCTCATAAACCAAAACCATCATCACAAAAATAGTAATCAAGTATTGTGTAAAATGGTTCAAGTCAAAATGGCTAAATCATTTCATGCACTCATATTGCACAAGAGAACAAGCAAGTGAAAAGTCTTTGCCATGAAATGATAGCCATTGTCATCATGATGGTCAACTAGTCCAACCTACTCAACCGGTCAACAAAGTCAACAAGTCAACAAAGTCAACCCCTCAACAACCATGTCACCACAATACTTAATTAATATTATTGTTAATCATATATCATATTCTCATTAGGGTTGAGCAAAAAGTCAATAGTCAACAGTCAACGGTCAACAACCCTAATGAGAATCCTCTGCCTCTGTCTCTCCGCCAACTGTGCATACACACCCGCATCCGCGTTCCGAGGAACACGAATACAAACTGGATAAAACCAATCCAAATAGGTACACTAGGATCTGGCTTAAACCAAAGCCCCCTAGTGTAAACTGTCCGGACACTAAACGTGCACAAGTGCACGGATGTGATTGAACCCTGTCGCAAAACCATGCGACCTGTCGCAAAACCATGCGACCTCTACTCTTTTGCCTAAAGGCGAATAGCTTTCTGTGTGGGACTCTAAAGACTCGACACTACGCTGGCAGTGGGTTTAACCACAGACCGCAAGCGGCACTAGCTGTGCGTAACGGTCCCCAGGTAGATGCCGACAAAAATACTGACGAGGTGAAACCCATCTGAACTCCTACTGAGCCTGAATGTGACAGTCTCCGTACAGTCCGGTCTGTTCGTCTGATACATCGCATGGCGGGCCTAGGGGGCGGTAAACGTCAGTCCCCTAATAGCGGTACAAGTCGTGTCGGAGTGAAGCCCAATAAACCCTTAGATAGCACTGGAAGCCTACTAGTATATCTTGCTTGCCCTGGCCAGGGACTACCCGTGTAATGGCTCTCCTAGACACGGCGCGATGTCAACCCCCAATACCGGGAGAGACGAATCCTGTCTAACCGTCACTGCCTCCAAGTGCTTCGGGACTGCACCCAACTACTACCTGTTTGCACGACTCCTTTGAGCCGTGGTAGGGTAGTAATCAAAGTACAGTGGGAACACACTCGAGGCGAAGTGATAGTGTCAAGTCAGCGGACTAAGCTGTACTCATGTCACCTGGGAACTGATAACTGACGATAGGTATAATACCAACCGGTCAGTTCCCGACGAGTCCTGTCCAGTGTACTCGTAACCTAACGAGCACCCGCATACTATCTCCAGTACGACGTACTAACGACTGTGGGAAAGACCGTCTCCCACACTGGGACGAGAAGCGCATGCGCTAGTCTACCCCGGAGTATCGATGCCCTGTCTCGATAGTCCTGCGACTAGGGACCTGCATAAGGATGTGCTTATAGATTACCCAGCCCCACTAGTGTGACTGCCATCACAACGCTGGTAATCAAGCAAAGATCCTAAGGGCTGCACTAATGTGTATAGGTGATATACTAAAATAAACATAAGTACACATTGAAGTAGAAACAAACCAAGTAGCATACTACTATTTTGAGCAAGATTGTATATACAAGGTGAATATCCCAAGCTTCCATTAAGTAATATACAAACTAGTATGATACAGTAATGGCCTCTAGGGCATATACACTAACAATCTCCCACTTGCACTAAGGCCATGTACTGGCGTATCGAAGACCTATCATCTCGATCAGCCGCTCGAACTGAGTCTGGGGCAAGGCCTTGGTGAATGGATCTACAGTGTTATATTCTGAAGCAACCCTCCGAACCTCGATCTCCTGGCGATCCACGATCTCCCTGATCAGGTGATACCGCCTCAAGATGTGTCTGGATCTCTGATGGGACCTGGGTTCCTTCGCTAAAGCTATAGCCCCGTTGTTGTCGCAATACAGAGGTATTGGATCAACAATGGACGGAACCACCTGAAGTTCTTTCAAGAACTTCCTCATCCAGACAGCTTCTTTTGCGGCATCAGATGCAGCGATGTATTCCGCTTCCATCGTCAAGTCTGCAACGGTTTCCTGTTTGGAACTCTTCCAACACACCGCCCTTCCATTGAGGGTAAAGACAAAACCCGACATGGACTTGGAATCATCCTTGTCACTCTGGAAGCTGGAGTCAGCAAAGGCCTCGATCTGGAGGTCTTTTCCGCCATAAACCAAGAACATCTCCTTATTCCTTCTTAGGAACTTTAGAATGCTCTTTACCGCTATCCAGTGTTTCTCCCCAGGGTTCGACTGATACCGGCTTACCACACTCAGTGTATAAGCTACATCTGGTCTGGTACACAACATCGCATACATTATAGAGCCTACCGCAGAAGCGTAGAGTATAATAGACATGCGATCCCTCTCTAAATCAGTCATGGGAGACATCTCTTTAGAGAGGGTGATCCCGTGACAAGCCGATAGGTTACCGCCCTTGGAATCTTCCATACTGAATATCTTCAGTATGGTGTCGATGTACCTGGACTGTGAAAGTCCTAATATCCTCTTGGAACTATCACGATGGATCCGGATCCCCAGGATGTATGAGGCATCACCCAGGTCTTTCATGGAGAACCTGTGCGATAAGAACCCCTTGACAGATTGTAGCATAGGAATGTCATTTCCTATTAAGAGAATGTCATCCACGTATAAAACAAGGAATACTACAGTTCTCGCTACAAATCTACTATAGATGCATGGTTCATCTTGATTTTTGATAAAGCCAAATTCTTTGACCGTCTCATCAAAACAGATGTTCCAACTCCGCGATGCCTGCTTTAGTCCATAGATGGACTTAAGCAACTTGCACACCTTTCCGCTGCTCCCACTCTGAATGAAACCCTCTGGTTGGTCCATATAGACACACTCCTCTAAATTTCCATTTAGAAAAGCGGTCTTTACGTCCATTTGCCAGATCTCATAATCGTGGAAGGCAGCAATGGCAAGAAGGATCCGAATGGATTTCAGCATAGCCACTGGAGAAAAGGTTTCGTCATAGTCCAAGCCAGGTCTTTGACGGAAACCCTTTGCAACAAGTCTAGCTTTATAGGTCTCAACCTGTCCATCTACACCAATCTTCCTTTTGAAGATCCACTTGCATCCTACGGGTTTTACCCCGTCTGGAGCAATGTCCAACGTCCATACTTTGTTGGTGTACATGGACTCCATTTCGGTCCGCATTGCATCCAGCCATTTTACCGAGTCAACGCTCTGAACGGCCTGCTGGAAGCTAGTAGGCTCATCATAATCTATGGTGCAATCCTCTCTATCCCCGTCTATGAGAAAACCGTAGTATCTCTCGGGCGGATGAGACTGCCTACTACTCTTGTGGAGTGGTGTAGGAATGTCCTGTTCTTTTGAACCCTCTGGTTCCACTAAGCTTTCAGTAATAGCTCGTGGTTCTGGAATTTCTTCCAGTTCTACTGCGCTCCCACTAATTTCCTTTTCTAAGAACTGGTGTTCTAGAAAATGGGCATGACGAGAAACAAAAACCTTTTGTTCCTCTTCGCAATAGAAGAAATATCCCTTGGAGTTCTCTGGATGTCCCACGAACTTACACTGTACTGAGCGTGCCTCGAGCTTGTCCGCATGCTGCTTTTTGACAAAAGCTGGACTTCCCCATGTCTTAATGTGATTAAGATAGGGTCTCTTCCCACACCACATCTCATATGGTGTAGTAGGCACAGTCTTAGTGGGAACTCGGTTCAAAAGGTATGCAGCTGATTCTAGCGCATACCCCCAGAATGATCGCGGTAACTCAGCGTTACTTATCATGGACCGTATCATATCCAATAGGGTTCGGTTCCATCTCTCCGATATACTGTTATGTTGCGGAGTGTATGGAGGAGTAAGCTGAGAGAGAATTCCGTTCTCTTTTAAATAGTCCAGGAACTCGGCACTTAAGTATTCTCCACCTCGATCCGATCTTAGAATCTTGATACTTTTGCCGGTTTGTTTTTCTACTTCATTCTTATATTCCTGGAATTTTCCAAAGGCTTCGGACTTATGTTTCATTAAGAAGACATAACCGTACCTTGAAAAGTCATCCGTAAAAGTAATGAAGTAAGAATAACCGCTTCGCGCATGTGTAGACATTGGACCGCACACGTCGCTGTGTATGAGTCCCAAGAGCTCGCTCGCTCTTACTCCGTGTCCAGTGAACGGAGTCTTTTTCATCTTTCCTTTGAGACAGGATTAACAAGTGGCACACGATTGATATTCGAACGGATTCAAATATCCTTCTGTATGTAACTTCGTCAACCTTCTCTCATTGATGTGACCTAGTCTACAATGCCATAAGAAAGTCTGATTGATTTCTGGAGACTTTCTTTTGTGTGTATTCTGGACATTGAAAATCTGCGGATGGTTTAATACGTATATACCATTGCTTAATGTACCTGACCCAATCAGAACTTGATTAAGGTGAATGTTTACAACATTACTTACAAACGCAAATTCATAACCTTCTTTAGAAGTCAAAGATACAGAAATGATATTACAAGTTGCGTTGGGTACAAAATAGCAATTACACAAAACCAAAACGTGTCCATCTGACAACCCCAGGTGATAGTCCCCCACGGCCTTAGCATCCATGCTAGCTCCGTTTGCAACTTTGAGGGTCAAGTCACCTGCCTTCAAAACCCTACGATTTCTCAACGCCTGCAAAGAATTACAGATATGAGATCTTGATCCGGTATCCAATACCCAGGAAGTAGAGTTTATTGAAAGACAGTTTTCAATAACATACACACCTGAAGCTGAAACCGCAACCTGTTTCAGATCCTGTGTTCTGGCCTTCCAAGCCCTGCAATCATTTTTCCAGTGTCCCTTCTTATGACAATAGAAGCATTCTTCCTTATCCACAAGCTTTCCCACTTTCTTTGTTGCTTTTGCCTTTCCCTTCATATCCACTTTACTAACACCGCCCCTTGGTTTGGCGGGGGCTTTCTTCTTCTTTCCCTTGGCTTTCGCCTTGGACCTAGAAGAGGAAGATCCTCCTACAAACAAAGTGGATGTTTCCCTACCTTTCTGTAGGGTGCCCTCTGCGCTCCTCAGCATGTTGAGGAGTTCCGAAAGTTCAACTTCCTTTTCTTGTAAGTTGAAGTTCAGGATAAACTGGGCGTAAGTGGAAATAAAGGACTGGAGAATCAAGTCCGTATAGAGCTCATTCTGCAACGTGGTTCCAAGGTCCGCGAGCTCTTCTATCTAGCCAATCATCTTAAGCACGTGTTCTGCCACCGATGATCCGACGGCCAACCTTGCCGAAAATAACTTCTTCGACACTTCATATCTTGCGATACGAGACTGCTCTCCATACAGTTCTTTTGTATAGAGAAATATGGATTCGAGGTCCATATTCTCGTGCCTCCTCTGATGTTCGTTGTCCATAGAGGCAAGCATGAGGCACTTGGCCTTCGCGCAATCTAGTTCCCAGGTCTTACGGATTTCCTTATCCGCGACGCTGGTTTTGGGACCTGGGACAGGGGGAGCTTTGGTGGTAAGAAGATACCCCAGCTTGTCGTAAGTGATTGCCATCTTGACATTCCTGAGCCAATCTTTGTAGTTTGGCCCTGTCAGTATGTTTTTATCTAGAAGTAACTTAAGTCCAGTCATGTCGATTGGTCGCTGCAATTAGGAGAGAGAAGAAACACTCAGCATGATGCTCTTGTAAGTTTAGAATGGTTTTTAGTTTGTCTAAACAGGATGGCTCCCACTGTTTCTTGAATCCCTCCTCAAACCAAAAAGGAAGAATTAGTCAAGATCAATCTCACCGTACAATACTTGCTTAACCGTTCAGCCAGGCCAGTGTTGGTACTTCGAGGGAGGTTTTCCAACGCTTTCGCGATGTTCCTTAATTAAATAACCTCTTTTCCCTGGGGGCGTAGCCCCGCTGACACCTTTCTAGACACCTACTTGGTTTATAGCATTAATCGTTAAGTGAGAAATTTCCCAAGGAGTAGCATATACTCACAGTAGGATCGGGATCCAAATATCATCGCGTGACGAAACTGAAGGAATCCTACCAGAATCATCACACTCCAAATGGTATGCAACACTAGCAAGTTTCAGTTCTTTTGAAACTCCCGATGTGGATTTTTGCCCCATGCTCTTATGACCTTGACTTTGGCCAAAATATCTTAAGTCACATGTCAAGTTCTACCCGTCATTCTCCAGGTTAATTTGGATTCATCCGTACCTACCCTTGACTTTGGCCAAAATGGCTGTACGACTGTCCCAAACCAACGCATCTATCTATGCTATAAATGAATACCCAATAGCTACCAATCACTATGTCTTGACTTTGGCCAACATACACAGCTTGAATACTATTGACTATTCATGTGAAACGACGGAGGGCTACGAATGGTTTTGGCAAAACCGTGAACGTAGTGAACTTGATATAATCGATGGAACGAGATAGCTTTTAAAAGGAGTGGCTCAAGCTCCGCATTTAAAAGTTAGTTTTGAAAAGAACCGAGTGGTTTTCCGAAAGTGTTCCAACGATTTTAACTTGGTTTATTTTCTTGCATTAGTTCTTTTAATATGTGATATTCATGCATTAGTTCTTCTAATGCGTCCCATCATTTAATCCTACCATTGCAGAAAACAACCAAAATATGACGTACGCTTATGCCATTCGCATTCGCCACGGGGCCCCGTCATTACCCGTTAGGTTACTTAACTAACGACAGAGCGGGGGCTGGGCTAGCGCGGCTGTAAAACATAAGCAACGCCTAAATAATATCATATATAGATATATTGCAATGATAGCCATTTCAGATCACAGATGAACACATTGGATATACTAAGAACCCGCAATTCGTACGAGCCTGTAACGAAAAGCAGATTACACGGTCGCGGTGAATAGCCAATACCCCACCCAAGACCCCTACGGGTGCGGCAAACTACCCGCCAAGTACCCGTGGCGAAGCAACCTCCCTCAACTCCGTGAGTAGGCCACTCGGCACTTCGGCATACCCGGTAGTTTGTGCACCCCCTCCATGGGTCTATCCTAGGAGCAAAATCAGTAAAAAGAAATTATACAATGACGGCTACAACCCCGACCCGGTTGTGCTGCCATACAAATAATTATCACATCAATTTACAAATTTACATGAATTGAAAGAAAAGAAAACTCTCGTCTCACAACCCCCGGCTATTCACCCGCGACAATCCAATGAATTCATATACACATTCCAATAACATTACAGATCACAGATTTGTATAACCCCCACTAATCGACATATAGCGATTAGCAGACGTTCAATACAAATATCACATCACAGAAAAACCCGTCAGCTTAAGTCTTTTAGAAGTTCGATAAAAAATACGGATTTTTAGGCCCGAAACACAAAATTTTCGTTCTGGAAAATCTGGGCAGAAAATACATATTCCAAAAATCCCAAAATACCCCTATGAACAAACTGCAAAAATAAAACCCCACGACCGAGTCAACTCGGCCACGGTTCCGCGGCGCGTTGATCGATTCAGTGGGTCGAATTTTTGCAGTTTCTTCTAAAAACCCTGAGTCAATTTTTGGTATATCTCAAATAATTTTTTCAGCACTTTGAAAATCGACAGAAAGTTTGAAATCCGGGTGTATTTCGCGACTTTTTCTTCGATCGAATTTCTAGTTACTATGCTAACATGTTAGGTAGTGTTTAACTAGTCTCTGATACCACTGTAAGTCCATGCTACCTCTCCCGGTACTTTCGGGCATGCGGAATTTGGTGAAAAACAATTTTCTAGAGGTGGTAACATGGACTCAAAACCGAATCTTTGTTAAACATCTAACTAACAACCTAACTAGAAGTTGTTAACTACTCGGTTAGGGGGTTATACCTTTCTTTCTTGAACTCCTTCGTCTTCAAGCCTCGATGGTTGTCCGGATCGGCTTCACCCCGTCGTCTCCTTGCGCCGAAGATCGATCCACCTGAAAGCTTCTACCTTTGGCTTCTTCTTCGGTCTTTGAAGAAAACTAGTTCACTTGGTTTGCCAAACCTTATGAACTAGAGTGAGTAGAGAAGAGTGTGTAGGGATTTTCTCTATGGTTCTTGGTTCTCAACACATGAGACAAGTGAACCATAGACTAAGGAGAGGGAGAGCAAGAGGAAGAAGATGAGAGCTCAAGAACAAGAGAGAGAATGAAAATGATAGAATGAGAAAGACTTTTCTCACTTGGCTCTCATAATCCAAAACCATCATCACCAAAATAGTAATCAAGTATTGTGTAAAATGGTTCAAGTCAAATTGGCTAAATCATTTCATGCACTCATATTGCACAAGAGAACAAGCAAGTGAAAAGTCTTTGCCATGAAATGATAGCCATTGTCATCATGATGGTCAACTAGTCCAACCTACTCAACCGGTCAACAAAGTCAACAAGTCAACAAAGTCAACCCCTCAACAACCATGTCACCACAATACTTAATTAATATTATTGTTAATCATATATCATATTCTCATTAGGGTTGAGCAAAAAGTCAATAGTCAACAGTCAACGGTCAACAACCATAATGAGAATCCTCTGCCTCTGTCTCTCCGCCAACTGTGCATACACACCCGCATCGGCGTTCCGAGGAACACGAATACAAACTGGATAAAACCAATCCCAATACGTACACTAGGATCTGGCTTAAACCAAAGCCCTCTAGTGTAAACTGTCCGGACACTAAACGTGCACAAGTGCACGGATGTGACTGAACCCTGTCGCAAAACCATGCGACCTCTACTCTTTTGCCTAAAGGCGAATAGCTTTCTGTGTGGGACTCTAAAAACTCGACACTACGCTGGCAGTGGGTTTAACCACAGACCGCAAGCGGCACTAGCTGTGCGTAACGGTCCCCAGGTAGATGCCGACAAGAAGACTGACGAGGTGAAACCCATCTGAACTCCTACTGAGCCTGAATGTGACAGTCTCCGTACAGTCCGGTCTGTTCGTCTGATACATCGCATGGCGGGCCTAGGGGCGGTAAACGTCAGTCCCCTAATAGCGGTACAAGTCGTGTCGGAGTGAAGCCCAATACACCCTGAGATAGCACTGGAAGCCTACCAGTATATCTCGCTTGCCCTGGCCAGGGACTACCCGTGTAATGGCTCTCCTAGACACAGCGCGATGTCAACCCCCAATTCCGGGAGAGACGAATCCTGTCTAACCGTCACTGCCTCCAAGTGCTTCGGGACTGCACCCAACTACTACCTGTTTGCATGACTCCTTTGAGCCATGGTAGGGTAGTAATCAAAGTACAGTGGGAACACACTCGAGACGAAGTGATAGTGTCAAGTCAGCGGACTAAGCTGTACTCATGTCACCTGGGAACTGATAACTGACGATTGGTATAATACCAACCGGTCAATTCCCGACGAGTCCTGTCCAGTGTACTCGTAACCTAACGAGCATCCGCATACTATCTTAAGTACGACGTACTAACGGCTGTGGGACAGACCGTCTCCCACACTGGGACGAGAAGCGCATGCACTAGTCTACTCCGGAGTATCGATGCCCTGTCTCGATAGTCCTGCGACTAGGGACCTGCATAAGGATGTGCTTATAGATTACCCAGCCCCACTAGTGTGACTGCCATCACAACGCTGGTAATCAAGCAAAGATCCTAAGGGCTCCACTAATGTGTATAGGTGATATACTAAAATAAACACAAGTACACATTGAAGTAGAAACAAACCAAGTAGCATACTACTATTTTGAGCAAGATTGTATATACAAGGTGAATATCCCAAGCTTCCATTAAGTAATATACAAACTAGTATGATACAGTAATGGTCTCTAGGGCATATACACTAACACGAAGAAGGGAAAGAGAGTGGTTGGTTTTACTTAGCCCCAGGATCATCTGTGAGTAGATTTAACATCTACAGGGGAATCGCCCGTATGGCGTTATGCGTCTGGGCTAGATATGATATGATTTTAGTCGCATGTTTATATTGCACCTATAGAGTTTGCACATAAAACTTCATTGCATTTTATTACTTGTTGTGCTCGGACTTGTACCCTTTGGACACTGCACTATTATTGACGGTTCATGTTGCACGAGCACTGATTGTATGCCACACACACCATCGATAATTGCCATGACATGCACAATACCTATACATACGTGATATTGTATTGGATATGGATAATGGAGATAGCGATTCATATTCCATTGTGCATATGACATATAGCATACCTGTATACCTACATGCTTACATATATGTCTTGCTATGACTACATGCTAGCTACCCATATACCTATATGGTATTGTACCATTAGTGATAGGTATAAACACATACGAGACATAGCTACATGTACATCTTGCAGACATACTTACATGTACACCCGTATACCTTGATATAGCTACACACATACTTGGAGGGTATTACATCATTATTGATAAGTAGCTACACACATACCTGGAGGGTATTACATCATTATTGATAGGTAGCTACATACATACCTGGAGGGTATTACATCATTAATAGGTAGATACACATATCTTGCTATACCGACATGGTTACGCATACCTGGCTATAGCTACATGTTCACTTTTATATGATGTTGTATGGATTTTGGAGAAATTAGGAACCGCATGATATATTCAATAACTTGTTGCAGTTAAATAGCAGTTTTTCCTTTATATGCTCATATTACTTTTTCATGTTGCATATATTATATTTTATGGATTTCGTATTGACATATGGATTTCATATGATGTTTTCTGGATGTTTTACTCCTGGGTATATATATCAGTGGTATGGGACGCTGATATATATGCATGTGTGTGTGTGTGTGTATCAGTGGTATGGGACGCTGATATATATGCATGTGTGTGTGTGTGTATCAGTGGTATGGGACGCTGATATATATACATGTATGTATGTATATATATATATATATATATCAGTGGTAAGGGACGCTGTTATATATGTACACCTATAATATATATATCAGTGGTATGGGACGCTGTTATATATGTACACCTATAATATATATATCAGTGGTATGGGACGCTGTTATATATGTATACCTATAATATATATATCATCATAATGATCTGTGCAAGTATTCTAATTCATTATATATGAGGGCCGATATTATGGTCGATAAGAGGGCCGATATTATGGTCGATATGAGGGCCGATATTGTGCCCGATATGAGGGGCCTATGTGCCCGATGTGAGGATGACATGCTTTTTTCTATACTCCGCATTTATTTGATTTGCATTGCTTCATGTATTAGTAGTACCTGATTGAGTACCTTTCATGACTGTTACATATGCTTATTGTTGTTTATTACTATCAGCTTGCATGTGATAGATTTCCGCAGTACGTGCATACTTGCGATTACCTGCATATCTTGTTTACTATTCACGAGTTGGAAACTCACCCCCGTTGTGCCATAGTGTTGTACATGTTGTCCCTCAGAGAAGTCAGAGGCAAGGCTTTCAGCTATCGTATCATCTTTTGCAGCGGATACCGCTAAGGCTGACTGTGTGCAGTTTTGCTAGGTGGCTTTTGCGGTTATCCGATGTTGCTCATTGTATATTCGTTGTATCTAGTACTTTCCATATACCATTTTCCTGTATTGACTTAGAGATGTGTTGTGATGACGATATTGTATATTATTTTTGACTTGGAGATTTTTCATGCTGTTCACTTTATATCTTTTTTCTTTCGCTACGGTGTTGTACATCTGTTGTGGTGGTTGTTTTCTACCTTTGGGCATGGATTTGCTCCCGTTTGGGGATGCTTTACTTATATCTTTATGTTGTACCCTTTTTAGGGGCTTCTTTTACAAAGGAGGTGCTGCCAAACTTTAAAGAAAGTAAATTTGGACTTTAAAGAATTTTGATTAAGATTTCAAAAGTTTAAACAATGTTATTATCACTTACTACTTTTGATGGTTTAGATTGCTGGGTTTTCGGCTTACTTGAATTACGTTGCGCCTGGAGACGTTACGTAGTTTAAGGGCCATCACGTGCCAAATTTTGGGTCGTGACACTGCTACAACATTTGCTTTGCCCAGATGGTAAAGAATCTCGCAATCATAATCCTTCATGAGTTTCATCCATCGACGCTGCCTTAGATTCAGATCCCGCTGTTGAAAAATATATTTCAAGCTCTTGTGATCTGTGAATATCTGGCACGACTCATCGTATAAGTAATGCCTCCAAATCTTCAGTGCGAAAACCACAACAGCCATCTCTAAGTCATGAGTGGGATAGTTCTGCTCGTGCCTCTTCAGCTGCCGAGAAGCATATGCGATAACCCTGCTGTGCTGCATCAATACATAGCCTAGCCCCACTCGAGAAGCATCACAATAAACTACAAGACCGCCTGATCCTGAAGGCAAAGATAACATGCAGTAGTCAGAAGAGTCTTCAACTGCTGGAAACTATACTCGCAAGCCTCGGTCCAATCAAAAGGAACCCCATTCTGGGTCAACCTGGTCAACGGTGCCGTGATACGGTAGAAATCCTGTACAAAATGTCGATAGTAGGCAGCCAGACCTAGAAAGATGCGAACCTCTGTAACTGATACTGGTCTGGGCCAACGCTGAACGACCTCAATCTTCTTTGGGTCCACACATATACCATCTCTCGTAACCACATGACCTAAGAAGTCGACATTGTCAAGCAAAAATATGCATTTGGAGAATTTAGCGAACAACTGATACTCCCTCAAGGTCTACAATGTGATACGCGGGTGCTGCTCGTGCTCATCTCGACTACGGGAGTATACAAGGATGTCATCAATGAATACAATAATGAACTTATCAAGAAATGGCCTGAAAATGCGGTTCATCATATCCATGAAAGCTGCTGGGGCATTGGTGAACCCAAACGACATCACCAAAAACTCATAATGCCCGTATCGTGTGTGAAAAGCAGTCTTCGAAATGTCATCCTTTCGAACTTTCAACTGGTGATACCCTGACCGCAAATCGATATTTGAGAAGTAGCCAGCTCCCCGTAGCTGATCGAATAAGTCATCAATAAGGGGTGATGGATACCTATTTCGCACCGTAACTCGATTCAGCTGCCTATAGTCGATGCACAATCTCATGCTGCTGTTAGTGTATATGCCCTAGAGGCCATTACTGTATCATACTAGTTTGTATATTACTTGATGGAAGCTTGGGATATTCACAGTTGTATATACAATCTTGCTCGAAATGGTAGTATGCTACTTGGTTTGTCTCTGCTTTAATATGTGCATGTGTTTCTTTTAGCATATCGCTGATATACATATTAGTAGAGCCCTTAGGATCTTTGCTTGATTACCAGCGTTGTGATGGCGCTCACACTCGTGGGAGCTGGGTGATCTATAAGCACATCCTTATACAGGTCCCTAGTCGTTGGACTATCGAGACAGGGCATCGATACTCCGGAGTAGACTAGCGTATGCGCTTCTCATCCCAGCGTGGGAGACGGTCTGTCCCACAGCCGTCAGTACGTCGTACTTGAGATAGTATGCGGGTGCTCGTTAGGTTACGAGTACACTGGACAGGACTCATCGGGAACTGTTGGTTGGTATTATACCTATCGTCAGTTATCAGTTCCCAGGTGACATGATTACAGCTTAGTCCGTTGACTTGACACTGTCACTTCGCCTCGAGTGTGTTCCCACTGCACTTTGATTACTACCCTACCACGGCTCATAGGAGTCGTGCAAACAGGTAGTTTTTGGGTGCAGTCCCGAAGCACTTGGAGGCAGTGACGGTTAGACAGGATTCGTCTCTCCCGGTATTGGGGGTTGACATCGCGCTGTGTCCAGGAGAGCCATTACACGAGTAGTCCCTGGCCAGGGCAAGCGAGATATACTGGTAGGTTTCCAGTGTTATCCCAGGGTGTTCTGGGCTACACTCCGACACGACTTGTACCGCTATTAGGGGACTGACGTTCACCGCCCCCCTAGGCCCGCCATGCGATGTATCATACGAACAGACTGGACTGTACGGAGACTGTCACATACAGGCTCAGTAGGAGTTCAGATGGGTTCACCTCGTCAGTCTTCTTATCGACATCTACCTGGGGACCGTTACGTACAGCTAGTGCCGCTTGGGTCTGTGGTTAAACCCACTGCCAGCGTAGTGTCGAGTCTTTAGAGTCCCACACAGAGAGCTATTCGCCTTTAGGCAAAATGAGTAGAGGTCGCATGGTTTTGCGACAGGGTTCGTTTCACATCCGCGCACTTGTGCACGTTTGCTGTCTGGACAGCTTATACTAGCGGGCTTTGGTTTAAGCCAGATCCTAGTATAGATTTGGGATTGGTTTTTTCTCATTGTATTCGTGTTCCTCGGATCACGAATACGGGTGCGTATGCACAGTTACTTGAGACAGAGGGAGAGGACTTTGATTAGGGTTAATGACTATTGTCATTTTATTAACCCTAATGCTTATGTGTGTATTATGGTTAATTGATATTAGTTTAATATAATTGTGCATGGTTATGGTTGTTGACCATTTGACCTCCTTAACTTGTTGACCTAGGTTGACACTTTGACCATCATCATTTCATTTGGAAGATGCTCTTTGATCCTTGCAAATTGCATTAAAAATGAAATGATAATGGTCATGTCTTGATTAACCATGACAATTATCTAGCTAATTATCTAATTACAATAATTCACACATATATGAGAGAATGCTTCATATTTTCTCTCATTCTATTATTCACTTTCTGTCTCTTGTTCTTCCTCTCCCTCAAGCTCTCCCCTCTCATGTGTTGAGAAATACTTGAGCTTGAGAAAAACCCTTTCTTGATAATCTCTACTCTCATCTAGGGTTCAAGGATTAGCACTTCTTGCACCCTAGTTACTTCTAGCTTGGAGTTGAAGCCAAAGATCGAGGCTTTCGGGTGGATCTTTCTTCGACGTGAGAAGACGACTAAGGTGACCTCCTTCCACCACTCCAAGGAGCATGGAGAGAAGGACATAAAGCCCAAGGCATAACCTTTCTAGCACTTAGCTAGTTTCTAGTTAGCTTTAGCTTGTTTTTGTTTAGCAAAGATCCTTCTTTGTCTAGTCCATGTTGCCTAAGTTGATAAAAATTTAATTTTTTTTTCCGTTTTCCGCTTCCCCGCAAGTACCGGGATGGGCAACGTGGACTTACAGTGGTATCAGAGCCTAACTAAACATAAACTTGCTAGGTAGTAGAGTGTATCGAAGTTCGAATCGGAAAAATCGAAATACCGAGTTTTCAAAACCCTAAGTTTCTGTTAATTTTTTTTCTGTTCAAAACAAAATAAATTATACTCCAAAAATCATCTCAGGGTTTTGTGAAGAAAGCCACCAAAAACAATCCAGTGATTCGACCAAAGAGCCGCGGTTCCGCGGCAATAGCAAGCTATTGCCGCGCAACCGCGGCCGTCTTGGCTCTTCACTGGGTCGAGTTTGGTGCAGTGTATTTCTGGCTTGGTTTTAGGATTTTTAAGATGGTTTATATGTGCCCAGGTTTTCCAGAATAGAAATTTGTTTTTGGGGGCCTAAAAATCCGTTTTTTTTTTCCGAACTTCAATACACTTTGACTAAAAGATTATATCTGTGATGTTTATATGTATTGAACGTCGGCTAATCGCTATATGTCGATTAGTCGGGGTTATACATATCTGTGATCTGTGATTGATGATGGTATGTATATATGAATGGGTTGGATTGTCGCGGATGAATAGCCGGGGTGGATGTGAGATGAGTGTTGCTTTTTCTTTCATTCATTGTAATATGTAAATTGATGTAATAATATTATTTGTATGGCCGCACAACCGGGTTGGGATTGTAGCCGTCATTGCATAATTCTTTTTACTGTTTTTGCTCCTAGGATAGACCTATGGAGGGGGTGCACAAACTACCGGGTATCTCGAAGTGCCAAGTGGCCTACTCACGGTGGTGAGGGAGGTTGCTTCGCTTCGGGTACTTGGCGGGTAGTTTGCCGCACCCGTAGGGGTCTTGGGTGGGGTATTGGCTATTCACCGCGACCGTGTAATCCGCTTTTCGTTGCAGGCTTGAACGGATTGCGGATTCCTAGTATATCCAATGTATTCATCTGTGATCAGTAATGTCTATCATTGCTATATATTTATATATGATAACTATTTAGGCGTTGCTTATGTTTTACAGCCGCGCTAGCCCAGCCCCCGCTCTGTCGTTAGTTAAATAACCTAACGGGTGATGACGGGGCCTCGTGGCGAATGCGAATGGCATAAGCGTACGTCATATTTTGGTTGTTTTCTGTAATGGCAGGATTAAATGATGGGACGCATTAAAAGAACTAATGCAAGAAAATAAACCAAGTAAAAGTTGATTGGAACACTTTGAAAACCACTCGGTTCTTTTCAAAACTAAACCTTTAAACGCGGAGGTTGAACTACTCCTTTTAAAAGCTATCTCGTTCCATCGATTATATCAAGTTCACTACGTTCACGGTTTCGCCAAAACCATGCGTAGCCCTCCGTCATTCCACATGAATGGTCAAAAAGTATTCAAGCTATGTATTTTGGCCAAAGTCAAGGCATAGTGATTGGTAGCTATTGGGTATTCATGTGCAGTATAGATAGATGCGTTGGTTTGGGACAGTCGTGCTGCCATTTTGGCCAAAGTCAAGGGTAGGTACGGGTGGGTCCAAATTAACCAGGTGAATGACGGGTAGAACTTGACATGTGACTTATGATATTTTAGCCAAAGTCAAGGTCATAAGAGCATGGGGCAAAAATCCACATCGGGAGTTTCATAAGTACTGAAACTTGCTAGCGCTGCATACCATTTGGAGTGTGATAATTCTGGTAGGATTCCTTCGGTTTTATCACACAATGATATTTGGATCCCGATCCTACTGTGAGTATATGCTACTCCTCGGGAAAACTCTCACTTAACGATCAATGCTATAAACCTAGTAGGTGTCTAGAAAGGTGTTAGCGGGGCTACGCCCACAGGGAAAAGAGGTTACTTAATTAAGGAACTTCGCGAAAGCGTTGGAAAACCTCCCTCGAAGTACCGACACTGGCCTGGCTGAACGGTTAAGCAAGTATTATACGGTGAGATTGATCCTGACTAATCCTTTCTTTACGGTTTGAGAAGGGATTCGAGAGACAGTGGGAGCCATCCAGTT